>CM062810.1:973375761-974818329 GCA_031772625.1 Pinus tabuliformis
ACACTTCTCCTTTCAAGGTTCCATCCTAAATTTATGGCTTCATATTAATGATGGCATATCCCCTTTGCTTAAGTCACTCATCGCTTGTCTATTAGCCCCCTTTCCCCACTTATGATTTTGTAGAAACCATTCCCTCTTGTCCCACCCTATGTTTTTAGCCATGGTGTTATGAAATCATCTCACAAAAAGATAGAAAAGATATATCAACGACTTAAAAATCAGCCTCTTCAAGGGGGCAACCTCCTTTACATTACAGAAATGAACAATTCTTGGATGATACAAATGGCAATACCTCCTTTTTATATATAGGAGTCTATGTGGTCCCAATATAATCAGAGCCTACATAACAAAAATATTGTAGGGGCACAACAATAACAATAGTGGGCTTCTATGGGGCACAATAATAACAACATGTGGACTACATGGGCACACCAATACTATAAGGGGGTTGCAATAATAAAAATAAGGGGCTACACTAGTATTATAGGGATCTAACATGTCGCTCTCCTTCAAAAAGTGTTGTCCTCAACGCTTGAGTAGTTTTGGATGCTTCTGTATAAAATTCTCATCTTCCCATGTGGAATATTCAGCGGGAAAGTTCTTCCACTTGATGAGATACTCTGAAATTGATTGATTTCGTAGTTATCGAGTTCTTGTTTCTGTGACTGCTTTATGTTCAATTTTTTTTTTTTCTTCCTCTTCAAGTTTCGACAATATTTTTTGAATTGGGACCTTGTCACCTATAACCTTGTTTAAGCATGAAACATGGAAATGTGGGGCCACTTGGGAAGATGCGGGAAGCTCCAATTTGTATGCCATAGTACCAATCTTTTGCAACACTTTATAAGGACCATAGTACTTTGGTGATAATTTATTATCCTTCTTAGCTTCCTTGAGGGACATTTTTTTGTATGGTTGTAGTCATAAAAATACCTGGTCGCCTATGTCAAAACTTCTTTCACCGTGATGTTGATCTGCCTATTGTTTCATTCGATTCTACGCGAAAGTGAGGTGATCCTTTTTCTTCTTGGTATGTCCTTTTATCTTGAGAGTTTGAGGAGTGGTAATTCCTACCAATGTGTTACAACATATGGTCGGATTCATTTCTTCTTTCTCTAGGGTTGGTTCCTGATGTATATCCTCTTCTTTTGATGTTTCTTGATCCTTTTCTTCCTCCCCTTCACAACCAATGTAAAATAATTTATTCCCAGCACACTTATGATCTTTAGTGTATTTTCTATCACAACTGTACCAAAGGTCATTTTCTTCTTTTTCTTCCAATTGTTGTGGTGTCAAACTTGTAGGTTGTGGAAGGTTAGGAGCAAAAACACTTCCATCTATAAAATTGTGAGTGGTAGGATTTCTTGTTGCCACAATTTTGTTTTCAATTTTTCTTGCCAACCTGAATGCCTTCTCCAATGAATCGGGTTCCCAAAGACAAACCTCATGTTGAATGTTATCCTTTAAAGTCCCTATGAAGACATGAATCCTCTGCTTCTATGGAATATGATTTACCCTTATATTCAATTTTTGGAAGTCCTCAATGTGCTTTTCCATTGAACCCTTTTATTTAAAATTATCAATTGGCTAAAGAAGGTGTTGCTCTTTGTATCCTCATAATGTACTATCATGTCCTCCATGAAAACTGACCACGTGATAAGTGTTTTACGAGAACAAAACCCTTTGTACCATAAAAAATGATTCAGTTCTAGATATAAAGATGCAATACATACCTTTTGTAACAATTGCACATCATGTAGATCAAATTATTTCTCCATCTGAAGTATCCATGTTATGGGATCCTTGCCATCAAACTTCCTCATATAAATCTTTAGAATATGGTGGATCTTCAATCCAATGTTAGATTCTATAAAATCATGATTAACATTTTTTTTTCTCATCATGAGTTTCCTCTACTACCTTTTCGTCATTAGGAGGCCTTTTCTGTAGCAGCTTTGTCCCACCTTCCTTCAAACCTTCCATGTCTTTCTTCAAATATTCCATGCCCTTCTTCAAATATGCTTCCATACCATTGATATTAGCTTCCATGGCACATATAAAACTATTTATCGTAGCTTCGATCACATTCTTCAAATCATCCATCCAATTTTGCTTACTAGGTGTTTCTATTTTCTTGATTCAAGTCATTCTTTTTCTTTCTTTTAGAAGCTCGATCTTGAATCTTTTGTATCTCTGCAAATTCGGATCTCCAAGGTCTACGATTGATACCTATGGTAGCCCTCTGAGTCCTCTTTCCATTGCCACCAGTATGATTGAAATTGAATTCTCTAAGAATGTGTTATGCCCAATCTCCCAAAATGACTTGATTATACACTTTTTTAGTAGAGTGAACTTGTACGAAGTGCCACATGTCATTGTTTCAAACTTTAGACATGAAAACGATGCATAGAAAACTATAGTCCATCCTCTTTCTGTAACTTCTTACGGAATTTCAATTTGATACTCAGAGAGAAAGTTAAGACGATTTTCCCAAGGTCACCGGTTTGGGATGTAATTCAGGAGCTTGCAAAAACCCTAACTTCCTTGGATCATATATCCAAAATATAGCGAGACAAGATTTGAAATTTGGATGCAACGATCATCGAGATTTTGTCTAAAATTGGTTTTTGGCTTAGCATCTGAAACGCCGCAGAAACAAAGTTATAGTGAAAATACCACGATGACCTGTTTTGGAGCAGCGAAACCCTAAAATCTAAATTTTTGATACCAAATGTTATGAAACCATCTCACAAAAAGATAGAAAAGATAGATCAACAACTTAAAAATCAGCCTCTTCGAGGGGGAAACCTCCTTTAAATTAGACAAATGAATAATTCTTGGATGATACAAATGACAATACCTCCTTTCTATATATAGGAGTCTAAGTGGTCTTAATATAATCAGAGCCTACATAACAATAATATTGTAGGAGAACAACAATAACAATAGTGTGATTCTATGGGACACAATAATAACAACATGGGGATTACATGGGCACAAAAATACCATAAGGGGGTTGCACTAATAACAATTAGGGGCTACACTAGTAGTATGGGGACCTAACAAATGGGCTATTTTTATTAATATGCATGATTATATATTTACATAACTATGCATGTCATCACCATTTAAAACATGGGCCTATTGACCTAAAATTCCATAGGTACTCCAACCTAAAAACATATATACATAGGCACATTGTCCTATATACATGTGGACATGAAACACAAGCCCCAAAATATTTCTCAAATCACTAGTCTAAAAATGACATGTACAATATATACTGGGTCATCCTTGAAGTGTTATAATCATGACAATGCTACTAATTATAACAACCCCATTGACCTCCCAACTATATTCTAATTGTTCAATAAAAAACATGAAATACTAGGAGTCTAGTCATCAAATGATTTCTTACCCACATAGTAATCTTGGGGCTCCAGTCTAATATTGCTAGCTAATTTTGACTTAGTTTTGCAAATTCTTATAGCCTCTCCTACAAAACCTTATTGAATTCATTTTCTGTTGAGCATTTTCCTCTTTGTTTTGAAACATGAGAGTGGGGTTGTTGGAAAAGCGGATTATTTGATCCTACCTGGTTTCTTTGATTAGGGATTCCTAAAGAGCCTCCAAGATATAGTTGTGTAAACATTCTTAAAACTACCAATGTCCCTTCATCTATAGAAATAACTTCCTCCTCACTACTTTATATATCACTGTCACAACTACCTTCCTCATCATATTCCTTTAATTTAGGTATGAATTCGATTTTATAATGGGATTGAACTTCATTACCTATAATTAAAGGGTTATTATGTTCGATATTCTCTCTTGATACTTCTTCCTCAACATTGCATTTCTTAGATGACCTTTCCTCTCCTCGTACACTCCTCTATTGTGCATATCTCTCTCCAACACCTACTCCTGATGTTGCTTCTCTTTTTATTCTCATTATATATATTGTAACTATACTTATCCTCATCCCTTTGCATTACTCTATATTTCTTTACCTTCCCATTTTTTCCTTTCTTTCCTAACTATCTCCCAAATGTTATATCTTCTTGCATGTAACCCTTCTCATCTTATTTTTTACTCTTCTGGATCCATTCTTGACATAGATCATCTATTCCCACTCCCTTTCTGACTCTACGGTTTGGGGATTTTACATTACCATCCCGTTGGACTCCATTTGCATTATCCCATTTTGAACCAATAACATATTAATCCAATTAACTAGAAATCTCCCTCTCATGCCTACTTCGAACTTTCTTTTAACACTACCAAAATATTCACTAAATTAATTGGAAAAATATATCTCATATCTCTCTAATTCTTTCAAAGAAGAAGTCAATTAACCTTATTTATATTTTTCATCTTAGTGGTTGTGTCTTGGTCCTAGACCAGTCGTTCTTGAGCTCATTGGAAAAGGTTAAGTTATTTCACTCTCTTTATCCACTCATGTAATACACAGGGAAAATAAACATAGGAAATCCATATAAATTTGGGTAAATGTACCTTTGCTTCCATCTTTCTAGGTTGAAGTATAAATTATTGGTTTCTTGATGTGCAAACTCTTCTTTTTCCTCTAAGATCTAGTCATATAATGGTTTCTTCATGGATTCCACGTCATCTCCTCCTTTCATGAAGAACCTAATTGTTATATCCTAGCAAAGGAACCAATTTTTATAGTTTTTTCTAGTCTAGGTTGAAAATACTTGACTAAAAAATACCCATGAGCATAAACATATTCAATATTCATTAAATGGATATGGTATCATGATTCATCTAGAACACTTATGAAAATTATAGGAAAAAATATTATGCACTCCATGAATTCATGAAAATATTCAAGAATCTACACATTCACATTAATCATTTGCATAAACCATCCGTTAAAAATCCATGGAAAGAATTCATTTAACATGTATCATTTAAGAACTAAGAATAAGATAATAATTTGTTATCTTGATTCAAGGAACCAAATTCATTGAGTCAACTATGGGCCTTTTCTTATAGAGCACACTTGTTGAATTCTATACATGTAAAAAGGAACCTCATATTTCGTCATACATCCTTTTAAATTAGTGCAATCATGAAAACACTAACGATTATAAAAAAAAACACTGACCATAGCTTGGTCAATTACAAAATAGAAACAATAATATATTAATTCATTATGATTAATGGATTCCTTAGTAGAAAGTGGGTTCTAATACAATTCATGGTGCATTAGGAAATAGTTGGGACATGATGCAAAATTTTATGCACATTGTGTAAGTGCCCGAGTGAAAAAATTACATTCATAGCATGACTTATGTGTGACAATTCATTAGTGTCTGGCACATTCTCTTGCACATTACTCCAAAACATGTACATACTCAGGTGACAGCAATGGTTAACAATAAAAAGTTCATAGACACTAGAAATATTACATATATATTAAAAATGTTTTTAAGCCCCCTTTCGGTCGTTAGTTTCAATGGATAGTGACATATCCAGGAGAGAAAACAAGAGGCAGGAGGTTGTGATCATCTAGGATTATGATTTTTATCCTTCTATGACATTAAACTAGCCCTTGCAGCCCCCAACATTACCAACTATGTTAACACAACCTATCCTTGATTTAGCCACCTTTTCCAGGGAAGGATTTCAAGCACTAATCGAGCCATGTAACAAATTTCCTTAAAGGCAAATATGCCAACAAACAAAGTTTTTTCTCCATTAATCTAATGTCCACCATCCATCTTTGATGAACCTACTCAACTTGTATCAAAATCAATTTTACTTGCATCATATGTTGGGACATCATAAAAACAAGTTATGTAGATTACTTTTTCTGGAGTTGCAAATTATTGAAACAAGAATGGGTTGGCTACTATAAAGAGTACCAAACATGTGTATCATACATTTGAGAAGAACCACACCCATATGCCAATTATTGATCTCATGAATTGTCATCAAGGATCTATTTTGAATATCCTTAGAGTACTTATTTAGAATCAAGGAATGCAAACAACCCTTTCTCCATGTGAGCAATAACAACACAATAAATATAGCTTCATAGATTCATGTGTAGTTAAAACCTAGTATATTATATAAGGGATGGTGGAAAATTCATAGATAGGGTTGGAGGCATTTTAGGTGCAATTGGAACTAGTGTTAAAAAACCTTGGATTCCCCATGGCTTTGGTGAGATGATACAAGGACATTGGAGGATGTTTATATGGAGGAGAATGATGATTCACTACATTCAGTGGAAAATTCTACCACATATACCTCTTTAATTATTTCAAAGCATAAGTCAATTGATATTATAGGGTTTTCAACCTAGTTGTGGCTTCATGGTGCTAGACCATGAGTACTTCAACTCACTACACAATATTAATTTATGTTGTTTTCTTCATCCAGTCATGCAATAGATATGGAAAATAAGTAAAGAAAATTGCATGTAGATTTGAGTAAATGTACCTTTTCTTCCATATTTCTAGTTTGACCTATAAATTCTTAGTTTCCTATTCTGCAAACTCTTCTTGTTTCTCTCAGATAGAGTCCTCTACTTTTTTCTTAATGGCTTCCACTTCATGTCCTGATTCTTTCATGAAGAACCTAATTATTCAATCCTAGCAAAGGAACCAATTGTTATTGTAGTGTTTTAGAATTTACATTCATAATAATTAACAAAAAAAAACCATGAGCATTAGCAATTCAATATTCTTTAAATGAATAATGTCTCACCTAGGAAACTTATAAAAATGATAGGAGCAAAGAAAATTATGTACTTCATGAATTCTTGAAACGTATTCAAGAATTTACATATTCACATAAATCATCCACTAATTTTCCTTAGAAATCATTCATTTCACATGGAGAATTTAAGAAAGAAGAATAAACTAATATTTCATTGTCTTGAATTAAGGAAGCAAATTCACACATTCAAATATGGGCCTTATCTTAAAGAGTGCACTTCTTGAGATATATATATGTAAAAAAGAACTTAAATGTTCCCTCATACATCCTTTTAGATTAGTACAATTAAGACAACACTAAGAATTACAAACCCACTTCCCATCAAAATGTTCGATAACAAAATATTAACCTGTCTCTATTAATTCATTACATTTTATGGATTCCCTAATGTAAAGTGGGTGTGAAATGAAATTCATGTTGCATTAAAAAATGGTTGGGGTGTGATACACAAGATTATGCACATTGTGTATGTGCATAGTGCAAAACATTACACACATAGCATGCCTTGTGTAGACCAATTCTTCACTATGTGGCACATTCTCTTGCATATTTCTCCAAAACTTGTTCCTAATATGGTGCCAACAATGGTTAGGACTAAAAAATTCATATGTGATGACCAATTTTACATATATATTTCCAAATTCTCTTTAGCCCCTTTGTAGTCCTCAATATCAATAGGTAGTGGCATAGATGAGAGGAAGAGGAAGATAAAGGAGGTTTATATCATCTAGGATTCTAATTTTGAGCTTTCTAAGACATCGAGCTTGCCCTTGCATCCCCCAACATTACCAACTATGTTAATGCAACCTAACATTGTTTTAGCTACATTTTCAAGGGAAGAATTTCAAGGAATGTTGGAGCCATGTAACCAATTTCAGAAAACGAAAATATGTGAATAAGAAATAATTTTATCTCCATTAATGCAATTTCCATCATCCCTCTCTAATTGACCTACTCAACTCGTGTCAAAATCAGTTCTAGTTGCAACATATGAAGGGTCATCTTAACAACTAGTTGTGTAGATTCATTTTCTCAAGAAACTGGAAATTATTGAAATAAGAATTGGTTGGATACTATAGAGGAGACTCTACTTGTGTATCACAAATATGAGAATGCCCATAACTATATGCCAATTTTGATATAGGGAATTATCATCAAGAATCTATTTTGAATATCACTAGAGTCCTTATTAAGAATGAAGGATCACAAATTACAACCCCTTCTTCTACATGTGAGCAACAACAACACACCCAATATAGGTTCATAGATTCAAGTGTAGTGATAATCTAGTAAGGAATAGAAGGGATGGTAGAAAATGTCATAGATAGGGTTGGAGTCATTTTAGGTTCCATTGGAAGTGATGTTGAACCATCGTGATTGCACATGGTATTAGTCAGGTGAGAATATGACACTAGAGGATGTTCATATTGAGGAGATTAATAATGACAAGCTACAAGAGGATATACCTAGCAACATACCACGACATTCTTTGATCAATACCCTCTCCACCATGGTGTAACTAAAAAACCTTATGCATGACCATATTCACTGTTGGTCTATTTTTGTGCATAGTTTAGGAACATATTGATGTGGTCTCATTCTAAGATGAAGCTACCTAAAAGTGCATCATGAGGGTGCTTCAATTAGTAAACAAGCGTGCAAAGTTGGAAGTTTAAATTACATCTCAATCAGATCCTTTTCCTTCCAATGGGAAATCATTAAATTGGTGACCATTTATGTGCCATGCTACTTAGTATTATATGGTGTAACAATTGTCCACTTTTAACTTAATATGTGTTATTAATATCCCTTTAAATGAGGTAGAGTAGCACCTTCCTAAAAATAAAATGGGCATGAATAACTACAAGCTACCCATAAAAAATTATAGGTATATCTTGTAAAAATGGCCAAGGATCGTGATATTAGAAAGCATGATCAATAACAATCCCATTATGAAATTGAAGCTATTTGGGTACACCTATAAGACACATGGCTTGAGCTATGGGAAGCAAATAAAAGTACATAAATAGAGTAGTGAATTACATCATTAGTTGAATAATTCTTAAGCCCAATGTAGTCAACACCAATAATTAATGCGTAAAGTGTCCCCTAGTTGAAGAAGTTAATATTGTATGAAATCAGCTACACTAAGCTATGGAATAAATTGACTAGGTAATCATTATTGTTAAATATTGGATGGGCTTGGTAGAGTAAAGAAACAAGTCTATTGAGAATCTGTAAGAAAAAATTAGGCAAATGAATGCAAAGGCTTAGGCCATTTCTAACCCTCTAGAATAATAAACTATGTTTCAAGCAACTCAAGATGTGGATGATGACTTGGATGCACACCATAAGGATGCATAGATGGGGAATAAATATGTGAGATAATTTTTTCATGCAACACAATCTATCTATTTATTTATACAATAACTAGATTATTTGCATACTTGAAATGAAAATTGCTTGTATAGACTCATCCTATAGAACTAGACAATGACAAGGCCCATGTATTCTTTTCCAAAGATTCTATCATTTTTGCAAAGTGGTGTGAAGAATGAGAAAGTTTAGGAAATTGTGGCAAAGACTTACAGATCATCCCTAAGTTGGACCCTTCATTTGAAGGGCAAGAGGAATAGAGGGGTTGGCTCAATGGTGATCCAATTATTTTGGTTCGGCTTATTGGACCCTTTGCTTTTGACAAAGTTGTTAAAACATGAATGGAAAAGAATGGTCCATAGTATAGGATCAAGATTAGTGTAAAGGACACATTTAAGCATAAAGAAGCATGATGGAAGTTGGCTAAGAACAATTAGAAGTTAAGGATCATAACTAATGAGTTGACCTAGGTAATGGAATGGCATAAATCACCCCTATTATTTTATAACAAATTTGACATGGTTAACTTTAGACACCATCATTATATAAAACTCCTTTGTGGATAGGATAAAAGGGTTTCACATTTGTGTAAGGATCATATTTAGTGATAACACTAGCTTATGTGAAGGTTAAGTGTTGATGGTTGCAGATGTTGTTGAGATCTAAATCAATCTTCTATGATGATGTGGAACCCTATTGAAGTATCAAAAAATGAATCAATGAATGAATATTTCATCCCCTTTTTCTAAATCTTAGATTATGTGTCTATTATGAATACTACATAGAGTTATGTTGTTTTCTTTATCTATTTGTAAATCTCAAGTAATGCATTTTTTATTTATGATGATGATTTATATTTCTAGTTGTAGTATTAATGTTCTATTGCAGATAGTTACAGTATAGATCCACCTTAACCACAAATCTGGCAAGAGCCAAGAGGGATCAAACCTCTTGAGGTGCAACCTTATTTTGCACCCCTGACAAATTTCATCCCTCTAAAAGCTATATATATATATATATATATATATATTTTGCACCTCTGACAAATTTCATCCCTCTAAAAGCTATATATATATATATATATATATATATATATATGTCTGTTTTGAATGGCCCAAACTTGCAATTTCAACACATTTCTACTTTATATAATGCATATATGGTTTTTTTTAATCATATATAATATTGACATTTAAATATTTTATTTATGAACTATTTTATATATATTTAAATAATTTTTTACTTATATATTATTAAATGCACTTCAATATTACTTAACCTTTCATATTAAAACATTTTATTTGTTGCCTACATTGAATTTTGATTATTAATAATATTTTTAAGATGCTACATATTGTTTTCATATTAAAAATTAAATGAATTACATATTGCCTTATTATTTTTACTATGAAGTGATCAATTTTGCTTTGTATTTAATTAATTCTTCTCTTTGAGTATTTAAATATTTTATTTTACTTTCTTTTCATATGTATATCACATATGTATGAAGTTAATATTGAAATAAATTAGCCAACATGCATATTTTAGTAATGTATTTAAGTCATGTACTGGATCTTTTTTTACAAAAATTATACAACTTACTCTTATTAAAAATTTAAAATACAAGTTTTTATTATTTTTAATTTATGCTAAAATTTTCTATAAAGTTGATATAAGCTTATGTCATTTAATATGGACATAGAAATATTTTATTTATGGTTAAGAGTGAGAGTGACATTTTTTTACCACTTCTTCTTAGTGTAAGTGATATTATTAATTGTTTATAAGACTTTTAATTATAACTAATTAAACATGTACATTTATTTTTCTTTTTTTGTTTTCTTGTTTAAAGAAATTTAATTTTATTTTAAAAAAAGCATACGTAAACTAAAAATTAAATGCAGACAAAATTACACATTCCCTTATACCTAATTATAAAATAAATTTCTCCCCTCAATAATAAATACATCTAAATATAACCAACTAATTATAGAATTCATATTGCATTTCCATATATCTTTAACATTCTTGATTTTGCATGTCCATATATGTTAAACATTCTTGATTGTGCTTTGAATGAAACATTATTAAAAAATCCATCACCTCTAGCATACAATAGAAACGTTGATAATATTTCATGAGAAGTTGTGTTTTTGTTTAATGCCAACACACATTATAAGATTTCATATGTAATACTATCTTATATATTACTTTGAAACTTCAATATCAATATTTAACTATGCTTTACTGAATCAAAATATTTTAAAATAGCTCCATTCAAATTAATTTAGATTACGGAGACATAGAGTAGTGATAGATGTATACATGTATGCTTTAAATTATATCAAAATGTTTTGTTTTGTTTTGTTTTTATTTTTTTTTTTTTTTCATTTGGATTTTATTAGAGATGAATTAATTCACAACTCATTTGTGCTTTAATATATATATATATATATATATATATATATATATATATATATATATATATATATTTTCTAATTTTATTTTAAAATATCTTTTAAATTTATAGACTCAAACTTTCCGACCATACAAAATTTTATAATGACTTTTAACATTGCCTATATATCTATAAAAAAAAATATACAAATACAATATTTAAAAATTATTATCAAAATAAATATTTAGAAATTCAAAAACAACTCCTTTACACTCTAAAAAGTGAGTAATACTATAATGATTTTTACAAATTACAATTCCAAAATTACCTTATTTATTTTCATTATAAGTATAATGCTATATGAATACTAAGTCGTCATTACTGATGTTCCTTAAATTTTTATATTCATTTGCAAATAAATTCTTTATGTAATTAATCTTAACTTAGATTAACGTCAACACTAAATATATTCAATTATTGACTTATTATATATAGAATATTTAACAAAAAATTCATTTTAAGTTTTGATTTCTTTATATTCTAACACATTCAAAACCTCGATGAACAAGCTTGTTCACTATTTTAAAATTGTAAGTAAATTGGAGTATAAGTGCTGGAGGGGTGTTCACTAACTTTAGAAGAATTATTAAGTATTCCTAAACATGCAGTCTAACACTAGCTTGTAACAATTATTCATTTATTAAGTATTCCTAAACATGCAGTCTAACACTAGCTTGTAACAATTATGAATAAGTATTTACCAGTGCATGGAGTTTAATTATGGAGTTTAAGTGTAGGTTGTAAAAATTATACAGAAGCATATGCTTTTCTAAACGAAGTCAATTTATCCTGCTACCTGAGCATTCAAAAGCTAATTACTATTAGTTACACAAAAAAATACCATCAAGCTCCTCCAAGTAAGTACCATTATTTAAGAATAAAAATTAATCTCATTTTTCCACCAAATCAGGTGTTTAAAAGCAACAATGTTTAAGCATCCTCTACGCTAAAGGGAAAAATTAGTGACTAAAAAATTAGTGAAATTTTGATTAACACTAAATATTTTTTCAACTGATCTTATATAATTTTTCAACTGATCCCATAATATTTGTCATATCGGCTACGGCACATTAAATTGTAAAACAAGTGGTTAGTATTATAATCCATGGAAACACTTGTTTTACATGGCCCTACCATCAACATGTTAAATGGCATGCTCCGACCGATATGGTTATGCTACTCCAATGCATTCCGCAGGCTAGTGGTGGAATTTTTCCTCAATAAGGTTCAACTGATGTAGCATTTTCATCATATCACAATGAAGGCTAAAATACACGATGGACAAGACATTATAGGATGGTTGGGACTGAATATGAAATTGAATATGGAGGATCCTTTGAGACTACTATCGAAGTTGGTTAGTCTCTAAGTTTTGTGCTTATCCTTTGTTCATTATACATGCCACGTTGTAGTTCCCATTTGTCCTCCTATAACAATGTATGGTTCACTTCTCACGAATGAATCCATGGTGAGTCGTTAAATTGAAAATGTGATTGGTCCTTGACTCAGATGCGGAAGTTGTAGATGAATCACATGGCTCAACTCAATAGCTTCAAGTGAGGAATGTTACATCAATAGTGCAGGTAGAGGCTTCAATTCTAATATAGTAGATAGATATGATACAACAAATTCAAAATAAATGTGGCGCATTCCTGTGTAAATTCAATAGCGTTGCCATGAGATCAATAACGAATTTCCACTCCAATTGTACAATTTGGATCGAGAATCTAAGATCAATCACTAATTTAACTTCTAGACGCTATGATGGTTGCCAAAGTTGTTGAGGTGGATGGCACTCATGATTAGCTAGTTTGATTTCGATGTATTTTAAATTTTTCTTAACTGTAGGCATATATAAAAATCCACTTCTTAAAATTTCTATATTTTAATTTTAAATAGGCATCATTTAGAGCTCTTTATTTTGGAATGGAGAAATACTAAAAGTTGCTTATTTTTGTAATCTAGCTATATGTTTGTTTACAACACATTTTCCTTAATTAAAATCTTTTAGTTTTTGTTAATTAAAAATAAAAACTCAAATTTATTTGTAAATAAAAAATTAGCAGATTAAATTTTTTTATTTAAAATTCACAATATACATTATAATACTATATATATATAATTTAATTTAATTGATTAATATTATATGATGTCAATTGTCTTACTTTTCTCTTATGTTAATTTATTCACCTATCTTAGTAATGAAAAATATATATTAATTTTTTTTAAGGTCAACTCATTTTTATGTAAATAATAAATTTTGAATAATTTAATTTTATAAATTTATAATTTTAAAAATAATAATTATTTTTTATAAATTAAATTTCTATTTTCCAAATTTTCCGTATATTTAAAATGGATAATTCATAAATATATATTTGTATGAGTATTATTTTTTTTTAATGTTAAATAATATTATTTTTAAATATAGACTTTACTTATTAATATATATTTTAAAAAATCATGATTTATTTATTTTTCATAAATTTATAATTATATTACATAAATTGAAAATTTATTAATTTATATAAATATAATATTATTGATAATAAAACTTCATTTTTACAAAAAAAATTCCTGAATATGAAAGATTAAAAATCATATTAGGACGGAGATAATAATCATTTTATGATCGAGATAATAATAGTTGCATGGACAATAACACATCAGAGAGCACATTTTTTAACTAACAAATTTGCAAAAACACACTTAAATACAATTTGATTTTATTTATATAATTATATTTATATTTATAAATTTAACAAATTTACACACTTAAATACTGTTTGATTTTTTATTGAATTGAATTATATTTATCTTTATAATTTAAACACTTTTTATTTTATTCCGATGGCTTATACAATTTTACATCATCATTTGTTTTTTATACAAAATGAAATTATATAAGTTCATGGATGTTGATTGATGTCCGCTGTATATATGTAAATATTGTACTAATATAAAGCTTCTTCAGAGGACTAGCCATCCCATTAAAAAAAAATATAAGTTCATGGTATTTAAGGTGATACTTATATTTTTAATTATTTTAATAATAATTAACAAAAAAATTATATTAGACTTTTTTTAAGATATTTATTATAAATACAAATTCATATATTTAAAGTCATTATAGTTATCAAAAGATTTTTCATTTATTTTTAATATAATACTTTATTCTTTTAAACAGAACCTTTAATCCTGTTATTTTTTCTTGTAGAATCAAACCCAAAATTAGTATGTATATAAAAGATAAGAATCATAATTCTCAAAAGGATGCTGCACTTGTATAGAGAGTTCTAAATAAAAATTATTCATGGAAAACGTCAAAGTAAGATATTGAGTTGAGTTGACCCGTGTTTCATGTTTGAATGAACAATATCTTTTAACAAAAGAAAAGGAATCCAATCTTCGTGTAACTTAACCTAATTTTACTGTCCTCTAGCGCGTTCATTTTTTCGATGAAATAGCAATTTTAGTGGGTCATCGCTCGTGATGCGGGCGCGAAAGTCTCAGACTTGTAACGATAAGTTGCTGTCAGGTTCGTCGAACGGATGCATTTTATATGCACGTGGCCAAATTTTCCGATTATGCAGATTTTCTGTCTGGGACCTTCAATTTACCGACTCTCCAATTGGACAAAACCTTGCGCTCGCTAATATTAATACGAAAGTGGTGGATTGTAAATTGAACGCAGAATTGACTATGTCTGTGGTAGTTTAATGTACGGACTCTACAATTGGAATAACCATTTCACCAACTAGTACTGTAAATAGGAAATGGTCAACTGGTTAGCTGAGCGCATAAATTAATCGATGTAGGAGTTTTGGCATTATCAGGACGAGTGCATGATTGACATTTTGGCCCTTCTCTGCAACACGGAAGCCCGTGCGTTGAACTGAATCTCAAATACGTCAGTTATTCTATGATTTCCGGGATTATAAACTAACCTTGGATATTCAAAAAGGCAGTCTCTTAACCACCGTCCTATTGACTTGAATTGTATTTGCTTGCAGAAGCGGAATTGCCCAAGGACTCTGTCAGTTTTATATTCAGACTCAATGAATTGAGGACATTTGAAGGCATTTAGAGTTCACTTCTAATCATCTTCTGTGCTGTGAGATATTTCATTATTTAGGAAGAAGGTATTCTAGATGATCATCATTGGAATTGTTTCAGAATACTGAAATTTCGTTTTAAGGTTATCAGAAGGAAGTTATTATCAGTTGTCTGAGAAAGATATGGATGCAACGTCTAGTGGTGGTAGTGAGCGTTCTTTAGAGCAAACTCCCACTTGGGCAGTCACAGTTGTTTGTTCGGCTTTTGTAATCATCTCCTTACTTATTGAACATGCTATACATCACCTTGGAACTGTAAGTTTTTGCCAACATTCTCTTCAATTTAATATCTTACTTCCATTTTGAACCGGATTTGGTTTAATTGTATTCGGTATTCAGCAACAGATTCACGCTCTTTACACTATATTGGGTCACACAAACATATTCCCCAATCAGTGAACTAATACCAATAATCAGCGACCGGAATTTTCAATATGATTAGCAAATTTTCTTATATAGGTGCATCTTCCACACGCAGAATGATCAAGATTTGAACTTAACGTCTCTCTGTAATAATATCTCTCTGTGATTATATTGCAGTGGCTCTCCAGGCGAAATAAGAAGGCCCTGTATGACGCACTTGAAAAAGTGAAAGCAGGTAGGCTTTTGTAATTGTTTGTGTAGATATCGAAATAAGTTTGTTGGATGCTATTTTTTCAGTGGTATAAATGCATTTGGAAATGGCCTTTTCTCCCATAGGGAAAATTGATCTCTTCGCTTCAAATTTTCTTTGAATTATATTGAAGGGATAAGATCATACATACAAAGTTCTACTCATAATTATTTAATTGAATTCCACTTGTTTTAAATCTTATAAACTTTGAACTAAAATTTCAGACAATTTTGATTGGGCAATTCTATATTAAATTTAATATAAATACAATTTTTTTCCAAGAAATTAATAGACCTGATAGGGTTACGGTATCAGAAAGATATCCACCGACTTTGGATCAATGGCCAGATGAAAACAAAGCCCCCCCACTGATCAATTAGTTTGCCAAAAATTGTGGTTTAACCCCATATATCAAAGCTTACTCCGTTACTCTGCTGGATTGTACTGTGGCTTCATCTGACCATTCAACATTTTAAATTGCTCTGTTTGATTGTATTGCGGCTTGATTTGAAAATTCTAAATTGGGTTTCAAAGTAAGAGTTTAAAATAAACAAATGGCTGTTGCAAGTCTATTTTTAGTAGCTCTGAGAACTTCTGAATGAGAATTCATCACATGACATCGACCGATATAATACATCTTAAATTGGCATTCTTGGATTGCAGAACTGATGCTTATGGGCTTCATCTCGTTTCTACTGACCGTTTTTCAGAAGCCCATTTCTAAGATTTGTATACCGGAAGGAATAGCTTATAGTATGCTTCCCTGTCAAAAGGAAGAATCGATTGCTGCTGGTACCGATCATTGTTCCAAACAGGTAGACACCATACTCTATCTTGCGTATTCGAATTTCCCGATGCAATTAGAGGTTACTCAAATCGTGTTAGTCCATTTGATATCAATCAAGATATTTATGATAGTTTGATAAATATTCTTTCCCTCTTGATTCAAGGGTAAGTATCCTCTGGTCTCCCTCAATGGCATGAACCAGCTCCACTACCTCGTCTTCACGTTGGCAACAGTCCATGTGTTATATAGTGTCCTAACAATCGCCCTAGCAAGAGCAAAAGTAAGTGCAACGGGAAACAAACTATCATTCAGTTTAAATTTTTTCTCTGTTTGAATTTGCTTTCATATCTTTAAGCATTCGAAACATCTTCAACTGAAAATACAAGTCATTTTGGTGCCTAGATGAGGCGTTGGAAAGCATGGGAAAAGGAGATAGTAACAATGGATTATCAATTTTCACATGGTGAGGTATTTTCATTTTTTTTTCTCTAAATGGCCTCGTCTGGCAGTCTGTCATGTTTGAAAATTGACAACCTAAACCAGGCTACGAACCTGGAAATTTCAACGGGGACACCCTGTAATATGATTTTGAATTCAAACATTAAAAGGGCACATCAAGAAAATTTAGGATTGGATAACGTTTTGAGGAATGTTAGAAAGGCTGTTTCTAAGTACAAGCAGCTACGTGCTTGCTCTTTGTTTCATGCAGATCCTTCAAGGTTCAGATTAACCGAACAAACTACATTTGTGAGGCGTCATATGAATTTATGGAGCAGAACACCCATTCTTAAATGGGTGGTAAGTAATTCATACTCCAAATATTCTAGAGATTTATGGTACTTGAATCCCTTTTACATGTAATAGTAATATTAATTTCTGGTTTAGAATTTAACACTGTAGATTTGCAGGTTTGCTTCTTTAGACAATTCTTTCGGTCAATAAGGAAAGTTGATTACCTAACCTTGCGCCATGGCTTCATCATGGTACGTCTCCATTAATTCAAATCTCCCGTTTCCATTTCGTCTTTGTTTAAACAACCATTTCATTCACGTGATTTAACTGATTTGTGTTGAAATTTTATTTCTTGGTACCGTATAGGCCCATTTCTCTGCAAATAACAAGAAGTTTAATTTTCATAAATATATAAAGAGATCATTGGATGACGACTTCAAGAGGGTGATAGGAATCAGGTTCGTAACAACTTTTTGTGCGTAAAAACTTTGGTGTTTATCAATAATAGTAGATTTCCCTCTTGCAACGCTTCTCAGTCCTGCATTGGTTTTGTTTGTCTGGGAAACCTACCCCTGCTTTTCACCTAACACTAGAACATTTATTATGTTATCTGCAGTTTTCCCCTGTGGGCTTCTGCCATGGGATTTTTACTTATCAATTTGCATAGTAAGTCTTCACAACTCTCTGTCTTACTCCGAAGTTTTGTTTAATTTCCGTTGCTAGCGAGTCTGACGTTCTCTCTTGGATTGGCTGTGTTACTGTGTGAACAGAGTGGAATTCATACTTTTGGTTCTCTTTCCTTCCCTTAGCTGTAAGTCCCTGGAAATATTCGAACTAGAATTATTGATGATATAAGTTAATGATCTAGGAAAGTTGTCCACTATTGACTTCTGCGTGTTTATTGCTACTCCGTTACTTGTGCAGATTGTTTTGATAGTCGGAATGAAGCTGCAACTTATACTATTAGAGATGGCGTTAGGAATTCAAGGGAGACATGCTGTGGTTAGAGGAATACCAGTGGTGCAGCCAACCGATAAGTTGTTTTGGTTCAATCGCCCTGATCTTATTCTATTCCTGATCCATTTCACTTTATTCCAGGTATCGAAATAATTGCATTGTAAATTTTACTTCCTTTAACTGTGGCTATTATATTCATTTCATTATTATATTTATGACAATGACATAAAGCCTTGATGGTTCCTGCAGAATGCTTTCCAGCTTGCCTTCCTGTCGTGGACATGCGTAAGCCATTTTCATTAGTAATTATAATAAATTATAATATCAGCAGAGATATTGAATTTACACAGTTAACAATACGTTCACAATTATTGCAGTGGCAATTTGGTTTGAACTCCTGTTTCCACGATACTCTTTATACGATCATATTGCGAAGCACATACCTGTAAAACAGATCTTTTGTTTGGTTAATTTAAACAAATGCTTTGGAAGAGATTTTTTTTTATGTTAATTGTCAAATATAAAATATTTTAATATAAATAGATATATGCCGGTAAATTGTAATATAATGAAAACATTGAACATGATTATGCTTTGACTTAAACCATAACTGAATTGATTTGTTTGTGGTTCTATCCAGGATAGTTGTGCAGTTTATATGTAGCTATGTCACACTTCCGCTTTACGCACTTGTCACACAGGTGAAATTTTTTATGCTTCATTTAAAATAAAAGGACTTCCATTTTGAAAGAGAATTTGAACTTCTCTAAACGTACTGCATTATCTTAATAGAAAATTGGAAAATATCTGCATTTTTTGAACGTCACTATTCTTACTGTTCAGTAAATTGTGGGTAAATATTTCCGCAAAGGGTACAGATAACTCTGGTCCTTTAAAGCCTGAGTATAGGGATTTTATTTTGGTTCAAAACTGACACATATTCTATGCAGATGGGTTCTCACATGAAGAACACAATATTTGACGAACAAGTAGTTAGTTCCTTGATAAGATGGCATGAAAGAGCTAAGAAAAATATCAAAAAAAGAAATTCATCGCAGAACACAATCCTTGAAGAAGGGGTAGCTAATGGCTTGAGAAAATGGCATCAGAGAGCTGAGAAAAATATGAAACCAAGAAATTCAAACTACACATTTTCAGAGTCTGGATTTTCTAGCAGACTGGGGACTCCAAGTGTAGAAACAACTCCAAGCCATGGATCTTCTCCATTGCACTTAATGCGCAGATATAGTACTATGGGTGACATTGAGACTCAGGACATCTCTCCAAGATATTACCTCTCAGATTATGAAGCAACCGAATCCCCCGAGTACTCAGAAGTTACAGCACAAAATCCCATTTCAGACCAAGTAGAAAGCTCAAATCTCGAAATGGTTGCATCTTCTTCATATGTTCCGCAGCCTATTAGAACTGCTTCGATTTCTGAAACCTGGGGTGTCAAAGAGGATACAAAAGAGCCACCTACTTCAGAAGATGTGAACATAAACATAAATAGCAGAGATGAATTTTCCTTTGTCATGTCTTAATTGTGTGTTTCATATCAAATCATAGTTCTCGGCTGACCAGTGTGATCTTTAATGAGGACGACCTGTAAACTGCGCAAACGGTTACTTTCTTCCAATATTTTCCTTCTGAATAAATATAAGAGAATGTATTAGATATTCATTATTCAGTAAGTTCTTCCCGAAGCAAATTGCTTAAATTTGTATTGCATGACTATTATCAATTGATTGTTTTATTCATAATTGGAATTGGTAAACATCTTATATTTAAATATTGTATCTCAGAGAGCATATTCAAAGTGGGTAAAGAACAAACCGTTACTTTCTTTCAATATTTTCCTTCCGAATGAATATAAGAGAATGTATTAGATATTCATTCAGCAATGTCTTCTCGAAGCAATTTACTTAAATTTGTATTTCATGAATATTATGAATTGGTCGTTTTATTCATAATTGGAATTGGTAAACATTTTATATTTAAATATTTTATCTCAGAAAGCATACTCAAAGTGGGTAAAAAACTCTCTGGTCGTTTTATTCATAATTGGAATTGGTAAACATTTTATATTTGAATATTGCATCTCAGAAAGCATATTCAAACAGTGTAGGGAACTTTCTCTTGCCTGTCCTTAAAGATAATAATAAAAAATGTAATATATGTTTTACTTAGAATTTTTTTAACGTTGTACTAGCATTTTAGAACACATTTACGAAGCCCAGGGCTCAGCAGTTTTTAATCCCTAGAACTTCTAGACCTCTATCCCACCGGCCTACTCACCTCGTGCCTCTTGACGTTAATGTCATGAGTCTTTCCCTTTGATCGAGCCATGCTTTACGCATACTTCCAGATTTCCAGATAAGTTGTCCCCTCCTTATATTGTTTCCCCTCAAAGAGCAGAAGAAAAATAAACAAGTTATCAGAGTTACCTAAATGAAGGTGCCCTTTCCCTGGTTTGGTTCCACATCAAGAAAATTAGCTAGCTCCATCCCTGACTAATATACCGCTTCTTGCTTCCTTCTGTGAAAGGGGTGAGGCGGAATACTGTTAAGCAGGAGGCCTCAATAAATCGGGAGTGCCTAAGATATATAGACAATCCAAAATTCCCTTAAATTTTGGTGTAAAGAGGGATGAGAGTCTCACATGAAGAAACAAAGTGATAGATAGAAAATAATTATATATTAATTTTTTCTGTAAATTTCTATGGAATTATATTATTATCATGTCCAACCTATTATTTAAATCTGGTAGAGAATTGGTTGATGACTTCACATCAAAGAGAGTACTTTAACAGAACACACCATCACCATTTATTTAAAACAATTCTATATTAAATTATTTCCATTCATCATAATAAATAAATACAATTAATATATAAATTATAAATTTATATCAATTACAAAATTTTATATTAAATCAACAAAATAAAATTAATCTTTAGTTTTATTAACTAAAAAATATATATATGTGAATAAAATAAATAAAATTGATACTTACTAATTTTTTAAAAACTTTGCTTCATATTCATTAAAAATAAATATATGAATAAAATAAGTAAAATTGATACTTAATAAAACTTTGCTCCATATCCATTGAAAATATGAATCTTCAATTCACATAAAAGTGTATATGAACGCAACTGATATAAGAATAAATTTATATAATAACTTATGCTTGTGCAGAAAATATACCTTAAATGTATATCATGCATACCTATGTGAACTCTTTTATTTGATCATTCATACTAATGGCATGTTCTATTGTTTTGCGGTAATGAGACCACGACTTTGTCCTCTCTCTTTTCCTTATCCATTTCAACACCACACAACTCCTGCGAGAATAAAAGTGAAGTTCCAATTCAACGTCAGATACCCGTACCGCCTAAGGTTTAAAGTCAGAAGTAAACACATGACAAGTACCGAATGGAGGACCGCAAGTCATGAAACCACCGAATGGAGGACCGCAAGTCATGAAACCAGAAGTTGGGAAGTAAACAAACGACAGCCACGAAAAACCGGACCACGCTTATTAGATTATCAATAGAAATTTAGATAATGGAATTTTTATTTTAATGATTTTTAAAATAATTTATTATGATGATGATGTGTTCTGCTTTCCATTTTTAGTGAAGTTGGTAGGTGACATTAACATGACACTCAATTTATTTATATGCTTTTAACAATTCACTGTGGGAATGAAATGTAGTTGTTCTTCCTTTAATATAAATTTGCATGTATCATTCTTAAAATGAGAATAATTTATATTTTAATATGTGTTAAATATATAATATAATATCAATTATAAATAAAATATTTTAATTTCAATTTTTATATAAATATAAAGTTAAAAATTTCTCGGTGTATTAATAAGGTATAGTCTAATAATTTTAGATTTTGGTTTTTTTTTTTATATTTTTAATGTGTAAGGTATATAATTCTAATGTTTCAAAATTTTTAAGGTATAAAATGTAATTTAAAAACTGAAAAATTATAATTTAGCAAAAAATATATTTTGTGATTTTCATGAAAAGTATTAAAACATTAAAATAATTAAATTATATATCTATATATATACTTAAATAATGTTCAAAACCAAATAAAACTAATATTATATTTTTAATTTTAAAATAAAAATAATAATAATAAAATGTTTCAATGAAAATTACAATGTGTAACAGGCCTACAACATTTTAGGCAATATTAATAATATACAAATATATCAATATAAAAAATATTTGAACATCTATTTTAAGGAAAATATTTCAATTTAATTTTTCAGTATAAAACTGGGTGGTTTTGAGCGGACGAGGCAAGAATATATACTCCTATCGATTCTTAATGTCACCATTAGCAATTTAACAATCTTCAACACGTCTTAATTGTGTGTGGATGACTGCGACATATTAAAGGAAAATAAATTTTTTATATTAAAAACATATTATATAAGTTAGACACTTATTATTTAATATAAAGAAGATATTTTCTTAAGTAACCATCAGCAACTTAACAATTTTGAACACGTCTTAATGTATTGATTGTGTGTGGATGACTTCGACATATCAAAGGAAGGGAATTTTTTTTTTTTTTTTAATTAAAAACATATTATATAAAAGTAGATATTTAAAATATTTGTAAAGATTAATATTTAGTATAAAAGAAATGCATAATTTTATTTTAATTATATATTATTTAATATAAAATATATATTTAAAATATTTTTAAAGATTATAAAGGAGATGTATAATTTTAAATAATGTTTAATAAATTTAGAATTATTATTTGATTTGTTTTAATTTGATATTTAAATAATTTTTTTTATTAAAATTTGTGAAAATAATTTTAGTCAAATAATTTGTGGTAATTTGTGGATAAAATTTAAAAGGGTTTTTTATAATTTTAATTTAATTATGAATCATTATAAGGTGAATGATATTGATTTAATTTTTATGAAATATTATAGATTATTTTTAGCAGTCACATATTAAAGTTTGATATTTATTTGATAAGTAGTTGACATTGAAGTTATGGCATTGGCCCATGATATTATTACAAAACTTATTTACCAATTTAAAATTTCCATTAAAAATTATACAGAAAAACTCAGAAATTATACATCTTTTTCATATTAGATCATACAACATTCCTCTAATAATAATAAAATATATAATAAATATAATTACAAAACTTATTTACCAAATTAAATCTCCATTAAAAATTATACAGAAAAACTCAGAAATTATATTCTTGCACATATTAAATCATATAACAGTCCTTTCATAATAATAAAAAAATAAAATAAATATAATTACAAACCAATTAATCCCTACAAATATAATAAATATAATTAATCCCAAATATAATTGCAAAGCAATTAATCCCCACTAAATACTAGAAAACAAGTTGAAACTTATCCCTCTCAAAAAAGGAAAGAATGGTAAACTTAAAGTAAGTGATTTATACTAAAATTGAAAAACGAAATATGATAGCTACACCTCATCTTGGACCGATGCATCTACCTCTATTCCGGATCGAAAGTGGTGTGCCTAATTGGAAGCATTTGTTCACAATTTAGAGTTCACCACTAATACGACAATCGGTGAATAAATCCATCCCCTCAATCACAAGAGTACATGCTTCTTCAAACACAATAGGCCATGTTTACAATCTTATGCCGTAATTGATGATGCGAATCTGAAATAATAAGTTAAGATCTACTCAACAACAATCGGTAACTACCACATTTAGTTGTACAAGATAAACTTTGCTAGTTGAACCTCATCTCAAACCAATAAGGTCTATCACCGTCCATTGCTTTAGAAATTTTTATTGATAGTAAAAAGGGTAAAATCCTTTGGTTATTTTATTATGTTCTTTGGGGACATCTATCATCGATTTTGCATTATTATCTTACTGTAGATAGTTTTTTTATTTTTTTGGATTTGAGTTAACTCTAGGATTGATTTTATTTATTTATAACTTTTTATTTTATTTTATTTTTAAATAAAATATTTTTATGGAAATTTATTATACATGATGTTATGTTAAAAGTTTGAGCTTTATATTCAATGTAGTTGACTCATGTCATGAATAAAGTATAATAGTCACAAGAGATGAACTGTGGGTATGGATTTTACATTGATATGTGCATTGACCTTGTGATTTTGATGGTGTATGGTGTTGGTAATGTACATACAAGGTATATGTAACATAGATGAATGTATTCATTATTTTTTATCTCTGTCTAATACCAACTATGCCAATATGTCGGCTTAAAAATCCCACAAGGTCCAACTTAAGTCAAAAAGGCGCTTCCTTCAACCCATCTAAGGGTAAATAATAATTCCCCTTTAATTTTCATTTAAAGCCAAGTGGGAGGAGCCATAAGGGTATAGTCCGAACCCTTTTTATAAAACCACTAGATCGAGGAACTCCTTGTAGAAATAGCCAATAGAGCCAAAGATGTTCATATATCAGATATAGGTGTGGCCACTTTAATAACTCGTAGGGCTTAATCTTTCCTCCCGCTTCACGCAATGTGATTGTCTTGTGACCTGGTCCTGCCTTTTAAACTCTGGTGAGCAACTCTTAATATCCCTAGGACAGGTTTCTTAGCATTACGTCATTCGAGCACATCTAATAGTACATGAAATCAAATCCTTCGAGAGACAAAATATAGGGAACAAGAATTATTCTCATAAGTTATTGTTCCGCTAACCTCAATCTATTATCATCCTTGTCACTTTTTAAATAATGTGCATAAGTCCCTTTTTCCTCTTGGAAGAGTCGGTGACTCGATGATACCACTTTACTCCATCCCTTCCATGTATTTGGCTTTAATGTCACCCTAAAATTTTCTGTATTGGCTAGCCTTTACACGTTATCCTAGCGTTGAGTCACCCTGACACTTCTTGTTGAACACTTTTTGAACCTCTCAAGGAGACAAAACTTGAGAAACAAGGATATTTTCTATCATCAATCAATCTTGACCTCTATTAAATACTGTACTTGACCTTTGACCTCTTTCATTATGTTGACATTCCAAGAGGATTCAACGCCCTCACATCCCACTTGACAATTGCGTGTCTAAAAAAACCTTTGTGCCACTGCAATATTTGACACATTGGTTGTCCTCAAGGTTATCCCACTCTTTTCATTGGTGCACAAAGGCTTGTGCTTCTAGAGAAGTTAGCACTCATCATGGGTTCTTGTTCATCGTGCTATCCAATTTAATGGTTCCAAATCATCTCGACACTTTGCACATCAAGGTACTTCCACGTATGCCTGCAATCTAATCATCCCAATGCTCCTCTATGTGCTTCTCATTTGTTCCTCTGACGATGACCTCTTGGGACATGTCACCCCGGCATCTTCTCTTTATGTATTTGTTTCGACAAACTTTGATTTTTTTCCCTGACACCCGTCATTTGACGTACTCTCATCCATATTAAAAAGACCAAGTCTTCAACTCCTTTCCTCTTTATGCACGTGGCCACTACTATGCTACTCCTCCATAGGAATCGCTCCAAACTTCAATGCGTTCTTCTCTATGGCTTCCTTTCATCCCTCTATAGCTTCCATGCTTCCTCTGTGTCGTTCCTATGTGAACTCTAGCTTTGTTCAAGGAGGATTTTTATTCTTCACAACATTTCTGATCTCTATATACTCTTATGTGTTTCTTGCATGATCAAACCCCTCATGAGTTGAATTGCATTCAATTTGAATGACATATTATTAACATCGATTACAGGAAAACATTCATAGTAATGTACATAGGCCCAGTTTCGCACATTCAATGCTCAAAGTAGAGTGCTTCCTCTATTAATGAATATATATACACATAATTTAAAAAAGGCCCCCTCTCGCTAAATTTACATTCTATTGGCCCTTATTGGCTTCATTCCCACACTTAGCCTCTAATCCTCTCTCCTCTCTCTCCTCTTTGTGTTGGCTCTTTGCGATTTCTCTAATGGATTTGTGCTTACAATATATGAAGGGATCTATCTTGAACTAGAAACACTTCAGATCCACAATTCACTCAGCTAATAAACTCCTTAAAATCTTATAGATCCACAAAATCCTCACAAGAAATCGATCTTATCTCAAGATTTCTCTAACTCACTTAATCTCCCGAGACGTCTTCTTAGAAAAATATCTCATTCCATACAAATTACATTAATATTACAATACAATAAGAGTAAGGCGGAATCTTATTAACCACAGAAGCTTCAATACATTTGGAATGCCTAAGCTATATAAATGATTAACACAATCCAAAATTCCGGTTATTGTAAAAACGGATGAAAAACCCAAAGAAATAAACCAAGTGATATGGCAGAAACCAATTCCATATCAAACTATCGCCACTCATCGTAATGGACAAATACAATTAATATATGAATTTATATAAATTACAAATAGTTTATTAAATCAAAAGAGTAAAATTAAAAATATTAGCCATTTTTAATCAACTTTGCTTCATATTCATTAAAAATATGAATCTGCAATTGACTTAATTTTATTATATAATTTTAATAAAAATGTGCTCCATATCCCTTGAAAATATGAATCTGCAATTAACATAAAAGTGTATATGAAACGCAACTGATATAAAAATATTTTTCATATAAGAACTTACGTTTGTGAAGAAAATATACCTTAAACGTATATCACGCATACCTATGTGAACTCTTTTCTTTGGTAATTTATTATAATGTCCTGTTCTATTGGGAGTTGTCTATAATGCGATTTTTTGGAGATTCTGGTGACGGAATCCGGCGGAAGAAATTGAGGTTAAATCTTGATTTGTTGTAGTTAAAATGGTTTTTTAACTGCATATTTGGATTCAGCACCCTCGAAAACCCGTGGAACGCTTTCATTGTGCAGAAACTAGCTATCAAACTTGCGATTCCAATAAATTCCTGCCAGATTTTGACCAGAAAAACCCGCCGGAATGGCTTTCAAAAAGTCGCGTTATAGACAACTACATTCTATTGTTTTGGGCTAATGAGATCAGGACTTTGTCCTCTCTCGTTTCCTTACCCATATCAACGTCACACAACTCTTGCGAGAATAAAAGTGAAGTTCCAAATCAACGTCAGATACCCGCACCGCCCAAGCTTTAAACTGAGAAGTAAACACATTTAATATGGATTTACAATAATAATATACATATATATCTCGATGTCAATTATAAACAACAAAAAAAAATTAAATTCACTTTTTTATATAAATATAAAGCCAAAAGTTCTTGGTTGTATTAATAAAGTATTTAGGAGTTTTATTTGGGAAGCAATAACATATCACGTGCATTTATATTGGGGAATATATATTAAGGAAAAAAGACATAATATATTGAAAATATTAGGATATAAAGGGTTTTTATATTGGCAAGTATAAAGAATGAAGCTCAAAGTTAAAGAAAAAATATAAAGGGGTATAAAAATTGTTAATGGAAAGATGGATACTTACAATATCTAGTGAAAATAGAGGTATTTTAAATTGGAAAGATAAATTGGGTTCATATTGGTAGGGGGTTAAATAATGTAATTTTTAGAGATATTTTCCAATATGTAGTCAAATTATGGGCATTGTTTAATGTGCCACGAACTCACGTGATATGTTGGAGGTTCCTTGAGTGAAGCCCCCATGATAAACTATAGTTTAATTGTTTTATATATATATATATATATATATATATATATATATATATATATTGATATACTTTAATGTGTAATGTATATAATTCTAATGCTTTAAGGTTTTTAGGAAATTAAATTGATTTTATGTATTTAAAACTGTAATTTAAATAATAAAAAATTACAATCTAACAAAAAATTGTATCATCTGATTCAAAACATTAAAATAGTTAAATTATGCATATAAATATTTTCTACATGAATAATTTCCATAATAGAATAGGGATAATACTTTATTTTTATTTTTATAATAATAACATTAAAATTTAATTATGCATATAATAAACTATTTTAATATAGGGATACTTTATTTTTATTTTTATAATAATAATAATTTATATAAGCGTTAATAATATTTTAATATCTACTTTTAATAATTAATTAAAAATAAAATAAAAAATATTAACGAATATTTCAATATCTATTTTAAGGAAAATATTTTGATTTAAATTTTTAGGTACATAACTCAGTGGTTTTGAGCTGACGAAAATTATATGCTCCTATCTCTTCTTTTTTGGATGTGGAAGGTGTAATAAAATAAAAAATATTAACGAATATTTTTAATAGGTAAAGAAAAATAAAATAAAAAATATTATATTGATTTTAATAGGTAAAGAAAAATAAAATAAAAAATATTAACGAATATTTCAATATCTATTTTAAGGAAAATATTTTGATTTAAATTTTTAGGTACATAATTCAGTGGTTTTGAGCTGACGAAAATTATATGCTCTTATCTATTCTTTTTTGGATGTGGAAGGTGTAATTATTTGTTGGAAGCACTGCGTCCATGTCATGTGTAGTTGTCATCATGAGTCCCTACGCGTCCTTATTCTAGAAATTGTTGATTCTTAGGTAATGAGTTTTAGATGTGGAAGGTGAAAGGTGCAATTATTTGTTGGAAGTAATGCTTCCATGTCATGTGTAGTTGTCATTGTGAGTCCTTAAGCGTCATTATAGAAACTATTGATTCTTATATAATGAATTAAAGTCATTATCTAGAGTCGTTGAAATCAGTGTGTAATTTTCTATATATGTAATAATATTACGATATGAGATTTGTGTTGTCAAAAATCACTTTCTGTTCTATTTTTTATACTATGGTATCAGAATATGTACTCTCTTAATTCCTTCATAGGAGGCCCCAGAAAAATGTGAGAAGGCCTTGAGATTATTTCTATGTAAATAGATAGTGTAAGAGAGTGTGAGATATATTATCTTATGTGAATAAATTTTATTTTTGTTTGTAGACCTATTCGTTCTGTGCTTTCATTTGTAGGGGTCGCCAATTTCACGAAAAGAAATTCCTTGCAAGAAGACAATCGTCATTTTCAATGTGATTGGATCGGTTTTAACATAGAAACAAAGAGAAACCTATCTTCCTTTCAATTGCAACGATTTCGGCTCAGGACAATAATGTTCAAACTGTTGGATTCGGTTTCCATTTATCCCTTTGTACTCTTCTCTTCAACGACTTTAGTCAAGGATGATTGAGCTATTTAGATACGCTCCTCAACTCTGTCTAAGGATCAGTGGCCACATGGAAGGATTCTCGGTCGTTGAGGATCATTATGCTGAGGCCAATAAATCTTTGAAATCATATGGCCAGATCGAATGGAGGGATTCGTGTAGGAAGAAAATACGCCATGATTTGTGCCTCTGCAAGTTATTACAGTTTTAAGCCTGCCTCTGTACCTGGATTCGTAGCAGAAGAGTGTCAGGCCATGATATTGGAGCTGATAAAGAGGGAAATCAGTTCTCAAAATCAGTTTTGCTCTTGCGGGATAAGTCACGGGAGAACCACAGGCCAAGAATTCAATCAAATGACTCTCCATCGCAAATGGATATTGGTATTGGTGGAGACGCCTATGCGAGTAAATGCACTGCAAGAAACTCAACAACCATGATTGTTGTGAAACGAAGCTCAATTTCAATGCCCCTGATGATCTATGTTACGTAGGGAGCCATCGTCTAGTGTAGAGGTGCCATTGGAGAGCTGCGAGTCACATTGATCTACAGAGAAAAGATAGGGGTGCCATTGGTAACGAAGATCTCGGCGAGCGAGCAAACTTTATGATTAGAGAAAAGTCAACAACCTATTAGGCGACGTTTTAACAGACGAATTTATATTCTTCCAGAACGACAATTTTGGCCTAATCCTTCGAGTGAGAGATTTGTGTGCTTCAATGGAATATGAGCTTTAATGCTACAGAGTGCAGCTCTCATCATAGGTTGCAGAGTTTGTTGTTGTCCCTCTTAAAAGAATGTTGTTTGGAGCTTCAGATCAACTTTATGTCGGGTACGGAACAAATTATTTTTAATGGCGAGATCCAACAACATTGTTCAAAAGTGTGTAGCCTTATATCTAAAAGGTAATTAGAAGTCTAATAATGTGCTAGTGTGACCATCTTTGTAAAGGGTAATCTTCGTGCCTTATTTATTTTTAAAAGAAAGAAAAAGTGTGAGATTGTTTTGGTGTTGTGTTCTTTTTTAGAGGCTTGGTGGTTTTTAAATTGGAATCCCCTGTGTCTGAAACATCAATTCGTGTAAGGTCAAGTTGTTTAATCAATTTTTGAACACATTCAGTATCCAGACCTCCATCTTACAAAAGATGGTGGTTGGTCCATAGGATGGTTCATTAATTGATGGTTCTTATTGCGGAATCATTAATTGATGGTTCTTATTGCGGAAGCCCTGACAAGCTAAGGTGTCCATATTGTTGATATTTGAAAGTTCATCAACGATGGTCAGAGGTGTTTATGTTTAAATGGAGGTCAAGTGGAAGCTCAAAGATGTGGTGGTGAAAGAGCAGATTTTGCGAGATTTGAGAGTAGATGTGAGTGTTGATGAAGACCAGTCAGATAAATATTACATTTGTTGTTGTAATAGGTGTTTTCAATGTTGTCCACGTAAGCATTAAGGGAGGGTGTTGGAAGTAAAGCTCCCATGTCATGTGTAGTTTTTGTTATGAGTTCCTACGTGTCATTCTAGGAACTGTTCATTCATATGTAATGAGTTAGAGTCATTATCTAGAGGTGTCAAAGTTAGTTTGTAATTTCCTATATACATAATTGTTGAAATGAATAATATTACAGTATGAGATTTGTGTTGTGAAAAATCGCTCTATGTTCTATTTTTTCTAATATGATTGTGTGGATGACTACCAAATATTAAAGACAAATATTTTTTTATATTCAAAACATATTATTTAAGTTAAGCATTCATGTATATTTAAAATAATTTAATTATATATTATTTAATATAAACGATATATTTGAAATATTTTTAAAGATTAATATTTAGTATAAAGGAGATGTATAATTTTAAATGTTTCTGTTAATTGGAAATTGAAATAAAATTTCTATTGAAATTTGTGAAAATAATTTTAGTGAAATAGTTTGTGGATAAAACTTAATAGGGTTTTTGTAATTTTAATTTAATTATGAATTATTACAAGGTGGATGGTAATGATTAACCTTTATGGAATATTATAGAATATTTTTAGTATTAATTACTGATCAAAGATTGATATTTATTTCATAAGTAGTTGACATTGAGGTCATGGCATTGGCCCATGATATTATAACAAAGCCCATTTACCAATTCAAAATATCCATTAAAAATTATACAAGAGAAATTATACATCTTTCTCATATTGGGCCATACAAAAATCCTATCATGATAATAAAAGATAAAATTGCAAATCAATTAATCCATACTAAATACTTTAAAACATGTTGAAGCTTATCCCTGTCAAAGGGAAAATAATGGTAAACTCAAATTTAGTGATTTATATTGAAATTGAAAAAACAAATATGGTAGGTACACCTCATATTTCACCCATGGATCTACCTCTATCCCCAATCGAAAATGGTGTGCCTAACTCAAAGCATCTGTGGATAATTTAGAGTTAACAACTAAGATGAAAATCGGTCAATAAATCCATTCCTTCAAACACAAGAGTGCATGCTTCTTCAAGCACAATAGTCAGTGTTTGCAATCCTTATGCATCATTAATAATGCCAACCTGAAATAATAAGTTAACGCCTACTCAACAACAATGGGTACGTACCATGTTTTCTTGTACAAGAGAAAATGTGCTAGTTAAACCCCATCTCAAACCAATAGTTCTACCACCATTCAATGTTTTAGAATTTTTTATTGATGGGAAAAAGCGTAAAATCCTTTGGTTATTTTATTTTGTCCCTAGGGGACATCTATGATGCATTTTGGGATATTATTTTATCATATACATTTTTTTTTGGTGGGGGTGTCGAGTTAACATTAGGTGTATGTGTTTTTTTTTTTTTTTTTGTATTTTTGAAAAACTATTTTTATGGAATTCTATAGGACATGATGTTAGGTTAAAATTTTGATCCCTACATGGGGTAGCCGACTGACGTCATGAATAAATTATAATGGTCATAGTTGAGGAACCATGGGAATGGATTTTACATTGATATGTGCATTGACCTTGTGATTTTGATGGTGTATGGAGTTGGTAATGTAGATACGAGGTACAATTTTAGTATCGCTAGGACATGTGTGTTTTAAATCAATATCACAGAGTCGAAAAGGAAGAGAATGAGTGGAACATGTCTAACATAGATGAATTTATTAAATTTTTTTCATGCTTGTCTAATACTGGTTGTGCCAATATGTTAACTTAAAAATCCCACAAGTTCCAACCTAAGCCGAAAAGATGCTTCCTTCAACCCAACTAAGGGTAAATAATTCCCCTTTAATTTTCATTTAAAACAAAGTGGGAGGAACCATAAGGATATAGTCCAAACCCTTTTTATAAAACCACTAGATCCAAGAACTCCTTGTAGTAATACCCAATAGAGACAAAGATGATCATACATCACATATAGTAGTGACCACTTTATTAGCTCATGGCACTTAAGCTTTCCTCTCGCTTCACCCAATGTGACTGAGTCTCATGACCTAGTCTTACCTTTTCAACTCTGGCGAACAACTCTTAATCTTCCCTAGACATGTTTCTTAGACTCACATCTTCCAAGCCCATCCAATAGTACATGAAATCAAATCCTTCGAGAGATAAAATCTAGGGAAAAAGAATTATTCCCATCAATGGTTGTTCCCACAACCTCCATCTATTGTCATCCTTGAAACTTTTTAAATAATGCGTGTAAGTCCTTTTTTCCTCTTGGAAGAGTCAGTGACTCGATGGTTCCACTTTACTCCATCCCTTCCATGTATATCGATTTCATATCACCCTAGCACTTTCTATATTTTCCAGCCTTTACACATCATCCCAGCATTGAGTTACCATGACACTTCTTGTTACGCACTTTTTGAACCTCCCAAGGAGACAAAACTTGAGAAACAAGAATATTTTCTATCATCAACCACTCCTGATCTCTGATAAATATTTTCACTGACCTTTCACCTCTTCATTGTGTTCACCTTCTAGGAGGAGTCAACGCCGTCACGTGTCACTTGATAATTGGGTGATAAAGAACATTCATCTCACCTTGACGTTTGACACGTTGGTTTTCCTCCAGGTTATCTCGCTCTTTTCATTAGTGCGTAAAGGCTTGTGCTTCTGGGGGAATTTATTACTCATCATGGATCCTTTTTCATCGTGTTATCCAATAGAATGGTTCCAAATCATCTTGATGCTTTATATGTCAACGTATTTCCACATCTACATGGAATTTAATCATCTTGATGCTCCTTTAGGTGCTTCTGATTTGTTATTATGGGGATAACCTCTTGGTATATATCACATCGACATCATCTATCTCTTTATGAACTTGTTTCGAGTAAACTTTGAGTTTGTTTCCTAGCACTTGTCATTTGACGTACTCTCGTCCATATTAAAAAGACCAAGTCTTCTACTACTTTATTTTTTATGCACTTGGCCACTACTGCACTACTCCTACATAGGAATCACTCCAAACTTCAATGCACTCCTCTCTATGGCTTCCTTTTAGCCCTCTATAGTCTCCATGCTCCTCTACAAACTATAGCTTTGTTCAACGAAGATTTTTGTTATTCACAATATATGTGATCTTTGTGTACTCTTATGTGTGTCTTGCATGCTCAAATCCCTCTTGAGCTTAATTTCATTCATTTTTCATTACATATGACTACAATCAATTATAATAAAAAATCCATAGTAATGTACATAGGCTCAATTTCTCACATTCAATGCTTAAAGCAGAGTGTTTCCTCTATTAATGAATATATATACACAAAATTAAAAAAAACTTCCCCTCTAGTCAAATGTATTTTACTTTGAGGTTGAATGCTCTTATATCATATACTACAAAGTTGAAAAATATTCATGGTCTCCTCGCCATGTGCTTCCATATGTCGAAAAATGTAACTAGGTTTGGTCTACATAAAATGTATTTGTCAAAAGAATTTTATTATTGTTACAATGACTTATTAAAGCATGGGTTTCATTCTTGGGTCATCATTTTATTAGTAAAAAACCCCAATGTGGACTCCTAGGATTAATAAAGAGTCAATATAATCACTATATATTTTATGAGACCCTTCTTGGGATTTCAAACAATATAAAAAGAAATATTTTTGAGTTAAAAATGAATTATGTGTTGGGCATGGAATCCCCCCACAGCATGTTTTGGGGTTTAAAGCCCAAGTTTTGGTCAAAGGTTTTGTAAGACTCCGGGAATTGCGAGCGCGGAGCGCGAAGTATAGGTTAAGTCATAGGGTTGTACATCCTAAAGTATTGTAATGTAATGTAAAGTCATGTCGGCCTACCCATGCTTCGCAGACCATGGGATTGTATAAATAGAGTGAGGCTCTAAGTTGTAAAGATAGGGAATTAGAGAGAAGAATATGAATGGTTCGAGCATACAGTAGGAGTCTAAGTTTATTGGGTCGTAGTAGTAGGAAGAGGCTCTGCAGCTGAGTGCGTAGAGGCCTAGTAAGTGCGCGAAACCCTGCAGCTGAGTGCGCAGGTCGGTGTTGAGTTTGTGATATTGAACGAAGAATAATAAAGAGAAGTTGATTCCTATTTCTATGTATCTGGTTGTCCATTGCCTTCTTTACATTTATACTATTTTATTTATAGCACACACAGATATGATTGCTGAATATGGTATCTTAATCACTAGTCTTACACATAGAAGCTAAGTAATCGGGTAATAACAGATTGAATAAGCAAGGAACTTGGGTAGTATACAGGCTGCGCAGAAGTAGCATCTCAGGTTGCGCAGGGATAGCAAGTGCACGTAGCGATGTGCGCGCAGGGTCAAACCGCAGACCTCCGAAAGCTCATCTGACATTCCCAGGGTGAGGAAACCTAGTTCTAACACCCTCCCATACTACTTCGAGTGAGACCTTAGTTCGTGCTCCGCGAACTGTTTCCAAAAGGACCAGTAGTACCAGGGTTTGCTTGATTTAACTTGGGTCAGGCCCATACAAGCCAACAAATGGTTCTGTTGCTGGGACCGAGATCTGCATAAGGGATGTCTGATGTCATGCCACAAGAATCCAAAAGACAAATAAATTGAAGAGTGTTTGGACAAAAAGATTCATGAGTTCGCGGCGCAGGAAAACAGAAATCCGCGAGTATCTAAGGAACAATGGTTGGAGTGCTACTTGTATATGGAAATCCATGAAATCTTCTTTGCATCCTTTCCTTTTGAGCTATATGAGTGGATTGCAAAGTTAGCAGACGGCCAGGGAAGGTGTAGTCTCAACAAACCAATAGTGTGGACTCCCAAATTAGTGCGCAGACTAGAAGCGTCAAGAGATAAGATAGCACAAGCTGTGGACCATTAGCTCGACTGAATAATAGGAGGATTTATCACTTAGTTTGCAGTAGACACGATCGTCAGCTACAGTGAGACAAAGCAATGTTTCCTCAAGGGACCGCGAGGTAAGTATATTAAATCTTTGAACACTTGGATTAATATGCTATTGTGTGAAAAGTGGGTTATGTGAATAAATTAATGTTTGGGACTACACGAAGTGGGAAGATCTACAGAAGCGGAAGTAGTGAAGAGTTGAAAACCAGTCTCTTAATTTCACCCTTGCAGGAAAGCGAAGAAGAGCTTGCGAAAGTTTCTCTGAGAAGCGTGGTCAGTCTAATAAGGCAACGTATTCCACATTTACCACCTCCACCCACACGACACCTATCTCACCCTCGTCACCCCCATCGCCACCCACCCCACCTCCGCCACCACCATAGTTTAGTATGGTGAGTGTGATCAAACTACTGGTATTCAGAGGAGTGGGGAATGAAGATCCAGACCAATTCTAGTTCGTGATAAGAGCAGTATGGGAAGCACAAGGCATCGTGGATGACAATATTAAAAAGGCTACGCTGGTGAGCATGCTGCAGGATCACACATTAACATGGTATATCAAGCATTCTAATGACCACCCAAACGCAGGAATCACAGAGATCCAAGCCACGCTGAACAGGGAATTTAGCAGGCCAAAATCAGAAACACAATCAATCATTGGGTTTAAGGAGATCGCGATGCTCCCGGGTGAGACCCCCTAGGATCTGGACCAAAGGCTGAAGAGTATGATTTGTGAAGCTAATATGACGTTGACAGATGGACAACATTGTGCATGGTTTGTAGCATCACTTATGCCACCCTTAATGACGACGCTGTCACAACAAAAACTTTCCACCCAGACCGAACCGTTGGAGATGGAAATGAGATTACTTGAGACCCCTATACAAGACCCTAGGTTGGGAGTCCAAAAAATTCACACGCAACTACAGAATCTATGTAGGGAAATGCAAAGTTTGAAACAGGACAGGACACCTCAACTGAAGGTTTACAAGGAAGTATGGTGCATAAAATGCAAAGGCCAAGGGCATGACAAGGACCAATGTCCAGTGTTCACAAAATACTTAGCAGGAGGAGGGTTAATGCCATTAAGACCGAAGGCATAGGCAGGGCCGAGCCCAGCTTCTGCACTATGGTGCATGATCTTCCAGGTAGGAGGAAAACAAACTATGGATAATTGTCATCTATTGCAAAAGTATACGCAGACGTCCCAACAATTGTTTTGTAATTTCTGCAGTCGGTAGGCCATGATGAATGCACCTGCCGAAGCTACGAACTTATGATGGACCGGACTCCTGCCTATAGGGTGCAGATCAAAACACGAGCCCTCGACAAAAATACAGGGATGGCGCACGCTGGATTTTAGGGCCGCAGTCGAGGTCGAGGTGGAATGGGATCAGGAAGGGGTCGTGGACAACTAATTTGTTACAATTGCGAAGGGCCAGGGCACTATGCCCGTGATTGTAAAAACCTGACAAGGACATCATGTTGGTACTGTACTTAGTTTGATCATGAGGTAGAAGACTGCCCTTTGTTGATAGTGAGGATGCACGAAAAGGGGGTACTCCAGCCCCCTCTGACTCAGAATTTGCAGATGATGAGGTCTAAGCCGCGCGAAGAAGACCCAAATGTAAACATGATGCTCAGGAGCGGTATGACCATGGGGGATGATAAAGGGAAGAAATGAGAAGAAGGTGCGTGGATTCGCAAGGCTCCTACAAAGGAACCTGAATTTGATGTAGAACGCACGAAGGAGACATTCATGGAAGCTAAGAAGAGCTTCACAGAGGCCTCCACTTCAGGTAGTAAGGATCAACTACAACCAGGGATGGATCCTTCAATGTTCACTACCTTTCTGGAGACATGCATGAAACTGTTGCGCGATAGCAAGGTAGTCAAAGGATTACAGGAACTTATCACTAGGTGCGTGCGGTCAGGAGAACCGCGCGTGGTCTAGAAACTTGGAAAGCATGCATTGCGCACAAGAAGGAAAATGAGGTTGACTGTGCAAATCGACAAGTATGAAATGGATTAGGTAATCCTAGATGTAGGTTCGGACGTGAATGTAATACCAAAGCAAACATGGGAACACATGGGGAGACCCGCGTTACAATGGTCCCCTATTCAGTTATGAATGGCGAACCAACAGAAGATTTTTCCCATGGGAAGATTGCAAGGGGTAACAATCGATATTGAAGGTGCAAGCGCGTAGGCAGATTTTGAAGTGATAGAGATTGTCGATGACAGTAATCCCTATCCCACACTACCAGGAATAGACTGGGCCACCAATATCAACGAAGTCATAAATCTGAAGAAGCACAAAATGATCTTTGAGAAAAAGTCACTATGCGTGGTAGTACCGCTAGATCCAGCTGAAGGAGCACGATACACTGAACTGGTGCGCGATGATGATAGTGATGATGATCTCGATTGTATTTACAAGATAACTGCATGAGAACAAGATTGGGTGAATCCGACTGCAGATGGAAGAATTTCGTGGGAGCGCGAAAGCTCCTGCACTTCAGATTCAGACGAAGAAGTAGAACGATGGCAGAATCGATTGCACGAAGTAACGACGCTGAATTGCAGTGTGATGATTAGATCATTGTGTTGCATGACAATCGAGGCAAGGGAGCTGCCGACATATGCTGGATTAACAACGGTGGATGAATTTCTGAGCAAATTTGAAAGCACAGTACCAGAACAACAATGATTCGATGATCTGAAATGGGCATTGCGCGCAACACCCGCACGATGGTGGGGTACGCATCAAGAAAATTTTGAGGATTGGCACGACTGCAGAAGAATGATGGGCCTACGATTTGGGAAACCACAAATACGGCTAGTAGACAAATATGACGGACGAGACGATCCACACATGCACCTCGCGAAATGGACCAAGGTCTATGGGGAAGAGCCATAGCCTGAATGGGTACATTTATTCTACCATACCCTGGATGTCATAACCATGAATTGGTATACTGAGACAAAGCTCCGCCATGGTACGGGAAAATGGGATGTATTGTGCGAAGGATTTTTGCTAACCTTCACATTCAATGATCGTTGGTTGAATACTGTTGACGATGCGCTACAAGCAGTAAAGTCCGCTATCTTCAAAATACCATAGGAGCCAATGGGAGTGCTTCAGCCAGAATGGGCAACACAGTTAAGTAGTACATTAGAGTGTTATAACATGAATGTTGAGGAGGATGATGAGGACCCATGAAAATTAACATTTCAGAAATGGAAGGCTGTCGCGAGATTCGTGGACCATCACTTGAAGACCCCGACATCACCGCGCCGCTAATGACGAAGCAGGTCAACATTGGAACGGAGGTAGAGCCAAAGTACACAACGCTTGGGGACTATTCGGATGATGCCACGGTTGATAAGGTCACAAAGTTACTCGCGAATACCAAGACCTGTTCCCGACCAAAATTACGGGCTTAAAAAAGGATCATTGGCGATTTAGGGATGATGAAGATCACCCTGAAACCCGACGTGAAGCCAGTTAAGTAGCGCCCTTACTGCTTGAATCCAAATTACAAAGAAAAGGTCCATGACGAATTAGACAAAATTCTCGTATCCAGAATTATTGAAACAGTGTAAGAATCCGACTGGGTGAGTCCTATGGTAGTAGAGGAGAAAAAACAGAAGGGTGAAATAAGAATATGCGTAGAACTCAGGAAGTTGAACGACGCCTATGTACATGATCCATTCCCAACACCATTCATAGATGAAGTACTGGAGAATTTTGGTGGTCAGGAAGCATACTCGTTCATGGATGGGTTCTCAAGTTACCATCAGATCAAGATCACGCTAGAAGATAGGAGCAAAATGACCTTCACAACAGAATGGGGCTGATTTCAATACACCGTTACGCTGTTTGACTGAAGAACACGCCAGCTATATTTTCGCGCATCGTGGTAGCCACGTTCAAAGAATACATGCATAAGTTTTTGGAGGTCTATTTGGATGATTAGACTATCTTTGGATTAGTTAAGCATCATGTAGCGAGCTTACGCTTGATGCTAGATACTTGACGCCGACATGAGATTGTGTTAAACATTAAGAAGTGCACATTCCTCGTTCCCTTTGCAAACCTGCTCGGACATGTGGTCTGCAAGCAAGGACTGATGGTGGACCCTACGAAAATTGTCGTTATCTTAAATTTGGAAGCACCGCGAAGTGTTAAACAACTCCACGCTACCTTGGGACACACTGGATACTATAGGAAGTTCATCAAAAGTTATGCCCAAATAACTGCGCCAATGGAAAAGCTATTGAAAAAAGATGTTACATATTGCTGGAATGATGATTACATGAAGAGTTTGGATGTCCTGAAGAGGAAACTGGCCTTCGCTCCAATCCTGGTCTTCCCAAAATGGGATGTGGAATTTCATGTACATGTGGATGCGTCGTGTATTGCGTTGGGAGCCATACTCACATAGGAGGGCATGGAGGGTGTGGATCACCCGATCGTATTTGTGAGTCAAAGATTGTCCAAAGAAGGAAATAACTACTCTACCACCAAATGCGAGGGGTTGGAAATGGTGTACGTGCTCCAAAAATACAGACACTATTTACTTGGAGGACATTTCAAGATGTACACTTACCATTGCGCGTTGAAATACCCAGTGAACAAACATGTGTTGGGGGGGCGAATATGTAGATGGCTTTTAATGTTTCAAGAATATGATTTTGAGGTCATAGTCAAGCCGGGACGTTTAAATGGAGGACCAGACCACTTGTCACGAATTGAGACAGGTGAGGAACCAACAAATTTGGAGGAGGAACTACCTGATGGACATCTCTTTGCAGTGCGGGTCGCGAATGGACACTTTGAAGATATAATCCATTTTCTAACAACAGGGAATACGCCAAAGGAATACTCAATTCAACAGAAGAAGGAATTGGTGGTGCACGCAGCAGAATTTTCTCTCATTGCGGGGCACCTCTACAAGATGGGAAACGATGAGATATTGTGAAGATACGTACCTGAATTTGAACGAGGTCAGATCCTCACAGAAGCACATGGGGGCGCTGCAGGAGGAGACTATGCAGGACACGTGACCACACAGAAGATTCTCCGCACAGGGTTATGGTGGCCGACCCTGCACTAGGATTCAAAAGCACACTATAAGGCCTGCGATATATGTCAAAGGACAGGAAAACCATCACGAAGGGACAAGATGCCACTAAAATCCCAAATGACACTGCAGTCATTTGAGAAATGGGAAATCGACTTTGTGGGCCTGATCAAACCTCAGGGAAAGTCGGGTGCACGCTACATCATCACCACGATGGAGTTCCTGACACAATGGGTGGAAGCACAGCTGGTCAAGGACTGCACGGCTGCTATGGCTGCGAATTTTTTGTTCGAACATGTGTTGACACGATTTGGCTGTCCAAAATTCTTAATGAGCGATCGCGAAACACATTTCCTTAATGAAACCATCAATGCGCTCACAGAAGAGTTCCAGGTGTATCATTAGAAAAGTATACCGTACCACCTGCAAGCCAATGGGATTGTTAAGGCATTCAAAAAATACTGGAGACTGAGCTGACCAAAGTGTGTAACATGCAGCGAAATGACTAGGACCTGCACATACTTGCCGTCTTATGGGCATATAGGACAATGTGAAAGAAATTAACGGGACAAACACCTTTCGGGTTAGTCTATGGCACAAAAGCCGTCATGCCAATGGAATACATCGTACCTGGTCTGCAAATAGTAGCGCTCACAAGCATGAAAGACCATGAAGCTCTGGAGGAAAGGCTCGCGCAATTAGAAGAACTCAAGGAAGAATAGTTTCTGGCTGTATTTGCGTACCTTCAAGGTAAATGACTTAGTACTATTGTATGAATTTCCAGGAAAATTCAGAATGCACTGGTTGGGACCATATGTGGTAAAGGAGGTCACAGACAAAGGCGCGATCTAGCTAGTCAAACTAAATGGAGAACCCTTCCCAGGAAAAGTAAACGACAACCGCTTGAAACCCTACATGGGTGGGCCGACTCTCTGACTAACCAGCCGAAGTACAGTCTTCATGACCCGAGGAGCTGGACAAGGGCGCAGGACTATAAACACATGCACCAGATGCCAGTACCAAGGTAAGGACACGATTCAGACGCGGATGATTCAGAAGCAAGAATGTAGTAGGTCCAACAAACTACAGAACAGTCGCAGACCTCCAAGCAGTATGGGACCAGTTGGAGGGGCTCCGCGCCAAGGTCGATGCACCAACATAGTGACTCGGGACGAGTCACGATGATTTTGTTGGGGGCTTGTTGGGCATGGAATCCCCCCACAGCATGTTTGGGGCTTAAAGCCTAAGTTTTGGTCAAAGGTTTAAGACTCCGCGAATTGCGAGTGTGGAGCGCGAAGTATAGGTTAAGTCATAGGGTTGTCCACCGTAAAGTATTGTAATGTAATGTAAATTCATGTCGGCATACCCATGGTCCGTAGACCATGTGATTGTATAAATAGTGTGAGGCTCTAAGTTGTAAAGATAGGGAATTAGAGAGAAGAATATGAATGGTTCGAGCATAGAGTAGGAGTCTAAGTGTATTGGGTCATAGTAGTAGGAAGAGGCTCTGCAACTAAGTGCACAGAGGCCTAGTAGAGTTCGTAGCTGGGTGCGTGGACCCTTGCAGCTGAGTGCATAGGGTGGTGTTGAGTCTGTAATCTTGAACGAAGAATAATAAAGAGAAGTTGATTCCTATTTCTGTGTATCTGGTTATGCATTGCCTTCTTTACATTTATACTGTTTTATTTATCATGCGCACTTATATGATTGTTGAATATGTTGTATTAATCATTAGTCTTACACACAGAAGCTAAGTAATTGGGTAATAACGGATTGAACAAGCAAGGAACTTGGGTGGTATACGGGCTGTGCCCCGAGTAGGGCTGCGTGGAAGTAGCATTGTAGGTTGTGAAGGAATAGTAAGTGCATGTAGCGACGTGCGCGTAGGGTCAAACTACGGACCTCCAGAAGCTCATCAAACATCCCCAGGGTGTGGAAACCTGGTTCTAGCACCCTCGCATAGTACTTCAGGTGAGACCTCAGTCCGCGCTCCATGGACTATTGCCAAAGGGCCAGTAGTGCTGGGATTTTCTTGGCTAAATCACCTCTGAACCTGGGTCAGGCCCATACAAGCCAACATTATGTAACCTCCACAATAAGTCGGCCTCAATAAGATGAAGTCTGCCTCAAGGAAGGAAATTCAACCTCATTGGAAGGTTATATATACAAGGCAGTTCGGCCTCATTTTATGCATCTCACCCTCTCTCACATAGCTCGATATTTGAAGTTAGAACCTGGAAGCTAGGAAAAGTGCAAAGGTGAAGAATGTGGCTAAAAGGAGTGTGAGTTTGGTTAAGAAGGAATGGAAGGAAAAAATAAAAGTTTTGGTATTTCTCTCTCTCTCATGTGGGCTAGTTCAGAAGATCAAATTATTGTTTTAAAAGTCGAAGATGCTGCTAATGCTGGAAGCTGCTAAGTCGAAGTTGTTGTTGATGGCAGAAGTTGCCAAGTCAAAGTTGCTGCTGATGGCAGAAGTTGCCAAGTCGAAGTTCCTAGGTTGGAAGTGTTGTTGCCACTAAGTCAAAGGTTGGATCAAATAAGGAGAGGCTACCTTAGTGTGGAGGAGGTCTTTGTCTAGGTTGAAGAGACTGAAGGAAAACTATTGAAGGAAGATATTTTGTCTAGGTTTTCCCTTAGATAGGGGTTTTTCCCTGGCAGAGTGCCTACAACTTCTGTCTTGTGTTTTTATGATCTTCATGCACACATAATTTGGTAATTTCTTGATGAAATATAACATAAAAAATAAGTAAAAGAAGAAAACATAATTCACAAGTAATTATCAAGAAAGAGAAATCTAACCCTAATCTTACTAGCATTTATTTATCAACATGGTATCACAGTTAAGGTCAAAGAGGATTTAATATCACTTCATTGGCTTGAAGGAAATGATTACGCCCTCTATGATAAGAATGGGATTCAATACTACAGGAAGTTGTAGCAAAAATATCTTCTACTACTTATTCAACAAAGCGAAAATTCAAGTGTTCTTGACTGCACTTACAGGTTCACTTAAAAATGATAATGCATGGATTATTGACAATGAAGCATCTAGGAATATAACAAAAAATATTAAACAACCTCACACTCTATCAAAGGAATCATATTCTCATATAAAGTGGAATTGGGGAATAAAAAAAGCTATTAGAGGTCTGAGATCAACATCAATAAAGAATGAAGCTAAGGTGAAGTAGGATGAAGAAGACAGTTTAAGGATCTATTGAAAGTAATCTAAGGAAGCTCAAGAAGTTGATTAAAGGATCATATAAGGAGAACTTATAAGGAAAGAATCTTACTATCTTCAAGGACAATGTTTAACACAATAAAGGAAGAGAACAAATTAGAATAATAATTCAATTATAATTCTTGGAAGAAGAGGATAGATCTCATCCTCAAAGAGAATAAAGTCTTGGATCTAGTAAAAGGAAAAGTGAAGAAGTCTACAAATAAATCAAGAAGTTTAAAGGGCCAATAAATAAGGGACAGGGATCAAGAAAACTTTTCCAAAGAAGTTTCACAAAAGAAGAAAATGATGGAAGGACTCGAAGTCAAAATACTATTTGTTAGGAGCTCTTAGGGACTCTATCCCTTGCATATTGTTCTACTATCCCTCAATCTTGGAAGGAGCACTTATCAACTTCCAAAGATAAGTATCCTACTCCTTCTATTGCCTTTTATATTTAATTTTCCTTACTTATGTAAGTTTGTTTTCATAAATACTAATCACATTTGTATTCATATTTTACTTTTTTAGGAAAAAATTGCAGAAGACTCAAGGAAGGAGGAGTCACAAGACAAAGCATTGTAATTACAAAGGTTTGCTTAAAAACAAAAAAAAACATATGTCTAGAACTATAAATTTTTTCTCTCTTCATGATATTAATTCTTGATAAAATATAATGCACCGTGAAAAATGATATCTAATATAATGCACTGTGAAAACCCCTCAATAATTATATTACTAACATCATTGTGTCTAGATCTCATGAATAATAAATATTCTTGATTGGGTGATTGATCATTAGATAAATTTTCCCTCCTCATATATTTGATTACTCTTGCGGAACCCTAGAAAGGTTCTTTGTGAAAAACCATAACTTAAGGGTATGATGATTATGTGTGAAACCCTGAACTACTTAGGGTTATTTTTGAAGTCAAAAGAAAATTGTTTGATGCCTTTATCATGTCATGTTTGGGGTTTTGGTATGTGTATGAAAATCCTAATTTATTAGGGTTGAATGGTGATGTCTGAAATCTTAAACCTTTGAAGTATTGATAATTCAGGGTTTGCTATGTTTAGTATTGAAACCCTAGATCATTAGGGTTTGGCAGGGTGTATAAGAAAGGCCCTTGTAATGTCTTCGAAATCATATCTTTGGTACATGTGTTTGTCTGATCGAAACCCTAGTCTGATAAAGTTTGCTATTTGTGTCTTTGGGTTTGACTAACACACATTATGATATGATTGATGGAATCCTAGATGTATGAGTTGACCTAATTGTTGATGGTCATGAGTCTTAGCGTTTCAAACTAAGCCTTAGTTGAAGTTTGATATTCTAGGATTATATTCTCTGTGAATTATAGGGTTTTGTAAACAAACCTTAGTAGAATTCCAAATATTTGATATATGTTGTGTAAGATTGTTGAAATATGAGTTTTAGTTATGATTTATGTTTGATTGTTTAAGAAAATATAGGGTTTTCAACAAACCCTCGTGGAAGGTAGTCATGTTGTTAATGAGTTGTGAATGGTTTTGGTTATTGAAAGCTCATGTATGAAATCTAGGATATCGCACTAAATCCTAGTGAGAATTCTAACATTTGAATTTTGAAGTTGTTATATACATTATAGATCCATATTTGTTCAAATTGTCTCTGGGTTTGCAATATGATGTATTAGGGTATGTCATACCTCTCAAAGAAACATTGAAATCCTTGATGTAATGAAGGTTGTTATGAAGTAATCAAATTCTTAATGAAGTAGTCTAGGGTTTATAACAAAAACCCTAGCAAGAATTCGAAGAGTATGTGTCTCATGTTTGTAACCAAGTATTTGATGTTTAAATTTGAATGCTTCCATGATTTTGATATGGTTAACTTCATGCTTCTATAGATTTGGTTTTACTTTCTATCTAAGTTATGCAGGTACACAATCTTCAAGATGGTTAAGATGTTTGTAAATTAAAGTTGATGTGATAAGAATGATGTGAATACTGATGGTCATGATAACTCTGATGAGAAGGATGGAAGCCATGAAATATTCTCCAATGTCGAGTCCCTTAAGTTGAGTGGGAGTTGGATGAAAATTAGATCCTCCCTAATTAAGAGGGATTGATGGATATGGTTCTCTACTTCATGCATCATGCACTAGACTAGGACTAACAACCGTAAGTTTTAGTGAAGGACATGAGTGAGAGAAGAAATTGGAGAATGCATGTTGAAGGGCTGCGAAGATAAGAAGAAGTTGAATCTATTTGTAGAATATTTTGTTTCATGAAAAGTAGGAAATGAAGTTTTATGGTTGAGGAATCTACTGTCAAGATTCATTTGGAAAGCTCTAAGTCGTACTGTGAAAATTTGAGAAGCAACATCAAGTTGTGTGGAAGACCCCGGAGGTTTGTATATGTTTATGGACATTTGAAAGTTTGTTACTAATTGGGGTTGTGTTTGTACAGGTAAATCTCTCGAAGGTTCGATAGAATGATTCACATGCTTAGGGTTTTCGATTATTTTGATCGGGAGAGATTCATTGTTGATCTATCCCATCTGGAAGCATTTGTTACTGATTGGACTAATCAAGAAGTTGAGGCTTTGTGAGTAAGACATTGCTTGGGAGGACATTTGGTCTGAACTTTGTGTTTATGTCTAGTTCCCGAAGTAGGGAGGGTGGCATTTGTCATGGAGCTCAGACCTTGGATACACACCTAGATACATGGGTTGATGGTTAGTAAGTAAGCCTCATGGTACCTAGAGAGGCTGAAATTTTTGTTCCTTCTTAGTTCCACTTGGATAGATTTCCCTGGTTAGGAATCCAGTCTGTGGCATTGCGGTGCCTAAACTATTGAGAGACCTTGGTTAGATTGACATGTTCAGAAATCTAGTTCATGGCATTGCAGTGCCTAAACTCTTCATAGTTCATATAGTTAGAGATCTTCCATATGAATACCTACCTGGTTAAGAGGGAGTGTTGAAAAATGTAACTAGGTTCGGTCTTCATAAAATGCATTTGTCAAAAGAATTTTTATTATTGCTACAATGACTTATTAAAACATGAGTTTCATGCTCGGGTCATAATTGTATTAGCCAAAGTACCCAATGTGGACTCCTAGGATTAATAAAGAGTCAATAGAGTCAATGTAAATTTTATGAGACCCTTCTTGGGCTTTTGAACGAAGTAAAAATATTTATTTTTGAGTCAAAAATGAATTACGTAAACCTCCACACCAATTCAACCTCAAGAAGATCAAGTTGGCCTCAAGGAAGGAATTCAGCCTCATTATAAGGCTATATATACAAGGCAATTCGACTTAATTTGGTGCATCTCACTCTCTCTCATATAGTTCGATATATAAAGCTGGAAGGTGGAAGATGGGAAAAGTGTGAAGGTGAATAAGGAGGCTTAAAGGAGTGTGAGTTTGGTCAAGGAAGGGAAGGACAAAATCGAATTTTTGGTATCTCTCTCTCTCTCTCTCTTCTCTATCTCTCTCTCGTGTGGGCTAGTTTAGGATATCAAATTCTCCTTGTCAAAGTCGAAGTTGTTATTGATGCCAGAAGTTTCCAAGTCGAAGTTGTTGCTGATGCCAGAAGCTACTAAGTCAAAGTTGTTGCTGATGTTGGAAGCTGCCAAGTCGAAGTTGCTAGGGTCAAAGTGTTGCTGCTACTAAGTCAAAGGTTGGATCATAGAAGGAGAGGTTGGCTTGGTATGAAGTACGTCTTTGTCTAGGTTGAAGAGTCCCAAGAAAAACTATTGAAACAAGAGATTTTGACTGGGTTTTCCCCTCGATAGGGGTTTTTCCCTGGTAGAGCGCCTACATCTTGTATCTTGTTTTTTGTGATCTTCATGCACACATAATTTGGTAATTTCTTGATGAAAGACAATATAAAAAATAAGTGAAAGAAGCCAACATAATTACAAGTAATTATCAAGAAAGAGAAATCTAACCCTAATCTTACTAGAATTGATTTCTCAACACCATAAATTGATTAAAATCCTCTTGGATCAAAGAGTTTATGGTGTAAATATTTTATTGCCTTTCTACAATATACTCTTTCTTTGTCATCTCATTGCACTCTATGTTGTACATTCTCTTTTCTAGGATTAAATTTCTTGTTTTGCTGGCTACTCATAATCCTGCTAATAAAATCCCTCTCAGTCCATGGAAACTTGTTACTGATTATTCTTTACATTCTATTGAAACTCCATATGATTAGCTTCTTCATCAGTCTCCATGCTCCTTCAAGTCCATTGTCAAACTTTGTCTTTTTGATGCAGGAGAGATTGAATTTTCCAACACAGTTCAACTTCACAATCTGAATTACATGCACATATTCAGTTATTTACTCAATTTAATATTATTCACTACATCACAAAGTATTTAAAATAACATACAAAATAATACAAAGATTCATACACAAAGCCTTTGGAAAAACTGCATTTCCATTAAACAAAGGAAACTTTTACATGCATAAACTCATAATCATACATTTCTTCCTTGGCCCCATTCTACATTCATTTGCCCATTTGTTTTCCCTTTTGACTTACAATATTTATAATAACATATACAAATAAAATAAATTTTCCTAGATCCATAAATTAATCCACAAATCACTCATGTTTTTCAAGGTAGACTCACTTTCGCATTATTAACAAAATCTTTCCTATCCGTAGTTTTTTAAATCCTAAAAGCGCCCCCAATAGTTTCTAAGATTTCTAAAATTTTTCTTATCCGAATAATTTGCTAATTGCTACCAAGATTTTTTTTCTCCTACAATCTCTCATGATTTATTTGCTAAATGTTTCATGCTTTAAAAGGTAATTTTTCTTCTAAAAACTCTTGTCTCTATCTATATTTCTCTAAGAAATAAAGAAATTAAAATTATTTACAATAAGGAAATAAAATTCATTTTCCATGTTAAGACCAGGTTTAGATATTTCTCTCCAAAAAGCTTGATGACATAGAAGCTATAATGCTTCTGCATCAGACTCCTAAGGTAGAAAGAGTTCATGACCTCCTGGTCATGTGTCATCAATTTCTGAATCCTCCAAGATCCCAAACCTTATGTTGTAGGTTTCCTTTCATCTTTGCATGTTGTTGTTCACTTTCTTTGTTGATGTAAGGTATTTCAATTAGCTAAACATTCTTTTTGTTTTTCCTTTTTCTATTGCACCTTCTCTTGGATGTTCACCTCATCAACATCCCCATTCCATCAACCTCATCATCCAACTCTATCTTAGATGAAATTCACACTTCTTTTCCACATGTTGTTGCATATCCTCCTTTGTCATAAAAGTTATAAAAATTTTATTCAATTTTGGCTTCCATAACTCCTTTACAACTTTTTGATCATATATTGTAGTTTTCCCCTCATTCTCTTTTAAGGAAAATCCCTCTTCATCTAGTTCTAATTTTTCATACTTAATATGTAGTCTTTGTCTTAATATCCTCTTCTCTAACACATTAAGCTCCTCATACAATTCAAAAAAACCATCTTTAATTTTATTTGTAAGATCTATGCAATATACATCACTTGGGTATTTTACCAACCACTCTTCCAAAAGTTCCATATCTTCTTATGTGCTTCCTTCCTGTGGCATAATGCTTCCACATAGTATTCCAATGATTGGAATCTCCTTGATCATGTCTTCATGAAGTATCACTTCCTTCTCTACAATATTCTTAGCATTGTATTCTTGAAGAATTTCCGCATCATCGCCATCCTTCATGGAAGCTTCTAATAACTGCCCATCTCTAATATCTACAAACACATGCTTAAGAAAAAAATCTTTGATCTTAGCCATCTCCTCCAATAGCTTCATTTCTTCATCAACCTGCATAATCACATCATTTAAGTGTCATTCATCACTTGCAACCATACACAAGGTGTTAGATTAAAAAATATGAGGCTTCTCATTTGATGCCTCAGTCACCACATCTCCATGTTGAACTAAATTAGTTAAATAATTCATCAAACTATGAATAAATTATTCCTTGACATCTTTAGCTTCCCCTTCATCAAGGAATAATCCTTATTCAAAAACACACATTTCATATTTACTTGTTCTGAGTTCTTCTTAAATCTGACATAAAACCTTTGTCTTAGCTTCATTTGCAATGAATTCCATCTCACCTTCTTCGTCTTCATTGTCCAGCCATATTTCTAGTCTTCCTCATATTCTTGTAGCAACTCCACCAGTACACTAAGATGTACTTTTAATTCAGCCATTCCCCTCTCGAATTCCTCATCTCTCATTTTTTTCATGCTATCTATCTTGGCACTTCTTTTCATCAAATTGTGACTTCTCTTTGAACCCACTATATGACTATTAGTAGCCATATTTACCTTTTCCTTTTTTGAATGCTCCTTTTTCACCTATGAGCTACAACAAGCCTTCTCCATCTTGTAACAAGTCTGCTAATTTTCATGGTACCAAGTTCTCCTCTATTCTCTTCTTTAGGAAATTCTACCCACAATCACTGTGGAACTTCCTTTCGAAACTTCTACCCAACTTTTTTTGTTGGAACTTGTCCTTCTCCTGGTTCCCTACAGTAGAACCTTTCTCCTCCTTTCAAGCACATTTTCTCCTTAGCTACAAAATTTGTTTGGCTGCTACAATTTCACCTACTCACCTTCTCTTTACAGAACTTATGTTGTCCCCATTTTAGCAATTTAATTTTCCACTCAGTTCTATCACAAATTCCTTCACTTGAGAGATCCTCATGCTCCTACTTCCTTTGTCACAACTTCACTTGTTGCAATGGTTGTTATCTACAAATTTCCTTGTCTGCTACCTGTAAACACAAATTCTTTATGACTAGAATTAATATAAAACCACCATATCCATATTTATAAGATCTATGCCAATATCTTATCTTCAAGAGTCTTCCTTTGATTCAGTCCACTAAACCAATTTCTTTGTAGGAGCACACCTACTCTATACATTTTCAAAATAATTTCCCTCAAAAACATACCATCTCCAATCTCCATAGAGAGTTCAGCTCTGATACCACTTGATGCAGGAGAAATTGAGTTTTCCTACAAAGTTCAACTTCTCAATTTGGATTACTCAATTGAATATTATTTAGTACATCTGAAAGGATTTAAAATAATATAGAAAATAATACAAAGATTCATACACAAAGCCTTTGGAAAATCTACATTTCCATCAAACAAAGAAAAACTGTACATGAAAAGCTCATAATCATAAATTTCTGTCTTGGCCCAATTCTACATTCATTTGACCATTTGTTTTCCCTTTTGACTTACAATATTTATAATAACGTACAAAAAAAAATATATATTTTCCTAGATCCATAAATCAATCCACAAATCACTCATGCTTTTCAAGGTAAGTCACATTTTCCTTATTGAAAAATATTCCTATCCATAGCTTTTCTAAATCCTAAAAGCACCCCCAATAGTTTCTAATATTTCCAAAAATTTTCTTATCCTAACAACTTTATAATTGCTACCAATATTTTTTTGTCCTACAACCTCTCATGATTTATTTCCTAAATTTTTCATGCCTTAAAAGGTAGTTTTTCTTCTAAAAACCCTTATCTACTAAATCTTATGTGTATCTATATTTCTCTTAGAAATAAAAATAAAAAAAATATATATATATATATTATTTACAATAAGGGAAAAAAAATATTTTTCCATGTTAAGACCAGGTTTGGAGTTGTGTCTCCAGAAATCTTGATGACTTAGAAGCTTTAATGCTCCTGCATAACTTTTGCAAATATACCTCATTTTTTAATTTTTTGCTATTAACTTCCATAAGAAATTTGTATGACTATCGTCATTTCCAACTCTTTAAACTTTAGCTCAACAAATTTCACATCCACTGTTACATATCCTTAAGCTACAAATTCAGGGTTGTTTCCCTTTACAACAAACTCGCATTTTTAATCTTGCTAAAATGACAAATGAACATAAACAATTTATACCTTTGTACCAGGTTTCCAACATGGCTTTGCTCCATTCACATTTTTTTGTCATTTACTCTTTGTCACTTTCCATGCTTTCTCCTCTATAGTCGAGCATGGCCTTTTCCAATGTTTCTCGTGCTTCATAAATTGAACTACCTCCAAGACAAATCATTTTTCCCCGCACATCCTAATATTCTTGACAATTTACACTATGTGTACTCATTGTATCTACATAAAATCGGAATGTGTCTTCTCCACTGAAATCACAGAATTATGAGTCTGTTTATTATTTCATTGTTAACTACCTCTAGACACAAACTACTCATTAGTTTTAGAAACATGAGACTTTGAAGTCCCTTTAGGTGCTTACAGTATCCTTTCATCATGCCACACTGGAATCTGCAAGACATTCATCAGATCTTCATCTACTTCTTCCATTGTAACAATTTCTTCCTTAAAAAGTTCAATATCTATACACATATGTTTAAAAATATCATCAACCTCAGACACCTCATCATAGAATAAAAACCTCTTTGTTTCAGACATATTGTTTAGAAAAATAATCCTTTCTACATCATTTTTTTTTCCAAAGCTACATTTACCCACTGCATATAATTTTCACCTTTATTTTTATAAGTAAATTTTGTCCTCCTTTCTCTCTCCAGAGAATTCACATTTTGTTCTATTCCAATAATTATAATAGCACTCTGTGTATATTCTTCATCTCTACATAAAAAAAATAATGTTTTGTTCTATCATCTTCAAAAAATCATGCATCCACATATAAATTATGAGATTTAAAATTAGTAGGCCCCTTTTCCTCAATAAATGAACCTACCATCATAGGTCGACCTTCCAAAAAAATATGATACAATTCTAATTCTAATATAGTAGACAGATATGATACTATATCTGTCTAATATAGTAGACAGAGGCTTCAATTCTAATATAGTAGACAGATATGATACAACAAATTCAAAATGAATGTGGGGCATTCCAGTGTAAATTCAATAGCGTTGCCATGAGATCAATAACGAATTTCCACTCCAATTGTACAATTTGGATCGAGAATCTAAGATCAATCACTAATTCAACTTCTAGACTCTATGGTTGTTGCCGAAGTTGTTAATGTGAATGGCACTCATGATTAGCTAGTTTGATTTTGATGTATTTTAAATTTTTCTTAACTCTAGGCATATATAAAAATCCACTTCTTAAAATTTCTATATTTTAATTTTAAATAGGCATCATTTAGAGCTCTTTATTTTGGAATGGAGAAATATTAAAAATTGCTTATTTTCGTAATCTAGCTATATGTTTGTTTACAACACATTTTCCTTAATCTCTTAGTTTTTGTTAATTAAAAATAAAAACTCAAATTTATTTGTAAATAAAAAATTATTAAATTCAAAAATTCAAATTCTTTTATTTAAAATATATATATATATATATATATATATATATATATATATATATATATATATATATATATATATATATATATATTTTAATTTAATTGATTAATATTATATGATGACACAAATGCAATTGTCTTACTTTTCTCTTATGTTAATTTATTCAGCCATCTTCGTAAAGAAAAATATATATTAATTTTTTTTAAGGTCAACTCATTTTTATGTAAATAATAAATTTTGAATAATTTAATTTTATAAATTTATAATTTTAAAAAATAATAATATTTTTTTATAAATTAAATATCTGTTTTCCAAATTTTCCATATATATTACAATGGATAATTCAAAAATATATATTTGTACGAGTATTAGTTTTTTTAATGTTAAATAATATTATTTTTAAATATAAACTTTACTTATTAATTATATATTTTAAAAAATAATGATGTATTTATTTTTCATAAATTTATAATTATATTACATAAATTGAAAATTTAATAATTTATATAAATATAATATTATTGATAATAAAACTTCATTTTTACAAAATTCTTGAATGTGAAAGATTAAAAATCATATTAGGATGGAGATAATAATCATTTTATGACCGAGATAATAATAGTTTCATAGACAATAACACATCAAAGAGCACATCTCTTAACTACCAAATTTGCCAAAACACACTTAAATACAATTTGATTTTATTTATATAATTATATTTATATTTATAAATTTAACAAATTTACACACTTAAATATTGTTTGATTTTTTATTGAATTGAATTATATTCATCTTTATAATTTAAACACTTTTTATTTTATTCCGATGGCTTATACAATTCTACATCATCATTTGATTTTCATACAAAATGAAATTATATAAGTTCATGGTATTTAAGGTGGTGCTTATATTTTTAAATATATTTTTAGTTGTTTTAATAAAATTAACAAAAATTATACTAGGCTTTTTTAAAATATTTATTATAAATACAAATTCCTATATTTAAAGTCATTATAGTTATAAAAAGACTTTTCATTTATTTTTAATATAATACTTTATTTTTTTAAACAGAACCTTTAATCCTGTTATTTTTTCTTGTAGAATCGAACCCAAAATTAATATGTATATAAAAGATGAGAATCATAATTCTCAAAAGGATGCTGCACGTTGTATAGAGTTTTAAATAAAAATTATTCATGGAAAACGTCAAAGTAAGATATTGAGTTGAGTTGACCCGTGTTTCATGTTTGAATGAACAATATCTTTTAACAAAAGAAAAGGAATCCAATCTTCGTGTAACTTAACCTAATTTTACTGTCCTCTAGCGCGTTCATTTTTTCGATGAAATAGCAATTTTAGTGGGTCATCGCTCGTGATGCGGGCGCGAAAGCCTCAGTCTTGTAACGATAAGTTGCTGTCAGGTTGGTCGAACGGATTCATTTTATATGCACGTGGTCAAATTTTCCGATTATGCAGATTTTCTGTCTGGGACCTTCAATTTACCGACTCTCCAATTGGACAAAACGTTGCGCTCGCTAGTATTAATACGAAAGTGGTGAATTGTAAATTGAACGCAGAATTGACTATGTCTGTGGTAGTTTAATGTACGGACCCTACAATTGTAATAACCATTTCGCCAACTAGTACTGTTAATAGGAAATCGTCACTAAATATGATAACTTTCTATGTTTGAAACCAATTGTCAGGTTTATTACAAGTTGATTTCTCCTAATTTTCCACTCCAGAAACATTGATATGGATTATAAATAATATAATGATCCAATTTAGATGATGCAGCCAATTCCTATAGTAATCCACCATCCTTATGAGTTTGATCATCTACCAAAATCCAATGGGTGGATTAAAAAAATCCATCTTATGTCACATGACACACAAGCTCCTCCCTTGAACTTTTTCAATTCAGCCTTCTTGTTGAAAATTTCATTTCTTGATCTACTTAAATTCATGAATGATCCAATCACAGACAAGCTTGCATCACTAGTTGTGCTAATGTATAACCCAATGATATTCCAAAATTCAATGAAAATCATGGACAAACTCTAGTAGCTCACATAACAAGATATCATCTATGGTGTTCACTTAAATAATTCATTGACGATAGAATCTATATTTTCCTTTTCTAGCAACCTCTTGCTAGAGGTGTCACTCAATGGTACATTGAAGTTGAAAGCACTGAATATGGTAACTTTCTATGTTTGGAACCAATTATCATGTTTATTCTTCTCCCAAATGGATTTATTTTAACCATCTCTTTGTCCAAATCTGAGTTACGGGATGAAAGATATGGTCTATGGAAGTTTTAATCAATTTGGCCAATTTTCCCCTATTATCCTACAATAGCTTCTTGCTAATTTCTTGAGAATTTATATATTCATATTTCAAATATGATTGCATAGCTATGTTCTATTATCCAAGATATTACTTAACAACCTTTATGTCCCATTATAATACATGACCTTCAAGTTATGCATCTTGGAAGTAAATTGATGCTTGATTTTTCCTCTTAATTGTCTCAAGCATAACAATGTCAGGCTAACATCGTTTTGTTCTTGTGATATGATATTGGAGATATCTCTATAAGATGTTTCATTTAAATTGTAGATATTATATGTATATTTTGTACACACAATGTAATTAATTTTCCACCAAATAATGGTTTTTATGGCCTAAAATATTCCCTATGTGTCAATGCCCTAAAATAATTGAAAATATATTCAGGAATTACTAAGTGTTTCCATTATTCTAGCACCTTAAATCACTTAAAATCCCCTTCAAATCTTGTTCTATAAATTTTATTATATATACATATTGTGTTTATGTGTTTTCTTTCTAATGAAAGTACACATATATATACTCCTCATTTCTCATTAGAGATGAACTAAGTTTGCATGTCTATCCCTAGACTTTTCGCACCCATGAAAATCATTTTATTCCACATTCTCTATCTTTTGGCCTTGCCTAGGCTCCACGGTGACATCAAACCTTCAGGACCATTACTTTAATGGGACGGTCCCACTACCTTTTTCACCCACCCATATGGCACCCTTTTACAAGCTATGATGATATGGAACGTCCATTCCCCATATTTTTCCTAGAGCACATGAATTGTATACCTATAGATATGATGATTGATATAAAAGTAATTCAATAATCAACATTCCATATTGGATTGCAACATGCATAAAAATTTACCAAGATGTTCTCTCTCAATAGATCTGATGGCCATGATTGACTTGACACAATGGTCTATATCACTATAGGAGTTGAATATGATCACCCATCAATGCATCTCCTTTCTCGTAATAAATACAATGACTACTGATCTTATATCAATGGTTGAGATCTCATATTGAGTGCAAACTTAGTTGTAGTTTTATGTGAATATGTGCAACTAATGAATCTAATGATAAATTTCGATCCTTAATCAACAATAATGATTCCATATTGGAAACATATGTGTGAGAGGTTTAATGCTTACTTTTTCACCTCATGGACCTAATCGCTAAGCCTCATCTTTAATTGACATTGGTGACTGCATATGAGATCCAAATATACAAAGGATTTAATTTCTACTTTTGTTTCATCTAATGACTACGCCCAATCATGATGAATGGATCATATTAATCTTATTCACAAACTTTAAAGGGGTTTAATTTTACATATGTGCCTAATGGATCTAATGATTGAAATGAACTCCATTGGAAATCAATGATCCATAACAGATCTAAAGATATGAGAGTTTTAGTGAACCATCAAAGTTGAAAGGCACTTAGTACTTCTTCAACTATATATCACTTTTCATCATCCATGTTTTGACTCAGGTACCACTTGGCATTTCCACATGACTATTGATGTCACAATACAAATTTTTTTTTTTTTTAAAACTTTGTATTTCTTTCTTAAGTGTTTGTCAATAAAACTTTATTTTCTAGAATTTTTTGTTTTCACAAAATATGTATATTTTATTTTGTGAATAACCCATTCTATCATTGGATCCAAGCCTATAATTATTTATTTGACTCTTATTATTATCAATTCATTTTTTATTCTTAGTGAATTTCTCCTATGGATTTTTCCCATTACTAGGAATTTTACCCAATTTCAAAACTTCTCTCCCTGGTTAATTCTACAATTCCCAAAAATTAATGTTGCAATACAAGTCCTTATGATATTAACTTATCCGTTCATGTTTCTATATATTATTTTCTAATAAATCCAATTACATCTTAGCAATTTCTAGCCATGATTTTATGAATGCATACATTCTCCCAAAAATCTCTTCTTGAGAAATTTTCTCAAGTAGATTGTAGAAAAATTGCAATTTATCTTCTAGATGTGAATATCTAAGTACATATAGGCAAAGTGATGTAACCTTTGCTCAAATACCTTTCTATAAAACTATCATCCACTTTTTGGGCGTATTAATATCTCTACAAACTTGAACTCTATAAACTTACCTTAGATTTGGTTCATATGATCTTTGTCCTACATGTTTGATGTGTTTTATCATGCAATGCAGCATGTACATTGTCATTAAAATCATGTTAAGTATATATGAAATTATTAAAAATGATCTACATGTTTAAATGTATGAAATACCATGGTATAAAACATGTAAATATAATAAGAATCATTTATAGTTTTCAAATGAAAAGCGAACTAGTTGTAGACCTCAAACATTCCACTTAGCCATAGACCATGTTTCTCATAATCTCTTAGCAACATGTCACCACCAAACTAACGCTTTGACTATGTCAAGGAAAATGTTTCCCGAAGCCAACTCTTTCCCATGATATACACTAAATGTGGTAAAAATTAAGGAACCAAACCCCAAAAACGCTCCAACATATAGTCCCATTTTCCCCACCATCTTTAACAATGCAAGGTAGTGTGTCCCCACTCTTTTCCTCTATAATCTTCCAGGATACATCACAAATCTTATAGATCTCGAGTACAGGCTAAAACAAGAAGTCTCAGGGCATTGTGGCTTTAAGAGCTCCAGATTCCCTCAAGTCTCTCCACGTATCCACTACATCCCAGATAGGGATATCTATCATTACACTTCTCCTTTCAAAGTTCCATCCTAAGTTTAGGCTCATATTAATGATGGCGTATCCCCTTTGTCTTAAGTCACTCATCGTTTGTCTATTAGCCCCCTTTACCACTTGTGATTTTGTAGAAACCATTCCCTCTCGTCCAACTTGGTTTTTAGCAATGGTGTTATGAAATCATCTCACAAAAAGATAGAAAAGATAGATCAATGACTTAAAAATCAGCCTCTTCGAGGGGGCAACCTCCTTTACATTAAAAAAATGAAAAATTCTTGGATGATACAAATGGCAATACCTCCTTTCTATATATAGGAGTCTATGTGGTCCCAATATAATCAGAGCCTACATAACAATAATATTGTAGGGGCACAACAATAACAATAGTGGGCTTCTATGGGGCACAATAATAACAACATGTGGACTACATGAGCACACCAATACTATAAGGGGGTTGCAATAATAACAATAAGGGGCTACACTAGTATTATAGGGACCTAACTTGTCGCTTTCCTTCAAAAAGTGTTGTCCTCAACGCTTGAGTAGTTTTGGATGCTTCTGTATAAAATTCTCATCTTCCCATGTGGAATATTTAGCGGGTAAGTTCTTTCACTTTATGAGATACTTTGAAATTGATCGATTTCGTAGCTATCGAGTTCTTGTTTCTGTGACTGCTTTATGTTGAAATATGATTTTTTTCTTCCTCATCAAGTTCCAACAATATTTTTTGAATTGGGACCTTGTCACCTATAACCTTGTTTAAGCATGAAACATGGAAATGTGGGGCCACTAGGGAAGATGCAGGAAGCTCCAATTTGTATGCCATAGTACCAATCTTTTGTAGCACTTTATAAGGACCATAGTACTTTGGTGATAATTTATTATCCTTCTTAGCTTGCTTGAGGGACATTTTTTGTATGGTTGTAGTCATAAAAATACCTGGTCGCCTATGTCAAAACTTCTTTCACTGTGATGTTGATCTGCTTGTTGTTTCATTTGATTCTACGCAAAAGTGAGGTTATCCTTTTTTCTTCTTGATATGTCCTTTTATCTTGAGAGTTTGAGGAGTGGTAATTCCTACCAATGCATTACAACATATGGTTGGATTCATTTCTTCTTTCTCTAGGGTTGGTTCCTGATGTATATCCTCTTCTTTTGATGTTTCTTGATCCTTTTCTTCCTCCTCTTCACAACCAATGTAAAATAATTTATTCCCAAAACACTTATGATCTTTAGTGTATTTTCTATCACAACTGTAACAAAGGTCATTTTCTTCTTTTTCTTCCAATTGTTGTGGTGTCAACCTTGTAGGTTGTGGAAGGCTAGGAGAAAAAACACTTCCATCTTTAAAATTGTGAGTGGTAGGATTTCTTGTTGCCATAATTTTGTTTTCAGTTTTTCTTGCCAACCTGAATGCCTTCTCCAATGAATCAGGTTCCCAAAGACAAACCTCATGTTGAATGTTATCCTTTAAATTCCCTATGAAGACATGAATCCTCTGCTTCTCTGGAATATGATTTACCCTTATATTCAGTTTTTGGAAGTCCTCAATGTGCTTTTCCATTGAACCCTTTTATTTGAGATTTATCAATTGGCTAAAGAAGGTGTTTCTCTTTGTATCCTCATAATGTACTATCATTTCCTCCATGAAAATTGACCAGGTGATAAGTGTTTACGAGAACAAAACCCTTTGTACCATAAAAAGTGATTCAGTTCTAAATATAAAGATGCAATACATACCTTTTGTAACAATTGCACATCAAGTAGATCAAATTATTTCTCCATCTGAAGTATCCATGTTATGGGATCCTTGCCATCAAACTTCCTGATATCAATATTTAGAATATGGTGGATATTCAATCCAATGTTAGATTCTATAAAATCATGATTAACATTTTTTTTTCTCATCATGAGTTTCCTCTACTACCTTTTCGTCATTAGGAGGCCTTTTTTGTAGCAGCTTTGTCCCACCTTCCTTCAAACCTTCCATGTCTTTCTTCAAATATTCCATGCCTTTCTTCAAATATGCTTCCATACCATTGATATTAGCTTCCATGGCACATATAAAACTATTTATCTTAGCTTCGATCACATTCTTCAAATCATCCATCCAATTTTTCTTACTAGGTGTTTCTATTTTCTTGATTCAAGTCATTCCTTTTCTTTCTTTTAGAAGCTTGATCTTGAATCTTTTGTATCTCTGCAAATTCAGATCTCCAAGGTCTACGATTGATACCGATGGTAGCCCTCTGAGTCCTCTTTCCATTGCCACTAGTATGATTGAAATTGGATTCTCCAAGAAAGTGTTATGCCCAATCTCCCAAAATGACCCGATTATACACTTTTTTAGTAGAGCGAACTTGTACAAAGTGCCACATGTCACTGTTTCAAACCTAAGACATGAAAACGATGCATAGAAAACTACATTCCATCCTATTTCTATAACTTCTTACGAAATTTCAATCTGATACTCAGAGAGAAAGTTAAGACGATTTTCCCAAGGTCACCGGTTTGGGATGTAATTCAGGAGCTTGCAAAAACCCTAACTTCCTTGGATCATATATCTAAAATATAGCGAGACAAGATTTGAAATTTGGACGCAATGATCATCGAGATTTTGTATCAAATTGGTTTTTGGCTTAGCATCTGAAACGCCGCAGAAACAAAGTTATAGTGAAAATACCACGATGACCTGTTTTGGAGCAGCGAAACCCTAAAATCCAAATCTCTGATACCAAATGTTATGAAACCAGCTCAATAAAAGATAGAAAAGATAGATCAACAACTTAAAAATCAGCCTCTTCGAGGGGGAAACCTCCTTTAAATTACACAAATGAATAATTCTTGGATGATACAAATGACAATACCTCCTTTCTATATATAGGAGTCTAAGTGGTCTTTATATAATCAAAGCCTACATAACAATAATATTGTAGGGGCACAACAATAACAATAGTGTGATTCTATGGGACACAATAATAACAACATGGGGACTACATGGGCACAAAAATACCATAAGGGGGTTGCATTAATAACAATTAGGGGCTACACTAGTAGTATGGGGACCTAACAAATGGGCTATTTTTATTAATATGCATGATTATATATTTACATAACTATGCATGTCATCATCATTTAAAACATGGGCATATTGACTTAAAATTCCATAGGTACTCCAACCTAAAAGCATATATACATAGGCACATTGTCCTATATACATGTGGACATGGGACACAAGCCCCAAAATATTTCTCAAATCACTAGTCTAAAAATGACATGTACAATAAATACTGGGTCATCCTCGAAGTGTTATAATCATGACAATGCTACTAATTATAACAACCCCATTGACCTCCCAACTATATTCTAATTGTTCAATTAAAAACATGAAATACTAGGATTCTAATCATCAAATGATTTCTTACGCACATAGTAATCTTGGGGCTCAAGCCTAATATTGATAGCTAATTTTGACTTAGTTTTGCAGATTCTTATAGCCTCTCCTACAAAATCTTATTGAATTCATTTTCTGTTGAGCATTCTCCTCTTTGTTTTGAAACATGAGAGTGGGGTGGTTGGAAAAGAGGATTATTTGATCTTACCTAGTTTCTTTCATTATGGATTCCAAAAGAGCCTCCAAGATATAGTTGTGTAAACATTCTTAAAACTACCAAGATCCCTTCATCTATAGAAATAACTCCCTCCTCACTACTTCATATATCACTTTCACAACTACCTTCCTCATCATATTCCTTTAATTTAGGTATGAATCCGATTTTATAATGGGATTGAACTTCAATACCTATAATTATAGGGTTATTATGTTCGGTATCCTCTCTTGATACTTCTTCCTCAACATTGCATTTCCTAGATGACCTTTCCTCTCCTTGTACACTCCTCTACTGTGCATATCTCTCTCCAACACCTACTCCTGATGTTGCTTCTCTTTTTATTCTCATTATATATATTGTAACTATACTTATCCTCATCCCTTTGCATTACTCTATTTTTCTTTACCTTCCCATTTTTTCCTTTCTTTCCTAACTATCTCCCTAATGTTATATCTTCTTGCATGTAACCCTTCTCATCTTAATTTTTACTCTTCTAGATCCATTCTTGACATCGCTCATCTATTCCCACTCCCTTTCTGACTCTTCGGTTTGGGGATTTTACGTTACCATCCCGTTGGACTCCATTTGCATTATCCAATTTTGAACAAATAACATATTAATCCAATTAACTAGAAATCTTCCTCTCATGCCTACTTCAAACTTTCTTTTAACACTACCAAAATATTCACTACATTAATTGGAAAAATATACCTCATATCTCTCTAATTCTTTCAAAGAAGAAGTCAATTAACCTTATTTATAGTTTTCATCTTAGTGGTTGAGTCTTGGTCCTCGACTAGTCGTTCTTGAGCTCATTGGAAAAGGTTAAGCTATTTCACTCTCTTTATCCACTCATGTAATACACAGGGAAAATAAACATAGGAAAATCCATATAAATTTGGGTAAATGTACCTTTGCTTCCATCTTTCTAGGTTGAAGTATAAATTATTGGTTTCCTGACATGAAAACTCTTCTTTTTCCTCTAAGATCTAGTCCTCTAATTGTTTCTTCATGGATTCCACGTCATCTCCTCCTTTCATGAAGAACCTAATTGTTATATCCTAGCAAGGGAACTAACTTTTATAGTTTTTTCTAGTCTAGGTTGAAAATACTTGACTAAAAAAATACCCATGAGCATAAACATATTCAATATTCATTAAATGGATATGGTATCATGATTCATTTAGAACACTTATGAAAATTATAGGAACAAATATTATGCACTCCATGAATTCATGAAAATATTCAAGAATTTACTCATTCACATTAATCATTATCATAAACCATCCGTTAAAAATCCATGGAAATAATTCATTTAACATGTATCATTTAAGAACGAAGAATAATATAATAATTTGTTATCTTGATTCAAGGAACCAAATTCATTGAGTCAACTATGGGCCTTTTCTTATAGAGCACACTTGTTGAATTCTATACATGTAAAAAGGAACCTCATATTTCATCATACATCCTTTTAAATTAGTGCAATCATGAAAACACTAACGATTATAAGAAAACACACTGACCATAGCTTGGTCAATTACAAAATAGAAACAATAATATATTAATTCATTATGATTAATGGATTCCTTAGTATAAAGTGGTTTCTAATACACTTCATGGTGCATTAGGAAATAGTTGGGACGTGATGCAAAATTTTATGCACATTGTGTAAGTGCCCGAGTGAAAAAATTACATTCATAGCATGACTTATGTGTAACAATTCATTAGTGTCTGGCACATTCTCTTGCACATTACTCCAAAACTTGTACATACTCAGGTGACAGCAATGGTTAACAATAAAAAGTTCATAGACACTAGAAATATTACATATATATTAAAAATGATTTTAAGCCCCCTTTCGGTCATTAGTTTCAATGGATAGTGACATATCCAAGAGAGAAAACAAGAGGCAGGAGGTTGTGATCATCTAGGATTATGATTTTTATCTTTTTATGACATCAAGCTAGCCCTTGCAGCCCCCAACATTACCAATTATGTTAACACAACCTATCCTTGATTTAGCCACCTTTTCTAAGGGAAGGATTTCAAGCACTAATCGATCCATGTAACAAATTTCCTTAAAGGAAAATATGGCAACAAACAAAGTTTTTTCTCCATTAATCTAATGTCCACCATCCATCTTTGATGAACCTACTCAACATGTATCAAAATCAATTTTACTTGCATCATATGTTGGGACATCATAACAACAAGTTGTGTAGATTCCTTTTTCTGGAGTTGCAAATTATTGAAACAAGAATGGGTTGGCTACTATAAAGAGTACCAAACATGTGTATCATACATTTGAGAATAACCACACCCATATGCCAATTATTGATCTCATGAATTGTCATCAAGGATCTATTTTGAATATCCTTAGAGTACTTATTTAGAATCAAGGAATGCAAACAACCCCTTCTCCATGTGAACAATAACAACACAATAAATATAGCTTCATAGATTCATGTGTAGTTAAAACCTAGTATATTATATAAGGGATGGTGGAAAAATCATAGATAGCGTTGGAGGCATTTTAGGTGCAATTGGAACTAGTGTTAAAAAACCTTGGATTCCCCATGGCTTTGGTGAGATGATACAAGGACATTGGAGGATGTTTATATGGAGGAGAACGATGATTCACTACATTCAATGGAAAATTCTACCACATATACCTCTTTAATTATTTCAAAGCATAAGTCAATTGATATTATAGGGTTTTCAGCCTAGTTGTCGCTTCATGGTAGTAGACCATGAGTACTTCAACTCACTACACAATATTAATTTATGTTGTTGTCTTCATCCAGTCATGAAATAGATATGGAAAATAAGTAAAGAAAATTGCATGTAGATTTGAGTAAATGTACCTTTTCTTCCATATTTCTAGTTTGACCTATAAATTCTTAGTTTCCTATTCTGCAAACTCTTCTTGTTTCTCTAAGATAGAGTCCTCTACTCTTTTCTTAATGGTTTCCACATCATGTCCTGGTTCTTTCATGAAGAACCTAATTATTCAATCCTGGCAAAGGAACCAATTGTTATTGTATTGTTTTAGAATTTACGTTCATAATAATTAACCAAAAAAAAACCATGAGCTTTAGCATATTCAATATTCTTTAAATGAATAATGTCTCACCTAGGAAACTTATAAAAATGATAGGAGCAAAGAAAATTATGTACTTCATGAATTCTTGAAAAGTATTCAAGAATTTACATATTCACATAAATCATCCACTAATTGTCCATAGAAATCATTCATTTCACATGGAGAATTTAAGAAAGAAGAATAAAGTAATATTTCATTGTCTTGAATTAAGGAAGCAAATTCACACATTCAAATATGGGCCTTATCTTAAAGAGTGCACTTCTTGAGTTATATATATATATATATATATATATATATATATATATATATATATATAGAAAGAACTTAAATGTTCCCTCATACATCCTTTTAGATTAGTACAATTAAGACAACACTGAGAATTACAAACCCACTTACCATCAAAATGTTCGATTACAAAATATTAACCTGTCTCTATTAATTCATTACATTTTATGGATTCCCTAATGTAAAGTGGGTGTGCAATGCAATTCATGTTGCATTACAAAATGGTTGGGGTTTGATACACAAGATTATGCACATTGTGTATGTGCATAGTGCAAAACATTACACACATAGCATGCCTTGTGTAGACCAATTCTTCACTATGTGGCACATTCTCTTGCATATTTCTCCAAAAATTGTTCCTAATCTGGTGCCAACAATGGTTAGGAATAAAATTCATATGCGATGACAAATTTTACATATATATTTCCAAATTCTCTTTAGCCCCTTTGTAGTCCTCAAGCTCAATAGGTAGTGGCATAGATGAGAGGAAGAGGAAGATAAAGGAGGTTTATATCATCTAGGATTCTAATTTTGAGCTTTCTAAGATATCGAGCTTGCCCTTGCATCCCCCAGCATTACCAACTATGTTAATGCAACCTAACATTGTTTTAGCTACATTTTCAAGGGAAGAATTTCAAGGAATGTTGGAGCCATGTAACCAATTTCAGAAAACGAAAATATGTGAATAAGAAATAATTTTATCTCCATTAATGCAATTTCCATCATCCCTCTCTAATTGGCCTACTCAACTCGTGTCAAAATCAGTTCTAGTTGCAACACATGAAGGGTCATCTTAACAACTAGTTGTGTAGATTCATTTTCTCAAGAAATTGGAAATTATTGAAATAAGAATTGGTTGGATACTATAGAGGAGACTCTACTTGTGTATCACAAATATGATAATACCCACAACTATATGCAGATTATTGATATAGGGAATTATCATCAAGAATCTATTTTGAATATCACTAGAGTCCTTATTAAGAATGAAGGATCACAAATTACAACCCCTTCTTCTACATATGAGAAACAACAACACACCCAATATAGGTTCATAGATTCAAGTGTAGTGATAATCTAGTAAGGAATAGAAGGGATGATAGAAAATGTCATAGATAGGGTTGGAGTCATTTTAGGTTCCATTGGAAGTGATGTTGAACCATCGTGATTGCACATGGTATTGGTCAGGTGAGAATAGGACACTAGAGGATGTTCATATTGAGGAGATTAATAATGACAAGCTACAAGAGGATATACCTAGCAACATACCACGACATTCTTTGATCAATACCCTATCCACCATGGTGTAACTAAAAAACCTTATGCATGACCATATTCATTGTTGGTCTATTTTTGTGCATAGTTTAGGAACATATTGATGTGGTTTCATTCTTAGATGAAGCTACCTAAAAGTGCATCATGAGGGTGCTTCAATTAGTAAACAAGCATGCAAAGTTGGAAGTTTAAATTCCATCTCAATCAGATCCTTTGCCTTCCAATGGGAAATCATTAAATTGGTGACCATTTATGTGCCATGCTACTTAGTATTATATGGTGTAACAATTGTCCACTTTTAACTTAATATGTGTTATTAATATCCCTTTAAATGAGGTAAAGTAGCACCTTCCTAAAAATAAAATGGGCATGAATAACTACAAGCTACCCATAAAAAATTATAGGTATATCTTGTAAAAATGGCCAAGGATCGTGATATGTAAGACACATGGCTTGAGCTATGGGAAGCAAATAAAAGTACATAAATAGAGTAGTGGATTACATCATTAGTTAAATAATTCCTAAGCCCAACGTAGTCAACACCAATAATTAATGTGTAAAGTGTCCCCTAGTTGAAGAAGTTAATATTGTATGAAATCAGCTACACTAAGCTATGGAATAAATTGAGTAGGTATTGATTATTTTTAAATATTGGATGGGCTTGGTAGAGTAAAGAAACAAGTCTATTGAGAATCTATAAGAAAAAATTAGGCAAATGAATGCTAAGGCTTAGACCATTGCTAACCCTCTAGAATAATAAATTATGTTTCAAGAAACTCAAGATGTGGATGATGAATTGGATGCACACCATAAGGATGCATAGACGGGGAATAAATATGTGAGATAATTTTTTCATGCAACACGATCTATCTATTTATTTATACAATAACTAGATTATTTGCATACTTGAAATGAAAATTGCTTGTGTAGACTCATCCTATAGAACTAGACAATGACAAGGCCCATGTATTCTTTTCCAAATATTCTATCATTTTTGGAAAGTGGTGTGAAGAATGAGAAAGTTTATGAAATTGTGGCAAAGACTTACAGATCATCCCTGAGTTGGACCCTTCATTTGAAGGGCAAGAGGAATAGAGGGGTTGGCTCAACGGTGATCCAATTATTCTAGTTGGGCTTATTGGACCCTTTGCTTTTGACAAAGTTGTAAAAACATGAATGGAAAAGAATGCTCCATAGTATAGGATCAAGAGTAGTGTAAAGGACACATTCAGGCATAAAGAAGGATGATGGAAGTTGGCTAAGAACAATTAGAAGTTAAGGATCATAACTAATGAGTTGACCTAGGTAATGGAATGGCATAGTCACCCCTATTATTTTATAACAAATTTGACATGGTTAACTTTAGACACCATCATTAGATAAAGCTCCTTTGTGGATAGGATAAAAGGGTTTCACATTTGTGTAAGTATCATATTTAGTGATAACACTAGCTTATGTGAAGGTTAAGTGTTGATGGTTGCAGGTGTTGTTGAGATCTAAATCAATCTTCTATGATGTTGTGGAACCCTATTGAAGTATCAAAAAATGAATCAATGAATGAATATTTCATCCCCTTTTTCTAAATCTTAGATTATGTGTCTATTATGAATACTACATAGAATTATGTTGTTTTCTTTATCTATTTGTAAATCTCAAGTAATGCATTTTTTATTTATGATGATGATTTATATTTCTAGTGGTAGTATTAATGTTCTGTTGCAGATAGTTACAGTATAGATCCATCTTAATCACAAATCTGGCAAGAGCCAAGAGGGATCAAACCTCTTGAGGTGAAAACTTATTTTGCACCTCTGACAAATTTCATCCCTCTAAAAGCTATATATATATATATATATATATATATATATATATATATATATATATATGAATGGCCCAAACTTGCAATTTCAACACATTTCTACTTTATATAATGCATATATGGTTTTTTTAATCCTATATAATATTGACATTTAAATATTTTATTTATGAACTATTTTATATATATTTAAATATTTTTTTATTTATATATTATTAAATGCACTTCAATATTACTTAACCTTTCATATTAAAACATTTTATTTGTTGCCTGCATTGAATTTTGATTATTAATAATATTTTTAAATTGCTACATATTGGTTTCATATTAAAAATTAAATGAATTACATATCGCCTTATTATTTTTACTATGAAGTGATCAATTTTGCTTTGTCTTTAATTAATTCTTCTCTTTAAGTATTTAAATATTTTATTTTACTTTCTTTTCATATGTATATTACATATGTATGAAATAATATTGAAATAAATTAGCCAACATGCATATTTTAATAATGTATTTAAGTTATGTACTGATTTTTTTTTCACAAAAATTATACAACTTACTCTTATTAAAAATTTAAAATACAAGTTTTTATTATTTTTAATTTATACTAAATTTTTCTATAAAGTTGATATAAGCTTATGTCATTTAATATGGACATAGAAATATTTTATTTATGGTTAAGAGTGAGAGTGACATATTTTTACCACTTTTTCTTAGTGTAAGTGATATTATTAATAGTTTATAAGACTTTTAATTATAACTAATTAAACATGTACATTTTTTTTCTTGTTTAAAAAATTTTATTTTTATTTTAAAAAAGCATATATAAACTAAAAATTGAATGCAGACAAAATTACACAATCCCTTATACCTAATTATAAAATAAATTTCTCCTCTCAATAATAAATACATTTAAATATAACCAACTAATTATAGAATTCATATTGCATTTCCATATATCCTTAACATTCTTGATTTTGCAGGTCCATATATGTTAAACATTCTTGATTGTGCTTTGAATAAAACGTTATTAAAAAATCCATCACCGAAACGTTGATAATATTTCATGAGAAGTTGTGTTTTTCTTTAATGCCAACCCACATTATAAGATTTCATATGTAATACTATCTTGTATATTACTTTGAAAATTCAATATCAATTTTTAACTATGCTTTACTGAATCAAAATATTTTAAAATAGCTCCATTCAAATTAATTTAGATTACGGAGATATAGAGTTGTGATACATGTATGCTTTAAATTATATCGAAATGTTTTTTTTTTTTTTTTTTCATTTGGATTTTATTAGAGATGAATTAATTCACAACTCATTTATGCTTTTATATATATATATATATATATTCTAAATTTTATTTTATTTTTTTTTTTAAATTTATGGACTCAAATTTTCTGACCATACAAAATTTTATAATAACTTTTAACATTTTTATAATGACTTTTAACATTACTTATATATCTCAAAAAAATATGCAAATACAATATTTAAAAATTATTATTAAAATAAATATTTAGAAATTCAAAAACAACTCCTTTACACTATAAAAAGTGAATAATACTATAATGATTTTTACAGATTACAATTCCAAAATTACCTAATTTATTTTCATTATAACTATAATGCTATATGAATACTAAGTCGTCATTCTAATATATTATTGATGTTCCTTAAATTTTTATATTCATTTGCGAATAAATCCTTAATGTAATTAATTTTAACTTAGATTAACGTCAACACTAAATATATTCAATTATTGACTAAGTCGTCATTCTAATATATTATTGATGTTCCTTAAATTTTTATATTCATTTGCGAATAAATCCTTAATGTAATTAATCTTAACTTAGATTAACGTCAACACTAAATATATTCAATTATTGACTTATTATATATAGAATATTTAATTTAAAAAATTCATTTTAAGTTTTGATTTCTTTATATTCTAACACATTCAAAACCTCGATGAACAAGCTTGTTCACTATTTTAAAATTGTAAGTAAATTGGAGTATAAGTGCTGGAGGGGTGTTCACTAACTTTAGAAGAATTATTAAATACTCCTAAACATGCAGTCTAACACTAGCTTGTAACAATTATGAATAAGTATTTACCAATGCATGGAGTTTAAGTGTAGGTTGTAAAAATTATACAGAAGCATATGCTTTTCTAAACAAAGTCAATTTATCCAGGTACATGAGCATTCAAAAGCTAATTATTATTAGTTACACAAAAAATACCATCAAGCTCCTCCAAGTAAGTACCATTCTTTAAGAATAAAAATTAAGCTCATTTTTCCACCAAATCATGTGTTTAGAAGCAACAATATTTAAGCATCCTCTACGCTAAAGGGAAAAATTAGTGAAATTGTGATTAACACTAAATATTTTTTCAACTGATCTTATAATAATTTTTCAACTGATCCCATAATATTTGTCATATCAGCTACGGCACATTAAATTTTCAAACAAGTGGTTAGTATTATAATCCATGGAAACACTTGATTTACATGACCCTACCATCAACATGTTAAATGGCATGCTCCGACCCATATGGTTATGCTACTCCAATGCATTCCGAAGGCTAGTGGTGGAATTTTTCCTCAATAAGGGTTCAACTGATGTAGCATTTTCATCATATCACAGTGAAGGGTAAAATACATGATGGACAAGACATTATAGGATGGTTGAGACTGAATATGGAGGATCCTTTGAGACGACTATCGAAATTGGTTAGTCTCTAAGTTTTGTGTTAATCCTTTGTTCATTATACCTGCCACGTTGTAGTTCCCATTTGTCCTCCTATAACAATGTATGGTTCACTTCTCACGAATGAATCCATGGTGAGTCGTTAAATTGAAAATGTGATTGGTCCTTGATCCAGATGAGGAAGTTGTAGATGAATCACATGGCTCAACTCAATAGTTTCAGGTGAGGAATGTTACATCAATAGTGCAGGTAGAGGCTTCAATTCTAATATAGTAGATAGATATGATACAAGAAATTCGCTTCAATTCTAATATAGTAGATAGATATGATACAAGAAATTCAAAATAGATGTGAAGCATTCTAGTGTAAATTCAATAGCGTTGACATGAGATCAATAGCGAATGTCCACTCCAGTTGTACAATAGCGTTGACATGAGATCAATCAATAAATCAACTTTTAGACTCTATGATTGTTGCCGAAGTTGTTAAGGTAGATGACATTCATGATTAGCTAGTTTAATTTTGATGTATTTTAATTTTTTCTTAACTCTAAGCATATATAAAAATCTACTTTTTAAAATTTCTATATTTTAGTTTTAAATAGCCATCATCTAGAGTTTTTTTAGTTTTAAATAGCCATCATTTAGAGCTTGTTATGTTGGAATGGAGAAATAATAAAAGGTGCTTATTTTTATAATATAGTTATATGTTTGTTTACGACACATTTTCCTTAATTCAAATCAAAATCTACTTTTTAAAATTTCTATATTTTAGTTTTAAATAGCCATCATCTAGAGTTTTTTTAGTTTTAAATAGCCATCATTTAGAGCTTGTTATGTTGGAATGGAGAAATAATAAAAGGTGCTTATTTTTATAATATAGTTATATGTTTGTTTACGACACATTTTCCTTAATTCAAATCTCTCAGTTTTCGTTAATTAAAAATAAAAACTCATTTATTTGTAAATAAAAAATTAGCAGATTAATTTTTTTATTTAAAATTCATAATATACATTATAATACTATAATTTAAATGATATATATATATATATATATATATATATATATATATATATATATATATATATATATAGATATATATATTTAATTGATTAATATTATATGATGTCATAAATGCAATTGTCATACCTTTCTCTTATGTTAATTTATTCAGCTATCTTAGTAATGGAAAATATATATTAAACTTTTTTAAGGTCAACTCATTTTTTTTATGTAAATAATAATCTTTGAATAATTTAATTTTATAAATTTATAATTTTAAAAAACAATAATTATTTTTTATAAATTAAATTTCTATTTTCCAAATTTTCGATATATTTAAAATGGATAATTCATAAATATATATTTGTATGAGTATTAGGTTTTTTTAATGTTCAATAATATTATTTTTAAATATAAACTTTACTTATTAATAATATATTTTAAAAAATAATGATTTATTTATTTTTCATAAATTTATAATTATATTACATAAATGGAAATTTATTAATCTATATAAATATAAAATTATTGATAATAAAACTTCATTTTTACTCCAAAATAAAAATAAAAAAATCCTCAATGTGAAAGATTAAAAATCATATTAAGAGGGAGATAATAATTATTTTACGTCCATGATAATAATAATTGCATAGACAATAACACATCAGAGAGCACATTTCTTAAGTAACAAATTTGCAAGAACACACTTAAATAATTTGATTTTATTTATATAATTATATTTATATTTATAAATTTAACAAATTTACACACTTAAATACTGACTGTTTGATTTTTTATTGAATTGAATTATATTCATCTTTATAATTTAAACACTTTTATTTTATTCCGATGGCTTATACAATTCTACATCATCATTTGATTTTCATACAAAATGACATTATATAGGTTCATGGTATTTAAGGTGGTGCTTATATTTTTAAATATATTTTTAGTTGTTTTAATAAAATTAACAAAAATTATACTAGGCTTTTTTAAAATATTTATTATAAATACAAATTCTTATATTTAAAGTCATTATAGTTATAAAGAGACTCTTCATTTATTTTTAATATAATACTTTATTTTTTTAAACAGAACCTTTAATCCTGTTATTTTTTCTTGTAGAATCAAACCCAAAATTAATATGTATATAAGAGACAAGAATCATAATTCTCAAAAGGATGCTGCACGTTGTATAGAATTTTAAATAAAAATTATTCATGAAAACCGTTAAAGTAAGATATTGAGTTGAGTTGACCCGTGTTTCATGTTTGAATGAACAATATCTTTTAACAAAAGAAAAGGAATCCAATCTTCGTGTAACTTAACCTAATTTTACTGTCCTCTAGCGCGTTCATTTTTTCGATGAAATAGCAATTTTAGTGGGTCATCGCTCGTGATGCGGGCGCGAAAGCCTCAGTCTTGTAACGATAAGTTGCTGTCAGGTTGGTCGAACGGATTCATTTTATATGCACGTGGTCAAATTTTCCGATTATGCAGATTTTCTGTCTGCGACCTTCAATTTACCGACTCTCCAATGGGACAAAATGTTGCGCTCGCTAGCAGGGTTGGAATTTGGATTTCTCTTTACTCGTCATATAATTTTTTTGACGTTTTGGGTCCTTATTCTTCCCGTCAAGAAACGTTATATTAAAAATTTTGCCCTTGTTCTCATAATAAATTAACCCTTCACTAATAAAGTTTTGATTAAAAAATTACCATTCAATAAATAATTATGTTAAAACTTTTCATATATTTATCATAAGGAAAAAAAAACCAAAATTTGAAAAAACTCAATTGTGGAGGTTTCAATAAAAAGTGTTGAACATTTGAAATTTGCTCATTTAAAGTATATAATTAGTCCAAGGTAAAAGGCTTGATGGGTATCCATTTCATATATTTAAATTATCATTTAAAGCCAACAATTTACATTATGCCACATGAATATTTAGATGCTATGTTTGGCTAAAGAGAGATTTCCAGAATATAGACATTACTTCATTCCCAATCAATTTGATTAAATCTACATATTTACAATTGGTCATTAAAATTAAAATTTTGTTTTTTCACTGTCAGTTAAAGTTTTAACAGATTTATTGGCTGTAAATAAGTTTAAAAACCAAGAATCTTTTTAAAAATAAAAAATAATTTTTGTTTTTATCACTGTTGGTTGAAGTTTTAACATATTTATTTCCTGTAAAATAAGTTTAAAAACCCAGAAGCTTTTTGAAAACCAAAAGAAACTTTCAGTGGAATGTCAATTTCTAGGCCAAGAAACCATATTCTGCATAGTGATAAACCCTTGTTTTAAAGAGCTATGAGCAGTTACACATACAAATCTCTTGTGAAATAAAAAATTAATTTACTTATTAAATCAAAAATTAAAACATAGCAGCAATCAGACCCACAGTGTGAAAAAAAAAATTCAATCACTAACATAAAGCGCAAATTTGCAGTTTCCTGGCAGTTTCTTTGGAGTCAATCATGAACTTTTCTTGGAGTCAATCTTGAACTGGGCTTGCAAGGTAAGTTTGAATGGGCATATGCCTTGAGAGAGAGTGTCAGTGAAGTAGACAGCGCAAAGCTCTTCTGGGCATGTGCAATTTAAGGATGAAACCAGCCACCAACAATATTAACAAGGCGCAGAAAGCAAGGTGGATTGTGATTCTATATACTATCTGGAAAGTTACCGTTCCTACTCTACTTTGATTCCAAATAAAGCGGATCGTAACTTAATATGTTTATTGCTTACCGAGTCACCGACGCTGATTAGAATTTAACATATTTTCAATTAAAAAAACTTGCCAAAAAATACCCTGTTATATGAAAAATAAAGAGGCGTAAGTTGTAAGTTGTAACTATACCAAAGCTGATTAGAATTTAGCATATTTTCAATTAAAAAAACTTGCCCAAAAAATACCCTGTTATATGAAAAAACTTGCCGCGTAAAAACATTTAGTGCGTAAGAACGTTTTGGAAAAAGTTCCAAATGTCATTCAAAACGGGCAATAACAAATTCCAGCCATCATATACATGCAAAAAGCAAAAAGCCTTATGACAGACAAAATGCCCGTCAAATTCCTCGCTAGTATTAATACAAAAGTGGTGAACTGTAAATTGAACGCAGAATTGACTATGTCTGTGGAGTTTAATGTACGGACTCTACAATTGCAATAACCATTCCACCAACTAGTACTGTTAATAGGAAATAGTCACCTGGACAGCTCAGCGCATAAATTACTCGATGTAGGAGTTTTGGCATCATAGACGAGTGCATGATTGACATTTTGGCCCTTCTCTGCAACACGAAAGCCCGTGCGTTGAACTGAATCTCAAATACGTCAGTTATTCTATGATTTCCGGGATTATAAACTAACCTTGGATATTCAAAAAGGCAATCTCTTAACCACCGTCCTATTGACTTGAATTGTATTTGCTTGCAGAAGCGGAATTGCCCAAGGACTCTATCAGTTTTATATTCAGCCTCAATGAATTGAGGACAATGGAAGGCATTTAGAGTTCACTTCTAATCATCTTCTGTGCTGTGAGATATTTCATTATTTAGGAAGAAGGTATTCTAGATGATCATCATTGGAATTGTTTCAGAATACTGAAATTTCGTTTTAAGGTTATCAGAAGGAAGTTATTATCAGTTGTCTGAGAAAGATATGGATGCAACGTCTGGTGGTGGTAGTGAGCATTCTTTAGAGCAAACTCCCACTTGGGCAGTCACAGTTGTTTGTTCGGCTTTTGTAATCATCTCCTTACTTATTGAACATGCTATACATCACCTTGGAACTGTAAGTTTTTGCCAACATTCTCTTCAATTTAATATCTTATTTCCATTTTGAACCAGATTTGGTTTAATTGTATTCGGTATTCAGCAACAGATTCACGCTCTTTACACTATATTGGGTCACACAAACATATTCCCCAATCAGTGAACTAATACCAATAATCAGCGACCGGAATTTTCAATATGATTAGCAAATTTTCTTATATAAGTGCATCTTCCACACGCAGAATGATCAAGATTTGAACTTAACGTCTCTCTGTAATAATATCTCTCTGTGATTATATTGCGGTGGCTCTCCAGGCGAAATAAGAAGGCCCTGTATGACGCACTTGAAAAAGTGAAAGCAGGTAGGCTTTTGTAATTGCTTGTGTAGATATCGAAATAAGTTTGTTGGATGCTATTTTTTCAGTGGTATAAATGCATTTGGAAATGGCCTTTTCTCCCATAGGAAAAGTGATCTCTTCGCTTCAAATTTTCTTTGAATTATATTGAAGGGATAAGATCATACATACAAAGTTCTACTCATAATTATTTAATTGAAATCCACTTGTTTTAAATCTTATAAACTTTGAACTAAAATTTCAGACAATTTTGATTGGGCAATTCTATATTAAATTTAATATAAATACAATTTTTTTCCAAGAAATTAATAGACCTGATAGGGTTACGGTATCAGAAAGATATCCACCGACTTTGGATCAATGGCCAGATGAAAACAAAGCCCCCACTGATCAATTAGTCTGCCAAAAATTGTGGTTTAACCCCATATATCAAAGCTTACTCCGTTACTATGTTGGATTGCACTGTGGCTTCATCTTGTTGGGTATTTTCTGGTAAAATCCCAAATACACACAAACAAACTGCATACAGAGACAATGCTTTGTTTTTCTCCAAGATCTTTTGCACAGGGAAGTTTAAAAAAAAAAATTCTGAGAACAAAGTATTACACATCCATAAAAAGATTTGTATTCATTAAAATATAATGCTTGATACAACATTCATCCTCTTTCACTCAAAGGGATTTACCAAAAAGAAATTCAACAAAAGTTACTCTGTCTTCTCTTGAGATTTTACACTGCTGTGTGTAAAAACCTCATTTACATTTACTGTTGTGAAGACATTTTACATATACTGCTGTAAAAATAAAAATTACAAATCCGTTCTTCACATTACATAAAACTGCTATGCATTCCAATGCATGAGCTCCACAAAAATTACCACGCTGTGCATTCCCATTCACACTGCTGTGTGAAAAACCTATGCTCCATTTGCAAGCTGCTCCAGTTTCATTTTCTTTGCACTGCTTTGCGTTTTTCACCTTTTCATTTTTTCGAATGGTCAACACCACAAAAAACATTACATATACAATGTATATGCAATACATAAAAAATATAACACGTAAATGCATATTTACCATGCCCATACCTCCGTAGGAAATAAAAACATTAAAATTAAAAGTTTCGACCAACCTTTTACCTATCACAATAACTTTGCATTAAATACTTTTACGGCGGTCAAACAAAAAACTTTTACGGCACGTTAAATTAATTTGCTGCAGGTTTGGAAGTCCGACAACCATTGATTTGCCCTCGTGGAATCGAACGGCTGGTATGAATATCGGAAGGCCCTTTGTTACCGAACGTTACGTTCCGATGGAGAGGTGGTTTTGCAAAAGGTACAGAGGATGCGTGGAAAAATCTTATTGCATCGGGCTTGTGAGTACGAAAACAGCTTACTGACCAAAGGCGGTCCGAAATGTTCAGGTGGTTTCGCTGCAGCGGTTTTGGCAGTTGAAATTATATTTTCAACACTCCCCTTTAATTTCAACTGCTAGGCATTCAGTTATACCCAGACACCTCCTCAAAAATTCAAAGCTCTTCTGATCTAATGGCTTTGTCAAAATGTCTGCAACCTGTTCCTGAGTCCTGCAATGTTGTAAGACAATTTCTCCATTGTTCACCAATTCTCTGATGTAGTGAAACCTTGTATCAATGTGTTTCGTTCTCTTATGAAACACTGAATTCTTTGACAATGCAATAGCTGAGCTATTGTTACAAAATATCACTGTTGCTTTTGCCTGGCGCCTAAGCTCCTCAACATTCTTCTCATCCAAACTGCTTGACATGCTGCTGCTGTCGCTGCCACATATTCAGCCTCTGCTGTAGACAATGCTACAATGGACTGCTTCTTAGAAGCCCATGAAATGACTCCTGAACCCATATGAAAGACAAAATCGGAAGTGCTTTTCTGATCATCTACACTTACAGCCCAATCACTATCAGTGTATCCAATTAAATCTGAACATTCTGAGATAGTATATAAAATACCAAACATTTTAGTACCTTTGACATACCTCAGAATTCTTTTTTCTTCCTACCAATGTGCTTCTTTTGGTCTCTCCATGAATCTGGAAATTAAACTAACAGCAAACATTATGTCAGGCTTAGTTGTTGTTAAATACATAAGGCTGCCAACAATGCTCTTATACAAGCTAGAATCAAAATCCTTGCTGTTGTCCTCTTTGCTGAGTTTTAATCCCATCACTGTGGGAGTGATTGCTGCCTTGCACTATTGCATGTTAAATCTGCCCAATACTTCATTTACATATTTTGCTTGTGAAATAAAAATTCCATTTTCATTTTGATCTACTTCTATGCCTAAGAAGTATCTCAGCAAACCCATGTCAGTCATTTCAAATTCCTCTTTCATGACTGATTTGAAATTCTCAATAAGATAATCATCATTACCTGTGAAAATCACATCATCAACATATAAGACAACAATCAAAATTTTACCATCCTTTTCTTTGATGTAGACGGTGGGTTCTCCTTCACATTTCTCAAATCCATTTTCCAATAGATAGGAATCTATTCTGCTGTACCATGCTCTTGGCGCTTGCTTCAGCCCATAAAGAGTTTTCTTCAATTTGCACACTTTGTGCTCTTGGCCTTTCTTTTCATAGCCTAGAGGTTCCTCAATGTAGACCTCTTCCTTTAACACTCCATTCAAGAATGCTGACTTCACATCCATTTGGTAAACTTTCCACTTGTTTTGAGCTGCTATGGACAGCACTGCTCTCATGGTTTCCATTCTTGCAACCGGTGCGAAAGTCTCCTCATAATCTTTCCCATACTGCTGCTTGTATCCCCTGACAACCAGCCTTACCTTGTGGCTTTCTATCTTGCCTTCAGCATTACTCTTGGTCTTGTAGACCCATTTGACTCCAATAACTTCTTTACCTTTTGGTAGCTCAACCAAATCCCATGTTTTGTTTCTCTCTATGGCATTCATCTCCTCATCCATAGCTTCTATCTATTTCTTATCTTTAATTGCATCTTCGAAATGAATAGGGTCATCAACATGACAATATAAAGCAAACAATGAATTCATACATTCATCATAAATGTCACTTAAGTTTCTGAATTTCTTACCTCTTTCATTTGGTGTGCAAGTGCTTGAAGAAGCACTTGAATTTCCTCCTTGTGGTGTGCTTGGAGAAGAACTTTCATTTATCCTCAAGGGTGTTCTTTGCTGTCCTTGTGTTGGTGCTACTATTTAGGGATGTGTTTCAGCCATCTCCTCATCATCTTCATCATGAGACAAACAGTTTTTAACATTCACTGTTTTCTCTATGCTTCCATCCCAAGCTTCCTCCTCAGTGAATTGAACATCTCTGCTGACAAAAAACTTCTTGGTAGATGGGATATACAACTTATAAGCTTTGGATTCCTCACTATATCCAATGAAAATACATTTCTCCCATTTGCTGTCCAACTTCCTCCTTAGCTAATCTGGAATGTGTGCATAGGCAACACATCCAAAAACTTTTAAGTGGGTGACACCTTGCTTTCTCCCACTCCATGCTTCTTCGGGCACTTTGTTCATGATTGCTTTTGTAGGACACCTATTCAAAATGTAAACTGCACAATTTACAGCTTCAGCCCAATAGTCATTTGGCAAATGCTTTGCCTTTAGCATGCTCCTCGCCATATCCATGATGGTCCTGTTCTTCCTTTCAGCAACTCCATTTTGCTATGGGGTGTACCTAGCTGTAAACTGTTTATGAATTCCATTTTCTCTACAGAATCTTAGGAATTCCTTGGAGATATACTCATCTCCTCTATCAGTTCTCAAAACTTTGATATGCAGCTCGCTTTGGTTTTCCACAAGTGCTTTGAAATTTCGAAAATTTTCAAACACTTCACTTTTGTTTTTAAGGAAATATACCCAAGTTTTTCTTGTAAAGTCATCAATGAATGTTACAAAATATTGGCTGCCTGCTAATGATGGATTTTGCATTGGTCCACATAAGTCTGAGTGGACAATCTCTAAGGGTGCTTTTGCCCTTATGCTTTTCCCTGATGGAAAACTTTCTCTGTGTTGTTTTCCCAAGATGCAACCTTCACAAAGGCTGTCTGGTTTCTCTATCAATGGTAATCCTCTTACCATCCCTTTTCTACTCAACAAATTAAGACCTCCAAAGTTGATATGTCCAAATCTCAAATGCCACAACCAATTTTCATCCTTTGGCACACTTTGGAAAGCCTCTTGGGTAACTATTGCAATTACTTCTTTGTTTTTCAAATCTGCCCTTATTCTGAGAGGGAACATCCTATTCCTCGTCATCTTCACTTCAGCAATACATCTTTTGCTGGGTGCTCTATCCATGATGGTGCATACATCATTCACAAAGAAGACATTGTAACCCTTTTGAACAAGCTGTCTAATACTCAAGAGGTTACATCTCATTCCAGGGACATAGTAGACATTTGCTATGGTTTTCTTTTCACCTTTCTTTGTAAATATCTTAACTTCTCCTTTTCCCATAACAGAAATTTTGCTATCAGTTCCTAGTGTGACTTGTGATTTCACATTCTGATCTAAATTGGAAAACAAGGCTATGTTTCCTGTCATATGGTTGCTACAACTAGAATCTAGAAACCATATTTCTTCACTATTTGTTTCAGCCATATTACAAGCTAACAATACATTATCTTGGCTGATATTTTCTCTAGTGATATTTGCACTAGATCTATTATTTATATCATGTTGCTTCTTTTTACATTCACTGGCATAATGCCCATATTTTTTACAATAATAACATTGGACATTGGATTTTTCATACCTTTGTCCTTGAGCATGATGTTGTCCACTTTGTTGGCTGCTACGTTGGCCTTGGTTCTGATTTGGATTGCTGCATCTTCCTTGAGAATTTGCTGGGCTGTTCCTTCCACCTCTGTTTTGACTTCTGCCTCTTCCTCTCTTGTTTCCTCTGCCTTGACCTCTTCCTCCTCCAAAGGACATCTAGGTCTTGAAGGCTTGCTCTAGAGATGAGTTTTCATTTCTACTCAACCTCTGCTCATGTGTTATTAGTGATGCATGTAGCTCATCAACTGAAAAGTTTGAGAGATCCTTTGTCTCTTCTATGGTGGTGACAATCACATTAAACTTTGAGGGTAGGACCCTCAAAAGTTTCTCCACAACCCTCCTTTCTTCAAGGGTTTCTCCATGAGTCCTCATTTGTGTGACCAATCCAATCACTTGTGTGAAGAATGAGTCAATGTTGTCTGACTCCTTCATGCTCAGATTCTCAAAATCTCTCCTCAACAACTGTAGTTTTGCTGTCTTCACTTTCTCCATGCCTTGATAGGCTGTATTGAGGGTTTGCCATGCTTATTTGGATGTCTTAGCTGCTGCTATCCTTGGAAACACACTCTAGTCCACTGCTTGATACAAAAATACAAGGGCTTTTGAATACTTCTTCCTATTGCTCTTCAACAGATCCTTCTTTGCCTGAGTTAACCTGTTAAAACCATTTTCATCTGCTAGTTCTTCAAACCCATCTTCAACTAGTTCCCATAAATCTTGTGAGGCAAACAGGGCTCTCATAGTTATGGCCCAATAGTCATAGTTTTTCCCATTAAACTGTGGGAGTTGGGTATTAAACATACCCATGCTAGTGCTTGTGCTGGCCATTCCTTGCATTCTTAGCTATGGTTTAAATTCTTGACTGTGTTTAAAATACTGACTGTTTCTTCAGCAGTAACAAAAAAAACTTTGAGGAATACCTGGATTCTTTTGCCTGTGACTTCACTTTGCTGGAGAAGATTTACTGCTGCAACAAAAAACTCATCCCTTCATCTTTTTTAACACCTTTAAAGAGCCTAAATCTGCTCTGATACCATGGTATTAGACTTGCTACAGCCATGTGTTTGTTTTAAACTCTTACTTTGAAACCCAAATTAGAATTGTCAAATCAAGCCGCGATACAATCAAACAGAGCAATTTAGAATATTTAATGGTCAAATCAAGCCATAGTACAATTTAGGATAGTAACAGAGTAAGCTTTGATATATAGGCTTAAACCACAATATTAGTTAAACTATTTGATCAATGTGGGGGTTTCGTTTCTATCTAGCCATTCATCCAAACTTAGTGGATATGTTTCTGATACCGCAACCTTGTCAGGTCTATTGATTTATGAGGGAAAAAAAAAACGTATTTATATTAAATTCAACTTAGAATTGCGCAATCAAAACTGTCTGAAATATTAGTTCAAAATTTTAGGCTAGAATATTTTAAACACGTGGAATTTAGTTAAATAATTATAAGTAGAATTTTGTATTTATGATGTTATATCTTTAATATAATTCCAACAAAATTTGAAAAATGGCCATTTCCTAATGCATTTAAATTTTATTCCACGGAAAAACTAGCATCAAACAAAATTATTTCGATATCCACGGAGACCATTACAACAAGGCTACCTCCTTTCACCTTTTCAAGTGCGTCATATAAGGCCTTCTTATTTCCCCTCGAGAGCCACTGCAATATAATCACAGAAAGATTATTATTAAGATAGACGTTAAGTTCAAATCTTGATCATTCTGCATATATAAAATAATTGATCATTCTGCATGTGGAATATCCCTCTATATATAAAAAAAATGCTGATCATAATGAAAATTTTGGTCGCTGATTATTTGTATTGGCCTACTGATCAGGGAATATGTTCGTGTGACCAAATCCAGTGCATAGAGCGTGAACCTATGGCTGAATATCGAATACAATTAAACCAAATCTAGTGCAAAATCGAAGTAAGATATTAAAGGGGAGAGTATGTTGGCAAAACATTACAGTTCCAACGTGGTGGATCGCTAGTTCAGTAAGTAAGGATGATATCAAAGGATGAAAAAACAACTGTTGTAGAAACTACTACACATCTACATGCGGATTCTTAGTTGGAACATGGGATTACATGCAAGATTCATTCTGCATGATTTACTCCTTGATTTTCTCCTTCTTTAACTCTGCAACTGGTTAGTTCTTCTGCATGATTTACTCCCTGATTTGCTCCTTCTTTAACTCTGCAATTGGTTAGTTCTTCTGCGTGATTTACTCCCTGATTTTCTCCTCCTTTCACTCTGCAATTGACTAGTTCTCTCCAGAACTTGTTGTAGGTGTTGAGTCTTCTCATTGATCACCACTATGGTGCATTACTTTGGGATCTTCACCTAGTAATGCTATATCATGAGCATTGTAACCTATTTTCTAATGAATCATTCTTTTGTTCTTTCGATTTTCTTTTAGTGGTTTTTCTCTGCAAAGCTGTGTGTTCAACCTTTACTAGCTAGATTCATTTGTGCAGGGTTTCTAACACATTTACATGGTATTAGAGCCCACAGTTTGCTAGATAAAAGGCGTACCAGTACTTTATGCAAGTATTACAACTTGGAGATCGAAGATCGACAGAAAAATGGAGTTTCCCAAAGCATCGATCCTAACACTGTACAACTATCACGAATGGAAGGACCAAATGGCTCGATACCTTCGTCATAAAGGGTTGTATAGGATTACCATGGCTACAGAAGTGGAACCCAATTCAGCGATAGAGAAATCCAAGTACATCAACCGTATGGATGAGGTGCACGGATCCATATGCTTGTGCATCTCTCCAGAGTTGCAGTTTCATCTATCTGCCTGCAATACTCCCAATGAGATTTGGAAAAAGGTTGAAGAACTCATGGGAAACAAGATGAGATGAAAGGACATCTGCTTGAAGTGGAGCTGCTATCATTGGATCCATGGAACTATGATAGAATTCAAGACTTCTTCACCAAATATAATGATCTATTGCTGCAACTCAAGGGTTGTGGAATTGACAAATCCAAGGAGGAGAGTCACCAAGTTCTCTCTATTATGTCAAAGCTCAGACCAAAATACTTTGTCTTTGTGCCTATATTTCATTCAGTAAGGCTTGCAACAGGTAAATCCTACACTGTGCCTTCTCTCAAAGAATTTATGGAGTCCCTTATTTTTTAACAAGATAAACTCATTGGCATGGGAAAAATCAAACCTCCAAAAGCACATGCACTTGTTGTGCATGATGGCAACCATAATAAAAATCACATATCTGATTCAAATCAGAAAAATCAGCAGCAAAAAGACAAGGGAAAAGCGCATTCCCATCCAAAGAAGGAAGGATACACCAAGCCCTTTAATGACTCCTCTTGCTCTAGAAATGAGAAAGGGAAGAAAGGAAACAGATGCTCCTACTGTCCAAGAGGATTCCATCCAAAATCCTCTTGCATGAAGAAACAAATTGACCAAATGGCAGAAATCCTTCAGAAGCACAACCTTGGGGACCACATCCCTAAGGGCGCCAAGAAGAAAATTGAGGATCTGCCACACGGCAAAGGTAACAATTTTCATGCTTTAGTTGCAATTAATTCTTCCGCTGATGCATGGATTATAGATTCTGGTGCATCACATCATATGGCTGCTACAAAGGAAGTCTATTCCTCTTTGGATGCATGAAAAGGACCTCCCATCCTCATGGGAGATGACTCACCTATTGAGGTCACCAGAAAAGGTAGAGTGGAACTTTTACACGAAAGCTTTGAAGATGTGCTTCATGTTCCAAAACTTTCGGTAAACCTGCTTTCAGTTTATCAGATCACTCATTCCGGCACTGGAAAGAGAGTGGAATTCACTCCAGATGTAGTGAACATATATGACCTACATAGCGGCTCCAAAATTGCAACCGATGAGGTAAACAATGGAGCCAGACTGTATACATTTTCTGAATTTATTGAATTTGAATCCTCCTTATTGCTTACACATGCTGATGATAGTAGTAGGCTTTGGCACGAGAGGTTTGGTAACTTAAATTACAGGTATATGCAGCAGCTAAGCAAGCATGAGATGGTGGAAGGCTTGCCAAATATCAGTTTCTCCGAAGGAGTTTGTGAAGGGTGTGTCCTTGGCAAACATCCTAGAGAAAAGTTTGACACTGGCAAGACTCACAGAGCATCCTCTCCTCTAGATCTGATCCATAGTGATCTCATGGAACATTTTCCTCATTCTTCCATCAACAAAGCAAGGTATGCGTTTACATTTATTGATGATTTCTCACGGTATACTTGTGTGTATCTTCTCAGGGCCAAATCTGAAGTTTTTGCGCACTTTGAATATTTCAAAGAACTAGTTGAGACACAGTCAGAGAGAAAGATCAAAGCCCTCCATACAGATAATGGGGGGTAATATGTTAACACAGCACTTTGGAACCTTTGCTTTCAGTCCAACATATAGTTGCAGTACACAGTTCCATACACTCCGTAGCAGAACGAAGTTGTTGAGAGAAAGAACCGATCTCTCAAAGAGATGGCTTCCTGCATGTTGCATGCTAAGTCACTGCCTCATAAGCTATGGGCTGAAGCACTTAATTGTGCTAACTACATCTAGAACAGATCTCCTCATAGGTCTATCAAGGATCAGACCCACTTTGAGGCTTGGAGTGGCACTAAACCAGAGGTCACCCACTTCCGTGTTTTTGGCTCCCGAGCATGGGCCATGGTTCCCTCTGAAAAGAGAAAAGCTCTTTATCCACAGAGCATTGAGTGCATCTTTGTTGGATACCCTGATGGTGTGAAGGGATAGCGGCTCCTGATTTCCTCTACGAACAAGCTCATCATTGAGCGAAGTGTTAAATTTGAGGAAAGTCTCTCGCATGCACCTCAATTGCCACATACAAACACCTTTTATCTACCTCATGTCTGAGATGATGACTCAATACACTCAGTTGTAGATATAGAGCATGAAAATGCCAAGGTAGAGCATGAAAATGTAGAGATAGAGTCTTCAGATACAAATCTAGTGCATGCATATGATGATCCACATCCAAGCCCAGATCGAGCTTCCAGCAGTGAATCATATTCCCCTGTCATAAATCAGAGAACAAGGAGCTTACGTGAGATATATGCACAAGACCACCCAGCTGCTAGAAATGGTTTTGTGGGGGATCATTCTGATCTGCAGAGAACTAGATTAGAGTTTATTGATCCTCCTCTTGTCCTCACTACCACTGAACCATCGCCATCCTGGCATTTTCATTTGGTTTATTCTTCTGATCCACAGTCTTATGCTAACGCTGCTGGGTATCCATCTTGGGAGTCTACTATGGAGGAGGAGTATAACTCCCTCCTCGAGAACCAGACCTGGGATCTGGTCCCCCTTCCTTTAGGAAGGAAACTTGTCCGATGAAAATGGGTCTACAGGACCAGGAGTGCTGCAAAAGGGAAAATCACCAGATGGAAAGCAAGGCTAGTAGCCAAAGGCTTCTAACAAGTGCATGGCATTGATTATGACGAGACCTTTGCTCCAGTAGCAAAGATAGATTCCATATGCCTTACACTTGCCATTGTGGCTGGCCAGGGGTGTGAAGTACATCAGATGGATATGAAGAATGCATTTTTCATGGAGACCTATCTGAGGAGATCTACATGGAGCAGCCACATGGTTTCATTCAAGATTCATCTTTGGTCTGCAGACTGAAGAAATATCTCTACGACCTTAAGCAGGCCCTGAGAGCTTGGTATGCAAAGATGGATTCTTTTCTCTTATCACAAAACTTTGAAAGATGTAAGTCTGATCCAGATGTTTACATGCTCAGGGCACATGATTCTCTTCTTATTTTAGTTTTGTATGTGGATGATCTCCTAATCGCCCGCAGCTCGGCTTCAGCGATTGCTACAATCAAGAGGGCATTGCATGATAGGTTCTTTTGACGGACATGGGTCCATTACACTTCTTTCTTGGTCTTGAGATCAGCCAAGATGCCACAGGCATCAAACTCTCTCAGGCTAAGTATGCACGGGATCTCCTCGAGAGATTTCGCATGACTGACTGCAAGCCAACACCGACTCCTTTTGTGTCTGGGGTCCGCCTTGAGGATGGAGGTGAAACTCCATTAGTTGAAAGCACTCTCTACCGACAGCTAGTGGGGAGCTTATTTTACCTCATCCACTCTAGACCAGATCTCTCATATGCAGTAGGGGCAGTTTCCAAATACATGCAGGAGCTGCATGAGCTACACTGGAATGCTGCCAAGCGCATCTTCTGATATGTGCAGGGCACCATCACCTTCGGGATTCACTATGTAGCAAGCACTGCATTGAATCTCCTTGGCTTCATAGATTCTGATTGGGCGGGAGACAACATTGATCGCAAGTCCACCTTTGGATATTCACTCAGTCTAGGATCTGGCCCTATCTGTTGGTCGAGAAAGAAGCAGGCTGCTATTGCTCTCTCTTCAGCTGAGGCCGAGTACAGAGGAGTAGTCAACATCACCATTCAGGCTCTGTGGCTACAACACTTCCTCACTGAGTTGGGCGTCCAGTTCCACTAGCCAATTGTCATCTGGTGTGGCAACGAGAGCACTCTCAAATTTTGCAGGGATCCAGTACAGCGGCAGCGGACGAAGCACATAGAGATCCATATGCACTACATCAGAGACTTAGTACATGATCGGGTCGTTGACTTGCAGTTATGTCCTTTAGCAGAACAAACTGCAGACATCTTCACCAAGACATTCAATGAGCAGAAGTTTCGCTCTCTGTGCGATCGTCTTGGAGTGAAGGACACAGTTGCTTAGCAACTATCTTTTCTTTCTCTTTTCTTTTGATTACATTGTATTTTGAGGGGGGGAGGGGGGTTTCCTCTTTCCTCAATTTTAGTACAAGTTGCACTGTATTTTGGGTGACCTTTGGCCTTAGTTGCCAGGGCCCATTTTCTATTTTTCCCCATAGTGGTGTTTAGGGGGGGTGTTGGAACTACTACACACCTACATGCGGACTCTTAGTTAGAGCATAGGACTACATGCAAGATTCCTTCTGCATGATTTGCTCCTTCTTTAACTCTGCAACTGGTTAGTTTTTCTGCATGATTTACTCCCTAATTTTTTCCTTCTTTAACTCAGCAATTGGTTAGTTCTTCTGCATGATTTACTCCCTGATTTGCTCCTTCTTTCACTCCGCAATTGGCTAGTTCTCTCTGGAACTTATTGTAGGTGTTGAGTCTTCTCATTGATCACCACTATGGTGCATTACCTTGGGATCTTCACCCAATGATGCTATATCTTGAGCATTGTAACCTATTTTCTAATGAATCATTCTTTTGTTCTTTCGATTTTCTTTTAGTGGTTTTGCTTTACAAAGCTGTGTGTTCAACCTTTACTAGCTAGATTCATCTATGCATGTTTTCTAACACATTTACAACTATGACTGCCCAACTGGGAGTTTGCTGTAAAGAACACCCACCACCACCACCACTGCCTACTGCCATATCCTTCTCAAGAAACTAACAATAACTTCCTTGTAATAACCTTGAAACGAAATTTCGGTATTTTGAAACAATTGCAATGGTGATCAACTAGAATACTGCCTTCTAAATAATGAAATCTCTCACAGCATAGAACATGAATGGAGGAGAACTCTAAATGGCTTTAAATATACTCAATTCATGGTGTTAGGACGGTTGTTAAAACACGTGTATAATGCCAACGCACGCGCTTCCATTGTGCATAGAAAGGCCAAAACTCATCATGCACTCGTCCCGATTATATGAAATCTCCTCCAATTTATTTCGGAGTTGTCGTGTCATTTTGGGGTAAAATTTTGAATTGTATTATTTAAACTGGTTTTTTGATTGTATATATGGATTCAACATGCCAAAAAATTCCTAGGGCATATGGATTGGGCAGAGGTTATCCATCGAGTTTCGAGTTTATAATTTCAATAAATTCTGCAGGATTTTAGAACAATTAAACCTGAAAACTTTCCAAAAAGTAACACTAACTTTAGTTGTGAAGTGATCATTTTTTATTAAAGTAATCTGATGAATTCACAAATTAGAAACGAAATTTCCACATGATATTTGTTAAAATTTAATAGAAATTTTGAAAAATTTAAATTACAATAGTCAAAATTTTAAGTGCCTAGTTTTTTTTTTTCCAATCTATTTCTACCCGACCAAAAAATTCTTATTAATAGTAATTGTTTAAACGCTTATTCCACTTGTGGAGTCCTTACCTTGAAGGACCAGTTATATGCAATTCTGCGTACAAATTTTTACAGTTCACCGTGTGAACTTCGTATTACTATGAAGGTTTTGTCCAATTGGAGAGTGGGACACTACACGACCGAGTTATAAATGCCGTAGTCTAATTAGCTTGAGGAATTGTTCGGAAAGTTATGGAAATTCCGGTCATATTTAAAGAAAATCCTCTCAGGATTTTTGTAAATCCAATTTATAATTATTAAACTTCAAAATTTTAGGTGTACTAAATGTTTTTGATGGTGATGAATCCAATTCCACCATCAAAAACACGATTCAAAAATTGCCTCTACAAGATTTTTTGAAAATTTTTTCCCTGGATTTCAACCATTTTTGACCGTCCCGCCAATTCCTTCCCCTCCATAGATGACTCCATTACAAAGTCAATGTACATAATCAGAAAATTTAGCCATTGGATGAACAAACATCGAGTTACGTTTCCAAGACAGCTAAACTTTCATAGTGGCGTCACTAAGGAAGAACCATTTGAATTGTTATGTTTTTTCTATAAAATTAATATTAAATTAAGGAGTTGTTTTTAGTGAAAATTTTTCGGAAGTTTTTTTAGTTAAATTTCTCTAAAATCAAGTAGCAATTTATTGAAATCACAAGTTTGATCGGGAATCCCTGCACAATCAAAAAGTCCAAGAGGTTTTTCACGGTGTTGAATCCAAATTTCATTTAAAAACCAATTTAAATAACACAAATCAAAATTTCACCTCAAAATTTTTGGCCAAATTCAAATGCCAAAAAATCCAAAAAATGACACAGACAATTCCTTAAATTACACAATGGTTAAGTCTCTTTTCTTATTCAAACACTAAACGTGTGCAATGAATTCAACATGTGACGTTGCATTTTTTTTAAATGAATAATTACTATTTTGCTAAAATTTTGTGGAAAGTGCAACGTAAAATTGGATTAAATTACACAAAGACTGGAATTTGGGCCTCTTTTCTTTTGGTTCAAATCTCGTTCATTCAAACACGGAACGTGGGTGCGCTCAATTCAACCTCGTAAGTTGACAATTTTTTTTTTGAATAGTTCTTATTTTTAAAATTTTGTGTAGAGGGTTCTATCGTTTTGAGAATTATCTCTCTTTGGAACAAGGTTCTTTACTTTCAGATAGATACTATATTTGGTTTAATTCTGAAAGAAAAATAAAGCAGGTTCTTTACTTTCAGATAGATACTATTTTTGATTTATATTCTAAACGAAAAATAAACTAGACGAATGGTTTTCTAAAAAAATTTTTTTTAAATTAAATTTTTTATTTTATTTTTTTAATAATTTTAAATAAAAAATTATTTTAATAAATATTTTAAAATAAAATATACACTTTAAATACCATAAACCTATTTAGTAGGTTGAACAATGAGATAGAAGCATTTGATTTTGCATAAACATATAAAGGAAAAAGTAAAATTGCATATGCCAACAAAAAAGTGTTTAATTTATATTTAATTTATACATGTAAATACATTAAAAGAAAATTCAAATTTTACTGAGTAAACATGATAGTTAAGAAATGTATTATAAAACTCAAACTTTACTAAGCAAACTTGATAGTTTAAAAATGTGTTATGGGATGTGTTGGTCCATGTAACCTTTTTATCTTCATCTAAATATTATAATATAATTTTGTTCCTTTATTAAGGGAAAATTTCATTCATTTATCACTATATAAATTTATAAATTTTTTATTTTATTATTATAAATTTATTAATTATAGAATTTTAAAATAACATCACTTTAAATACTATGTTATTAAATACTATAAACATAGTAAGTTGAATAATTAAAAAGACATGTTTGATTATGTATAAACAAATAAAGAAAAAGGTAAAATTGCATATGCGAACAAAACAAAAAAATACTTAATCTATACATAAATAAATTAAAATAAAATTCAAATTTACTAAGCAAACTGGTTAACTAAGAAATGTGCTATGGGATGTGTGGTTGCTACTTAACTTTTTCTATCTTCATTTACATATTATAATGTAATTTTATTCTTTCTCATTAAAGAGATAATTTCATTTATTTATCTTTTATATATATATATATATAATATATATATATATAATTAATAAATAATTTTAATTTTTAATATAATATTATTAAACAATTACATTTTTTGTTTCAATAATCATTTAAATAGATATTTATGAATAAAGGAAATTTAAAAATTCTTAATTGATTTTAACCAAAAAAAATAATTAATATTTTTTAAAATCTAATTTTTGAAATTAGATGTTCCAAAATCTATTTAAAATAAATATAATTAATATTAGAAATATTGATATAATTTTTTTATTGTGTAAATAGCTAAATAAATTCATATAAAATAAAACTAAAATACTTTATAATGTAAATTAAAATTCATTAATTGAATTAGTTATATATATATATATATATATATATATATATATATATATATATATATATATATAAAAAAATAAAAAAAGGGACATGATGAAAATAGTAAATGACTAGATATTAGAGAAAGAAGAAGAGTTTGCACAACATGATACAAAAAGTTTATAGCTCAACCTAGAAAGATGGAAGCATATATATTTACTCAAATGTGTGTGGAATTTTCTTTGTTGATTTTCCTTGTGTATTGAGTGATTGGATAAATTGAGCAACATAAATTAATATTGTCTAGTGAGCTCGTGAACTAGTAGGAGGAAGAAGGCACGACTAGGTTGAAAACGGTACACAAGGTCAATCGACTTCTACTTTCAAAGAATCAAAAACCTATATGTTGTTAAATTTTGCCATTAAATGTAGTGAATCTTTTAGTAGTGGTGAATGAGAATTTGAGTTATGCCCAAGAGGAAGATTGTTGGAAAAAATTCCTCTTAATTTGATCAAAGATATTGTTTGTTGAGAAAGGGATAATGCATATGGATGCCTACAAGATGGCAATGTAAAACCCCCACAACAGAGGTTATGAAGGGAAAGGGGAAGAGGCGTGGTATGTCAAGAATGTATAAAAAACAATAGAAAATAATATGGGAAGAGTGACATGCAAAAAGATTTGAGATTAGGGACATAGTGAGGAAGGAAATGAAAAATTCGAATGTAATGAAGGATGGAGTGAAGCCACGAGATGAGGATAAAAATAGTTATAAGATATAGAATGGTTACAAAAAGAGAACTAACGTCAAAAGAAGATGTTGGGTTAGAGAGATATGCATCAGAGAGGTGTTAGAAATATATTGCCATTGATGTCAAAGGAAACGTTGTTAATGTCAAAAGAAGTCAAAGGAAGTCATGGATGGGTCAAGATCAGTTGTAAATAGGCTTTCTGCAGCTAATACTTTAGATCTATTTTTAGTACAACAAATTAGATCAGATTCACTTGGAAATGACATAGATGGATGGTGATTGCAAAGAGATTTCCAATGGTACATCGAAGTCTAAAAAATGCTTCTTGGATCAAAAGATATGGCCAGTCAAAGTTGCAAGTTAAAATTCAAAGGTGCACAACCAAATTTGGTGGTGGGGTTATCTATCTCTAGACTTGGCAATGTTTTGGCATTCTGCCAAGATTGGAGGACTTGTTGGAAAACGTCGATAGTTAAATGGTGGCCTAGTCCATAGGGACATCGTACAAACAATAATAGATCAATGGTTATTGGGTGTATAATTGCATGATGGTTAATGCATTGTATTGCACCCTAAGGGATCCAATTGTTGAGGATGAATTGAATTGACGACGAGGATCAATTCAGGTGACAAATGTTCACAGGGCTTAACAGGCTTCTAACATGCAAAGGGCGATATGGTATTATGATGTGGCTACAGTAGATAGTGTGAGGCAACAAAGAGGACAAATGGAAGACAAATGGTGCATGTGGATTGGATAACATGCGTGAAGTAGGAGATAATTGGAGCTAACATGGAGGACAACACGGGAAGCTAACTGAGCAAAAGACACATGGAACACATTTCCAGAGGTTTCAAGTGACCAAATGGACCATTTACAAGTGACATGTGAACTAATCCTAAGATGTCGCATAACATCATAGGATGTTAGCATGAAATCAGTGTTTAACATCCCATAAGTTTTTCTTATTGGTCCATGACTGTAGCAAGTGGTCCAATAGGGACACATCACCCGAGGATTAATTCCTTGAAGTTTCCTTTGGAGTTCGAGTTTGAAACTTTGGGGTGAGAGCGTGTGAAGAGGAGGTGATGTATAGGCTAGTAAATGATGTGGAGTGATAGACCAATCAGAAGGTGGTCCCACCTTGACACGTAACCCCGACATCTGCATCCTGACAATTAATGAATGTGCTCCTCTAAAAAATGTTGGGGGCTAAATGTGTGCTTTAGGACACAATTATATGTAAGGTTTTATGACCGAGGGCTAGGCCAATCTATAGTCTTGATTAAAATGCTAGGGGATAAAGATTCTCTAAGAATCAGTTGTATGTGTGGTTTCATATGACTGAGAGCACATGTATAAGTTTAATTGGTATGAAAGGGTCGGCATCTTTGACGCTATGTGCCATATTTGGTGCTAGTCCACTAAACTAGTAGTGTGCTAAAGTTGAAATAACACGCATTAACGAGTTGGAAGCTATTTGGTGGCATGGACATATTTAGTGGCATATTTGTCATTTTGACCAAGTATAGTAGTTTTCTAAAATGATAACTATAAATAAAACCTTTATTAAATCCTGTAAAAGTTCCAAAATTGTGATAATAAGCAAATTAACTCAAAGTTTGAGATTGGGGCAATGGATTGGAGATCGAAGTCTATTAGTACACATAAATATGAATTAAATGAAGTGTAAAAGTAAGAATAAGTCCAGATCAAACCTCATGTAAGTGTAAATTATTAATGGAAAATAACTAAAGATAAATCCTAAAAATATTGACTCAAATTATTTATAAGAATAATTGAATTGGAAACAAAAGATGGTTGTTGTTGATATTTTTGTGGTTGAATTGATAAGGGGATCATAGATCAAAGGAAGTGTTGAAGGTATTTCAATGGTGATATTCGCCATTTGAGGTGTTGAGATATGCAAGCAGCAAGGTGGTTAACAGAGAAAGAAAAGAGCTTATATATGAAAGGTAGGCATTGATTTGCAAGAAGAGATGAAGTGGTATTATTATATGTAAAATTTATATTGATCTGAGTTTGAGAATTGTATGAAAGATGGATTAACATGGATAGAAATTTGGATCTTGCATTTCAAGGGTTGGATCTCCTTCCAATAGTGGTTGGTAAACAATCAGGGTTTGGATCTCCTTTTAGTAGTAGCTAATAACTCAAGGATAGTAGCTCCTTTCATTGGTAGCTGATAAAATTAGGGGTAGCATCTCCTTTCATGGTCTGTAAATCTTTTTAGTAGAAAATGATAAAATAAGGAGTTAAAACTTCCTTTAGGTTGGAGACTCAGAAACAAATAGGTTGAGGATTGTAGATCTAGCGTAGGTTGAAGCCTAAAAATTGATGCAACAACATGTTGAAGCTTGCCTATGTAAAAGTAATTGAGAAGAATATTAATTTCTTTCTATGTTACATATATGTTTCTTGTGTTTATGGTTACTTGAATTTTTGTTAAAGAGATTGTTGGTGTTGTAGTATTCTTTAATTTGTCAAATAAAGTTTTAAATTCTCACAATATTGATTCCCCCCCCCCAAATATTGTCTTGGTTTCTAACAATTGGTATCAGAGCACAAGGTTACTTCAAGATTTTTTTAACATCTGGAAGAAAGGTCATGGACTATGGGAAACCAGGAAGGAGGATTCATCAATAGGGCACCTATGTTCAATGAAACAGGCTATGTTTCTTGGAAGTTGAGGATGAAAACCTATATTCAATATCTTGGCGTTGATGTATGGGACACAGTGGAGGTAGAATATCAAAAGCCTCCAACCATGATTACTAGAGATTAGAATATGGAATTTACAAGTAATTACAAGGCTATGAATTCTCTACTTGCTAGTTTACTTCAATCAGAACTAGTCAAAGTCATGGATTTCACTACTGCAAAAGAAATATGAAACATGATGAGAAACTAGTAGAAAGGTGAGAGCAAGGTAAAGAAAACCAAGATTTAGGGTTTCAGAATGAAATTTGAGTCTGTCAAGATGCATGATGGTGAATATATTTCTAAATATTTTCTTATAGTCTATGAAATTGTGAACACTTTAAGATGCCTTGATGAAGATTTGAAAGAGCTAGCAGTATTTAAAAAGGTGCTAAAATCTTTATCTTAGTGATTTAATCCAAAAATTTCAGCCATTAAGGAGATGCATGATCTCAAGTTTCTCACATTTTAATTACTTTTCACTCTTAGTACCTAAAAGATGAGGATTTTTAATGGAAGGTCTACAACAAAGGAGTTAGCCTTCAAAGTAGATAAGAAGCCTAAGAAAGAACATAATGACTCATGTTGGGAGTCAGATAAAAAAGATGCTATGTTCGTGAGAAAGCTTAAGAGAGGCTCATATAATTACAAATGTAAGCTACCTTTTAAGTGCTTTAACTGTGGCAAAGTAGGTTGTTGTGCTTCTAAATGTCTAGAAAAGAAGAAGAATGAATATGACCTAGAGAGAAGTTTAGAAAAATGCAAAAAGACAAAAGTAAGTCTAAGAAGAAAATATTCTACACCCAAGACTCTAATTCTGATGAAAGTGAATAAAACGAATCTTCAAATGAGGTCAAAGCTTATGAAATCTTAAAATAATTTATGCTCGTGGCCATAGAAAATATGAAAGTAGAAGTTGTTGACTCTGATGGAGAAGAGGCTGAAGTTGGCTTATAAGGAGAGTTTATTAGTGATCTTGAGGAAATTCAAAGAATGACAAATAAAAATAAAACACAAAAGGAATTGAACCTATTCAAACTATGCTCTTTCAAATTGAAGAAGGTAAAGGGATCCAAGAATCTTTGAATCAACAACTCAATAATAAAAATGAACCATGTGAAAGGCTTAAAGTAGTAAGTATTTCTTTAAGGAAATAACTTGAAAAGGCTAAAACCTAGTTGATATTTAATGAAAATTTTGGAAAAGGGACTAAACGTTTAAATGAAATTCTTAAAACAAAAAGTATGTAATGACTGAAAAGGTCTTGGATATGAGGTTGATTCAAGCTCAGTAACTGATGTGAAAGGTGAGAAGGTTATTGCCTTTGTTCAAACTTTGAACAAAGCAACTAGCACATGGAACTCTCATGAAAATCATCCATTCCAAGATAATAAGAGAAAAGTGTATTCGACCTAGCAAGGTGTAAACAACGTGAATAATCCCAATCATATTCCTGAGAAAAGTAACCATTTTCTCTAGAAAAATACAACTGCCACAAAGAGTAACTCAACCCTTCAAAAATCATTTTTCTCCCAAGTATGAGGATATATTACCATGTTATTACATTAATTTTACTAATTATGGGCATAAGGATGCATATTTTAGGGCTAAACTAATGTTCAAGAAAAAATCTCCACAAAGAAGAAATTATATGTCTAATGATCAATTTGCCAAATAGAGGAGAAGAAAAACTAGTCTTAACAATTCATTCTATCAATTGAATAATTTCATACAATGTTATATTTGTCATTATTATGGTCACATAGAAGTTGTTTATAAACTCAAATAAGGGGCTGACTCCTGAATTTAAACAATTAATCCAACAAACCAAGGTATGGAAGAAAAATGCAAATGAAGAAAACTACAATTTGGTTTTATATGATTAGATTGGTGTTATTTATTGGTATGTGGACATTGGTTTCTCCAAGTACATGTAAGGAGACAAAAACATGTTTCTTTCATGAAAACATGTCGTCAAAGGAAATGTAACCCTAAGAAATAATGTACCTAGTAAGATTATGGGTAAAGGAATAGTTAGTTTGGGAAATGGCAGAGGTAAGGCCAAGGATGTGTTGTTTTTTGATTTCCTGAAGCACAATTTACATAGTGTGTCTCATATATGTGACCAAGGCTATGATGTGTTGTTGAAATCTAAAATTTATCAAATCAAGTTTGTAGGCATAAGAGAGATAGTAGTTGAAGTTGTTAGAACATACAATAATGTATATTTTTTAAAAGAGAAGACACAGAAGTGTTGTTCGACAAAGATTAATGAGAGATAATTGTTGCATCAAAGGATAAGACATGTGAACCTTGATCAAATCATCAAATTGGCCAACAAGAATACTATTAGAGATCTTCCAAAGATTTGAAAACCAAAGAACACTATTTGAAAGTCTTGTCATATTATAAAACAAGTGTGAGTACCATTCAAATCCAAGAAGAAATCAATAACCAAACCATTGAAATTGGTACATATGGAATTCTTTGGTCCTTAAAAAACTCAGAAACCCTTTGTAAAATTGTTCTTCATTATTATCATTAATGATTCTAGCAGAATGACTTGGGTGACAATTTTAGGAGAAAAAATAGAGGCATTTGAAAACTTCAAAACCTTTAAGGCCATGGCTGAGAATGAAACATATTGTAAAATAAAATGCATAAGGTCTGATAATGGTGGTTACTTTACCACCATATAGTTTGATGATTTTTGCAAGGAATAAGGCATCAAAATATAGTTTACCATACCAAAGACTTCATTGTAGAATGGAGTAGCAAAGAGAGCTAACAGATCTATCCAATAGTTGGCTAGAGCCATGATGGGGGAAAGAAGTATACTACAGATATTTTGAGATGAATCCATTCACAAAAAAATGGTAATCTTAAACAAGGCTTTCTTCATACCAAACAATGATAAAACTCCATATGAGCTCTAGTATGGTGGAGCTACTACATTCAAGAATTTAAGAGTATTTAGAAGCAAGTGTTATATCAAGAATAATGATGAAAAGCTTGATAAGTTTGATGCAAGAGATGATGAAGGTATTTTTCTTGGGTACTCTTAGAATAGAAAGGGTTATAGATGCTATAATAAAAATATAATAAAAATAATCATTGATGTTAAATTTGACAAACACATTGATTTTGAAGACAAAAATCTAGCAAATGTTAGTACTAATGATCAAGTCAACAATGATGAGAAGGTTGACGAGCCATTTATAGATGAAGGAACTGAAGCAACCTTTAGTCCACAATCTAAATAATCTACAAGGTGTGTTTAAAAAAACCACCAAGCTGACCAAATTAATGGTGACTTCAATGCATGTATTTATAAAAGAAGAAGGCTAATTAATCCCCCTAGTCATGTGTATGTAGCTCTATTATATACGATGAAAAAAATGTATTTTTCTTAGGCTAGCCAGGATGAAAATTAGTTAAAGGCCATGAATGAAGAGCTTGATAAGATCAATAAAAATTAGACATGTGAGCTTGATCCAAGACGAACAAATTAGAAATATATTAGCATGAAGTGGTTCTTCAAAAATAAATTGAATGAAAATGGTGATGTGGTAAGAAACAAAACAAGGTTAGTCTGCAAAGGTTATGCACAAATTGAAGGTTTGTATTTTGATGAGACTTTTTCTCTTGTTGCATGATTAGAAGTAGGTCACATGTTCTTGGATTTTTTTAGTTTGGATAAATTTAAAATATATCATATGGATGTCAAATATGCCATTTTAAATGGAGAAGTGCTGGAATGTCTACATTGAGAAACCTGATGATTATTAATTGTCAAATAAAACTGATTATGTTTGTAGGTTGAAAGAGGCCATATAAGGTTTTAAGCAAACCCAAACGGCTTGGAACTCCAATTTTGATAGTTATTTGTTGATGTCTGGTCTTAAAAGTGGTGCAACTGATAGTAATTTGTATGTGAAATCAAATGATGACAAATTATTAGTATTGATTGTCTATGTTCATGATATTATTTTTTCAAGTGATTCAGTTCATCTAACTTGTCAGTTGGCAGCTAATATGAAGGAAAAATTTGAGATTTCTATGCTTGGAGAACTTTCTTATTTCCTTGGTTTGTAGAATACACAATCATCAAACAGAAATTTTATCTCACAAAGAAAATATCTCAAGGAAGTTTTGAAGAAATTCAACATGGATGATTTTTATTTGGTAACCACCCCAATGGTACAGGTTGCAAACTCAAGAAGACTGATGAAACACGAGAGGTGGATCAATGCTTATATAGATATGTTATTATAAGCCTCTTATAATGGACATCATCTAGACCAAACATTATGTAGGAAACTGGTATTGTTGGAAGATATCAAGCAGCACAAAAATAGAGTCATGTCCTAGCAACCAAAAGGATTCTCACATATTTAAGAGTGACAATGGCCTACAGACTTTGGTACCCTAAAAGGTAAAATTTGTTCACTAGCTATTTTTACTAATGTTGATTGGGTAGGTGATGCAGATAAATAAAATGGAAGTAGTGGTGGATAATCCCAATCATATTCTTGAGAAAAGTAACCTTTTTCTCTAGAAAAATACAATTGCCAAAAAGAGTAACTCAACACTTCAAAAATCATTTTTCTCCCAAGTACGAGGACATATTGCCATGTTAGTACATTAATTTTACTAATTATGGGCATAAGGATGCATATTTTACGGTTAAACTAATGTTCAAGAAAAAACCTCCATAAAGAAGAAATAAGAAGTCTAATAATCAATTTGCCAAATAGAGGATAATAAAAACTATTCTCAACAATTCATTCTCTCATTTGAATAATTTTATGCAATGTTATATTTGTCATTATTTTGGTCACATAGAAGTTGTTTCTAAACTCAAATAAGGGGCCGACTCTTAAATTTAAACAATTAATCCAAAAAACCAAGGTATGGAAGAAAAATGAAAATGAAGAAAACTACAATTTGGTTTTATATGATTAGACTGGTGTTATTTATTGGTATGTGTATAGTGGTTTCTCCAAGTACATGTAAGGAGACAAAAACATGTTTCTTTCATGAAAACATGGCATCAAAGGAAATGTAACTTAGAAATAATGTACCTAGTAAGATTATGGGTAAAGGAATAGTTAGTTTGGAAAATGGTAAAGGTAAGGCCAAGGATGTGTTGTTTGTTGATTTCCTGCAGCACAATTTACATAGTGTGTCTCATATATGTGACCAAGGCTATGATGTGTTGTTGAAATCTAAAATTTATCAAATCAAGTTTGTGGGCATAAGAGAGATAGTAGTTGAAGTTGTTAGAACATACAATAATGTATATGTTTTAAAAGAGAAGACATAGAAGTGTTGTTCGACAAAGATTAATGAGAGATAATTGTTGCATCGAAGGATAAGACATGTGAACTCTGATCAAATCATCAAATTGGCCAACAAGAATACTATTAGAGATTTTCCAAAGATTTCAAAACCAAAGAACACTCTTTGAAAGTATTGTCATATTAGAAAACAAGTGTGAGTACCATTCAAATCCAAGGAGAAATCAATAACCAGACCATTGAAATTGGTACATATGGACTTCTTTGGTCCTTAAAAAACTCAGAAACCCTTTGTAAAATTGTTCTTCATTCTTATCATTAATGATTCTAGCAGAATGACATGGTTGAAAATTTTAGGAGAAAAAATAGAGACATTTGAAAACTTCAAAACCTTTAAGGCCATGGCTGAGAATGAAACATATTGTAAAATAAAATGCATAATGTCTGATAATGGTGGTTAGTTTACCGCCATATATTTTGATGATTTTTGCAAGGAACAAGGCATCAAAATATAGTTTACCATACCAAAAAATCCATGGTAGAATGGAGTAGCAAAGAGAGCTAACAGATCTATCCAATAGTTGGCTAGAGCCATGATGGGTGAAAGAAGTATACTACAGGTATTTTGAGATGAATCCATTAACACAAAAATGGTAATCTTAAACAAGGCTCACTTCATACCAAACAATGATAAAACTCCATATGAGCTCTAATATGGTGGAGCTACCACATTCAAGCATTTAAGAATATTTAGAAGCAAGTGTTATATCAAGAATAATGATGAAAAGCTTGATAAGTTCGATGCAAGCGATGATGAAGGTATTTTTCTTAGGTACTCTTAGAATATAAAGGGTTATAGATGCTATAATAACAATATAAGAAAAATAATCATTGATGTTAAAGTTGACAAACACATTGATTTTGAAGACAAAAATCTAGAAAATGTTAGTACTAATGATCAAGTCAGCAATAATGAGAAGGTTGATGAGCCATTTATAGATGAAGAAACTGAAGCAACCTTTAGTCCAGAATCTAAATAATCTACAAGGTGGGTGCAAAGAAACCACCAAGTTGACCAAATTAATGGTGACTTCAATGCATGTATTTATAAAAGAAGAAGTCTAATTAATCCCCCTAGTCATGTGTATGTAGCTCTATTATATACAATGGAAGAAGGCATTTTTCTTAGGCTAGCCAGGATGAAAATTAGTTAAAGGCCATGAATGAAGAGCTTGATAAGATCAATAAAAATTAAACATGTGAGCTTGATCCAGGACAATCAAATTAGAAATATATTAGCATGAAGTGGGTCTTCAAAAATAAATTGAATGAAAATGGTGATGTGGTAAGAAACAAAGCAAGGTTAGTCTGCCAAGGTTATGCACAAATTGAAGGTTTCTATTTTGATGAGACTTTTTCTCTTGTTGAATGATTAGAAGCAGGTCACATGTTCTTGGCTTTTGTTAGTTTGAATAAATTTAAAATATATCATATGGATGTCAAATATGCCATTTTAAATGGAGAATTGCGAGAATGTCTACATTGAGAAACCTAATGATTATTAATTGTCAAATAAAACTGATTACGTTTGTCGGTTGAAAGAGGCCTTATAAGGTTTTAAGCAAGCCCAAAGGGCTTCGAACTCCAAGTTTGATAGTTATTTGATGATGTGTGGTCTTAAAAGTGGTGCAACTGATAGTAATTTGTATGTGAAATCAAATGATGACAAATTGTTAGTATTGATTGCCTATGTTCATGATATTATTTTTGCAAGTGATTCAATTCATCTAACTTGTCAGTTGGAAGTTAATATGAAGGAAAATTTTGAAATATATATTCTTGGAGAACTTTCTTATTTCCTTGGTTTGTAGAATACGCAATCATCAAACATAAATTTTATCTCACAAAGAAAATATCTCAAGGAAGTTTTGAAGAAATTCAACATGGAGGAATTTTATTTGGTAACCACTCCAACGGTACACGTTGCAAACTCAAGAAGACTAATGAATCACTAGAGGTGGATCAATGTTTATATAGATATGTTATTATAAGCCTCTTATAATGGACATCATCTAGACCAAACATTATGTAGGAAATTGGTATTGTTGGAAGATATCAAGTAGCCCAAAAATAGATTCATGTCCTAGCAACCAAAAGGATTCTCATATATTTAAGAGCGATAATGGCCTACAGACTTTGGTACCCTAAAGGTAAAATTTGTTCACTAACTATTTTTACTAATGTTGATTGGATAGGTGATGCAGATAAATAAAATGGAACTAGTGGTGGTTCTTTCTTTATTGGAAAATGTCTTGTTTCCGATTGTTGAGCAAGAAGAAAGGTTCAATATCTCTCTCCACTATTGAAGTAAAATATATAAAAACAACTTCTTGTTTTACTCAACTACTATGGATGAAGAAAAATTTACAATAGGTGCAATTAATATATGATAAGCTAATACTAATCATCTGTGATAACACAAGTGCAATCATCATGTCCAAGAACCCTATTTTTCACTCATATTGGAATCAAGTACCATTTCCTATGAGATCAAGTAGCAACTCAAAGTGTAAAGTTGGAGTATGTATCTACCAAAGATTAAGTAGCTAATATACTCACGAAATGTCTCCCAAGAGATGAATTTTAATACTTAAGGAAAATATTGGGAGTAGTTCCTCATACCTCTCTCTTCGCGAAAAACAAGCACTCAACATATAAAAATGAATTTTCTTTGTGGAATCAGCAAGGCAGGTGGGATTGGTTGCAGGGGGAGCATGCTTTTGTTATTTTCCATTGATGTCAAAGGGGGAGAGATAAACAAAAATGGATAGGTAATAAAGATATTACCTAATTATGAGAAGAAGAAAATGTTAAGTTATGGTATGTTCTATGCTTAGAGCAGTTTACTTCTTTTTATTATTATTATCCACATATTAGCAATCACATGTACATAAAGTAAAGTGCAGATAGAACTTTGAACGATTGACATAAAACAAGCCAAGACAAGAGACACAAGATGTGGCGGCTAGCCACAGACAAACCCCAATATAAATATTGGGGAAACCCTTTGATCAAATCTTCCTTTATCCTCAATGATTTAGCAGAGCGAAATAGTACATAAATCCGATTTACATCAGCAACAACAAACCCTAGATCAGCCAAATTAGGGCAAACAATATCTTGCAAACCGATCGTCGGATCGGCTTGATTCCACCACGAAAAAATGCGGCCTTCAGAGGAGATCCAGATGTACCTACAGTGTAGTTCTGAGGAGGGAGTCTTCTGGTCAATGCTGATCAAACTTAGGTTCTACAGTTACTGCCCCAAAACTGTATCCTTCCTTCCACATGTGTGAGAGAGAGTCTCTTTTCTACACAGTAGAGAAGAGCCTCTTTTCTGCGCAGGAGAGAGAGAGAGAGAGAGAGAGAGAGAGAGAGAGAGATGTGATGAGATGATTGAGTGCAAATGAGGAAAAGTCCTCCTGTATTTATACAAAACTATTGATGTTTGAATAGATGTGACTATTAGGCTTCTAAGCCTACATGAGTTGTAGGTCGGCTTGATAATAATTCCATAATCAAAATAAATTCATATCTCCATAAATACTTATCAGAATCGGATGATCTTTAGATCATTCCTACACCTCTCGATGAGAGGAATCTAATAAACATATTATTAGCCATGAATAAGATGACCCACATGGAGTTTTGCCCTAGTTTCCAATTTTAACACTCCCTCTCAACTAGGGAGAACTCCATCTGAAATTCGTCTGTCAGTTGCTAGTATTCATATATCAAATGCATAGCCCTGTATAGCTTGACCCCTACTCTACTCTACTCTATTCTGCCTACTTTGCTCTGTTCTATCCTACCTTGTTATGATCTTCTCTACTCTGCTCTGCTTTGATCTACTCTACTTTTTTTCAAATTATGAAGAGGAAGAAATGATCAAGGATGTATCATACTGACTCAAAGTCAGTCTCAGAGTATGTACCACTGGTCCCTGATCAGTCTCAATCAACCCGAAGTCAGCGTCATAGTGGGTACAACTCCTACCACTGGTCCCAGACTAGTATCATCCTCCATTGACTCAAAGTCAATCTCAGAGTGTGTACCACTGGTCCCAGACCAGTCTCAACCGACCTGAAGTCGGCGTCATAGTATGTACCACTCCTACCACTAGTCCCAGACCAATCCTTCACTGACCTGAACTCAGTCTCAGAGTATGTACCACTGGTCCCAGACTAGTCTCAACCGACCCGAAGTCAGCTTCATAGTATGTACCACTCCTACCACTGGTCCTAGACCAGTATCAACCAACCTGAAGTCAGCGTCATAGTGGGTACAACTCCTACCACTGGTCCCAGACCAATATCATTGATCCTAGATCAATGAAGGTCATCCTAGCATAGGGAGTATGGTAGATACATCGATGCATCCATTGGTACTACTATGGTTCCTATCCTCATTTCCCTGCTCATTGATTAGATGAGAGGTACTTCCCATGAGTCCCAGACTACATGGGTAGGATGCCTTGACAGGAGAACTTAATCAATCCTATCCTCACAGGAGAACTAATCATCCTTCTACATAATCACCATGGAGAACACATCATCCAGGCCTCACAGGAAAACTAATCATCTTGCTACATAGTTGTCATGGAGAACACATCATCCAGACCTCATAGGAGAACCAATCATCCCGCTACATAGTCGTCATGGATAACACATCATCCAGACCTCACAAGAGAACCAATCATCCTTCTACATAGTTGTCATGGAGAACACATCATCCAGACCTCACAAGAGAACCAATCATCCTTCTACATAGTTGTCATGGAGAACACATCATCCAGACCTCACAAGAAAACCAATTATCCTGCTACATAGTCCCCACGAGGTGTACATGTATACCACCAGGGGATGGTGAACCACTCTGTGGTCATATGTCACTCCAAGAAGTACCTCGCACTCCTCCGGAGCTCCCAGAGCCCAATGCATCATATAGGACCCTCATCAGAGGGTCTTTGAACAACACCAAGTTGTTCTCGGAAAGTCAATAATTTTACTGTCACTAGTGGCTTTGTCAGAATGTCAGCAACATGTTCATCTATACCGATATGTTGGAGCATTGTAGCTCCCCGATGCACCATATCTCGAATATAGTGGTACCTAATATCGATATACTTGGAGCGATCATGAAATACAAGATTCTCTGACAAATGAATCCCACTCTGGTTGTCACATAGGATCACGGTGGTATCCATTGTAAATCCAAACAGCTCAATGAAGAGCTTCCGCAACCAAACTGCCTCACAGGAGGCCATGCTAGCAGCAATATACTCTACTTCGGTGGTGCTCAAAGCCACTAAATTCTACTTCCTGCTCATCCAGGATATCGAAGCAGATCCCAATGTGAAACAACACCCGGAAGTACTCTTATGTTCAACCACATTGCCTGCCTAATCAGCATCAGTATATCCAAGTAGTCTCACATCTTCGGCAATGTATCTTAACCCATAAGTGATTGTTCCCTGAAGATATCTCAACAGATTCTTGGCACCAATCCAATGTATGTGGTGAGGTTCAACCATATGTTGACTCAATGTGTTGATTGCAAAACATATGTCTGGATGGGAGTTCACCAAGAACATTAATGCTCCAACGAGTTGACGATACTCGGTGGCATTTCTTAAAACAGGTCCAGCAGTGCTACCGCTTAACTTCTTAAAGTCAAGCTCCATTGGGGTAGTTCTAAGCTTGCAATCCACCATACTAAATATTTCCAATATTTTCACCATATATTTTCCTTGGGATAGGAAAATTTCACTTGACTTCTGCTAGACTTCAAGTCCTAGGAAATAGTGCATCAGTCCTAGGTCCTTCATTTCAAATTCAAAAGACAACTCCCTCTTACATTTGTGAAAGAGAGGATCTGCACCTGTTAGGAAGAGGTCGTCAACATACAGCACCAGTATGAGAGGTTTGTCATCTTCAACCTTAAAGTAAATGTTAGGATCGACTTCACTCCTAGTGAATCCCAGCTTCATCAAGTAGCTATCGATCCTCTCATACCATGGTCAGGGTGCTTGCTTCAGCCCATAGAGGGCTTTTTTCAATCTGCATACATGAGATTTTCGATCATAAATCTCAAATCCTTCGGGTTGCTCCACGTAGACCTCTTCTTTGAAAGAAACATGCAAGAACATGGTCTTGACGTCCATCTAATGTAGGTTCCATCCTTGTGAAGCGGCAAGGGCTATGATTGAGTGGATGGTGGTATATCTAGCAACAGGTGCAAATATCTCGTCATAGTCTATACCTTCCTTCTGGGAGAAGCCACGAGTGAAAAAATGAGCCTTATGCTTTTCCGTACTTCCATCCGCTACATGATTTATCTTGTAAAGCCATTTAGAAGTGATAATTGTCTTGTCCTGGCGTCTGGGAACTACTTCCCAGACATCATTCTTCATAATAGACTCATATTCATCGGTCATAGCATCCTTCCATACTTGATGCTTGACGACATCTGAGAATGATGAAGGATTGTATGATCGTGCTTATGATGGTCAGGTATCCTTGATACCTATTTGGCTTCTTACTTTCATGGAAGGTTCCTCGGGGTGCGGTGTGTCCTTCAGCATCATCAAGTGTCCCCCTAAGCCATGAAGGCCTCTTCCTAGAAGAGTAAGGCTCATGTGGAATAGGATCCATGGGTTCTTCCACATCGGGCATTATCTTATCTACGACGGTGTTAGCAACTTCAGCCCATAGAAAATTCGGAAGTCTTTGATCATGAAGCATAACATGAACAACTTCCATAATCGTATGGTTCTTCCTTTCTGCCACACCATTCTGTTCAGGAGTATATGGTGTAGTAGTCTCCCTCTGGATGCCACCCTCTTTACAAAAGTTATGAAACTCATTAGATTCATATCCAGTCCCATTATCAGTCCTTATGATATTGATCTTCTTTTCAGTTTGATTCTTGATCAAGGCTTGAGATGTGTCACAAGACATGACACCTAGCAGACTTCCTCCGACCTGATATAATGAATCAACTTGAAACCCAAGAGTGAAGGCATCTTTAGCATTATTTTTCCATATACGTACCTTGCCATCGCTGAAGGTTACCTTGTAGCCTTTGTCTTCCATTGCCAAAATGGACACCAAGTTATTTTTGAGATTAGGTACATATAATACATCCTGTAGGTGGATTGTATTACATTGATTCAATTTAAGAGAGACATTACCTACACCTTTCATGGGATATTTCATATTATCTCCAAGTACAATTTCCAGGTTAGTTTCTTTCTCTATCAGATTATGGAGAACTTCTTTGTAACTGTTGACACCTAATCCTCACGATTGGGTGAATTCATGTAAATAATTAAATTAGGAATGTGAACAGTCATCAGGAGATGAACTGAACAGTCACACCCTTTTTTATATAACAATAACATACCTGATGGAATAACACGAATCAGTTTTTCTGCCAAAATGGAGTTACTCTTGGCCTGACATGGTATCAGAGCCAGCTCCTTTTTTAGCTCTCATGCTCTTTGTAACTCCTTTGTCTGTCTACCATATTCCTTTTACCTGGCTCTCTGTCAGCTAAAAGGTGTCTGTCCGTGAATGTTTGATTATATTCTATTTATATTACTTGCGCTCTGCTCCATACAGGCCTGACACAGGTCCGTTAAAATACAACTGCTACATGGTATTACGACTCTGACATGGTTTCATGCAGTATGTTCACTATCGGGCTCTCTGTCCCTCTGCCCACTATCTAAACTTTGCGCATAGACCAGTCCACCCAGCCTGACATGGTATTACGCCTCTGGCAGGTATCACTTGGCCAACTCGATTCTGCGCTAAAGTTTTTGTCTGCAAGTGGTCTTATGTTTTGGTTCTATTGATATTAAAGCTATACGCTGGCCTCCAGCTCGCTGGTTGTGACAGAAATGTTGGTGCTGTGAATCTCGTTTTTTTTTCTTTCTTCTAGCTTGTAACTAGATCTTCCGAAATCTACGCCCTTATGCTTTTATCTCTGTGCATCGGTCTATCTGAATTTGAATCAATGGGAATCAACATATGTGGGTGTTGCTACAGAAGCCACTCAACAACACCAGATTGCCACCTGCAAACAAGACTTGATTCGATAGCAGATCCTCCTGGAAGAAACGGGAACAGTACGGTGAGTGTATAAAGGATTCGAACAGTGCGGTGAGTGTATACCGTGTGTTGGCCACTAGCAACGACATACGCCAATTTTTGGAGGCTTCTCTCTCGCTGTGAGAAGTGAAGCCCACAGGGTGAAATTCGAAACGAAGTCAGTGACCTAGATTTCTATCAAAGGCGCTCTGGAGATTTATTTTCCATCGTGTAATGATACATATGGTATGTTAGATACGCTTTGGAGGTTTATTTTGCATCGTGTAATGATACATATGGTATGTTAGATCTTACTTTCTATCATATATGTTGTAATGAAAGTAAGAGCTGGAAAGTGTGGCTGAAGTTCTATTTTGGTTTGCGATCTTGGGTTGGCGTGCATATGAAAGTGTAATTTACTGATTTCATGTCCTCGTCGTGTACAAAAAAGAGAGGGCATTGGGGGTTTTGGTTTTTGGTCGGTAAATATTATTTCTCTTGAAAAAAAAGGGAGTTGTGATAGTCTATATGCATAAAACATAATGTTGACCTTTGTATATTAAAAGAAGAAGGAAAATAAGGCTGTAGTATTTTGAAGCACATTTTCCCAGCAGAAGTATTTTTACAGTACACAGATTTTTTCCAGCAGAAGTAATTTTTTTATAGAATGCATTCAATCATATCCATGGTGGGAATAGTTCTCACTAGCAAGGCGAACTATCCTAAATGGTCCCGGATGATAAAACACACCCTCATTTTCAATGAGTTGTGGAAAGGAGTGTGTGTTGGAGAAGGAGACAATGACCCAGTACAGCCTACCTCAGACAAAGAGCTCGTCATTTGGGAAACCAAGAACAACAAAGCTTATGCATTAATCGCCACATCTGTAAATGAAGAGGTGAGTCGCCATATTTCGTCATATTCAACTGCCTTTGAAGCCTTACAAAAGCTGAAAGAACTCTATGACTCACATTCTGCACTCGAAGTTGTTCAACTTATGATTAAACTCTTCACTCTTGATCTGCAAAATAATGATCCTCTTGCTCTTGCATCTAAAGTAAAGTCTATAATGCATGATATCAATTCCACTAAGGTTTAGCTGGATATTCCTCTTATTGCTTTTCTCAAGGCACTTTATCCTACTTATTCCAATTATCTTGAGCCATTGCAAGCAAATGGAAATCTCAAAGATAAAACCTTTGACTCTCTTGTGAAAAAGTTTACTGAAAGAGAGAAAGCTTTTGGAAAGAAGACAGCCCCTGAATCTTCTGAAGAGACTGTGTGCCTTGCTCATAAAGAAAAGCATCCTGCTCAAGATTCTACAAGAGGAAGAGGTGGACGAAGAGGAAGAGGAAGATATTTCAGAGGCAGGGGGGCAGACATTCTCAAGGAGAAAAGGCAGATCTGCACTGCATTCACTGCAAAAGAAATGGATCACATGACGCCTCTACATGCAAGCTACCATGGGACAAAATTGAGCAGAAAAGAAACCAGCAGAAAGGTAAAACTGATGATACAGATGAAGGTAAAGCACCTGAATCCGCTCACTATGTTGAGGCACAATGTAACATTGGAGTAAATGAAGATTTGTTTAATGCTTCACTTGCTTCTTGGAAAAATGATTGGTTTCTTGATTCAAGAGAAACCTGTCACATGACTCATAGAAAAGATTTTTTTGAAGATTTCACTGACAATGTTGATGGAGCAGTATACTTTGCAGATCAATCAAAAATCAATCCATCAGGGCTTGGCACAATCAGGCCTAAACTGCCTGGTCTTCCAGACTTTCTTCGGAATCATGTTCTATATCTCCCACAGCTCAAGAGAAACTTGTTGTCCTTGGTCCACATCCACCAGCAAGGTCACTCCATTCATATGTTTGATGGCAAGCTTGAGGTAAGAAAAGCATCTGACCACTCACTTGTCATGAAGGGAATAGAAGAAGAAAGGCTTCTCAAACTGCAAGGAACCTCTGCTCATGCACAACATTTCTCATATATTTCTCATCATGAAGAAGGTACCCTTCCATCAAGTTTATTATGGCATGCTAGATTTGGATATTTAAACTATGACAGTCTCCGCTTATTGAAGAAAAATGGTGTTGCTGGTTTGCCTACAATTCCTAGGAAACTTAAGCAATGTGATGCTTGCATTCTAGGAAAGCATAGCAAACAGTCTTTTCATGATTCACATTCAAGAGCACATAGGAAGCTTGAACTCATTCATTCAGATTTATGTGGTCCAATGCCTGTCCCTTCTTCAAATGGAAATAAATATATCATGACATTTATTGATGACTACACCAAAATGTGTTGGGTTTATTTATTGAAGAACAAATCTGATGCTTTTCAAACATTCAAGAATTTTCATAAATGGATTGAAAATGATGCACAATCTATTGGGTCTATTCGCACTAATAATGGAAAATAATACACATCAAATGAATTTGAAAACTATCTTCGCCAACATGGGATCAAACATCAAACAACTGTGCCTTATAATCCCCAACAGAATGGTGTAGCTGAAAGAATGAATAGAACAATCTTGAGTATGGTACGATCCATGCTTTTCTTCAAAAATGTAAAGATAATGTTTTGGGCTGATGTTGTTCTATGTGCTGCATATATAAAGAATAGATGTCCATCTAATGCCATAAGAAACAAGACTCCTTATGAATTGTGGTATGGACATGTTCCTTCGGTAAAACATCTCAGGGTCTTTGGTTCCACCTGTTATGCTTTGATAGCAAAGGTACATAGAAACAAACTTGGTGCTAGAAGTCGTAAGTGTATCTTGCTGGGGTATTCAAACACCTCCAAAGCATACCGTCTCTATGATGAAGTAAATAAAAAGTTTGTTGTATCTAGAGATGTATTTTTTCTTGAATCATCCAAATCTGACAATGTTGTTGAGGGGCAACTTGATCGCTTGGATAGATTTTCAAAAACAAAATCATTTCAAGAATTTGATAATTAGATTCCACATCTTGGAGGGGGGATTCCTATTCTAGATCAACATGTGGAATCTTCTTCCGAAGAACACTCTCCCCCGAATGAAACTCCAACAACGGATGATGCTTTAAGTGATGTAATTGATAGAATTGGGAGACTCAATCTTGATCTAGTCCCAACTCAATCAACAGAGCAGCCTGGACCATCTCAAAAAGGTCCCCCAAAGTGGCTGACGAAGACACTTGAAAGTGTTCATCCCGATGAAATTAGAAAAACAGGAACCAGAAATTCAAACCGGCAAAATGGAGGTGATGTAGATGACTCTAATTCACCTGTTGATATGGATGTTTCTTATGATTGTGAATTGAACTTGTCTACAGATTTTGAACCAACTTCCTTTAAAGAAGCTACTTCTCATGATGAATGGAAAGAAGCGATGCAAAAGGAGTATGATGCCCTCATAAAGAACAACACTTGGAAGCTGGTTGATCCTCCATTTGGAACCAAACCAACTGGCTGCAAGTGGGTCTACAAGAACAAGTACAAAGCTGATGGCTCACTTGACAAGCACAAAGCTAGGCTTGTAGCAAAAGGTTTTGCACAGAAGGAAGGGGTTGATTATGAGGAAACTTTTTCCCCCACAACAAAATGGGCCACCATCCGGACAATCTTTGCACTAGCAGCTCAGAATAGTTGGAAAGTCCATCAAATGGATGTAAAAACTTCCTTCTTGAATGGAGATCTAAAAGAGAATGTTTTTATGTCCCAGCCTGAAGGATTTGCTGTGAAAGGACATGAACATAAAGTATGCAAACTTGTGAAGTCCTTGTATGGCCTCAAACAAGCACCGCAAGCCTGATATGAAAAACTAACTGAGCATCTTCTGAAAATCAATTTCAATCATTTTGATCTTGATGATGCAACTTTATTTGTCAAGAAAGTTGGCAAAACAGTTGTATATCTTGTGGTATATGTAGATGATCTTTTAATGACAGGGAACAATGAAAGCTGCATTGCATCCATAAAGAAGGAATTGGGAAAAAGTTTTGAAATGACTGATTTGGGCTATGTTCATTACTATCTTGGCATTGAAGTAACCCAACATCCAAAGTCCATATTTCTTTCTCAAAAGAAATACATTGGAGATTTGTTGAATAGGTTTGGCATGACAGAGTGCAATCCTCTTACTACTCCAATGGAACAAAACTTGAAGCTCACATCTATTGAAGGAAAGGAATTTGAGGATGCAACAAAGTATAGACAGCTTGTAGGAAGTCTCAACTACCTAACTACCACCAGACCAGACATTTCATTTGTTGTTGGAATCCTCTCCAGGTTTATGCAAAAGCCTTGTGAGGGACATTGGTCTGCTGCAAAAAGAGTTCTAAAGTACTTGAAGGGAACTCAAGACTTTGGAATCAAGTACACACAGGTGGATGACTTCAGTTTAATCGGATACTCTGATTCAGACTTCGATGGAGACAACGAAACTGGGGTATCTACTTCAGGATATGCTATGAGTCTTGGATCGAGAGCTGTCTCCTGGAGATAACACAAACAATCAGTTCCAGTAGATTCCACAACAGAAGCAGAATACGTGGCAGCAGATGAAGCAACAAAAGAAATTGTGTGGCTCAGGAAAATTCTTGAAGATTTGCAGGTAAAACAAGTACAATCAACTCCACTCATGATTAACAACACCTCTGCAATAAAGTTGGCCAAGAACCCAAAGTTCCATGATCGAACAAAGCACATCAATACTAAATATCATCTGATCCGACATCATGTTGAGGCCAAAACAATTCATCTATGTCATTGTTCCACAAATGAGCAGATTGCAGACATCTTCACTAAAGCGCTTGGAAGAGAAAAGCTTGAAAGATTCAGAATGATGCTTGGACTCACCAACATCCCTTCAAATTAAGTGGGGGAATTTTGACACCTAATCCTCACGATTGGGTGAATTCATGTAAATAATTAAATTAGGAATGTGAACAGTCATCAAGAGATGAACTGAACAGTCACACCCTTTTATATATAACAATAACATACCTGATGGAATAACACGAATCAGTTTTTCTACCAAAATGGAGTTACTCCTGGCCTGACAGTAACCAGTGAAGTGCCTTGAGGCAGCGCTATCAATGAGCCAAATTCCCATTGAGTCCGAAGGAGTAGAGGTAGATAGAGCAGTTGGTAGATAATATTCATCCTGCTGATTTTCAACAATTTTGGATTCATACCTAGAATTTCTAGCCTTCTTGAATGGTTGTCCTCTTCCTTGATTTCCAACACTCCTTTTGCCTCTGCTATTCAATTCGACATTCCTTTGATTTCCATGAGAGGGATTTTGATCATCATCCCAGTGTGAGTCCTTTCTATCAGGGCACTCCATTGCATAGTGTCCTGCTTTGTCGCAAATGAAACATCATCCTTTTCTTCCACCCTTAGGTCCAGCCTTTCCTTTTGATTTAGTCCCAGAAGTGTTTCTTTTCTTAGCATGAGAATAAAAGGCAGCAGGAGGATCTTTAGACATGGGAATTTCTTGCTATTCTACCCTTGTTTCTTCTTGGATGCATCTAGCCATTAATTCTTCGAAACCCAGAATTACATTATTGTTCAAAAGAGTAGTCCTGAACATGTACCATTCGGATGGTAATCCTCCAAGAGTCGTGAGTGCCATTTCCCTGTCAATAATGGTCTCCCCAATAGATAGGAGATCGTTCCCGATCTCGGTGATTCTTAAGAAGTATGCTTGCATATTCTCATCTTTACCCTTCTTAATTTCCTTCAGCTTATTTCTAAGAAACAAAATTTGATTTGCATCATTAACTTTAAATAAACTCACCAGTTTATCGTAGATTTCCTTGGAGGTGTTCAGATCGAAGATGTAGGCCACCAAGTTCTTGTCAATAGAGACCCGAATGATCTTCTTTGCTTTGACTTCTCTAGTTTTCCATTTGTTCCTGGCAACAGCGGATGCATTTACTGGAGGCTCAACAATATTTCCTCTCACATGGTCCAACACTCCTTGATCTTCTAGGGTTAGATCGATAGACATCTTCCATCTGTGATAGTCAGCTTTCTCACGGAGCTTGTCCTCAGTAGGAAAGAGTGATGAGGACCCCATAGTTCTTTTAGGATAGCCTTGCCAATCTTCTCTTTGGTGATTTCTCTTGCTCTTGCTCGGGCTTTGTCTTCACCTCAGCTATGATACCATGTTAAGTTATGGTATGTTCTATGCTTACAACAGTTTACTTATTTTTATTATTATTATCCACATATTAGCAATCACATGTACATAAAGTAAAGTGCAGATAGAACATTAAACGATCGACAGAAAACAAGCCAAGACAAGAGACACAAGATGTGGTGGCTAGCCACGGACAAACCCCAATATAAATATTGGGGAAACCCTTTAATCAAATCTTCCTTTATCTTCAATGATTCAGCAGAGAGAAATAGTACATAAATCTGATTTACATCAGCAGCAACAAACCCTAGATTAGCCAAACTAGGGCAGAAAATATCTTGCAAACCGACCATCGGATCGGCTTTATTCCACCACCAAAAAATGTGGCCTTTAGAGGAGATCCAGATGGACCTACAATGCAGTTCTGAGGAGGGAGACTTCTGGTCAACGCTGGCCAAACTTAGGTTCTACAATTGCTGCCCAAAAACTGCGTCCTTCCTTCCCCATGTGTGAGAGAGAGTCTCTTTTCTACGCAGTAGAGAAGATCCTCTTTTTTGTGCAGGAGAGAGAGAGAGATGTGATGAGATGAGCGAGTGCAAATGAGGAAAAGTTCTCGTGTATTTATACACAATTGTTGATGTTTGAATAGATACGAATGTTGGGCTTCTGAGCCTACATGACTTGTAGGTCAGCCTGATAATAATTCCATAATCAAAATAAATTCATATCTCCATAAATACTTATTGGAATCAGATGATATTTAGATCAAGCCTACACCTCTCGATGAGAGGAATCTAATAAACATATTATCAGCCATGAATAAGATGACCCACATGGAGTTTGGCCCTAGTTGCCAATTTTAACAGAAAAGTACAAACAATTGCATCCAGAATTCAAATAATTGATAAAGTAACAAGTTCTAAAACATTTGCTAAAAGAACTATTATGTTTATACTTATATATATGTGTGTGTGCGTGTGTCTGTGTGCTTTTCTTATTTAACATGTTTCACATAACCCATGCTTTTATGATCATTTCCAATGCTTTCGGTGTTAGGATATCCTGACAAATAGGAAATAGTTAAGTATAACTTGGTCTAGTGTAGAGTTAGGTAGAGTGTGTTTCTTTACTATGTACTTTTGTAACTTACAATCTGATGGTCATGATAATTGTTATGGTTATTGTATAAATTAGTAAATGGATCCCACATTGCATACCTGATATATCTTTTAGCTATGAATTATGTTTTTTTAATGTGAAAATTTATTATACAAATAATTATACTTTCAAGTAACAATGGTGGATAAATGATTGCAAAATGATAGTAGAACTAGAGGGATCAAATCCCTAGAGGTGAAAACCATTCCTCAAGTTTTTCATTCAAAAAAGAGGTTTAAACATTGAACTTGAAGAAAGATTTGCACTTCAAGAGATTTGATCCCTTTGGGTGCTTGGTCAAAATAAATACATTAATCAAAATCATTGAAACAAGATTCACTAGGTTTCTTAAAACTTTGCCTGTCATACACTCATACAAAAATAAAGCCTAACATTTTCAGACATAAGGACCATCCACAAAAGCTTGAAATGAATAAGTTAATACACTTTCATAAAAACACTCACAATTTGGAGGAAAACAATAAATATAATTATTTTTTGTATGAGAACTTTCCTTTATTTACGCAAACCATTGGAAAAACATTTAAAATATAATTTAAGAAAGAAAATAAAAATAAAGAGAAAATAAATCTTGTTTTTACTTTTACTTTTAATAAAGAGATTATAATGAAAAAGACTATCAAAATTTTAACTAAATATTTTTTAAAACTATTTATAAGACAATCTACTACAAAAATAAAGCCTAATTCAACGTTTTAGGGAAATGCTTACATTTACAGACAAATCCACTTGTGAGATTCACAACTCAAGATCTTAATCCCTGAGACACTTTGTGAAGCTTTTGTGTCTATATATAACTCTTACACAAAAAACATTTAAATTTCAAATTTGGCACAACAAATTGTCATTTGGTTGCATATAAAACACTCTAATGGTAGAGGAATACAATAATTATATGAAAATAAATCCTAGTTTTTTAAACTTATGGACTATGGGTACAAAACCTATTGAAACAAGATTCCCTAATTTTTTTTAAAAACTATCTATAAGGCACTCCGATATAAAATATAGACTATACAAAAATAAAGCCTATATTTTTAAATATAAGGACTATAGATACAAGAATCAAAATCATTGAAATGGAATAATCAGAAAATCACTTATCCTTTTATTTTTTTTTAATTAGGAAATTATAATGAAGACGTTGGCAGAATGAACTAGAAACTGTGGATAATCCGGATCTTGACACTATGAAAAAAAAATATCAAAATTTTCCACCTTGTTTTTTAAAAACTTTACCTATAAGACACTCTCATGCTATAGGACAACAATAATTATACAAAAGTAAAGCCTACTTTTTTTAGACATAATGAGTATAGATACATAAACAAAATCATTGAAATGAGATTTCTTAATTTTTTTTTTAAAACGTTCCTGATAAGATACATACAAAATTAGAGGTATCCTTGGCCTAGGAATTTATTTATTTTTATTTCCATAAACCATTCACAAAATATTTAAATTATATTTCAAAATGAAAATAAAAACAAAAATATCTCAATCTTTTGTCTATATATAGCTCTCACACAAAAGGATTATAGTTTAGCACAACAATTTGTCAATTGGTTATTTTTAAGGAAATAGAAGGTAAGATCATATTACCAAATTAAGTATCATGTCAATTAAAATCCCCCAAACAAAAAATGTAGCAACACAATGCTAAGAGTCACTGCAAGAATCTCCATTCTAAGTATGTGCTGCAATGGAAGTTGCCACCAAAGGAATTAAAACCAAAAGAACCTACATTATCCCAACCCAAAAGAAGGTAAAAAGACGTGAAGTTCCCTAATGTTACTTAAATCTACCCATATTAGTCTATTTGGCATTGTGCCATGGGTAACCATAAGAGATATAATTTGTTCTACCAGTAGGTTAGCCTAGTAAATAATCCATCCCACGAAAGGAGATTAGACAGTAACTCATAATTATTGTATTTTCTACTATAGGATAGTAATATGTATGCATTGATTGAGTGAGAATAATCCAAACAAATTACCAAAATGACATTAGTTGCTAGAATTTAAGAGACAATAACTCAGATGTTCATGTAATAGAGATAATCATTCTTTGCATAAGATGGGTTTTGAATAGATGCACCACATGAGTATTCGAAGCATACATTGTATGAATATCTAACTGTATCTTAATCTAAATCACATGAACACATCCCAATATAAGGATGTGGTATAAAAATACATGTTCCTATCATACATGACTAGCTTTTGGGAGAAAGTTGCTAAATGTCTTTCCATAGACTTCATAGGTGGAAGGTGAGTCAAACCCTTCTCTTTTTTTAGTAGTAGCGAACCTAAAAAGGAGAAAATACATGCAATAATTGATATAGTGTATGAGTAATAATACTTACGATAAGAAGAGCATCTATGAAATTGTTGTATATGGTGTTAAGAGGTCGCATGTTGTAGTCCATAGGTATATAAATGGTAGCTAGATTGATTGTTTTCCATGCATAAATGGGATTAACAAAAGGTTACATGAAAAGTAATACAACATTTCAAAACAATCCCAACTACGAGAATAGCAAATCAACTAAAATTAATATTTATTAGCAAGCTATATACAATAGATGACTTATATCCTTAAAGATTCATAAATAAAAAACTAATGCAGAATGGTGAAGGACTTCATGTTAGATAACCGAAAAGTAAAACCCACCTTAATAGTAATATTACAACATATGTTTGTTCATTTCCAAAGTACAAATATACTAACAAATAATGCATAAAAATAAAATGTCCTAATCATTCAATTTGAAAGCATTTTTGGCTAACATAACAATTTTCCTATTGCATTGAGATTTATATAGAAATTATCATCACTTAAATCACCCTTAAGTTGCAACTACCAAAAATATGGTGCCCAAAATATTTCTGAAATCCTAATCTGTCACTATAATTAGATGTATAGTTCATACAATTTTGGCCTGAACTATCAACAAAGTGGGAGCTATGAAAACAAAATCACCCAATCACCATATGAAAAAATAATGCCCACTACATATCAAGTTACTAGACATTTGAATAGTGCTTGCTATTACAATGACCATTACGGTAACAAAAGGACCCCACATAGATAACGGCAGAGAAGAAATTAGCTAAGATGTTTTATTTTTTAGGCATTACAGATACACTTCCTAGGTGCGCAAAAAGAAAGAATCGATACATTAGCCTCTAAATGGGTGTGACTAGTTAAACCTCGAATATGAACTTATTCAAGTATTTGGAATTACAATAATCATAAGTTGTATGAGCTTCATTGTTGATAAAATAAAGATAAGAAGGTGTTGAGTCAAGAGAGACAATAAAAGGATTAAGAAACAGAGGGAATCAATGACATTACAGCTTGTGATATTATAAAAAAAACTACTTGTCAATTCCCTCAGTTCATAATGTCCTATAAATGAGTTTTTCAAAGAGAAAAAACATGTACATAATAACACTAAAATTCATAGATAGATCTAGATCATGCACATCCACAACTAAATTAAGATAATTCTAGTTCATTTTAAAACCATGTAACTATGAACTACTCAAAATGTCGCACATCTACAAAAACCATTAATATTATAAACGAAAACATATAAATTAAACTCTCGTCACTTTCAATTGAGATCTTATTGTTGTTGCTAGACAAAGATAGTATGGGTCTGCTAAGAAAGAAGAAGAAAAATCCTAACTTTAAATTAGAGCACATTGAAGATAACTATTGGTTTACTATCAAGTTAAAACAACTTGCAATCCATCGAATAAAATCTAATAATAAGCTAAAGATTACAAAATAGATAAATATTTACATCATATTTATCTAAGTACAATAGAAACACCTATGAAATCAACAAAATCACGCAAGAAATCCACCGAATCAATAGCTACTTTTAGCAAAACAAATTACAAGAAAACTGTAAGTTTCTTTAGAAACGCCTTTGCTCAATACAAAGGAATTTTCTAGGAACAAAGGAAATACCTTCAAATATGACATCCTATTTTTCTCTCAACCAATATAGGATTCGAATGTAGTGAGTAGGTGAGAATCTAGAAAGGAATTAGGTGGGAATTCAATGAAAAATGGATATAGAACCACCACACCTCCTCAATAATCACATTGAAATCAATTAAATGAATCCCTCACAAGCCATTGAGCTACGTTGGATGGGTTGAGCTTCTTATCACCTGTAGGTAGTTGGAACTATTTCTGCAACCTTAGTCCACTGTGCAACTGTACATTGTTGTGCACAACTATAAGGTTTCCCTAACCTCTTGTACACCTATTATGCCAATGTTTTGAGCTTTGTAGCTCTAATGCAATGGCCCAACAGATGCGTCGTTGACGTAAGCATCTCACCAAAATTAAACCTATAGTTAATTTTGTAGGCGCAATTTTTTTTGTAAAAAAATTATATGTATCATCAAGAATAATCACACATATATGATCCTAAATGTCATGTAGGGACATAATAAGTGTGGTTATCCCTTTTATTCATGTGTTTATTTTCCAACTTCTGGTTTCAAGTCAAGAAGAATATGCAAAAGTAGAATATGCAAACTCAAGAAGACTGATGAATCACCAGAGGTGGATCAATGTTTATATAGATATGTTATTATAAGCCTCTTATAATGAACATCATCTAGACCAAACATTATGTAGGAAATTGGTATTTTTGGAAGATATGAAGAAGCCCAAAAATAGAGTCATGTCCTAGCAACCAAAAGGATTCTCATATATTTAAGAGCGGTAATGGCCTACAGAGTTTGGTACCCTAAAGGTAAAATTTGTTCAGTAACTATTTTTACTAATGTTGATTGGGTAGGTGATACAGATAAATAAAAAGGAACTATTGGTGGTTCTTTCTTTCTTGGAAAATGTCTTGTTTCCGATTGTGGAGCAAGAAGAAAGGTTCAATATCTCTCTCTACTATTGAAGTAAAATATATAAAAACAACTTCTTGTTTTACTCAATTACTATGGATGAAGAAAAATTTACAAATATGTGCAATTAATATATGATAAGCTAATACTAATCATCTGTGATAACACAAGTGCAATCATCATGTCCAAGAACCCTATTTTTCACTCATATTGGAATCAAATACCATTTCCTATGAGATCAAGTAGCAACTCAAAGTGTAAAGTTGGAGTATGTATCTACCAAAGATTAAGTAGCTAATATACTCACCAAACGTCTCCCAAGAGATGAATTTTAATACTTAAGGAAAATATTGGGAGTAGTTCCTCATACCTCTCTCCACTAAATCTTCCCTGAGAGGAAGAAAGGTGAAAAACAAGCACTCAACATATGAAAATGAAGTTTCTCTGTGGAATCAACAAGACAGCGAGGATTGGTTGTAGGGGGAGCATGTTTTTGTTATTTTCCATTGATGTCAAAGGGGGAGAGATAAACAAAAATGGAGAGGTAAGAAAAAAAACCTAATTATGAGAAGAAAAAAAGTACAAACAATTGCACAGAGAATTCGAATAATTGATGCAGGAACAAGTTCTAAAACGTTTGCTAAAAGAAATATTATGTTTATCCTTATATGTGTGTGTGTGTGTGTATGTGTTTTTCTTATTTAACATGTTTCACATAACCCATGCTTTTATGATCATTTCCAATGATTTTGGTGTTAGGATATTCTGACACATAGGAAATAGTTAAGTATAACTTGGTCTAGTGTACAGTTAGGTGGAGCGTGTTTCTTTACTATGTACTTTTGTAACTTACAATCCGACAGTCATGATAATGGTTATGGTTATTGTATAAATTAGTAAATGGATCCCACATTGCATACCTAATCTATCTTTTAGCTATGAATTATGTCTTTTTAATGTGAAAATTTATTAAACAAATAATTAGACTTTCAAGTAACAATGGCGGATAAATGATTGCAAAATGATATTAGAACTAGAGGGATCAAATCTCTAAAGGTGAAAACCATTCCTCAAGTTTTTCATTCAAAAAAGAGGTTTAAAGATTGAACTTGAAGAAATATTTTCACTTCAAGAGATTTGATCCCTTTGGGTGCTTGGTAAGAATAAATACTTTAATCAAAATCATTGAAATAAGATTCACTAGGTTTTTTTAAAACTTTGCCTATCATACATTCATACAAAATAAAGCCTAACATTTTCACACATAAGGATCATCCACAAAAGCTTGAAATGAATAAGTTAATACACTTTCATAAAAACACTCACAATTTGGAGGAAAACAATAAATATAATTATTTTTTGTATGAGAATTTTCCTTTATTTACACAAACCATTGGAAAAAGGTTTAAAATATAATTTAAAAAATAAAATAAAAATAAAGAGAAAATAACTCTTGTTTTTATTTTTATTTTTATTTTTAATGAAGAGATTATAATGAAAAAAACTATCAAAATTTTAACTAATTATTTTTAAAAACTATTTAGAAGACAATCTACTACAAAAATAAAGCCTAATTTAGTGTTTTGTAGGGAAATTCTTACATTTACCAACAAATCCACTTGTGAGACTCACAACTCTAGATCCTGATCCCTAAGACAGTTTGTGAAGCTTTTGTGTCTATATATAACTCTTACACAAAAAATATTTAAATTTCAAATTTGGCACAACAAATTGGTGTTTGGTTTCATATAAAACACTCTAATGCTAGAGGAATACAATAATTATACAAAAGTATGCCCTAATTTTTCAAACTTATGGACTATAGGTACAAAACTTATTGAAACAAGATTCTCTAATTTTTTTTAAGAACTATCTATAAGGCACTCTGATATAAAATATAGCCTATACAAAAATAAAGCCTATATTTTTAGATATAAGGACTATAGATACAAGAATCAAAATCATTGAAATGAAATAATGAGAAAATAACTTATCCTTTTATTTTTTTAATTAGGAAATTATAATGAAAAAAAATTATGAAAATTTTCCACAATGGTTTTTAAAAACTTTACCTATAAGACACTCTCATGCTATAGGACAACAATAATTATACAAAAGTAAAGCCTACTTTTTTTAGACATAAAGAGTATAGATACATAGACAAAATAATTGAAATGAGATTTCTTAATTTTTTTTTTAAAACGTTGCCTATAAGATACATACAAAATTAGAGGTCTTCATGGCATAAGATTTTTATATTTTATTATTATTATTATTATCTTTTTTTAATTTACACAAACCATTTGTAAAATATTGAAAAATAAAAATAAAAACAAAAAAATCTCAATCTTTTGTCTATATATAGCTCTCACACAAAAGGATTCAAGTTCAGCACAACAATTTGTCAATTGGTTCTTTTTAAGGAAATAGAAGGCAAGATCCTATTACCAAATTAAGTATCATGTCAATTAAAATCCCCCAAGCAAAAAATGTAGCAACACAATGCTAAGAGTCACTACAAGAATCTCCAATCTAAGTATGTCCTATAATGGAAGTTGCCACCAAAGGAATCAAAACCATAAGAACCTACATTATCCCAGCCCGCAAGAAGGTAAAAAGACCTGAAGTTCCCTAATGTTACTTAAATCTACCCATGTTAGTCTATTTGGCATTGTGCCATGGGTAATCATAAGAGCTATAATTTGTTCTACCAGTAGGTTAGCCTAGTAAAATAATCCATCCCACGAAAGGAGATTAGACAGTAACTCATAATTATTGTATTTTCTACTATAGGATAATAATATGTATGCATTGATTGAGTGAGAATAATCCAAACAAATTACCAAAATGACATTAGTTGCTAAAAATTTAAGAGACAATAACTCAAATGTTCATGTAAGAGAGATAATCATTCTTGGCATAAGATGGGTTTTGAATATATGCACCACATGAGTATTCAAAGCATACATTGTATGCAATATCTAACTGTATCTTAATCTAACTCACATGAACACATCCCAATATAAGGATGGGGTATAAAAGTACATGTTCTTATCTTACAGGACTAGCTTTTGGGAGAAAGTTTCTAATTGTCTTTCCATAGCCTTCACAGGTGGAAGGTGAATCAAACCCTTCTTTTTTTTAGTAGTAGCGAACCTAGAAAGGAGAAAATACATGCAATAATTGATATAGTCTATGAGTAACAATACTTACAATAAGAAGAACATCTATGAAATTGGTGTATATGGTGTCAAGAGGTTGCATGCTGTAGTCCATAGGTATCTAAATGGTAGCTAGATTGATTGGTTTCCATGCATAAATGGGATTAACAAATGGTTACATGAAAAGTAATACAACATTTCAAAACAATCCCAACTACGAGAATAAAAAATCAACTAAAATTAATATTTATTAGCTAGATATATACAATAGATGACTTTATCCTTAAAGATTCATAAATAAAAAAATAATGCAAAATGGTGAAGGACTTCATCTTAGATAACCGAAAAGTAAAACCCACCTTAATATTAATCTTACAACACATTTTTGTTCATTTCCAAAGTACAAATATACTAACAAATAATCCAAAATATTTCTAGTGTATAAATGATCTCAAATAATTAAAAATGTCAAAGGTGTCTTAATAATGCATAAAAATAAAATGTCCTAATCCTTCAATTTGAAAGCATTTTTGGCTAACATAACAATTTTCCTATTGCACTAAGATTTATATAGAAATTATCGTCACTTAAATCACCCTTAAGTTCCAACCACCAAAAATATGGTGCCCAAAATATTTCCAAAATGCTAATCTGTCACTATAATCAGATGTATAGTTCATACAATTTTGGCCTGAAATATCAACAAAGTGGGAGCTACGAAAACGAAATAACCCAATTGCCATATGAAAAAATAATGCCCACTACATCTCAAGTTACTAGACATTTGAATAGTGCTTGCTATTACAATGACATTATGGTGACAAAAGGACCCCACATAGATAATGGCAGAGAAGAAATTAGCTAAGATGTTTTATTTTTTAGGCATAACAGATACACTTCCTAGGTGCCCAAAAAGAAAGAATCGATACATTAGCCTTTAAATGGGTGTGACTAGTTAAACCTCGAATATGAACTTATTCAGGTATTTGGAATTACAATAATCATAAGATGTATGAGCTTCATGGTTGATAAAACAAAGATTAGACGATGTTGAGTCAAGAGAGACAACAAAAGGATTAAGAAACAGAGGGAATTAATGACATTACAGCTTGTGAGATTATAAAAAAACTACTTGTCAATTCCCTCAATTCATAATGTCCTATAAATGAGTTTTTCAAAGAGAAAAAACACGTACATAATAACACTAAAATTCGTAGACAGATCTAGATCATGCACATCCACAACTAAATTAAGATAATTCTAGTTCATTAAAATGATGTAACTATGAATTACCCAAAATGTTGCACATCTACAAAAACCATTAATATTATAAACTGATGTAGTAGCATCCACTGAGGGTATCATGGCTGGGGTATTTGGTCTCAACAAAGACAGACAGGTTCATAGTAAACTTTTAGTTTCATTTTAATTTATTAGTTAAACATCATTTAGGGACATTATGGTTAGTTGGAGGCTGTTCCAGCCAAATTGTCTTTTATCTTATTTATTTATTTGTCTCTCGTAAAATTACAGCAGGGTAAAAACAACAGTTATCATAACCATGCAAACCACATATGTAACTATTAGCAGTTGTAAGAAACTATTTTGAAATAGCTTAAAAGGAAAAATATAACCAATTATAACGGGTTCGAGAACATCAGAGAAGGAATAGAAGAACAAAAGAATTTTCTGTTGAGAAAAAACATCTGAATCCATTTGCAACCAAATATCATCTCTTTTCCCATTAAATACTGTGTGTAATAACAAATTATAACAATGCATTTTTTTTTCCCAAGCATTCTTTCCTAACAGTCATCCAGGCAAACAAATTGTCTCGAGGACTTTTTCAAGCAGCGAATCGAAAATATCATAATAGAAGAAGAATCGACTAAACAGTTCCAGCCAACAACAAAAAGTTCCAGATACACGGGAGCAGACAAAAACTATGGAGGAACTCTCAAAAGATTAACAGTCCCAGTTACTGTAGAAAACGCATTGCATATACAGGTAACCTTCAAGCACACGAACCCTTTTTCTTTCCAATGTAACATAGTCTTTGCATAAGAAAATAATTACAGAGCATTTAGATTAGCCACAGTTCAAGATGGGACGAACCCACTAGTAGATTAGCAAACAGCAAAGCCAGGGTTTGAAAACCTTGTCAGTACCCTAGTTGTTGCAAACACAAATTACACAAGACTATTGAAGCCCGAAGGAAACCTGATATCAAATGAGGAGTAGAGGAGCCGAAGCTCTCAGAACGTAACCTATGACCAGACAGCAAGAGTGCTAGAGCCGTGAAAGAAAGACAACAAACATTAACATCAAGGAGCGACCCTACCGGATTCACCAGGCAGCAACAGGTGCGGAAACTAGAGCCTAGAGCCAAGTTCCACATGCAGTTAAAGAAAACAAAGGAGTATTAGTTACCTATATATTAAATTCAAAACAGGAATAGCAAAGAGTAGAGAGGGTAAGGATTTGAAGTCCGACATACTAGAGGAGTGAATGGCGCCGGAAGAATGAACCCATAACCAGGTCGCAAATACATGAGGGAGTCCCTGCTCACAAGGAGCGACAAACCTTAGTAAAGAAATAAAGCTACAAGGAGAAGTTAAAGCATGGAGAAGAGGGCTTACCTTGTCCAGTGACGAGCGGAGACAAGGACAGGGTCCCTTGTGACTGCAACATATAAACATTAAAGAAATAATAACCAGTTAACCAGAGAAACAACCATGCAAACAACTAAAGATTTAAATAGTGAATACACATAGAGAAAACCAAGACAACAATGGCATGAACAGCGCCCATGAGAGGGTAAACTACACCAGTTGAGGAATGAAGGAAACCCTCCACAGTAGCTGACGAAACAGCAACCATAGCGCCAAGGTTTGAGACCAATTGAAGAGCTAGCAAACAAGAAATTGCTAATAGAGCTGCCATACCACCAGGTAGAATAGGGCCCGTGGCCAAGCATAGACTGAGTGCCATTGAAATGACCCTCAAAATTGCAAAAGAATAGTCGAAAAACCCTCATAGAAACCGGAAAACCCAAAGTGTCGAAATGCCAAGTGAATGATGGTTTGGAGTGTAAACAAAGAGTGGGAGAGCAGATTTCGAGGCTGGGACAAGTGTCCCCCTCACGCCAACCAACATTACTTACCATTAATTACACAATCAAAAAATCAACCACCAAATCACCGAGATATTTGTGATTACAATTACCATATTAATCATACCTTAATTATTAACTGATTGTGAGGGTTAAGAGGGCTGGACCCATCATTTTATGGTATCAGAGTAGGATTGATTTTTTTTTCTCATAAATGGAAGTTGGAAGGCGAGGTCATGGGAGAGTTGTTCGAAGTGTAGCAGATGAAGGATTGAGAGAGGAGATTAGGATCCTGAATTCCCCACTGGTGGCAGTAGAAGTAGGAAGGAGAAGGGATCCAGATGGAGGAGATGATAGTGAGGGGGAAGCTGCAGTGACAACATATGGATTGGATGAGGAAGGACCTAAAATCAAGTTATTGAAGTCAGTTTTGTTGGCTAACAGTAAGCTAGAACTAGAGATTTCGAACTATGATGGACATTTGTCAGCAGAAATACTACTGGATTGGCTTAGTGAGCTGAATAAGTATTTTGAGTATGAGGAAATCAGCGAAGACAAAAGAGTTAAATTCGTTGCCACCAAGTTGAAAGGGCATGTGGCCTTATGGTGGGATAGTGTACAAGCAGAGAGGAAGAGGTTGAATAAGTAACCTATTAAGAAATGGACCAGGATGGAAGCCAAGCTGAAGGGTAAGCTTTTACCCAAAGATTATCAGATTGTTATGTACAGGCAGGTACAGAATTTGAAGCAGAAGGGAATGATTGTAAAGGAGTACACCGAAGAATTCTATTAGGTGAACCTGAGAGTAGGTTACGTGGAGGACACCCTAGAAAAATAGCGAGATTCATAAATGGTTTAAGGCTGGAAATATTGGACGAGATAAGTATTCTTTCACCCAAAACCATAGATGAAGCTTATCAAAGTGCCTTGAAGGCAGAAAAGAAGATAAATAGGAAACAGAATGCCAGAAGAGGAGGAGGATCTTGCAGAGGTAGAACTATCAACCCTAGTGATGAAGGCATCAGCTCGAAGGCTTTAGGGACAGTAGAGAAGGACAGTAGCACTAGGGGAGGAAGGCCATACCAGCATGGAAGTGGTAGTGGCAGAGGCAGAGGAGTTGCCATCCAGTGTTACAGGTGCCACAAGTGGGGGCACAAGTCCTATGAATGTCCTGAAGGTGAACCGGCTGGAACAAGAGGAGCGTATGTTGCTAAGACAAAGGAGGTAGAGGCACCACCCCAGGAGGTAGAGAATGTGCCGGAGACAGGGGAGGCCTTAATTTTGAATAAGGTACTACTGAAACCAGCAAAGGAGACAGTTGACCAAACCCAAAGAAAGGCATTATTCCAGACTGTTTGTAAGTCACACGGAAAATGCTGCAAGCTGATTATCGATAGTGGGAGCACGGATAATCTAGTTGCCACAGAGATGGTGGAGAAGTTGGGTTTGAAACAGTTGAAGCACCCCACTCCTTATAAGGCATCGTTGTTACAAAAAGGACATCAATTGTTAGTTGATGAATAGTGTGAGGTTGAGTTCCATATTGGCAAATACAAGGACAAGGTTATTTGTGATATTATGCCTATGGACGTGTGTCACATACTACTAGGAAGACCATGGTAGTATGACAGAAAGGTAGTTCATGATGGAAAGACAAACTGTTACAAGTTTGTCAAGGATGGGATTAAACACACGCTTGTACCCATCAAGGAGGAAGAAACAACAGAAACTAGTGGAGTCAAAGCATTGTTGGTGGGAGGAAAGTAATTTTTGAAACAGATTGAAGATAACGAGATAAAATATGTTGTTGTAAGGAGGCCGAGAACAGTGTTTTTACACACAGAAATTGCAGATTTGCCTGAAGAAATTCAGGACATGTTGTAGGAGTTCAGCGACATTGTGGTGGATGATTTGCCAGATAAATTGCCTCCTATGAGAAGTATCAGTCACCACATAGACTTTATACTCGGAGCTAGTTTACCAAACAAGGCAGCGTACCAAATCAGTCCAAAGGACAACAAGGAGATTAGGAAACAGGTATAGGAATTGCTGGACAAGGGGTTGATAAGGGAGAGTTTAATTCCTTGTGTGGTTCCGACAGTTTTAGCTCCCAAGAAAGGAGGAGAGTGGTGAATGTGCATAGATTCGAGGGCCATCAGTAAGATTACCATTAGGTACAAGTTCTCATTGCCACGAATGGATGACATGATGGATTGCTTAAGTGGAGCAACATATTTCTCGAAAATCGATCTGAAGAGTGGATCCCACCAGATCAGAATCAGAGAAGGGGATGAATGGAAAGGAACTTTCAAAACCAATGAAGGTCTGTGTGAGTGGTTGGTGATGCCATTCGGGTTAAGTAATGCCCCTAGTACCTTTATGCACCTGATGAACAAGATGTTGAAAGAGTTCATTGGGAAGTTCATGATTGTATATCTTGATGATATACTGATTTTCAGTAAAACCAAAGAAGAACATTTTCGACACATTAGAAGTGTGCTGGAGAAATTACAACAAAACAAATTGCTAATAAATTTGAAAAAATGTTCTTTTTTTCAGAGCGAATTAGTTTATTTGGGTTTTGTGATTGCAAAAAATGAGCTGAAAATGGACCCAGAGAAAGTTGCAACTATCATTAGCTGGCCATCCCCAAAGAGTCTGTTTGAGGTTTGTAGTTTTCATGGGTTGGCAAGTTTTTATCGTAAGTTTATAAGGAATTTTAGTGGGATCTATGCACCTATGTTGGACACTATTAAAAAGGCAAGTTAGCCTTTCCCTTGGACTGAAGAAGCAGAGAAAAGCTTCTAGATATTGAAGAAGAAGATCACTGAAAGGCCAATCCTGAGATTGCTTGATTTTAACAAGCTTTTCTATGTCCATTGTGATGCCAGTGGTACAGCCATGGGGGCCGTACTTAGCCAGGAAGACAAACCAATTGCTTATTTCAATGAAAAATTGAATGAAAGCAGGCAGAAATACTCGTCTTATGACAAGGAGTTCTACGTTGTCATCCAAGCATTGAGGCATTGTAGACACTATTTGCTAGTTAATGAATTTGTTTTGTTTTCTGATAATTCTGCATTGCAATATGTTATGCAACAACATAAGCTAAACCACAAGCATGCAAAGTGGGTTGAGTACTTGCAGAGTTTCAGTTTTTTTTTTTAAGCATATTAGTGGATAGGCCAACAAGGTAGCAGATGCGTTGAGTAGGAGATTTTTTCTCTTGCAAGAGAGCACAATACAAGTGCTAGGTTTTGAGCACCTAACAGACTTGTATCAAACACATGTGGATTTCAAGGAGGTTTATGAAACCTACCAAAACCCTTTGTTGAGGAATAATAGTCCATGGCTGGACTATAACTTACAAGAGAAGCTATTGTTTAAAGGAGGACAACTATGTATTCCTGACTATTGGATGAGGGAGAACATCATCTGGGAGAAGCATAAAGGAGGTCTACCCGGACATTTCGGCATTGATAAGACCTTAGATCAGCTCAGTCACTTTTATTACTGGCCAGAGATGCGAAGGGATGTGCAGCGATTTGTAACCAAGTGTAAAGTGTGTCAGTTGGCGAAAGGACACAGTCAGAATACGAGACTCTACACACCACTGCCTATTCCGAGTAGACCATGGGACTCAGTCAGCTTGGAATTTATCTTGGGTCTGCCAAGAATGCAGAGAGGTTACGACTCTGTGATGGTGGTAGTAGATCAGTTCTTGAAAATGGCACATTTCATTCCTTGTAGAAAAACCAGTGATGCCACTCACGTAGCACACTTGTTTTTCATGGAGATAGTCAGGCTGCATGGCCTACCTAAGTCCATTGTTTTTGATAGGGATGTGAAATTTACAGGACATTTTTGGCGCACCTTGTGGAAGAAGTTGGACACACAGTTGAACTTCAGCTCCGCTTATCACCCACAGATCGATGGGCAGACAGAGGTGGTGAACAGGAGCTTGGGAAACCTGCTACGGAGCTTGATTGGAGAAAACTCACAGATGTGGATCGTGTACTTGCCCAGGCGGAATTTACTTACAACGATTCACCGAATTGCAACAATGGATACAGTCCTTTTTAGATCTTGTATGGAATGCTTCCTCACAGAGTGTATGAGTTACGGGATATGGGACAGCTGGAAAGATGGAGTGCTGACGGGGAAGATTTCGCCAAAGCAATGAATGACCTACACGAGCAGGTAAAGTCGAAGTCACAAGACAACAGTCAAAAGTATAAGTAGTAGGTAGATCTAAAATGGCGAGAGGTACAATTTAATGTGGGGGATGAAGTCTTCGCACATTTGCACAGAGAGCGGTTCCCTAAGGGTGAATACAACAAACTGAAATATAAGAAGATTGGCCCCTTCAAAATTCTGCGTAAATTCTCTGCCAATGCTTATGAATTACAACTACCTCCAGGGATAGGCATATCGCCCATATTTAACATGGCAGATTTGTTTCCATACACTGCTAGTTCTGAAGATGACAGTTCAGCACGACCAAAACGGGACACCCAGGAAGAAAGTAACTCGTGGATGAGGCAAGTGCCTTCAGCTTAGCCCTTTGAGATCGAGAGAATCCTCGATACTTAGGTGGCCAGGTGGACTCGAAGAAAAGAGTACCTACAATACGTTGTCAAGTGGAAGAATCATCCCATCGAGGACAGTTCCTGGCTTGACACAGGACAAATACAGCGTGCAGGGTATTCAATCAAGGAACTCATGGACCGGAGCCATGAATTTTTATTACCCCGGGAGCCTGATGCAGGAGCATCCAGCTGAAGGTATCATGGTTGGGGTATTTGGTCTCAGCAAAGACAGACAGGTTCACAATAAACTTTTAGTTTCATTTTGATTTATTAGTTAAACAACATTTAGGGATGTTATGGTTAGTTGGAGGCTATTCTATCAAATTTTATTTTATCTTATTTATTTATTTGTCTCTCGTGAAATTACAACAGGGTAAAAACAACAGTTATCATAACCATGCAAACCACATATGTAACTGTTAGCAGTTGTAAGAAACTGTTTTGAAATAGCTTAAAAGGAAAAATATACCCAATTGTAACGGGTTTGAAAACATTAGAGAAGGAATAGAAGAACAAAAGAATTTTCTATTGAACAAAAACATCTAAATCCATTTGGAGCCAAATATCATCTCTTTTCCCATTAAATACTATGTGTAATAACAAATTATAACAATGCATTTTTTTTCTCAAGAATTCTTTCCTAACAGTCATCCACGCAAACAGAGTGTCTCGAGGACTTTTTCAAGTAGCGAGTCGAAGATATCATAATAGCAAAAGAATCGACTAAACAGTTCCAGCCAACAACAAAATGTTCCAGATACATAGGAGCAGACAACAACTATGGAGGAATTCTCAAAAGAATAACAGTCCCAGATACTGTAGAAAACACATTTCATATACAGGTAACCTTCAAGCACACGAACCCTTTTTCTTTCCAAAGTAACACAGTCTTTGCATAAGAAAATAATTACAGAGCATTTAGATTAGCCACAGTTCAAGACGGGATGAACCCACTAGTAAAATAGCAAACAGCGAAGCCAGGGTTTGAAAACCCTGTTAATACCCTAGTTGTTGCAAACACAAATTACATAAGAATGTTGAAGCTCGAAGGCAACCTGATATCAAACGAGGAGTAGAGGAGCCGAAGCTCTCAGAACCTAACCTATCACCAGATAGCAAGAGTGCTGGAGCCGTGAAAGAAAGACAACAAACATTAACATCAAGGAGCGACCCTATCGGATTCACTAGGCAGCAACAGGGGCGGAAACTAGAGCCTAGAGCCAAGTTCCACCTGCAGTCAAAGCCAACAGAGGAGTATTAGTTACCTGTATATTAAATTCAAAACAGGAACAACAAAGAGCAAAGAGGGTAAGGATTTAAAGGTCGACTTACCAGAGGAGTGAACGGTGCCGGAAGAACGAACCCATAACCAGGTCACAGACACATGAGGCAGTCCCTGCTCAGAAGGAGTGACAGAGCTTAGTAAAGAAATAAAGTTGCAAGGAGAAGTTAAAGCATGGAGAAGAGGGCTTACCTTGCCTAGTGACGAGCAAAGATGAGGACGAGGTACCTTGTGACCGCAACCTGTAAACATTGAAGAAATAATAACCAGTTAACCAGAGAAACAACCATGTACACAACTGAAGATTCAAACAGTGAATACACGCAGAGAAAACCAAGACAACAATAGCAGGAACAACGCCCACGAGAGGGTAAATGCCTTTGCTCAATACAAAGGAATTTTCTAGGCACAAAGGAAATACCTTCAAATATAACATCCTATTTTTCTCTCAACCAATATAGGATTCGAATGTAGTGAGTAGGTGAAAATCTAGAAAGGAATTAGGTGGGAATTCAAAGAAAAATGGATATAAAACCACCACACCTCCTCAATAATCACATTGAAATCAATGAAATGAAGCCCTCAAAAACCCTTGAGCTATGTTGGATGGGTTGAGCTTCTTATCACCTATAGGTAGTCGGAACTGTTTCTGCAACCTTAGTCCACTATGCAACTGTACATTGTTGTACACAACTATAATGTGTTCCTAACCTATTGTACACCTATTATGTCGATGTTTCGAGCTTTGTATCCCTAATGTAGCGGCCCAACAGATGCGTCGTTGACGTAAGCGTCTCACCAAAACTAAACCTATTGTTAATTTTGTAGGCGCAAAATTTTTTGTAAAAAAATATATATGTATCATCAAGACTAATCACACATAATTGATCCTAAATGTCATGTAGGGACATAATAAGTGTGGTTCTCCCTTTTGTTCATGTGTTTATTTTCCAACTTTTGGTTTCAAGTCCTTGGGTTCTGCATTTGGGAGTTGTCACGTGTTTACTTAGTTTAACCCTTGGGCTGTATAGGTATCTCACGTCACGTTGACTAGGCACTTCACTTTCATTCTCGCCTCACGAGACTTGTGTGATGTTGACATGGGTGAGGGAACGAAAGAGGACAAAGTCCTCACCTCATTAACAATAAAATATTCCATTGGTATGAATGAGAAAAATTATATATATATATTATGCAGAAGAAAAAAGTTATTTATATAAAAATATTTTTACATCAGTTGCAAATTCATATGTTCAATAGATATGATGGAAAATTTCATTAAAAATATATAGTAAAATTAAGCATCAATTTTACTTACTTTTATATTAGTATAGATTTATATTTTCAATGAATATGAAGTAAAGTTTTATTAAAAAATAATATATAACTTGTATTTTCTGCAGAAGAAAAAAGTTATTTATATAAAAATATTTTTACATCAGTTGCAAATTCATATGTTCAATAGATATGATGGAAAATTTCATTAAAAATATATAGTAAATTTAAGCATCAATTTTACTTACTTTTATTTCAGTATAGATTTATATTTTCAATGAATATGAAGTAAAGTTTTATTAAAAAATAATAAAATTAAAATTAAATGTTATTTTATTAAAACTAAATGAATATGAAGCGTGACATAGCTACATATAAACTACACAACCACCCTGGATATAAGCACAAACAAGTCAATTCAGTTATTGTTGAATTCAAACCATAGTTACGTTCAATACTCTCATTACATTAGAATTTAAAATATTATGTTAAATTTGATCTTTATGTTGATTATAAATTCTAACAGTCAACTCACATGAAACAAAGTTATCAGTTTATAGTTTATTTTGATTTGTATCAATGAGATACATAGATTTGGCAATTAATAAAAAATAACCTCTCCCAAGACAATTACTAAAATGAATAGAACAGAAGATCTGTTTGACGGGAATGTGCTTTTATATAATGATCGGTACCAGTGTTCAAATTTGAGCACATCACAACCCTTCCGACGCCCTCTAGCACGTCAAAGAAGTGCTCGGCGAAATCTATCAGTCAAAAGAAATTTTTATTTTTATTTTTACAAGTTTTAAAAAAAAAAATAATAATAATATTATAAAATGTCGTATGAAGGGCTTCCTATCTGCCTATCCATAGGACATTTCAAAGAATTCCAGTTTCTCTGATTGATGTAACACTCTAAAGTCTGCAGGAGGTTCTGCCAACACTCCAGAAAGTGCAATGGGACGTAATGGAGGTTGTTCATCCATTCCCAGGTCATTAGTCATAATGGCAGCGCTGATAGTGTTAGTAGTCATGATATGAGGTTTATGTTCGAATTCGTTGATCATAGTGGTTTATTTTTGCATTCATTGATAGCAGAGGAGAAGTAGCTATGTATTGGCATCCATGAATAGGGAATATTTTGAAGGTATCAGAGATTTATAAGAAACAAATGACAAAAGACAGAATTAACAATGACGGGGGTAGATTATACTGAAGTAGATTATTTTGAGACTGTGAATCTTACCTACATTAATTTTTCCAATCCCAACCGTATGGCCAGTGCAGCACAAGTTCGAAAAGTATTTTTAACTCTGAGTTCTAATTTTCAACTTTCATTTCCTTGACCTTTCATTTAGTTCATTGATTTAGGTGGAACCGATTAAAATTATTATATATGGAAAGATTGATTGATCTTTATATAGTCATGTGTAAACTCTAGATTTTTTTTTATATCATCTATCATGTCATCGATGAAGATTTTTTGGACTAAGTCTTTGAACAAACTCAAAGGCTTTTTACCCTTCATGAGGAGGAAACGATGAAATTGGTGTGAATGAGAACCATCAAGGTTACACTCCCTGTCAAGCAGAATCTCTTAATCTTTCCATTCAACCCGAAAGTTTGAAGTGGATTTGTGCCTCCTTATATTTACTTCTCTTTGTAATTACATCTTTCTCTACTTAACTCTGAAAAATCAATCCATTGAAGTATTTCACTTCATATTTCTTCATATATTCATTTCTCCAAGGGATTGGAAGGGGAGTTATGAAGCTTCTAAAGCGTCAATAAAGGCAAGCGATTTCATAGTCCCAATAAATCGCCTTCAACAGGTATGCAATTCAACATTTGAAACGATATTTTTCATATTTGTCCAACACTTAAAAATAGATTAAAGTTACAATATTGACATTTTTACATCATAACCACATACTACATTTTCTGTGGTATCTCCATTTTCCTTAATTTGTAAAAAAATTTTCTTTCTTGTCAACCCACTATTAACACAAGATTGTTCAATTATGAGATTAGCCCATTAGATGGTGATAACTACACTTACTGATTCATAAACCTTTTTTCTTATCTTGTAAATAACTACTACCATCTACTACATCTTCAAGGATGCCAAATATATTCCAGTACTGATCATCCTACCGCTATGAAAACATCTTCCCTACTACCTTTATGAGGACATATTCATGACATTACTTTGATGTTCCACATAGATACCTTGACATAGTATAATAAGGCCGATAGGGTTCCTTACATTTTCCATGAAGACATCATTACTCTGAAAATCTCATGTTCGACATGGAAATATTGAGATAACATAATAAGAACGATAGGGTTCTTTATTTAGGGTTTCTTTTTAGAAAACATCGGTATATAGACAAAGTAATTTCTTTATTAATTTGAATTCTTATTTTATAGTGATAAATTAATACATTCTCATTTTATAGTAATAAATGAATAATTTTTCATTTATAGTAATAAATGAAATAAATTAGTTAAAGATGTAATTTTATCATGTTTAAAAATAGATTAAAGTGATAATATTGATGGTTTTACATCATAACCACATTTTCTATTGTATCTTCATTTTCTTTCCTAATTTGCAAAATTTTCTTTCTTTCTTGTCAAACAACCATTCAGAGAAGATTTTTCCATTTTGACAACCATTCAAACAAGATTGTTCAATTATGAAATTACCCATTAGATGGTGGCAACTACGCTTAGTGATTCTAACATTTTTTATATTCTTGTAAATAACTACTACCATATCTTTTCTATTTTTAGATTATTCTGTGACTCACAACCATAATGGTTACAAAATCCTAGCATTGTTGCCATTTGAACTTGTTTTAATCAAGCTTACTATTAAGCCTAGCATTTGTAAAATCAAACATTATTTAAAACCCCATATTACTTCTCTTATCTTAAAAATCCTTTTTCTTTATTAACTCTCTGGTTTTTGAAAACATAGAAATTAATGCTATAAAAAAAATTTGAGAAATAATAAGTGTGCTTCCCCATAAAATTATGTAGAGTTTTGAACCAGGGAGAAGTGTTAAAATGAAAATCCAAGGCTCTATTAATAACCACACAACTAAAGATCGATCTACCTACTGGGCTACAACTTAATTTTCCTTTTCCAGTTGGTCTTGACAAAAGACATAGAATGCCAATAGCTATCCATACAACTACTATTGTGTCTCCGGCTTCATTCTCTCCATTAGGCATCTAGGAAATAAGTTGTGCGTGTGGGTATCCACGTAGCTACTGCTATGAAGGATTTTTAAGGAAATGTTGAAATCATTGAAAAATTAAACGACATTGTTAATGAAAAGAAACCATATTATTAGAAAAAGACATCAACAAAAATAAACCGCATTATTAGAAAAAGATATCAACCAAACTTGAATTCATTGTAAGGATACCAGAGTGGATTTTGTGAATTCTGTTCTAGTAATGGGGCACAGTCAGCTCTTGTGGGTGGTTGTCTAGTATTTGATGAAGAAGTACTAAACTTTGTTTTAGGCGGCCACTTTCCTCCTTTTACAAATCTTCGATTTGCAAATTGAAATTCCTCTACAGGTGGAGTAGTATTGGCATATGTTCTAAACATTTTATTTATAGCAAAGAACGGATTTTCTTCTGGTATATACAACTGGTTTGTGGACAGCAGTGTACTGGTGGAGGAACTAGGCTCTTCTGGTGTAAGAATATGGCGATAGAAAGATCTTCTTCCACTGACAGCAGTTGGTTAATTTTCTGAGATTGTTGGTAACACATGTTTTTCTGGCATAACTATTGGTCGTGGTATTATTGGTCTGTTTGGAATAATTCTAACACAACCATCTGACACAGACATTCTTTTGAGAATGATATTTGAGCTATCTGTAGCTGCCAGGGACTTATATTGAATGTACCAGTCACTAGGCAAAGCTTCTTTTTCATAATGAACACCTTCTACCTGTGCATTGCTTGTTCCTAGAGCAACACAATCTTTTAACACTGGCTGTCTTAACTTCGGATGTACAGTATTTGTTAACTGAAATGAGGTTTAGACTATCATAGACAAATATTCACTATCTTCTACCATTTCGAGACCTTGTACTCCAATCAGGGCTTTCCAACAATCTTTAAGTTGGATATCAGACAAACTAATGGCATAGTCTGGATAGATAGTGCCATGTTGACATCCGAGGATAGATTCCCAAGTATAGTTCCTATTCGGGCATGTTCATATATATTGTGCCTGGTATCGAAATGTTCGGCCATACAGGGAGTGTTAAGACCATGACGAAATAATGGGGCTAGTCTAATTCTAATTCCCCCAAAGTGCAAATAGAAAAATCTCTTTTCAGCAACATATTTTCTAAACTTTCTAATTTCATCTTCAGAAAACAAATTTAATCCTACAATTTGTACAGATGGACCTTTGATTCTTATCTTGAGCTCAACTTCTTTAAAATAGGCCTTCTTAGTTAATTTGAATAGCATCGGAATTGGATAAATTTCTTTTGAATTCAATGCACGAGGGTTCCAATTTTCTTGGTCTTCGACCTTCTCATGTTCTACCAAGTTAGACTCAAGGGATCTACTATCTACTTCAGATACAGATCTTCTATCTATGGTTGAGAAAGATCTTAAGAAGTTGGCCATGTTGAACTCTTACAATCTATTCCAAAGATTGACTAAAGCAACTTTTATTTACTCAGCACTTGTAAAACAATATGCTTTTCAAAGGATACCTGGCTAACTTCAGGCTCTGTCTATAGAGTGTATTGTGTCCAAGGAACGGGGTGTGGATCTGATACCAAAATAGGGGTGACTGGTCAACAGAGACTAATAATTAAGACGAGCAGACAATAGAATAAAGCTTTGGTGCATTCGAACTTACTTCTGATTAAATTCGAAGTTTCCTAAACAGCAGATCTGAGATAGGTTACTTCTCCTCAAATGAACATGCACGTGCAACACGACCTCTCTCCACGGGTCTTCAAAATGCCTTTGCCTTACAGCTCAAGGTTCTTTTGGATATAGAAACTATCCTCAGACAGGCGGCCCAGTAGGTTTCGAATATTAACAAAAACAAGAAGAGTACATAAATCTTATTACAACAAGAGATATTAGAGTTCTTTGTCAAGTGATGATCCTGAACTTCTGCAGACCCTTTCTTATATAGAATTCCTAGCGAATCTAATCCTATCTAAGAGATGACGTAAAGGCGAAATTATTGAGGGTCCTGTCGGTATTTCTTTCACTGACGATGTCTACTCAAATTTTTCCAGTACAATGATTTTAGCTACAACATGTGACCACATTATCACATTCCTAGCTAAAGATTCTACCATGGTCCCATCGGACTCCTATCTGAATCATAATCATTATCATGATCAGAAGAATCATGTGCTGGCTCGTACTCATCGAGTATCTTCTGGTAGTGGCGTTCTATCAGCCAGTTGTATTCTTCATCGATATCAGCTGCTGGGTCCTGAGCATCTGTCAAATCTTCTGGGAAAGTAGATGTTGTCGCTTTTCCTTTGGCATCTTCATCTAACATTATTGTCCTCCTGGATGCTGCTTTTGAAGATTCTCCCTTTTCCGTATTTGTCTTTATCCTATGGAGGCCCGGTTGCTGAGGTGTGTACATGGCTTCTTATTTCTCTCACTTGTTAAGAAAAGGTAAAGCACTGATCTCGATGTATAGAAAAGAAACTTTAAAGACATTTCTTACTGTGGGTGATCTTTGCACTGCCAGTTTGATGCCATTTAGGAGTTCACATTTAAAAATTTGAAACATATTAGTTGAACTCTCGATTGCATATGAAACCCATTGTTTGCAATTATTACTCATAAAATCTTTGTGTTGCCAACCTAATTCGAAAATCATTGATGTGCAGATTCTTTTTGAAATCATCAAACTTATTATATGGATGACATTGTTATTCCAATTAGGTGAGATAACACTGATAGTTACCAAAGCCTTTTGATTAACCACAAATTTTAGTACTTTGGGTTCTCCTTGTAAATCACCCATTTTTTGCAGAATCTGTAGTTTTTCTGCCAACTTTAAATTTCCAAATTCATGGAACCAACCAGCATGTTGCTTAATCATTCCTTCATTGTTGCTGGTTTCGATTTCTCTGATCCTTTCATGGCTGAAAACCTGTGCAAATGGATTGGGATCAATACTTTCTCTTAATCTAAGGCTGTGAAAATCCCAAGGGGATGAGAAAGTTCTGAGATATTGCATCGTCCGTTGAATGCACTGAGATATCCTGGTAGTTGGCTTTTTTCTGCAGAAGCCCTCTTTTATCTCCCAATCAGCAAATCCTTCAAATATCTCGTATTGAGGAAAAGTATCATTTGCTGCATAATTCTCATCAACCCTTTGTAAGAAAGAGGCTTCCAATTCTTCAAAAACGTCGGGAATTCTTAAAGATAAAATAAATTTTCCTAATTCAGACTTTATAGGAATCTCTTCAAAATATAAGAGCTTTGCTCCTGTGAAAATACTAAGAGCAAAATCCACTCCTCCAATAAGTTGATACAAATTCAAAACTTTGAGGGTCCAGATCATTTTGTCAGTGTATTTGCTAGACCATAGATTAGATAAACTTCTAAAAAAGATTTTTACCTTCATATTAGGCAAAGGATATATCTTTACTAGTGTATCATCTAGGCCCAGAGAAGTACCTATATTATTGGATTGCCATGCTTGGCATTTTCGTATCCAAGTATTTCTCCTCAGTCTCATTCCTACAACCCTTTTGATTTTTGATGCAAGGTGGCTTGCATGTCCTTCAAATAGTCTGAATCTGTCAACGAATGTAGAAAAACTATCATCCTGTGGACCTTTACCTGGAATGGTAAAGCATGAACCTGTATAAGTCATGAATGCTTTATTCATATCCCTGGTTAATGAATCTGTTAGAAAATTTGAATTACCTGGGATCCACTCAACTTCAAAATCAAACTGTTGGAACCAAATCTGCCAAGCAAGAATTCTTCCCTTTGCAATTTGTCTTGATATTTTGGCAGATAGAAAATATTTGAAATTCTTGGAGTCTGTTCTGGTCAAGAATTTTACAGGAGTAAGATATAACTCAAATCGTTGTATCCCGTTGAATATAGCCAATGTTTCTTTTTCGGCTATGAAGTAATTCTTTTGACCACGTGTAAATTCACTCGAAGCATAAGCACAAAGTTTTTCTTCACCTTTCTCCCTTCGTTCTAAAAGAACGGCTGCCCAAAAATCTAGAGAAGCATCAGTTTGGAGAATAAGCAAACCATCACCTGGTGGCTGAAGCTTTGGCAGTTGTTGGCATTCTGATTTCAATTATTTGACTACTGTTGTTGCTTCTTGTGACCATCCCTATTTGAGATGTTTCATGATCGGTGTTGTTTTCTCTGTCAGATTTGGGATATACTTGTGAAGATAATTCAGAACTCCTAAGAATCTTTGAATTGTTTTGGTATCCTTCAATTCATTTGGAAACTGTGTCAATTTGGTTAATACATAAGGTTGCATTTGAATTGCACCATCGACAACATTAATTCCCAGAAAATCAATACTTTCTTGGAATAAAGACATTTTCCTTTCTCACAAAACTATACCATGCTACTGAACTTCTTTTAGAAAAATTTCTAAATGCTCTAGATGGGTTTTTACATTTGGACTATGAATGAGGATATCGACTATATATGTAACAATGAAATCATATTTAGCAAAAATAAAATCCATTCTTCGCTGGAAAATGCAGAGGTGTTTTTCAAACCGAAGGGAACAACCTTCCATTGGTAAAATCCGACTCAACAAATAAAATTAGTTTTATGCTGGTCTTCTGGCTGAATCTGAATCTGATAATACCCAGACTTCATGTCAAATTTACTAAATACCTTGCTATGCTGAATTTTTTGCATTATAGTTTCTGGCCTTGGCAATGGATATTTAAAGCTCTGAGTGATGGCATTGAGGGGTTTATAGTTTATCACCATTCTAGGTTTTCCGCTAACTATCTCAGAATGATTCCTTACCAGAAACACAGAGCAAGCATAATGGGATTCGCTTGGCTCAATGAGATGCATCTGTAGCAATGCTTTTATCTGTTTCTTTATTTCCTACTCATCTGAGGGAGTGCAGGGAATCAACTTTACCTTGACTCCATTGTCATGCAAGGTTATAATTTCTTGCATCGGACTTTCTGTTTCCCAAAACTGTTGTGGATTTTCCGAGCAAATTTTTAGAAGTCTTTTGTGAATCTCATCTTGTTCTGTAGACCAATTGGGATTTATGCATGCCAATTGTTTTATTTTAGATTCTACTCTTGCTTCATAGAACTGTAGGACTTCCTGCTCATCATCATAATCTTTTACTGGCTTTCTGGCTCCTATTCTTTTCTAGCTATTTTCATGTCTAGCTTCTGATTTTGCAATAAACAACCCAGGGACAGAAATAGCTTTCTTTTTCATATTGACAATCAGCTTATCTTAGCTGATTGTTACTGGAAGCACAAAATTTAAAAATGGCATTCCCAACATTAAACTACTTGAGGGATCAAAATTTTGTATTGCAGAGATCTTAACAATACTCCCCCCAACTTTCAAAGAAATATTGTCTACATAATGAGTTAAACTGACAGATCCTCCAATGGTTTCTGAAACCAGTATATTTTACAGTGGTTTCCACAGAGATTTAAATAAAGATGGTCTAGCCAAATTATTAGATCCACCAGTATCAATGAATGCATCTACAGATATCCATTCATTTTTTACTTGGACTTGAACCGGGATATAAATGAGGCTATTAGTTTTGACTATGTTTTTTAACAATGTATTTTCTTCTGTTCTTTTAATCTCTGGTTATGGAAGACTGGTTGAGGTTGTTGTTATTTTCTCAAAAGGGAAAAAGCATTTACTTCAGGAAAAGGTAACAGAGGTTGCTTACCTTTTTGTATCAACTTCTTTAACTGTTTTGACTGTGCATTTATAGATTCATCATATGAATCCTCTGATGTTTCACTAGTGATTTCAGTGTCACTTTCTTCTTCGTTGTAATGATTTTCTTTTGAAAAATCATCGTCAGAACATGATGGATAAAAATTCATTTTTTGAACATTTTCTTCTTCTTCTGCATATGATATTTCAGTTAGAATATATACATCTGAAATATCATCTTTTGAATCTAAAACTGACCAATCATCTTGAAACTCTTCTATATCTATACATGCTTTAAGCTTACTAGATGAATTCTATGGGCACTTACATGCAAAATGTCCTTCTCTTTTACAAATGAAACAACAGTTGTTGTTTTTGGGTCTTGATCTTTTCTTCAAAAATTTATATCCATGGAAAGGCTTTCGTGGATTTGAGACTCTCTTGGGTTTAAATCTACCATACCTTTTTGTTTTCTTCTTCTTTCTAAAAGGTGTCCATAGTAGCATTATTTTGCAGACATCTGAACTCGGTGTGATGTCATGCGCCTTCTTCTGCCAGCATAAGTATTTAACTTTCTCTGTAACTCTGAAAAGAAGGTCATAATGAGGTCTCCTAGATCTTTCATAATGAGGTCTCCTAGATTGCCTGGTAATTTTGACAAAAATGAAATTTTTTGAGCCACATCATTTGAGAGATTAGCTTTAAAAACCTTAGCCATGAAATCTTTACTAAATTGATCAAGATATTTCAGATCTTTTAATTCCATCCTGCTAAGATCTGTTATTATTTGCTTTCTCTCATCATCTGGTTCTGGCACGAACTGTGTCTTTAATAATAACTCCAACGTAGACAGTCCGGCTTCCATGACGGTTATTCTTTCTGCTTCTGATGGTCCCATCCACCAATCATAGACTATACCAATCATACGTTTTTCTGCTAGGACCATGATGGATATATTATCCAATTTTGTAGTAACCTGCATTTCATACAAAGCTCCTATCCAAATCCGGATTGATTCTCCAGGGTTTGAAGAATTATCTAGATCTAAGATATAGCCACTCGTATTAGCTGCATATAGATCTTCTTCAACACAAGGGTATTTATTGACTTCTTTCAAAATATGTGCCTTATTCTGATTATTTATAGATTGCAAAATGAAAGAAGGGAATTTAGAGGCAGCTTGTTCAAGGGTCATGACTTCCTTTTTTGACTCAAAAGGTTTATTAGTTTTATATGTCTCTCTTTCACTGGTTAGCTTTCCAGTGTCCTTAGAAGTACCCTCTTCTGCACTGGTTGCAGTTACTGCTTCTTTTTCCTCTTCTTATTCTTCTAAATCCCAATAATTGGGTGCACTCATATCTATATGAAACTTTGGAATTTCTTTGGCCTTCTTCTTATGTCTCCTTATTCTCTTTTCTTCTTTTTCTAGCTTCTCTGATTGTTGCTCATCATAGAGCAATTTGAGATTAGCATTTATCAGATCAGCCTATTTGCCTAGGTCGTCTAGAACATCTTCTGCATGAGCACACCAAGTGGTTAGATAGTTTCCTATCTGGTATACTTGGTCCATGTCATTCTTTTGACTGGGTGTAAATAAATGCTACTTCAGTCAATCTCTAGAATAGATTGTAAGAGTTCAACATGGCCAACTTCTTAAGATCTTTCTCAACCATAGATAGAAGATATGTATCTGAAGTAGATAGTAGATCCCTTTTGTCTGACTTGGTAGAACATGATGAGTTCGAAGACCTGGAAAATTGGAACCCTCCTGCATTGAATTCAAAAGAAATTTATCCAGTTCCGATGCTATTCAAATTAACTAAGCAGGCCTATTTTAAAGAAGTTGAGCTCAAGATAAGAATCAAAGGTCCATCTGTACAAATTGTAGGATTAAATTTGTTTTCTGATGACGAAATTAGAAAGTTTAGAAAATATGTTGCTGAAAAGGGATTTTTCTATTTGCACTTTCGGGGAATTAGAATTGGACTAGCCCCATTATTCCGTCATGGCCTTAACACTCCCTGTATAACTGAATATTTTGATACCAGGCACAATATATATGAACATGCCCGAATAGGAACTATACTTGGGAATCTATCCTCGGGATGTCAACATGGCACTATCTATCCAAACTATGCCATTAGTTTGTCTGATATCCACCTTAAAGATTGTTGGAAAGCGCTGATTGGAGTACAAGGTCTCGAAATGGTAGAAGATAGTGAATATTTGTCTGTGATAGTCCAAACCTCATTTCAGTTAACAAATACTGTACATCCGAAGTTAAGACAGCCAGTGTTAAAAGATCGTGTTGATGTAGGAATAAGCAATGCACAGGTAGAAGGTGTTCATTATGACAAAGAAGCTTTGCCTAGTGACTGGTACATTCAATATAAGTCCCTGGCAGCTACAGATAGCTCAAATAGCATGCTCAAAAGAATGTATTTGTCAGATGGTTGTGTTAGAATTATTCCAAATAGACCAATAATACCACGACCAATAGTTATGCCAGAAAAACATGTGTTACCAGCAATCTTAGAAAATGAACCAACTCCTGTCAGTGGAAGAAGATCTTTATATTGCCATATTCTTACACCAGAAGAGCCTAGTTCCTCCACCAGTACACCACTGTCCACAAACAAGTTGTATATACCAGAAGAAAAGACATTCTTTGCTGTAAATAAAATGTTTAGAACATATGTCAATACTACTCCACCTGTAGAGGAATTTCAATTTGCAAATCAAATATTTGTAAAAGGAGGAAAGTGGCCGCCTAAAACAAAGTTTAGTACTTCTTCATCAAATACTAGACAACCACCCACAAGAGCTGACTGTGCCCCATTACTAGAACAGAATTCACAAAATCCAAATGACATGGACCAAGTATACCAGATAGGAAACTATCTAACCACTTGGTGTGCTGATGCAGAAGATGTTCTAGACGACCTAGGCAAACAGCCTGATCTGATAAATGCTAATCTCAAATTTCTCTATGATGAACAACAATCAGAGAAGCTAAAAAAAGAAGAAAAGAGAAGAAGGAGACATAAGAAGAAGGCCAAAGAAATTACAAAGTTTCATATAGATATGAGTGCACCCAATTATTGGGATTTAGAAGAAGAAGAAGAGGCAAAAGAAGCGGTAACTGCAACCAGTGTAGAAGAGGGTACTTCTAAGGACACTGGAAAGCTAACTAGTGAAAGAGAGACATATAAAACTGATAAACCTTTTGAGTCAAAAAAGGAAGTGATGACCCTTGAACAAGCTGCCTCTAAATTCCCTTCTTTCATTTTGCCATCTATAAATAATCAGAATAAGGCACATATTTTGAAAGAAGTCAATAAATATCCTCGTGTTGAAGAAGACCTATATGCAGCTAATACGAGTGGCTATATCTTAGATCTAGATAATTCTTCAAACCCTGGAGAATGAATCCGGATTTGGATAGGATCTTTGTATCAAATGCAGGTTACTACAAAATTGGATAATATATCCATCATGGTCCTAGCAGAAAAACGTATGACTGGTATATTCTATGATTGGTGGATGGGACCATCAGAAGAAGAAAGAAGGGCTGTCATGGAAGCCAGACTGTCTATGTTGGAGTTATTATTAAAGACACAGTTCGTGCCAGAACCAGTTGATGAGAGAAAGCAAATAATAACAGATCTTAGTCGGATGGAATTAAAAGATCTGAAATATCTTGATCAATTCAGTAAATATTTCATGGCTAAGGTTTTTAAAGCTAATCTCTCAAATGATGTGGCTCAAAAAATTTCATTTTTGTCAAAATCACTAGGCAATCTAGGAGACCTCATTATGAAATATCTAGATGTACAGAATAAAAGACTAGATCAAGTTTATTGGGTTGACCTTCTTTTCAGAGTTACAGAGAAAGTTAAATACTTATGCTGGCAGAAGAAGGCGCATGACATCACACCCAGTTCAGATGTCTGCAAAATAATGCTACCATGGACACCTTTCAGAAAGAAGAAGAAAACAAAAATGTATGGTAGATTTAAACCCAAGAGAGTCTCAAATCCAAGAAAGCCTTTCCATATATATAAATTTTTGAAGAAAAGATCAAGACCCAAAAACACCAACTGTTGCTTCATTTGTAAAAAAGAAAGACATTTTGGACGTAAGTGCCCACTGAATTCATCTAGTAAGCTTAAAGCATGTATAGATATAGAAGAGTTTCAAGATGATTGGTCAGTTGTAGATTCAGAAGATGATATTTCAGATGTATATATTCTAACAGAAATATCAGATGCAAAAGAAGAAGAAAATGTTCAAAAAATGAATTTTTGTCCATCATGTTCTGACGAGGATTTTTCAGAAGAAAATCATTACAGCGAAGAAGAAAGTGACACTAAAATCACTAGTGAAACATTAGAGGATTCAGATGATGAATCTGTAAATGCACAGTCAGAACAGTCAGAGAAGTTGATACAAAAAGGTAAGTATTCTTTGTTACCTTTTCCTGAAGTAAATGCTTTTTGCCCTTTTGAGAAAAGAACAATAGCCTCAACCAGTCTTCCACAACCAGAGATTAAAAGAATAGAAGAAAATACATTGTTAAAAAAGATATTCAAAACTAATAGCCTCATTTATATCCCGGTTCAAGTCCAAGTAAAAAATGAATGGATATCTGTAGATGCATTCATTAATACCGATGGATCTAATAATTTGGCTAGACCATCTTTATTTAAATCTTTGTGGAAACCACTGCAAAATATACTAGTTTCAGAAACCATTGGAGGATCTGTTAGTTTAACTCATTATGTAGACAATATTTCTTTGAAAGTTGGGGGGAGTATTGTTAAGATCTCTACAATACAACATTTTGATCCCTCAACTAGTTTAATGTTGGGAATGCCATTTTTAAATTCTGTGCTTCCAGTAACAATCAGCCAAGATAAGCTGATTATCAATATGAAAAAGAAAGCTATTTTTTTCCCTAGGATGTTTATTGCAAACTTAGAAGCTAGACATGAAAACAGCCAGAAAATAATAGGAGCCAGAAAGCCAATAAAGATTCTGCTGATTGGCAGGAAGTCCTGCAGTTCTATGGAACAAGAGCAGAATCTAAAATAAAACAATTGGCATGCATAAATCCCAATTGGTCTACAGAACAAGATGAGATCCACAAAAGACTTCTAAAAAGTTGCTCGGAAAACCCACAACAGTTTTGGGAAACAGAAAGTCCGATGCAAGAAATTATAACCTTGCATGACAATGGAGTCAAGGGAAAGCTGATTCCCTGCACTCCCTCAGATGAGCAGGAAATAAAGAAACAGATAAAAGAATTGCTACAGATGCAGCTCATTGAGCCAAGCGAATCCCATTACGCTTGCTCTGCGTTTCTGGTAAGGAATCATTCTGAGATAGTTAGGGGAAAACCTAGAATGGTGATAAACTATAAACCCCTCAATGCCATCACTCAGAGCTTTAACTATCCATTGCCAAGGCCAGAAACTATAATGCAAAAAATTCAGCATAGCAAGGTATTTAGTAAATTTGACATGAAGTCTGGGTATTATCAGATTCAGATTTAGCCAGAAGACTGCCATAAAACTGCTTTTATTTATCTAGCTAGATTTTACCAATGGAAGGTTGTTCCCTTCGGTTGAAAAACACCCCTACATTCTTCCAGCAAAGAATGGATTTTATTTTTGCTAAATATGATTTCATTGTTACATATACAGACGATATCCTCATTCATAGTCCAGATGTAAAAACCCATCTAGAGCATTTAGAAATTTTTCTAAAAGAAGTTCAGCAGCATGGTATAGTTTTGTCAGAAAGGAAAATGTCTTTATTCCAAGACAGTATTGTTTTTTTGGGAATTAATCTTGTCAATGGTGCAATTCAAATGCAACCTCATGTATTAAACAAATTGACACAGTTTCCCGATGAATTGAAGGATACCAAAACAATTCAAAGATTCTTAGGAAATCTGAATTATCTTCACAAGTATATCCCAAATCTGACAGAGAAAACAGTGTCGATCAGGAAACATCTCAAACAGGGATGGTCACAAGAAGCAACAACAGCAGTCAAACAATTGAAAGTAGAATGCCAACAACTGCCAAAGCTTCAACCACCAGGTGATGGTTTGCTGATTCTCCAAACTGATGCTTCTCTATATTTTTGGGCAGCCATTCTTTTAGAACGAAGGGATAAAGGTGAAGAAAAACTTTGTGCTTATGCTTTAGGTGAATTTACATCCAGTCAAAAGAATTACTTCATAGCTGAAAAAGAAACATTGGCTATATTCAACGGGATACAACGATTTGAGTTATATCTTACTCCCGTAAAATTCTTGATCAGAACAGACTCCAAGAATTTCAAATATTTTCTATCTACCAAAATATCAAGACAGATTGCAAAGGGAAGAATTCTTGCTTGGTAGATTTGGTTCCAACAGTTTGATTTTGAAGTTGAGTGGATCCCAGGTAATTCAAATTTTCTAACAGATTCATTAACCAGGGATATGAATAAAGCATTCATGACTTGTACAGGTTCATGCTTTACCATTCCAGGTAAAGGTCCATAGGATGATAGTTTTTCTACATACGTTGACAAATTCATACTATTTGAAGGACATGCAAGCCACCTTGCAGCAGAAATCAAAAGGGTTGTAGGAATGAGACTGAGGGAGAAATACTTGGATACGAAAATGCCAAGCATAGCAATCCAAGAATATAGGTACTTCTCTGGGCCTAGATGATACACTAGTAAAGATATATCCTTTGCCTAATATGAAGGTAAAGATCTTTTTCAGAAGTTTATCTGATCTATGGTCTAGCGAATACACTGACAAAATGATCTGGACCCTCAAAGTTTTGAATTTTTATCAACTTATTGGAGGAGTGGATTTTGCTCTTAGCATTTTCACAAGAGCAAAGATCTTAGATTTTGAAGAGATTCCTATAAAGCCTGAATTAGGAAAATTTATTTTATCTTTAAGAATTCTCGAATTTTTGAAGAATTGGAAGCCTCTTTCTTAGAAAGGTTTGATGAGAATTATGCAGCAAATGAGACTTTTCCTCAATACGAGATATTTAAAGGATTTTCTGATTGGGAGATAAAAGAGGGCTTTTGCAGAAAAAAGCCAACTACCAGATATCTCAGTGCATTCAACGGACGATGCAATATCTCAGAACTTTCTCATCCTCTTGGGGTTTTCACAGCCTCAGATTAAGAGAAAGTATTGATCCCAATCCGTTTGCACAGGTTTTTAGCTATGAAAGGATCGGAGAAATCGAAACCAGCAACAATGAAGAAATGATTAAGCAGCATGTTGGTTGGTTCCATGAATTTGGAAATTTAAAGCTGGCAGAAAAACTACAGATTCTGCAAAAAGTGGGTGATTTACAAGGAGAACCCAAAGTACTAAAATTTGTGGTTAATCAAAAGGCTTTGGTAACTATCAGTGTTATCTCACCTAATTGGAATAACAATGTCATCCATATAATAAGTTTGATGATTTCAAAAAGAATCTGCACATCAATGATTTTCGAATTACGCTGGCAACATAAAGATTTTATGAGTAATAATTGCAAACAATGGGTTTCATATGCAATCGAGAGTTCAACTAATATGTTTCAAATTTTTAAATGGGAACTCCTAAATGGCATCGAATTGGCAGTGCAAAGATCACCCATAGTAAGAAATGTCTTTAAAGATTCTTTTCTAGACATCGAGATCAATGCTTTACCTTTTCTTAACAAGTGGGAGAAACAAGAAGCCATGTACACACCTCAGCAACCAGGCCTCCACAAGATAAAGACAAATATGGAAAAGGGAGAATCTTCAAAAGCAGCATCCAGGAGGAAAATAATGTTAGATGAAGATGCCAAAGGAAAAGTAACAGCATCTACTTTCCCAAAAGATTTGATAGATGCTCAGGACCCAGCAGCAGATATCGATGAAGAATACAACCGGCTGATAGAACGCAACTACCAGAAGATACTTGATGAGTACGAGCCAGCACATGATTCTTCCGATCATGATAATGATTGTGATTCAGATAGGAGTCCGATGGGACCATGGTAGAATCTTTAGCTGGCAATGTGATAATGTGGTCACATGTTGTAGCTAAAATCATTGTACTGGAAAAAGTTGAGTAGACACCATCAGTGAAAGAAATACCGACAGGACCCTCAATAATTTCCGCCTTTACGTCATCTCTTAGCTAGGATTAGATTCGCTAGGAAGTCTATATAACAAAGGGTCTGCAGAAGTTGACGATCATCGCTTGACAGAGAACTCTGAGATCTCTTGTTGTAATAAGCTTTATGTAGTCTGCTTGTTTTTGTTAATATTCGAAGCCTACTGGGCCGCCTATCTGAGGATAGTTTTTGTATCCAAAAGAACCTTGAGCTGTAAGGCGAAGGCATTTTGAAGACCTGTGGAGAGAGGTCATGTTGCGCACACATGTTCAGTTGAGGAGAAGTAACCTATCTCAGATCTGCTGTTTAGGAAACTTTGAATTTAATCAGAAGTAAGTTCGAATGCACCAAAGCTTTATTCTATTGTCTCCTCGTCTTAATTATTAGTCTCTGTTGACCGGTCACCCCTATTTTGTGGCACCCACCCGGAAGGGGAACCAGAGAGAGGTCGTGTTGCGTGCGCATGTTTAGTTGAGGAGAAGTAACCTATCTCAGATCTACTGTTTAGGAAACTTCTCCTCAACAGAACATGCGTGTGCAACACAACCTCTCTCTATCTTCTGGTAGTGGCGTTCTATCAGCCGGTTGTATTCTTCATCGATATCTGCTACTGGGTCCTGAGCATCTGTCAAATATTCTGAGAAAGTATATGTTGTTGCTTTTCCTTTGGCGTCTTCATCTAACATTATTGTCCTCCTCGATGCTACTTTTGAAGATTCTCCCTTTTGCATATTTGTCTTTATCCTGTGGAGGCCTGATTGCTGAGGTGTGCACATGGCTTCTTGTTTCTCCCACTTGTTAATAAAAGGTAAAGCACTGATCTCGATGTCTAGAAAAGAATCTTTAAAGACATTTCTTACTGTGGGTGAAATTTGCACTGCCAATTCAATGCCATTTACGAGTTCCCATTTAAAAATTTGAAACGTATTAGTTGAACTCTCAATTGCATATGAAACCCATTGTTTGCAATTATTACTCATAAAATCTTTACTGAATTGATCAAGATATTTCAGATCTTTTAATTCCATCCGACTAAGATCTGTTATTATTTGCTTTCTCTCATCAACTGGTTCTGGCACGAACTGTGTCTTTAATAATAAATCCAACGTAGACAATTCGGCTTCCATGACAGCTCTTCTTTCTGCTTCTGCTGGTCCCATCCACCAATCATAGACTATACCAGGCATACATTTTTCTGCTAGGACCATGATGGATATATTATGCAATTTTGTAGTAACCTGCATTTCATACAAAACTCCTATCCAAATCCGGATTGATTCTCCAGGGTTTGAAGAATTATCTAGATCTAGGATATAGCCACTCATATTAGCTGCATACAGGTCTTCTTCAACACGAGGGTATTTATTGACTTCTTTCAAAATATGTGCCTTATTCTGATTATTTATAGATGGCAAAATGAAAGAAGGGAATTTAGAGGCAGCTTGTTCAAGGGTCATGACTTCCTTTTTTGACTCAAAAGGTTTATCAGTTTTATATGTCTCTCTTTCACTGGTTAGCTTTCCAGTGTCCTTAGAAGTACCCTCTTCTACACTGGTTGCAGTTACTGCTTCTTTTGCCTCTTCTTATTCTTCTAAATCCCAATAATTGGGTGCACTCATATCTATATGAAACTTTCGAATTTCTTTGGCCTTCCTCTTATGTCTCCTTCTTCTCTTTTCTTCTTTTTCTAGCTTCTCTAATTGTTGTTCATCATAGAGAAATTTGAGATTAGCATTTATCAGATCAGCCTGTTTGCCTGGATTTTGTGAATTCTGTTCTAGTAATGGGGCACAGTCAGCTCTTGTGGGTGGCTGTCTAGTATTTGATGAAGAAGTACTAAACTTTGTTTTAGGTGGCCACTTTCCTCCTTTTACAAATATTCGATTTGCAAATTGAAATTCCTCTACAGGTGTAGTAGTATTGACATATGTTCTAAACATTTTATTTACAACAAAGAATGACTTTTCTTTGGTATATACAACTGGTTTGTGGACAGCGGTGTACTGGTGGAGGAACTAGGCTCTTCTGGTGTAAGAATATGGCGATAGAAAGATCTTCTTCCACTGATAGGAGTTGGTTCATTTTCTGAGATTGCGGGTAACACATGTTTTTCTGGCATAACTATTGGTAGTGGTATTATTGGTCTGTTTGGAATAATTCTAACACAACCATCTGACACAGACATTCTTTTGAGCACGCTATTTGAGCTATCTGTAGCTGCCAGGGACTTATATTGAATGTACCAGTCACTAGGCAAAGCTTCTTTGTCATAATGAACACCTTCTACCTGTGCATTGCTTGTTCCTACATCAACACAATCTTTTAACACTGGCTGTCTTAACTTCGAATGTACAGTATTTGTTAACTGAAATGAGGTTTGGACTATCACAGACAAATATTCACTATCTTCTACCATTTCGAGACCTTGTACTCCAATCAGGGCTTTCCAACAATCTTTAAGGTGGATATCAGACAAACTAATGGCATAGTCTGGATAGATAGTGCCATGTTGACATCCCGTGGATAGATTCCCAACTATAGTTCCTATTCGGGCATGTTCATATATATTGTGCCTGGTATCGAAAAGTTCAGCTATACAGGGAGTGTTAAGGCCATGACAGAATAATGGGGCTAGTCTAATTCTAATTCCCCCAAAGTGCAAATAGAAAAATCTCTTTTCAGCAACATATTTTCTAAACTTTCTAATTTCTTCTTCAGAAAACAAATTTAATCATACAATTTGTACAAATGGGCCTTTGATTCTTATCTTGAGCTCAACTTCTTTAAAATAGGATTTCTTAGTTAATTTGAATAGCATCGGAACTGGAAAAATTTCTTTTGAATTCAATGCATGAGGGTTCCAATTTTCCTGGTCTTCGACCTTCTCATGTTCTACCATGTCAGACTCAAGGGATCTACTATCTACTTCAGATACAGATCTTCTATCTATGGTTGAGAAATATCTTAAAAAGTTGGCCATGTTGAACTCTTACAATCTATTACAGAGATTGACTGAAGCAGCTTTTATTTACTCAGCACTTGTAAAACAATATGGTTTTCAAAGGCTACCTGGCTAACTTTGGGCTCTGTCTATAGAGTGTATTGTGTCCAAGGAACGGGTGTGGCTCTGATACCAAAATAGGGGTGACTGGTCAACAGAGACTAATAATTAATACGAGCAGGCAATAGAATAAAGCTTTGGTGCATTCGAACTTACTTCTGATTAAATTCAAAGTTTCCTAAATAGCAAATCTGAGATAGGTTACTTACAAAATAGAGGTGACCGGTCAACAGAGACTAATAATTAAGATGAGCAGACAATAGAATAAAGATTTGGTGCATTTGAACTTACTTCTGATTAAATTCGAAGTTTCCTAAACAGCAGATCTGAGATAGGTTACTTCTCCACAACTGAACATGCGCGCGCAACACGACCTCTCTCCAAGGGTCTTCAAAATGCCTTTGCTTTACAGCTCAAGGTTCTTTTGCATACAGAAACTCTCCTCAGATAGGCGGCCCAGTAGGCTTCGAAAATTAACAAAAACAAGCAGAGTACATAAAGCTTATTACAACAAGAGATCTCAGAGTTCTCTGTCAAGCGATGATCCTGAACTTCTGTAGACCCTTTCTTATATAGACTTCCTAGCGAATCTAATCCTGGCTAAGAGATAACGTAAAGGTGGAAATTATTGAGGGTCCTGTTGACCAGTCACCCCTATTTTGGTATCCGAGCCACACCTCGTTCCTTGGACACAATACACTCTATAGACAGAGCCTGAAGTTAGCTAGGTAGCCTTCGAAACCAAAATAGGGGTGACCGGTCAACAAAGACTAATAATTAAGATGAGCAGACAATAGAATAAAGCTTTGGTGCATTCGAACTTACTTCTGATTAAATTCGAAGTTTCCTAAACAACAGATCTGAGATAGGTTACTTCCCCTCAATTGAACATGCACGCGCAACACGACCTCTCTCCACGGGTCTTCAAAACGCCTTCTCCTTATAGCTAAAGGTTATTTTGGATACAGAAACTATCCTCAGACAGGCGGCCTAGTAGGCTTCGAATATTAACAAAAACAAGCAGAGTACATAAAGCTTATTACAACAAGATATCTCAGAGTTCTCTGTCAAGCGATGATCCTGAACTTCTGCAGACCCTTTCTTATATAGACTTCCTAGTGAAACTAATCCTAGCTAAGAGATGACGTAAGGCGGAAATTATTGAGGGTCCTGTTGGTATTTCTTTCACCGACGGTGTCTACTCAACTTTTTCCAGTACAATGATTTTAGCTACAACATGTGACCACATTATCACATTGCTAACTAAAGATTCTACCATGGTCCCATTGGACTCCTATCTGAATCATAATCATTATCATGATCGGAAGAATCATGTGCTAGCTCGTACTCATCGAGTATCTTCTGGTAGTGGCGTTCTATCAGCCAATTGTATTCTTCATCGATATCTGCTGTTGGGTCCTAAGCATCTGTCAAATCTTCTGGGAAAGTAGATGTTGTTGCTTTTCCTTTGGCATCTTCATCTAACATTATTCTCCTCTTGGATGCTAATTTTGAGGATTCTCCCTTTTCCGTATTTGTCTTTATCCTGTGGAGGCCCGGTTGCTAAGGTGTGTACATGGCTTCTTGTTTCTCCCACTTGTTAAGAAAAGGTAAAGCACTGATCTCGATGTCTAGAAAAGAATCTTTAAAGACATTTCTTACTGTGGGTGATCTTTGCACTGCCAATTCGATTCCATTTAGGAGTTCCCATTTAAAAATTTGAAACATATTAGTTGAACTCTCAATTGCATATGAAACCCATTGTTTGCAATTATTACTCATAAAATCTTTGTGTTGCTAGCATAATTCGAAAATCATTGATGTGCAAATTCTTTTTGAAATCATCAAACTTGTTATATGGATGACATTGTTATTCCAATTAGGTGAGATAACACTAATAGTTACCAAAGCCTTTTGATTAACCACAAATTTTAGTACTTTGGGTTCTCCTTGTAAATCACCCATTTTTTGCAGAATCTGTAGTTTTTCTGCCAGCTTTAAATTTCCAAATTCATGGAACCAACTAGCATGCTGCTTAATCATTTCTTCATTGTTGTTGATTTCGATTTCTCTGATCCTTTCATGGCTAAAAACCTATGCAAACGGATTGGGATCAATACTTTCTCTTAATCTGAGGCTATGAAAATCCCAAGGGGATGAGAAAGTTCTGAGATATTGCATCATCCGTTGAATGCACTGAGATATCCTGGTAGCTGGCTTTTTTCTGCAGAAGCCCTCTTTTATCTCCCAATCAGCAAATCCTTCAAATATCTCATATTGAGGAAAAGTATCATTTGCTGCATAATTCTCATCAAACCTTTGTAAGAAAGAGGCTTCCAATTCTTCAAAAATGTCGGGAATTCTTAAAGATAAAATAAATTTTCCTAATTCACGCTTTATAGGAATCTCTTCAAAATCTAAGAGCTTTGTTCCTGTGAAAATGCTGAGAGAAAAATCCACTCCTCCAATAAGTTGATAAAAATTCAAAACTTTGAGGGTCCAGATCATTTTGTCAGTGTATTCGCTAGACCATAGATAAGATAAACTTCTAAAAAAGATTTTTACCTTCATATTAGGCAAAGCATATATCTTTACCGGTGTATCATCTAGGCCCAGAGAAGTACCTATATTCTTGGATTGCCATGCTTGGCATTTTCATATCCAAGTATTTCTCCTCAGTCTCATTCCTACAACCCTTTTGATTTCTTCTGCAAGGTGGCCTGCATGTTCTTCAAATAGTCTGAATCTATCAATGAATGTAGAAAAACTATCGTCTTGTGGACCTTTACCTGGAATGGTAAAGCATGAACCTGTACAAGTCATGATTGCTTTATTCATATCCCTGGTTAATGAATCTGTTAGAAAATTTGAATTACCTGGGATCCACTCAACTTCAAAATCAAACTGTTGGAACCAAATTTGCCAAGCAATAATTCTTCTTTGCAATCTGTCTTGATATTTTGGCAGATAGAAAATATTTGAAATTCTTGGAGTCTGTTCTGATCAAGAATTTTACGGGAGTAAGATATAACTCAAATCGTTGTATCCCGTTGAATATAGCCAATGTTTCTTTTTCGGCTATGAAGTAATTCTTTTGACTGGGTGTAAATTCACCCGAAGCATAAGCACAAATTTTTTCTTCACCTTTCTCCCTTCATTCTAAAAGAACGACTGCCCAAAAATCTAGAGAAGCATCAGTTTGGAGAATAAGAAAACCATCACTTGGTGGCTGAAGCTTTGGCAGTTGTTGGCATTCTGCTTTCAATTGTTTGACTGCTGCTGTTGCTTCTTGTGAAAAATCCATGTTTGAGATGTTTCCTTATCGACGCTGTTTTCTCTATCAGATTTGGGATATACTTGTGAAGATAATTCAGAACACCTAAGAATCTTTGAATTGTTTTGGTATCCTTCAATTCATCTGGAAACTGTGTCAATTTGGTTAATACATGAGGTTGCATTTGAATTGCACCATTGACAACATTAATTCCCTGAAAATCAATATTGTCTTGGAATAAAGACATTTTCCTTTTTGACAAAACTATACCATGCTGCTGAACTTCTTTTAGAAAAATTTCTAAATGCTCTAGATGGGTTTTTACATCTAGACTATGAATGAGGATATCGTCTATATATGTAACAATGAAATCATATTTAGCAAAAATAAAATCCATTCTTCACTGGAAGAATGCAGGGGCATTTTTCAAACCGAAGGGAACAACCTTCCATTGGTAAAATCCGGCTGGACAAATAAAAGCAGTTTTATGCCGGTCTTCTGGCTGAATCTGAATCTGATAATACCCAGACTTCATGTCAAATTTACTAAATACCTTGTTATGCTGAATTTTTTGCATTATAGTTTCTGGCCTTGGTAATGGATAGTTAAAGCTCTGAGTGATGGCATTGAGGGGTTTATAGCTTATCACCATTCTAGGCTTTCCCCTAACTATCTCAGAATCATTCCTTACCAGAAACGCAGAGCAAGCGTAATGGGATTTACTTGGCTCAATGAGTTGCATATGTAGAAATTATTTTATCTGTTTCTTTATTTCTTGCTCATCTGAGGGAGTGCAGGGAATCAGCTTTCCCTTGACTCCATTGTCATGCAAGGTTATAATTTCTTGCATCGGACTTTCTGTTTCCCAAAAATGTTGTGGGTTTTTCGAGTAACTTTTTAGAAGTCTTTTTTGGATCTCATCTTGTTCTGTAGACCAATTGGGATTTATGCATGCCAATTATTTTATTTTAGAATCTGCTCTTGCTTCATAGAACTACAGGACTTCCTACCAATCATCAGAATCTTTTACTGGCTTTCTGGCTCCTATTCTTTTTTGGCTATTTTCATGTCTGGCTTCCGAGTTTGCAATAAACAACCTAGGGATAGAAATAGGTTTCTTTTTAATATTGATAATCAGCTTATCTTGGTTGATTGTTAATGGAAGCACAGAATTTAAAAATGGCATTCCCAACATTAAATTAGCTGAGGGATCAAAATGTTGTATTGCAGAGATCTTAACAATACTCCCCCCAACTTTCAAAGAAATATTGTCTACATAATGAGTTAAACTGACAGATCCTCCAATGGTTTCTGAAACGAGTATATTTTGCAGTGGTTTCCATAGAGATTTCAATAAAGATGGTCTAGCCAAATTATTAGATCCACTGGTATCAATGAATGCATCTACAGATATCCATTCATTTTTTACTTGGACTTGAACCGGGATATAAATGAGGCTATTAGTTTTGACTATCTTTTTTAACAATGTATTTTCTTCGATTCTTTTAATCTCTGGTTGTGGAAGACTAGTTGAGGCTGTTGTTCTTTTCTCAAAAGGGAAAAAAGCATTTACTTCAGGAAAAGGTAACAGAGGCTGCTTACCTTTTTGTATCAACTTCTTTGACTGTTCTGACTGTGCATTTACAGATTCATCATCTGAATCCTCTGATGTTTCACTAGTGATTTCAGTGTCACTTTCTTCTTCGCTGTAATGATTTTCATCTGAAAAATCCTCGTCAGAACATGATGGACAAAAATTTTATTTTGAACATTTTCTTCTTCTTCTGCATCTGATATTTCAGTTAGAATATATACATCTGAAATATCATCTTCTGAATCTACAACTGACGAATCATCTTGAAACTCTTCTATATATATACATGCTTTAAGCTTACTAGATGAATTCTGTGGGAACTTACGTGCAAAATGTCCTTCTTTTTTACAAATGAGACAACAGTTGTTGTTTCTGGGTCTTGATCGTTTCTTCAAAAATTTATATCTACAGAAAAGCTTTCTTGGATTTGAGACTCTCTTTGGTTTAAATCTACCATACCTTTTTGTTTTCTTCTTCTTTCTGAGAGGTGTCCATGGTAGCATTATTTTGCAGACATCTGAATTGGGTGTGATGTCATGCGCCTTCTTCTGCCAGCGTAAGTATTTAACTTTCTCTGTAACTCTGAAAAGAAGGTCAATCCAATAAACTTGATCTAGTCTTTTGTTCTGTACATCTAGATCTTTCATAATGAGGTCTCCTCGATTCCCTGGTAATTTTGACAAAAATGAAATTTTTTGAGCCACATCATTTGAGAGATTATCTTTAAAAACCTTAGCCATGAAATCTTTACTGCATTGATCAAGATATTTCAAATCTTTTAATTCCATCCGACTAAGATCTGTTATTATTTGCTTTCCCTCATCAACTCGTTATGGCACAAACTGTGCCTTTAATAATAACTCCAATGTAGACAGTCCGGCTTCCATGACAGTTCTTCTTTCTGCTTCTGATGGTCCCATCCACCAATCATAGACTATACCAGTCATACGTTTTTCTGCTAGGACCATGATGGATATATTATCCAATTTTGTAGTAACCTGCATTTCATACAAATCTCCTATCCAAATCCGGATTGATTCTCCAAGGTTTAAAGAATTATCTAGATCTAAGATATAGCCACTCGTATTAGCTGCATACAGGTCTTCTTCAACACGAGGGTATTTATTGACTTCTTTCAAAATATGTGCCTTATTCTGATTATTTATAGATGGCAAAATGAAAGAAGGGAATTTAGAGGCAGCTTGTTCAAGGGTCATGACTTCCTTTTTTGACTCAAAAGGTTTATCAGTTTTATATGTCTCTCTTTCACTGGTTAGCCTTCCAGTGTCCTTAGAAGTACCCTCTTCTGCACTGGTTGCAGTTACTGCTTCTTTTGCCTCTTCTTCTTCTTCTAAAACCCAATAATTGGGTGCACTCATATCGATATGAAACTTTGGAATTCCTTGGCCTTCTTCTTATGTGTCCTTCTTCTCTTTTCTTCTTTTTCTAGCTTCTCTGATTGTTGTTCATCATAGAGCAATTTGAGATTAGCATTTATCAAATCAGCCTATTTGCCTAGGTCGTCCAGAACATCTTCTGCATCAGCACACCAAGTGGTTAAATAGTTTCCTATCTGGTATATTTGGTCCATGTCATTTGGATTTTGTGAATTATGTTCTAGTAATGGGGCACAGTCAGCTCTTGTATGTGGTTGTCTAGTATTTGATGAAGAAGTACTAAACTTTGTTTTAGGCGGCCACTTTCCTCCTTTTACAAATCTTCGATTTGCAATTGAAATTCCTCTACAGGTGGAGTAGTATTGACATATGTTCTAAACATTTTATTTACAACAAAGAACGACTTTTCTTCTGGTATATACAACTGGTTTGTGGACAGTGGTATATTGGTGGAGGAACTAGGCTCTTCTGGTGTAAGAATATGGCGATAGAAAGATCTTCCACTAACAGGAGTTGGTTCATTTTCTGATATTGCTGGTAACACATGTTTTTCTGGCATAGCTATTGGTCGTGGTATTATTGGTCTGTTTGGAATAATTCTAACACAACCATCTGACATAGACATTCTTTTGAGCATGCTATTTGAGGTATCTGTAGCTGCCAAGGACTTATATTGAATGTACTAGTCACTAGGCAAAGTTTCTTTGTCATAATGAGCACCTTCTACCTGTGCATTGCTTATTCCTATAGCAACACAATCTTTTAACACTGGTTGTCTTAACTTTGGATGTACAGTATTTGTTAACTGAGATGAGGTTTAGACTATCATAGACAAATATTCACTATCTTCTACAATTTCGAGACCTTGTACTCCAATCAGGGCTTTCCAACAATCTTTAAGGTGGATATTAGACAAACTAATGGCATAGTCTGGATAGATAGTGCCATGTTGACATCCCAAGGATAGATTCCCCAGTATAGTTCCTATTCGGGCATGTTCATATATATTGTGTCTGGTATCGAAAAGTTCGGCTATACAGGGAGTGTTAAGGCCATGACGGAATAATGGGGCTAGTCCAATTCTAATTTCCCCAAAGTGCAAATAGAAAAATCTCTTTTCAGCAACATATTTTCTAAACTTTCTAATTTCGTCTTCAGAAAACAAATTTAATCCTACAATTTGTACAGATGGACCTTTGATTCTTATCTTGAGCTCAACTTCTTTAAAATAGGCCTTCTTAGTTAATTTGAATAGCATCGGAACTGGATAAATTTCTTTTGAATTCAATGCAGGAGGGTTCCAATTTTCCGGGTCTTCGACCTTCTCATGTTCTACCAAGTCAGACTCAAGGGATCTACTATCTACTTCAGATACAGATCTTCTATCTATGGTTGAGAAAGATCTTAAGAAGTTGGCCATGTTGAACTGTTACAATCTATTCCAGAGATTGACTGAAGCAGCTTTTATTTACTCAACACTTGTAAAACAATATGGTTTTCAAAGGCTACCTGGCTAACTTCAGGCTCTGTCTATAGAGTGTATTGTGTCCAAGGAACGGGGTGTGGCTCTGATACCAAAATAGGGGTGACCGGTCAACAAAGACTAATAATTAAGACGAGCAGACAATAGAATAAAGCTTTAGTGCATTCCAAATTTGAAAACCATTCTTAAACAAAAAAATAACCAACCAAGCCATACAACAACAACATTGCAGACCTGTATTACATATTACAATATTTCCCTATTAGATGTGAAAAAATTCCTTTTAATTACATAAATTTTTTAATCTATAAAGCTTGAAGTTTTTAATGGAGATGAAATTCTATTGATAATGTTCTTTGATTGAGCAATGTTAAGAGAAAAAATCAATTCCCTTGGTTGTTGAAGTTATATATTTATTTTTTTTATTTGCTTTAAATTGTTGCAAGCTGAACAAAACATATAGTATAAATTAGAAACAAATCAAAACTAAAAAAAAATTTCCATTTTCCAAATAGATTTATATTTTCAATGAAAAAATTTCAAATACTTTTGAAGATTATCTAATGAATAGAAGAAATAGATGTTTACTTTTTTTAATAGAATTTGAGAAAAATGTTTGCCTATTTACTAAATTCTATTGAGAATTTATAGTGTGTTAATGTAGCCACTTTTTAAATTTTAAAGATTTAGAAGGACACCATTTCATTTTGGCATTTTTTTTATAAATAGTTTATTTAATATACACTTGTTAATAGAAATACAATTTTTTTTTTATAATTTTTCATCTTTGAAAAGTTAGATAAATATATGCCGTTCCAAATAAAATTAAAACCAACTCTTCAAATTTGATCACTGATCGACACACTTACCCAGTGACAATTCGCAATATGATCATATAAAGCCTATTGTGGAAAGAGGAGTTTAAGCCAAATTGCCACTGCAATCATTGTGATCCAATTGTTTGTAAATTCAATATCCATGTTGATATTATAATTTATTATCATTACTAATATAAATGGCTCACCCATGTCCACAAAAGGAAAGCAAGCTGGAAAGCATTTTGCAAGAACCATCAAGCTTTATGTGATTGTCATAAATATAATAGCCACAATTAAAGAATTAAGTTTTACAGTGCAATTATTTGGATACCTTGAACAACGTAGAATGGATCAAGAATATAATAAGTTGAGTACGATCGAACCAAAACAACTTATCGGTTGGCTGCACCACTGGAATTCCTTTAACTACAGCATGTTTCACTTGAATTTCTAAGGCCATCTCTAGTATTATAAGTTGCAGCTTCAATCCAACTATCAAAACTATCTGCAGATGAAAGTAATGGAGTGCCAACAAACACGCAGATGTCAATAGTGAACAACTTTTCTAGATAGTTAACTTATATCATCAATAATTCTTCTTCCGAACATTTCTAGGGACTCACAGCTAAGGGGACGAAAGAGAACCAAAAGTATGAATTCCAGTCTGCTCACACAGTAATACACCCAATCAGAGAGAGAACGTCAGATTCGATAGTAACGGAAACCAAACTAAACTTTGGAGTAAGACAAAGAGTTGTGAAGACTTACTATGCAGATTGATAAGCATAAAACCCACGGCAAAAATCCACAAGGGAACACTGCAGATAACGCAACAAATGCTGGAGCGTTACGTAAAAAGGAAGGGGAGGTTTCCAAGAAAAACAAAACAAAAGGACTGTTAAGCGCTGCAGGAAGAAAATCCATTATTATGGCAAGACACCAAAGTCTTTACGCACAAAAAGTTATTACGAACCTGATTCCAATCACCCTCTTGAAGTCATCATCCAATGACCTCTTTATATATTTATGAAAATCAAACTTCTTGTTATTTGCAGAGAAATGGGCCTATCCGGTACCAAGAAAGAAAATTTCAACACAAATCAGTTAAATCACGTGAATGAAATGGTTGTTTAAACAAAGACGAAATGGAAACGAAAGATTTGAATTAATGGAGACGTACAATGATGAAGCCATGGCGCAAGGTTGGGTAATCAACTTTCCTTATTCACTGAAAGAATTGTCTAAAGAAGCAAACCTGCAAGTCTACCACTGTTAAATGCTAAACGAATATTACCATTACTACCATTACGTGTAAATGGGATTCAGGTAAGATAAATATCAAGGAAAATTTGGAGTATGAATTACTTACAACCCATTTAATAATGGGTGTTCTGCTCCATAAATTCATATGACTCCTTACAAATGTAGTTTGTTGGGCTAATCTGAACCTCGAAGGATCTGCATGAAACAAACAGCAAGCACGTAGTTGCTTGTACTTAAAAACAACCTTTCTAACATTCTCAAAAACGTTATCTAATACTCTTGATGTTCTATTTTAATGTTTTTAACTTGAGACCATTTTACAGGTGTCATTTGGAGATAATATAGAAATGAATGTTCTAAATTTTATGTGAGTTTCCAGGTGTTATTTTAGAATTTGTTGTTGTCCTATCTATATGAGTTGTATCTGAGTTAGAATCTCTATCATCTGGGTTGTTATGTCTCTGGAGTCAATAAATCCCATCACTATATAATGGATCATTGTTAAGCATTTGTATATGAGAAAACACAGGTCTGAATTAATATGTCTCATTTGATGAAATCTCTGTTATCCTTAATTGTTTAAATATGTCCCAGTTGAAACTTTCAGATTCACTCGTTTATGTTGGAATGTTAATTCCAACTGCAGGCAGCAGGCGGACGTGGGCAGCCGACTCAGCAGGCGTACATAAACCCAAAACCGTCGGAGCCAAACCAGCAAACCACCCTGATGCATTTCGCACCGCTTTTCCGAAAAAGCTGTTTCCGTAGCGGAGGCTCCAAACACCCTCACTCTCCGCCACGCGTCCCCAGTACGAACACCAAAACCACTTTCCCTGGACGGTAAAGGTCGATTGGTTTGCCCGAGGTTGGTGTGCGAATCACGTCGGATCATCTGGGCGCTCAATCACTGTCGTTGACTTCCCGAAGATGCATACAGCCCGTGTCAAATCGATTTTTGCGTGGAGTGAATGACTTTTCCGTTGACCGTCGTAGTGGAATCAATGGTCTTTAATGTGTCTTCGTAGATATTAGGTGGAGGCGTTAATTTTAGTCATGGGCACATCATTAATATAGTTATGGGCACATGTTCCATATTAGATACGTTATGTTTCTTTTATATTTTTGATATATTGTTATTGTGGTTAACGTGCGGTAGTTTTATGGTGGTGCCTGCGCACGATGTTATGTAAGTTTTTTTTGGTGTAGTTTTTTTTAATGTTGTGAGTGGGGTGGCTACGCATAGAAGTGCGATTTTTCCTTTTGCATATGCACAGCAGTGCTGTAATGTTGGTCTGGCATTGAAAAACAGAGGTATGTTTTGAAATTGTTTTATGTAATATCCACAGCAGTGGAAAATCTGTGAGAGCAGCAGAGTAGTTTTTTTTTTGTAATTCCCTCTTTGCACAGAGGAAGAAATATGTAACAGAATATTTTTTTAATTAATAGAAATGTGTTGTGACTGTGTAATGCTGTGTTCTGAGTGAATTTGTTTTTAGAGAGTTCCTCTGCAAAAGATCCTGGACAGAGGAAACAGAGCATTGTCTCTGTGGTGAATTTTTATTTTGGTTTTGGTATTTCTCCATTTAAAAAAAATACCCAACAGTGGTATCAGAGCTAGTCCAGGCTCTTTGAAGACTCAAAGAAGCTGAAGGAAGGTGGTGTTGCAGCAGAGAAATCTTCTCCAGCAGTGTGAAGTTTCAGCCAAAGGGATTCAGGTATTTCTCAAGTTTTTGAGTTATTATTGGAAACAGTCAGTGATTTAAAAAAAACACAGTCAAGTATTTAAAGCCTAGATAAGAATGGCAAGGTCAAAGAAGAAAGCCTCCAAGCCTGCTAAAAATGTGTCTCCCTCCTCTACTAAACTAGAAGGCAATCCATTAGAATACATTCTATTTGAAGTTCCAAAGTTTGATGGAAACTTTGATGTATGGGAAATAAAGATGAGGGCTTTCCTAATGTTTGAGGGGATTGAAGTCTGGGAGTCAGTGATTGATGACAGCAAGATGGATAAAGAATCCATGGAGCATGATGCACAAGCAGCAAAGACTATCTTGGATGGACTACCTGATTCTGTGAAGAGGAATCTAGGAAAATGTTCATCAGCAAAGGAGATATGGGACAGACTGCATGACCTTCATGCAAAGGAAGCACTGACCATGACAATGAGTCAAGAAGAACCCATCATAGAAGCTGAGAATGAAAAGCTTGACCTCATCAAGCTTCAAGTAAAAGAAAGGGATGAAGAACTTGCCAAGCTTAAGAAGGAGCTTGACCAATGCAAGAAGAAACATCATGAAGAAGTCATATCCATGACAAATCAGCTGAATGAAGCAAAGAAGCAGGCAGATGCCTTGACAAGTCAACTTGAACAAAGGCACATGAGAGTGAATAAGCTTGTGGAAGAGATTGGACAGTACAAGGTAGAGGTCTCCTCCCTTAAGTCTGAACTAGAAGAAGCCAAGAAGCAGGCACAAGGAGCTGAAAAGAAAATGAAGAGTAGTCAAGCAAAAGATGAAGAAATCTCCAAAATGAAGACAGATATTATCTCCTTCAAAATAGTAGCAGCTGAAGCTACTCGTAGCAAGAAAGAAATTGAGGGACAACTAGCAAAGAGAAATGATGTATGTGAAAAGTTAGAAGAAGAGATTGTCCTCCTCAGGAAGAAGGTTGAAGGGATGAACAAAATCATGAAGAGCTCTCAAGCTTTGGATGACATGCTCAGCTATCACAGATCTCCATCTGATAAATCAAGACTTGGGTATGTAGCTGAACCCTCAAACAAGGATGAGGATGCTTTAAGCAAAGGAGATGTGAAGAAGCCAGAAAGAGATGGTGATGCTCCTAGTTCCAGCAAAGGCAAGGAGAAAAATGAAGGCAGCAATAGAAGAGATCCTGCTCCAAGCAGAAAATCAGCTCCAAGAAGAAATGTAGTTGATGGCAAAGAGGCAAGATGCAATGGTCATCAACAAAGGATCTCAAGGCAGCAAAGCTTCAGAAGTACATCAATGAAACTGCCATCTCCCAGGTACCAAAGTTCATTTTATGGTTATTGTTATGCTTGCTCAAACTTTGGTCATATGGCAAAAGAATGTAGAGCATTTCATAAAGATAAATGTTGTGGTCTTCGACAACCTCCAAGAAACAATTTTAGAAGAAATCATGAAATGTCATTCATGAACAATGTTGAATGTTTCAAGTGTCATAATATTGGGCATATGGCACGAGACTGTAACTTAACATGGGCTCCTATGCAAGCTAGACCCATGCAAAAGAAGAAAGTTACACAAGTATGGAGAAGGAAGGAAAGGCAATCTGAAAACCCCTTGAACTCCCCAGTGGATCTAAATTTATTTTGAGAAGAGTCTGCCAAAAGAAGACAAGCATACATTAAAGGGGAGCTTGTAATTTTTGTTTGTTGAACTGTATTAACAGTCATTTGTTGATGGAGGATGTATTGCAGCGCAGCAGTTGCAAATGAAATGTTTGTTAATCCCTCTAAAAGGTAATATGCAGCAGTGATGAAATCAGCAATGTTTTTGCTTTGTTTTTATGCAATATGCACATAAATGCATAAAGAAGAAAAGATGGCAGCGCTGAAATGCAAAGAGCAGCAGCGAGATAAGAGAAAAATGCAAAGCTTGGAAACCCTCACAGCAGTGGGAAGACAAAATATAAAACAGCAGTTTGAATTTTTTTTATAATGCAATATGCATAGAAATGCATAAAGAAAAACAGGGGCAGCGCATAGTTTTAATGCACATGGGTGAATGAGAATGTGTGTGGCAGCAGAAAACCAAAGGAATTGCACAGTAGTGCATTGTGTAAAAAAAATGAAGACTAAGATTGTGTGAAGCAAGGGTGCATAAGAAAAGGCAGCAGCCCGTGTTAATTTTTTTTCGTGGAGAATGAAGTGCCAAGTGTATGTGCACACAGCAGTACAAATTGCAGCAGCAACACAACAGCAAGTGTATGGACAGCAGCAGCTTGAAGAAAAGTTTTCCCATTGGCAAGAAGGAGAAGCACACAGCAATGCAAATAAGAAAATGCAGCAGCATGAAGTTTTGTTGAAGAAATGAAAGGTAATGGACAACAGCACATGTAAAATTTTTTTTCTTTACAGCAGTATATGTAACTGTAATGAATGTGTTGTTCATTGAATTGAAATGCAATATATGCAACAGCAGTGAATGTAAGAAATATTTACACACAGCAGTGTAAATTTGTAAGTTGGGACAGTGTAATTGTTCCAGAAAAGACAGAGTATTTTGTCTTTGAAAAGTGCACAAGCAGTGCAAGTGTAGACACAGCAGTGTGGGATAGACACAGTAAAGAAGATGGCACAACAGTGCAGCAGAGAATATGCAGCAGCATAAAAGAACAATGTAATGAGTTTGCACACACAGCAGTGCAATGATTGTTTGTTTTGAAACTGCATGTAAAGCAGTGTCTGTTTGTAATCCCTCTGTTAATGAGGAAGGTGCTTTTCAGCACAGTGTCATGGTGAATCCCTCAGTCAAGAGGAAGATGCTTTTCAGCATAGTGTGGTAAATCCCTCTATCAAGAGGATGATGCTTTTCAGCATAGTCACAGGTGAATCCCTCTGTCAAGAGGAAGGTGCTCTTCAGCACATTGTTATGGTGAATCCCTCTGTCATGAGGAAGGTGCTCTTAAGCACAGTTTCAGGTTAATCCCTCTATTAAGAGGAAGACAACTTTGTTTGTTTGTGAACTGCATCAGAAGCAGTTGGTGAATCCCTCTATGTGAGGATGATATTTTTGTAACAGCAGTGTTGAGGAATCCCTCTATGAGAGGAAGTGTTTGGGTATGTCCTAATGCCCAGCAGTTGAAATTAAAGGGGAGTGTTGGAATGTTAATTCCAACTGCAGGCAGCAGGCGGACGTGGGCAGCCGACTCAGCAGGCGTACATAAACCCAAAACCGTCGGAGCCAAACCAGCAAACCACCCTGATGCATTTCGCACCGCTTTTCCGAAAAAGCTGTTTCCGTAGCGGAGGCTCCGAACACCCTCACTCTCCGCCACGCGTCCCCAGTACGAACACCAAAACCACTTTCCCCGGACAGTAAAGGTCGATTGGTTTGCCCGAGGTTGGTGTGCGAACCACGTCGGATCATCTGGGCGCTCAATCACTGCCGTTGACTTCCCGAAGATGCATACAGCCCGTGTCAAATCGATTTTTGCGTGGAGTGAATGACTTTTCCGTTGACCGCCGTAGTGGAATCAATGGTCTTTAATGTGTCTTCGTAGATATTAGGTGGAGGCGTTAATTTTAGTCATGGGCACATCATTAATATAGTTATGGGCACATGTTCCATATTAGATACGTTATGTTTCTTTTATATTTTTGATATATTGTTATTGTGGTTAACGTGCGGTAGTTTTATGGTGGTGCCTGCGCATGATGTTATGTAAGTTTTTTTTGGTGTAGTTTTTTTTAATGTTGTGAGTGGGGTGGCTACGCATAGAAGTGCGATTTTTCCTTTTGCATATGCACAGCAGTGCTGTAATGTTGGTCTGGCATTGAAAAACAGAGGTATGTTTTGAAATTGTTTTATGTAATATCCACAGCAGTGGAAAATCTGTGAGAGCAGCAGAGTAGTTTTTTTTTTGTAATTCCCTCTTTGCACAGAGGAAGAAATATGTAACAGAATATTTTTTTTAATTAATAGAAATGTGTTGTGACTGTGTAATGCTGTGTTCTGAGTGAATTTGTTTTTAGAGAGTTCCTCTGCAAAAGATCCTGGACAAAGGAAACAGAGCATTGTCTCTGTGGTGAATTTTTATTTTGGTTTTGGTATTTCTCCATTTAAAAAAAATACCCAACAGTTTAGGTCGTCATTTTTCAAACATGAGACTGCTGGACAAGACCATTTAGAGAAGAAAAATGAAAAGAACTCACCTTGTGAAAATTGATAATCCATTGTTACCATCTCCTTTTCCCATCCTTTCCAACGCCTCATCTAGGCACGAAAAGGATTTGTATTTTCAGTTAAAGATGTTTCGAATGCATGAAGATATGAAAGAAATTAATTCAAACCGAGAAAATATTTACACTGAATGAGTTGCACTTACTTTTGCTCTTGCTAGTGCGATTGTTAGGACACTATATAACACATGCAGAGTTGCCAACGTAAAGATGAAGTAGTGGAGCTGGTTCATGCCTGTGAGGGAGACCAGAGGAAACTTACCGTTGAATCGAGAGGGAAAGAACATTTATCAAACTTATATCAAATGGACTAACAGGGTCTAAGTGACCTCTAATTGTATCGGGAAATTCGAATACGCAAGATAGAGTATGGTGTCTACCTGTTCGGAACAATGATCGCTACCAGCAGCCATTGGTTCTTCCTTTTGACATGGAAGCATGCTATAAGCTATTCCTTTTGGTATACAAATCTTAGAAATGGGCTTCTTCCTTTTGGTATACAAATCTTAGAAATTGTTGGAATTTAATTCCAACTGCAACAATGAACAGCTGTACATGAATCTGATTTGCAGTAAATGTTTCAGCCTGTTCGGTGCAGCAAAGTCGCCTTTGATATTTTTGCACATAAATATGCATTAAAGCTTCAGTTGATTTCCCCTGCAGACAGCCGACTTGATTTTGATAAAGGCATCACCGCCTTGCTGCAATAAATTCAGTGATAAACATTAAAATATATTTTGTAATATTTTATTGTTTTAATCAGATATTTTTCAGCATATAAATACCGCACAGCAGTTCTGTTTTAAGGTTAGAATGTTAGAAGAAGCAGCAGCAGCAGCTGAAGAATCACGCAGAGCAGAGGAAAGCACGCAGCAGCTTGAAGAGGAAGAAGAATAATTTCAGAACAGTGAAATGCACAGCAGTGCAGAAATTTGAATGTAATTTGTTTTTTATGTTCATCTGTGTGGAACAGAATCGTTCCTTAGTAAATTTCTGAAGTAGATGTTCAGCAATAGAAGTTTTGAAATTCCCTCTGTATGAGGAAGACAAATCTGTAACAGTTAGTTTATTTTGATAAATACAAGTTAAATTTTTCCTGTTGCTGTTACACCGTCACCGTTGCTGAAACACGACGATCAGCGTTGCTGAAACAGCTCGTAACTCAAAATACTTGACGTCAAAATTTTTACGTTGCTGAAACACCGTTGCTGAAACACCTGTTTCAGCAACTGAAAAAAAACTGTGTTGCTGAAACACCGTTGCTGAAACACCTGTTTCAGCAACTGAACAAAAAAAACTGTGTTGCTGAAACACAGTTTCCAGCAAGCGAATTTTTCTGTTTTTCTGTGTAAAAACAGAGTGCGATTTTTGTCTGTTTGTTATGGGATTTATCAGAAAATTCCAACATGGTATCGGAGCCAGTCTAGGCACTCAGTGAGTCAAAAACAGAGATTGTTTTTCACTGTAGGAGCTGTAAGAAGTTTGTTAAGCAGATTTTTTCTAGCAGAGAAAGTTTTTACTTGTTTTTTAAAATACAGTCAGTATCTTTTCTTTACCAGTACAGGTTAAGATGGCAGATGCTGGAACAGGTTTGACAAATCCCCAACTGCCTCAGTTTAATGGGAAAAATTACAGTTATTGGTCCATAACAATGAAAGCATTGTTTGCTTCTCAAGGAATATGGGAGCTGGTTGAAACAGGTTATGCTGAACCTGCAGATGCAACAGCACTGGCTGCTTTGACAGCAGCAGAAAGAGACCAATTGAAGGGTGACAGAAAGAAGGATTGTAGAGAAAATCTTGAGATGTTTACCCTCAAGGTTTGAATCTATTGTGGTGGCAATAGAAGAAACAAAAGATCTCTCACAGTTCACGGTAGATGAGCTGAGTGCTTCTCTGTTGTCTCATGAACACAGACTGAGTAGAGGAACAGATTCCTCTTTTGAGTAAGCATTCAAGACTCAGATGTCTTTTGGGCAAAGAAGAGGTAGAGGCAGAGCAAATTACAGAGGTCGTGGAAGAAGCCAAAACAGAGGCAGAAATTACCCTGCTAGCACAAGCGGAAGGAGCTGCAATCAGAACCAAGCTGAAGGTTCAAGCAAACAGCAAGCTCATGGACAAAGGTATGACAAATCCCAAGTCCAATGTCATTATTGTAAAAAATTTGGACACTATGCCAATGAATGCAAGAAAAAACAAAATGACATGAACAATAGGCAGAATGTTAATTTTGCAAATGAAGAAGATAAGAACCCAAAGAATGTGCTGTTAACATGTAACATAGCACAAGACAAACAAGATGATTTTTGGTTCTTAGACTCAGGTTGTAGTAATCACATGACTGGAAATATTGCAATGTTTGCCAATCTGGATGAAAATGTGAAATCTGAGGTAACAACAGGGACTGATGATAAGATAACTGTCAAGGGTAAAGGCAGTGTCAATATCCGAGCAAAAAATGGAGAACAGATGACTGTGCAAGCTGTATACTATGTACCTGGTCTGAAATGTAATCTTTTGAGCATTGGACAGCTCATGAACAAAGGTTACAACGTGTTCTTCAAAGATGATTTGTGTACTATCAGAGACATACCTCCAAGTAAAAAGATCATTGCACAGGTGCAGATGACCAGCAATAGAATGTTTCCTCTCAAACTCAGGGCAGATTTGAAGGAAGGCAGAACTATTGCGGCTGTAACACAAGAAGTCTTTCAAGAACAGGTGAAAGATGTGAATTGGTTGTGGCATTTGAGATTTGGACATCTCAATTTCGGAGGCCTGAATCTGTTGCACAGAAAGGGCATGGTAAAGGGATTGCCGTTGATTGAGAAACCGGACAGCCTTTGTGAAGGCTGCATCTTGGGCAAGCAACATAAGGAAAGCTTTCCAGCAAGAAAGAGTATAAGGGCAAAAGCACCCTTGGAAATAGTTCACTCTGATGTGTGTGGACCGATGCAAATGCCATCATTTGCTGGAAATAGATATGTTTTAACTTTTATTGATGATTACACCAGAAAGACATGGGTGTATATGCTGAAACAGAAGAGTGAAGTGTTTGAGAAATTCCGCCACTTCAAAACTCTTGTTGAAAAACAGAGTGGGCATTATATCAAAGTGCTCAGAACAGATAGAGGAGGAGAGTACATCTCCCAAGAATTTCTGCGTTTTTGCAGAGAAAATGGCATACAAAAGCAGTTCACAGCAAGGTATACACCTCAGCAAAACGGTGTTGCTGAAAGAAAGAATAGGACCATTCTTGACATGGTCAGAAGTATGCTGAAGGCAAAACATTTGCCGTATGAGTATTGGGCAGAAGCTGTTACTTGCGCAGTTTACATCTTGAATAGATGCCCAACTAAAGCTGTCATGAACAGAATACCAGAAGAGGCATGGAGTGGTCAAAAGCAAACTGTCACTCACATGAGAGTATTCGGTTGTGTGGCATATGCACATGTACCGGATCAGCTAAGGAAAAAGCTTGATAGTAAGGGGGAGAAGTGTGTCTTTATTGGCTATTGTGATGAGTCAAAGGCATACAAACTCTATAATCCATCCACCAAGAAGTTAATAGTAAGCAGAGATGTGCAGTTCATTGAAGATGAAGCTTGGGATGGAAGCTTGGATAAAACAGTGAATGTGAAGACAATAGTGTCTCATGAAGAAGAAGAGGAAGGGACAACAGCAAATAATCCTTCCTTGGTGGCTCCTCCTACACCACAGCAAGTACAACAAACCACACCACAAGCTGGAATCCGAACAGCCTTGAGAAGTCAAGGAAGAACAGTTGCTGTTACACCACAAACAGCAACTGCTGAAACAGCAACTGCTGAAACAGCAACTGCTGAAACAGCACAGGGATCAAATACACCCTCAAGTTCGGATGGAACTCCAAGCACACCAAGAAGACCAAGATTCAGAAATCTGAGTGAGATTTATGAATAAGGAGAGGTAAGTAACAATACCGGTCTGAATTCATTATTCGCTTTGTATTGTCATATTGATGACCCAATCCATTTTGAAGATGCTGTAAATGAAGATAAATGGATTGAAGCAATGAATGAAGAAATTGGTGCAATAGAGAAGAGTAAAACATGGGAGTTAGTGGATCTCCCTAAAGGCAAAGATGCCATTGGAGTTAAGTGGGTTTATAAGACCAAGAGTAATGCCGAAGGTAAGATTGACAGGCACAAAGCAAGGCTTGTTGTGAAAGGCTACAAGCAGCAACAAGGCATAGACTATGATGAAACCTTTGCACCAATAGCAAGGATGGAAACAGTGAGAACAGTGTTGTCTATTGCAGCACAACACAAATGGAAGATTTATCAGATGGATGTTAAATCTGCATTCCTGAATGGAGTGTTAAAAGAAGAGGTTTATGTTGATCAACCTCCGGGCTATGAAGTTGAAGGACAAGAGCATAAAGTTTGTAAACTGAAGAAGGCTCTTTATGGGCTGAAGCAAGCTCCAAGAGCTTGGTACAGCAGAATTGATGCTTATCTGATTGAGAATGGGTTTGCTAAGTGTGATGGTGAACCCACACTCTACATAAAGCAGAATGACGGTAAGATTATTATTGTTGTTTTATATGTAGATGATCTGATTTTTACTAGCAATGATGCTTCTCTCATTGCTGATTTTAAAGCAGTCATGAAGAGTGAATTTGAAATGACTGACTTAGGCTTCTTAAGATATTTTCTTGGAATTGAAGTAGACCAAAGTGAAAATGGTGTTTTCATTTCTCAAGATAAATATGTAGAAGCTGTTTTGAAGAGATTTAACATGCAGAATAGCAAGGCTGCTGTGACTCCAACAGTAGTGGGGCTGAAATTAACCAAAGAAGACAGCAGCAAATATTTTGATCCAAAATTGTACAAGAGCATAGTTGGCAGCCTTATGTACTTGACTGCAACTAGGCCGGACATTATGCACGCTGTGAGTTTAATCTCCAGATTTATGGAAAGACCGAAAGAGACTCATTGGCAGGCAGCCAAGAGAATTCTAAGGTATGTGAATGGAACGAAGGGGTTTGGTATTTTATACTCCTCTTCTGAAAGTTTCATGTTGACAGGTTACACTGACAGTGACTGGGCTGGAAGTGTTGATGATAGGAAAAACACATCGGGATATGTGTTTCATATGGGATCGGGAGCCATCTCATGGGCTTCCAAGAAGCAACCAGTTGTGGCTTTGTCAACAGCAGAGGCAGAGTATGTGGCAGCAACAGCAGCAGCATGCCAAGCAGTATGGCTGAGAAGAGTTCTCAAAGATTTGTGTCATGAACAAGAAAATGGCACAACCATTTACTGTGACAATAGCTCAGCAATAGCATTGTCTAAAAACTCTGTTTTTCATAAAAGAACAAAGCACATAGACACCAAATATCACTTCATACGTGAATTGGTTAACAATGGTGAGATTGTTTTGCAGCACTGCAGAACAGAGGATCAACTTGCAGACATCTTGACAAAACCATTAGCAAAGAAAGGTTTTGATCATTTCAGAAAATGTCTGGGTATGCAGCAGTTGAAATTAAGGGGGAGTGTTGGAATTTAATTCCAACTGCAACAATGAACAGCTGTACATGAATCTGATTTGCAGTAAATGTTTCAGCCTGTTCGGTGCAGCAAAGTCGCCTTTGATATTTTTGCACATAAATATGCATTAAAGCTTCAGTTGATTTCCCCTGCAGACAGCCGACTTGATTTTGATAAAGGCATCACCGCCTTGCTGCAATAAATTCAGTGATAAACATTAAAAGATATTTTGTAATATTTTATTGTTTTAATCAGATATTTTTCAGCATATAAATACCGCACAGCAGTTCTGTTTTAAGGTTAGAATGTTAGAAGAAGCAGCAGCAGCAGCTGAAGAATCACGCAGAGCAGAGGAAAGCACGCAGCAGCGTGAAGAGGAAGAAGAATAATTTCAGAACAGTGAAATGCACAGCAGTGCAGAAATTTGAATGTAATTTGTTTTTTATGTTCATCTGTGTGGAACAGAATCGTTCCTTAGTAAATTTCTGAAGTAGATGTTCAGCAATAGAAGTTTTGAAATTCCCTCTGTATGAGGAAGACAAATCTGTAACAGTTAGTTTATTTTGATAAATACAAGTTAAATTTTTCCTGTTGCTGTTACACCGTCACCGTTGCTGAAACACGACGATCAGCGTTGCTGAAACAGCTCGTAACTCAAAATACTTGACGTCAAAATTTTTACGTTGCTGAAACACCGTTGCTGAAACACCTGTTTCAGCAACTGAAAAAAAAACTGTGTTGCTGAAACACCGTTGCTGAAACACCTGTTTCAGCAACTGAACAAAAAAACTGTGTTGCTGAAACACAGTTTCCAGCAAGCGAATTTTTCTGTTTTTCTGTGTAAAAACAGAGTGCGATTTTTGTCTGTTTGTTATGGGATTTATCAGAAAATTCCAACAGAAATGGGCTTCTCTCCAACGGTCCTTAGAACGAAATAAAGCCCATAAGCATCAGTTCTGCAATCCAAGAATGCCAATTTAAGATGTATTATGTCAGACGATGTAATGTAATGAAATCTCATTCAAAAATTCTGAGATTTGCTAAAAGATAGACTTGCTACAGCCATGTGTTTCTTTTGAACTCTTACTTTGAAATCCAAATTAGAGTTGTCAAATCAAGCTGCGATACAATCAAACAGAGCAATTTAGAATATTTAATGGTCAAATCAAGCCATAGTACAATCTAGGAGAGTAACGGAGTAAGCTTTGATATATAGGCTTCAACCACAATATTAGTTAAACTAATTGATCAGTGTGGGGGCTTCGTTTTCATCTGGCCATTGATCCAAACTTGGTGGATATGTTTTTGATACCGCAACCCTTTCAGGTCCATTGATTTATGAGGAAGAAAACGTATTTATATTAAATTCAATTTAGAATTGCGCAATCAAAACTGTCTGAAATATTACTTCAAAGTTTTGATTTAGTTAAATAATTATAAGTAAAATTTTGTATTTATGATGTCATATCTTTAATATAATTCCAACAAAATTTGAAGTAAAAATATCAATCTTTCATACCAGAGAAAATGGCCATTTCCTGATGCATTTAAATTTTATACCACTGAAAATATAACATGAAACGAACGTATTTCGATATCTAAATAGACCATTACAACACGGCTACCTGCTTTCACCTTTTCAAGTGCGTCATAAAGGGCCTTCTTATTTCGCCTGGAGAGCCACTGCAATATAATCACTGAAAGATTATTATTACAGATAGACGTTAAGTTCAAATCTTGATCATTCTGCATGTGGAATATCCATCTCTATAAAAAAAAGTTGCTGATCATAATGAAAATTTTGGTCGCTGATTATTGGTATTGGCCTACTGATCAGGGAATATGTTCGTGTGACCAAATCCAGTGCATAGAGCGTGAATCTATGGCTGAATACTGAATACAGTTAAACCAAGTCCGGTGCAAAATCGAAGTAAGATATTAAATTGGAGAGTATGTTGTCAAAACATTACAGTTCCAACGTGGTGGATCGCTTGTTCAGTAAGTAAGGAGATGATAACAAAGGCCGAACAAACAGCTGTGACTGCCCAAGTGGGAGTTTGCTGTAGAGAACGCCCATCACCACCACTGCCTACTGTCATATCCTTCTCACGCAACTGACAATAACTTCCTTGTAATAACCTTAAAACGAAATTTTAAGGTATTTTGAAACAATTCCAATGGTGATCAACGAGAATACCGCCTTCTAAATAATGAAATCTCAAACAGCACAGAACACGAATGGAGGAGAACTCTAAATGGCTTTAAATATACTCAATTCATGGTGTTAGGACGGTTGTTTAAACACGTGTATAATGCCAACGCACGCGCTTCCATTGTGCATAGAAAGGCCAAAACACGTCATGCAGTCATTCTGATGATATGAAAACTCGGTTATTTATTAATAGTAAGATTTTGTAGACTTTCATTCCTGGAATTTGGTGGACAAATTTGAGGTGAAATCTTGATTTGTGTTATTTACACTGGTTTTTTCATTGTATATATGGATTCAGTATCCTGAAAAACCTCCAAGCTGAAAAACCTCGGGGCACTTCGACTGTGCAGGGGTTACCTATCAAGGTTATGATTTCAATAAATTCTGTTGCTTAGGGATGATTTCAATAAATTCGACTAGATTTTTGAGAAATTAGACCAGAGAAACCCATCAAAAAAACTTCCCAAAAATCGCACTAAAGACAACTTGATTTATTTCTGCTTTCCATTATCAAGAAATATTAGAAATTTGCAAATAATATTTCTAAAATTTTTGAGAAATTTAAATGCCTAAAAATGATTTTCCATCTATTTCCACCCTACAAAAAAAAAATTCAAATACTCCTATAATTCTAACTATTTCCAGATGACTTTGTGGCTGGGTAGACAACGACCTTTCTTATTAATAGTAACTGGTGAAACGCTTATTCCAATTGTGGAGTCGTACCTTGTAAAACCAGGGAAAGAGTCAATTCTGCGTACAGTAGTTGGGTTATGGAAAGATAAGGATAAGTAATAGCTCATATGTTAGCTATGATATCGTAGAGCTTAGTTATTACGGAAAGCTTAAGCACTACTAGTAATATGTGATCACATAACAACATGAGACCGTGTTGGATTCAGCTAATGTACTTACATTACCATACATCTTAGTCAAGCTTATAGGTTTGATTGCTTATACCAACTAGATTAGAACTAGTATTGGTTCTATATTACGGATAAACACTAGTATAGAGATAAGGCGATATTACTGATTACTCTTATATGTTATGGAATTGCTTGTATAGATATGTCTAGTTCAATGATTATGGAGATAGCTATTAGGTTCTATATGGGATAGCTTAACTAAGCTTAGTAAGAGTTTGATTTACCTATACCTTCATTATGGAATATACTATGATCTATTAATCAAATAGGTGGTGGAAGTTATAAAATAGGCCAATGAAAGCAGTACCGATAGGGGAGTCATTTACAGAGCCTGAGCCGGTGGATTTCGTGACTGAAAGCGACCATATGATTATTATCTACAAAATGATTGGTCCTCATTATGCGCTCATTGAGTTCCAAAGACGGTTTATAATCTAGTGGGAGATTCAGTTTACCGAGTGGTTTCACTTTATTAGACTTTTGACAGTAAGACAGGCATTGCCCACCGACGGAAATCAATATATTAGGTAGCCACTAACTAGTACTATAGTTCTGTGCTTATTCCAATTGTGGAGTCCGTACCTTGTAACCCAGGGAAAGAGTCAATTCTGCGTACAGTAGTTGGTGAAATCTTAGTTCAATTGTGGAGTCCGTACCTTGAAGGACCAGTTATATCCAGTTATGCGTTCAAATTTTTACAGTTCACCGTGTGAACTTCGTATTACTAAGAACGTTTTGTCCAATGGGAGAGTGGGGACACTACAGGACCCAGTTACAAAGTCAATGTACATAATCCGAAAATTTAGCCATTCGATGAACAAACAAACAGCGAGTTGCGTTTTCAAGACAGCGAAACTTTCGCACTGGCGTCACAAAGTAAGAACCATTTGAATTCATTTGAATTGCTACGTGTTTTCTCTAAAATTAATATTAAATTAAAGACTTGTTTTTTGAAATTTTTTGGAAGTTTTTTTGGTTAAATTGTTCTAAAATCCGATCATAATTTATTGAAATCACAAATTTGATGGGTAATCCCGGCACAAAGTGTTCAAAAAGTTTTTCAGGGTGTTGAATCCAAATATATAGTTAAAAAACCAATTTAAATAACACAAATCAAAATTTCGCCTAAAAATTTTCCGCCAAATTCTATCGACAAAAAATTGTTAGGCCTCTTTTTTATTAAACACGAAATGTGTGCAATGAATTCAACATGTGACGTGGCATTTTTTAATGAATAATTACTATTTTTGCTAAAATTTTGTGCAAAGTGCATCGTAAAATTGGATTGAATTACACAAAGACTGGAATTTGGGCCTCTTTTCTTTTGGTTCAAAGATCTCGTTCATTCAAACACGGAACGTGTGTGAGCTCAATTCAACATGGTAAGTTGGCATTTTTTTTTTCAAGGAATAGTTATTATTTTTAAAAGTTTGTGCAAAGTGTTCTATCGTTTTGAGAATTATCTCTCTTTGGAACAAGGTTCTTTACTTTCCGATAGATACTATTTTTGGTTTATAGGTGAATGGTTTTCTAAAAAATATTTTTTTAAATTAAATATTTTATTTTATTTTTTTAATAATTTTAAGGTCAAAAATTATTTTAATAAATATTTTAAAATAAAAAATATACAATTTAAATACCATAAACCTATATATTAGGTTGAACAATTAAATAGAAGTATTTGATTTTGTATAAACAAATAAAGAAAGAAGTAAAATTGCATATGCCAACAAAACAATGTTTAATTTATATTTAATTGATATATAAATATATTAGAAGAAAATTTCAAATTTTACGATAGTCAAGAAATGTATTATAAAATTCAAACTTTACTGAGCAGACTTCATAGTTAAAAAATGTGTTATGAGATGTGTTGTTTTCTATGTAACTTTTTTCTCTTAATTTTATTCTTTTATTAAAGAGAAAATTTCATTCGTTTATCACTATATAAATTTATAAATTTTCATGTTTTTTTTTATACAAATTATGAAATATTATTATAAATTTATTAATTATAGAATTTTAAAATAACATCATTTTAAATATTAATGATGATGATGATGGTTAACATTTATTGAGACTAAATTTTGGTCTATCGGACTTAAAGAAACAATTTTTTTAGTTTTATTTAAGATTTTATTCCTATTCTCAAAAAGCTTGGAGAGAAACCTCCTGAGCTCACTGTAATTTTCACTACTTAAAAGGCTATGAACGTTAGTATTGCAACAAAATTTTTGAAACTAAGATCTAATGTGGTTGTACACAGGGCAGTCTAAGAAAAAGTGATTTTCATCCTCGATGTTCGTATTTTCACAAAGATGGCAGAACCTTTCCATCCATAATGTTTTATAAACATAGTAAGTTGAATAATTAGAAAAACATGTTAGATTATGTATAAACAAATAAGAAAAAAGATAAAATTGCATAGACCAACAAAACAAAAAATGCTTAATTTATACATAAATAAATTCAAATAAAAGTCAAATTTTACTAACCAAATACGGGATGTGTGGTTGCCTACTTAACTTTTCTATCTTCATTTAAATATTATAATATAATTTTATTCTTTCTCATTAATGAGATAATTTCATTTATTCATCATTTTGTATTTTTATATATTTTTTATTTTCTTATATAAAATATGGAATATTATTATGAATTTATTAAAATATATATATATATATATATATATATATATTTAATAAATAATTTTAAAATTTTAATATAGTATTATTGTATAATTACATTTTTTTGTTTTAATAATTATTTAAATATTTATGAATGAGGAAAATTTAAAATTTCTTAATTGATTTTAACAAAAAAAATTAATTAATATTTTTTAAAATATAATTTTTGAAATTAGATGTTCCAAAATCTATTTAAAATAAATATAATTGATATTAAAAATATTGATATAAAATTTTTATTGTGTAAATAGCTAAATAAATTCATATAAAATAAAAGTAAAATGCTTTACATTTATAGTGTAAATTAAAATTCATCAATTGAATTAGTTTATCGGGACATGATGAAAATAGTAGAGGACTAGATATTAGAGAAAGAAGAATAGTTTGCACAACATGATACAAAAAGTTTATAGTTCAACCTAGAAAGATGGAAGCAAATATATTTACTCAAATGTGTGTGGAATTTTCTTTGTTGATTTTCCTTGTGTATTAAATGAGTGGATAAATAGAGCAACATATATTAATATTGTCTAGTGAGTTCGTGAACTAGTAGGAGGAAGAAGGCGCGACTAGCTTGAAAACCCTACACAAGATCAATAGACTTCTAGTTTCAAAGAATTAAAAACCTATATGTGGTTAAATTTTGCCATTAAATGTAGTGAATCCTTTAGTAGTGGTGAATGAGAATTTGAGTTATGCCCAAGAGGAAGATTGTTGGAAAAAATTCCACTTAATTTGATCAAAGATATTGTTTGTTGAGAAAAGCATAATGCACATGGATGCCTACAAGATGGCAATGAAAACCCCCACAATAGAAGTTATGAAGGGAAAGGGGAAGATATGTGTACTACATTATTGTAAACCTAAGCTAAGTTAAAGCTAGGTATGATATCCTCCCTTGTGTGTTAAATATTGTAGACCTAAGATGAGGAAAGCTAGGTTTGATACCCTCCTTTGTGGGTTAAACTATTCTACACCTAAGCTGAGGAAAGCTACGTGATATGTAATATGAAAATCAAATGTATTATTAAATAAATTAATAAAATAAATCACTTGGAGGGTGGAACACCAAGAGAGGGGAGATGATTTCCAAATCCCATGAGGAATGGGATAGAGATGAATCTTTCATGATAAGCTTCTAGATGTGATTATAGATAAGCTTGGATGGATTGGATATCCATCGAATGGATGGGAGATAAAGATCCATCGAACATAAAAGCTTTGCGGGAGATAAAGGCATTCTTTTATGTGGAAAAACGTCGTGGGAGATAAAGATGAGCTTTCTCGGATAAGACCTAGGCAAATGGAAAAATCCATAAAGCGGGACGCTACTAATGGTAACTAAATCATGAAAGAGGGTATTAAATCGTCAATTGAGGACAGTTGATCCTTGGCAAGATCTTTGGCTCGAGGGGAATCAAAGGTGATTCATGGCTAGGTGGTGGTGCTCCTCCCTCCAAGTGAGATTCAGTTGGTGTCAGATGCGTGGAATGTGTGTATGATGTTTCTTCCCTTTCTGTCTTAATTTCATTTAACTTATGAAAGAAATTGTATGAATTTTCTAGCAATGAGAATGATTGAAGGAATTATTTGTGACTATTCTAGATGAGTAGATTTACCTATATTCACGGCATTTATGAGATATTATTATATGGATGCATGTGGAAATTTTGGCATAGAAATGAAATTATAAGTTAGGATCAATGTGTAGATCTTAGATAGTATTGGTATATCCAATCCCTTGTTAAGGTAAATAGTCATATTTGAGACTTTTAATGTTGATGATACTATCTATGTTTCTGTGACTGATTTCACTCTTATGCATGCGGATGAGTAAAATGTTCAGTGAATCTAACTCTAATTGTCATTATGTTTAAGGAACATTGTTTGTATTTAATGTATATATATATATTATGCCTCTGATATATATATATATATATGGGCAGTTAATGGGCACATGACATAGATGCATGCATTTCATAGTATAGTCCATGATAATTTTATTAACTATTACATGTGTATTCAAGGAGGCTAGTTTAGCTATTCTACCTACTGTATAAGAGTTGAGTAAGTCTGTCGAATTATGATTCTGATGCATGGCTAGGCTAACTACATTAGACTTAGTTTAATTCATATTTGTGGCGGAATTAAACAATAACTGTTATGGATTACATGGGAGAACTAGTTTCTTTCTACAAATTTATATTATTATGCTTAATGATGGACCTCATTAATAGTGTTCATGAAGTGATTTAGATTAATTTACTAATGAATGTAGTTAAATTCTAACTGTAGTGAGACCAAATCCCGAGTTTAAGGGGCTTTGGGGCGAAATTCTCGGGTAAGCTAAGGAGGTTTTTTACAAATGGTATCAAAGCCTAGGCTCAAACACTGAGGCCTATGGATCAATTCACCTTCTGCAGCATTTTTTAATGAGATTTAGTATATAATTCATAAGCTAAAGTTTAAACCTAAGCCATGATTCCTTGGCGTTAAAGGAAATTAGGATTCTTTCAAAATGAATCCAAATACTAACATGGTCATTGAGGGGTCAATAATATAAACTTCATCTATGTATAATATGATTTACATAACAATGATATTAATTGTTTAAATTGGGGCATGAAGGTGGTAATGGATGAAATCAAGTATTAAAATTTTGAGTAAATAAATGAGGAAGCGTTGACCTTTGTATCCAATATATATATAAACCGATTACATTTAATGAGGAGTTTCTATGCATTAAGTTGTATACCGAAACATGAATCACTTTTCAGATGGAACCATCGCCTTCCCGCTTGCCATTCGTTGATCTCATCCAATGATGGAGAGAGGTACATAATTCTTTAAGCCGACTTTCTGCTAACGGATATAAAAATGTAAAAGCAGCCATACACACTGGAAGTCACCGAAAAAGGGCCGCAACACTGGGGGTGCTTGCTTTATCACTCAATTGCTTTCCTGTTGTTTACGATGGGATAAAGATGCTGGATAATGATTATCCACCAGGTCAGTCAGATTAGTTTATCTATCTTATCCCTGTGAAAACATAGACGATCTTTGGATAGAGTTACAGACGCTTAGCCTTATCTATGCAATGATTTAGAAAAAAAATCCTGGAGATAATGTTTATCTAAACTTTTAACTATGTGCTCCATTCCTGGGTGTGCAAGAAATACTCACAGACAAATCCTGGAGATAATGTTTATCTAAACTTTTAACTATGTGCTCCATTCCTGGGTGTGCAAGAAATACTCACAGACAGTGTGGTAAGTATTATTTCTGTCGTTGATTTGATTATGTTTCAATAAGTTTAGCAATATGTTAAAACTCATTTCAAAAGTTGTTTTTTTTTGGAAACTACAAGCACCTACGGTGGGCAACCCTTATCCCGATTGCAGATTCACTTAACATACTTACGTGGTTGTTTGGAGCCACCTTTCTATCTCCGTTTATAGCCGTAGTCTAATTAGCCGGAGGAATTTCCCAAAAAGTTATGGAAATTCTGGTCATATTTAGAGAAAATCAGCAATGATTTTTGTAAATCTGAGTTATAGTTGTTAAACTTCAAAATTTTTGGAAAGTTATGGAAATTCCGGTCATATTTAGAGAAAATCAGCAAATTTTTGTAAATCTGAGTTATAGTTGTTAAACTTCAAAATTTTAGGTGTCCCAGACATTTTTGATGGTGTTGAATCCATTTCCACCATCAAAAACACGATTCAAACACTATCTCTATAAGATTTTTTGAAATTTTTTTGCTCGAATTCTGGCCACTTTTGACCGTCCAAGCAATTCCTCCACCTCGTTAGATGACTCCCTGTTTATATAAACGGAGGTTGATATTCACTATTGGAATGGTTTATCTCGGAAAACTTTTGCAACCAGAAGCTTGTGTTATGTGTGACATCTGTCATCGTCTCGAAGCCGTCTAGCCGATAGCTCCAGGGATGGAATTAAATTCAAAAGTACAAGGCCACAACACCCACCGATGCCAGCTTGTGCTATAGAATAAAAGTAACACACCCGCTGATGCCAGCTTGTGCAATGGAATAAATGCACAACAAAATGGTTAACGCATTGAAATTACGTTAAAAAAATAAGTTGTTGCCTCATTCACCACACTTCATTCTAATCAATTAATTTGTTTTTAATTATTACAATTTCTATTAAAATTTAAATAACCATTAATATTAAATATGGATTTATGGAAAATTGGTATTTAAAAATAAAATTATAAATATTAGTATTATTTACCAATGTAATTGTTATTAATATTATAATTATTTTAGAAATTTTATTTAAATAGTTTTATATTTTTAAAATTTATTAAAAAATATTAATTTAAAAAGAGGTAATATTATTTTTTATAAAATTTGTATTTTTTTTTATAAATTAGTGTTGAACAATATTTTACATTTAAGAAATGTGTAATTTTTTTAAAGTAAAATATTTTCTAAATAAAAAAAATGTTAACAATAATTCAAAACAAAAATAAATGTATTTATTTGGTTGTGGTTAGTTTTAATTTAAAGCATTATTGTCAAATACTTTTTATTTCAACTTAAGGTGGATGAGGATCTTTTGATTTTTTTTTTTTTTAATTGAGGGCCTAGATTAATTCTCAAGGAAATGTGCTCAATATATGCTTAGACTTAATGCTTATCAATTTGAGATTATTCCTATTCCAATAAGTTCCTCCATGATAAATTTCTCATTATTATTTATAACATTCATTTATATATATGCAAATTTTATTTTGCAAAATGGTCCATTACTTTTACTAAATTTAAAAAATTATATTCGTGCCACATGGCTCCCCACCCACCAATTTCTTAATGATTTGGGATTAGTCCAATTCTAATAAGTTCATCCATGTAAGTTCCCCATTATTATCTATAACATTCATTTATAATTTTTTTTTTAAAGTTAAATTGACCCATAACCCTTTTATACATGGTTAATCAGGTAAATGTGTAGCATTCTGTTTTGTAATAGTTTTTTGGTTATATTTATGAAGCCTTAGGCTATATTAATATTTGTAATGTGGTTGTACTAGTAAAATACAAATAATCCCACTCTCCCTGTGCTTGTTCAGTTTGTGTCGATATTACAACTCAGAAGATGTGGTAAGAATATTTCACTCTCTCTTATCCATAAACAAAACATTCCAATGTTCATGTGAAATAATATAACTTTCTATCAACTTAAAAAAATGATAAAAGTAATTAAAAGCAAAAAAATATATATATAAATGAAATATTTTCTAAATAGAAAATAATGTCAACTATAATTAAAATTAAAAATGAATATACCTATTTGATTACTTTAAATTACATTACAACTTAGAAGATCTAAAAATACTTCACTCCCACACTCAAGTATAAATAAAATATTTAGATATTAATGTGAAATAATAATATTTATATCAATTTTAAAAAATAAAATAATTGAAAGTATAGAAAATAAATATATTTCCAGTTTTAAATGTGGAAGATGTATAATTTTTATACTTGTTAAAAATATTTCAATGCAAGATTTACATAAACTATATGTATATGTATATGTATATGTATATGTATATATATATATATACGAGAGAGAGATAGAGAGAAAACAAAAGAGAGAGAGAGAGAAAACAACTATTTCTTAACAAGAATTCCTAATAAAAATAATAAAAGGGAGGTGTGCAATTCTTTCAATTTTTTATAAAAAATTCATATGTGGCATTTAAAAAATATTTATAAAAAATAAAAAATAGATTATAAATAAAATATTTCAATCATTTTGGCTCTACTATAAAATAAATGTAAATATGGGCAAACTCCTTTTAGATTTGAACATTTGACTTCCCAAAAAAACAAGCAAATTTTCCATAACCATTCGTTAATTTTTTCTTATTTCAAAAAATGTAATATACTTAAGATATGTTATTAGATTTATGATCATAATTTAATAAATAAGTATTATGTAATAGTAGTCATATGACAATTATTATGTAATATAATCATTAATATGTAATATTGATTAGTTATAGAACAATTATTACATGATATTTATTTAGTGCATTATATAATATTTTTTATAGCATACCTTAGGTATAGTATATAAACCTTCTTCAAATTTAAGAAGATGACTTAAATTTGATGAGATCTTTTTAAATCACTAGGAAAAAATAGTCATTTTGTAGTTCTTTCAATTAAAAAGTGTTTATTATTAGGGATATGCCTTCTACTAAGATTTTATCCTTAAATTTTGAATGGGTTCCTATATTTTCAAAAGTTTATCCACATAAAATCTGAGGAACCTTAAATTTGATTTGACCATTGGGTTGTCATCTGTCACTATATGTCTAGGAATTCAAGGCATCACCTAATAGACTAGGTCCTTCTTAAAAGCTTGTGCATTTCTCTAGATTTTAACTAAATAATTATGCATCTAAAAGATGAATAACAGATTGCAAGAGTCATCCTTCCCATTGGATAATAGACGCTTTTTTTTGAAATTCCTCGGGTGCAGTCTAAGTAACATATATGCGTCCTCCTAAACGTAACAACAATAGAAGAAAGTAGAAACAAAGACATGAAGATTATCCATAACAACAAAGTTATTGATGCAATGAAATAACCAACTCCACATCCAATGTATGAACAAAAAGGAAATAATCCTACAGTAAACATGTAGGAGAAAGCAACATCAAGATAAAACCACAACAATAAAAAAATGCTAAGTGCCAAAAAGCAAGAGGCCCAACTCAAAAATGGATCAGGTGAAGAGTTAGTAAGTGATCTGTCCCAAGCGAAGAAGAGAGACTGAGATGAATTTCTGGAAGTGGATCAAGCCCAGCAAGGTAGAACATCCACTTTTGGACAAAATTTTAGCTTCCTTGTTGTGCTCATGATAGATGTGAGAGAAGGAAATCTGAAGGAATGATTGAGATAGAGTTTTGATCCGCTATTTCTAGGAGAGAAGATTCAGATTCTGAAGTTTACATCAGTGGTTGACCCATTCGATAATAACTTTAGAGTCCCCAAAGATGGAAATTCTTGTCAATCCAATCCATGAAGGACAACGGAGAGTGCCCCATAAGGCCAAAAGCTCGGCCCTAGCATTCAAATCCTTTCCACCAAACCAAAGGAATCTAAAGAGATGATCAAGTTCTAGATAAATGATCATTCTACAACTACATGACCCAAAGGAACTAGCTCCATTAAAGAATCCAAATGGAAAGGAAGACCAAAGATAAAAGGAGGAGCGAGAGGGGTGAGGAGAAAGGAAGGGCTCACAAGAAAATTCTTTAAAGTATGCCATGATCAAAGACTTGGTTCTATAGATAGAAGGCTAGGAGGAATCAAAGATTAGTGCATTGTGTGCTCTCCAGATGACCAATAAGATAAAAAATTGAAGGGTCTTGAGGGATTTATGCACAACAAACCAATGATGGAGGTAGTTAGGGTTGTGATCCTAGATCGAGACAACTGGAGATCCCAGGAGACTAAGGAATTCAAATATATATTTGTAAAGCATAAAGATGTAATTGACTTAAATGAATTGTTCTGTGTTCCCTTTAACATACATAAAATTGTCCAGAGGTGAGAATTTGTCAGGCCAGGTAGTAACTCCATTAGGCAGAAAACTGATTCATGTATTCATTCAATTAGGTAGGTCTATTATATACATGAGGGAGAGACTGTTCAATTCATCTCCCGATGACTGTTCACATTTCTCATTTATTTATTCACATATATTTACCCAATCACAAGGATTAGGTGTCAACATTCCCCCCCTTAATCTGAAGGGATGTTGGTGAGTCCAAGCATTGTTCTGAATGGTTCAAACTTTTCTCTTCCAAGCGCTTTGGTGAAGATGTCTGCAATTTTCTCATTTGTGGAACAATGACGGAGATGGATTGTTTTGGCCTCAACATGATGTTGAATCAAATGATATTTAGTATTGATGTGCTTTGTTCGATCATGGAACTTTGGGTTCTTGGCCAACTTTATTGCAGAGGTGTTGTCAATCATGAGTGGAGTTGATTGTACTTGTTTTACCTATAAATATTCAAGAATTTTCCTTAGCCACACAATTTCTTTTGTTGCTTCAGCTGCTGCCACATATTCTGCTTCTGTTGTGGAATCTGCTGGAATTGATTGTTTGCATGATCTCTAGGAGACAGCTCCTGATCCAAGACTCATAGCATATCCTGAAGTAGATACCCTAGATTCTTTGTCTCCATCGAAGTCTGAATCAAAGTATCCAATCAAGCTGAAGTCATCCACCTGTGTGTACTTGATTCCAAAGTCTTGAGTTCCCTTCAAGTACTTTAGAACTGTTTTTGCAGCAGACCAATGTCCCTCACAAGGCTTTTGCATAAACCTAGAGAGGATTCCAACAGCAAATGAAATGTCTGGTCTGGTAGTAGTTAGGTAGTAGAGACTTCCTACAAGCTGTCTATACTTTGTTGCATCCTCAAATTCCTTTCCTTCAATAGATGTGAGCTTTAAGTTTTGTTCCATTGGAGTAGTAAGAGGAGTGCATTCTGTCATGCCAAACCTGTTCAACAAATCTCCAATGTATTTCTTTTGAGAAAGAAATATGGACTTTAGATGTTGGCTTACTTCAATGCCAATATAGTAATGAACATAACCCAAATCAGTCATTTCAAAACTTTTCCCCAATTCCTTCTTTATGGATGCAATGTAGCTTTCATTGTTCCCTGTCATTAAAAGATCATCTACATATACCACAAGATATACAACTGTTTTGCGCAACTTTCATGAGAAATAAAGTTGCATCATCAAGATCAAAATGATTGAAGTTGAGTTTCAGAAGATGCTCAGTTAGTTTTTCATGCCAGGCTCGCGGTGCTTGTTTGAGGCCATACAATGACTTCCCAAGTTTGCATACTTTATGTTCATGTCCCTTCACATCAAATCCTTAAGGTTGGGACATAAAAACATTCTCTTTTAGATCTCCATTCAAGAAAGCAGTTTTTACATCCATTTGATGGACTTTCCAACCGTTCTAAGCTGCTAGTGCAAAGAGTGTCCAGATGGTAGCCCATTTTGCTGTGGGGGAAAAATTCTCCTCATAATCGACCACTTCCTTCTGTGAAAAACCTTTTGCCACAAGCCTAGCTTTGTGTTTGTCAAGTGAGCCATCAACTTTATACTTGTTCTTGTAGACCCACTTGCAGCTAATTGGTTTGGTTCCAAATGGAGGATCAACCGGCTTCGAAGTGTCATTCTTTATGAGGGCATCATACTCCTTTTGCATCGCTTCTTTCCATTCATCATGAGAAGCAGCTTCTTTGAAGGAAGTTGGTTCAAAATCTATAGACATGTTCAATTCACAATCATAAGAAACATCCATATCAACAGGTGAATTAGAGTCATCTACATCACCTCCATTTTTCCGGTTTGAATTTCTGGTTCCTGTTTTTCCAATTTCATCAGGATGAAAACTTTCAAGTGTCTTCGTCAGCCACTTTGGGGGACCTTTCTGAGATAGACCAGGCTGCTCTGTTGATTGAGTTGGGGCTGAATTAAGATTGAGTCTCCCAATTCTATCAATTACATCACTTAAAGCATCATCCGTTGTTGGAGTTTCATGCGGGGGAGAGTGTTCTTCAAATCAAGAGATCAAGTTGCGCTCAACAACATTGTCAGTTTTGGATGATTCAAGAAAATTAAATCTCGAGATACAAAAAACTTTTTATTTACTTCAACATAGAGGCGGTATGCTTTGGAGGTGTTTGAGTACCCCAGGAAGATACACTTATGACTTCTAGCACCAAGTTTGTTTCTATGTACCTTTGGTATCAAGGCATAACAGGTGGAACCAAAGACCCTGAGATGCTTTACCGAAGGAACATGTCCATACCACATTTCATAAGGAGTCTTGTTTCTTATAGCATTAGATGGACATCTGTTCTTTATATATGCAGCACATAGAACAGCATCAACGCAAAACATTATCTTTACATTTTTGAAGAAAACCATGGATCGTACCATATTTAAGATTGTTCTATTCATTCTTTCAGCTACACCATTCTGTTGGGGATTATAAGGCACAGTTGTTTGATGTTTGATCCCATGTTGGCGAAGATAGTTTTCAAATTCATTTGATGTGTATTCTTTTCCATTATCAATGCAAATAGACCTAATATGAGATTGTGCATCATTTTCAATCCATTTATGAAAATTCTTGAATGTTTGAAAAGCATCAGATTTGTTCTTCAATAAATAAACCCAACACATTCTGGTGTAGTCATCAATAAATGTCATGATATATTTATTTCCATTTGCAGAAGGAACAGGCATTGGACCACATAAATCTGAATGAATGAGTTCAAGTTTCCTATGTGCTCTTGAATGTGAATCATGAAAAGTTTGTTTGCTATGCTTTCCTAGAATGCAAGCATCACATTGCTTAAGTTTCCTAAGAATTGTAGGCAAACCAGCAACACCATTTTTCTTCAACAAGCGGAGACTGTCATAGTTCAAATTTCCAAATCTAGCATGCCATAATAAACTTGATGGAAGTGTACCTTCTTCATAATGAACATTGTATGAGAAATGTTGTGCATGAGCAGAGGTTCCTTGCAGTTTGATAAGCCTTTCTTCTTCTATTCCCCTCATGACAAGTGAGTGGTCAGTTGCTTTTCTTACCTCAAGCATGCCATCAAACATATGAATGGAGTGACCTTGCTGCCAAATTTGGACCAAGGATAGAAAGTTTCTCTTGAGCTGTGGGAGATATAGAACATGATCCAAAAGAAAGTCTGGAAGACCAGGCAGTTTAAGCCTGATTGTGCCAAGCCCTGATGGCTTGATTTTTGATTGATCTGCAAAGTATACTGCTCCATCAACATTGTCAGTGAAATCTTCAAAAAAATCTTTTCTATGAGTCATGTGGCAGGTTGCTCCTGAATCAAGCAACCCATCATTTTTCCATGAAGCAAGTGAAGCATTAAACAAATCTTCATTTACTCCAATATTACATTGTGCCTCAACATACTGTGCAGATTCAGGTGCTTTACCTTTGTCTATATCATCAGTTTTACCTTTCTGTTGGTTTCCTTTCTGCTCAATTTTGTCCCATGGTAGCTTGCATGTAGAGCCATCATGTGATCCATTTCTTTTGCAGCGAATGCAGTGCAAATCTTCCTTTTCTCCTTGAGAATGTCTGCCCCCCCTGCCTCTAAAATATCTTCCTCTTCCTCTTCGTCCACCTCTTCCTCTTGTAGAATCTTGAGCAGGATGCTTTTCTTTATGAGCAAGGCACACAGTCTCTTCAGAAGATTCAGGGGCTGTCTTCTTTCCAAAAGCTTTCTCTCTTTCAGCAAACTTTTTCACAAGAGAGTCAAAGGTTATATCTTTGAGATTTCCATTTGCTTGCAATGACTCAAGATAATTGGAGTAAGTAGGATAAAGTGCCTTGAGAAAGCAATAAGAGGAATATCCCATTCAACCTTAGTAGATTTGATATCATGCATTATATACTTTACTTCAGATGCAAGAGCAAGAGGTTCATTATTTTGCAGTTCAAGAGTGAAGGGTTTAATCATGAGTTGAACAACTTCAAGTGCAGAATCTGAGAAATAGAGTTCTTTCAGCTTTTGTAAGGCTTCAACGACAGTTGAATATGACGAAATATGGTGACTCACCTCTTCATTTACAGATGCTACGATTAATGCATAAGCTTTGCTGTTCTTGTTTTCCCAAATGACAAGTTCTTTGTCTGAGGTAGGTTGTATTGGGTCATTGTCTCCTTCTCGGACACACACTCCTTTCCACAACTCATTGAAAATGAGGGTGTGTTTTATCATCTGGGACCATTTAGGATAGTTCTCCTTGCCAGTGAGAACTATTCCCACCATAGATATGATTGAATGCATTGTAAAATCCAAGAGCTGTAAAAAATGCTTCTGCTGCTAAAAGAAAATTGATTCTGATATCAAAATGTATTCTGGCCTTAAACAATATATTAAACACAGTCAAACGCAGTAGCATTAACTATGTTAGTCACTTTTAAAACACCGTTAAGAAAAAAACACTATGGTAGCCCAAACAACACTAAGGTATAATACATATGCATGTATTATCAAATAATACAAACATTATACCTCGCTGCCCTAAAAATTTTTACTGCATATAACATTTTAATGCATTCAAATGTCAGGCCAGCGTTCAAATGTCAGCTTTCAAACGCCCCTACCATGTCAACGGAAAAAACGCCCCTGGAGGTGCAAACGAGCCCAAGAATCACCGATAGGATTTAATCCAAGGCTGTGCAGAGACCTGACGTTCCCACAGACAGTGCCAAGAGGAGCGCCTTACACATTACACAATAGGTGATATCAGCTCCCTTACCACTTGCACATTACACAACGAAACGAAATGTTTCAATTCAGTGAAATGCCCAGCATATTCGATTCAATGACCTTTTCGTGCAGTGCAATTTACTGCTTCATCGTTGCCTCAAGGAAGCCACTTACAGTAGGTGATATCAGCTCCAAAAATAGTCAGCACATTTCCACGCATTAGTAGCATACCATGCCGTTTTCCACACATCAGCAGCATACTATGTCATCTCCAAAAATTGTCAACACATTTCCACGCATGTGTATAACAACGTTCAGGTATTATAACCACAATAATATGCGTATAACAGTGTTCAAATACCAAAACGATTTCTAATGCATACTCCAGCAATTACCAGACAAGATTTGAATGTTTAGTGGTATGGATTCCATGCTCACCGCACCAAGCGCCTCGCCCAAACTCAGAGATACAAACTGAAGATAGCATCGCACGAAGAATAGGTAGGGGAATGTTTCAACTTGGAGCAACGATTCATTCAAGTGAATGCACAGCGCTTCAAGAAAGCTTCGACAGCGCTGGCAGTGTCAGGCAGAGGTCAGGTGCAGGTCTGTATAAAAAGAATATGGCAGACTGGCAGAGGAGTTACAAGGAGCATGAGAGCTAAAAAAGGAGCTGGCTCTGATACCATGTCAGGCCAGGTAGTAACTCCATTAGGCAGAAAATTGATTCGTGTATTCATTCAATCAAGTAGGTTTGTTATATACATGAGGGAGATATTGTTCAGTTCATCTCCCGATGACTGTTCACATTTCTCATTTATTTATTTACATATATTTACCCAATCACAAGGATTAGGTGTCAAAAGAATCCATCCCACTAGAGTATGTTAAAGCGAAATGGAACCATATATTTCTTCGTCATTTTTTAATAGTTGATTCTATTCTAATTTTATTATAATTGGTTGTATTTTTATAAAAGTTCAACACTTATCTTGATTGCATGTTCTCTAAACCTGCATACATTTCTGCTCGAGCCCACCATTTATGTCAGTCTTCGAATAGATGAATGTTGGTGTTATTATCAGAATTATTTATTGTCAAAAAACTTTTACAACATATAACTCCATTTAATGCAGAGTTCAAGACATGGAATTTGGACTATCCATGGGTCTTATGTAGACACACAAATCCAAGATGGAGCAAGTTAGGTTGGAGTAAGTTATTTCGCGAGTGTTAACAAAGTGGAAACCCTATTACAATGTAAAAACATGGTTTAAGTTTCTATGAAATGGGAATCTCAATGCATATGATACTGTCCACTTAGAAAAATAACCAAAAAAATAACCCCACACACACACACACACACACACACACACACACACACACACACATATATATATATATATAAATCTTAACGGTATGAAGGAAAGTCATATATATATATATATATATATATATATATATATATATATATAATTGGTTTGAGATTTTATTTTATATTAATATATTATTATGTTATAAATTAAAATAATTATTTGTTATTAAATATAGAGAAATGAGTATCTATTTTAATATTTGAATTTTGAATTGTTTAATTATAATCTTTTAATAATATATAATTAATTATTATTTATAATTTGTCTTTCCCAAAAATGTTACTCCAGTTATTTCTGTAGTACAAGTTAATATATTTTAAAAAATGTATAATTCAATAAATTTTATTTTATTAAGGTTATTTTGGATTTTAAATACTTTCATTATAACTATTGACTTATATAAAAATTTGAAAATTTGTTTAAATAAATTATAAATTATAAATTTGTTTAAATAAATTATAAATATTATGCAATTATTTCTAGTTAATAATTAAATTATATGTTTTTAATTTCTTGAAAATATAGGATTTAAAAATTAGTTAAATTTATTATAAATTAAAGATAACTATTATTAAAGTAATAATCTACAGATAAATTACTAGTAATATGAAATTTTAAAAAATAAAAGATTAATTATAGAGTTTTTGAATTATTATATATAAAAATAAAAATAAAAATTTATGGTATTATTATAATAATATTAAGAGGAGTGAAATGATAATTTGGATGTATAATGATGATGACTATGATGATTAATGCCCACTAAGGCTTATATAGTCTATCAGACTTTAAGAAGGTAATAGATTAAATAGGATTCTTTAACGTTTTATTTACATGCTCAAAAAGAAGTGAGAGAAATCTTAAGAAGGTTGTTAAAGGACAATAGCTATAGTGGTAGCTAGCGGGTTTAATTCCCCCTCCATCTGAGTTCTATTATTTGAAGACATGTTAGATTGTGGGGAAAAAAATTGAATAAGTTGAAATGTGTGACTAGTAATTCCTATAAGCTTGAATGAGATTGAATGTGAGTATAAGGTGGACAATCTAAGAGAAAAAAAAACTAATGTGACTATAAGATGGACAATCTAAGAGAAATTGATTTTTACTATAAGATGGACAATCTAAGAGAAAGTGTTTTAATGTGAGTACAATATTCAACCCTCAGGCTTGGTGGCAAACTCTTTCATGTGAATATAAGATGGACAATCTAAGAGAAATTCTTTTTTATCTTCAACCCTCCTATTATTGGTGAAAAAATCTTTCATCCCAAGGTGTTTTGAGAATTCACCAATTCCTACACAAGTGACAAACTCTTTCATCCCATGGTGTTTTGAGCATTCACCAATGCCTAATTTCACTATGAAGCTCATGAGAATTAGTTCTAATATTGGAAATGTTCATTTTCATCTTAACACTAGTCAAGACATAGAGATAATTTTGGTTTCCCAGATGGGGGTTGATTACCTCATTATAATATTGAACTTCCCTTTTTCCTTCCAACTCTTTATTTTCCCACAATTTATCTTTAAATTTGGAAGCAATATTATTTTTGATATTATCTGAATTCTGCAAGATGATCTACTCTTTATTCCCCAATGGCCTAGCCAAGACTCGGCATCCTTATGCCACCCTCACTTTAGTTGAAGGTGGAGGTTTTGGCTCAAGTTAGAAGTAATTTTAGGAAACCCATTTGCATCCATATTGTATAACTTCTTCTTATATATAAGATACCTAGTGATTAAATAAAATATTGAAGCAAAATTAAAAGAGGAAAATAAATTATTTATAAAGTGAATGAGTACCTTTTTATTGATCTCTTGTGATACATTTTCACTTGGTAATGTTCTTTTAATATTTTCCAATGATTATGATTTATATGTTTTCATGATACATTTGGTAAAGTATAATTGCTAATGTTTTTGTTTTTTATTCTTAGTTTCATTTAACTAATAATATTTTTAAATGAGATTTATTTTATTTCTATTTTTATTTAATTGGTAATGTCTTTATATGATATTTGTTAAGATATAATTTAGTGTAATGGTTTTAACAACATTTTAAAGTTAGAGAATTGCATATTCTGCAATTCGGAAGAATGATTAAAATGAATTCAAATATTCTATAACAAGTTCAAAAATGTAGGACATGTAACAAGTTAATATGTAAGAAGTTAATGTTTTCATATGATATTTTTGGGAAACATTTTACATTAATCTTTATTGTGATTTATATTTTTGTATAAATATTAATTTTACTATTCAACTAAGTTATGATGAGGAAAATTTGGTTAATATTGATAAATGTGTATAACCATTCAAAAAACAAAAGTAAATTGAAATTATATGACTTCATGAATATGAGTAACTTTATGTGAATCTAAAGGTTTATTATTACATTTTAGACACAATGAGGTTTATATAGTTAATTAAGGGAGGATAATTGGAACCTTATTTAGTGCTACAAGGGCAATGGAATATAGATACCACCAATAAATAGTTGTAATGTGTGGGAAAATAAATTTTAGTAATTATTTTATGTATTATTTGTCTTTTATACTTGTCCTCATAATAGAATATTTTGATATGATTAATGAGAGTAACAACTTGGCAATCGTGGCCAATATTAACAACTATATTCTAACAAATATTTCCTTATATTAAAATATTATTTATTCAGTCAAATCTAATTGTTATATTATAATGACTAAATTTTTTCTCCATCTATTTAACTCGATGCTAATATCTGGTTCTTTATCTTGTCCTAGTGATGAACCACACTAGATGGTTCGAAACACGTTGAAAAAACTCTGATGATGTGATTTTTACTGAAAGTTTTCTTAGTTTTCATGATCATGGTAGAGTTTCAAAATTCAGTTCCAGTTGATATGAATGATGGGTTGAAATATGAAATGGATTCAAGATGGTTGTTGATCCTAACTCCTAATTAATGGTTATTGGATTTTCTTGCTTTGAGGATGTTGCATTTTGAAGATAGGAAGAATGGAGATAAAAGCCTAATCATGGACATTAAGAAAAGGACATCAAAGATGACGTAACATACAATCACATAATATGTTAAATTGATTGACGTAACATGTGGTAGTAAAGAAGACACTATTCATTCAAGTAACATGTGGAGATGATCGGTAAATTATCGTGGATATTCCATTGGAAGAATTCATCATAATAAATCTAACAAATGTTGAATTTTTTTACTACGAATATTAATTTTTTTTAGATCTCAGATTCTTTATTTATTGTTTATATGCTTAAATATAAATTAGTTGAAATTCAAGAAATATAGAGTGAAAATAAATACACACACTAACCAAAATAAGCACAATTTTTCCCTTGGGAAACCCTTATGGGAGAAACCTAGCTAGAAGGTGAGGTTGCTTTGATCTCTATTCTCTAGTATGGAAAAATGTGTAGATACAAAGAAAGAGGTACTCTTTATAGAGTTACCTAAGACCTATGGCTTATAAAGTTTCTACAAAATCTCAAGCCCTTTTTTATTCTCTCTAACATCCCACTCCCAATTTCTTTGCTCAAATATGGAAGATAATATAATAACATGAAATGTAACCCCTACTCCTCCTAGTGGCCTAGTATTTAACATAACCCAATAGCTAACTATATGAAAGGTTTGACTCCCTCAAACCTCAACTAGAGTTATGATTTTGGACCTTCTAGAGTCTTTTTTAAATTCCACACATGGCTAGCCCCATATGCATGAGTAACGGGGATTAACATGGCATTGCTCAAAAAGTGGCTCTGGAAGAATTCATACATAAATTTTTCAAATTAGGACCCATTGATAAAAAAAGACCGTAAGTTGATTCATTTAATTCTTCCACTCTGAAAGCATTGAGATAGATGAAGAACACTATAATAATTTGATCTGAAATAAGAGAAATTATAAATCAGAAATAGTATCGCAATTCCCTAAATTACATATGAATGAAGTCAAAATTGGAACAAACTTACCCCTCAAAGAATACAAACCTATGAGAAGATAGAAAAATAAGTATAAAGAAATGGGGTTTTAAGAAATGAATGATGATAACCTATTGCAATGCTCATAACCATGACACATCTAGAATGATGAGATAAACATAAAAGAGTAATATATAGATATATAAAATTAAATATGTGGAAGTTTCTCAAACAAGTGTAAGAAATCAACCAAAACATGATGGAGGCTTTTGTAATTAGGTAATAGTCATGATGAAATAACTTAGCACTCTATTTTTATATTGTAAATAAGCATGTGGCAAGTGGTTGTGGAATCACATATGTGATAAAAGAAAAAACTATGTAAACTAATGAGAAAACACTTAGCATGAAGTGTATGAAGGAATGTTGTGAGAAATTCTATAATGAGAGTTTGAGAAGGACTATGCACAATTGACAAAACTAGTGATTACCCCAGAATTGGAAATGAGGCTATCATGAGGAACACACACCCACAATAATGTGTGCTTATTCTTGGGAGTTCACACATGTTCCTTGTTGTCTAGGCTCTGTAAGGCCAAAGCTACCAACTAGGACCCCAACGAGGCTACCTGATTAGCATTGCTCAAAAGTGTGTGCATTATTAGGAAATATAATTATGTTAGGCTTATGCACTATGAAAACCTTAGCTTTGTGGAATTTGAAAACCCTACCAATGTGGAATGTGGAAACTCCAACATAGTGAGTTCAAATTTGAGTACATAATTAGAAAATGTGAGTAAACACACCATATTGACCATGCATCACAAGTTGGCGATGTTTTTCGATGTATAATGAAGTGAAATTTGAAGACATTACTTTTGTGCAATTTGAAAACACTGCTTTTATGGAATTTGAAAACCCTCGTATTGTGGAATTTGATGGAATGGAATCATATGGATGTAATTGTTTTTTATATCATTATGACTAATTTATTGCCAACACTCTCTATCTCTCTATTCCCATTTACACATTTTCTAGTCTCTCTCTCTCTCTCTCTCTCTCTCTCTCTATTTATATTTCCCTCCCTCTCAATTTGTAATGAGCACTTCATCGACTCTCATTGAAGAAATATTATGAGCTTTCTTATCATTGGGATCTCTAGCCAATAGAAAATACGACTGACAAGAACTATGACCATAGTAACTATGACCTCGAGAACTTTGACCCTCATGAACTATGAACTCAGAAATCATTTCTTTGTTGTTCATAGTTCCCTTGTCAATTAGGAACTATGAATTTATTTTACAAGAATCATGACCATAAATTTGTCTTTATTTTTTATTTGTTTAGATCACACGTAGCACGTGAGAAACAACATTTGTATACCAAGAATAAAAATAGAAAATTTAAAATATTATCTTAATAAAAAAATAAATATGACATATTCAAAGAATATATCTCAAAGCATTTACAACTAAAAGTAACCTTATTGACATAATGGAACAATGAGCTTATCCTAAAAATCCATATAAATACCAAATCCTAAGAAACCTTTTTATTAATAAAGTATTCCACACAATGTGAATGTATTAACCAACCACTCACATAGCCAAATCAAATATCATAATACTTAATTGAAAATATCTAAAAGGAAAATAATCTATGGCCATAGTAATATAGTCACTTGAAACAATATATTAGTACAAAAGAAAAATTGTACATAAAATCATTCCTCTCAACCTCCCATATATTATCCCTTCATTTTTTTAAATAGATATTCTGATTTAATCTATAAAATAATAGTTATTAGTATCAAGTAAGATATAAATGTCTAGAACATATAAGAATGTATATTTACAAATGATATTAATAAAATAATTTTTTACCTAAAAATATCTTAAAATAAATCTATATTTCTAAAACATATTTATTTTAGTATTTCTTATTTTATTAATATTTTCGTAATAATTTAGTGAACAATGATAGGCATCAATGTGATCAACATCAAACACTTACTTCATAGTCAACCTCACATTGCCTAAATTTAAATCATAAAAATTAACTAAATTATAAATTTACTTTAAATTATTATTATTAATTATAAAAAAAAATTAATATATGATTTAATCATATACACATTATAAACATGTAACATTATTATTATCCATGGAGATTCACCTCATTTTAGATAGAAATGGTTAATTTGTAAATAACTCTTTTTACAATATAGACATCAAAACACTTACACTGATAAATCTCGCATTTTCAATATTTAAATCCTAAAATTTAGCTAAAATATAACTTTATTTTAAATTATTACTATTATTACTTATGAAAAGAATTAATATATTAGTTAATCGTATATGCATTTTAAAACATGTAATATTATTTTTATCCATAAGTATTTATTCGAGTTTATTATAAAAATTCTTAATTTGTAAATAACTTTTCTTACAATACCATAATACCGCATGCCGAATTAAACATAATGGAATGGAATCCATATTCATGACTACGGCCCCACACATAGAGAAATATAGAATAGTATGGAAAAACTGAAAAGAAAATATTATATCCTTATTATATACTTAATTGATAAGTTATCTTTATTTTGCAAGACATTTATTAAATTATTTAAATTTATATGACTTTTTTTTTTCTTTCTTAATTATTTACCTTTAATGGTATGTTTTCAACAAGAACATGTGTTGGTATCTAAGTTTTATACAAATTTGAATTACTATGAAGGTTTTTACAAATTTTAAACTCATCAATTAAAACAATTATAGTTCACAATATGGCAGACATGATTTAAATACCTCACTATTTTAAATACCAATCAAGTTGAAGAGTTTGTAATTACCAAACAAGATCTTCACATTCCTATCACCACATAGAATCTTTCCATACAACAATGTATTAGCAATTTTTATTTTTATTTTGAATTTATGCCTTTTTTCTAAAGTCAAACTAACGAAAATAAATTGGTACTATAGAATGACTTGGCATATTTCAATTAAAAATCCATAAATATTTTACCCTCCTTTAATAGTTAAACTATTTTCCCATTTATCTTATTTATTGAAAAGCTTTGTCTAATATATTCTTATAACTAGATATAATGTAAATCTTATAATTAAACATATTGGGAGGCTAAATAAATTTAATGAAGCATATTCTTATGACTACGTATAATGTAATAAGATATTAAAAAAAATAAAGTTTAATTTCAAAATAATATATTTGAAAGATAAACAATAAATAAGATATTTAAAAAAATAAAGTTTAATTTCAAAATAATATATTTGAAAGATAAACAATATATAAATTATTTAATATAAAAAATATTCATCTTGGTTTTTTTCATTTATTCGTTAAAAAAAAGACAAATTCCTTGTATTATTGACCTGCCCAAAGGTCTTACAAATTTCAAGAAAAAGAGAATTTTTACATTTTGGATTCATTTCTTTTATTCATTCATTGATCAAAAGTGGATTGAGTTTTATTCATTTATTAGTCCTAGTTCTTGCAATAAATGTAAATGAATAGTTTTTTATTGCATATTTAATGTGTCAAAAATATTATTTTGAAATTATGGAATCAAAGTTAAGTTATTTTTGGTAGTAAATGAATATTTTTTTATTGTATATTTAATTTGTCAAAAATATTACTTTGAAGTTCTAGAATCAAAGAGGCTAGGTTTTTACTTACATGAGGTCAATTTTGATAGAAATCACTAAAACATTTAGTATATTAAAGTATTCTCTCTCAATTAAAAAAATTACTTTGAAATTATGGAATCAAAGTTAAGTTAGTTTTGGTAGTAAATGAATATTTTTTTTTATTGTATATTTAATTTGTAAAAAATATTACTTTGAAGTTATGGAATCAAAGAGGCTAGGTTTTTACTTACATGAGGTCAATTTTGATAGCAATCACTAAAACATCTAGTATATTAAAGTATTCTCTCTCGACTTAAAAAATTAACACATTATTTGAACCAACAATTTCAAAAAAATGTTGCCAACTAAATAGAGAAATTCCTACCACCAACATAAGAATATGATGTGAATGGAATCTTATAGTGTACAATTGATCTTGAGAGTGATTTAGTAAATTTTCAATAGATTGTGAATAATTTACACATTTGTACTGGGCTCCAGAATTCATCAATAACCTGCTTGTATTTAGTACTAGCTCTTGTTTTTAGGATTATAGTAGTCAACAAACATAACTGAAAACTTATTAGAAAACCAACCTGAACTTATTTTTCTGAAAACTAAGGCTAATTTTATAGATTAAATATAATATACTCATACATAAAATAATTTATCTCAAACAACAACTTAATATAATGATACAAATGATATCTAAATGCATCCAGAGTGCATCTTTTCTACCAAGAATGTTTGCTAGACTTGCACATCATGAAAGATTTATATTTGGAATTGAATCCAACAACCTTAATTTGGTATTCCATTGAAATTAGTCAAATCGAACCTGAGAATATTCTGTTTAGCTACATGGGCTTCACCAAAGTGATATTCCATGATATGGTAATCCATTACAGTATCCGACCTCCAAAACCTCTTTTAATAACTGTGTCAACTTGTTTTGGTTCTGCAAATTAATTGTACTTTCTACTTTCAGCGCTACTGCTTGTACCCTCGCTTGCAAAGTTTGCAACATCAATTAAAAGAGAACATGATCAAGTAAATTAGTATTGTATTCCCAATATAAACTTTAATTTAAAAGTGTTGAAATCATAATATGTTATTAGATGGGATTTTAGTGGCGTTGTGAAGGGAGCTTACATAACCTGAATGCCAACATTTGATCTCAAATAATATCCACGACCCCTACTCGAGAAACAACACCCGCAGCTGCAACCTTCAGATGGAGAAGAGATCTCACCATGAGGAGCCTCTTGCCTATGTCCATTATGTAGTTACCTTGGATGTTGTTACAGTGAGGGACGGTGCTTACACCGGTGCTGGAGAGGCTCAAAATGAAGCAGAGAAGCATTTATTACCTATTCAACACCCTGCAGAAATTCAGCACTCAAATTTTCAATTTAAAATCTCAAGCAGGAAAGCATTTGAATTTTGAAATCCTTTGGTGCGGTGGTAACATTGAATGAATTTGATTTCATGAGGTGCCAGAAATTAGCGGAGATGTGGAGTGTCAGAATATTGACGGTATTAACGAAATTGGTAACGGAGATGAATGGGGCCTGCTAGCCACGTCAACTAGCTTGAGCAATCTGCAATCGAGATAAGCTACTGTATAAGAGTTGAGTAAGTGTGTAGGATTATGATTCTGATGCATGATTAGACTTAGTTTAATTCATATTTTTGGCGGAATTAAACAATAAATGTTATGGATTACATGGGAGAACTAGTTTCTTTTTACAAATATATAATATTATGCTTAATGATGGACCTCATTAATAGTGTTCATGAAGTGATTCAGATTAATTTACTAATGAATGTGGTTAAATTCTAACTGTAGTGAGACAAAATCCCAAGTTTAAGGGGCCTTGTGGTGAAATTCTCTAGTAAGCTAAGGAGGTTCGTTACAAATGGTATCAAAGCCTAGGCTCAAATGCTGAGGCCTATGGACCAATTCACCTACTACAGTATCTTTTAATGAGATTTAGTCTCTAATTCATAAGCTAAAGTTTAAACCTAAACCATGATTCCTTGGCGTTAAAGGAAATTAGGATTCTTTCAAAATGAATCCAAATACTAACATGGTCATTGAGGGGTGAATAATATAAACTTCATCTATGTATAATATGATTTACATAACAATGATATTAATTGTTTAAATTGGGGCATGAAGGTTGTAATGGATGAACTGAAGTATTAAAATTTTGAGTAAATAAATGAGGAAGCATTGACCTTTGTATCCAATATATATATATATATATATATATATATATATATATATATATATATATATATATTGATTACATTTCATGAGGAGTTTCTATGCATTAAGTTGTATACCGAAACATGAATCCCTTAAAGACCTTGTGGGTCAAAAATTTGGATATTAGAGTTCTTGCGAGAGGAATCAATATCTTGTTAGATCAAAGCATACATAACACACAGCGGATTTATACTCAGAGATAGACAAATGGAGAAACAACAAGATTACTCAGTCAGAAACAGTAGAATAGATAAAACAATCACTGGAGAATAGAAATCACTTTGCATTACATAACAGGCCTGGACCTTGGCTTGCTTTCCTTGGCTAGAGCAATTACAAATTTATAGAGGCAAAAGAAGGATCTATAATCCTGTATGTGATTCAGATGGAGATCTGGAATGATCTAGAAACTAATGGCGGTGTAGAATGATCTAGAATCCTAGAGATCTAGAAAGATCTAGAATCCTACATGAATTTTGGCTTCACACTTAACATTCTCCCACTTGAAGCCAAATACGAGTCATCAAGTCACACCGAGTCCTACCATGCCTCTACATAACTCATGTTTATTTCATGGTAGAATCTTAGTGAGCATATCAATAGGGTTCCTATCTGTATGGATCTTTTCCAAGGATAACTGTTCTTCCTCCAACACATGCCGGATCCAATGGTACCTTAAGTCAATGTGCTTGGTTTTTGAATGAAATGCTGGGTTTTTCACCAAGTGAATGACACTCTGACTATCACAATATAAGACATACTTGTCCTGTTTTATTCCTATCTCTCCTAGGAATCGTTGCATCCATAACATCTCTTTACAGGATTTTGTTGCAACTATGTACTCTGCTTCTGTTGTAGAGAGGGCTACTATTTTTTGTAGCCTTGGCGCCCAAGATACTGCTGCACCAGCAAATGTATACAAATAACCTGTAGTGGACTTTCTGGTATCCATATCTCCAGCCATATCCGCATCTGTAAATCCTTTAAGCACAATCTCATCATGACCAAAACATAAACAATAATGACTAGTTCCCTTGAGATACCTTAAAATCCATTTTACTACTTGTCAATGTTGTTTGCCTAGATTGGCAAGGAACCTGCTCACTGCTCTCACTGAATATGCAATGTCTAGTCGTGTGCATACCATGGCATACATCAAACTGCCAACTGTTGAAGCATAAGGAATCTTTCTCATCTCTTCTTTCTCCTTGTCATCACTAGGACATAATTCAGTACTCAGCTTGAAGTGGGCTGAAAGGGGTGTACCAACTGGCTTGGCATCCTTCATATTAAACCTATCAAGCACCTTTTTGATATATTTTTCTTGTGACAGCCACAACCTTTTGTCTTTCCTGTCACGCATAATCTGCATGCCCAATATCTGTTGTGCTGGTCCCAAATCCTTCATTGAAACTTTGCTACCCAAATCTTTCTTCAACCTATTGATCTTATTCTTATCATGCCCAACAATCAACATGTCATCGACATGTAACAATATTATGATATACTTTCCTTGATCATACCTCTTGATATAGACACAATGGTCAACTTCCAACCTCTGAAAACCATGTTCCAACATGAATGAATCAAATTTCTTGTACCATTGTCGAGGTGCCTATTTCAACCCATAGAGACTCTTCTTTAACCTACAAACAAGGCCTTCTTTGCCTTTTTCTATGAAGCCTTCTCGCTGCTCCATATAAATTTCTTACTCCAATTCACCATGAAAGAATGCACTTTTTACATCTAATTGTTCACATTCTAGGTCTAAAGCAACAACTAGACCAGGAATGACTCTAATGGATGACATTTTAATAATAGGTGAGAAAATTTTAGTGAATTCAATACCTTCTTTTTGGAAAAACCTTTCACCACCAGTCTTTCTTTATACCTCTCCTTCTTTTCATCACCTTCATTCTTAATCCTGTAGACCCATTTCTTTTGTAGAGCCTTTCTACCTTTTGGGAGGTTTACCAATTCCCAAGTTTTATTTTCCTACAAAGAGTTCATTTCTTCTTCCACCGCTTTCTTCCATTCTTTACTGTGCTCGACTTTAAAAGCTTCTTGAAAACAATGAGGTTCACCTTCATCAGTCAACAAAATATAGTTTGAAAGAGGATACCTTTGTGAAGGCTTATGAGGCCTAGAAGGTCTACGAACCAATTGTGGTGGTGCATTATCAGGTTGAATCTCCTGTAAAGGTTCTTGCAAGATTCCTTCTTCTTGTTGTTCATCATTTTCCACTTGTTGTTCTTCATGCTCCTGAATTTGTTGTTCATTTTCTTGCATTGGTGGTATGTTTTCCTGCTGCTCTTCAAACCTGACAATAACCTTCTTGACCTCCAACTCACCTATAGTCCTCTTGAACATTTCTAACTCATTAAGTATAACATCCCTGCTTCTAATAATTTTATGTTTGACTGGATCCCATATATGATAACCAAAATCTTCATCCACATATCCGAAAAAAATGCATTTCATAGATTTATCATCTAGCTTAGTTCTATTTTCTTTGGGAATATGTACAAATGCTTCACATCCAAAGATTTTCAAGTGAGAATAATTCAAATTCTTACCAGTCCAAACCTCTTTAGGGATACCACCATCCAAGGCTGTAGTTGGAGATCTATTTATGAGGTAGCAAGCGGTCCTGACTACTTCAGCCCAAAAATTCTTCTCCAAACCGGAATTGGACAACATACTTCGCACCTTTTCTATAATGGTGCGATTCATCCTTTCTGCGACACCATTCTGTTGAGGAGTACTAGGCATAGTCTTCTCAAGCTTTATGCCAAACCTATTACAATATTCCTTAAATGCATTTGAGCAATATTCTCCACCATTATCTGTTCTTAAACACTTCAACAATTTGTTAGTCTCTCTGTCATCAACAACATGGAATTTTTGAAATATTCCAAACACTTCACATTTATTTTTCATAGTATAGGCCCAAACCTTCCAGGATGCATCATCTATAAATGTTACAAAATATGATGCTCCTCCTAATGATTTGTTGTTAACAAGCCCAAACACATCTGAGTGTACCAATTCTAACACATTTTTCTTTCTGTCATGGCCACCTCTAAGGAATGAAACCCTTATTTGTCTACCATATATACAATGCTCACAAAGATCAAGATTGTAGGATTTCAAACCTGGAAATAAATTTTTACCAACAATTATTTTTAAGCCCTTCTCGCTCATGTGACCCAAACGCTTATGCCACAGATCTACTGAATTTCCTTCAATTGTGACAGTAGCCAAATCTGATTTTTCTATCAGTGTCTTGAATATGTATAATGTTCCTGTCTTGGGTCCTTTGGCCACGACCAATGCACCTTTGCTAATTTTCCAGCCTCCTTTTCCAAAGCTTGTCGAATAGCCTTCATCATCTAGTCATCCCATAGAGATTAAACTCATGTGCATTTCTGGTACATGCCTAACCTGTTTCAACGATATATCTTGTCCATCTTTCATCTTGATCTGGACATCTCCCACTCCAACAATACTACAAAAATGATTATTCCCAAATGCACTCTACCATAATCACCAGGATTATATGAAATAAAACTATCTTTGCATGGGGTTACATGGTGAGATGCCCCCGAGTCAAGGATCCAATCAAAGCTACTGCTAGATGTATATACACATGCATCCTCTACTGAAACAGTAAAGAACACATCACCATCTGTGGCTACAACAATAGTCTCACCTTCATTTGTGCTGGATGACTTGTGATTTGTACTAGACGGTCTTTGATCCTTTTGTCCTTTCTTTCAAAATCAACATCCTTTCTTCATGTGCCCAAGTTTGCCACAATGAAAGCAGATGATTCTGCCTCTCCTTGATTTTTATCGGCCTCTCGATCTTGATCACCCTTTCCGGTCTCGATCCATTCTCCTACCACGATCAGCTAGAGCTAGAGCCTCTCCTCCCTGGTTTTCTAAAATTGACTTGCATCGCAGCTCCTCATTCATTAAACTGTTGTTGACATCATCAAACTTCAGGGTCCCTGTAGTTGTTGAAGTGCTCATAGCTACAATTAAATTTTCCTAGCTATCTGGCATAGAACACATTAGCAAAACAACTCTAATTTCATCATCTAAAATGATTTTAACAAAGGCAAGTTGATTAGTAATAATATTAAATTTATTCAAGTGCTCAGCAACTGAAGCACCCTCCTTCATTTTAACATTATAAATCTTCTTCATCAAGAATACTTTGTTTGATGCCGTGTTCTTCTCATATAGATCATGCAGCTTCTTCCATAATCCTTCAGTCATCTTTTCTCCGGACACATTGAAATAAACATTCTTTGCTAAATGTTGGTGGATTGTTGCAATCGCCTTTCTATATAGCTTATTCCACTCTTCATTTGTCATCGATGAGGGTTTCTTTATTGTGCCCTCAATCGGAAAATACTAATTATATACTCCATCTGTGATTTCCATAGGGCAAAATTAGCCCCACTCAACTTCTCCATATCTGTAACTGTTGTCTCCATTTTCAATCAAATTCACGCCCCAAAACACAAAAACTCCACTTAAAAATAAAACTTTAATTATTACTCTTTAAAATTTAGTAATAATGACCTTCCTCCTTTTAAAATACCCTTTTCAAAATTCCTGCTCCTTTTTAAAATATACTTTTCAAAATTCCAACATATAATTATATATGTTTCATAATAAATATAAAAACATATATATTGTTTTAATCTTTTCACATTTCACACATACATATGTTGGTTTGAGAAAAAACTTGACGTATACATGTAAGATTGATGTAAAAAAAAAACTTATGAACACCACGTTTCAACTCCAATCTCCACGGATCTCCACTTTTCAAATGCTAGAAACACGTACGGGTCTCCACGTTTCAAACTCTAGCAACATGTTTCAACATAAGTCCATGACCTTGCTTTTCTTGCAGAAACTATCTTTTAGTTGTAGCATTCCTCAGCTATTTCCTGGACAAATCCTTCAACAGCTCCAAGGGTAACAACCAACGTTTTAATGAATGCTACCAGAGTAAGGTGATGGCACTATGTGGCTTGCATAGTGGATATTCGACCCTAGCTCTGATACCAGTTGTTATATCAGAGCATACATAACACACAACAGATTTATACTCAGAGACAGACAAATAGAGAAACAACAAGATTATTCAGTCAGAAACAACAGAATAGATAAAACAATCACTGGAGAACAAAAATCACTTTGCGTTACATAACAGGCCTGGACCTTGGCTTGCTTTCCTCGGCCAGAGCAATTACAAATTTATAGAGGCAGAAGAAGGATCTAGAATCTTGTATGTGATTCAAATGGAGATCTGGAATGATCTAGAAACTAATGGCGGTGTAGAAAGATCTAGAATCCTGGAGATCTTGAAAGATCTGATCTAGAAGGATCTAGAATCTTGCATGAATTTTAGCTTCACACTTAACATATCTTATGCAGAGATCCACTCCTAACACCGATCAATAGCATCGAACAAGGGTATGCTGAGATAAAATTTGCGATGAAGCAATTAACCTTCTGTTATATATATATATATATATATATATATATATATATATATATATATATATATATATATATATATATATATATATATATATATTAATTGTATAGATATATAGATATATATATATATATATATATATATATATATACATACACTGTCTGGTTTTTCCATTGAGTTGTATTTGTCTGAGCTACTGTCCACGAATCTAAGTTGGCGATAAGGCACTGGTAGAGAGTTGTGAAGGTGAAGGACTGCCGTGTTTGCTTTCCTGGTGCACAAAGACTTTGTTTCTCCTCTGTTCAGGTGCTTACTCATACTTTCTTTCAATGGCTGGTTATATGAATGAGTTTTCTCTTCAGAAGCCCAAAGATAGAAAGATAGCTCATAATAATCGATGGTCTTTTCTGAATAAGTTTTTAAATAAATCTAGAAATGAAGATGTTCTCTATGATGAAAAAGTGTTAGTACAAGAGTTTGAATCTCAACCTAACTGGACATTTCCAGAGATTGATATTGATAAGCTTTACAAAATGCCTGTTTTCCAGTTTCAAGCTACTCAGTTATTTAGATTTACATCTGTGAATATTCCTATTTCCACTGGCCAGTCTGTATACCAAATCCCACTAATACAGCCGGAAAATATCAAATGGGGTTTAGAAAATGGTTATAGGTATATCCATATAGGTATCATACAATTTTGTTGACACCTAATCTTCATGATTGGGAATTTTATGTAAATAAATAAATTGGGAAGGTGAACAGTCATCGGGAGATGAACTGAACAATCACTCCCTATTGTATATAACAATGGGTTACCTATGGAATATAAACAAATCAGTTTTTCTGAGTTTTCTGTCAAACTGGAGTTACTCCTGGCCTGACATGGTATCAGATCCAGCTCCTTGTTTTAGCTATTATGCTCCTTGTAACTCCTTTGTCCTAACCTCTGCCTTTGCCTCTGCTTTATTCCCTTATGTTATGAAATAATCTGCCTCTGCCACTGCGCTCTGTCCATAACGCTTGTCTCTGACCTGCGACCATGCCATAATTTATTCCTCTCCCTCTCTGGTTAAGGTGGCACGCAGAAGGTTGTCTACCTAACGCTGAGGCCGTTATACCTGTGCATTGAATTACCGTGTTGTGTTGTGCATTTGAAGGACCCACAAATTACATTAAAATGATTTCTCTGCCCACATGAACGGATTCTTGTAGCTCACCTGCAATTAGTCTCATACTCTGAGCAAGAAAATGCTGAGTTCGGGTCCTCCAGTGCCATCATGATTCATCATGTAGAATGCCTCGGAATCCCGCACCCATTGAAACAACCTACACCATCTCAAATATCTTTTCGTCTGTCATAGAGCAGCTCCTCTTCATGGCATACCCATTCTTCTTGCCATTGCAATACATGGTCCAGATAGGCTCCTGATAAACTGCCAGAGATCGTATAATGTATTTCTCGTCAGCTCGTCTGGCCTTCAAGTGCCTCAAGGCATGTTGAATGCGGCTAAAGATTGGTTGGAATGTTATTCCCCTTTCCAGTGACCATAAGCCCGAAGGAGAGGACGAGTTGAACCACATTGAAGCTGCTGGTGGATGTGTATTGATCCTGTGCTCCAGTGAGAGGTCCTGATGGCGATTCGAAGGTGCCCGTAACGGCATGACGGGGGCGGTTGCCACAAAACATTAGGGTTTACAGGAGACAAGTGTTGTGCTTGAAATCCGCGGCGCCTGAATCATGCTATCGGTTTCAAGAAGGAAACATTAAATCGAGGGCAACGCATGGAATGGTATCAAAAGGAATGAACAGAGCATCGGTCTGATTGTATTGCGCAGTCTTATTTAAAAAAAAATCATTGGCCTGAACATAGCCTTTGATTTGAATGCCTGAAGTATTGCGCAGTCTTGTTTAAAAAAAATCATTGGCCTAAACACAGCCTTTGATTTGAATGCCTATAGTATTGTGCAGTCTTGTTTAAAAAAAATCATTCAAAGCATTTGTGGAGGTGAATAGTAGTATTGCACAGTTTTTTTTTTTTTTATCATTTCAATGGTAATGCTGCGTTGAAGCATTAAAGTGATATGTAATATTGAAGTGATATGTACATAATATTTCAATGAAATGCTGATGCTTCTATCAAACATTAGAGGGATTTGAAGAAAATATAGTGCATAAGGCTGTAACGTAAGGAAGTTTTTTTTTATTATCAGCATAAGTATTTTTTTTTTACAGAATGCATTCAATCATCTCTATGGTAGGAATAGTTCTCACTGGCAAGGAGAACTATCTTGAATGGTCCCTGATGATAAGAAACAGCCTCATCTTCAATGAGTTGTGGAAAGGAGTGTGTGTTGGAGAAGGAGACAATGACCCAGTGCAACCTCCATCAGACAAAGAGTTTGTCATTTGGGAAAACAAAAACAACAAAGCCTATGCATTAATAGCAGCATCTGTAAATGAAGAAGTAAGTCGCCATATTTCATCATATTCAACTGCTTTGAAGCTTTACAAAAGCTGAAAGAACTCTATGACTCACATTCTGCACTTGAAGTTGTTCAGCTCATGATTAAACTCTTCACTCTTGAACTGAAAAATAATAATCCTCTTGCTCTTGCATCTGAAGTAAAGTCTATAATGCATGATATTAAATCCACTAAGGTTGAGCTGGATATCCCTCTTATTGTTTTTCTCAAGGCACTCTATCCTACCTACTCCAATTATCTTGAGCCTTTACAAGCAAATGGAAATCTTAAAGATATAACCTTTGACTCTCTTGTGAAAAAGTTTGCTGAAAGAGAGAAAGCCTTTGGAAAGAAGACAGCTCCTGAATCTTTTGAAGAGACTGTGTGCCTTGCTCATAAAGAAAAGCATCCTGCTCAAGATTCTACAAGAGGAAGAGGTGGACGAAGAGAAAGAGGAAGATACTTCAGAGGGAGGGGGGGCAGACATTCTCAAGGATAAAAGGCAGACTTACATTGCATTCGCTGCAAACGAAATGGATCACATGATGCTTCTACATGCAAGCTACCATGGGACAAAATTGAGCAGAAAAGAAACCAGCAGAAAGGTAAAACTGATGATACAGACAAAGGTAAAACACCTAAATCCGCTCACTATATTGAGGCACAACGTAACATTGGAGTAAATGAAGATTTGTTTAATGCTTCACTTGCTTCTTCGAAAAATGATTGGTTGCTTGATTCAGGAGCAACCTGTCATACAACTCATAGAAAAGATTTTTTTGAAGATTTCACTGACAATGTTGATGGAGCAGTATACTTTGCAGACCAGTCAAAAATCAAGCCATCAGGGCTTGGCACAATCAGGCTTAAACTGCCTGGTCTTCCAGACTTTCTTCTGGATCATGTTCTATATCTCCCACAGCTCAAGAGAAACTTGCTGTCCTAGGTCCACATCCGCCAGCAAGGTCACTCCATTCATATGTTTGATGGCAAGCTTGAGGTAAGAAAAACATCTGACCACTCACTTGTCATGAGGGGAATAGAAGAAGAAATGCTTCTCAAACTGCAAGGAACCTCTGCTCATGCACAACATTTCTCATATATTTCTCATCATGAAGAAGGTACACTTCCATCAAGTTTATTATGGCATGCTAGATTTGGACATTTAAACTATGACAGTCTCCACTTATTGAAGAAAAATGGTGTTGCTGGTTTGCCTACAATTCCTAGGAAACATAAGCAATGTGATGCTTGCATTCTAGGAAAGCATAGCAAACAGTCTTTTCATGATTCACATTCAAGAGCACATAGGAAGCTTGAACTCATTCATTCAGATTTATGTGGTCCAATGCCTATTCCTTCTGCAAATGGAAATAAATATATCATGACATTTATTGATGATTACACCAGAATGTGTTGGGTTTATTTATTGAAGAACAAATCTGATGTTTTTCAAACATTCAAGAATTTTCATAAATGGATTGAAAATGATGCACAATCTCATATTGGGTCTGTTCGCACTGATAATGGAAAATAATATACATCAAATGAATTTGAACACTATCTTCGCCAACATGGGATCAAACATCAAACAACTGTGCCTTATAATCCCCAACAGAATGGTGTAGCTGAAAGAATGAATAGAACAATCTTGAATATGGTATGATCCATGCTTTTCTTCAAAAATGTAAAGATAATGTTTTGGGCTGATGCTGTTTTATGTGCTGCATATATAAAGAATAGATGTCCATCTAATGCTATAAGAAACAAGACTCCTTATGAATTGTGGTATGGACATGTTCCTTCGGTAAAACATCTCAGGATCTTTGGTTCCACATGTTATGCTTTGATACCAAAGGTACATAGAAACAAACTTGGTGCTAGAAGTCGTAAGTGTATCTTCCTGGGGTATTCAAACACCTCTAAAGCATACTGCCTCTATGATGAAGTAAATAAAAAGTTTGTTGTATCTAGAGATGTCATTTTTCTTTAATCATCCAAATCTGACAATGTTGTTGAGCGGCAACTCGATCACTTGGATAGATTCGCAAAAACAAAATCATTTCAAGAATTTGATAATCAGATTCCACACCTTGAAGGGGGGATTCCTATACTAGAACAACATGTGGAATCTTCTTCTTCTGAAGAACAATCTCCTCTGCATGAAACTCCAACAACGGATGATGCTTTAAGTGATGTAATTGATAGAATTGGGAGACTCAATCTTGATTCAGTCCCAACTCAATCAACAGAGCAGCCTGGACCATCTCAGAAAGGTCCCCCAAAGTGGCTAACAAAGACACTTGAAATTGTTCATCCTGATGAAACTGGAAAAACAGGTACCAGAAATTCAAACCGACAAGATGGAGGTGATGTAGATGACTCTAATTCACCTGTTGATATGGATGTTACTTATGATTGTGAATTGAACTTGTCTATAGATTTTGAACCAACTTCCTTCAAAGAAGCTGCTTCTCATGATGAATGGAAAGAAGTGATGAAAAAGGAGTATGATGCCCTCATAAAGAATGGCACTTGGAAGCTGATTGATCCTCCATTTGGAACCAAACCAATTGGCTGCAAGTGGGTCTACAAGAACAAATACAAATCTGATGGCTCACTTGACAAGCACAAAGCTAGGCTTGTGGCAAAAGGTTTTGCACAGAAGGAAGGGGTTGATTATGAGGAAACGTTTTCCCCCACAGCAAAATGGGCCACCATCCGGACACTCTTTGCATTAGCATCTCAGAATGGTTGGAAAGTCCATCAAATGGATGTAAAAACTGCATTCTTGAATGGAGATCTAAAAGAGAATGTTTTTATGTCCCAGCCTGAAGGATTTGCTGTGAAAGGACATGAACATAAAGTATGCAAACTTGTGAAGTCCTTGTATGGCCTCAAACAAGCACCGCAAGCTTGGTATGAAAAACTAACTGAGCATCTTCTGAAACTCAACTTCAATCATTTTGATCTTGATGATGCAACTTTGTTTGTCAAGAAAGTTGGCAAAACAGTTGTGTATCTTGTGGTATATGTAGATGATCTTTTAATGACAGGGAACAATGAAAGCTACATTGCATCCATAAAGAAGGAATTGGGGAAAAGTTTTGAAATGACTGATTTGGGCTATGTTCATTACTATCTTGGCATTGAAGTAACCCAACATCCAAAATACATATTTCTTTCTCAAAAGAAATACATTGGATATTTTTTAAACAGATTTGGCATGACAGAGTGCAATCCTCTTTCTACTCCAATGGAACAAAACTTAAAGCTCACATCTATTGAAGGAAAGGAATTTGAGGATGCAACAAAGTATAGACAGCTTATAGGAAGTCTCATCTACCTCACTACTACCAGACCAGACATTTCATTTGCTGTTGGAATCCTATCTAGGTTTATGCAAAAGCCTTGTGAGGGACATTGGTTTGCTGCAAAAAAAGTTCTAAGGTACTTGAAGGGAACTCAAGACCTTGGAATCAAGTATACACAGGTGGACGACTTCAACTTGATTGGATACTCTGATTCAGACTTCAATGGAGACAAAGAAACTGGGGTATCTACTTCAGGATATGCTATGAGTCTTGGATCAGGAGCTGTCTCCTGCAGATCACGCAAACAATCAGTTCCAGCAGATTCCACAACAGAAGCAGAATACGTGGCAACAGCTGAAGCAACGAAAGAAATTGTGTGGCTCAGGAAAATTCTTGAAGATTTGCAGGTAAAACAAGTACAATCAACTCCACTCATGATTGATAACACCTCTGCAATAAAGTTGGCCAAGAACCCAAAGTTCCATGATCGAACAAAGCATATCAATACTAAATATCATCTTATTCGACATCATGTTGAGGCCAAAACAATCCATCTCCGTCATTGTTCCACAAATGAGCAAATTGTAGACATCTTCACCAAAGCACTTGGAAAGGAAAAGCTTGAACGATTCAGAATGATGCTTGGACTCACCAACATCCCTTCAGATTAAGGGGGGGAATGTTGACACCTAATCTTCATGATTGGGAATTTTATGTAAATAAATAAATTGGGAAGGTGAACAGTCATCGGGAGATGAACTGAACAATCATTCCCTATTGTATATAACAATGGGTTACCTATGGAATATAAACGAATCAGTTTTTCTGAGTTTTCTGTCAAACTGGAGTTACTCCTGGCCTGACAAATTTGGAATTAATCCACTAGTCCATCCTGGTCTGAATACTTCATGCTTGACATGTGTCCTTGATACCATAATGAATGACTTCAACGATGCTTTATTGGGAGGATTCCAAAGTCCCCTCAATAATGGTCCTGTTTGGTCATCAGTTATCCCCAGATATCAAGTCTCACTGACAGACCGTTATATCAATGAATTCTTGAACGCTTATATTCAGTTTTATGGTTTTAATGTTGCCCCACAGTCACAGATTGCTCAGCTCCATGCTTCTATATGCTTGAGATTTGTCTTTACTTCCATGCCTCCTCTCAACCCAAAGTTAACTGGTAGAGCCTTGAAAGAAGATGTTATTGTTGGCCCTGGTAACACTGCTCCCCTATAGATTGGTTTTGCAGAATGTACTCTTCCAGACGAATGGAATAGTACTTATATTCCACTTTCAGAGAAATATCCTCAACTGCAAAAATCTAAAGTTCCTCTGAAATTGTCTCTCATCCAACATCCTGACAGATCCTCTGGTCTTAAATTTACCACTCCTTCACTTACTAGATCTAGGTCATCCTTCCCTAGATCTACAATTTTGGGTGGTAGGAATCCACATATACCCTCTGTTCCCAAAAGTTTATCATCAAGACATTCTGCTCCAAGAGAGGATCATAGAAATTCTACCTCTCATAAACCTGATGATTGTCAGTTCTGCGTTCCATCTTCATCTTCTACATTCCAGACTGAAGATTCCCCTAGCTCTGAAGTCTTTATACCTGATATTAAAAGTTTCTCACTTCCTAGAGCTCAGTCAGAAGTCACTGCAAAAATACCAGAAAGATATTTAGAATCTGGAAATTCTAGGAGGACATTTAGCAATGGAAAAAAGAAAGCGGTTTTCCAATGGTTATCTATGAGAGCAACTTCTGAACCAGATCAGAACGAAAATGAAAAGCTGCATAACTATACAAACTACCAAATAGTTTGTATGCTTCAGGATATTGATGATATAGCCAGAGATGTTTTAAAAATTAAAGAACATATCAAAAAGATGCATACTGGTTATATTGAGACATTGGGAACCCAAGATGCACACACAGAAAAGTTAAATAATATCCAGTCAAACATGGGTATCATCTCCAAGTCTTTGGAACATCTTACAAATGCACTCCCCACTCTTGCTTCTCCACCTCATTATAGAGAAGTAGATGCCTCAAGTTCAAAGCTGAAATTCTCCTCCACTTCTGATGAATCAAAGCATATTTTTTTTAAAGGGGTAGAGAATATAGATAGAGCCAGACTTGAGAAGATCCAAAAAGGAATCAATCTAGCTAGAGAAAAGACAGAGTTGATGAAGAATAGACTAGCTGATCTTCTTTCTGTTGAAAGTCTAAGATTACCAAAGAACTATGTCAGCCTTAGTTCTTTAAGAAAACAAAATGGCCAATCATCTGCTCCTACAATAATGGCCATGTCAGGAATAAATGGTGAACAAACACAAGGTGAACCAAGTTCTAAAAGGGATAGAAGTGATTCCATTTTCTATTCCAACAAAGGGAAAAGAGGTGCTAGTGATACCTCTGCACATGAAGCATCAGCATCAAGCCCATTCAGCAGATATACTGAAAATCTGCAATCCACATCTGTAAGGCTAGACAATCCTGCTTCCAGAGGCTATGGAAACTCATTGTTAGTAAATATTGATTGCCTTGATTATAATGAAGTGATTGTTGTATTGCATAATGTCCATGCATGGGCACTACAGAGAAAAGCTGAAACCAAAGCACCATGGTCTGATATAGTCACTCAAATTGTATGGTCTTTTACTGGCATACTAAAGCAATGGTGGGAAAGGCTTGCAGAAGAAGAAAAAGATCAAATAGTTGAACATAGTACTGATCCATTAAGAGCATTGTTTGAAGCCTTAAAACATGAATTTGTTGGATTAGTTCCTGAAGACTCAGCCCATCATTCACAGCTATTTCTCTCCCAGAAGCTATGCAACATTGATTATTTGCAAGAGTATTTTTGTGTTATGCAGAAACTTCTGTATCAGGCTAGTGATCCACATAATGTTGCCTATCTAAGGTATTACATTTAGTCTATGCCTGGTAAAATTCCTGACCTCATTAATTAGTACATAGCAGATCATAAAGTGAATTTGGAAGGACAATCATTTGCAGCTATTCACCAAATGATTGTCACAATTTTGCAAAAAGAATGTGCAAAAAGCAAAGCTAAGAAGAATTTTTCCAAACAGATGCACTTTAGCACAAAGCTTTGCAATAATTTCAAAGAAACCTATGATTTTGCTTGTCATAAGAAAAGTGAAAGAAAAGTTTCTAAAAATACAAAGTTTGACAAGTCCTGCTCTTGCAAGACTCATAAATACTCTCCTAAAAAGAAAAAGTACTTTCCTTCCAAAAGATCATTTAAAGGAAGAAGGGCAGTATTTAGGAAAAGATCAAAACCTTCTAAAAAAGTTGTGTGTTTTATTTGTGGTAAAGAAGGTCATTATGCTAACACTTGCAGAGAAAGAAAAGATAAGAAGCAGATGAAGATAATGAATATCTTTTCTACAATCCACGATCCACAAGATTGGGATCTCATATCTCACTCTGATGGAGAATATTTTGAAGTTTCAAGTTCTTCTTCAGAATATTCAGATAATGAAATTCTTGAAATCAGGAAATTAAAAATTGATTCAGAATCATCTGATTGTGATGAAACATTCATTCCTGATATTAAAGTGTTCAGTTTAAAATCTTTAGGAGATATACAAGCAAAGATTGCAGCAGTCAAAGCTGATCTAGCATAGTTAGATCCAGTCCAGTTTACAGCAAGAAGAAGATTGACTGAAAAACTTGAGAATCTTGAGAAACAACTGCCATCTAAAAAGAAAGAAAGATTTTCAGAAGAAGAAAGCAAGGAGGATGAATTCATCGAAAGAGAGTTTGATTCAATGTTCGAACCGTTACAGGTTTCCGTATCTCCAGGTTTGAATCAAATTGATACTCTCAAGAAGAAGATCACAGATTTGGAATCTTCAATTCATCATACAAGGTCAGAAATGATACAGTTGTCATCCAAGCTTCAAATACTTATTTCTGATTATGATGATTGTAATTCTAAATTAACAAGTTTACTGATGAAAAATGTTCCAGTTATTGAAGGGATATCCCCAAAGAAAATGTTGAGCTATTTAATGTTATGGGCATTGGAGATAGAGTGTTTATTCCAATAAGAATTAAAGTCCCTAGCATTAAACCTTATACTTTGGATGCTCAAATAGATTCTGGTGCTATGAGTAGTTGCTGCAAATATAAAGCCATCCCCCATTATTATTGGCAGCTTACTAAACTCCAATTCAAGACCATGATTGGTGATTTAATGGAAATAAGTCATATAGCTCTTGAATTTCCAATTTTCTTGAATGATGTACAGGTTTTTGTCACTTTGTATAGTTTTGATACTGGTGCTGATGTTCTGTTAGGACAAGATTTTCTGAAGAAATATTTGCCAGTCACTTTTGGACAAGATTATGTTATATTCTCCACCACTGTTGGTCCTATCACAATCCCTGCTTCCAGTGACTACAAAATCAATGTGCAGCCTGAAGATGAGGATCCTCTCCAGTATAGTCTACAAGATCTGACCAAGATTAATAAGATTGTCAAAAATGCAGAGTTACATGGTCCCAAGACTTTGCAACAGATTTCTGATAGGCTTCGTGCAGATTGTACTTCCAGCAGGCCAGATGCCTTTTGGGTACGAAAAGAGTATTATGTTGCACTACCTTACAAAGAAGGATATGCTCCTAGGCCGCAAAAAGCTAGTGCAAATCATATGAGTCCGAAAGAACAAGAATTGTGCAAAGTAGAAATTGAACAGCTGTTAGAACAGAAGCTTATTGAACCCTGTAAGAGCCCTTGGGCTTGCCCTGCTTTTTATGTCAATAAGCACAGTGAGCAGAAAAGAGGTAAGAAAAGACTTGTGATTAATTATAAAGCATTGAATGATGCTCTTCTTCCTATTAGATATCCTCTGTCTAACAAGGAATTGTTACTTGCTAAGATTGCTAATGCTAATGCGTTTAGCAAGTTTGATCTTAAAAGTGGATTTTGGAAAATTGGTATTATTCCTACTGACAGATATAAAACAGCTTTCACTGTTCCTCATGGCCAATATCAATGGACTGTGATTCCCTTTGGTTTGAAAAATTCTCCATCTGAATTCCAAAAAAGAATGGAAGACATTTTTGGTGGTGTAGAGTACATTATTATATATATTGATGATTTGCTTGTGTTTAGTAGAGATGTAAATATGCACAAGGTCCATTTAGAACAGTTCTACCAACTTGTATATAAGCATGGCTTGGTACTTTCAGATACAGAAGAAAAATTTCAAATTGGGAAAGTCGATATTGACTACTTGGGCCTACACATAGAAAAAGGACATGTAGAACTTCAGCCACATGTGCTAACCCATCTATTGAAATTTCCCAATATTATTACTGACGTGAAAACACTACAGATATTTTTTGGATGTCTAAATTATATAAGGAATTTTTATGCCAAACAATCAGAGGATACAAAGATACTGCTGAATAGACTAAAGAAGAAAGTTGTCAATTGGACAGATGAAATGACAGCAGCAGTAATCAATATTAAGAGTAAGCTTAATGATTTGCCAAAACTTAAGCTTCCTGATACTAATCTTCCTTTTATACTTGAAACAGATGCTTCTGATCACACTTGGGCTGCAGTTCTGTTACAAAAGCATGGAAGAAAAGAATCGGTTTGTGCCTATTCCTCAGGATCTTTTGATGATACAGAGAAAAAGTATCCTTCTTCTCATAAAGAAATACTTGCAGTAAAGAGGGGAATAAAGAGATTTCACTTTGTTCTTGAAAAGTGTTAAATTTATTGTCAGAACAGATCTAAAGCATATGAAACAGATGTTGGCAAACAAAAGATTGCTAGAACAAGGTAGCACCAGAGTACTGAGATGGGCATTATGGCTTGAAGGTTTTGATTTTGATATTATTTACAAATCTAGTGCAAAAAATTATCTTGCTGACATGCTTACCAGAGAAGGTGCTCAAGAAATCAAGGAAATCAAGATGTTCAGACCACTTAATCAACATGAAGCTTCTACAAGTCAGTCCAGTCATGTCGAGTCTAAAAGAGTCAAGTATGTCACAGTCTGTAGTAACTGTCATTATGAGTTTTGTCTAGAATGTCTATCAAAACAGTTCCAAGTCTTACCATTATGCCTGAGACAAATCATTCTGCAAAAATGGTTTGACTCTGAGGAGTCTAGATGGTCATATACAAAAGAGTTACCATATAGGATTAGGCCATGGCGTGTTTATTATGCATTGTCTAGGGAACCAGATCCTGTTTATTTTGGATGTATTCAAAATACTGACTGGACATGGTCAGACTATTTTTCTATTCACCAGAGAGCTAGGATACATGGTTCGGTTAAGGTCATATTTTATGCAGCAGCTATCGATCCCTCTAACAATTGGTGGAGTCCATGGTTTAAGCTATTTATGTTTAGGTATTTTCCTAGAGCTAAAAATATTTTTGATAGGACTTTTGCTGAGTTTGTCAGAATTTTCCATTGGGAAATGCATGTAGCTGTCCAGAATGATTATGTCTTAGAGTTTGAGTTCATCCACCGACACACAATTGTCATTCCTAATGAAGAAGATGAGTCCTTTAAGCTTTCTGTCAGATTCAGAGGATTGATATCAGTGGACGAACAAGACAGGCCAACATTCATGTTCACATTCCCATTCTTTTGTTGTACCAGAGATACAGCACCATATTGGCTAGATGAATCTATCCCATACGAAGTGCTTGCTCCAAATAATGAAGAATTAATTGATGAATTGGTAGAACAAGACCAAATCAGACTTGGCCATAATAATCCAGTTGTCCCAGATACTCATGCACATGATTATGATGACAGAGCTAACAACGACTGATTGAAGGGATCAATCAAAAGAAATCCTTTCATATCCTACTTTATTTGTACATATACTGTTCTCTGGTTTCCGTGGGATTTAGTCCGAATAAAATCTCCACTGTGTAATTACTTTTATATAAGGATCAATCAAAAGAAATCCTTTCATATCCTACTTTATTTGTACATATACTGTTCTCTGGTTTCCATGGGATTTAGTCCGAATAAAATCTCCACTGTGTAATTACTTTTATATATGAGCTGATGTCCTAGATTCCGACACTCTTTTCATTTTAGATATGTCATGATTCAGTCCCCATATGGCTTAGCCTCCAAGGGATGAGATAACAAGTGGTTGTCCCCACTTGGCCGAATCTTTAGAATTATTCATTACTTTTTGTACAAAGACCTTTCGTGATAGACATCTTGCATGATGTTCTAGCCGAAAGTTTGATTCTTTGGTTTCAAGTTCCTGGTAAAAGTTTTTACCGGATGACCTGCTAGGATATTATAAATACTAGCATTGTAAGTTCATTTGGGGAGGAGTTTTTGGAGAGTTTTAGAGAGTCTGAGAAGTTTGAGTCTGAGTGAAGTCTCCCTGCTCTGCATCTGCGAGAAGTTTTCTCGATCTGCTTGCACCACGGAGTTTTAACTCTATAGTCTGTGATGTTAGTTTGAGTCTTTGAGTCTGTACGAGACTAAGTCTCCCTGCTCTGCATCTGCGAGAAGTTTTCTTAACTAAGTCTCCCTGCTCTGCATCTGCGAGAAGTTTTCTCAATCTACTTGCATCACGAAGTGCTATTCTCATATTTGATTGTCTGTAATTATCTGAAGTTAATATGAACTGAGCATGTTTTATTCTAGGTTATAAAATATAGAATTGGTATATATATCTATATATATATATAATGCAACAAATGACGTCTTCTCATCACACACCTGGGAGACTCGGCTTTCAAACCAGAGGAAGGTATAAAACATGGTTCTGTCAATTTAAGAAATAATATGGTTAATTATCGCTCCTCCCTTGTGATGAGCGCATGATGTGTTGGTCATATTGCTTTCAGGGTTTTACTTTATGATTATGATTAGAGTTATTTCTAATGGAATGCATGTCAGATTGGGGTGGTTTTAGACTCATGATTTATGGGTAAAAGAAAAATAAAAAACGTATGGTCCAATGAGACTTGTTTATATGTAACCATAGTTATCGCACTAGAGTCCAAAAGCCAAAAATCACTTTTTGGATGGAACCACCGCCTTTCCGCTTGCCATTCATTGACCTCATCAAATGATGGAGAGAGGTACATAATTCTTTAAACCGACTTTTTGCTAACGGATATAAAAATGTAAAAGCAGCCATACATACTGGAAGTCACCGAAAAAGGGCCGCAACACTGTGGGTGCTTGCTTTATCACTCAATTTATTTCCTATTGTTTACGATGGGATAAAGACGTTGGATAATGATTATCCACCAGGTCAGTCAGATTAGTTTACCTATCTTATCCTTGTGAAAACATAAACGAGCTTTGGATAGAGTTATAGACGCTCAGCCTTATCTAAGGAATGATTTAGAAAAAAAATCCTGGAGATAATGTTTATATAAACTTTTAACTACGTGCTCCATTCCTGGGTGCGCAAGAAATACATTCCTGGGTGCGCAAGAAATACTTGCAAACAGTGTGGTAACCATTATTTCTGTCGTTGATTTGGTTATGTTTCAATAAGTTTAACAGTATGTTAAAACTCATTTCAAAAATCATTTTTATTTTGTGGAAACTGCGAACACCTACGGTGGGCAACCCTTATCTCGATTGCAGATTCATTTAACATACTTATGTGGCTGTTTGGATCCATTTTTTTGTCTCCGTTTATAGATCCACTTTTTTGTCTCCGTTTATAGCCATCATCTAACTAGTTAGAAAAATTATCTGAAAAATTATGGAAATTCCAGTCATATTTAAAAAAAATCCAACAAATTTTTTTGTAAATCTAAATTATAGTTATTAAATCTCAAACAACAACTTAATAAAATGATACAAATGCATCAAGAGTGTTCGCTGGACTTGCACATCATGAAAGACTTATATTTGGAATTGAATCCAACACCCTTAATTTGGTATTCCATTGAAATTAGTCAAATCGAACCTGAGAATATTCTGTTTAGGTACATGGTATTAACGGAATTGGTAACAGAGACTGATGGGGCCCGCTAGCCACGTCAACCTATTTGAGAAATCTGCAATTGAGATAAGCTCGGCGCCTACAGTGGTAGAATTGGCATCTGTAACTTCTGTCCACGAGAAAGAAAAAAAAAAGCAAGATTGAAGTTGTTTGAAAATTTCATGCGATGAAGGCGGAAGTATGGATACTACGTATTCCGACTTCGATTGAGTGCTCTTAGCGTTGAGGTTAAGCATAAATGAGTAAGCCAACTCGACTCTCTGTAGATAGAATGGGTAATTATTTACCATTGAACAATTTCAATAAATGGACAACGTTTATAAAAAAAAAACTGTTCACTACCTGTAACGGCTGATAAAACGCATAGGGAATAAGAAAAGAAGAATGAAGTTGTTTGAAAATTTCATGCGATGAAAGGCGGAAGTATGGATACTGCGTATTCCGACTTCGATTGAGTGCTCTAGGCGTTGAGGTTAAGCATAAATGAGTAAGCCAACCCGACTCTCTGTAGATAGAATGGGTATTTATTTAGATTGAACAATTTCGATAAATGGACAATGTTTTATTAAAAATGCTGTTCACCACCTGTAACGGATGATAAAACGCACAGAGAATTTTCAAAATCGTTTTTTGTGACAGACTTGACGTATGCAAACTCTTCCAACTGGTAAAAAAATGCATGGTGTGCTGGGATAAACTAATGTGGAGTGCAAATAGTCGGAAAACGTCAAAGTTGTTCTTTGGCGGTGCGAGTTTCGCAGTTGCACCAGGTCGGCCACTACCAGTATGCTAACAACAACCAAAAAAAAACAAGTATTATGTTTTTTGAGTAATTATTTAATTACCTTTGGTGGACGCTGCAACAATTTCACTTTTCGCGCTTTAACATACAAATTAATTGACTTAATAAATTATTTATGCAATTTCAATAAAAAAATTAATGAATGTTAGACCCATTAGAATTAAACTCCGTAAAAGAGTCTCGTAATGATAGGTGGGTCAAAGACTTAAGTTCTCCAAGTTTGTGGAGACGTATGCAGTAGAGGGCAGCAAAGCAGTCACAACTGGCTGAAATAAAAGCAAAACACCAATTAACTAAAACGATAGAGGTAAGAAGGTTTAGCTACTAATATTGTTATATATATGGGAACCATTGTGAAAAGCCACCGCAATTCAGTTAAACGCCGACATTTTAAACTCGTTTGCCCCAATTCTGTGAGACATAGTCGTAAAGATTATTTGTAATCAAGAATAATTCGGTCTTATTAGAGCCATTGTTATTAATAATTATAAATTCCACTTTATTTTAGAAATTTATAAATTTTACGCAGAATGTTTCGACGTTGGAAATGCTCTTGTATAAAGATTCATTGCTAAAAGTCATATTTCAAGATAGGTTTTGCATTTCCACTGGTTAAAAAAAAAATTCCAAAAGAAGATCTGCTGATTTAAATAAGTATGTATTCTGAGCGATGTTTGACTGTGGTTCAAAGTCAACGCTTTTGTATGTTTCTGCAACAAGAATGTGGAGTTTCATACACTCTCTCCGTTTATATACACATATACATATTCGTAAAATTCATGTAAATTCCACATCTCTTCTAAGCTCAGTCTATCATAAGAAACACCAGCGCAATATACGTAATTCTGTGCTTTTACTATTAAAAAATCTGTCACTTATGATCACGTAGTGTTTTTCACCGTGAGCAACGGCTGTGCATGCGTTGAATTATAGAAATTAGAAGAATCTCATTCATATCAGAGAAATTGATCCATAAAACGATTTCAAAAAGATAGTTGGAAAAACAATGTGAAGTAGGATGCCATTTTGATCAAAGTTAAACCGAGAGTTTACTTTTTATCAGCGGTTTAAAGACTCCAAATAAATGGCTTTGATCTAAAATTTTGTGACTTTTGAAATGTACTAAATTTGAATTTCGTGTGCATTTTATTTTAGTATTTGATGTATTAAACTTTGAATTTCATGTGTCTTTTATCATTGTTGAATTGAAATTTAATCTACGATATGATTCCACCATGGAATTCAAAACTTGTTGCGCTGATGCAACGCGTTCAATGATCTGTCTCCCATCTGGTGGTTGTCAGTAAGTGGTGGACTGACATGAAAAATCTCTGCATTAGCACGATGAATGAATTCATTTGTTTCTTGTATATTGGTGTTTCAGTTATGGATGATTTGTGTAACGAGTTTTGTATTTACCGAGAGAAAGATCATGTACTTAATTTAAACCTCCTTTGGCAAAGTTGAAACGTTGCTAATTATAGCCTTTAAATTACGAAATAGGTATGCGGGTTGCGCTCTGTATCTATATGTTACTAGATGTCACCAGCATAGTGGCAAATATGCAGAAATTGATTTCTCAAACTATTCACCTGGAAAGAAAGCAAAAAGTGAAATGAAGTTAGTAAAATTACATATAACTATTTACTGGAGAAAGAAAGAAAAAGTGAAATGAAGTTAGTAAAATTACATATAACTATTTACTGGAGAAAGAAAGAAAAAGTGAAATGAAGTTAGTAAAATTTCATATAACTATTCACGAAAAAAAAAATGAAATGAGTGAGTAGAATTAATAATTAAATATACAACTAAATGCTTCCACTTTGGGTGGTTTTTATTTATGCGGTAAAGATGGTGTAAGTAAATTTTTGTGATACAGGTAAATTAAAAATGCATATTATATTACAAATTTAATTTAATGTAGTATGTACAAATCCTATTTTTGCTAATTACAAGACTTTTTTTTTATGAAATAATATGGGAATTTGAAACTTTTTTAGTTTCACGGTTTCTCAAAACTATGTTGATGCGAATTTTGGTTCATGCATACAATTGTATTTCGTGCAAATGGTAATTGATATGAGGATGTGTGGATGGGCTAAGAAAGCCATCATGCCAATGATAAGAAAGTTGTGAACATCTCATTTTTCTTTTAAGCACGATACCAAATTGAAATAAAGGAACTTATGAAGTATAGTTGCACAAGTAAGCGTGCAATTTGAAAGCAAAAATAAAATAAAATAAAATAATGATAAACAAAAATTAATCAAGATATGAAAAACATGTTTCTAAAAATGTTTTTTTTGTGGGTAATTCTGCATAAAGCACAATGAATGAGTTCATTAATTGTCTAATTGTATATAGCAAATTAGAATTGTTGATGTGAAACTTTTTTAACAAGACTTGGAAATTCGATATGGGCAAATTAGTTTCCATGGGGTTAAGAAAATAACTACTCATTTCAGATTACTTAGAAGAGTTGAATCCTTAAAATAGACATGAAGGACCATGTTTTAATTAAATATGCTTATGGTATTAAAGGATTAAATTATTGATTGTTGGTTTAGAATGTGTGAAGATGAGGATTGAGACAATTACAGAGTCTCACATGTAATATTGTTGATATTTCACCTATTACTACTATCATATACACTTTTTAGCAAATAGGTTTTGATTATAAGTAATGATTAAATGATGCTCAAAGGGGAGCCTGTCTGGTATATGGTTACCAGAAGTTGTTTTGGTATGTTTACGTGCACAAAACATTGCTAAGTGAAGAAGTAACATGTTATTAAGGTTAATAAGTTACTTTTATTAAGGCCCTTTCTAAGATAAGGAGCTTAAAATTTTATCATATATTGTGAAAGTTCAAAACTTAAGCTATAGTTGAGCGTTTCTATGAGGACACAATAACTATATGTCATGATTGGAAAGTGATGATTGCATATATGCATAGAGAATAATTAAACAATTGGAAACCATGATAAGGCATGGCCATCATATTAATACATACTAAATCTTGATAACAAATAATACATGTACAAAAATAAATGAGTATTTAAGTACACAAATACATGGATGCCTTACATATAGAACTCATTGTGGGGGTGCAATGAGCTGCATGGATATGCTTGCATAAGTGGTGTAATTGAGGTCAAATAGTAAATTATGTTTATCTTCAAAATCATTAAACAAACCTCTAAAATGGACGCCTATGTATAAAGGAAAAGTAGAGATTTAATCATTACACCTATGTTAATGATATGGTAAACATTTTACTCATATTTGTTCTAAGATGGCATGGATGCTATGCAAGGACAAAGGGTAATACAATACAAATTCATTGAGGTAAATTAGTAATATCATCACCTCATTCTAATCATATTCAAAATCAAATGATGAGTTGTATGGTTTCTAATTAAGAACATAACTTAAGGAAATTAAGTTATGCTTAAAAGATCCCAAGAAGGGATAGAGGATGTGAAAGACAAGTCTTTTATAAGACTAAATACCTTAAAGTTGTATGTGACTGTGTGTGGTTGTGTTGATCAACTCACATGCAAAGTAATGATGTAAATTACTCTGGATATGGTTGTTAATAGATGAATTATTTTGGTAAGAAAATGATCTAATTACACATTGTTTGAAGAAACAAAATCTTATCAAGACATTATGCATAAGCATGCATAGGATGGAACCTGAGGGGTTCTAGTTAAGTAAGTTAATATCTTAACCTCGATACGGAAGAGGCATAAAGAACATATAATTCATGGGATGAGATTGTGAAGTAGGTACAGAGATGTAATACAATATCTTGTATACAGCATCATGCATTAATAATGATCAACATATTTGTAACCAAGTAAGGTATACATGGAAATTGAACATGATGGGGTTGATGCATGAGAACAATTCAGGGTGGCCTAATGATTATTGTATAAACCATGAATTCAGAACTGATCTCTTTGTTTAAGGATGATTTAAGGCACTAACGTGTAAATACCCTTGGGTCACACCTCGCATAAAAATTTAAAGGGTGTGAAGTGATGAATAATATAGATTTCACTTATAACCTCTACATGGGAGGTGTATGCATATGCATATTGTTATTGAATGAGGTCATACCTACACCAAAGTATGCATGACCAACAAGATCTAGAGGTATAAAAAAAAGAAAATGGTCAATCCTATGACATAAATTGTGTAGGTGTGGAATAATTGTTAAGAACTAGCCAAATTTGTTCTGGTGATCACGAGACTTTAAATATCTATGATAGACTGAGTATCATAGTCAATAGTCTGCCTTATGGTACATTTCATTGTTGTTAAAACCTGGTACAGGTGACAGATTTAATCCCAAAACTGAAAGTTATGGGTATGATTGAGTTATAGTGTGCATGATGACTGTTATATTATTATATGACATCTGGAATTGATTTACACATGACATGAAACTTTCTTAATTACATAGATGAACCATGATAAATGAATGTTGGTAGGATACTAACATGGTGGAAAAATATGTGGATAAAGTTTATGTCATGCAGGTGATACCATGAAAATGGTATTATAGGTTGTACCTCAGCTGAACAATGTACAACAATACATATAGGACCATATGACTACATATGTTACAAGTTTGAAAAATGAAATGTGTATTGGTGTATATAACATACCTTGTGTGCAGGTATGCAGTAGTCATTAGATGGATGTCTGGCTAGGTAAACAAACCTGGAGATTCCCTGAAGAAGGAAAGTAAGTTTGGTATAAGTAACTATGGTTCATCACAGTTTGGCATACATACAATCACGATGAATATATGTATATGAAAATATATTTTGATATGAAATAATTTGTTATGCCCTTACAGGCATATTAATATGGAAAATATGCTAACTGATGTATTGTATGCAGAGAGATTACAAGAAGCAGGTGTTCGACAAGAATGCAAAGGCTTGAAAGAATGCAAGTAGAGGACATGTATTCTTCAGATAAAATAAACGATAAGCAATAGTTCCTTTAATAGTAACAGATTATGATATTTATCATAGTTAAACTTTGCATTGATAAATTCTCACAAATGATTTGAAAAAAAATGTGTGACAGGTAGTTATAGAAGGAGAGATGCTAGTAGCACTCCTTGAGACCGATGTAGCTATGGAAGGAGAGATGCTTGGAGCACTCCTCATGGCAGATGTACATCGAAAAATTTTCATCAGATGGCAGAGCCATGAAAGCTGTTGATTTGGAAACCAACTATCTGTGAATGAAGATATGATGCAGTGATACACCAAGGACGGTGTCAAATTTAAGGGGGGGAGTATATAGCACCCCTCCCTCGTGTACTACATTATTATAAACCTAAGCTAAGTTAAAGCTAGGTATGATATCCTCCCTTGTGTGTTAAAGGTTGTAGACCTAAGCTGAGGAAAGCTAGGTGATATGTAATATGAAAAGCAAATGTATTATTAAATAAATTAATAAAATAAATCACTTGGAGGGTGGAGCACCAAGAGAGAGGAGATGATTTCCAAATCCCATGAGGAATGGGATAAAGATGAATCTTTCATGATAAGCTTCTAGATGTGATTCTAGATAAGCTTGGATGGATTGGATATCCATCGGATGGATGGGAGATAAAGATCCATCGGACATAAAAGCTTTGTGGGAGATAAAGGAAAGCTTTTATGTGGAAAAGCATCGTGGGAGATAAAGACGAGCTTTTCCGGATAAGACCTAGGCAAATGGAAAAATCCATAAAGCGGGACACCGCTAATGGTAACTAAATCATGAAAGAGGGTATTAAATACCTAGTGCATTGGTCAATTGAGGACAGTTGATCCTTGGCAAGATCTTTGGCTTGAGGGGAATCAGAGGTGATTCATGGCTAGGTGGTGGTGCTCCTCCCTCCAAGTGAGATTCAATTGGTGTCATATGCATGGAATGTGTGTATAATATTTCTTCCCTTTTTGTCTTAATTTAATTTAAATTATGAAAGAAATTGTATGAATTTTCTAGCAATCAGAATGATTGAAGGAATTATTTGTGACTGTTCTAGATGAGTAGATTTACCTATATTCACGACATTTATGAGATATTTTTATATGGATGCATGTGACAATTTTGGCATAGAAATGAAATTATAAGTTAAGTTGTTAAAGGATCAATGTGTAGATCTTAGGTAGTATTGGTATATCCAATCCCTTGTTAAGGTAAATAGTCATATTTGAGACTTTTAATGTTGATGATACTATCTGTGTTTCTGTGACTGATTTCACTCTTATGCATGCGGATGAGTAAAATGTTCAGTGAATCTAACTCTAATCATCATTATGTTTAAGGAACATAGTTTGTATTTAATGTATATATATTATGCCTCTGATATATATATCTGGGCAGTTAATGGGCACATGACATAGATGCATGCATTTCATAGTATAGTCCATGATAATTTTATTAACTATTACATGTGTATTCAAGGAGGCTAGTTTAGCTATTCTACCTACTGTATAAGACTTGAGTAAGTGTGTTGAATTATGATTCTGCTGCATAGTTAGGCTAACTACATTAGACATAGTTTAATTCATATTTGTCGCGGAATTAAACAATGAATGTTATGGATTACATGGCAGAACTAGTTTCTTTCTACAAACTTATAATATTATGCTTAATGATGGACCTCATTAATAGTGTCCAAGAAGTGATTCAGATTAATTTACTAATGAATGCAGTTAAATTCTAACTGTAGTGAGACCAAATCCCAAGTTTAAGGGGCCTAGGGGCGAAATTCCCGGGTAGGCTAAGGAGGTTCGTTACATCAAAAATGTATCAAAAACAATAGAAAATAATATGGGAAGAGCGACTTGCAAAAATATTTGAGATTAGGGACATAGTGAGGAAGAAAATGAAAATTGGAATGTAATGAAAGATGGAGTGAAGCCAAGGGATGAGGATAAAAATAGTTAGAAGATACATAATGGTTACAAAAAGAGAACCAACATCAAAACAAGATGTTGGGTTAGAGAGATATGCATCAGAGAGGTGTTAGAAATATATTGCCATTGATGTCAAAGGAAATGTTATTAATGTCAAAGGAAGTCAAAGGAAGTCATGGATTGGTCAAGATCAGTTGTAAACATGCTTTCTGGAGCTGATACTTTATATCCATTTCTAGTATAGCTGATTAGATCAGATGCACTTGGAAATGACAAAGATGGATGGTGATTGGAAAGAGATTTCCAATGGTACATCGAAGTCTAAAAAAATTCTTCTTGGATCAAAAGATATGGCCAGTCAAAGTTGCAAGTTAAAATTCAAAGATGCATAACCAAATTTGGTGGTGGGGTTATCTATCTCTAGACATGCCGATGTTTTTTCATTCTACCAAGATTGGAGGACTTGTTGGCAAAGGTCGATAGTTAAATGGTGGCCTAGTCCATAGGCACATCGTACAAACAATAATAGATCAATGGTTATTGGGTGAATAATTGTGTGATGGTTAATGCATTGTATTTCACCCTAAGGGATCCAATAATTGAGGATGAATTGAATTGACGATGACGATCAATTTAGGTAACAAACATTCACAAGGCTTAACAAGTTTCCAACATCCAAAGGGAGATATGGTATTATAATGTGGCTACAGTAGATAGTGTGAGCCAACAAAGAGGACAAATGGAAGATAAATGGTGCATGTGGATTGGCGAACGCGGGTGAAGTAGGAGATAATTGGAGCTAACATGGAGGAAAACACGAGAAGCTAATTGAGCAAAAGACACGTGGAACACATTTCCAGAGGTTTTAAGTGACCAAATGGACCATTTACAAGTGACATGTGGACTAATCCTGAGATGCCACATAGCATCATAGGATATTAGCATAAAATCAGTGTCTAACATCCCATAAGTTTTTCTTATTGGCCCATGACTGCAACAGGTGGTCCAATAGGGACACATCACCCTAAGGATTAGTTCCTCGAAGTTTCCATTGGAGTTCGAGTTTGAATCTTTGGGGTGATGGCATGTGAGGAGGAGGTGATGTATAGGCTAGTAAATGATGTGGAGTGACAGACCAATAAGAAGGTGGTCCCACCATGACACATAACCCCGACATCTGCATCCCGACAATTAATGAATGTGCTCCAATAAAAAATGTTGGCGGCTAAATGTGTGCTCTAGGACACAATTATATGTAAGGTTTTATGACCGAGGACTAGGCCAATTTATAGTCTTGATTAAAATGCTAGGGGATAAAGATTCTCTAAGAATCAGTTGTATCTATGGTTTCATATCACTGAGAGCACATGTATAAGTTTAATTGGTATGAAAGGGTCAGCATCTTTGACACTATGTGCCATATTTGGTGCTAGTCCACTAAACTAGCAATGTGCTAAAGTTCAAATAACATGCATTAATGAGTTGGAAGCTATTTGGTGGCATGGACATAATTAATGGCATATTTGGTATTTTGACCAAGTATAGTAGTTTTCCAAAATTAGAACTATAAATAAAACCTTTGTTAAATCCTGTAAAGTTCCAAAATTGTGATAATAAGCAAATTAACTCAAAGTTTGAGATTGGGGCAACGGGTTGGAGATTGAAGACTATTAGTACACACAAATATGAATTAAATGAAGTGTAAAGGTAATAATAAGTCAAGATCAAACCTCATGTAAGTGTAAATTATTAATTAAAAATAACTAAAGATAAATCCTAAAAATATCGACTCAAATTCTTTATAAGCATAATTGAATTGGAAAGAAAAGATGGTTGTTGTTGATGTTGTCGTGGTTGAATTGATAAGAGGATCATAGATCAAAGGAAGTGTTGAAGGTGTTTCAATAGTGATATTCGCCATTTGAGGTGGTTGAGATATGCAAGCAGCAAGGTGGTTAAGAGAGAAAGAAAAGAGCTTATATATGAAAGGTAGGCATTGATTTACAAGATAAGATGATGTGGTATTATTGTATGTAAAATTTATATTGATCTGAGTTTGAAAATTGTATGAAAGATGGATTAACATGGATAGAAATTTGGATCTTGCATTTCAAGGGTTAGATCTCCTTCCAGTAGTGGTTGGTAAACAATCAGGGTTTGGATCTCCTTTCAGTAGTAGATGATAACTCAATGATAGTAGCTCCTTTCAGTGGTAGCTGATAAAATTAGGGATAACATGTACTTTCAATGGTAGTTGATAAAATCATGGGTTGTAACTCTTTTTAGTAGAAAATGATAAAATAAGGAGTAGTAACTGCCTTTAGGTTGGAGACTCAGAAACAAATAGATTGAGGATTGTAGATCTCACGTAGGTTGAAGACTACGAATTGATGCAACAACATGTTGAAGCTTGCCCAATTTTAAGTATTTGAGAAGAATATTAATTTATTTCTATGTTACATATATGTTTCTTATGTTTATGGTTACTTGAATTGTTGTTAAAGAGATTTTTGATGTTGTAGTATTATTTAATTTGTCAAATAAAGTTTTAAATTCTCACAATATTGATTCACCCTCTCCCCACCACCACCACCCCCGTAATATTGTCTCGGTTTCTAACAATTGGTACCATAGCACAAGGTTACTTCAAGATCTGTTTAACATCTGAAAGAAAGGTCATGGACTATGGGAAACCAGGAAGGAGGATTCATCAATAGGGAACCTATGTTTTTTGGAAGGTGAGGATGAAAACCTATATTCAATATCTTGGCGTTGATGTATGGGACACAGTGGAAGCAAAATATCAAAAGCCTCCAACCATGATTACTAGATATTAGAAGATGGAATGTACAGGTAATTACAAGGCTATGAATTCTCTACATGCTAGTCTATTTGAATCAGAACTAGTCAAGGTCATGGATTTCACTACTGCAAAAGAAATATGACACATGATGCGAAACTAGTGTAAAGGTGAGAGCAAGGTAAAGAAAACCAAGCTTTAGGTTTTCAGACTGAAATTTGAGTCTTTCAAGATGCATGATGGTGAATATATTTCTATATACTTTCTTATAGTTTATGGAGTTGTGAATACAATAATAGGCCTTGATGAAGATCTAAAAGAGCTAGAAGTAGTTAAAAAGGTGCTAAAATCTCTATATTAGTGATTTGATCCAAAATTTTCAGCCATTGAGGAGATGCATGATCTCAATTTTCTCACATTGGATCAATTACTTTGCAGTCTTACTACCTAAGAGATGAGGATTTTTAATGGCAGATCTACAACAAAGGAGTTAGCCTTCAAAGTAGATAAGAAGCCCAAGAAAGAACATAATGACTCATGTTGGGAATCAGATGAAAAGCATGCTATGTTCATGAGAAAGCTTAAGAGAGGCTCATATAAGTACAAATGTAAGCTACCTTTTAAGTTCTTTAACTATGGCAAAGTAGGTTGCTATGCTTCTAAATGTCTAGAAAATAAGAAGAATGAATATGACCCTAGAGAGAAGTTTAGAAAAATGAAAAAATAAAAAAATAAGTCTAAGAAGAAAATATTCTACACCCAAGACTCTAATTTTGATGAAAGTTAATAAAATGAATCTTCAAATGAGGACAAAGCTTTTGAAATCTTAAAATAATTTATGCTCGTGGCCATAGAAAATATGAAAGTAGAAGTTGTTGACTTTGATGGAGAAGAGGCTGAAGTTGACTTATAAGGAGAGTTTATCAGTGATCTTGAGGAAATTCAAAGAATGAGAAATAAAAATAAAACACAAAAGGAATTGAACCTATTGAAACTATGCTCTTTCAAGTTGAAGAAGGTAAAAAGATCCAAGAATCTTTGAATCAAGAACTCAATAAGAAAAATGAAGCATGTGAAAGGCTTAAAGTAGTAATTATTTCTTTGAGGAAATAACTTGAAAAGGCTAAAACTTAGTTGATATTTAATGAAAAATTTGGAAAAGGGATTGAAAGTTTAAATGAACTTATTAAAACACAAAGTATGTAATGACTGAATAGGTGTTGGGTTTGAGGTCGATTCAAACTCAGTAACTGATGTGAAAGGTGAGAAGGTTATTGCCTTTGTTCAAACTTTGAACAAAGAAACTAGCACATGAAACTCTCATGAAAATCATCTATTCCAAGATAATAAGAGAAGAGTGTATTCGACCTATAATAAGAGAAAAGTGTATTTGACCTAGCAAGTTGTAAACAACGTGGATAATCCCAATCATATTCCTAAGAAAAGTAACCTTTTTCTCTAGAAAAATACAACTGCCACAAAGAGTAACTCAACCCTTCAAAAATCATTTTTCTCCCAAGTATGAGGATATACTACCATGTTATTACATTACTTTTACTAATTATGGGCATAAGGATGCATATTTTTCAGTTAAACTAATGTTCAAGAAAAAATCTCCACAAAGAAGAAATTATAAGTATAATAATTAATTTGCCAAATAGAGGAGAAGAAAAACTAGTCTCAATAATTCATTATCTCATTTGAATAATTTTATACAATGTTATATTTGTCATTATTTTGGTCACATAGAAGTTGTTTCTAAACTCAAATAAAGGTCCGACTCCTAAATTTTAACAATTAATCCAACAAACCAAGGTATGGAAGAAAAATGCAAATGGAGAAAACTAGAATTTGGTTTTATATGATTAGACTGGTGTTATTTATTGGTATGTGGATAGTGGTTTCTCCAAGTACATGTAAGGAGACAAAAACATGTTTCTTTCATGAAAACATGTCATCAAAGGAAATGTAACCTTAAGAAATAATGTACCTAGTAAGATTATGGGTAAAGGAATAGTTATTTTGGAAAATGGCCAAGGTAAGGCCAAGGATGTGTTGTTTGTTGATTTCCTGAAGCGCAATTTACATAGCGTGTCTCATATATGTGCCCAAGGCTATGATGTGTTGTTGAAATCTAAAATTTGTCAAATCAAGTTTGTAGGCATAAGAGAGATAGTAGTTGAAGTTGTTAGGACATACAATAATGTATATGCTTTAAAAGAGAAGACATAGAAGTGTTGTTCGACAAATATTAATGAGAGATAATTGTTGCATTGAAGGATAAGACATGTTAACTTTGATCAAATCATCAGAATACTATTAGATATCTTCCAAAGATTTCAAAACCCAAGAACACTATTTGAAAGTCTTGTCAGATTAGAAAACAAGTGTGAGTACCATTCAAATCCAAGGAGAAATCAATAACCAGACCATTGAAATTGGTACATATGGACTTCTTTGGTCCTTCAAAAACTCAAAAACCCTTTGTAAAATTGTTCTTCATTCTTATCATTAATGATTCTAGTAGAATGACATGGGTGACAATTTTAGGAGAAAAAATAGAGGCATTTGAAAACTTCAAAACCTTTAAGGCCATGGCTAAGAATGAAACATATTATAAAATAAAATGCATGAGGTCTGATAATGGTGGTTAGTTTACCACCATATAGTTTGATGATTTTTGCAAGGAACAAGGCATCAAAATATAGTTTACCATACCAAAGAATCCATGGTAGAATGGAGTAGCAATGAGAGCTAACAGATCTATCCAATAATTTGCTAGAGCCATGATGGGTGAAAGAAGTATACTATGGATATTTTGAGATGAATCCATTCACACAAAAATGGTAATCTTAAACAAGGCTCACTTCATACAAAACAATGATAAAACTCCATATGAGCTCTAGTATGGTGGAGCTACTACATTCAAGCATTTAAGAGTATTTAGAAGCAAGTGTTATATCAAGAATAATGATGAAAAACTTGATAGGTTCAATGCAAGAGATGATGAAGGTATTTTTCTTGGGTACTCTTAGAATAGAAAGGGTTATAGATGCTATAATAACAATATAAGAAAAATAATCATTGATGTTAAAGTTGACAAACACCTTGATTTTGAAGACAAAAATCTAGCAAATGTTAATACTAATGATCAAGTCAACAATGATGAGAAGATTGATGACCATTTATAGACGAAGGAACTGAAGCAACCTTTAGTCCACAATCTAAATAATCTACAAGGTGTGTGCAAAAAAAGCACCAAACTGACCAAATTAATGGTGACTTCAATGCATGTATTTATAAAAGAAGAAGGTTAATTAATCCCCCTAGTAATATGTATGTAGCTCTATTATATACGATGGAAAAAATCATTTTTCGTAGGCTAACCAGGATGAAAATTAGTTAAAGGCCATAAATGAAGAGCTTGATAAGATCAATAAAAATTAGACATGTGAGCTTGATCTAGGACAAACAAATCAGAAATATATTGGCTTGAAGTGGGTCTTCAAAAATAAATTGAATGAAAATGGTGATGTGGTAAGAAACAAAGCAAGGTTAATTTGCAAAGGTTATGCACAAATTGAAGGTTTGTATTTTGATGAGACTTTTTCTCTTGTTGCATGATTAGAAGTAGGTCACATGTTCTTGGCTTTTGTAAATAAATTTAAAATATATCATATGGATGTCAAATATGCCATTTTAAATGGAGAATTGCGAGGATGTCTACATTGAGAACCCTGATGATTATTAATTGTCAAATAAAACTGATTATGTTTGTAGGTTGAAAGAGGCCTTATAAGGTTTTAAGCAAGCCCAAAGGGCTTCGAACTCCAAGTTTGATAGTTATTTGTTGATGTGTGGTATTAAAAGTGGTGAAACTGATAGTAATTTGTATGTGAAATCAAATGATGAAAAATTGTTAGTATTGATTGTCTATGTTCATGATATTATTTTTGCAAGTGATTTAGGTCATATAACTCATCAGTTGGAAGCTAATATGAAGGAAAAAATTGAGATTTCTATGCTTGGAGAACTTTCTTATTTCCTTGTTTGTAGACTACACAATCAAGAAATAGAAATTTTATCTCACAAAGAAAATATCTCAAGGAAGTTTTGATGAAATTCAACATGGAGGAATTTTATTTGGTAACCACTCCAATGGTACAGGTTGCAAACTTAAGAAGATTGATGAATCAATAGAGGTGGATCAATTTTTATATAGATATGTTATTAGAAGCCTCTTATAATGGACATCATCTAGACCAAACATTATGTAGGAAATTGGTATTGTTGGAAAATATCAAGCAACCCAAAAATAGAGTCATGTCCTAGCAACCAAAAGGATTCTCATATATTTAAGAGCGACAATGGCCTACAGAATTTGGTACCCTAAAGGTAAAATTTGTTCACTAACTATTTTTACTAATGTTGATTGGGTAGATGATGTAGATAACTAAAAAGGAACTAGTGGTGGTGCTTTCTTTCTTGGAAAATGTCTTGTTTCCGATGGTTGAGAAAGAAGCAAGGCTCAGTATATCTCTCTACTATTGAAGTAAAATATATAAAAACAACTTTTTGTTTTACTCAAGTACTATGGATGAAGAAAATTTTACAATATGTGCAATTAATATATGATAAGCTAATACTAATCATCTGTGATAACACAAGTGCAATCATCATTTCCAAGAACCCTATTTTTCACTTATATTGGAATCAAGTACCATTTCCTATGAGATCAAGTTGCAACTCAAAGTGTAAAGTTGGAGTATGTATCTACCAAAGATTAAGTAGCTAATATACTCACCAAACGTCTCCCAAGAGATGAATTTTAATACTCAAGGAAAATATTGGGATTAGTTCCTCATACCTCTCTCCGCTAAATCTTCCCTAAGAGGAACAAAGGCGACAAACAAGCACTCAACATATGAAAATGTAGTTGCTCTATGGAATCAGAAAGACAGGGGGGTTGGTTGCAGGGGGAGCATGTTTTTGTTATTTTCCTTTGATGTCAAATGGGAAGAGATAAACAAAAATGGAGAGGTAAGAAAAACATTACCTAATTATGAGAAGTAGAGAAATACAAACAATTGCATCAAGAATTCGAATAATTGATGCAGGAACAAGTTCTAAAACATTTGCTAAAAGAACTATTATGTTTATCCTTATATATGTGTGTGTGTGTGCGTGCGCGCGTGTGTGTGCATGTTTTTCTTATTTAACATGTTTGACATAACCCATGCTTTTATGATCATTTCCAATGCTTTTGGTGTTAGGATATTCCGACACATAGGAAATAGTTAAGTATAACTTGGTCTAGTGTAGAGTTAGGCAGAGTGTGTTTCTTTAATATGTACTTTTGTAACTTACAATTCTACGGTCACGATATGTTCTAGACATTAAGTGATCCGATGGTTCATTCTCTCCTTGGTATTACCGACACTTGATCCATGGCTTAACACCCGATTGGTCCATGATCTCTATTTAAAGAGCATGGAGGGTCATTTGTAGGGTGACCATTCATTAGATAAGCTTATGTAAATTTTCATTCTTTTATTAATAAATTTTCTGAAGTGGCCGCGTTGGCTCAGGTTGTGGACTGTTTCCCTCTTTGAGGGTTTTAACCACTTCAAGAATACTGGTGTATTGATCTGTAGAAATTTACACGGTAATTTCCTTAGATAGAACACTAGAGGGCACCACTCACAAACAGATCACAGATCAATACACCAGTATTCTTGATGTGGTTAAAACCCTTAAAGAGGGAAACAGTCCATGGCCTGAGCCAACGCGGCCACTTCAGGCAATTTATTAATAAAATAATGAGAATTTACATAAGCTTCTCTCTTGAACGGTCACCCTACAAATGACCCTCCATGCTCCTTAAATAGAGATCATTGACCAATCATGTGTTAAGCGACATATCATGTGTTAGTAATACCGAGGAGAGAATTAACCGTCAGATCACTTAATGTCTAGAACATATTGTGACCATTGGATTGCAAGTTACAAAAGTACATAGTAAAGAAACACACTTTACCTAACTCTACACTAGACCAAGTTATACTTAACTATTTCCTATGTGTCGGAATATCCTAACATCCCCCCTTAAGAACAACTTGGGATAGGATTGAAGGATGTACAAATATGACACAATAGGAGAAGGAGGAATTAGAGCCAAAGGGGGGAATGTTAGACATATGTTGTCATTGATGTCAAAGGAAATGGTGTTGACATCGAAGGATGATAAAAGAAGTCATTAATCCAAAATGGATTTTGGATAAGGGGGGAATGTTAGACATATGTTGTCATTGATGTCAAAGGAAATGGTGTTGATATCGAAGGATGATAAAGGAAGTCGTTGATCCAAAATGGATTTTGGATAGAATCCTAAGTCTAAGTGTTCCTCACTGAGGAAAATGAAAGTCCAAGGAAGTTCTTAGAAGTAGCCCCATCGCAGAAATCCTTTCCTTCTGAATATGTTACAACTTGAATGGGAAAAAATGGACTTAGGATGCAAAAGTTATCATAGAAGGAAGATGACTGTGTTCTTTGGAAAAAGAGGCAAATCTTCAAAAACAATGGCCTAAAAGGTTTTATGAAGAAAATCGCATCAGAGGAGGTCTAAGGTAGACTTAATTGAAAAAGGGGAAGCACCGCTAATGGTCGATCCCCAACATATCGGGTCGGAGGCAGGTGTGTCTATATAACATAAGGACCAGGCTGAGCGATATGCCGATCACCTATATCGGTGGATCAGCATCGGCTGTGGCGATGCCATGGGGCTTAAAGCGGGACCCCGGGCCGAGTGATATCATGATCACTGATATCGGCATCGGCAGATAGCGGCAGCATAGGCCATGCCATATGGACAGACCCTGGGTCTATGCAATATGCGATTGCGATCGCGTCGCAATATCGCATCGAATCTACACAAAGGAGCAACACCATGGAGCGGGGATCGATACCTATGTGACTTGTGATATATATATCCAGACTTGACGAGGTTATGAATGCCACTTCATAAATGTTTCAAGTCCACCATAAAAGTCGTTTTGTGATATTTTAAGTGTTTTAATGTATTTTTTAATACAAAGGGGAACCACGGAACGGGCACTAAGACATGCGATAAGCGATTACAGGCGGACCCGATAGCAGTATAAAGCGGATTTAAGGATATTTGAAGTCCAATAAACGACTGTTTGGCGAGTTTTTTCCCGTGTTTTACAGTGTTTCTCTGTACAAACAGAGAACACTATTTTTGGGGATTTCAGAGGCCCAATGGTCCCTTCCGTTGCGGAACAGGTGGCCACATTCCCTGGAGACGTTATGCCATGATTGCTAATGCTCAGAAGGGGATTTGAACAGACAGAGGCCGAGACCTAGAGAGCCTGAGAGGAGGAAATAATGGACAACACCAGTTGGCTTAAAAATCCATGAATGTTAGAGACAGAGGGGGTTGTTGGAGTTGTTTCTAAAATCGAGCATAAGCAGAAAGCGAAGCCAAAGCAAGTAGTGCAAAGGTCTGGAAGATCTCAATTGAGAGTAGCAACACAGAAATAAAAAGGCAGAAAGCAAAAGTTGAAGTGTAGAGCAGCCAAGGGAGTCACTTGGAGTTCAAGTGGAAAGCCAGAGACTAGTACATTGTAGAGAGCCAAAGAAACGAGAGCCGAAGAGCCAGAGCTAGAGCCAGAGCCAAGAGCTAGAGTTGGAGCCGAGAGCCAGAAAGCCAAAAGCTTCAAGAGTCGGGGATAAAATGGTGCCTAAACCCATTGTTTCTGGGTAAAATAGTGGAGTTGAGCCAAGAGATTGTAAAAAGTACTTTTCCATAATCCCAGAGTTGAGTTGACTACAACTCACAGAGATGTAGCACAAGAGTTTTGGGTGAACTCCAAATTAAATTGTTGTCTTATGTGTTTGTTTACTGCTGCATTATTTACTATTATATGTATTTATATATCAGTTTAAGTACATCAACTTACAGCACAACAACAAAATTTAAAGCATATAATTAGTTAAAAACAAATACCAGAACACACCTATATTTTCAAGCATTTTTAATTTTGCATTGTTTAATCAATAAGACTTGGGAATATATTAAGCTTTGGAAGGGGGAGAGGTTCTTGTAAGTTGGACAAGAAGCCTAAGTGCCACATTTTCAGATCAGCCGGTATCAAAGCATGGTTTGGTTAACCCCACCTTCAAAGAAGGTTATATCAAAATGCTTGATTGACAAAGCAAAGATTGCTTGTTTGAAAGGTGTTTGAATATCAAGAGGCTGATTGTATGCTTATTTTACAAACTGACTATTTTTTGAGTTTGTAGAGGTGAAGGGAAAGCTATTGATAGCTCAGTCCATGAAGGACAAGAAGGAATAAGGGCTAAAGGCATTCTTCTATCCCAAAGGACCTTAAGGCAGTCCTTAAAGCACAAAAGGTTTGTTGCAAAAGGTTTCTTAAATAAGCTCTTTGTTAATCTTGTTTGAAGTTCTTTTGTTCATTGGAATAATGAAAACTTCTACAAGTGTATCCTCAAATTCCTCTTGCATCACAAGACTCTTTGATGAAGACATGAAGCAATACTTCTTCATCATGATGGAAAAGGTGAGAGAAATGTATGAGGATGGGTGGAAGAGTAGCATACTTAGAGAGTAGCTGAATTCCATGAAGGAAGAGAAGTAGTTGCTTTTTGACAGACTGTAGGAAATGGAGAGGCAACTTCTTATTGCAAATATGAACCTGAAAAGGATGCATGAGTTGGAGTCACAGCTCTTTGTTGCCAAAGAAACCTTACTCAAGTATCAGCTTGAAGAAGAGGTAAACCATTCCAGTTTGTCTTCAAATTCTTCTAAGAATGCTTATACTGGTTCTTTTGAAAATCATACTAGAGGCATAGGTTCCAAGCTAATGTCCAAGATGGGCTATGAAGGAAAGGGCATGGGAAAGTATGCACAAGGTATTGTTGAACCAATAATGGTTGAGGAAAGGCCTAACTATTTGGGTCTTGGCTATGGACAGTGTTATGGAGGGAGTTTCAAAGCTGCCATGAAGGCCATTGAAACAACTCCAAGAAAGATTTTCATTACAGAGTATGAAGATTGTGTTCAGTAGGAATGAAATGGCTTGAAATTTCACTTGCAGGATGCAGGTGTTCAGAAGCACACACTTGAACCAGAGAGTTGTGGAAACTCTAACAGCCTTGAAGAGATTGATGGTGTTCCAAAGGGAGCCACTTCTTCATTTGCTTCACCTCCTCATGAAGGCAATACAGGTGAAAGAGGTAGGTATAAATCTGGTTCTAATCATATTCCTTTTGATTTTCCAAAGCATGATAAATTTCCACATAGGCATGGGAAGAGAATTGAATGTTCCTTTTGTGGTTTGGATAACCATCATGTTTCTAGATGTTGGAAGAGAATGACCACATACAGGAAACTTTTGAAGGAAAAGAAGCGAAGAGCCGAAGGTCCATTGGACAAGGCAAATCATGCTATCAAGAGGATGCACGTGTTGCACTTACTGCCATAAGCAAGCGCATCTTGCTAAAAGGTGTTGGACTCTGAATCCAACAATTATTCCACAAAAGTTGGAGAAAGTGGAAAGAGAATATGGCATAAATGGAAACGAAGTTTCCATGAATGATGTGTCTCAGAATAATTCACATGTTGATGCTGATGTGTAGACAAAGGAAAGACCTTTGAACTAGATTTGTAAGATGTGGTTAGAGTTCTTTTCCAATTAAGGATTGGATGTCTATTGATGCATCTATTTGCATTCCTTTGTTGATGAGATGCAAATTGCAGGTTTCTACCAAGATGGTGAATGGAAAAGATTGAGTGGGAGACTCACTTTGTTGTTGCAACATTAGATTTCATTTCAGCTTCAAAAGTACAATGTACTTAAGTGAAAGTTGAAGGATGAAATGCATGCATAAGCATGATGTGCATGAACATAGGGATGTTGATGTTTTCCTTGTATTTGAACATGTGTGTGTAATTAACTTGAAGGGTTGATTGCTTTAAACATACATGTAATATTGACTTGGGGAAAGATTACTTAGTCTCCAAGATGGAGATAATGATGAAATGTTTCATCTTTTGAAAAGAGTCCTAATGGTCTTTTTCTACATGCTTGACTTGAAGGGTAATTTGTTTTAAAGGTATGTTTTGTGGGCTTGTTGTCTAGTCCATCATTTGTATGCAGATGTAAGACATGGAGGTGTTCACAAGATGTGAAATCTGTTTCTTTTGTTGAAGCAGGAGTTTAGTCCATCCAGTTGTTGTTTGTATTCCTTTTGTTGTTAACAGTTGTTGTTGACAGTGTGTCAAACAGGTACAAATGAAAGTTTTGTGGAGCAGATGTACTTCACATTTGTTTCAACCACCTTGGATCAATGATCAAGGCGGAGAAGCTCAAACTACCTTCTATAACCATTTCAGCAGAAGTTCTGCAGAAAGGCAAGGAGGAAGACAATTCTTCCCCGGAAGACCAGCCCATCTAGAAGGGAAGTGGTCATAAACTTTGGTTAAAGGCACTATGCAAGGCAAGTGTAGGGAGGCTGAAGGAAGAGGGTGAGTTAATCTCATTTACTGTTTAGATCAGTATATCAGTCTTTTGGAGGCCAAAAGTTCTTTTAGTGGGAAGGCGTGATCCAAAATGGATTTTGGATAGACTCCTAAGTCTAAGTGTTCCTCACTGAGGAAAATGAAAGTCCAAGGAAGTTCATGGAAATAGCCCCATTGCAGAGATCCTTTCCTTCTGAATCTATTGCAACTTGAATGGGCAAAAATGGACTTAGGATGTAGAAGTTATCGCAAAAGGAAGATGCATGGGTTCTTTGGAAAAAGAGGCAAATATTCAAAAAAATGGCCTAAAAGGCATTATGATGAAAATCACATCGGAGGAGGTCTAAGGCGGACTTAAGTGAAAAAGGGGAAGCACCCTAGATGGTTGATCCCCAAAATATTGGGTCGGAGGCAGGTGTGTGTATATAACATAAGGACTGGAATGATTGATATGTCGATCGCCGATATCAGCGGATCGGCATCAGCGATGGCCATGCCATGGGGCTTAAAGCGGGACCCCGGGCCAAGCGATATTGCGATCACCGATATCGACATCAGCAGATCGCGTCGGCATAGGCCATGCCATATGGACAAACCCTGGGTCTATGCGATATACGATTGCAATCGCATCGCAATATTGCATCGGAGCTACACAAAGGATCAACACCATGGAGCGAGGACCGATACCTATGTGACTTGTGATATATATATCCAGACCCGACAAGGTTATGAATGCCATTTCATAAATGTTTCAAGTCCGCCATAAAAGCCGTTTTGTGATATTTTAACTATTTTAATGTATTTTTTTAAATACAAAGGGAAACCACGAAACGGGCACTAAGACATGCAATAAGAAATTACAGGCAGACCTAATAGAAGTATAAAGTAGATTTAAGGGTATCTGAAGTCCAATAAACTACTGTTTGGTGAGTTTTTCCCATGTTTACATTGTTTCCCTGTACAAACAGAGAACACTATTTTTAGGGATTTCAAAGGCCCGATGGTCCCTTCTGTTGCAAAATAGGTGGCCGCCTTCCCTAGAGACGTTATGCCATGATTGCTAACGCTTAGAAGGGGATTCGAGCGAACAGAGGCCGGGAGCTAGAGATCCCAAGAAGAGGAAACGAATAGACATTTCCTGTTGGCTTAAAAAGCCATGAATGTCAGAGACAGAGGGGGTTGTTGGAGTTGTTGATGAAACCGAGCATAAGTAGAAAGCGAAGCAAAAGAAGGTAGCGCAGCGGTCTGAAAGAGCTCAATTGAGAGTAGTAGCACAGAAAGCAAGAGGCAAAAAGCAAAAGCTGAAGCGCAGAGCAGCCAAGGGAGTCATTTGGAGTTCAAGTGGAAAGCCAGAGAGCTATACATTGTAGAGAGCCAAAGAAGCCAGAGGTAAAGAGCCAGAGCCAGAGCCAGAGCCAAGAGTGAGAGCAAGAGCTGAGAGCCAGAAAACCGAGAGCTTCAAGAGCTGGGGATAATATGGTGCCTAAACCCATTGTTTCTAGGGAAAATAGTGGAGTTGAGACAAGAGCTTGTAAAAATGACTTTTCCATAATCCTAGAGAGCCTGGTTGAGTTAACTAGAGCTCACGGAGATGTAGCCCAAGAGTTTTGGGTGAACCCCAAATTAAATTGTTGTCTTATGTGTTTGTTTACTGCTGCATTATTTACTGTTATATGTATTTATATATCAGTTTAAGCACATCAACTTACAACACAAGAACATAATTTAAAGCATATAATCAGTTAAAAACAAATACTAGCACACACCTATATTTTCAAGCATTTTTAATTCCGCATTGGTTAATCAATCAGACTTGGGAATATATTAAGCTTTGGAAGGGGGAGAGGTTCTTGTAAATTAGACAAGAAGCCTAAGTGCCCCATTTTCATATCAGTCATGGATTGGTCAAGAATAATTTTATGCAAGTTTTCTGGAGCATAGAATTTGGAGATATTTTAAGTATAAAATATCATATTAGATGTACTTGGAAATGACATAGATGGATAGTTCTCGGAAAGTTTTTTCCAAAAGTACATCAAAGTATCAAAAAGGCTTCCTGGATCAAAAGATATGCCCAGTCAAAGTTGCAAGTTAAAAGTCAAAGGTGAAAATCCCAACTTTGTGTTGGGTCTATCTATCTCTAGACTTGGTGATGTTTTAGTATTTTTCCAAGATTGGTAGAGCTATTGGAAAAGGTTGATAGTTGAACTATGGCCCAGGTAGTGGGTGAATGTTACAAGTGATAAAAGATCGATGGCTATCAGGAGGATAATTGCACAATGGTTAACGCATTGTCTTGCACCAAAAGGGATCCAATGGTGGGGGATAATCCAAATTCACAACCAGGATCAATTCAAGTGATGAACTTCCATAGGGTTTAATAGGTTTCCAACACCCAAAGGGTTATCTAGCACTGTGACATGGCTTTGGCCAATGGCATGAGCCAATGAGAAGAGGACAAATGGTAGACAAATGGTGAGTGTGGATTGGCTAAGAAGGATGAAGTAATAGATAGGTGAAGCTAACATGGAGGACAACATGGGAAGTTGTCTCAGCATAGGACACATGGAAAGACTGAAATGGATGCATGATACTCATTTTCAATGGTTTTAGGTTGACAAGTGGACCATTTCGAGGGGACAGGTGGACAAATCCTAAGAGGCCATGTTACATGAGGTGACATCAGCATGACATCAATGCTTAGAATATTGAAATATTTTCTTATTTCCCCATGAATGTAGTGGGTGGTCCCATAGGGACACATCACCCTAGTTATGAATTCATCACAATTTCCTTTGGAGCTCGAGTTTGACACTCTAGGGTGACGGGGTGCCATGATGAGGTGGCATACAAAATAATGCATAATGTGGAGTAACAAACCAATCAAAAGGTTGTCCCACTTGACAAGTAACCTCGGTGGCTGCATGCCAAAATTTTACGAAGGTGATCAATTGAAAAACACCAGGGTATAAAGGCACACTCAAGGACATGATTATATGTGTGGTTTTGTTACCAAGCGTTATGTTGATATACAACATTGATTAAAAGGCTAGGGGCTAAATATTCTTTAGGACTAAGTTATATGTGTGGTTTCATGTTACTAAGAGCGTGGGTGTAATTTTAATTGGTATGAACAGGTCAACAATTTTGGTGTTATGTGCCATAGTTGGTGCTATTCTGCTAAACTAGCAGTGCACTAAAGTTGATATAACATGCATGCATGAATGAGGTGGCAGCTATTTGGTTGCATGGAAAGATTTAGTCGCATATTTGGTAGTTTAACAGTTCACCAAAATTAGAATTGTAGATAAAACCTCTGCTAAATCTTGTAAAAATTATAGAATTGTGAAAATCAACTAATTAGCTTAAATTTTGAGATCAAGAAAGTATATCAGAGATTGAAGCATATTAGTGCACTTCAAAAATACTTAGTTGAAGTGGAAAAACAAGAATAAATCAATATTGAATCTCAATTAAGTTTAAATTATGAGCTAAATATAAGTAAAGCTAAAACCTAAAAATATCAGCTCAAATTCATTATAATAAGAATTGAATCAGCACGACAATATACCCGTTGTTGCAGTTGTTGTTGGTGGTGATGAATTGATCATAGGATCAGATATTAGAGAAATTGTGGAAGGTGTTTCAATGGTGATATTTTTTATTTGAGGTGGTTTAGATATGTAGGAAACAAGGTGGTTAAGAGGGGGAAAACAATATTCTATCTATGCACATAAGGGATTGAGTTGTGAGGAGAGAAGAAGTAGTGTATGAAAGATGAGTTAACATTGAAAAGAAGTTGGATCTTTCATTTCAAGGGTTATAGCTCCTTCTAGTAGTGGTTGGTAAAAAATTAGGGTTGGTTCTCATTTTAGGAACAACTAATAAATCAGGGGCAGTAGCTCCTTTTAGTGGTAGATGATAAACTCAGGGTTAGTATCTCCTTTCAGTGGTAGTTGATAAACTTAGTGGTTGTATCTCCTTTAAGTAGTAGCTAATAAACCAGGGAATATTAGCTTCCTTCAGGTTGGAGAGTGAGAATCCTACATTTTAGGGTTGTAGCTCTCAAGTAGGTTGAATCCTGACAATTGATGTAATATCAAGTTCAAGCTTGCCTATGCAAAATCAATTGAGAATAAGATTGAAGTATTTGTATGTTGCATATATGCTTCTTGTTTTTATGCTTACTTGAATTCTTTTTATGGAGATTGTTGGTTTTTTTGTATTCTTTACTTTGTGAAATAAAGTTTCAAATTCTCACATTGCTAATTCACCCACCTTCTTAGTATTGTCTCGGTTTATAAAAAAGGATTGTACAAGGAGAGGAAAGGCCAAAAACAGATGCAATGTTGTGGAAGAATTATCAAGAGAGGATACCACAGGTAGTGAGCATAGAATTGTAGGTAGTGAAGTTCAATCTCATTGGAAAATCATAGATATATCTATAGTAAAGGATTATAATGGGGAAGGTTGTCGTGATAGTGATATGGTGAGTAGTGAGGAAGTTCTTTCTAAGGATGAAGGTATCTTGGTAGTTATAAGAACATTTCCACAAATAGGTCTAAGATGATCTTATGTATTAACTAATGAATGAAACCAGGTAGGATCAAACAATCACCATTTCCAACCACCTGCCTTGCATGTTTAAAAATAAAGAATAGAAGGTTCATGAGAAATTGAAGTCAGCAATATTTTGTAAGAGAGGCTACAAGCATCATCAAACCTAAATTGAAATTAGCTAGAAATATTACTGTTGATACCTGTGATGGGTATGTGGGTAAGAGATTATTTGACACTCAGACTACTAGTGTTTCATGCTTTTAACTAATCAATTAGAAGATAGTGGGAAGGTCAATGGGGTTGTTATAATTGTTAGCATTGTGATGATTGTAACACCCATAATATGACCCTACATATATTTTACATGTCATTTCAAGGTTTGTGAGCCAATAAATATTTAGGGGCTTGCATGCCCATGTACATATGCATTTATGTCAACATGCATATGGATATATGTTCTGAGGCCATAATATGTATGTGATTTTAAATTGATGAGCCTACATGCTAGAGTATGACATGCCTACATATGTAAATATCTAATCACATGCATGTTAATAAAAATGCACCATTGTTGTAGACAAAGTTAGACAAGAGAGATAGGGGGCTATGCCCCTTCACAAGTGGGAAAGTCAGCTAATAGCTAAGTGAAGAGGGTCTTAAGACTAAAGGGATACCCCATTATTAATTTGAGCCTAAATTCAAAAATTTCACATGTTTTTATTATCAGTCCTTAAGTGACTTTATTAAGTGAAACTTGTCAAAAAAGGTGCATGCATATAAAATTGATAACTTTTAGTGTTAGTCCATCATTACGTTTAATCATTTTTTTATTACAATGGGGGATATTTCATTTCCCAAGAGAAGAAGGGTGTGACCCGATCATTATGTTACCATGTAGATGATAGATTGATCTAGGTGTGCACTTACCTTTGGGTTAGGACAAATCCTTTGATGGATAATCATAAGGATAAGTATTCCTATGTTGGCTTGGAGGCTACCTATAGACCCTTGAGGGAAAATTCTTGGTTTATGGTGTACCTTGAGGGATTGTAGAGGAAACAAAGGGGGGCACACTACCTTTCATTGTGCAAGATGATGGGGAATGTTGGACCATATTTTGGAGTGTTGTTGGGATTTGATTACTTTTATTTAAACACATTTAGTTCATAGTATAAGGCATAGTTATATTTAGGAATCCTTTGCCTTACTAGATTCATAGCCTTGGTTTGTGGTTAACCTACTTCTAAGAGATTATGAGCACCATGGCATATGGCTGATTGTAACATTTGAATTCTACAAATAGTTATTTTCATGCAATTACACTATGTTTTCCAATATGTTATTTCATGCATTTAGACTTGAAGTTCAATGCTAATGAGTTTATATATTGTTATCATGCTTTCATGTTTATTTGTATTATGCATTGCATGATAGAATGCATCAAACATGTAGGACGAATATTATATCAACCAAATTTAAGAGATCATTCTTAGAGTTAAAGTTTGTAGAGATAATCATACGCCTAATAGGTGGATGGAAGTAATTGATCTGAATTGGGGCAGATTAGTAATGTTGTGCTAATTCCCCTTATCAAAATATAAAAAATGTGCTTGAGGTTTGTACTCCAAAACAGCAAGTAAAAGCATGCATTTATGTGTTTTTGCTTAAGTTAGTTTCATGAAGAAAACTTAAAACATGAAACCAAAACATTGAATGGAATCATGTATCAAACAATAATACACCATCCATTTATAAAGGGGTTCACCCCTCCTAGTCTACATCTAGTTGTATTAGCTCTGAAGGCATGAACCCTTCTCATTATGCTCAAAATTATTCAATGGCTAATTTCCTCTTCAAGGAAACATTCTTCTGCAAAGACCTCTCACTCTAAACACATGACAACCTATAGTTAGTCATGAAACAATCAGCAAGGTAAGGACTCTCAAATAAAGACCCCATACTCCAACTTCCAAGAGCATAAAGGAGTACAACAATCCACTTGAAGTACTTAAACAAGTCTCTTTCTCCATACACATATAGAGCAAAGAAGAAATAAATCTAAAACACTGTTGTAATGGCTGCTGTAGAAAACATATGGAGGTTGGAAGACCCCTACAAGGTCATATCCATCTTGGAACTCCTCCATAAACTGAATCAACACTCTGGTTGACTAGGGCACCCATAGGCTTCACTTTGCAAAAAGTCCTATCCATAAGTGCTCCTTTGATCCTGAAACATGTTCCAATAAGTTAAGAATGTCCAAAAATGGCAATCTAACCTCTTTTTCCATACCATTTGGTTAAAAATTGCCTTAGTTATGACTTACTTAAGCCTTTCCACAGTTTTCTCCTCCAAATCTGGCTTATTTCCAGTTAAATTCATTATCCACAGTTAAAACTGGTGGTTCTCCCGAAATCAACAATTCTGCCATCATTCCTGCCTATCTCGTGGTTAAGGTCTGTGTGGTCACATGCGAATTGGTGGTCTGGTGGAAAAGGATATGGTTTCGCAGCCCTGTCCAATATCGCAATCAACGAATTCCATGACATACAAACCCTTACTTCAGGCATTCTCTAGACCTACCAATATTTTTAAATACAACATATAACATATCGCATCCGAGAACCCTATCGTAATCGCAATCGACACTTAAACCTTCGGCATATTAACCCAACTTGTGTTCTGTGATAACACGGACCCACCATGATTATTAATCTCAATGCATAAAACATTGCATCCATTAGTCCTATCGTAATCGTCACTTTCCCTCAACGGATATGAAAGTCCATACATTGCGATAGCAGTGAACTCACCGGGGTTATAAAATACAATGTATAACAATATCGAGTCTGGAAGTTCCCCATAGAAAATTGCAATCGACATTATCAGTGGTGACATATATATATCGACGGGTATTGGGTGCGATATGTGATTGCGATATATCACATCCAACCCTCACTGTGTCGAGGGCTGATTCTTAACATTATGTGATATGTGATTGCGATCGTAGTGCATTGCAACCTACTCTGTGCTGGGGACCAATTCTTTGATGTCGACCTGTCTTTTTCTCTTATATGCGATATGTGGGGGCTAATGGAAACCTACAAGTTGGTGCCTCCTAATTCGCTGAAGGGATTTTCCATGTCATGCAATCCTGCCATGTCACGATGCAAGTCAACCATGAACTTTGACTTGCTCTAACTTCTGCATACGAGCTTGGATTTGTGTTTCGTTCACACCGTTGGATTTAGAATGACAAGATCTTTGATCTGAAGCTAAGATTATAAAGATTCTAGCACTTTTAATTTTTGGCAAATTTTGATCTATTAATCACTGTTCCCCACTAAAAAACTTTTGGTCTCCAAAAGCATTAAATAATCTGCAACTGCTCTGCACTTTGTCTACACCGCAAGTGTCCTACAAGTCATCCTTCCTGCTCCTTCACCTTTGTTCTTATGAGCCATAAGAGATGAGCCAACACCTATCCATGTCACTATGGCCATCCACGGCAACATCCTTCCCAAGAAGAATTCCAAGAACATGAGCACCTTGGAATTGCTTATCAGCAAAATACTTATCAAGGATAAGATCCTAAAAGCTTTACCAAATGAACCCAAACAAGCTTCACATAGTGAATAATTTTATAACTTGAGTGGTACACACATTTGGAACATACTAAATGTGCTGCAACTACTCATACAATATTTTTGAAATGCTTTTTCAAACTACAAGTAGAAATGCATTTTACAAAATGGAATAAACTTGACTTTGAAATGTATCCATTAAAATTGACTATCAACAAGAAATACTAGAAATGTAATGCTTAAATAAAACACTGTTGCATATAAGTGATTTATTTATGAACATCACTTTTACAAATTACCCAACTATGGGGATATGAAACTAGTGAAAAACAAAAATTTACAAACTTAAGTTGGACAAATAGTCCGCCCATTTCTTACCCAACTAGGTGAATGAACCCTCTATTTGAACTTTCTCTTCTTCTAAAGCTTCCTCAGGGATGGTCGCACCTTGCGCCAATTTTTCTTTTTTCGCTTCCTCTTCTGGTGCTTGCATGATTTACTTGCCCTTACTAGGATGAAGTTGTGGAAACAATTTCAAACACTTCTCGACCCAATGTCAATTGATATTGCAGTGAATACAAAAGTTCTTTTGAGATCCTCTCGACTCACTTTCCTTTATCCTTGGATGAGATTTTATCCTTTTGGTCTCAATTCCAGTAGACATAAACATCTTCTTGATGATTTCTTTCCTTTTATCGCACTTGTCTACACAATGGTTAGATGAAAGGAAAAATGTGCATGGAAACATTTTCCTCAACATGTTATTCAAATCTGCATGTTGTTTTCCATAATGAACAACATTCAAACTAACAACATTCGAATTAACATAATGGTTATACTTTTGTTTGTTGTCCTTTGGCTTATGCTACCTGCTTGAGGAACTTGTGTGGCAAGAATAACTCAAATTTCCTTCTTATTCATCTTTTACATCTCCCTTTGGAGATGTTTTGGACTGTAAGTCCTCCTTACACTTGAGGAACCAAGCTGGAACCATTTCTGGATGCAACTCCCAACATCTTTCCTCCTTCTATCCTTTCTTACGGAAAAAGGAACACGATATCTATGAAATATCGCTAGAAGACCACTCTTGTTTTGCAACATAGCCTAAGCCTTGGTATTTAGGCCTCTTCTTAGCCTCAATTGGATTTTTAATGCCTTGTTGTTTTACTCCAAGACCTCCTCCCTTGTAACCCATCTTAAGATCTTGGATCCAATGCCTTTACTATGTTTTTCAAAAGTTGCAAATGAATTTACATCAACACTTTCGCATAAGGAAGAAGCACGTAAATTCTTACCATTTTCTTCATCTTTCAATTGACACATGAAGATTTTTCGATTTCCCTTTTGATTCAAGATGTGTCCTCTTGGACTCTTTGGCTCTCTTCTTTCAGATCCTCAGATTTGGGTGCTGGTAGAACCTCATCTTCCACATCATGTGGACAAAAGGTATAAACTTTTCCATCTACATTCTTCGAGGGACTTTCTACACTATCATCTTGCATAATAGTTCTATAAAAACATGAATATTGTGGAGAAGATGGTGGTTTATCACCATTCTTGTTACCTTCTTCCCTTGGAGAACATTCTCCTCTTGAAGGTCTAGAGTTTTGACCTTACAATTTGGTATTCCTCTCTTCATAGAGGACTTTCACCATTTCTTCCATGTCTAAGAAAGCCTTTCTAAAAGCCTTCACATCCTCTGACCTTCTTGTAGTCTCTCCTTGTTATAGACATATTTGGGCACTGCAACCCCAATCACATATGTCCATAAATCAAGGGCTTCTAAGTCCCTAAAAGTGTTGTTTCATACCCTAAAGGAGCAAGGTAAGCTGATTACATCACCTCCCAGAAGTTTTCCATGAAAATCTACTCAGAATTGGTTAAAGCAGGACCATACAGACTACCCAGTGCTAAAGGTGTGATGCATCTCACCTGCCACATGCAAAAAGTGCAATGCATACTAGAAATCCCTTTCATAGGGTGCAATGAGCGAGAGCAGATAAATGGCACAAGCAGTTTTCTAGGTGGAAACCCAAAGAATCTTCTAGAAACTGCTCATTTGACACTTCCCTCTCTGAGTTCGCCCAAGGATGAGTAAGAGATCTAAAATCTCCATGTGGAACCAGGAACTATCAGAGAGATGACACTAATCAAAATCCCAGAAGCTGACTCACTCCCCTGCAAATATCTATAAATGGATCCCTCATCCAAGAGATCCAAAGTTTGGAATTTGGTAATTTGCAAAGAGGTGTTGCTGGTTTCTCCTTGAAGACATTGTTGGGTGATCTTGCTCTGTGTGAGGTGAAGAGGGCTTTCAAGCTGGGAGGATGGCGCTGGGTCAGACCAAGTGGTTGTAATCCTCTCTTCTATGACTTTTATTAATAAAGCTATTTGAGTTTTCCTCCATATTCTTGTGTATCTCTGAATATTATGTTTGTTATAAGCATTTGTATGGCCAATATATATCTGATCCTATATTTTTTACAGTGAAAGATCTCTATGCTTTGATGGTATTATGCTACTGTGAATCTACAGGTGCTCTTTGAAGTTGGACAAGTAAGGAAGCAGTGGCGAGATTCTGTCAAATGGGAAAGGAAACAAGAAAGGAGCCAAGCGGAAGACTGAGGTTGGTACTCTCTGCTTCTTTCCCATCTCTCTCTCATAAAGGAAAAACAAGTGACTTTAATCTGTTTTTTTCTAAGATAGCTACCCATCTTGGTGGGACTAGCAGCTCTGCATAGACACTAGATTTCCCGATAACAAAATGGCGACTCCGCTGGGGATCGATTAGTTTGATTGCTTGTCTCTATTTGTTTGATTCATAAACCACAGACGGAGCCTGAAGTCAAGCCAGCTAGCCTTCGAACTGCATTTGCTATGCAAGTGCAAAGTAGATCAATGCTGCTTTATTCAATCTCCGGGTTTTTTTTATGAACTGAACAATTGACTTACAAACATCCTAAGTGCCCTAGAGGTAGCTTGAGTAACCTCATTAGATCAACCCTATACTTTATAGTTACTGACTATCATTTTCTCGGCCTAAATCCTTGGACGAAACTGCAAACTGTCACCAAAAACTAAGTTAAAGTCTCATTCCTTGACCATCACACCCTCTCCTTTGGGAAATTTGGATGCATCGCACCTTCCATGTGTAGTAGGTGGGATGCATCGTTGTTTCCTTGTGTTGCAGGTGCGATGATCAGACAAGGCTAGATCTGCCTCCAGATTTTGGTTCTTTCTTCATTGTCTTCAGTTCTATTCAGGAGTTTTGCTGTCTGTGATCAGTAGACCATTGTTGAAACCCCCTTCTTTGCATCATCCAACCTCTATTATACAAAGAATTGTGAATGTTTTTATGTATCGTGCGCCATTTACAGTTCTGTTTTACAAAGAAATAGCTTAATCGAATTGTCGTCTTTTGATTTAGAAGTGTCGCAAGTGTCATTTTCGATCAAAGAAAAGAATCCCATTGTTCTTGATAGTCGATTATACTGTTATTATTGTATTTGATCTAAATTAGTAGTATTTCAAGTGTCGAAAGTAGTTTTCAATTCAAAATCGTAAAAGTGTCGTCTTGTCTCCTTTTCATTTTTGAAAAGAAAATCGTTAGTATTGTCGCTTTGAAAGAAAGAATAGTTCAGATTTGTATTTAGCATTCTTTTTGTCATTCACACATTAAGAAAGCGGAAAACAAATACATGCACGTGCATTTGCATTTAGACTGCTTGTTGATTTTGATTTGGGATAGTGCATCTAGTGTGTGCTCTCTACTCTATGTTGAAAGGATTTCATTTCTCTTTCCTTAGTTGCTAGGATTTTCATTGCACAAAGAAGATTAAATGACTGTTTATCATCGTAGATTGCATTTTAGGAATTGTATATCTACATCACGCGGTGAACCTGAAAGGAAAATTTCTTAAGAAAGATCAACTGTAAAATAAATTTAATGAACATAAAAATGCTTTGGAACCTAACACACAACATCTAGAAGTCTAGGCTAGAGATGTATTCCAGCGTCGTAAAGCCTGGTAACTGTCGCTTTCATCGTAGGTTGGGTGATTCGTCCTCTTTGAGCCGATAAGTGCTAGTATGGACTTGTGCTCCCACGTACCGTCGAGTATATATTGGGAGACCACAATAGGCTATATCCTTTATCCTTAGGAAGTCGTGTCTGCCATCCTATCAATCGCAATGCACTGAACACAGCATTCGGGAAGATTGACTGCTGTACCGTAAAAAGTATTCTGCAGTTTTGCGATTGGTTTGGTAATCCCTTTGTCTAGATTTCCAGAGCAGTCTCTTTCATTCCTTTTCAGACTCCTTAAAGGAAAAGGTCCATCTGAGCACTTGTCACTTCAGGCTCATTAAAAATTGAAAGCGACTAGAGTAATCTTTAGCTTTTTCTCGACTCTTAAAAATTGAAAAAGCAAGTTGTGTCAAAGCGTCTAAAATTTATTTTAATCAGAATAACATCACTGTTCCCTTGTTGGTCTTAGGTTGAGAAAATGGAGTCCACCAACCAAGGATTTCCCCTCGAGGGATGTCCTAGTCCTTTCTCCTCTTGGGGAGATATTGGTGCACCTCATATGGCCACATTGTCCCTTCCAGGACTGACAATTGGCTTGCCAGTATGGCTTTTCTCGACTTCTATCATTCAAAGCACCGTGATTCCTGAATAATCGAATTAGCAACTAGATGATACCAGAGTTTCCCCCCAACCTTCTACTTTGTTTGTCTCTCCCTCTCCTTCTTCCTCTTAGCTTAGTAAAGATAGTAAAACTAAAATCCAAGTAACTAAGAAGAAGAAGAAGGAGTCAACAGAAAAAAGGGGCAACCATACATCATCTGGCGAAAATCCACACACTGCACCATCCAAACCTAAATCTCCATGTGTCATCTGCAAAGGAGAACACTATCACCAAGATTGTCCTTGCATCCCATGGATCCTAAGGGACTGGTCTCCCCGCTTGCACAATCCGATGTCGTCAACCTCTGACGATCATGTTGAAAGTACATTGTCAACTAGTGAAAGCGAAGTCACCGGACAAAAAGGAAAATCTAAATTTCCCTGTAGACTATGTGAAGGCGACCATGCCCTCCACCGTTGTCCCTTCCTGGACGAAGCTAAAAGAGTCTTGGATAATCGTCTTGTATCACCACAGCGACTCCCTCCGGGGTACAAGAAACTCTTACCGAATCCATCGCTAGTTGAAAACCCAACTGACCCACCTTTGGAGTCAGTCGAAGCACCTATCATTGAAGAGAAACCCTCTAAGTCCACATCAGACCAAAGTCAACAGGTTGATACAGTAGTCGACCCCATCTTGACTTCAGAAGATTTACCTACATATGATATAGTCACCGAAGAGAATGAGAATGACACCATTCAAATTCTTTTCATAAACATAGGCTCCAATGAACATGGGGGCAATCTGCCCATTCCTTTACTGCAGGAAGGAAATTTGTCAGAGTTGTATCTGGTTGTTTATTAGGTCCCACCTCCAAGCAACCTAGTTGTTTCCTTTGATTGGAATCTAATAGGCAGACCCCATTTACCATCTAATGTACCATTTCGAATCATAGTGCAAACTTACAAAATGGTCATGGTTGGTACCATCATAGATGAAGGGGCTTCTGTGAGTATCCTTTCCTCAACTACTTGGAAAGCGCTTGGTTCGCCATCACTTTTGCCTGAGATGCGATATCTGACAGGCTTCGATAAAGGAACCAGTCGGCCGTTAAGGATCCTTCCAAATTTGCCTATAACTTTGAGAAGGAAAACTGTTTATCTGAACGTAATGGTTGTCTAAATACCTTTAGATTACAATCTACTCCTTGGGCACGACTACATTTATAGCATGGGAGCCATCGTCTCCTCACTCTTTTGAGTAATGTGTTTTCCGCATGAAGGCAGAGTGGTCCAGCTCATAGACCAGCTTTTATTCCCCGGTTCACACATAGCTAATAGTCAAATGCCATCCCTAACAGGTATTTTTACACAAGGAATGTCTCGTCAATCTCCAGTCTGTCCACCTAATGAGCACGAGTGATTCGGTGGTCAAGACTGAAACCCAGGGGGCATGCACCCTGGCCTGCTTCGGCAAGAAAACTTCAAGTATAGGGTAGGTTTCCATAGAGGATATATGACTGGTCTGACATGCCCGTCCATTTAGGAAAATGGGATTAGACCGAAATAAGATACCTCTGTTAGAAGGTATGCCTTTCCCGATAGAACAAATGTTTTGTCTGCAAATTGAAGGGTAACCTATGAAGGTAGGCCTTTCCCAATAAAACAAATGTCTTGTCTGCAAATTGAAGGGTAACCTGGAAAAGTAGTCCTCTCCCGATAAAACAAGTGTTTTGTCTACAAATTGAGGGGTAACGTGGGGAAACTCTACTTCGTTATACCTGGGGGCATGCAAACTTTTTGCGTGAAAGTGAAAAGTGACCATTTATTTTCTTAGTTTGTAGGTTCTTAACCCTTTAAACACGTAGGATTGGTCGTTCCTAACTTACATAACAAAAGGAGTCAGAGCATAATTTCGAATGCTGCAATCTCCCTAAAAGATGAACCTATTGATGAGACATCCTTATTATACAACTGGCACGAGTAGTTTTACGCGAAGTTCAAGCTCGTTAAAAATTAAACCTAGCAATGAGAATATGTTCCACCAGAGTTTAAGCTCATTAAAAAACGAACCCACCTCTGGTAAATAACCATTGTGAATGCATTGTCATCAGCTTTTGAGCCTTGGTTGTGTTCTTACCATCACCTCCACTTTGTTGTTGCTGATCATCCACCTCCATTTGATTGTTTACCCCTTTTGAGGAACAGCTATTATGAGTGATCCTATTAGCCACCATTTTACACTGCCGTGATTGGAAAGTTCCAAACCTTACTTGGAATCAGCTGCTATCTGAAAACATCACTCGTTCCTCAAAAAACGAGTCTCCTTTAAGCTCTTTTCATCTCACTCGTAAAATATGAAAAGATTGCCGAGCGATTGGCCTCTCTAGCTCGTTAAAGTGATTGGAAGTGCTATCCCTCCTCTAGATTTTAATCTTTTTGGACCTGAGGGATTATTACACAAAAAGATCGAGCATTTGTCTTATTCGGCTCGTTAAAACTATCGAAAAGTCATCCCTTTCACATTGTTTTATACTTTTTCAGACTTAAGGGATTATGTTACGAAAAAGGAATATTGGATTCTTCTTTCTGTCTCTTTTCAGACTCTCTAAAATTGAAAAGGACCGAGTTATCCTTGTCGTTAAACTCGTTAAAACAATAGCGACAAACTTGTCCATTCAGACAAGAGCGAGTTTCACTGTCGCTAGGCTCGTTAAAACATAGCGATGGGTTTGCCCGAAGGGAAAATTATAGAACAAGAATATGTTATCCTCCTCAAGCTTGACAAAAATAAAGAGGTACTGGTCAAAAATCACTGGGGAAAATTGGGAAGAAAACTTGAAGAAACTTTATTGGTAGCAAGTCGCTCTTGAACATGACACTTTCACTCCATCACCATGATTGAGTCGGGTTGGGTTATTCCGTTCACCGGTCATATCACCATTGGTCCACCGTACCATCCACTTTTGGGGTTCATGCTACCAATCTGTTTCAGTGTCGCCGATATGTTCAAGAGAAGTCACTCAGAGAATTCACCTACCCAGCTTGTGTCTCATCCACTACAATACCTTCACGCTTCATTCTTTCATGGCCACCACCCTAAACCTTGTATCATCAGATTGTTTTCACCTCTACAAAATCATTTTCTCCGTTCCATGTCATAGATGAGGGATCCATTAATGCCCTCCTACGACGGGTCACTTCTTGTTGACATCAGCTCATTATCCAAGAAGCCGACCTAGGGACAACCCTTCTAGTACTTTGAAGCTTGCATGCCTCAATGGCAAGTTTCTCACTTCCAGCGATAGGTTTACACTAATGGCCTTCGACTGAAAGATTTTGCGTGGTGTTCAACATCAACTCATGTATTCACACCACATGAATTGTACTGCAGTACCTTGAGGGTCATCATCATTATCGGTGATTTCTCTCATGTTTGTTAAGAGCTTACATCATTGGCTGGTAATCAGGCGATGTCTTTCCATGTTCGACATCAGGACATCTATTCACACGGATCGACTTGTACTTCGGGTGAAGATTGAACGAGTTTTGAAGACCCCGGATCTAGTTTCATCCATCCGGGCTGTGATATATTCAGGAAAATAAAGACATCAAATGTACATCATTGTTGCACAGATAATCATCCAAACTAAGGGATGATGGCTCTACCAGAATCATCAGTCTACACACAGACGGTTGTCTGTCCTATGTACATGAAAATGAATTTATCAAGTTGAGCATGGGAATGCCTACCTCAGCTAGATCATGAAAATATTATGAAGATAATGTATTGTATTGTATCTTATTACAGGTCACCTTCCAGTGCGAAAAACCTCAGATCCTCACTATAAAGCATTTCACCCAACATCAAAGGATTTATGACCTCATGCTTTAGGGGGAAACTATTATAGACATATTTGGGCACTGCAACCCCAATCACATATGTCCATAAATCAAGGGCTTCTTAGTCCCTAAAAGTGTTGTTTCATACCCTAAAGGAGCAAGGTCAGCTGATTACATCACCTCCCAGAAGTTTTCCATGAAAATCTACTCAAAACTGGTCAAGGTAAGACCATACAGGCTGCCCAGTGCTAAAGGTGCGATGCATCTCACCTACCACATGCAAAAAGTGCGATGCATACTAGAAATCCCTTTCATAGGGTGCGATAAGCAAGAGCAGACAAATGCCACAAGCAGTTTGCTAGGTGGAAACCCAAAGAATCTTCTAGAAACTGCTCATTTGACACTTTCCTCTCTGAGTTCACCCAAGGATGATTAAGAGATCTAAAATCTCCATGTGGAACCCGAAACTATCAGAGAGATGACACTAATCAAAATCCTAGAAGCTGACTCACCCCCCTACAAATATCTATAAATGGATCCCTCATCCAAGAGATCCAAAGGTTGGAATTTGGTAATTTGCAAAGAGGTGCTGCTGGTTTCTCCTTGAAGACATTGTTGGGTGATCTTGCTTTGTGTGAGGTGAAGAGGGCTTTCAAGCTAGAAGGATGGCACTAGGTCAAACCAAGTGGTTGCAATCCTCTCTTCTATGACTTTTACTAAAAAAGCTATTTGAGTTTTCCTCCATATTCTTGTGTATCTCTGAATATTATGTTTGTTATATGCATTTGTATGGCCAATATATATCCGATCCTATATTTTTTACAGTGAAAGATCTATATGCTTTGATGGTATTATGTTGCTTTGAATCTACAAGTGCTCTTTGAAGCTGGACAAGTAAGGAAGCAGTGGCGAGATTCTGTCAAAGGGGAAAGGAAATGAGCAAGGAGCCAAGCGGAAGACTGAGGTTGGTACTGTCTGCTTCTTTCCCATATCTCTCTCATAAAGGAAAAACGAGTGACTTTAATCTGTTTGTTTCTAAGATAGCTACCCATCTTAGTGGGACTAGCAGCTCTACATAGACACTAGATTTCTCGATAACACTCCTCCTTGGGACATGCTTTGCTTGAATCTTCTACTGCAATTTGAGGTAGAAATTGGTGGTAGAGATTGTAACAATCTTTCTCTCCTTTCCAAAAACTTATCGTCAATTAGCTTCAAAACACATTCACTTGCAAACAACAGTCAATTCCTCCTTGCACAAGAAAACCATAGCTCTCATACCAACCTGATATGAATTGGGGCAGATTATTAATGATGTGGTAATTCCCATCATCAGAATAAAAATATGTGCTTGGGGTTTGTACTCCAAAATAGAAAATAAAAGCATGAATTTTATGTGTTTTTACTTAAGTTAGTTTCATGAAGAAAACTTAAAACACGAAACCAAAACACTGAATGGAAGCATGTATTAAATAATAATACAGTAGCCATTGATAAAGGATTTCACCCCTCCTGGGCTACATCTCCTTGGATCATATCTAAAGGTATGACCCCTTCTCATTATGATCAAAACTATTCAATGGTAAAGAGTACATAAGTGTGCTGACAAAAAGAGCGGCTAGTTTCCCCTTCAAAGAAACTTTCTTTTGCAAAAAAATATCACTCTAAACACATGACCACCTATAGTTAATCATGAAATAATCAACAAGCTAAGGGCTCTCAAACCAAGACCCCATACTCCAACTTCCAAGAGCATAAATAAGTACGATAATCCACTTGAAGTACTTAAACAAGTTCCTTTCCCCATACACATATAGAGAAAATAAGAAATAAAGCTACAACATTGTTGTAATGGCTACTCCAGAAAACATATGGTGGTTGAAATACCCCTGCAAGGTTATCTCCATCTTGGAACTCCTCCATAAATTGAATCAACACTATGGTTGACCAGGGCACCCATAGGCTTCACTTTACAAAAATCCTATCCAGAAGTTCTCCTTTGACCCTGAAACATGTTCCAATAAGTTTAGAATGTCCAAAAATGACAGTCTACCCTCTTTTTGCATCCCATTTGGTCTAAAATTTCCATAGTTATGACTTCTATCAGTCTTTCCACAATTTTCTCCTCCAAATCTAGCTTACTTCCAGTTAAATTCATTATCTGCAGTTGAAACTGGCAATTCCACCAAAATTAGCAGTTCCTCCACCATTCCTACCTATCTCATGGTTAAGGGTTCAATGGTCACATGCGGAGTGGTGGTCCAGCGAAAAATTCTATGGTTCCGCAGCCTTGTCGTATATCGTAATTGGCGAAGTCCATTGGTGTATAGACGCTTACATCAAGCACTCTGCAGACCCATCGAGACTATTAAATACAACATATAACATATCACATCTGGGAACCCCATCAAAATCACAATCGATGCTTAAACCTTCAACGTATCAACCCAACTTGCATTCTACGATAACACAGACCTGCCAGGATTATAAATCAAAATGCATAAAGCATCACATCTAGAAATCCTATCACAATCAACACTTTCCCTCAGTGGATATCAAATTCCATACACTGTGATAGCAAAGGACCTGCCGGGGTTATAAAATACACCATATAAGAATATCGGGTCCAGAAGTTCCCCATCGCAAATCACAAACGGCGGTACTGGTGGTGACATATATATATTGGCAGGTACCGGGTGTGATATACGATTGCGATATATCGCATCACAACCCTGAATCTGTCAAGGGTCGATTCTTAACATTATGCGATATGCAACATCGCAACCAACTCTAAATTGGGGTTCGATTCTTTAACACCAACTTGTATTTGTCTCCAATATGCGATATGTAGGGGCCAATGGTGACCTACCACTCGGCACCTCCTCATTCGCTAAAGGGCTTTTCGATCTCAATCAATCCTGCCATGTCATCAAGTCAACCCTAAACTTTGACTTGCTCTAACGTCTGCATACGAGCTTGGATTTGAGTTCCATTCACACCATTGGATTCAGAATGACAAGCTCTTTAATACGAAGCTAAGATTATCAAGATTCTAACACTTTAAATTTTTGGCAAATTTTGAGCTCCGGATGTGTGATATAGAGTGGTATCAAAGAAAATGTTACATTATTTGGCCTTCATGTGCTAGACCTTCACATCCATAAGAAGAATTAAAATTTTCCTACAATCTGTTAGAGAATTTTTCAAGGAGAGGTATTTGGCGGAATGAATTTAGAAAACCATGGTTGGAAATTTATAAGACATAGTTAGATTTAGCAACAAATAAGATATATAAGTATGAATGGATAAATTCATAGCATACTTATTTTTATTGCAACATTAATATTTGGGTATTACATAATCAACCATGGAAAGAAGTTTTAAAATTGTAAAATTTCTAATGATGGGAAAAATCTAGAGGAACAATTTACCTTAAAAAAATGAATTGATAAGCATAAGGGTAAAATCAATGAGTATAGGCTTGGATTTCATGAGATAATGAGTTATTCATAGAAAAAAAATCTACAAATTTTGTGCATAAAGAAAGAAAGAAAATCTAAAAAATAAGTTTTGTTAACAAAAACTTAAAAAAGAATGATAAAATTTGAAAATTTGTGTACTGTGACATCAATAGTGACATGGAATTACCAAGTGGTAGCTGAGTCAACACATAGTGGGGTATAAGGGATAGACAGGTGAAGGGGTACTAAATTCCTTTCAAATTTGATGGCTCACTAAACCTCCTTTCATATTCAGATCTGGTATGCATCATCAATGTCCAATCCAATTCATTTGGATCAACGGATCCATTAGGCACACATGTAAAAATTTAACACCTTTCATATTTGCGACTAATATTAGTATATTACATTGGCCATGATAAGGCTTAGTCATTAGATTCATTGAGAAAAAAAAAAGTAAAAATTAAATCCCTCAAATTTTCACACCTAATATGCAATCAACAATGTTGATTAAAGATCAAGATTATCCATTGGATCCAGCAAGTGCACATGTAAACATTAAAAATCTCACATATATGTGCCCCATATGATCATTAGTATTAATCGAGGATCAACATTGATCATTTCATTTAATAGATGCACATATTTAGATCAAACTACAACTAATTCCACACCCAATATGAGATCCCGACCATTAATTTAATATCAATGTTCATTGGATGTATTTAAAGTAAGGAGATGCATTAATGGGTGATCATCTTCAAGTATGACATAGACCTGGATCATTGTATCAAGTCAATCATGGCCATTACTTTCCTTTGCATCTTTGAAATTAGAGGGCCATTACTTGACCTGGTGGGAAAGACACATAGAAACCCAAACACTAGAGGGATATCCTCTAGTGATTAAGTGGGAGGATTGTAAAAATATCATAACATCATAGTTCCCCCCCTATTGGGTATTTTGAGTATAAATGGATTTGGTGGCATTACTTTAGGTAGAGACATGGGGAATGTGTACAAGAGTACAACACTAAATTTAAGAATATCGAATGCTAGGTATCTCCCAAAAGAACCTAGATGTACTCCTCAAGTATTTGGGTGTCTGCACAACCATATGTGGAAGCAAGTGATGATGTTCAAACCTAGAACAATAGATGGGGCTTTTGTATAGGCATAATGCCTAGAAGCAATAGGATAGAATAAAGGGAAATCAAGTTGCTGAATGAAGAATGATCATTAGGAAACATCCAAGGAGGGGAAGAAGAAGTGGAGAGCGGGAAAATAAAAAAGTATAGTAGCCATAAAATCACATTGCAAAGATTTGAGCAACTAGTACAACCACTATAACATTAATGGTCATAAAAAGGAGTTGTGATAGAAGTTTCATGTAGAGATCAACCAAAAGATTTGAATGCAACTCATATGTGGATGAGAAGATTATCTATACATCATTATAGAAGGGGTGAATTTGATTATTGTTAATAAATAGGAATAGAAGGAAATGACCAAACACTTCCATATAAGGATACAAGTTATGAAGACAAAAATTGATGCTTTGTTCGTTTCAAGATAATGGGAGAATATCATAGCAAAAAATTTGGTCAAGAAACAAGGACTAGAGACCCATGACCATCCTATCACATATCCATTGGTATAAATAAACAAGGAGGTATAAATAAATGTAAACAAACAGTGCATAATAAAATTTGATACTGATTTTGATTCCATTGAGGACGTTGAGTTGGATGTAGTTCTACTTGATGTATGTGGAGTTTTATTTGGGAATCCCTATATGTGCATGCAAGATGTGATATTCATGTCGAGAGATAACTAGTATTGCCTCATCAAGGATGAAAATTCCTTTATCATCAATGTTCACAAGAGAAAGTCAAATAGCTTGTTGATAAGTGCCAATTAAGCCAACATTTTTATCGATTCTAGCAAGAAGTATGTTTTGCTACACTCGAGAAAAAATTGGTTTGAAGAAGCAACCTTGAGAGCTAAGTAATACCTATAAATGTGTACAAAGGAATGAAAATAACAATTGGAAGAGTTGTTACAACCATATGGGGGTGTGTTGTAAGAGAATAAAGGGGTACTACACAAGAGGAAAGTGGAGCATGAGATCCTATTATTACAAAAATCTACATCACCAAACATTGGGCTATACAGAGAATCCATTATAAAGGCAAATGAGTTGAAGAAAAATTTACAACAACTACTAGAATAGTGTGTCATTCAACCAAATACCTAATTATGCTGGTTACCCATTATCATTGTGTCAAATAAGGATGTGACTTCATGGATGGGTACTATTTATAGGGCGTTAGCAAAATTATGCTTAAGAGTAGGTAACCCTTACCCAAGATAGTTCATATGTTGGACCAATTGCAACACACTAAATACTTCATAAGATGAGCTTAAGTTAGATTATCATAAGATTCAAGTCAAATAAGAGGATACTTGGAAAAATTCCTTCAAATCCATCGAGGGTTTTTATGAGTGGTTTAGCCTATGTAACAAACCTTCTATGTTCATGAGGTTAATGAATGATATATTGTGCCCTTTTATTGATTCAATTGTTATTGTTTATTAGGATGATATATTGTTATATAGAGCTAGCTTGGAGGAGCACATCTCACTTTTGATGCAAGTGTTAGAGACATTAAAAAGTATTAGTTGTTGGAAAATATCAAGATGTGTAATCTTGCACAATAGTATTTGTTGTATCTAGGATATGTGATAGATGTTAGAGTGTTGAAGCCAGATCTTTTAAATATGGAGGCTGGCATGAAGTGGTCGGTTCTTACTAATGTTTCTAAGGTCAGGGGTTTTGTTACAAGAGTACAATACCTAATGAAATTCATAGCCTTGTTTTTAGTAATAACAAAACCACTCCACACCATAACAATGAGTGACAAGGGTTTCTAATGGTGAATGGTTCGATAAATAACATTTAATAAGTTAAAGAATAGTATCATCCAAGCACTAGTTCTAACATTACCAAACTTGTAGCATCCCTATGAAGTGGAGACAAATGTGAGTGGGTATGTTATGAGAGTACTATTCATGTAGGGAGGAAAGCCCAAATGCTATCATTTTTAAGTATTTCATGAGGTAGTTCTAAACTACCTTATGCACAACAAGGAGCTCTATGCCTTGATGAAAGTTCGGAAGAAGTGGAAATACTATATGATGGAAAAGGAGGAAATAATACACATAGGTCACTAGCCACTATAGTACCTGTAGCCCAAGATTAAGCTACAGTAGACTAGTAATCATAAGTGAATGGGTATTTTATAGTAGTTTCATTTAGTGATCAAGCATAAGATGATCAACACAAGAAAGTTGGTTGACATGCTTTCAAGGCCATCAACATCAAATATTACATTTTCTGGAACTCTTATGCACATGGAGCCTTTCACCCATTATGCATATAAAAGGGTGTATATAGAGGATGAGGACTTCATGGAGGTGTTTCAATACTTGCAAAGCAAAATTGATGTGCATGATGGTGACAACATAGTTGAATACCATATCCATATTGGGTTAATTAATAAGATAGATAATTTATGTGTTCCTAAAGGTAAGTGGTTCATTTTCTGACACTTGAAGAGGGTGATTTTAGTGTAATGATATAATATTATGTGTGACATACTTATGCACATGCTTATATGCTATAGACCGAGTTTGGGTCACTTGGTTGTTATGTGCTTATGATGATATCTATGGTTGTATGTATAAGAACTAATTTTGGTTAAGAGAATATTATCGATGTTTTCTCTTTTGGTATCCTACTTTGGAAATATGTGTATGACATGGATGGTGATCCAGGATTGATACACATAGATCCATGGTTAATCATGGGTATTTGGAGCATATGGCTAATTATGATTTATGGATGATATATGATTTGTATGATTATATATGCATAATATTGTACTAAGAAGGATGTGGTGGGGGACCTGGTTATTTGTAAACAAGGATGTTAAAACTATAAATGATTTTGGGAGTAATGATACATGATTTATATGGTTATATATTATTAATCTTGTATTGAGAAAGATGTCGCAGGGGACATGGTTATTTACAAACAAGGATGCTCAAATTATAAATGACTGTGGAAGTCATGATACATAATTTATATGAATATATATGCTTAATATTATATTGAGTAGGATGTGATAGGGGATGTGGTTATTTGCAAACAAATATGTTCAGATTAAAAATGGTCATGGAAGTCATTTCTCCATAACCAAAATGACTATGGAAGTCTTGCATAATCTTTGGTAAAATGTGAATAAGTTAATTGTCAAATTCATTTGATTCCTTTGATATACGATATTGTGATGTGTGCAAGTCTTGGAACAAGGCCTTACCAATGAACCATCAGATTGGTATGATCTCACAATCAGTACCTTAAGGTGAAGCGTGGAGTTTCAAAGTAGAGTAGATGATAATCCATGGAAATTAGGGTGCGGAGTCCTAAATCCATGAAAGATAAGGACATGGAGTCCTAAATCCATGAAAGACAAAGACATGGAGTCTTAGATCTATAATAGAAGGATTGGGATGCAGAGGCAAAAATATTTAAAAGATCAAGGTGTGGAATCTTGGATCCTTAGAGTAGACCAGGATGTGGAGTCCTCAATCTACTGAGGCACAAAGATGTATTCAATAGGGATAAATAATCACTATTTTTCAGAAGAAAAATACCACTCATGGTTGGATCAGGAATGAATTTCCTTAATAAAATCTCATTTCTGACAATTATGGAGTGACTTTCTAAAAATAGAAAGTCATGTATAGCATTTCAAGTATGACTTTCAAAAAATAGTAAATCACCTTCAATCAATGGGTAATGAAGTATAGTTGAAGGAAAATCACTTAGCTTATAATTAATCAATCCTAAAAGTTCAATATCGCCTTAATCCTCAATATTATTATTATTATTATTATATTTTATGAGACTATGATCTTTTTATTAAAAGGGAATTTCACTTAACCTTCATCTCCTCAATCACTTCACACATCTATATCCTTAATGATGCTCGTGGATTTATGTAAATATCTCTCTCTTTTAATAATACATTACACTCTCTTTTATGCACTCCTAAAAGAATGACATATTCCTCTTAAACTTATTAAAGACATGTCATAATATATTCGTCTTACACTCTCTTTAATGCATAAGTTACACCCTCCTTAACTAAGGCATGGATACATCTCCTTAATGGCATGAGTTACACTCCTCTAAATGGAATACAAGGCATGGATATTACTCCTCATTTATGACAAGAATTTGTTTCTCCTCCTATATATCTATCTCATGTATTCTCACTTGTGGAGGGGTGCATTGTAACACCAAGAGTTTGAGAGACTTGAAGACGATTATGAGAGGGAGTCTCTTAGATAGTAGCCAAATGTTGTTGAAATGAATATGAAATTACTAAACTAAATTACCAAGTAGTTCTACTTGGTAGATTTATCCATGAGTGGCATTGAGATGAAGTGAAACTTATCTTCCTAAGTTTTCCATCTATATCTCTCTATTGCTATATTTTGGTGTTGCTTGGGAGTTCTTACAACTCAGGGGTTCCATGGGGATAAGTTCTCCCTCGATATGGTTGGGTGGAAAATTGGATGGTTCACAATGAGTTGGTAAGGATATGCATACTCCCATTGGAGATGGATCATATTCCCATCTTTTTGGAGTTGTATAAATATACAACCAAGTATCTTCATAATCATTCTTGTAATTTCAGTTATTATTTGTTTAAAGTGTTGTAAAACTTTCAATTTATTGTAACTTGCTACTTGTGAATGTTTATGAGATATTTACAAAGTTAATTCTAAGCTAACCAATAATGAACGACAATTGTAGTTGAGAATGTACATGTAGGGGGATTAAAACAAGAATATGTTGCTATAGATTTTAAGTTTAGTTTATAATGATTTTTTGTCCATAACAGGTCGTCATGAGTTGATGAAAGTATTATATTAGAATAAATTTGGGTTTTCTTTCTCCATGTACAACTTTAGTCGAAGTTTGCAGACCAAGTGTTTGACAAAAGTGATAAATGAGGTAATAGGGATTTTTTTTTGTTGTTGTTTTAAGAAATCACATCCCTGAGCATTTCTTTTGCAATTCAACTTAACATCAGGGGATATTTGTACCATTGGAACTTATAACCCCTTACTTGATTCCAAAAAAACACTTTTGAGAACCCAGATCCTAAATCTGGGCGATTTGGCAGAATGTTGCTGCCAACTGTGTGCACCTGTTGTCAAGTTTTGGGTGAAGGAATAAGATTATTTAGTCCCTATTTTGTCATTTTAATAACTAATTTATAAATTTTATGAGCTAAATAAGCTGAGGAAGAATATTAGATTCATGTCAAATTGCCTTAAGATATTGTGGCTTCCAAGTGTTTTACAAAATGCCTCAATGGTTGTAGATTGCATTCTTGCAAAGTGTTTTTCAAAAAGCATCAATGGCTATAGATTGCATGCTTTCAAAGTGTTTGTCAAAAGGCCTCAATAGTTGTAGCTTGTAGATTGCATGTTTGCAAAGTGTTTGTCAAAAGGCCTTAATGGATGTAGCTTTTGTGCATATAAATTGTTAGAGTAAATGTCCTACTTACTGTAACTTTATATACTAGAAAAATTATGAATAGATTATTTAATGAATGTATCTTTCTATGTCTGCAAGTTTTTGTATGAATGTGAAAATGAATTTAACAAGTTGTTGGAGTGTGAATAGAGAATAGGATATTTGTTACTTTTATTATCTAAAGCTTTCATTTAAAAAGGGTTATTGTTGGAAACAATTTTATAGTGACTAACTATGTAATATTTTGTGCGAGAGAGCATAATAAGTTTCTTCTGAGTTGCATGTATTCATGGGTGCAATATTTTGTTTTAATAGCCATAGAAAAAATGAGTGTGCCCAATCTTGGTAAGTCCACTATTTTATGTAGCACTTTTTGAAGAATAATACGCTTTTGAATTTGTAATAGTGGTTTCTCTTGCTGAAACATTCATTATACGAGTCTTATGATTGAAGCAATGCTATTGGGAATTTTTAATTGATGAATAAATGAACATATCATATTTATTATATTTATTGATGAAGAGAGGCATATTCCTCCTTTAGTTATCTTTTGGCATACTTTTATGGCTATGATGTCAAGAGTCAATAAGTAGAAATTATTTAGAATAATTTAGGAGATCAAATGGGTTGAGATGCTTAATGCTTGCACATGGAATTATGGTGGAATTTATTTCCAGTCTTGCTTAGAACTCACATATAAGTATGAAAATAGTACATGCTTCTTTTAAAATAGAGGAGAAATGTGTTTTGGAATTGGTTTTAAGGGAAAGTTGTCGCCGACTTCTTATGTGATATTCTTATATTGAAATAGATGAAGGAACACGATTACATGATAACTAAGTTAGTAAAGTTACAAAAAAAATGACTACTAGTGATTAATGTGACCTCTACTTCTCTATATTATTGATGGTTGGTAAGGTGGGACCTTACATATGCTATCAAAGCCAAGTTAAAACACTAGGGCCTAATAGGCCAACATGCTTGCTTATAGGTTGATGCATGAATGTTGGTTTTGCATGCATGTTTAATTATTGTGTGTGTTGACTTGGAAGCATATTGGTTGCATATGGGATATTATTATTATTATTTCATTTAGAAAATCAAGAAAGAAAAAGAATGCCTTCTTAGGTTCCCTTATATTTTTCTTAAGACAAATTATTAGAAATATGATAGAGGACTTAAAGACATGTTGGGAGAGGATGTGCTTGAGAAGTTGGGTTTAAACAAAATAATGTGAATGGCTTGATTATCAATGGGTGAGTGAGACATGTGGAGTGGATGCATGGTTTCATATATGTTTAATCCATCATTATCAATGTGATATGGACCTACTAGTCATCTTTACTAGCTAAAATTGTATCTACCAAGAAAAATTTACCTAATCTAAACTATAGTATGATGACCTTGGTGTGTATACTTTGGGACTGTGTAACAAGTGTAAGGCCAAGCTTCAATTAAAATGACGATTGAGTTTTTCATGTTAATTTTGAATCTTTTCTTACCTACACTAATGGAAACTTAACATAAGCTACCTTGAAGGATGTCACTTTTAACTGTTAATGTGGATTCAAGAGTAATGTATGTGCATTAATTTGACGTGTTAAAATATGATTTGGGAATACATTCTTAATGAGTAAGAAGGAAATTCCTATAATTTCTTAGACATGATTTTGTGTAGTTTGGGTTGACATTATGCATCAAATAACTTGAAATTAGTGAAATACTAGGTTGAGGCATGAGCTTCCTAATAAACAAGAGGCTTAAATGACTACTACATGAAGGGTTGTGGAATAAATTTTAACAAAAACTTGAAGGTTATGTTTTCCTTAAGTTATGTATGGGTGTGGAATCCATACTAGCATATATCTATGAGAAAATGTATGGGTGTGGAAAAAGAAGTGATCAGCAAAAATTGAATCAAAATGATTCCACTAGCTGCGCCTGGTGCATGGTCTTCCTCTACAAGATCCTTGAAGTCTTCATCATCGTCAAGAAGAGTGATAATTCCGGTTCTCTGTGCTGGACAATGTTCAAAACGCTGTGATAATTCCGGACACTTCTGCTGGGCATGCTGATGTTGCAGAGGAAAACCAAAATTGGGGCTCTCCCGCAGCAGTAGTATCACGTAAAGCATCAACAGGAAAGTTTGTTATATCAAGACTGTCGTGCGCTCTGATGAAGGCGGGTCTAACTTCTCTTCCACTCAAAAACCGCGGACTATGCGTGTGACCTTCAAAATTATTGTATTTGTATTCTATCGTATGTAGAGCCTTCAGTGAGTTTCGATGGTTGAGCAGAACAAATCAAAGGAAGACTTCCATTTGCACGTTGAACATCTGAAAGAAATTGAAAATCTTCTTCACAAATTAGAAACTAAGGGAAGTAAAAGAAATGGACAAATGAAAAGTCAACCAACTTCACCAAATTGGTATGAACTTGATTTTCCTTCCTCTGAAGATGAGTCATCCAGTCCATCTACATCAACAACATCATCTGGGTCTTCTAGCAGTTCATCCGCATCTCCAAACAGCAGCAGTTCTTCAGACAGTGAGTCTCCACATTCTTCACCTGAACGGCGTACATCAGTTTATATTAATCCTCTTTACAATGATGGGGACTTTACAGAAGCACAAACAAGTGAGCACCAACTTCTGAAATGGGTAGTTCAGCTTTTGAAAGATGTAAAGCCTGATGAACAGAATAAAACTGGCACCAGAAGAGCACATAGAAGTGAAGGCAATTTTGCCTTGATAGCAAATGATTTTACTGAACCTTCCACATACAAAGAGGCAGTAAAACATAAAGAATGGCAACAGGCTATGGTTGACGAATATAAAGCAGTAATTGATAACAACACTTGGAAACTTGTTGATTGTCTAGCAAATGTTAAACCCATAGGATGTAAATGGGTTTACAGAATTAAGTATAATCAGAAGGGTGAACTTGACAAGTATAAAGCACGACTTGTCGCAAAAGGTTTTGCGCAGCAGGAAGGCATTGATTATGAAGAAACTTTTCCTCCAACAGCTAAATGGAACACCATCTGATTAACACTTGCATTGGCCGCTCAAAAAGGATGGAAAGTTCATCAAATGGATGTAAAAAGTGCTTTTCTCAATGGGGATTTACAGGAGGACGTATATATGACCCAACCACCAGGTTTTGAAGTGGAAGGACAAGAACATAAAGTCTGCAAATTGATCAAGGCTTTATATGGGTTAAAACAAGCACCCCGAGCGTGGTATGCAAAGATGGATGATTACCTTAAGAAAGTTGGTTTTCATCGCAGTGAATCTGATGATACTTTGTATGTGCGACAACAGGGAAAATATTTTGTAATTCTTGTTATGTATGTAGATGATTTGATCATCACTGGCAATCATGATGATCATATTGCACAGGTGAAAAAGAGTTACATGCAGGTTTTAAGATGACAGATTTGGGATTACTTCACTACTATCTTGGAGTTGAAGTCTTCCAGCGTCCACATCATATTTTCATTTCCCAGAGTAAGTATGCCGCAGAGGTTCTTCAGCGATTTGGCATGCAAGATTGCAAGCCCGTTCTCACCCCCATGGAGCAGAATTTGAAACTTTCAAAATTTGAAGGGGGGGAAAAGGTGGACAGTACAACTTACAGACAGTTGATTGGCAGCTTGATTTATTTGACAAATACTCGTCCTGATCTATCTTATGCAGTCAGTATTCTTTCACGTTTTATGCAGGAACCATGAGACAGCCACTGGAATGCAGCCAAAAGAATTCTTCGATATATCCAAGGAACAAAAGATTTTGGTCTTCTTTACACAAAGACTAAAAATTTTGTACTTGGTGGATATTCTGATGCCGACTTTGCTGGGAGTATTGATGATCGAGCATCAACATCAGGTTATTTAATGAATATGGGGTCAGCAGCAGTATCTTGGAGTTGTAAAAAACAAGCTACAGTGGCCACTTCTTCAGCAGAAGCAGAGTACATTTCAGCATGGGAAGCAGCATGTGAAATTGTTTGGTTGCGCCGAATTTTGCAGGACTTGGGCATTTCTCAGGGAGAAGCTACATCATTATTCATTGACAGCCAGTCAGCCATCAAACTTGCCAAGAACCCAGTTTTTCATTCAAAGACAAAGCATGTGGACACCAAGTATCATCATATCAGGTCTCTCATTGCCAAAGATGTCCTCAAACCAGTTTATTGTCCTTCCGAAGATCAGATCTCCGACATTTTCACCAAACCGCTTGGCAGAATAAAATTTACTAAGTTCAGGGATGAACTTGGTATCTGTTGTAATGCATCTTTGGATCATAGGGGGGAATGTTATATGATCCAAAAATATTTTATTATCATAGGTTATAAAATTGAAATAAAATAATTATTAATTTAAGAAATTAAATTAATAATTATTCTAGAATGATTAATTATTTTAGAGACAATTAGAATTAGTATATTGTTGTAACAAGATATGACTCTCCAAATGAGTCGTATCTTAGGCTCTATTATAGGAGATTAGTTAGCTAGTTGGTTTGAATAGCATTTATTGTAAATGGACACTTGTAAGTGATCCATAATTAGAGGTAGTTAGGACATGGAGCTTATAAATAGCTCATTGCAAGAGTGTTTGGTTGTTCGGGTGTAAACTCTTGCAAATCAATTATGTAATTGTTTTTTCTGATTAATAAAATTACTTGTCTGAGGACACTTCTGCCATTATGTGGAATCCATATTGGCATGTATCTATGAGCAAATGTATGCGTGTGGAATTGTTTTCCTTAAGTTATGTATGGGTGTGGAATCGATACTGGAATATATCTTTGACCAAATGTATGGGTGTGGAATCCATACTAACATATATATATATACATATATATATATATACATATATATATATATATATATATATACATATATATATATATATATATATATACATATATATCTATATATATATATATATATATATATACATATATATCTATATATATATATATATATATATATGTATATATATATATGTATGTATATATATATATATATATATATATATATATATATATATATATATATATATATATACATATACATATACATATATATATATATATACATATACATATACATAGATATATATATATATATATATATATATATATATACATAGATGAGTTAAGTAATGAGGTCAGGTATGGGTGTGGAATCCATACTAACATATATGTATGAGCTAAGTAATTCTTCTAGTTAGAATGAACAAAAATAATTTGATGGAAACTCATAGACATGACTAAGGAGGATTGATTACGTGTAATTAAAGTTAAATGGATAGAGTTTTATAACATGAATTTTCTTGAGAATTAAATCCATTATTTAATTTAATTACAAATGAAGATACTAAGATTGGTATACTGAACACCATTAGGTAGTTTAGAATGTTTGGAATAATTTATTTTGATATATGGAGTCAAGTTTGAACTAGTTATCTATCCTCTAGTATTGTAATTCTTTTGTATGTGTTGGATTTAAGTAGAATTAAAATGATTTTCAAATTCTTGAAATGTAGAAAAATATTATAGTGATAAGTTGATGAAATATATTTTCTATTGGCATGAGACAAATTAGGTCTAGGAAAGCCATAATAGTCTCTTTAATGATTTTGTCAATTTAATATTGGTTTAATTCTATTTAACAAAATTAATTAGAGAAATTATGAGGATTGAACTCATGAACTGCTCTAAACTATTGTTAATTAGGCAATTGAGTCAAAATGCATATTGTTTATGAACTTGATGAACTATTTTCTTGGAATTTGATTAACTTGTAAATTGCTAAGAGAATAACATGTTTAGAAGATAAACATTTTATGTGGTGAAAATTTTGTTTTATTTGAACTGAAAGAAAAATTTATGTGATTAATGAAAACCTTAGTTGAGTTCTTGTTTTACAAGAATATGTGCTTGTGATATTTTTTTTAGGGAGAAATTGAAGGAGAGTGAGATCATTTTTTGATGAATAGGAATTCTTTCATGATTTAGAAGCCTTAAATGATTGTATTATATGTGAAATGGAAAATATTTATGGTTTTAGGAATTTTGTGCTTGGATGTATAGTTGTATGAGTACTTAGTAATCCTGCAAAAGGTTATAATATTTTGAGAGGTAAAACAAAACAAAACAAACCTTATCTTTAGGTTAAAAATGTCTTTATGATAGTGTAAACCTTATTTAAAATAAAAAAAGATTCTTCATAATTTGAGAAATGTATGGTTTTCATAGTTTTTTTTTTGTGTATGCATTAACAGTAAGGAATAAGAGATGAAACCAAATGAATTGATTAATTATTAAATAGAAATCATAAGTGATTTTATAGTGGGAAAAGAAGTTGACTTACAATTATCAAGATAGATTCAATAAAATAGATATTGTATTTGTATAATTACGAAAGTTATTTTTTATTACAAACCACTTTCGAAAATATATATTTAATTGTTTTCGCAATCAATATCTTCTAACTAAGTCATTCATAATTGATTCTCAAGTAAGAGAAGTGAATAATAATTAAGATTATGGGAATTTAAGGAATGGTCTATAATATAAAAGTGGGTCAATGAGGACTATATAGAACCTTAGCTTGCTAATTTAAAGAGAAAAAAAAAATGAACCTCAAATTGTGATTTTTCCTAAAGAGCAAACATTTAGTAAAAATTGAAGGTAGATCTTAAAGATTTTGATTGCAAGGGTTCCTTAGGGAATGAAAAATGGAATACATGGATTGAGAAGACATAAATAAAGTGGGATGCAAGAGTGGGTTATATATATGACATGTTTTGTTGCATAGCTTCAATGGATATTGTATGTAGATGATTTGATGCTTCTTGTATGAAAATTTGATTGTGAGATGGGATGGACTAGCATTGTTGTTTATACAACTAATGTGGGAGCTGTTTGTGAGTTGGTAAGCTCAAATTTTCTATAGAAACCTATGAGAATGACACAGGAAAGGTTACTGAATTCTTAATGCATTAGATAAGGAAAAGACAATTATTTGTAATGTGAGATCATTGTTAAATAATAGTATCTAGATATAATATGCTTGACTAGATCATTATTTTGATATAGTATGTATTGTAGTGTATGTTAAAATATATTTCGTATGGCATAACAATACATGGCACTTGATTAATAATGGTAATTTTGGTCTTCATGGACAACCTGATTATATATATATATATATATATATATATATATATATATATATATATATATATATATATATATATATATAGAATGACTATAATAAAACTTTGGGCCAAGTTTAATCCAAGAGGGTGTAAGGTTCCTAAATAGGAATACAAGCTATATAAATAAAATAATTTGTGTAGCATAATATAAAAAAGAAATACACATTAAACACCCATGGAAATGCTACAAATAAGGAACTGTTGAGCCATTTTATTGCTTTTCTGAAGGGAAAATACAATGGATAATAAGATGGTGCACCTGGGCTTGTCTCAATGGACAAGAATGACCAAACCTAGGTGAGAAAAAGGATGAAGTGAAGGCTACCCAACTGTTGCACCAATCTGCACTGTGATGCCCAGAACACTGTCTACTTGTTGAAAAGGGACTGCAAGAAACTCCTCCCCCGAAGTGCAAAAAATGCTGCAAATTTAATCCCAAGCTCCTTGAAAAAAACCCACAAAAAACTAGAAATGGTTTGGCCTATCTTTGAGCCAAAGTCGAACCCATAAAATGGTGCAAATTGCCCAACTAACTAGCAATTCACCCTATTATACAAATTAGGATTTCAGGCATGAATAGCATCCATAAAATTATGATATTTTAACCACAGACTCCTCTTAGAAAACCCAAAAAAAACCATGAAGGAATTTGGTTGGTTTAGACTTCTGAAATTCAACCCCCTTGGAGCCCAGCTTCAGCTGCAACTACAAAACTTGGCTTGTTGTAATCTACCTATAAATCCTCTAGGAAATGGACTCAAAGTGTTGGGCTGACCTCTTCTATCAATCCCCTTAATTCCCAGATGGGCTTCCAGCCTATGGCACCTGCTTCTTAGCTCCACAAAATTGTTGGCTGGCCCTTTATGCTATCCCCAAGCCCAGTAATTTGAAACGTTGGGATGCTGGATCTGTTGTCTCCAAAACTCATAATAAAGGTTGGCCCTTTCCTACTCTCTGAATCCTCTAACTCTCCTGGAAATTTCTTGATCATTGATAGCTCCAAACTCCCCCGACGTATTCTCCAGGTAGCTAGAAATACACACTCCCTGTTGTGGCTGAATGGTAGTGTTGTAACACACTCCCAGATCTCCTGAAATACTTATGGAACTGCCTCTCTAGGGTGGGCACGAATGACCCCCCGAATTAGAGGCTGAATCTCCTACTTGAGAGATTCGTAGCTAAACACCCGGTTGACTCTGCTAAACAACAGAGTGAATAGTTAAGTAATTTTGATTGCAAGGTGTAAGAATGAATATAAAAGAGAGCTCCCTCCTCCTTTTATATTTGTGGGTCTTCCTTGACTCATGTGGGCCCCTCCATCCATCAGTTCGAATTCCATCCAAGCCATTCGAATGGCCTAGTTCGAATTCCCATGTGGGTGGCCCCCACCTTCCACTAGCAACTAAATTAAGTCAAATTTCCTCCTAAGTCCCTAAGTCCCTAAGTCGAAAATGTTGGGTTCTTTCCCTTAGCCAAAATTGTGAAAAAATGTGTCGAAAGACCTTATTACAAATGCGTTTGAGAAGGGACATGACAGTCCTACCCTCCCAAATGTTTCTTTCCCTCAAGCAACCTCAAAGATGTGTGCTCCAAAATGTGCTCACCCTCCCAGGTAGCATCCTTATTTGGAAAGCTCCTTCAATGCACCAAAAATTTCTTGTCCTCAAGCAATGCTTGAGCAAGCATCCTCTCTAACTTTTTCACCGCAACTGTCACTGCAAAATGTGTCAGGGTCCCAGATGTGCCACTAGATCATGCCTAACCTCTACACTATCCTAATATGAAAGAATCCTACAATACCAGAATCCTAGGAAATCCTATCCAACATGAATCTCCCCTCACTCCACTCACAATCCTACCTGGTGAAAGTACCAAAATTCCCCTACTCCATCAATGCCTCACTAAATCCCAATGGAAGATCTGTATGATCTCCCTCTGTAGTAGCCAGTGCATCGCTAAAGGTTATTGAGTTGTGAAGAGTTGTGATGCCCCAGTTCCATGCTAGTCCCAGAGTGGTTTCACCATGCTAACACTGCGCTACTTTGACTATGTCATACTCCCCATCGTGCGCAGTTAGTATCCTCCTCTCCTGGAACTTGATGGTGGAATATTGAAAGAGGTGAGACACATCCTGCCTGGGCATCTCCATGGCAGCAAGGCCTACCCATCCAAATTTAACTCCGAACCTGTGCACCAAGAAAGAATGTTTTCCTACCCATATGATGAAACCCTCTATGAACCGCCATGTGTTATCCCAAGAACAAACTATACCACTCTCTGCCATGACTTGCTCATCATGATTGATCTATCGATCAACTGAATCCCTGCATCCCATAGCAAAACCTATTGTAGCATAGCCCCGTCAACCAATGGAATCCCTCTAGCCCTCATCTCTAGTCCCTGCATGTGATCACTATATAGGCTCCATATATCATGGGCTAACTTGATGCATGCTATTCTACCCTATGCCTCCCACTGTGTAGTACTGATGATCATTGGAAGCCACATGTGCCAAAGAGATACCCCCTGAATGCAACCAAATTATGGGTATTTGATACTCGTAATCCACTCAAGGTATGTGGATCCTTCCTATCCTTTCTAACCATATCCCTGGGTCTGTCATCCACCCTGTCGATAGGGTGCCAATATAAGTTCTGGATCCCAGACACATACTGGGAAACTATCTAAGTAGTACGCACTATCCTCTACTCATGCTTGGTACCGACATGCCCTGAGAAAAGAGTGACACATTTCTCCCTCAAGACTAGCTCCCTAGACGTAGGCTCAGTGATGAATGATATGACACCCCTACAGATGGTAACGTCATTCCCCAACTTGTGGCTGTCAACTGATGCACCAATCCAATGCCACTACTGAAAAGCCTCCCCCTAGTGCACTGAGTGTCACCCAAATATCTTGGGTGAGCTCCTCGTCCCCCGCTGCTCATGCCTAGAGTGCAGAAATTCAATAGCAAAATTGACTGTGCCCAGGAGGGATGTAGAAGAGGGTCAAGCATGTGAGTTCCCGTGGATACCATCAAATATCACTCATCTGTGTCCCCGTCAATCCTAGATGAACTACACCCAAAGGTATGCCCAGTGTTTCTGTCCAAGGGTCTCCCTAGAGGCAACACTCCAAGACCTCGTTGTGTAGAACTATACACCCTTGCATACCACTGATCATCCCAGTACTCCTAGACATGCCACTGTACACTGTAGCCTACCATTGTACACCATTGGATACCCTCGGCTATGGCTATGCCATCCTATACTGCCCATTGTTGTGCCTGTGTCATTGTACCCGTCACTCCCCACATGTACGCAATGCAATGCGAGGCACTCCCACTCCACAACACAGTCCAACATACTACGACATACCCCCATGCATCTCCATGCCCATATATAGACCACTGCTCCACACTAGATGTTCCTACCCATCCCTGCATGAGATGCCCTAAAGTTGTGTCCATGTGCGTCAGCCTGCATCCAACCCAGATCATCACCTCCACTGTTGCATCACCATGCTCTCTGATGAGGGGACCTCCCCTCCAAGTCCTCCCTAAGGGATACAAGAAGTGAACCTCCCCAGGTGTCATCAATGATACAACTAATTATCTTCTCATCTGTGTCTCACACAAATGCGAGTAATCGCTAGCTCCATACAAGGCATTTTTTGGTGGCCTGCCAATTCCACCTTCTCCAAAAATCTCCCGCTAGAGTATGTTGAACATCCTGAGACCCCGTGTACAACTGTCTACCAAGAAAACCCAAGGGGTCTTCCCAAAAACTGGTTGGCCACTGGTGCTGACCAAAACTCTCCTAGCAGAGGTGCATGATCGGCTGCTAGATCAACTATGTCCTCTAGGTTGTAGTCAACCGATATACCTGGGAAATGATAGGTTCCCCTCCCAAATCCAAATGCCAGTTGGGGCTTCCATCATCTCAAGTGCTTGGAAACTCCTGTTGTGCTCCACCTAGGTCCACTACCATCTCCATAGTCCACTCCACTGGGTACCAACTTAGAATGTCTTGCCACCCAACCCAAAGAGAGGGATTTTTGGGTCAAATTATATTGCATAATTTTAGAAAGATAAATTATCAACTCAGGAAGGTAAAGTGATGAGGTGCAAGAAAGGTATAAGCAGGCGAAACACTTAGGAGTGTCAAATCTCTAACTATTGAATCACATAAACCAATGCAAGTATCTCTTGATCGACCAATTTGCAGCAAAGGTTATAGAGTGGATTCACTCCCTCTACAACTCATGATCTTGTTGTTGATGATTTTGAAAGAATATAGGCAAACCATGCTTCAGCAATCTTAGAAATGGAAACAATCAGAATTCAATCTAAGATGGCCATGATAAATAGAAATTTAACCATTCATCTAGGTGCTGCTAATTTATAAATGACACATTGGTTATATAATGATCTTATTGTTGTAATCATAAGTAAATCATGATAAAATAAACCTAAAACATAAATAAATCAGAAACTAATTATACATGGGTGTTGTGAGCAAAGGGGGGCCCTTCCCTTGCTCACAACCCCTCTACACACAAGAGAAGTTGCTCAGAAAAATGGGCAGAGCATGCAATTTGTATTAATATCTGAAAATGTTAAGTTACAACACACTCTTGAAGCCACACAACAGTATAAATCTGAACACAACCCTCACTAACCCTCGCTCCCATATTCTTATTGTTTTTATACAAAGGACCAAGCCCAAAAGTGGCTAGTAGTAACAAGAATATGCTAAATAAGGCTGCAGCCAAACAGAAAGAACAACATCAACTGATCTAAGATGGAATAGGTACAATCTATGACTGGAAGCATAGATTGGACAACATATCGTTTCAGGAGCGCATCCATGTAGAGCGGTTGCAACCAAGTAGATCGGAGCTTTAGACATGGTCAAAAGGGAAAATAAAAAATGTTGATAGGATAGAAACCATGTGGATCGAAATCCCTTTTCAACCCATGTCTTGGTTTAGCCAGAATGTTTGTGCATCATGCTGAATCTTAGATTTTGCAACATGAATTCTAGGTCTTTACGTGCAGTCGTACTTTCTGCAGGAAATCCAAGCCTTTGCGGGAAATCCGACTACTGCGAGAAATCCAGAACTTGGCGTTTTGGCGCAAAACTGATCCTATTTTCGAGTGGAATGATCCTGCACGTGGGCTTGGAGGTAGTTAGAGAGTAATTAAGTGAACTAACAATTTATCTAGAGAATAATTAAAGATTAAAGATAAAATGATGTTTTTAATAATAAATCCACATACCTTTAATCTAATGGCAAACTTTAGGTAAAATATAGGAAAATTAGTAGAAAATAGATAGGTAGGATAGAAAATAGGTTCAAAAGTGGAGGGAATGTGATTCAAAAACATGGCCAAAAACAGGTCAAGTCACAACCCAACATCTCCCCCACACCTGAGATTTTGCATGTCCCCTATGCAAAAAAACTGTCATTTCTCCCAAAAAAATTTAGTCCTTGCCCTTAGCTATAGAAGCTGCAGCTAACTGATCTGCCATTTCAGCTAACTGGTCTAATTGATGCATGCTGGGATCTACAGGAAATTGATTATTATATGCCTGGTTCTTTTCTTTCAAACGATCAATCTGTTTCTTCTTTAATATCCGGTCCATTCTCCGAATCGAGTCTTCATTCTCCCTTTGCATCCTTAGGTTGTTTTCCTTTAATGCTTCGTTTTCTTTCCACAGGGCTCTTTCAGAAATGGTCAACTCAGTGATTATCTCCTCCAGCTCCTAGAGTGAGCGCCTTTTTATTTCATTGTTTATCTACGGTTCTTCATCTGCGTGGGGAGACTCTAGGTCTTCTTCTTCTGAAAGATTTGCCTCTTCATCATCACCCCCTTCATATTGGAGCTCCTCCTCCTCAATGAATGCAGCAGACTCTATTCGAACCTCATCCTTAGGAGAAACATGACATTTCTTCTCCCCTTTCTCGAGTGTGTCGGGCAAGATTTTTGCTTCTAAGATTCTTCCCACTACTTGCTCTGATGACTTCTTAATTAGGCTTCTCGTGAACCATCTGGCAAGAACAGGAGTGATGGATTTTAGCTCGGTCTTCTTGCCCCCTATCACTCCTGTCACCACAATGTCCTATTCATCTTCTATTTCCACAATCTTTATCCCAGTCTGCTTCCATGGAGGTTTTCTCCCAACCTTTGGTCTCATGGGTTTCACCGCACTCGAGCTGCCCTCCTGTTTTACTTTCTATGGTATTTCTGGCCCCTGTGGATACTGCATCCTGGGTTCCTCTGTTTGTACAGCTATGGCAGGTCCTGTACCCTTCTTCTTGCTCTTTTCCTTCAGCATCTATTGACGCGTATGCGGTGCTGTTTTAGGCTTGGCCGCGGGTATTGTCCTCTTAGAATCCAAGGAGTCTGAGTCTTCCTCCCTGTCTACAAAATAGTTCTCTATCAAGAACTCGGTCCATGTCCTTCCTTTCCCCTTCAAAGCCTCGGTCATGATAATATTTACCAACCCATGGTGGTATAGATTCTCCTCGAGAGTAGTTGCCTTATCTTTTGCAGCTGCAGACATATTAATCAAAGACATTCGTAGACAATAGGGCAAATTCAAGGATTTGTCATCGAAATGGGCCAAAAGGCAGACATGAAATAAGAAGGCGAGGCTAAAACGACCCTCGCATGTGATGTATTTCTGCAAGAAATAGAGGAGGTCCCAATACTTACCTCATAGGAATGTTTGTGGGATGCCTTTACTCCAATCCGAATTTGCGTGTTCCAGGAGAAGGAATGACATTCATAAATTCTTATTAAAACACTGGTTCTTGAACTAGTGTTCTCCCATATGTAGAATTCCACAAGCCCGTGCCACCAATTTTTCAGTCAATCTAAACTCCACATCCCCCACTTGAACGCGATCCCCATCCAAGTTCAGAGTAAATGACTTGGTCACTTTGGAGTTATGGCCACCAAATTTCTTGAAAAATGGAAGCCACCCTACCTTTTCCAATCAATGTTTAGCGCGTGGGTAAGCTTCAAGTAGCTATAGCCCTTGCGGCTCAAATCACACAGGGGCTTTAAGTTTGGCCATAACTGGAATTCGAGAAGAAAGAGACAAGAGTTACGTAATTTTTGGAAATATCACACAGTTTGGTGATGGAATTACACAATAATAAGGCGTGGATATAGGGAGTGAGTGAGGAAATGATATATAAAAAAATATCAAGACATGAGATCTCTAAAAACAAACAGCATGATCATGACTCCATCATGATTTGACCATTGAAAAGTACAGCGTAATCATGACATGATGGTATAGGGATGGCGAACGGTAAGGGAAAGTTGAATGATCATGCACTGGAATATGGCGGCGGTGGCCGCAAGGTAAACCATTAGTAAAATACATGCAAATTATAAAAATGAAACATCATTTACCTTTCACCTTCATCACCTCATCGCCATTCTGTACGTTACCTCTTTTTACCTCTAACGGGTTTGTACCTCGACTGCCATGCACTTGATTTGCAATGATGACCCACTATCTTTCAATGTTAGATTCCATGAATACATCACTCATGATTCGTTCACGCTCTTAAATATTATCACCTTCTTTTTGTTTCTACCACAAATTTGAATGCTGCTCTTTTGCAGGAAATTAAATTGCTGGGCTTTCTGCAGGAAATCAGGTTGACAATTCTTCAAACCATCTTCGCATTCTCCTCCATTTTTTTATAGTTCAGTGCACATGAATATAGGTGCTAACGTCGAATGTGCAGCTAACTCATTGGATTACTAGCCCTTAAGGTTAGTTGTTAACCAATGTGAGACTTATCACCATTGATGAAAATGAGGACTAAGGTACCATGATGCATCCTATCGGGTGTGAAAATGTGATGATGTCGAACCCCCCTATAGGATCCAGCAGTTAAGAATCCATGGTGATTCTCCATTGCTACTGGCAAGATGATCTGTCATTAATGCATACAGACCTCAAGGCATCATAAAGCTTTGATCTTGGACCCAGATAATTTGTTGATGTCGATGGGCCAAGATTGTTGGAAGGAGGGCCTTAAGAAATCCCACATCAATCCAACACAAGCAAACTAGATTTAATCTGAAAACAAAATTTTATTTAAAGGAACATACTGACCTGTAATTTTAACGAGCCTAGGGCAGTCCATGCTTGCCAGGTTTCATTTTTAGAGAGTCTGAAATACTTGGAAAAGAAGACTCTAGGGGGTTCCTTTTCCGTAATTAGTCCATTGGGCCTGGAAAAAGGAATAAACCTATTCCCAATAGACATTCCTCTCATATTTTACTGAGCATGAGGAGGAACAGAGTAAGCTCATTGTGTCAGCAGGAATCACAAAGAGATAGTGGAAGGAATGACCCCCTCCTTCACCATCTCCAGTTCTCTTTTCTTCACAATTTCTTGCACAAATTTCTCCTTAGATTGGGGTTTCAAATATAACCTGAGTCTATGCCCTTTCACCAAGAAGGTAACACTCCCGTAATCAATGGTTTTAACTCTAACATATCCATTATCAAAAACTTTCTCAATCTCATAGGGACCCAGCCAATGTGTATTAAATTTCCCTTTAAAGTTATTGAATTTTGAATCATACAACAATGCCTAGTCTCCCTCTTTAAACTGCTTCTTCTTAATGTATCTACCACGCCATTTAGCCCTTTGTTGCTGAATCAAGTAAGTATGCTGAAAAGCATCCTGCCTGATCTCATTCAACTCATTGAGCTGCATGATTCTTTGCTGTTGAGCTTCGTCAAGATTCATACCCAAATTTGCTGCCATTTTAAAATTTCTAATCTGAAATTCAATGGGAAATAGAAATTGTTTTCTATACACTAGTTCATAAGGAGAGAAACCAGTGGTGTTTTTCCAAGTAATGCGGTAGGCCCACAATGCTTCAAGAAGTCAGTCGGCCCAATCCTTCTTATGTAATTGCACTATCTTGGTAAGGATTGTTTCCAACACTTTGTTTGTTGATTCCACCTGCCCATTGGCCTGTGGATGATAAGGACTAGACTTCTAGTGGGTAATCTGATATTTCTGCATAATTCCCTGCATAAGCTTTGACACAAATTGAGTACCTTGATCAGTAACTATCTCACGAGGTACCCCAAATCTTACAAAAATATTAGAAAAAAGAAATTCTACCACTATTTTCTCCGTTTCTCTAGGTAGTGCTTTTGCCTCCACCCATTTCGTAACATAATCAGTTAAAACTAAAATGTACTTCTTACCTTTGGACATGAGGTTGATGGGACCTACAAAATCAAGAGCCCACCTCTCAAAAGATTCTATAAGAACCTGTGGCTACAAAGGCATCTCATCTAATTGTACAAGTCGTCACATTCTCAGGCAGCTATCGCACTTTCGAACATATTCCCTTGCATCTTTGAAAAGATTCAGCCAATAGTAACCTGAGCGAAGGATCTTGTAAGTTGTCCAATTATCTACAAAGTGCCCTCCGCATGGTTCATCGTGACAAGCTCTTAGAATATCATAGATCTCGTCCTCCTGAACACACCTACGAATAATCAAATCAGGTCCAGTGAAAAACAGATCTCCCCTAATCCAATAATAATTAGCACTCTTCCTAACAATTCTCTTTTTCTGATTAGATGAAAAATAACGAGGTAACTTTCCTGTAGCAAGATAGTTGGCCATGTCTGCAAACCAAGGTGATTTAAGAGAAATGGAAAACAAATTTTCATCGAGAAAGCTATCATTAACAAGAACATCCTCACTTGCGTGGTTGATTCTAGATAAGAAATCAGCTACCTAATTTTCCTTTCCAGGTCGGTCCAACACTATGATGTCGAATTCCTACAGCAACAAAAGCCACCTAGTAACCCTACCATTAGTGACTGGTTTATTCATGAGATATCGAATGGAAGAGTGATATGTGTGTACAAAAACTTCATAACCCGTGATGTAATGTCTAAACTTATTAATAGCATAAATCATAACAAGGAATTCTTTCTTAGTTACCATATAATTCAGCTCTGTAGGAGTTAAATTTTTACTAACGTAACAAATGGCATGGGTTACATGACCTTATTTATGTCCCAATACTACTCCTATGGCTATATCAAAGGCATCCGTGGAAATGTTGAAAGTAAATTTCCAATCCGGGCCTCTCAAAACTGATGCTAAAGAAATTTTTTCCTTGAGTGTCTCAAATGCAGCTTGACACTCATCATTGCAATGAAATTCAGCTTCTTTAGTCAATAATTTAAATAATGGAGAGGCTAATTTTGCAAAATTTTCAACAAGCCTTCTGTAGTAACCTATATGTCCAAGGAAGCTTCGAACTCCTTTCTGATTGGTTGGTGGAGGTAGCTTCATTATGCCTCTCATCTATGTTGGATCAACTTTAATTCCTGCAGCAGAAACATGATGTCCCAAAACAATACCTTTGTTCATAATCATAAAACATTTTTCATTACTCAATGAAAGGTTAGTGTCCCTACATCTCTGCAAAACTTTTTCAAGATTATGTAAAGCTTCCTCAAAAGTATCACCCATAACTATAAAATCGTCCATATAAACCTCTACACAATCATGCAAAAGATCAGAAAAAATACCAAGGACCGCTCGCTGGAATGTGGTTGGTGTGTTGCATAAACCAAATGGTAGTACCCTGTATGCATAGGTGCCCCAAGGACATGTGAAAGTGGTCTTCTCTTGGTCTTCAGGGGCTATCCTAATCTGATTGTACCCGCTGAACCCATCTAGGAAGGAAAAATACTTTTTTCTAGCCAAGGTGTCCAACACTTGGTCTATGAAGGGCAAAGGAAAATGATATTTTAAAGTAGCCTTATTTAACTCTCTATAATCAACACACACTCACCACTTACCATTCTTCTTAGGCACAATAACCAATGGAGATACCCACTGGCTATCCGAGATAGGATAGATGAACCCAACATTCAATAATTTCTACAATTCGTCTTTCACAATTTCTCTTAAAGCGAGGTTCATCCTTCTTTGCGGCTGTCTCACAGGACTAGCTTTTTATTCTATGTAAATATGATGAATGCATGTGTCTGGGTGAATAGCTTTCATATCTGTATATTCCCATGCAAATGTATCTGAATTTTTTTTTAAAGATTGGATTCACTGTCTCTCTTATTCAGGGGTTAAGGAAGAATTGATATTCACAGTTTTTTCATGAAAAATTTCAACCACCTTACACCCCCATTCAGACATAGAATATGAAGGAAATGCAGATAATAAGGCTGAATGTAACTCGGTTGTTGTACTATTTTCATGAAAATCCTGCAGATTAGTAATGAAATCTAAATTATGATTAGGCTGCCCATCTTCTTGTTGCAAAAAATCAGGATTAGAAATACAACAATTTATCATATTCTCTTCTAAATTTTCTTTAAGGCTCATGGCTTGGGCAATGGTAAAAAATCGTCAGGCACATTCAGAATCATGTTCTTCTTCTTCTTCTTCTTCAACCCAATTTGTGTTTGCTGATCTAAGGAGAGGTTGATCAGGGGGATACAAATTGATATGCTTTATTTTCTTCCCATTGCTGATGGTCATATTCCTAGACCTACACCCTATGTGAGCATCTACCGTGGCTAACCACGGTCTCCCCAAGATCAACAAATGACCTCCTAATTTGGTTTTGGGCTGAAGAACATAGTAGTCTATAGGGTATGCCCATGAATCTAATGAGATGACAATTTCCTCTAAAACTCCCTTTGGTTTTACCTTAGACCTGTCAGCCAATTCAATCATGGTAAGGGTGGGTAACAAATCAAAGGTTCCTATTTTGGCTAAGCTTTCCATGGTCATAATATTTATGGCAGTGCCTAAATAAATAAAAGTGTTTCTTATAGGTTGTCCATTGATAAAGGTGGTAACCACAGGAATTCCAGGGTCTGCATATTTTTCAGCAACACATCCAATAGACATCAAGCTTTCTAGCTTTCCACCTACTTGGACTGTGGAGAGTTCTCTCTTTTGTCTTCCGGGTTTCTTAGTACATAGCTCCCTTACTGTTTTGGCATAAATTGGGATGTCTTTAATTTCTTGCAGCAATGGGATCTTGATGCACACATTTCTCAATTCAGACACAAGATCAAAGTCACATTCGGGCTATTTTGGTATTATTTCCAATCTCTCCAGAAAAGGAGGTTGGATATCTTTGGATGAGGAAGGTTCTTGTGGCCTTGAAGTGGGTTGTACTACTGGTTTAGGTGTGGTTTCAACTTCAAGCATCTCTGGAGGATCTTCCTTTTCAATCTCTTCAATTCTTTTGGGCTGATTTACCACTTTTCCCGACCTTAACTGGATTTCCTATAGTGACACAGGAAATTCCTACAGAACAGGAACAGAAATTTCCTGTAGCAATTGCGTTGCAATACAGTAGGTAGGAAAAGTGGGATAAGGGACCAATCGAATGTTGTGAGTGGATTGGATGGTTTTATTGTTGGGGTTGGACACGGCTGGGCAGGAAGTTGTGTGGGACAAGGTTGATTTGGTGGGGCAGGCAATTGAAGTTGTTGTTGTTGAGGTTGGATAATGGTTGTTGAGTGGGTTGTGGAGGATAGAAATTTTGGGGAGGAAAATTCTGAGTGGCAGGATGAAAAAAATTTCCCTGCCAAGGCTGTTGTGGAGGCCAGGTTTGCCAAGGCATTAGAATATTCCACATTTGATTTGGGTTATAAGAATTTTGAAAATGTGAATGAATTTGATTAAAAGGAACTTGAAAATGTGATTGATTCATACCTACAACACGTGGTTTCCGTTGTCTTTGAGGTGCCATATCATAGAGCAAATTGACAACCCCTTGATCTGCCATATATGATGCTTTAATTCAAGAAGTGAAGGAGATTGCTTAGTGGAATGTTCTATTCCCCAGCAACGACGCCAAAATGTTGAGTCAAATTATATCGCATAATTTGAGAAACATAAATTATCAACTCAGGAAGGTAAATTGATGAGGTGCAAGAAAAGTATATGCAGGCGAAATACTTAGGAGTGTCAAATTGCTAACTACTGAATCACATAAACCAATGCAAGTATCTCTTGATCGACTAATTTGGAACAAAGGTTATAGAGTGGATTCACTCCCTCTACAACTCATGATCTTGCTGTTGGTGATTTTGAAAGAAAATAGGCAAGCCACGCTTCAACAATCTCAGAAATGGAAACAATCAGAATTCAATCTAAGATGGCCACCATAAACAACAATTTAACCATTCATCTAGGTGTTTCTAATTTATAAATGACACATTGGTTATGTAATGATCTTATTGTTGTAATCAGAAGTAAAGCATGATAAAATAAACCTGAAACATAAGTAAATCATAAACTAATTATACATGGGTTTTGTGAGTGAAGGGGGGCCCTTCTCTTGCTCACAACCCCTCTACACACAAGAGAAATTTCTTAGAACAATGGGCAGAACATGCAATTTGTATTAATATGTGAAAATGTTAAGTTACAGCACAGGCTTGAAGCCACACAATAGTATAAATCTGAACACAACCCTCGCTAACCCTCACTCCCATATTCTTACTACTTTTATACAAAGGACCAAGCCCAAAAATGGCTAGTAGTAACAAGAATATGCTAAATAAGGCCACAACCAAATAGAAAGAACAACATCAACTGATCTAATATGGAATAGGTACAATCTATGACTGGAATCATAGATTGGACAACATATCATTTCAGGAGTGCATCCATGTAGAGTGGTCACAGCCAAGTAGATCGAAGCTTTAGACATTGCCAAAAGGGCAAATAAAAAATGCTGATAGGATAGAAACCATGTGGATCGAAATCCCTTTTCAACTCGTGTCTTGGTTTAGCTGAAATGTGCGTGCATCATGCCAAATCTCATATTTCGCTACAGGATTTCTAGGCAGTTACGTGCAGTCATAGTTTTTGTAGGAAATTCGGGCCTCTGCAGAAAATCTGGTTACTGCAAGAAATCCAGAACATGGCGTTTTGGTGCAAAACTGATCTTGTTGCCGAGTGGAATGCAACTGCACATGGGCTTGGAGCTAGTTAGAGAGTAATTAAGTGAACTAACAATTTAGCTAGAGAATAATTAAAGAATAAAGACAAAATGATGTTTTTAATAATAAATCCACATACCTTTAATCTAATGGCAAAATTTAGGCAAAACATAGGAAAATGAGTAGAAAATAGATAGGTAGGATAGAAAAAAGGTTCAAAAGTGGAGGGAATGTGATGCAAAAACATGGCCAAAAATGAGTCAAGTCACAACCCAATAGTGATTGAATGCAAGAACTACCGCACATATAACAACCCCAACATGCAGGTGTTGCACCCTATGCAACTCAGGTCATCTCATCTTGCTATCCTGGTTAATACATACAATCTAACTAGGTACCTCTGTCTCTCTTCGTCCAATTTTCCAACGTAACCTAACAATGCTTCTAACCCCGTCTATGTATGCCCGAGGAGGGTTTCTCTCACACTCCAATGTGCACTATAGTTGCACCAGTAAGGAATCCAACTGCTCCCCAAGATGAGTCAATTTGTTCGTGGACTCAGTACAAACTTCTCTCATGCCCTCCATCTCCTCGTTTTGCTATAGAATAGCCTCACACATTAATGTGACCTTCCTTTTTAATGCTAGAAGGTCGGCCTAAAACTGGTGGAACTGTTGTGGGCATCTATCGCCTGTAAACTTGGTCACAGCTATAGATACCTCAGAAAGTGTTAGCATCCCATCCATCAGTGGCTCCTCCTCAAAAAATTCCTCTATGTTTGTAGGCTCCATCTTCTCCACCAAGGTGTCAACTGGGGATATTAAGGAGGTCCCTAATAAAGGTGAATCTTGTGCCACATCAGGTATATTGATGTGCTCCTCCCCATTTTGTGGGCTCTCAATATCATGCTCAACCTCCTCCTCAGGCTCCTGATATCTAAAGCCAGGTCTCTACCAACAAAAGTACCCCCTAGTCTCACCCTCTAACTGTATTTTTCCATCCTGCTCCTTTTCAAGAGATATGGTGCCCTGATCTTATTGACTTTCCCCACATGATGTAGATGGTTGCACCTGCACAACCTACTCACCTCTAATGTCTCTTTTGTAAGGGTGAGGATGGGTTTGGTCTGTCGCCCCCCTCAATTGGGCCAACCGTTGATCATCCAAATGAATTCTACCCCATAATTTCTGAATACTGGATTTCCCTTGAGTCATGGATTTGTCTTTGGTTTCAACTGTCACTATGCACTCATACCCAAAGCTTCCATGATCTTCTGGCTAGCTTCCCATAGCTGGGCAAAGATCATGTTTTGATACCACTATAAGGTTCCTAAATAGTAATACAAGTGATATAAAGAAAATAATATGTGTATCAAAATATAAAAATGAAATACACATTAAACACCCATGGAAACGCTGCAAATAAGGAACTACTGAGCCATCTTATTACTTTTCTAAAGGAAAAATAAAATGGATAATAATATGGTGCACCTGGTCTTGTCTCAATGGACAAGCATAATGAAACACATGTGAGAAAATGGTTGACCTGAAGGTTGCCCAACTATTGCACCAATCTAAACTGTACTACCCAAAAAACTATCTACTCGCTGAAAAGGGATTGCAAGAAAATCCACCTCCAAAGCTCAGAAAATGCTGGAAATTTAACCTCAAGCTCCTTGACGAAAACCCACAAAAATCCAAAAAAGGGTTTATCCTATCTCCAAGACAAACTCAAACTCACAAAATGGTGTGAATTCCCTAGTTAACTGGTAATTCACCCTATTATACAAATTAGGATTTCGGGCTCGAATAACATCCAGAAAATTATGATATTTTAACCACGTAATCCTCTGAGAAAACCCAGAAAAACCCATGAAGGAATTTGGTTGGTCTAGACTTATGAATTTTGAACCCCTTGGAGCCCAGCTTCAGCTACAACTGCAAAACTCGGCTTGCTAGAATCTTCCTGTAAACCCTCCCAGAAATGGAGTCAATGTTTTGGGCTAACCTCTGCTATCAATCCCCTGACTTCCCGAATGGGCTTCTAGCCTATGGCACCTACTCCTTAGCTCCACAAAATTTTTGCTTGGCCTTTTGCATTCTCACCAAGCCCAGTAATTCGAACTGCTAGGATGCTAGCTCTGCTGGCTCCAAAACTCACAAGAAATGTTGGCCCTTCGCTTCTCTCCCAATCCTGTAACTCTCTCGACAATTTCTTGATCAATGATAGATCCAAACCCCCTGTGTATTCTCCAACCAGCCAAAAATACGTGCCCCCTATTGTGGTTGAATGGTAGTGTTGTAACACACTCTCAGAACTCCTGAAATACTTATGGAACTGCCTCTCTAGGGTGGGCACTAATGGTCCCCCGAAGTATAGGTTGAAGCTCCCGCTTGAGAGATTTGTGGCTAAACAACCTATTGACTCAGCTAAATAGCAAAGTGAATAGTTAAGTAATTTTGATTGCAATGTGTAAGAATGAATCCAAATGAGAGCTCCCTCCTCCTTTTATTTGTGCGGGTCTTCCTTGCCTCATGTGGGCCCCTCCATCCAGCACTTTGAATTCCCTCCAAACCATTCAAATGTCCTAGTTAGAATTCTCATGTGGGTGGCCCCCACCTTCCACTAGCAACGAAATTAAGTCAAATTTCCTCCTAAGTCCCTAAGTCGAAAATGTTGGGTTCTTTTCCTTAGCCATAATTATGCAAAAATGTGTGGAAACGCCCTGTTAGAAATGTGTTTGAGAAGGAACATGACAGAGGGGGAATATGTAGTGTCCCACCTTGGCAAGGTTAGTTCTGTGACACTTAGAAAGGTTGATTTTGATGTAATGATATAACATTATGCATGACAAACTTATGTACATGCTTATATGCTATAGACCTAGTTTGGGTCACCTCATTGTTACGTGCTTATGATAATATATATGGTTGTGTGTACGAGAATTGATTTTGGTTAAGAGAATATTATCGATGTTTTCTCTTTTGGTATCCTAGTTTCGACATAGGTGTATGACATGGATGGCGATCCAGGATTGAGACACATAGATCCATGGATGATCACGGCTATGTAGAACATATGGTTAATTATGATTTATGGATGATATATGATTTGTATGATTATATATGCATAATCTTGTACTACGAAGGATGTGGTAGGGGACCTGGTTATTTGCAAACGAGGATGCTCAAATTATAAATCTTTTTTTCCGAAGTCATGATACATGTTTTGTATGATTATATATGCTTAATCTTGTATTGAACAAGATGTGGCAGGGGACATGGTTATTTGCAAATAAGGACGCTCAAATTATAAATGATTGTGGAAGTCATGATACATGATTTTTATGATTTTATATGCTTAATATTGTATTTAGAATGATGTGATAGGGGACATGGTTATTTGCAAACAACGATGTTCAAATTATAAATCGTTATGCAAATCATTTCTCCAGAACCAAAGTGATTGTGGAAATCCTACACAATCTTTGATAAAATGTGAATAAGTTAATTATGAAATTCATTTGATTCCTTTGGTATATGAGATTGTGATGTGTGTAGGTCTTGGAACAAGGCCTTACCAACAAACCATCAGATGGGTATGAGATCACAATCAATACCTTAAGTTGAAGCGCGAAGTTGCAAAGTAGAGTAGATGATAAGACATGGAAATTAGGGTGCAAAGTCCTAAATCCATGAAAGATAAAGACAAACATGGAGTCTTGGATCTATAACAAAAGGATTAGGGTTTGGAGTCTTAAATCCATGAAAGAAAAAGACATGGAGTCTTGGATCTATAATAAAAGGATTAAGATGCAGATTCCTAAATATTTAAAATATCAAGGTGTGGAATATTGGATCCTTACAGTAGATCATGGCGTGGAGTCCTCAATCTACTAAGGCAAAAAGATGTATGCAATAGGGATGCAAAATCCCTATTATCCAGAAGAAAAATTCCACTCATGGTCAGCTTAGGGATGAATTTCCTTCGTAAAATCTCATTTCTGACAATTTGGAGTGACTTTCTAAAAATAGGAAGTCATGTCTAACATCTCAAGTATGACTTTCCAAACATAGTAAATCACCTTCAGTCAATGGGTAATCAGGTATAGTTGAAGGAAAATCACTTAACTTATCATTAATCAATCATAATAGTTCAATATCGATTTAATTCTCAATATATTAATATTATTATTATCTTTTATGAGAGTATGATATTATTAATAAAAGGGAAGTACGAGTCACCTTCATCTCCTCAATCACTTCACACCTCTCTCTCCTTGATGACTCTCATGGCTCTATCTAAATATCTCTCTCTTTTAATAATACATTACACTCTCTTTTATGCACTCATCAAAGAATGGAATATTCCTCTTACACTCATTAAAGACATGTCATAAAATATTCTTCTTACACTCTCTTTAATGCATAAGTTACACTCTCCTTAACCAAGGCATGCATACCTCTCATTAATGGCATGACTTACACTCCTCTAAATGGGAAACAAGGCATGCATATTACTCCTCCTTTATGACAAGAATTTGTTTCTCCTTCTATATATGTGTCTCATGTATTCTCACTTGGGGAGGGGTGCATTGTAATCACAAGAGTTGGAGAGACTTGAAGAGGATTGTGAGAGGGAGCGTCTTGGAGTGTAGCCAAATGTTGTTGAAACGAATATGAAATTACTAAACTAAATTACCAAGTAGTTCTACTTGGTAGTGCTATCAATAAGTGGTATTGAGAGGAAATGAAACTTATCTTCCTTAGTTTTCCTTGTATATCTCTCTACTGCTATATCTTGGTACTGCTTGGGAGATCTTACAGATCGAGGGTTCCAGGGGGAGAAGTTCTCCGTGGATATGGTTGGGTGGAAAATCGGATGGTTCACAATGAGTTGTGAAGGATACACATACCCTCATTGGAGATGGATCATATTCCCATCTTTTTTGAGTTGTATAAATACACAACTAGGTATGCTCATAAGCATTCTTGAAATTTAATTTATTGTTAGTTTAAAGTCTTGTAAGACTTTCAATTTATTGGAACTTTCTTCTTATGAATGTTTATGAGATACTTACAGAGCTAATTTTGAGCTAACCAATAATGGATTACAACTATAGTGGATTATGTACATGTACAAGGATTAAAACAAGAATATGTTGCTAAAGTTTGTAAGTTCAGTTTATAATGAATTTTTGTCAATAACAGGTTGTCATGAGTTGATGAAAACATCATATTAGCATAAATTTGGGTTTTCTTTCTCCATGTACAACTTTAGTTGAAGTTTGCAGACTAAGTTTTTGACAAAAGTGATAAATGAGGTAGTAGGAATTTTTGTTGTTGTTGTTTTAAGAAATCACATCCCTGAGCATTTTTGTTGTGATTCAACGTAACATCAGGGGGTATTCATACCATTTGAACCTATAACCACTGACTTGATTCCAAAAAACCACTTTTCAGAACCCATATCATAAATCTTGGTGATTTGGCAAATTGTTGTTGCTAACTGTGTGCGCCTGTTGTCAACTTTCAGGTTTTAGAATAAGACGATTTAGTCCCTATTTTAATATTTTGCCATTTTAATAATTAATTTGTAAATTTTATGAGCTAAATAGGTTGAGGAAGATTATTAGGTTCATGTCAAATTTCTTTAAGAGATTGTAGCTTCCAATTGTTTGAAAAAATGCCTCAATGGCTGTAGATTGCATGCTTGCAAAGTGTTTTTCAAAAAGCATCAATGGCTATATATCGCATGCTTGCAAAGTGATTGTCAAAAGGGCTCAATAGTTGTATTTTGTAGATTGTATGCTTGCAATTTTTTTGTCAAAAGGCCTCAATGGATGTAGGTTTTGTGCATATAAATTGTTAGAGTAAATGTCCTACTTACTTTAACTTTTATGTACTATAAAATTTATGAATAGATTACTTAATGGATGTAGCTTCCTATGTCTTCATGTTTTTGTATGAATGTGAAAATGAATTTCATAAGTTGTTGAAGTGTGAATAGAGAATACGATATTTGTTACTTTTATTATCTAAAGCTTTCATTTAAAAAGGGTTGTTGTTGGAAACAATTTTACAATGACTAATTATGTAAGATTTTGTGCAAGTGAGCATAATAAGTTTCGTCTGAGTTGCATGTATTCATGGGTGCAATCTTATGTTTTAATAGTCGTAGAAAACAACTAGTGTGCCCAATTTTGGTAAGTCCACTGTCTTATTTGGCACTTTTTGAAGAATAATATGCTTTTAAACTTGTAACAATGGTTTTTCTTGCTGCAACATTCATTATACGAGTCTCATGATTGAGGCAATGCTATTGGTAATTTTTAATTGATGAATCAATAAACATATCATATTTATTAGGTTTAGTGATGAAGAGAGGTATATTCCCCTTTTAGTTATCTTTTTACAAGTAGGTTAATACTCATACCCTTATATGTGTTCTTTTGTGATAGAAGCATAATAGTTTAGGTTGTTGTGGCATACTTTTATGGTTATGATGTCAGGAGTCAACAAGTAGAAATTATTTAGCATAATCTAGGAGATGAAATAGGTTGATCTAGCTTAATGCTCGCACATGGAATTATGGTGGAATCTATTTCTAGTCTTACTTAGAGCTCACATATAAGTATGAAAAGACCACATGCTTCTTTTGAACTTGAGGAGAAATGTGTTTTGGAATGGGCTTTAAGGGAAATTTATCGCCCACTTCTTATATGATATTATTATATTGAAATAGATGAAGGAACATGATTACATGATAACTAAGTTAATAATGTTACAAAAGAAATTGAGTATTAGTGATTAATGTTACCTATACTTCTCTATATTATTGATGGTTGGTAAGGTGGGAACTTGCATGTTATTACTAGGCCATTGGGAGGAAAAGGGGTTCCATTATATTTAGGTGCATTTTGTTCCATATTAGAGCTTAGTAGATTAGATTGGAGAGAGAGAGAGAGAGAGAGGGAAAGGATTTTCTACGATAAGGGTTTCCCAAATCATATCTTGTATTCATTGTGTGAGGTGAATTTGATCTCTTTATTCTATATTTTCGATATTTTATCCATTACATGCATAAGCATAATATAATAAATAATTATTAAATATAAGGATAAATTAACCCCCATAGTGTATATTTCAAATTTTCAAATATAATTTATTAGATCCATTGTGACAAAGTATCTAGTCGAATATTCGCAGTAGTTTACAAATCACTCCAAGACCCATGGTAGTAGCATAAGGATTATTTCCCTGAAAATGTGCCTCCCTTAAGTGGAAAAGGGATGCCCTAAAGGTTGGTTTCTTCTATGACCAAGGGTGCACCAAGGGAAAAAACCTCCTAGACCAAGCCAGTTTAAATAAAGGCTATCATCAAAAGGGTAGAATGCATTTTTGGGAACATTTCCCCTAGCCCCTAGGACATTCCACGCAATAAGGGTACTCCCTAGAAAACATGACCCTTATATAGCTTTATTTCCATAAGGATTAGGAAATACTCTTAAAACATTTGTTCCCTCAATACTACTATGGAATGGAACTGGCTTATTATTGGAGTTCCATCCAAAAGGGAACCAAAAATTGGGTGTATTTGAACTTCATATTGAGATACTAGGACCAAGGAATGATCTCCCATAATTGGATGAGGATACAAGGTTTTATCCTCTGATAGTGGACATTGGCATGCTCCTCATAAAAGTACTAGAGCCACCACCAAATGTTATAAAAGGGACCAATGTCATTATGGCAAAGATACTTACACTATGTATATTGAGGGGTGGAAATAATGAACTTAGGTTAGTATCTTGATAAGAGAAAATAAATGGCATGGCCATGGTGGGGATGGGAACTATGGTACTACTTTATGGTATGGAAGTTTCCTTAGAAGCACGTCTATTGAAATTAGGCATTGACACACTAGGTTACGCCATATACTATACGCAAGACACAATTAACTCTTTGTAGAGACTATTCAATGAAAATGATTGAGTGAGATCTACACTCACACTTACGTGTGAGATTACTCTTTCGTTAGGATTGAATGTTTATTTTTATCATCAAGTATTTATTTCATCCACTCTCTCATCAAGGTTCTTGGTTGATATTCAGTATGTGTGCAAGGAGGTAGTTTATACCAATCAAGTGCTTACTTTCCAAATATATATAGTGTAATAGTTAAATATGACTTACTTTGGCACCAATAGTACCTTTTCCCTTTTTCATCATGTTTGCTTCCTCGACAATCTATACTACATGTTTAATATAAAACGTTTTTATGAATAGTGATCTTATTAATTATGTATCGAAATATATTTTGTGTGATTTAACAAAAGGGCTCGCAATTATTCGCAAGAAACCATCATGTAGATAATCCTAGGCTTTTCAAGGTGATTTCATATACAACACCTTTCCTTCTCTTTTAAACATAACTATACGATGTTTCATAATTGTTTAACAATATAGGAATTCTTACTTTACTTCATTTACACATGGAAGTGTTTTGTCACTTCTCTTTGTCGTGGCCCTATAACATAGAAACTTATTTAGTTCTTCATTTGGTAAGAAGATTTTAATATGTTATTTTTAGTTCTAGCTAGGCCATAGATCATAGTATTGTAGCGTGTGGCTCTAATATCACTTGTAACATACCTTTTTAATTTCTTTATTATTTATTTCACCTTGGATAATTTGCCACTAGAAGAGTAAGACTTGTTATTTAATATTAGCTATATATATTTGAATTATTATCCTTTAAAAATTATTTCCTCACATTTTTTATATATATTTATACATTAAGATAACTTAATATCATTTTGGTTAAGCATCACTATTTTAATGTCCAAAATTAGTATACCCTTTTTTATTTTTAATGTCTGAACTATTTACTTCGCATATGCATCAAACGCTCTAAACTAAACCTTCATACATGATTCCCTTGTATATTAAACTTTGGTTTGGATGTTAATTACAATGGTAAGTTGATCTCTATGGTAGTTCGCTCCCATAACTTTACTACATGGTTAGTTTGTGATCAAATCTTAAAATATTCATAACTGGTTCTCCATAGTTGGTAATCATAATTGATCATTGTTATATAACTTGAGACCTCCAAACACTACAAAAATTGTACTTGTTTGAGTTAATGCTTATAGGGTTCGGTTATAACTTAGACATAGAGTCATTTCAGATCTACGTTTGATGTGTTTAGGGATTGATTCAATCACTAGGATAAGACAAGGAGATTATGGGAAATTGGGAATAACCACCCCCTCCTCCCTGTTGCTACTCAGTCTCATTAGGAGCCTCCAACACGCGAGAGGATGCTTTGCAACTAGGGATACCTTTACTACCACTTTGGTTACGTTTTTAGGTTTCTATCACCGCCAGGTAATTTATCTCAAGAATCTCTTCAACCGTCCCTTTTTACATTTCATATTTTCTTCCCGTTTTTCTAGTTAATATATAATTTATGTCCTAACATTTGTCGTTTGCATGCTGACTCCCTCTCCATATGCTTATGGTAGGTACCGTATTTCCTTCTACAACTAACTGAAAGGAGGAAACCTTACCCTAATCATCAAGCATTCATCCGTAGTTTCGAGCTTTACAAGTACGGATAATACAAAAAAATGTACCTGATAAATTCTTTAGTTGCCAGATTTCCCTCATAGTTTTGTAACCACCACTTACTTGTGCAGAGTTGCGAGGCAATGTACATCTTTCAACGAGGTATATATGTAAACGTTGCATGCAACCCTACCCTGTGATTGCTTATTTACTTTTGTGATTTGGCACAAAGCCTTATTAATTATTCTCAGGTTTCTTTAGGCCTTGCAGGCTAGATTCTACTATAAATTTGTGAATGGGGTTTTGACACATACTCTTCGTCTAAATAAAATGTGCTTTGCAGATTATGATAATTTTCTCTCATCGTCTCGCTTACAGGTTTTCCCTAGAGGTTGCTAGCATAGTTACATAGGGTTATGGTTATGCCATTTGGCTTAAATCCTATTTTATAAATTTAGTTGTCGGCTTTATGGCCTTTGAATACTCGTTTAGGTGTCTGAAAGTATGAATCATTGGTTCATGCCGCCTGTTCTTTTCCACTAATAATTGTTCTCGAGGCTTAATAAAAAATTTATTTTCTTGTTTACGTACTAGTAGCTCATTTATAGTTAATTTCTATGACTTGGATATTTACGGCCTTTGGCCTGAGTTCGAGAATCTTTATTTATCTTACACAATAGTTTTTTATGAATGAAATCCTTTGAGGTTTTAATATGTACTGTTTCGTGCACTTGATTCTCTTTCCTTACTTTTAATAGTTAGTACATGTTTATCTTATTTCAGGTTACCCCTAAACGAGTTTTTCCTATACATTGTTTCCACTGTCTCATATGTTAGCTTTCAATCTCGGTGTAACACTTTATTTATATAGTGTTAGAAATTAATTTTCTTTTAACACTAATATAACAAAATTTATATTAAAACGTAATTTTTCAATGAACATTGACATAGAAATAGTATTATTATTACTCTGGTACATCGTACCATCGCAAGTGCCTGTGCTTCGCGTCCTGCCATTCACTTGTCTAGATTAAATATTAAGGAATTAAAGATTGTTATGGATGATAGATAGATTTCTATCAGATCCAGAACTAATCTAATTTAGCCATATCCTATGATTGATTTATAGTACTAAATTTGAAGTTTAAAACATTTGCATATTTCACCTAATAATAACTATAATCAAAGAACTATTTTAAACATTTTTCACTTATATGTTTTCTAAATCAGTGGCCTGCCACGAAAATCATAGTGGAAAGAAGAATGATCCACTCAACCAATTAGGACTCGTACTCTCCACCAGAACTCCCCCAAACCACTTTCATATCTAGGTCAGTGTTTCTTGACAATGACCACATCAAGTCCAAATTCCTTTGATTTCACTAACCACACAGGTTCAGTAGGAATTCCACTAGCCAATTAGCTCAATAATTCCTCTTGATAAGCTCTTGTCCCCTTCAACAATGCCCTTTCTTAGGGTATTAATCTATACAAATTTTACTTTCCTTACTTGATCCCTCCATCTAGGCTCCAAGTTTATCAAGTTGCCTCAAGGTTATTTCGCTCTCACCCTATTGGCTCCCTTTTCCTAACGGAGATGATTTATCTCTAGGGAGAGGAATCTGGGCTGCAATCGCCTCTACCTATAACTCTCTTTTAACTATTTTTAATGTGAACTCTTTTTCAACATATTTTCCCACCGTAATTTTCATGGCTTACTAGATGCAATATTTTATTAATGTGAAATTAAGAAATAAGAATTTATGTCCATCACTTATTCATTCCAAGCCTTTAGCATGGGCCGGTAGTCTGCCAAATAACTTTGACAAAAGTAAATAGACTATTTACTATTTAGTGGGGGTATTACAACAATGGGTGGGAAATACCTTAAAACACATAACATATGTGCACATTATAATCGAACAAATAAATGTTTGATTCAAGTTATATATATATATATATATATATATATATATATATATATATATATATATATATATATATATCACCAATGACACAGCTAAATATTGAAGGGCATATTCGAACAAAATAGAAACCTCTTAGTGATAGGTAAGAATTGTAACTTAAAAAAAAAACTGGTGGTAAATGTTGTCTCCTTAGGTATGAATTTAACATGAATTCAGAGTAAAAGTTAAAAAAAAAAAGGTATTATTTAAGTGATGGAGATGTTACACATACAAATTTCTAGTGTAGACATTTCCATTTTTTTTACATTTGTAGACTACATCGATTCAACGCCATCATCTTCTATGACTAATTATGTATCTAAATATAACATCATACTAAGATCGTTCTAGGCTAGTTTAATTTCCCCATTAAATAGGGTATATTGCACATGGATACCATGGGTAATTTTTTTTTATTATTATTTTTTTTAATAGGGTTATTTTTATTTTATTTTCACCTTAAAATGCTTACATTACATTACTTTACATTAAGTTACATATCCCTCCCATATTTTAACTTTAATTTTATTTTTGACAGAGTCAAAATGTTTACATTACATTACTTTGCGTTATAGATCTCTAGCATACTAGGCTAGAAAGCACCTCTCAGTCCAATAAAAAAGAGAAATTTTATTAAAATATAAAAAATATTATAATATATTTAAAAATAAAAAAATTATATTTTGAAATATTATATTTAGAATATAGAGTTTAAAAATTTCCAACCTCAAATTAACTATTTTATTTTAATTATTAGTATATTTAATTTATTTTTATTTTTATGTTTATGTAATTTGATTGAGTCAAAATGTTAGATAGGACAAAACATGATAGGATAAGACATTACAACATTTATACCATACTGGTCTAGGCACAATAAACCCAATATGAGCTTTGATAGTATTATTTAGTGAAGACAAAGTGTTATTTATTGGAGACAAAGTTAATTATGTTTCCAATGTTATTACACCTATATGGAACCTATTGTCCAAAAGTGTTAGCTAATATTATAATCATAGTTGGGACTCAGAGCGCCAAAAACAAAGTTAACTACATGTATCGATGTTGTTGAACTGTGTGGAACCAAGAGTTCAACTATATTAAATTATACAATAAGAATCATCAAAACTTAACTAGATATGTGTTGGAAAACCAAATAAATCAATAAAATTTGATGCAAAAACGATTAGCCACTACTACAGAAAGGGGGGCATTAAGATAATATTTAAGACAAATTTTGAGTAAATTACCTTAACTTGAAACAAAAAAAAATTGTAAATTGTCTTAAATATTTTCATTAAGAGAGTCTCTCAAATTATTGTCTTGAAAATTTGTCTCTATAAAGATGACATATAACACAAGTATTATTATAGTCTCTTGAGAGAGAATTTATTTTTATCTTTCAAGAGACTATAACTACCATTAAAGCTATATTGTTTCTATAGATACATTATGTCTTTAATCCCAGCTATTGTCTCTATAGAGACAATATGTCTTCAATACCAGTTATTGTCTCTATAGAGACAATAAAAATTCTCTTTAGAAACAAAATATAGAATGTGAATATTTTCATTTCTTCAATGATTAATTCATGTTAGGGCACAGTGCAATTGAACCACCAACCTCTTTCTTGCAACACATGTGTTCTTCCATTGAGTTAGTACCCTTTAAAGAAATATGTTATTTTGATAAGAAAAGATAAAACTCAATGAGACAAAATGTACTTTGATATTACTAAAGAAAAATATTGTTACTTATTGCTACATAATAAATTTCATGCATTCATTTAGAGATTCATTCCTACATTATGCCAAATTCAATTGTACTATAAATACTACAAAGTTTTTGTGTCAAATGGAAGCCATAAAAAAGTTTTGGAACACATGTCGAGGTTAGTTGAAGGTACTCTCCGAATAATTCTTGTTACAATCTAACTTAAATAAAACCATTTGAGTTTAATGAATCCATTTTCAAATGAAATATTAAAACTAGATCTCGGACTTTTTTCAAATTCCAACATTAACAAGTCTTGTGGAAATGTGTGAAATGAAAAAGCCACCAAGGTTGATGACCCTTCTTATAAGAGGTCAATATCACTAAATTCAATACTTCATGGTTTATGGTCACTCAAAAAGATATTCAACTAGATGGTAGGTAGATATTAGGTCTCATATTTAGTTCTCAAATCAGAAATGACCTTATCTTTGGAGGTTAATATTTCAATGGTGTCAAATTTGATCAAAAGTGTACATAATAACATGGATATTCAAGATATAAGCTTGACCATCCGGTGGATTGACCAGAGAGTATAAGGAAACTATAAGAAAAATGAAAAAAAAAAAGACTCCCATAGATGATGGAATCCTCCAAGCCTCCCAAATCCTTAGTATGAAAAACATTGGTATTTAGATAGCTCATAAGAATGTCTAAGGATCAACATGGCTTGGAAAACCCATCATCTATACGATTATTATTCACTGACCCCTTTTTACTAAGAAGGAAAAACGATGAATAATATATGCTCTTTCCTACAAACTATATTTGAGATAGTTAAAAAAACACAATAGCCAATGATTTACTCATATTAACAGTAAATCCATTTATTCATTAGATGGATAGGATTATATTTCCATTAGTATGTACAAATTTTCTATACTTTGCCACAATTGCAACATGTCATGTGTATTTGTTTCCTTTTTAAAGATAACTAGAAAAAAACATATTTTTTGTCAAATATATATTGATATAGATTTGTTTATATGGGAAATAACAACAAAAGACAAAAATTACAAGAAATTCATTACAATAATATCATAATATAAATGTATATATGACTCAATACAATTCATTAAGGAAAACACACTTTTTGAAAAGGGATTTACAATAAAATCCTGAAAAACTTGGTGCCCAACATTGACAAGGTAGAGAATTATGAATAGTTTGAACCTCAAATTCATCTCACAACAACTGATGATATATGTAACTACATAACAGTTACAAAACCAAGTTAGAAATATAATTAATTACAAAGAACATTAATAAATAATCAACACACTAATAGTTATAAAATACAAGAATTCCACATCAAAAAATGACTCTCTTATAGAGAGGTAAAGGAGTTAAAGGTCACTGAAATATTGTACATATTTAGTAAAAAAATAATGTATGCCAAACACTGATTCCAAATGGTAGGGGAGTAATCGTCCTACCCATTAACACTTTCTCATCTATAACAAAAATGCCTTCATGCTACATGCATACAATCAAAGCTTGTGGTCATCAATCGAAACTCCCTGTGAATTAAAAAATGCATATACTAAACAAAATTAGTATTAGAAGTGACATCAAGAAATATAACTACAAGAAACACCTGAAAATATAGATCACTTATTCAATCAAACTAAAAATACAGTGTTGTGAACATGGAAAATTTTAGGGGCTAATGTTCGCCCAGTGGGCTAATTTTCCATGTTTTTTCCAAAAAATGATTCGCCAATTTCCAATTTTTATAAAAGATGATTCGCCCAAATTTTAGAATATAAAATTATTTTATCTTAAAAATCGCCAACATTATATAGAGGCTATATATAAAATCATTATAAATTTGAATAATTTTGCAAATATATCATTAAAAAATTTATAGTTTGCATATTAGGGATTAGTGAGATTCGCCAATGTTTTTAAACTTCAAGAAAATTTTCCATCCTTAAAATTTTCCTTGGTTGTGAATACACATTTCTTGTTCAATCTAACTCGCAAGATGGAGCTGCAAATAAAGATCACTTGTTCATTTTGAATGGCAGGAAATCCAAAGGCATCCTCCTCGTATATAGTGAGTTTAATCTAAAAATATCAAACCCAAGTGAATCCATCAACTACAGTTTCAACTTCAACCCTATTTCCTTTGACTTGGTCTGGAGAGGGAAAATGAGAATTTGAAACAAAAATGGGTTGGGGTTTTATTTGAGTTGAGTTAGAAACATTGAAGGTATGGACAAAGACACACTAACCATTCAAACTGGGAGAAATGGGTATGGTGTAAATTTAAAAATAAATGGTATTTATATCATGCCACAATATTTGAATCTCCTCCTTGGAAATATTCTATTTTGTAGATAAGGTACCACCCTAATGCCCCTCTTGTTCAAAAAGTTATTAACTACACATTTATTGGTGGGATAAGAGAGTGAGTAGTAGTATGAATAAGAAGTGGTAAAATTACTCTTATTTCAACCTTATTTTAACTCATTAGATATGCTAAAGGAATATTTCTAATTGATGGCCTAGACATTTTCACCATAGGTTTTTGTGGAAAATGAAATGAAAACTAATCACTGATATGAAACCACTATGAAACTGTTGTAGTGGCTGCAACACCATCCAAAATTTTGTCCTACATCCAAATTTCAGAGCCTTCCTTGATTTTCTCCTTGATGATCGCAAACACTCGGGCTCATCCCATGAGCTCTTGTTGAGTTTTCACACACTCTTCGCTTGATAGATCACCAGTTTTCTTTTGGCATGTTGATCGCTATGTCATGCTTGTGACTTGTGTTCTTGCATTTTGAAGTTCTTCCTTTGTGTGTATGAGTTTTTTTCACTCTGTCAACATCGGTAACACTCACTCACAAGTTGTAAACATTGTCGCACAAGTGTCTTCACATTCATTCGAAGACATATTTCAATTGTCACACTTGTCACTCTCAACCTTTGAGTCAGCCTCACTAAGCATATGTTGTCTTGTTGGTTTGAGGTGTCTTGTTGTTGAATCATGCTAAGTGTGTGATCACATTGTCATGTCTTCACGAGTACACCTGCTTTCACACTTACCCAATTTTCTTGAAAATCTGTCGATCGGACAACCCTCCATCAACCTAAATCGATCTCAATGACCTTTCACTGCTGCCCAAAATTGCGCAGAGATTGAGGCTATCCTTTGGGCAGCCTACTCTCTGAAATTTTGGGAATGAGCAAGCTGACTCACTGCAAGAACTGCACATAAGTTTTCCTAGAAGCTGATCCACTTTGCGCTTCACACAAGATCTCCCATTAGGCCTCCCACTGATCAACTAGAGAAAGAACTTGAGCTATGACCCTCGGTTGAACTAAGCTCTAGAATTTCACAGAGCTGTCTTTTCCTGCCCATCCTTCTTTCTCTGCAACTAGCTTAGAAAATGTGTAGAGTTGTACGACCAACCCTTCTTTCCTGCTCTGCAAACAACCCAGGAATTGCGTAGATTTGTCCTGTCAGCCATCACTTCTTTCTCGCTCTAGAAACAACTCAGGAATTGCACAGAGTTCTCTTGTTCAGCTCTTCTTCCCCCCTTTGAAATAAGCTCAGAATCTATGCAGAATTGTCCTAGCTCAGACTGTCTCTCACAATTGCGCAATTTTGACCAACAGCTCCTGCAGTGCGAGTTTGTGCTCCTCTAGAAAACTACATAGATTTTTTCTATCAGTGCCTCTTGCTGCCCGCACTTTCCTCCTCGGAGAAATTGGGCAGATACCAGTTGGGTCACCTGCCGAGTGCTCCACTGAAAAATGCACAGATTGGCCCAGCAACTCCATGACACCTTGCTGGCCTTCCTCTTAGACACTATACAGTTCTACCTCCCTGCAGAGTTTTGGCCCGCGGCTGTCACTGCTATCTTAGATTGTGAAAATCTATCTCCTAGTGACATCTATGCAGCTTTTCCCAACATTGCTCTGGAGCCCTGTATCTCGACCTGTGTTATGTTCCCATAGTCTTAGTGCCTTTTCCCTCTCCTGGTTACCTACATTGAAATGGAGGACAATACATCATGGTAGACTAGGATATTTTTGGATTTGATGTCATCTCATCATGAGTGATTACAGGAATAGGTGCATTAATGAAACATGGCACGATGACGAACGGGATGGAAAATAGGCACATGCTAGAAGACTTGATCATATCGAACGAACACATGAAACACATCGAGAAAGTAAGTGAAAGGGACACATGCACATGCACCATCAAGCGAGACCAATACCATCGAAGACCCTGTACACTTTTCCATGCAGAGGTGAAGACATGGTACATCGAGATCATATCATCACTTAGTAGCACAATGACTCGACACAGATAGCAAAGTCAACCAGTACATGTTAGCAATGTCATGTCGAGTTGTTTCATGAATTGTCTTAGTCACATCACTACTATGGGCCATACTTGTTGTAATCAATGTAATGTAAAGTGGAAGTCCAAGAGACCCACATATGAAATGAAAGAGTCATGTAAAGTAAAAAATTCATAGGTAGTCAAACAGTCATGAGGGAAGTCAAAGAGTCATAAGGGTCAGTTATACCCCCTTGGCTATATATACCCCCTCCTTGTATGAGCAAAGGAATTTTCACCTTGGATCCTCCCACATAGCCTTGAGAGTATGTAATATGTTCTTTGAGGAGCGAGAAGTGGCTCCAATGTCCCACTACTAGGACTAGTGATATATGGTATACACATGTGTTGTGGATATTTTGCTTCATTCAGAAGCCTGTCTTAGGACAACACATTTTGATGCATGTTTTGTATCCATTTGTAAGACTACTCTTTAAAAGTTTATAATGCATGTTTGCTTAACCTGTACTAAGATAGTTGAATTACTTCAGTTATTTTACTATTCATATTATTGAAGATGTGTTGTATTGCTTATCACCACTGTCCTGTCTATGTGGACTACTCTCTCACACATTAGACATGCCATATTTATGTATTTGTTGGTGTTAACGACCGTCATCCCCACATGGACTATTTCATTGGACATTGTACATGTTTTCCCTTGAGATTTGGTTTTCATGACTGCCACATCCATTGTGGACTATTCCACTAGATACTGCACAAGACCTTCTTGTTGTTAGCATGTGTCTCTTCCTAGATTGGGACTATTCCCTCTCATCAAGAGGCTCACTTACCTCCCTCTTGGGCAGTAAGAGAAACTTGACACAATGTTACATTACTCACTCACTAGGCACACTCACCTCTCTTTCTTGAAGTTACAAGAATAACACTCTCATTTTCTTAATAATAAGAGCTAAGTCAAATCCCTAAGAGAATGGAAATTGGGCCATCGTACTGGATGAGACTCCTACACCAAATGGTGTGAGGTCTAGTTGGGACTTCATACTAGGGAGATCCCCTGAATGTTGTCGGGTCCAGCACCATCAACATTTATGGCATTAGAAGGAGATCTGAAATTTGTTTATGGCTGAATATCCTCTCAACCCCACACATCTATCATTTGGTCAAGGAAGTAGAACCAACTCCCTCTCTCCCACACGCAACTTTGAGGTTTCTTACTCCCCATCTCTGATACCTGAAAGAGAAATTTCATATCATCACCTTTGCTCAGTCTGTCCCATCCCCCTTTAGTTTTTTAAAGCTATTAGGCTGATCCTAGGAGTACATAACCTTCCCTCTTCACAAAGGAAGCAAAAGACTACACCCACTAGAGTGGTAGTCTAGTATGTTGAAGAAGTAATCCTCGCCACTCTTGAAGTGTTGGCCGAAGTTGTTGATAATGAAGAGGAACCTCATGTTTTCTTACAAGGAGAAGAGATTAACAACACACTCTTGGGCTTAAGTTCTGGTGGAGACAATGGAGGGGAAGGAAGCGGAGAATGTGGAGGAAGAGACGAACCAATAAATTGCAGACGCTAAACCATGTAATTCCTAAGAAGAGGAGGAGTACGAAGAAGAAAAAGACATGGCTGATTAAAATTTGGATTGGATAACTCGTGGCTCATTGGTACTTTGCAGTGCCTTGCACAAGATGCCAAGGCATGCAGAGAAACTGTTGACAAAATATGACACTAACAGAGCAGTGAAGGTGGAAGACCATCTAGACACATTCTACCTACATCTGTAGACACTTGAGCTATGTTATGATGATGTTGCATGTAGAATTTTTCCATGTACCTTGGATGGAAGAGGAGATGTATGGTACCACAACCTCCCTGTCAACTCCATTCATAACCATGGGATGTTCAAAATATTTTTTCTTGAAAAATTTACTGATGGCAAAACCCCCGCCATGTTGTTGAAATAGTTGGGTAGTCTTAAGATGGAACCGAAAGAGAAAGTGAAATATGTCAAACAAAGGTTTAGCCATATCTTGAACAAGTTCACTATAGATACTAAACCTCATGACTCCATCACAATCAACTACTACACATCTACACTATCGACTAGTATTGAACAGTTTGTCAAGTGAGTTGCGAAACCAATGCTATCCGAAAATTTCCAAGAAGCAATTGATGTGGAGAATTACCTACACATGGTTGGACTCATTATGGATGATGAATCAATGAAGGATTCCAAAGGCATGGGCAGGAAGTACCAAGCTGTTGTGAGTAAGGTGAAGGAAAAAGAAACAAGTGAAATTGAGATCCTTTCTTGTCTCCTTAATTCCTTGACAACTGAAGTAGAAAAAATCAAGCAATGGACAAATGAGACAGCAGTGAGCAGCAAAACTTTTGGTTTTGCACGCAAAAAAAGTGGGACATCAGGTAGTAGAAATAGTCACCCGGCTAAATCTGCAGAGAGTTCCAATGTTGTGTTCTAAGAGAAACAACTTGGTAAGGATAACTTGTGTGATTTCCACCAAGCACGACACTCAGAGAAGACCTGTATAGATTGGAACGATCATCTTAATTCCAATGAGCGGGTTCAGCCGAAAGATGAGGAGGATGAAGAGGATGTTGCATATGATGAAGCCCCAAGTTCTGATAACATGGTTAACATGTATCAGCGTCTAAATGTTGTCTAGAAGAAAACAAACTACCGAGAAGGACACCCCAAAACAAAACAGCCGATATAACTTAAGAAGTCAAGCGGCTCCTACTATGATTAATGTACCAAAAGAGAAATTCAGGAAAATGTTCAGAAAATATGAACCACCAGTACCCTCAACACAGAAAACACAAAACAAGTCCAGGAAGATAGCCTCAATGAAAGATATGTCCATGAGTAGCTCACTTTAGAACACTCTACCAGACAACGCAAACACAAGTCTTCCCCCAAACAGCTTGGTGAGTCTTCCCGCTTTTGACTACAACAATGTCAAAGACATGAAGAAGACCTGTGTGAACATCTCTCTATACAAACTTTCCAAACTCACGGGCCAGCGAGATACTTTATTGTGCAAAATGGGGCAAACCTTCACACAAAATGGTTCCTCTTACAAAAAGGGATGAAGTAAGTCTCTCAAATCACTCACATTTGTACTTAATCTCACATTTGTACTTAATGCGCTTCATAGAGAATAATTGAACTCACTCTCCCCACCATTTTTGTTATCTTTCGAAATTTTAAACTTCAATTTCCACATTGTTTGGTTGACTCTCGCACATCAGTCAATGTCATGCCACTCTCCATTGCTAAAAGGATAAATGTGCAATGGATCAGGACAGTCGCAAATATCATCAAACTTGATCGAACATGTGTACTATCCATTAGTGAACTTCAGGATGTGATCATCCAGTTATCGTCTGACGGACGAGTTCACTAGTACATCAACATTGTCATAGTGTGCATACTGGAAGCATATGACTTACTGCTCAGTAGAGACTGGTCCAACAAGTTGAAAGGATATTTTTCTACAGAATGGTTAGATTTATGGCTTTAGTATCAGGGCAGAAGTAACCAGATTCGAGTGTTGTATGAGAGGTATATGAAGTACAACGTTACTCCTTTCGATGGTTAGAATGAACCATTGGCTTTTGTAGAACTTTTGTTCGAAAATTGTTTTCTAGAAACGAAGATGGGGTGCTATCTTACACAGCCGAGCCCCACCCCACCAGATACATAGTTGGGTCTCCTTCCTTGCCCAACTAGTGAAAATGAAACTTGTACCATACTTTGTAATAGTAGTAGTAGTAATGTTAGCAGTACTAGTGTGGCAAGAGGTTGTTGTACAGATGAGTTGTGGACCTTGTATTTTGATGGATCGAAAACATAGGATGGCTCTGGAGCCGGGTGTGTTTTGACCAACCCAAGGAAACTAAAGCATTTAGTCTTAAGGCGCTTGGAGTTCAAGTGCACAAACAATAATACTGAATATTAAGCACTCATCTTGGGTTTGCACAAATTCCTTAGCCTCAATATCAATATGCTTAAAGTGGTAGGTGATTCAGAGATTGTGGTACGGCAAGTACATAACACCATACACTATGTCTCACCTCATCTTAAAGGTTATCAACAAGATCTATGGCTGCATATTTCTAATTTTCAAGCTTTTAACATCATATCTATACCAAGAATGCATAATGCAATTGCAGATGCTCTGGAAAATGCAACTTCTAGGATGACACCACTTAGGGATAGATTTACTATTGATAATTTGTATAAGCCATCTATCCCTGACAACAAAACTAATTTGTGTTTTTTTGACGATGATGAACAAATACTGCACTTTATTTCCAATGCTGATGTTTTCAAAGATGCAGCCATAGATGAAGACGTGCATGAGCAGTCTCTGTAAGACACACTTGATGACAACGAAGGAAACCCCATCCCCAAAGGTGTGGCTTTTCTTGAAAAACTCTATGACTTGCAGAAACACTTCAAAGGGCCCAGGAACACCAAAACCCACAATTCCTCATTGATGCACGAACATATCAACTTGGGAATAGAAAAATATCTGAAGTTTGTAAATCTTAGTACATGTTGCACACCAGAGGAGCGGAAAGCCTTTTTCCACCTATTTAGACAGTACCATGATGTATTTGCGTGGACATACGATGATTTGAAAGCATATGACATGCGAATAATCCAACACGTCATTCTAATCAAAGAAGGGGTCAAGCCATTTCAGCAGAAACTCATGAAATTCCATTCATCACTTGAATCCCTCATACAGAAAGAATTGACTAAGTTGTTGGATGCTCGAATCATATACAAGGTTCATCATTCTACGTGGGTTTTGAATTTAGTTCCTGTAAGAAAGAAGTCCGGGGAGATCTGCCTGTGTTGATTTCTGAAATCTTAAAAGGACCTCAAAAAAAGATAATTACCCTGTGCCCTCTATGGAGCATATAATGCAGACAGTATCTGGAGTCCAAATGTTTTCTCTCCTTGATAGATTTTTTGGATATAACCAGGTTCTTGTAGCAGAACCTGATAGACTCAAAACTACTTTCCATACCAAGTAGGGTACGTTTGCTTACAGAAGAATGCCATTTGGGCTTGTGAACACAGGCGCAACCTTTTAGTATGGTATGGAAATCGCCTTCTGTGGGCTCATCAAGTGGAGCATGGTGGTCTACCTTGACGATGTGACAGTCTTTTCAAGAAAACAGTCAAACCACCTATGCCATATCAAGAAGATATTCAAGTGATGTTGAAAGTATGAGATATCCTTGAATCCCAAGAAGAGCATATTTGTAGTGTCTAAGGGGAACCTCCTTGGACATATTATTGCTAAGAGTGGGATCAAGGTTGATCCAGACCAATTTCAAACTATCACGCAGATTCCTCACCCAGTAAATAAGAAATCTATGTAGGCCTTCTTGGGAAAGATAAACTTCCTCTGGAATTTCATCTCAGATTATGTGTAGATTATCAAACCTATCCAAGATATGATCAAGAAGGATGCAATCTATAGCTGGGAAAAGAAGGAAAAGGATGCATCTTCCCCTATTAAAAAGGCAATAGTAGATGCCCCTGCACTGTACAACCCAGATTTCAACAAAGATTTCTTGTTGTATACATTCGCGTCCGACAATTCACTCGTTGCAGTGCTCAGACAAAAGGATAAGCTGAAGAACGAGAGATGAACAACAAAAGTACCATCTCCTTCATGAGCGTGACAATGCAGGGACCCAAGCTCAACTATCCCATCATGGATAAACATGCATATGCTGTATACAAGGTGGTGAAACACTTCAGACCCTGGCTGCTGAAAAATCATTGCAGAGTCTTTGTGCCACACCCAGTAGTGAGAGTGTTGCTTGTACAACAAGATCTAGGTGAAGGACGTGTAAACTAGATGACAGGAATTCAGGAGTATGATCTTGATATCAAGCTAGTTTATACTATCAAGGGTCGTGGTCTCTAGAGATTAGCAACAGAAGCAGTACATGCCCAAGAGGAAGAAGAAGAGCTCACCGGATGGGAGCAAGAAATTGAGATGTACAATATGGAGTGAACACCACCCACTTCGCACGACAACTCTTGGTACGAAGAAGTGCACTAGTACATTGAGAACGACACCATGCCTTCTCACTTTTCCATGCGATGGAAGAGGGCACTTCGCCTCAGAGCCTTACCTGACCAGTTTGTGCATGAAGTGCTTTACAGAAAGCACAATAACAAGATTTTTCTCAAGTGCCTGGAAGCACAATATTCAGAGAGAGCACTACATGACATGCATGACAAACCAACCGGAGGTCACTTCACGGGTAATACAACTGCACGTAAAGTCATGAGAGACAGTTTCTACTAGCCCACGTTGTTTAAGGATGCACATGCTTATGCCCGCAAGTGCCCGGTTTGTCAGCGAAGTGTTGATAGAAAATGAAGGTCAACAGCCTTGCTGCATCCTGTTGCAGTGAATGAACCATTCCAACAGTGGGGCTTAGACATCATTGGGGAAATCTTGCCCTATTTGTCAAAGCAACAACGCTACATTTTGATTGCTACAGATTATTTCACGTGGTGGATGGAAGTGGTTCCACTCAAATAAGTGAATGACGAGGAAGTCATCAACTTCCTTCAACAGAACATCATCTCGAGGTTTGGCATTCTGGTATCACTTGTTTTTTATAATGCAACTTACGTATCTTCATTGAAATTGTATGATTTTGCATTGCAATATGGTATTGTGCTTAAAAACTCATCTAAATACTACCCATAGGGGAATGGTCTTACTGAATCAATAAACAAGAATCTTATTCACATCATCAAAAAGACCATTTACTTTGAACAATGAAACTGACATTTCTCCCTGGTGAATGCATTATGGGCTAACCAAGTTACAAGCAAGCCCTCTCTAAACACATCTCCATACTTCCTTGTATACGATAAAGAAGGCATCCTGCCACCCAATATCTACTTGCCTGCACTTCAGTTATCCCAAGAATCTTGAGGCAAGACATGTCTATTGAGTCAATGTATGATGGACACATTGTACAAGTTATAGGAAGAACGAATGAAAGCAAAGGAAAAATTTACACTCCACCAGAACCGTATGAAGAGATGGTTCGATCGTAAGACCGCACAGAACTCTAGCTTCATTGTGGGTGACTTAGCCTTGAAATGGGATAAACACCATGAAGACAAAGGAAAACACATGAAGTTCTAGTCTTTGTGGATTGGTTCATACACGGTTGACGAAAAACTTGGCCAACACACGTATCGCTTGCAATCACTTGATGGGAGGATTGACAACCTTCTTGTTAATGGCTGATATTTAAAATGTTATTTTCAATGACCTAGGGTCGTGCCCCACCCATATACATAACATACTTATTGTTTCTCTATTAATTTGCTATTTTTGTTTTACGGCTTTACTTTCCTATTTTTTCTTTGTTTTATTTGATTTGTTTTGGTTGTCTTGTCAATTTTTTTTTGTAAATAAGTGTTGTCCTATAATGTTTTGGCTTTTGAATAAGTATGTTGATGAGTTTAAATATTCTTGTGACATTGCAACACTTGGCCAATCCTGTGTCCGTCTTCTCTATGATTGGTTGTAACTTTTGGCCAATGAAGCTTGGACATAAAATACGAACCATCTGTAAGGGAAGCTTTGGTAAAAGCATGAACTTGTGTCAAAACTGGGAAACTCCATGCATGTACTCAGTCTTCTGCTCTATGTGCTCAAGCTTAATCCAACTAGTAAGAACAAAGAAGGAGAAAAATATAAACGAACAAACCTAAATCGAGGTCTTATATGCTTATATGAAGGAACAACCTCTTATGCTCTCAATAAATCGAGATCCCTCTTCCACCCTCAAAACAAATAAGTGCCTATGCACAATCCTCTTTTCAAAAAATAAAAAGGTGAAAGAAGAGAAAGGCTTCCTACACAGAGAGGTGAAGCAGGTAACTCCACTGTGGTATTGACCAGGCTCATTGCCAGTGGAGAAATGCTTGTGTTCCTGCATGACTCCACCGGGGTACTGTCCAGGCTTGATGGTAGAGGAGAAACACCATATATGAAACTTATACTCTATGAATCTTAAGCTTGCAAACCAAACTACCCGTCCCGATTTTGAAACACTATGATCTAGTTGAAAATATTTTTGTGTTTGACTGAGTTGGTACAAGGTGAACCATGTTTGTCCATGGGGTAAGTGGGGAAGCCAAATTAGCTTGCAGAACGAATCAATACTTCCTGAAAGGCCAAGGACTTGTGTTGCAAATGTATTGAAATAGAGAAGCTAGTATTCAACCAGTGTATCACCAAGTGTCATAGTCGTTGCAACACCCTCCAAAATTTTGGCATGAATCCAAATTTTGGAGTCTTCCTTCATTTTGTCCTTGATGGTCGCAAACACTCGGGCTCATCCCATGAGCTTGTGTGGAGTTTTCACACCCACTTTGCTTGATTGATCACCAGTCGTCTTCTGGCATGTTGATCGCTATGTCATGCTTGTGCATTTTGTTCTGGAATTTTGAAGGTCTGTCTTTGTGAGTATGAGTTGTTTTCTCTATTTCGACATCTATCTCACTCACTCACTAAGTTGTAAACATTGTCCCACAAGTGTCGTCATGGTCGTTCGAAGACATATTTCAATTATCGCACTTGTCACTCTCAACCTTCGAGTCAATCTCACTGAGCATATGTTGCCTTATTCTTTTGCGGTGTCTTTTCGTTGAGTACAATTTCTTTGACACTTAGATAATTTTCCTAAAACTCTATCGATCGAACAACCCTCCATCAACTGGAACCGATCTCAGTGACCTTGCGTTGTTGCCCCGAACTACACAGAGCTTGAGGCTCTCCTCCGGGTAGCCTACTCTACACAATTATGGAAATGAGCTAGCTGACTAACTCCTATAACTACGTAGAAATTCTCCCAGAAGTCGATCCACTTTGTGCTTCCCGCAAGGTCTCCCATCAGGCCTCCCACTGGTCCACCGAGAAAGAACTTGAGTTGTGACCCTGGGTTGAACTGAGCTCCAGAATTGCGCAGAGATCTCCTGTCCTACCCATCATGCCTGCTCTACAACCAACTCAGAAAATGCACATAGTTGTCCAGCCAACCCTTCCTTCCCACTTTGAAAATGATCGAGGAATTTCACAGAACTGTCGAGCCAGCCCTTCCTGCCTGCTCTGCAAACAACCCAGGAATTACGCAGAGTTGTCCTGGCAAGCAACCCTTCTTTCCCACTCTACAAACAGCTCAGGAATTGTGCAAGGATATCTTGTCCAACTCTTCTTCCCCACTCTGCAATTAGCTCAAAAACCACGCAGAATTGTCCAAGCCCGAACTGTCTCTAAGGATTGTGCATTTTTAACCAGCATCTCCTGCATCCTGACTTTGTGCTCCTCTGGAAAACTGTGCATTTCTTTTTCCAGTGCCTCTTGTTGCCTGCACTATCCTCCTTAGAGAAATTGTGTAGATCCTATCTGGGTGACCTACCCAGTGCTCCCATGAAAAACTATGCATATTGGCCTATCATTTCCCGACACCCTGCTATCCTTCTTCTCAAAAACTACACAGTTCTGCCTCCCAACTCGTTTTGTCCCAGCAATTTTCATTATTGTCTCAGATTGTGAAAATTTATCTCCTAGTGACATCTATGCAGTTTTTCCTTAAAGTTCTCCAGAGCCCCGCATTCCAGCCTATGTTGTGCTCCCATAATCTAAGTGCCTTGTCCCTCTCCCGGGCACTTGCACTGAAATGGAAACAATGCATCATGGTAGACTAGGAAATTTTTGGATTTGATGTTGTCTCCTGATGAGTGATTACAGAAACAGGTACATCGATGAAACATGGTACGATGACAAGCAGGATGGAAAAGAGGTGCATGATAGAAGACTTTCTCATGGTTGAACGAACATACGAAGCACATTGAGCAAGCAAGTGAAAGGGACACATGAACATACACCATCAATGATCTGAAAATCACTTATGTATGATCTCAGTTAATTAATGTAGGTATGCCTAAGTTATTTTAAGCAACAGATCGATAAGATTGCGAAATACATAGGCATTGGAAAACAGTAAGAGAAACAGAGAAAGCAAGTGCACCACCCAATCCTCCTGGGCTACGTCTCCTGGTCCAACTTTCAGTGGTGGCCTTTTCTATTGTGTTTTTAAGTAGAGTTTTTACAATGAGGAGCTCAATTTGAGTCTCCTGTAACAGATGATGCTTAGTAGGGTGGTACTTGGATTCCCCAAGCCACTAGAGTACACAGACTCCCCCTTACCAAGTCTCGACCTCAACTAGTCTTAATGGGATGAGTCTAATTTGGTACTCAGTTCCCAATAGATATCTTCACAGGGATTTCTTGAACCTCTCAAGCCTTCTTGATTTTGTCTACTGAATGTTGCCTTAGCTCTGCAGGTCAACTCGACTTATTTGTTCTCTACTTCTTGCTTCAATCTCTATTCTGTCTCCTCTGTCTCCTCTCTGTTCTCTATCTATTCGTGGCTTAAAGCCAATCTGTCCCTTGACTATTCGCTTCCTCTTCCGGCTCTTTGGATCTCCTACCTCTGTCTGCTAGAATTCCTTGCTTCTGTGTCATCGCCGCTGTGTAACGTTTCACAGAGAGGTGGCCACTTGTCTCCTTACGAACTAGGCACCAACTTTTCCTCAAACGGTCGTTATTTCGGTTATTCCGCGAAATGATTCTTCCCCCAACTCATCGGTCACGTCAGACCCCAAATTTCATATGCCTCAGCCTATTCTTCCGTCAAATCCAGTCCTCCATCGGGTGCAACCTCCGCCGTTTATCTGGGGCCTCCAGATCCTATAGTCATCGCTTTTATCACACGGGTGAGTTGCTCGACCGTGACCCTACGATGAGAGCGGTTTTCTCTCTCATACACCGGACATGCATCATTCACTGAATGGCATCACTTGGTCCTCTACCAAACCCGCTTACTACCCAAAATGCCTCCGATATTCTGCTGGTTTTGAGCGCGGGACCTGCCTTCTAACGGTTTGGGTATTTCCGCACGGTTTTCCCTATTTTTCACATGACCAGGTGCCGGGGCTTTTTCTTCTTTGAGGTTTTTATCCTGCAATGCACGATCCATGCAATAGAAACGACTTTTATTTTTTGATATGGACTCCCTATTTGCTAGTTTGTGCCACTGCGCGGTCTCCATGGGCCAACAGTCAGTGTGCTTTGACCGAGGGTCCTCGTTGTTCCGTGCTGGCTACAACTGCCACTGTCCAGAGGTCCTTCCTGATAACTCATTATTCACAAGATTTTGGAGTTTTACATAGTTTGAAACAGTCATAGAAACTCTGATAATTTTCAAGGATCCAATTCGAATCATGGCCTTCCCACTGAAAAAGCTTTTGGACCACCAAAAGTTGGTTTTCAAGCATCGACTAAGTGAGGATACAACTTTCTCACCTGTCCAATCTCTATCCATTTTGCACTGCTTGGCTTTGAACCCCTGAGCCCAATTCTGAGGTACTCAACATCTCCCCTACACATCGTTCTCACCTTCCTGTCCAGAACTGTGTCTTCTTGCAATTCATTAAGATATTTAGGTAGCAGGTTGTCAGTAGAAGGCAATTGACTATGTCGATCCTCAATTAGAGAAGGTTCAAACAATCTCAAGCTATCTACATTTTCGACTGAGTAGATGTGCATGTAAGCTGGTAGATCAAGGCAAAAAGCATTCTCACCAATTTTCTCAAGTATCTTAAAAGGTCCATACCTGATAGGCTTTAGCTTTGTACCTTCACCTTGCATCTTGTCCTTGTTGATATACAACCAGACTTGATCACCAACTTGGAAAATTTTCTCCATCTGATGCTTGTCATGCCTTGCCTTGTATTTGGCCTGGCTCTTTTCCAGTTGTTCCTGTACTACCTGGTGGATCTCTTGGATTTGTTCAATGAACCTAGTTGCCCTGTCCACATTGATGTGTCCCTCAACTATTGTGCCCTTACGAAAGACAAAATCCAAGTGATACCTTGGTGTGAAACCAAAACAGGTCTCAAAAGGAGATCGTTGTGTGGAATAATGTTTGGCTCAGTTGTAAGCATGTTGCACATAACACAAATGTTCATCCCAAAGATTAGGATGCTTGCTGCAATATCCCAAAGATTAGGATGCTTGCTGAATAATGTTTGGCTCGGTTGTAAGCATGTTGCACATAACACAAATGTTCATCCCAAAGATTAGGATGCTTGCTGCAATATCCCCTGAGTTACTGGATCACTGTCGTGTTTAGCACTTCTATCTGGCCATCGGTTTGTGGATGGAAATCTGTGCTTTTCTTCAGTTTGGTGTCCATCAGTTCCCACAGACTTGACCAAAACTTTCCCACAAATTGGGTGTCTTGATCAGATATAATGGGAGTGGGTAATCCAAAATGAACCCATACATGTTGAAAGAACAGTTTTGCAGTTTGTTCAGCTCTAATTTGTTTATTACAAGGTATCAAAATACACATTTTGTTAAACCTGTCCACAACAACATACAAATAATCATGACCTTTCCTAGATTTGGGCAGTCCTCCAACAAAGTCCATGGAAACACTTTCCCAAGGATGAGAAGGAACTGGTAATGGAGTGTACAAGCCTAGTTTTCTATTGTTGGGCTTGCTTTTGGCACACATAGTACACCCTCTTACATATCTAGAAACTGTCTCGTTCATTTTTGGCCAATAACAAAACCTTTGCAGCTGTGCAACTAGTTTACTTACCCCAAAGTGACCTGATATTAGAGAAGTGTGTGCTTCTCGAATTATCCTTACTCTTTCAGCTTGTGGAATGCATAGCTTCCCACAATGATACAAGAGTCCGTCCTTAATATTATAATCCAATTCTTCTACTCGTTTTCCTTCACTTAAAGTTGCATATACATCTTTAAAGTCTATATCTTGAGCATATTGTTCAATGTAGCTCTCATGTAACAGAAAATTATGCTTAAGTATAGTAGATGCATTTATAATGGGTCTAGATAACATATCTGCAACTTTATTGTGCCCTTTTTATATCTGGTGACTAAATGAAATTGTTGTAGAAAACCCATCCATCTATAGTGTCTTGATTGCTGCAACTTAGTTTGGGAGTGTAGATATTGAAGTGGTTGATGATCAGTATGTATTACTGTCTCTTTGCCCATTAAGTAATGTTTCCACTTTTTGACACTCTGTACTAATGCATACAATTCTTTATCATATGTGGGATAGTTAACTACTACAGAATTAAATGTCTTGGAATGATAACATATGGGTTTACCATGCTGTATCAACACTGCTCCCATGGCATAGTCACTAGCATCCGTTAGGATCTCAAACAGTCTTTGAAGATCTGGCAGTGCTAGTACTGGTGTTGTACTAATCTTTTCTTTCAAGGTGTCGAAGGCTTTCTGCTGTTTGCCTCCCCACTGAAACACCTTGTTCAATCCTGTTAAAGCATGTAAGGGAGCTGCAATTAAGGAAAAGTTAGGAATGAACTTTCTCCAATATTGTGCTACTCCTAAGAATCTCCTAACTTCTGTAGCAGATTTGGGTTTGGACCAGTTTACAATGACTGCCACCTTAGAGGGATCTATCTTCAATTCACCACCCCTACTATATGTCCCAAATAATTCAAAGATGTTTTTCCAAATTCACATTTTGAGAGTTTAACATAAAGTTTTTCTCTTTTCAAAACATCTAGTGTCTTCTTAACATGCTTTAAATGTTCTTCCCATGTTTTGCTAAATATCATAATGGCATTCAGATATACAATAACAAAATCATCAAGAAAAGGTCTGAGTACATCATTCAGTATTCTCATGAAAGTAGCAGGAGCATTAGTTAAGCCAAAAGGCATAACCAACCACTTATACAATCCCTACTTTGTTTTCAAAGCAGTCTTCCATGCCTCTTGTTCTGCAACTCTGACCTGATGATATCCACTATGCAAGTCTAACTTGGAAAAATAAACAGCTTCTTTCAATTGATTTAATAGATCATCTATGCGAGGAAGGGGATAACGATTTTTGACTGTTATCTTACTCAGTGCTCGATAATCAATGCACATTCTCCACGAGCCATCCTTCTTTCTCACCAAACCAATTGGAGATCCACATGGTGATGTGCTAGGTCTGATGAACCCCTTCTCGAGCAACTCCTACACCTGCTTCTTGATTTCTGCATTCTCTAAAGCGGACAACTTATACATTCCAATGTTAGGCAATGGAGCATCTTGCTGCAAATTAATTTCATGCACTATTTCCTTTTTGGGTGGCAGACCTTTAGGTTCTTGAAACAAGATATCATACTCTGAAACAACTTTTTCTAAATTAGCTTGTTGTTTAGCATCACAGCCCTCAAATACATTGGTTTTATCAGGTTTCTTTTCCTTTACAACCATCAGTAAAAATTGTTTGCATGAATTTATCATTCGTTTCATCTGCCTTGAGTTTATGAGAGTGTAATTATTCTTGAGCTTATGAGCTCTTACAAAGTATTCGATTCCATATTTAACAAGTAGATACTTGTTCTCAGCTCTATAGGAAATAACTTTTCTATCATACAAGTAAGGACTTCCTAAAACAATTCCACATATATCCAAAGGAATTATGTCTAACTCAACCTCATCTACAAATGTTGACCCAAAAGAAAACTTGAGTTTGCATTGTCTAGTCACTTATAGTTGTACTTTATCATTTAACCATCCTAATGGGTATGGTTTCTTGTGAGGTGTAGTCAGTAATCCCAACTTCTTTACAATAGCTTCAGAAATTAAATTTACTTGTGAGCCACTATCAAACAAAGTATCAATCTTTTGATGTTTAGAAATAACTCGAATATGGAAAAGCTCCTGCCTTTTTCTCTCATTTTCTTCATCAATAGTAGATTGTGCAGAATTACTAGTAGATGCTTCAGAATTCTTACCTTTTATACCTGTGGCTACAATGGTTGTTTCATCTCCTGAGTCTGACCCCAAATCCTTCTGAATAGTTGCAGCAGTCTTCTTCTTTTTTCCCTCAAACTTCTTTGGTCTCAGTTCTGGATGCAGAATCCAACTGTGCTCATCATCATGCCCATCCTTCTTACAGTGAGTGCATGAAGACATGCTTTTCTATGCAGTATTGACCTTCCTTGCTTTCCATTTCTGTTTTCTTTTCTCCTTATTCTTGCTTGCAGTGGGTTTGGATGATCCCCCAACTTCTGGGTTTCCATTATTTCCTCTAGCTTCTAGATGCATAGCCTGAACAGATACCTCATCTATACTAGTGGGATTAAACATGAGGATAGTGTGCCTCATGTAGTTGTGTAGACCACTGATGCACTTCAACAGAGTCTCAGGTGAGTCTAATGAAATTCCTAGAATCAAAGCTCTCTTCCTAAATTCTTGGGTGTAACCTTGTACACTTTGCCCTTTCAACTGATGAAGAGTTTGCTAGCTCATCATGGCTTGCTGCATGTAGGCCAGTGGATAGAACTGCTTTTTGATTGCAAAAAAAAATTCACTCCAAAAAAAAAGAGTCTTACCATGTCTCTCCATGTCAGCTTGGGTCCTGCCTTCCCACCAAACCAAGGCAGTGCCTCCAAGGCATAGGTTGGCCAGCTGAATCTTGCTCTTATCTTAATCGATACTCTGCACTCTGCAATAAACATCAATTTTTCTAATCCAATTGTCCAAATTTTTTGCATTCAACTCTCCATCATATATTAGTAAATCAAATTTAACATCTAGTTTAATCAAAGATGTCTTCTTTTTATGTTTAGGGCTATTAGGAGTGTGAGCAAGCTTTCTTCTTTCCCCTTGTCTTTTGAGTGGTCATGGAGGACAGACTCTTCTTCTCCTTTATCTTGTTTGGAGCCTAATGAATCTTCATCTTTATGTTTTCTAAAGTCCTTATACATTTCCTCTACCATGGACCTTATGGCCAGGAAACTATCTATAAATTGAGGGTCTGGCCCCACAGAACCTTCCTCTGACGTTGTCTTCTGAGGATAGACTCTTCCAATCTCAGGATTAGTTTCGGCCAAATCTCCTTCTCCTAATTTGAGCTTTGATCTAGTTAGCATTCAACAGCTAAATCCAGCACAAGCTTGTCTAACTTTAACAACACATAGCTCTGGTACCACTTGATATGAAAATCACTTATGTATGATCTCAGTTAATTAATGTAGGTATTACAGACTCATGCGTTGGGATATGCTTATGTTATTTTAAGTAATGGATCGATAAGATTGCGAAATACATAGGCATTGGAAAACAGTAAGAGAAACACAGCAACCAAATGCAAAAACACAACAATTTAATAAGGAGTTCACCCAATCCTCCTGGGCTATGTCTCCTGGTCCAGCTTTCAGTGGTGACCTTTTCTATTGTGTTTTTAAGCAAAGTTTTTACAATGAGGAGCTCAATTTGACTCTCCTGTAACAGATGATGCTTAGTAGGGTGGTACTTGGATTCCCCAAGCCACTAGAGTACACAGACTCCCCCTTACCAAGTCTCGACCTCAACTGGTCTTAATGGGATGAGTCCAATTTGGTACTCAGTTCCCGACAGATATCCTCATAGGGATTACTTGAACCTCTCAAGCCTTCTTGATTCTGTCTGCTCGATGCTGCCTTAGCTCTGTAGGTCAGCTCAACTTCTCTATTCTCTGATTCTTGCTTCACTCTCTATTCTATCTCCTCTGTCTCCTCTCTATTCTCTGTCTGTTCATGGCTTAAATCCAATCCATTCCTTCACTGTTTGCTTCCTCTTCTGGCTCTTTGGATCGCCTGCCTTTGTCCATTGGAATTCCCCGCTTCGGTGTCATTTCCGTTGTGTAACGTTTCACAGAGAGGTGGCCACTTGTCTCCTTATGAACTGGGCACCAGCTTTTCCTCGAACAGTCGTTATTTTGGTTATTTCGCGAAATGATTCTTCCGCCAACTCATTGGTCACGTCGAACCCCAAATTTCATATGACTCAGCATATTCTTCCGTCAAATCTGGTCCTCCATCGGGTGCAACCTCTGTCATTGATCTAGGGCCTCCAGATCCTATGGTCATCGCTTTTATCACACGGGTGAGTTGCTCAACCGTTACCATATGATGAGAATAGTTTTCTCTCTCATTCGCCAGACACGCGTCATTCAATGAATGGCATCGCTTGGTCCTCTGCCAAACCCGCTTACCGCCCGAAATGCCTCTGATATTCCGCCGGTTTTGAGCATGGGACCTGCCTCCTAACGGTTTGGGTATTTCCACATGGTTTTCCCTGTTTTTCACATGACCAGGTGCCGGGGATTTTCCTTCTCTGAGGTTTTTATCCTGCGATGCGCGATTGCGCTAATCGTGCATTAGAAATGGCCTCTGTTTTCTGATCTGGACTCCCTATTTGCTAGTTTGCGCCATTGCTCAGTCTCCATAGGCCAACGATCAGTGTGCTTTGAACGAGGGTCCTCGTTGTTCCGTGCTAGCTACAACTGCCACTGTCTAGAGGTCCTTCCTGATAGCTCGTTATTCACAAGATTTTGGAGTCTGACATAGCTTGAAACAGTCATAGACACTCTGATAATTTTCAAGGATCCAATGCAGATCAATCAAGCAAGAACAAGACCATCGAAGACCCTGCACACTTTTCCATGTGGAGGTGAAGACATGTCACACCAAGAGCATATCATCACTCAACAGAACAACAACTCGACATGGACACCACAATCAGGCAGTACATGTCCACAGTGTCATGTTGAGTTGTGTCATGAGTTGTCTCAGCCACATCACTACTATGGGCCATACTTCTTGTAATAAATTTAATGTAAAGTGGAAGTCCAAGTGATCCACATATGAAATCAAAGAGTCATGTAAAGTCGAAAAGTTATAGGAAGTCAAATAGGCATTAGGGAAGTCAAAGAGTCACAATAGTCAGTTATACCCGCTTCACTATATATACCCCCTCCTTGTACGAGAAAAGGAATTTTCACCTTGGCTCCTCCCACATAGCCTTAAGAGTCTGTAATATGTTCTTTGAGGAGTGATTGTTGCTCCAATGTCCCACTACTAGGACTAGTGATATATGGTCTATAGATGTGTGTTGGATCTTTTTCTTAATTCAGAAGCCTATCTCAAGCCAATTTATTTTCACGTATCTTTAAACATTTTTAATGCATGTTTTCTTAACATGTACGAAGATAGTTGAACTACTTCAGTTAACTGAGTAATCATATTATTGAAGATGTGTTATATTTCTTATCACCGCTATCCTGTCTGTGTTGAATACTTTGTCGAATATTAGACACACCATATTTGTGTATTTCTTGGTGTTAACGACCATCACCCTAGTGTGGACTATTCTGCAAGACAGTGTACATGTTTTCCCTTGAGATTTGGTTTTCACGACTTCCGCATCTGCTCTGGACTATTCCACTATGTGCCAAACAGACCCTTCTTGTTGTTCATGTGTGTCTCCTCTTGGATTGGGAGTATTCCCTCCAATCAAGATGTTGGGTTGTGTTATATTCTTTCCACAACTAACCTACATAGTGAACTGGGGGGTGAGAGGGGGGGCGGAGCACCCCCTTCATTGCGCCAATTACACAGGGGGGGTTCACAGAGGGGGTGGTAACCCACCCTGTCTGGGAGGTTTGAGGGGGCCAGGTAGCCCCCCTCTACGAGGTCCGGGGCAGCGCCTAAGAATTTTTTTTTTGCACCCTATATTAGGTTAGGCGGACCTACCTATGGTTTTCAGTACATGGTTTTGGACGCGATGGTTTTCGGTCCATGGTATTGGATGCTTCGGCATGTATAAATATGTGTTGTAACATTGAAAGGAATATAATGAAAAATCAAGCTGGTAGTCCCTGTTTTGGGATCCAGGGGAAAATCTTTGTGTATATGTCTTTTATGTGTTATGCTCTTGCATTTTCTATTTTTTGTGTTTTAGAATTCATATGCAGGTAATTTCTATACGGGGTTAAAACCTACATTTGGTATCAGAACTGTTTTGGCTTCAAGGGGACGCTTTTATTGCTGAAGGGTTTCACTCGGGCCTGTGGTAGACCCTGTTCAGTAGGAGATCTGTGGGATCAATTCTGGTGGTGAAAGAAGATGGCGAGAAGTGGAAAAATAGAGATCGATAAATTTAATGGTCAGAGTTTTGAGTTATGGAAACTCAATATGGAGGATCTATTCATGGATAAAGATCAGTGGATTGCGGTAGATCCAGCTACTAAACCAACGGAGTGTCCGATGAAGAATGGAAGAAGTTGGATCGGAAGGCAAAGAGCACAATACGATTTTGTGTCTTAGATTCAGTATTGCTAAATGTATCAATGGAAGTTACGGTGAAGGCTTTGTCAGACAAGTTAGGGACTTTGTACCAATCTAAGTCTTTGGTGAATAAATTGTTCCTACGGAAAAAGCTGTATAACCTGAGGATGAAAGATGGAAACTCGATGACAGAGCATATGAACGCATTGAATACTGTGGTAAGTCAGTTATTATCTATTGATATTAAAATTTCAGATGAAGATAAGTGCATCATTTTGTAGTGTTCTCTACCAAATTCGTGGGATAGTCTAGCTATTGCAATAGGTAGCAATGCAACTGCCTTGCAGTTTGATGAAATAGTCTCACCCTTGCTGGCGGAGGAGATGAGACAGAAAAATATGGAGATCCAGAATGGTGATGCCTTGTCTGTACGAGGAAGGTCCCAGAACAGAAACAAAAATAAGTCATCGAGTGGGAGATCTAAATCTAGAGGGAGATCTAAATCTCCAGGAAAACTTGTAAAGGTGGTGTGCTCGAAATGCAGAAAGGAAGGGCACTACAAAAGGAACTATAAATCTAAAGCTCCTGAAAAAGGAAAGGGATCTAATGATGCTTCTTCTGCAGAGGCGAAAACCACCTCAGATCAAGGTGGGGATGTGTACTTGGCTTCTTCAAGTACACATGTAGATCATGAGGCATGGTTGATTGACTTAGGTGAATCCTTTCACTTCACTCCCCATAGAGATTGGTTCTACGAGTATGATAAATATGATGGTGGTGATGTCTTCTTAGGGGATGATAGGAAGGCTAGAATTGTTGGTCGCGGAAAAGTAAAGTTGAGGTCACAAGGTGGAAGGGTTAGAACACAACTGGGTGTTCTGCATATTCCTACATTAGCTAGAAATCTGATTTATGTAAGCAAACTAGATGATGTAGGTCTAAAAACAGTGTTCGAGAAGGATACCTGCAAGATGGTTCAAGGAGCACTAGTATTGATGTGGGGAGTTCAGACTAGAACTCTATACAAGCTGCAAGGTAGCATTGTTGTTGATGGGTGCAACAGTTCTGTGGTTCCTGAAAGTGGAGCAGAAAATCTAGTGGTTTCTAGAGAGAAGACCATTTTGTGGCATCAAAGGCTTGGAAATATTAGAGAAGACTTTCAAATACTTCATGGTAAAGGTATGGTAGAAGGTATGAGTAATAGCTCTGTGGATTTTGATTTCTGTGAAAATTGTGTACATGGGAAGCAGAATCGGGTGATTTTCCCCTCTGGTGGTAAGAGGGCGAAACATATTTTAGAGCTTGTGCATAGTGATGTGTTTGGACCTGTGAAGGTTCCATCACTAGATAATTCTGTGTACTATGTATCATTTATAGATGACTTCTCAAGGAATACATGGATATATTTCCTTAAGAAGAAATCTGAAGTCTTTGACAGGTTTAAAGAATTTAAGGTTTTGGTGGAAAACTAGATAGAGAAGAAGATAAAGGTACTGAGGGCAAATAACGGTGGAGAGTTTTGCAGTAAGGAGTTTGAAGAATTCTGTAAAAAGTGTGGTATAGCACGGCAGAAGAATACTCCATGTACACCTCAGTAAAATGGTGTTGTAGAAAGAATGAACAAGACGTTGATGGAAAGGGCAAGAAGCATGCTCAGTGGTGTCGGGTTAGGACAGGAATTCTGGGAAGAAGCGGTGGGGACAGCATGTTCCCTGGTCAACAAATCACCTTCATCAGCATTGGAGGATAAGACTCCACAAGAGGTATGGACTGGTAAGAAACCCTCTCTTTCACATCTGAGGGTATTTGGATGTGATGCATATGTATATGTTCCAAAGGAGAAACGAACCAAGTTGGATACTAAATTTGAAAAGTGCATCTTTTCTGGGTATAAGGATGGTTTAAAGGGTTATAAGCTTGGAACCCGGCAATAAGGAAGGTTGTGTGCAACCAAGATGTGGTGTTTAGAGAGGTGTAAGATGTTATTAAACATGAAGTCCATCAGAAGGAACTTGAGAAGATAGAGTAAAGGAGGAAGAATTAGACTCTACTGCAGAGGAGGAATCAGAGGATGAAGAGCCACAAACTCCGGGTGTAAGAAAATCAATTCAAGAAAGAGGGCAGCCAGAAAGGTATAGTCCATCTGCTTTCTGTTCAAATTTTGCTTTATCTATTATTGATGATGATCCTAGAACTGTGAAGGAAGCAGTAGATTCAGAGGATGGAAAACTTTGGAAAGAGGCCATGGTTGATGAAATGACATCTTTGCACAAAAATGAGGCTTGGGATCTGGTGGAGCTTCCGGCTGGAAGGAAACCCATTGGCAGAAAATGGGTGTTCAAGAAGAAGACAAATGCATAAGGAAAGGTGGAGAAATATAAAGCTCAATTGGTAGAAAAAGGTTATTCCCAGGTGCCAGGAATTGATTTTGGTGATATTTTTTCCCGTGTTGCCAAGGTAACTTCTATTAGATTACTTCTATCTGTTCCTGCTACTTTTGATTTTGAGGTAGAATAGATGGATGTGAAGATAGCATTTCTTCACGGGGATTTGGAAGAGGAGATGTACATGAAGCAACCTGAAGGCTTTGCAGTGAAGGGTAAGAAATAACTCGTATGCAAGTTAAAGAAGTCTTTGTATGGGTTAAAATAGTCACCAAGGATGTGGTATCAAAAATTTGATACATTTATATGGGGACTTGGCTTCACCAGAAGAAAATCAGACCATTGTGTGTATTTTAAATTAATTGGTGACCGTGTTATTTATCTGGTCTTGTATGTGGATGATATGTTGCTGGTTGGAAATGACAAAGAAATTATCCAGGATTTGAAGACCCAGTTGTCCTCCAAATTCAACATGAAATATCTTGGTGCTGCAAACTATATTTTGGGCATGGAAATTAAAAGAGATCGGGCAAATAGGAAGCTCTGGTTAAATGAGAGGAAGTATGTCGAGACAATATTACAGAGGTTTAATATGCAGGATAGTAAACGGTGAAGGTTCCTATCCCTGTAGGTGTAAAGTTATCTGCTGAACAGTGTCCAAGACACAAGAAGAGGAAGAGGATATGTCCTGTGTTCCATATGCAAGTGCAGTCGGTAGCCTGATGTATGCAATGGTTTGTACTAGACCAGACATTGCACATGTAGTGGGAGTATTGAGCAGGTTTATGTCAAAACCAAGGAAGGAGCATGTTAGGTCCCTATATTACTAGTGTAACCCCTTATTGTTATTAGTACACCCCCATTATTATATTGTTGTGCCCATGTAGTCCCCATATTGTTATTGTTATGCCCCATAGAAGCCCACTATTGTTATTATTGTTCCCTTACATTATTATTGTTATGTCGGCTCCGATTATATTATGACCCCTTAGACTCCTATATATAGAAAGGAGGTCTTGTCATTTGTATCATCCAAGAATTGTTCATTTGTGTAATGTAAAGGAGGTTTCCACCTCGAAGAGGCTTATTTCTAAGGCATTGATCTATCTTTTCTATCTTTTTGTGAGCTAGTTTCATAACATTTGGTATCAAAGCTTTGGATTTTAGGGTTTCGCTGCTCCAAACAGGTCGTCGTGGCATTTGCGCTATAAAAAATTTATGTGACGTTTCAGAAGAAAAAAAAAAAAACCCATTTGATATGAAATCATGTTGAACCTCACATCCGAATTTAGTATCTTGTCTCGCTATATTTTCAGAGATATGATTTGAGGAAGTTAGGTTTTTTGCAAGCTCCAAAATTTCATATAAAAAAGGTCATCGTGGAATTTGTGCTATAACACTTTTTCTATGAAGTTTCAGAAGCTAAAACAAATACCCATTTGAGAAAACTTTGGTCTCAACCTTGGCTCCGAATTTCAGATCCTATCTCACTATATTTTTGGAGATATAATTTGAGGAATTTAGGGTTTTTGCAGACCCCCGAATTTCATTCCAAACAGGTCACCTTAGGAAAAGCGTCATAACTTTCACTCTAAGCATCAGATTTAATTTTTGTAAGAAGTTCCAGAAAGAGGACCAACCGTAGTTTTTTGGGTATAATGTTCAGAACCTAAGATTGAAATAGTGACCCGCGGCACGTTGTACAAGTTCGCTCTACTGAACCAGTCTATAATCAGGTCACCGTGGGAGATTTGGCATAACTCTTTCTTGGATAATCAAATTCTGATCTGACTTATGGGCTTAGAAAGAGAACTCAGAGGGCTACCACAAGAAGAAATTTCAGAACTTGGAGATCTGAAATTACACAGTTACAGTCGTTTCAAGATCAAGCTCCTAAAATCTAGAAAAATTGAGATGAGGATGTTTGATGGCAAGGATCCTGTAAATTGGATACTACAGATGGAGAAATATTTTGATCTACATGGTGTACCACTGTTATAAAAGGTATGTATTGCATCTTCATATTTAGAACAAGATCAATTTTTATGGTATAAAGGGCTTTGTTCTCGTAAACCACTTGTTACATGGTCAATTTTCACGGAGGAAATTATAGCACATTATGAGGATAAAAAGAGCAACATCTTCTTTAGAGCAACACCACCAAAATTGGAAGCAGAAAGAGAAAAAGGGCTTTGTTACAAAGTGGAAACAAAAATTATGGCAACAAGGAAGTCTACCCGTCACAACTATAAAGATGAAAGTGTTGTTTCTCCTAGCCTTCCACAACCTACAAGGGTTACACCATAACAATTGGAAGAAAAAAGAGAAAATGGGCTTTGTTACAATTGTGATAAAAGATACACTAAAGGTCATAAGTGTGCTGAGAAGAAATTATTTTACATAGATTATGAAGAGGAGGAAGAAAAGGATCAAGAAATATCAAAATAAGAGGATATACACCAGAAACCCACCCCAGAGAAAGAAGAATGAATCCGACCATATCTTGTAAAGCATTGGAAAGAACTATCAAGAAGGAAAAAAGTTCGAGAAGAAAAAAGTTCAAGAAGTGAAAGATCACATCAAGAAAGAAGAAATGAATTTGACCATATCTTGTAATGCATTGGCTGGAATTACCACCCCTCAAACTATCAATATAGAAGGACATATCAAGAAGAAAAATGTTCAAGAATTGAAATATCACATCGAGCATCAAGAAATGAATCTGACCATATCTTGTAATGCATTGGAAGAAATTACCACTCCTCAAACTATCAAGATAAAAGGACATATAAAGAAGAAAAAGGTAATAGTGTTGATTTATTTGGGTAGTACCCATAATTTTATTCACTGTAAGATAGCCAAGGAATTGAATTGCTTCCTATATCCAACACCAAAGTGTCAAGTGATGGTTGCAAGTGGAGGAACCATAAATTGCTCTGGAAAGTGCCATAATATCAAGCTATCCATGGGAGAATATGTATTGAATAGCCCAATGCTTACCATTCCAATGCGTGGTGCTGATGTTGTACTTGGTGTCCAATGGCTACAATCTTTGGGTAAGGTAGCTTTCAAGTTTCAAGAACTTTTCTTGAAATTCTTTTGGGAAGGAAAGGAAGTTGAATTGAGGGGTATCGAAGGGAAACCTGGAAAGATAATCAACTCTAACAACATGATAAAGCTTCTAAATAAAGAACAATGGGGCGTAATTGCACAATTATGTTCAATAGAGGATCCCACATCGAAATCATGTATTTATCCAAATATCCAAAACGTTTTGGACAGTCATTCCAAGGTATTTGAGACTCCCAAAGGCCTCCCACATATTCGTGATCATGATCATGCTATTCATTTGATTCCAGGAAGTGTTCCTCCAAACATCATACCTTACAGATATCCATATGCCCAAAGGAGTGGGAACTCATTCAAAAGTTGCAGAGGATTCCAGTTCAAACAGTATTGCGACAACTAGACAGGGAAGGAATAATCATATTGGAACCTGAAGTAGTCACAGAACCAAGAAATCGACAGCTATGAAATATATCAGTTTCAGACTATCTCATCAAGTGGAAGAACTTACCTACTGAAGATTCCACATGGGAGGACAAGAATTTATACAGAAGCATCAAGAACTACTCAAGCGTTGAGGACAACACTTTTTGGAGGAGAGGGGCATGTTAGGTCCCTATACCACTAGTGTAAACCCTTATTGTTATTAGTACACCCCCTTTATTATATTGTTGTGCCCATGTAGTGCCCATATTTTTATTACTCTTACCCATAGAAGCCCACTATTGTTATTATTGTTCCCTTACATTATTATTGTTATGTCGGCTCCGATCATATTATGACCCCTTAGACTCCTATATATAGAAAGGAGGTCTTGTCATCTGTATCATCCAAGAATTTTTCATTTGAGTAATGTAAAGGAGGTTGCCCCCTTGAAGAGGCTTATTTCTAAGGCGTTGATCTGTCTTTTCTATCTTTTCATGAGCTGGTTTCATAACAGTGAAGTGGGTTTTCAAGTATTTGTGTGGCACTAGTGATTATGGTTTGTGCTACCAAGGAAGACCAGGATTGGATAGAGTTTTGGATATCTGTGGCTATTTTGATGCAGTCTGGGCTGGAGATTTGGATCAGAGTAAATCTACAAGTGGGTATGTATTTAACCTATTTGGAGGTGCAGTCAGTTGGATGAGTAAGAAACAATATGTAGTGGCACTATCAACTACAGAGGCAGAATACATGGCAGCCACTCATGCAAGCAAGGAAACAGTTTGGTTGCAGAGATTGTGTTCAAGTATGGGGTTAGTACATTGAGTTATAAGGATAGATTGTGATAGCCAAAGTGCAATTTTCTTGGCAAAGAACCCTGCTTATCATTCAAAGACAAAACACATTGATATTCAGTATCACTTTGTGAGGGATATTATGGAAGACAAAAAGGTGTTGTTGGTAAAGGTGGACACTTTGAAGAATACTACAGATGCATTGAAAAAATCTGTGAGCTCTGAGAAGTTATCTTAGTGTAGAGAAACAATGCACATTTCAGGGCTGGAAAAATGACTAAGCTCTCCTATGGCCCCCTGTGGAAAGAAAGCAACAAGTGGGAGAGAATGTTGGGTTGTGTTATATTCTTTCTACTACTAACCTACGTAGTGAACCGGGGGGTTAAAGGAGGGGCAGAGCCCCCCCTTCATTTCGTCGATTGCGCAGCTGGGGGGGGGGGGGGGGCGGGGCAGCCGCCCCTATCCTGGGGGGTTTGAGGGAAGCAGGTATCCCCCCTCTATGGGGTCTGGGGTAGCACCCCGAGAAAAAAAAAAAAAAATGGACCCTATATTAGGTTAGGCGAACCTACCTATGGTCTTCGGTCCATGGTTTTGGACACGATGGTTTTCGTTCCATCGTATTGGATGCCTCGACATGTATAAATATGTATTGTAACATTGAAAGGAATATAATGAAAAATCAAGCTAGTAATCCCAGTTTTGGGATCCAGGGGAAATCTCTGTGTATATGTTTTTTATGTGTTATGCTCTCACATTGTCTATTTTCTATGTTTTAGAATTCGTATGCAGGTAATTTTTGTACGGGGTTAAAACCTACACAAGAGGCTCATTTTACCTCCCCCCTTTGATAGTAAGAGAACTCGGACACAAAGTTACATTACGCACTCACCAGGCACACTCACCTTGCTTTCTTGAAGTTATAAGCATAACACTATGATGTGCTGAACAAGAAGAGATAAGGAAAATATATAAGAAAATTGGAACTGGGCCATTGTACCAGATGGGACTCCTACACCAAATGGTGTGAGGTCTAGTTGGGACTTCATATCTGGGAGATCCCCTGAGTGTTGATCAGTCTAGCACCATCAACAAAAACTAATCAATAAATAAGACCTAAATGTTGGAAATGTAATAGATTTAATTCTCCACATAACATATACAATAAAATAAATAGTCAAACAAGATAAACAAAGTCAACTAAATCTATAGTTAAAAGGAAAAATAATCTGTAATTTTACATTTTTTTAAAGGATATGTCTGGATGAAGGGAGCACCAATCAACTACAATTGACTGATAAATGTGGATTATGTAGTAGATAATAGCCAAGAAGGAATCAAAATAAGTGGGTCCATATGTAAATGGTTGTTCTTGAGAAGAACACTCAAAGAATTACAAATTTTGGCGTTCTAGACTTGCATTCACTGAAATCATAGACTATTAAAAGAGCTACATGTTCATAGGGTTGGACAATCTAGTAGAAAATTTTCCAATTAAGTTGAAAATAGAACCGTGAGAACAATATTGGAAGATACATCCAATCACCTGAGAAAATAAAACAAATAGTAACTCAAATCTTGGCAATAGAAAGAAATTACTCTATTCAAAATAACTAGCAAGTAACAACAAATTAGATAGAAAATGTCTTGAGCACTTCCCAACATTCAATTACTACAAAATTTCACTACTCAAAGAAGTATGTTATAGTCATCCCCGAGAAGAAAATATCTTCACTTTAAAATATAGGTAGTTTCGAACACCATTAGAGGACAAGTGAAACAAATGCTGTAGTCAACCTTAGGATAAGAGTCAAAACAACATTGAAGGAGGCCCATAACTTCAAATGGTGTATATCTAATATCTAACTTCAAAATCAAATAAACTTTCAATGTCAATCATGTTCAAGTTTCAACAATATAGATCATAATACATAAATTATATACCTAACGATTAAATAATGTTGAAAACATGTTAGGAGGCCTACTCTAGAGGTTCAAAGAAAGGTGATTATTGATAAAGAAAGCAGTTTTAGGGCCTCGGTGCCCATTATATATACCTACAAAAGTGCCACGAGGAATTGATTATGTTGTGCTCAACAAACCAGATTTAAGCTAACTCTGATCATCTAGAAGACTATTATCTTGAGCAACAACCATCGAGAATTCACCAGCTTCATGTTGACCAATGCGTTTAACACTAGGTTAGTGAATCTAGTGAGTTTCTGTTGCTCCCACCATGCTTTGAATTTGTAAAAAAATGACATGTATATCCCTTGTGGATTGTTGCACCCTACAATAAGAGCATTGAATAAGAGATAAGGGGATGGTCATTAATTCAAGCTTGGTGGTGTCATGAACCCCTACAAAATATTGAAGGAAGCATTTTCTTATAGATAGGTAGTTAAAGATGTTCACTCAGTTAGAGGAAACTAAAAAATGTTTCTATGGATATTTTCCTGTTTCCTAAAGTTTTGAAAATGCATGTTCCAATACCTACAAGTATTTAGGAAATTTTACCTCTTTTTCCATCCCACACAATTTATTTCTATGTAATTCCTCTCTTTTTATCTCTAAGCACTATTCATCCCACACAAATTTATTTCTATGTAATTCCTCTCTTTTTATCTCTAAGCACTATTTATACCAGCTAAAAGAAAAGATTATAAAACAGGGACTAACAACCAAGTTAAGGGCTGCTTACCAAAGAAGATCTTGAAAGGTAACATATATTAGCATATGAGTTCAGTCTGCTCAAGGAATGGCCATTTTTTAATGTAATAGTAAACCCCTATATCCACATACAAAGAGGTATTTTTGTGCATTGAAAATTAGACTTAGAATTGTGGCTACAATTTAGATATTTCCACTCCACTTGAGGTAACTAAGTACTACTAAGAAATTTTTCATTTGGATTGGCCTTCCTAAAAAATAGTGTTAAAATTAGGCAACTATGGTCAAATTCCACTTTTAACAGTTCACATTATGGAGATAATGCTTTCATTGAATTCATCTTTTCGATAGGACCAAAATTGACCTAAAGATCATCTTATTTACACAAGAAGAAGTTGGTTTTTGAATTTATTTATCCACTCATGTATATTGGATTAGGTCGGCCCTAAGTACATGTACAATTGGATAGGTTGGAATAATCATCAAGTGGACCCTCATGGAAGCCTATATATAGAAGACACCTAAAGCTCATTTGAACACAATCATCAAGCACTTTATTCTCTCTTCTATTGTTTGGTTTTCACAAGATTGTTGGAGGAAAGCTCATGCAAAGGGTCTGAAACTACAGGATGAAGCTCGCACATGTCTAAGGTTTCTGAGTCTCGGATGCACAATCATAACTAACCATTTTCATCCCTAGACGCTTGCAATGTATGGTCAAGGGAGCATCTGGGAAGTCTCAAATTCTTGCATATAGTATCTCAGGGAGCATCTGGGAGGCCAGGGTTTATGCAGTCCAATTTGGCCTCGGATGCTTGCATGTCATTCACCCGGGAGCATCTAGGTCAGTGTAGATGCTCGCATAGAGTGTCTGGACGACTTTCCAAGACCAAAAGATGAATTATCAGTACTCTTAAGTTTTTTCTCAATGATAGCAATATTCAATAGTTGACTACAGTCAGTGACAGTGTATTACAATCCTTAGAATCATGGTTTTCAAGTATAAGCATGTTTCGGGTAATGTCATGGATGTTATAGTTATTTTTTTGCATAGATGAATATATGAATCATTGTAATCACTTTTTCTGAACTATTTGATGATGATCTAAGAAGGAGAATAATTTTCAAGGGTTTCCCCATAGCGGGTTTTTCCCTGGTCTCCAACTAATCCTAGTGTCTCTATGTGTGCATGATTTTCTTCTATTGTTCCTATATGTTCCGTTGCATTGATGATGATGATATTATTTTTTCTGCATATCTGCATATGATAATGAAATAATTATATAAATCAGAATAATTTTATAATGTTATGGGGTGAACTTAATGTGTTAATGAAGAAATGAAATTATTAAAGCAAAGAACAATGTAGCACTATGAAAAATTAACATGGTATCAAAGCTAGGTTGAAGAAAAGCCATGGAGATCACACCGATGATGACACCATTGATGGAAGCAAGAAGAGAATGGTGGAGACCTAAAATAATTCTAGGGTTTGAAGAAAACCCTAGGCAACTTGATTATTAGGGTTTGATGGATTCTATGAGGTTAGGGTTGGAAAGAAAACCCTGGTTTATGGAAAAGACATGAGATATAGTATGGTCAATGTAAAGAGGCTCAAGCACTTGTGATGAAGCCCTAGATGGGATAATCCAGAGTAGACCTGGTTGGATAATTGAAGGAAACATTGGTATATGACCTATGGATATTGATGGTTCTCGAAGGTTGGTTCAAGAGGAAGAGGATCACCTCTCATTGAAGATAAGTATTTCTTGACTTATGATGCTTCCTTATGTACTTACTTTTGTTTATACTTATGGATCTGATTATTATGATTATTGTCTATACTTCCTACATGTGTATTTAAGTATATGGATGTTTCTAACCAACTTGATGAGATATGATAAGTGGATCCTTATTGAGGATCATTTGAAATGTAGGAAAGGTGGCTAGAGCTGGAGAAGGGTAAAGATGATAAAGTGTTACACGATGCCTATGTGTAATGAGAAGGTACACATAGACAGGTTGATGGCATGAATGAAGATGAATGAAGTAGATTCCCAGTCAAAGGGAGAATCTCTTCTCAAGATTCTTACTCATATTACTATTTTCATTCTTTACTATTGAAGTATGATTTATGAGCATTAAACATTATTGAACTACAACAAAGTCACAAATATGAAGCTCACACAAAATTAGAGTTTATGTTCCGGACGCAGGCACAGAACTGGGAGATTTTGTCGCTAGACGCATAGATGCTAAGCCTAGGGTAACATCAAGGAATCTAAAGACACTCTCATGCTAACCTGAAGGAAGAATCCATGGGTTTGACTATAATTGACCATCATCCGAAGTTTTCTGAAGTTTTTTGAAGTCTAAATCAAGTTGTCTCTCAACTAATTTCTGAAGTTGAAATTTTGATCACAAAAAATTGAAGTTTTTTGCATGAACCCAGATTTTCACCTGGAGCATTTCAATCCTACATTTACAAAGACAAAAGATTTGTGAGAAAGAAAAGTTTAACATTTTCTATATAAGCATATACATATGCCATTATGACTTAACAATTGAGATTTGTGATACAAGAGATTTGGGTGACTAGTATAGATAAGTAGTGTTTAAAGTTTGACATGATGCTCGACAATGATTTAGAACTCTGACTTGATATTGAGATATGTTTTTGGACTATAGATCTCTTTATGATAGAAAATTTGGATTTGACCTAATGTCTAATTATTTGATCTGACGACTGATGATTTTCCTTGATGAAAATAATATATGAGTATAATCACTTCCGATGACTTATATTGTGACATAAATGACTTGTATTATGATTATGAAAATGACTTGATTGATATTGGATGATAAATGAAAACTTGTTGGCATGAGAATTGATATTGTGATATTGATGACTTTGATGAGATGACTTAGTTGATGGTACAATATTGATTTATGAAAAATTGAGCAAGTTGGTTTGGTAAAGTGTTATGTTTGTAGAGAGCATTTCATGAAGCTAGCTTCCTGATCTAGATATGTCCACATTGACTGTTATCTAGTGAAGTTTAGATGATGTGTTCCAAAGTATGACTTTGATTTTGGTTTTGGGTTTTATACACCGATGGTCTACTCTTGACAAGTAATGAGCCTTCGATGATCTAAGTAAGAGGGAGATGGCTTATAAAGTTTGAAATAAGAAATCATGGCATGATGAATCAATTTTTGAAATTTGGGAAAAGATCATATATATTGCAAAGTTATTGAAGAAGTATTTGAAGTATGAAATGAAAATCCTTCGACACTTCAATTAAATGTTGGCATTATGTTTTCTGGTATGACTGTATGTTACAGATGTTGCACTTGATGGCAACTCCAGTGGCAAGGCTCTCAGTTTGTTGAAAATTAAGAAAGACGCAGGAAACCAGTTCAGAAGGTGCGTACCCGCAGGTACACCATGCCAGATCCGCGTCCGAAGACGCAGGGCAGCCGTTCAGGGGGTGCGTCCACCCAGTGCACACATTTCAAGGCAGAGAAAAAGCTCGTGGGGGTTTCTTGTGTTGTTTCTAGCCGACGGTTTTGTGTTTCTATGGTGTCGGCCCGCGGTATTGTTCCATGTTTTGAGGAGGAGCTTGCCTATATAAAGCAAGGAGATCATTTGGCTAAGTGTATCTTATCTTGTGGAATATCTTATTGGGTGAGATCTGGTCTAGATCTAAAAGGCGAATCTACTAAAGGACTGAGATCTCTTTGGTGCAAGATCAGATCTGTAGATCTGACTGTTTGGGTTACACTTAAGGTCTTGAATTCATTCATACCCAAAGGGACGCAGGTACAGTGAAAGGAAAGCGCGCCGGGACGTAGTACAGAGTCCGGAGATCTGCGCCGAGACGCAGGGCAGTTGAAGTTCAGGTGCGTCTGGGACGCAGCTCAGTGACAATAGATCTGCATGGGGAAGCAGAGCGATCAAGGTTCAGGTGCGTCTCAGAAGCAGAAGGACGCGGCGCGATAGTGTTTTCAGGTGCGTCTCTGAGCAGAAGGACGCGGCGCTATTGTGTTTTTGGGTGCGTCCCTGAAGCAACAGAACGCTGAGCAGTTGAAGGAACAGTGCGTGGGTACGCAGCGCAGCAGAAGGATATCTGCGTGTGGACGCAGAGTAGCAGAAGGTGAACTGCGTCTGGTCGCAGGCCACAGAAAGAAAAGCGGCGTCTGGTCGCAGGTCACAGAAAGAAAAACTGCGTCTATGTCTTAAGATGTTCTGTTGATTGAATTTCTCTGTTGATAAGGTGTTCTGGGTTAGTTCTGTTATTGCTGATCTGATATCTGTAGTGATCTGTAACTGTTATGTATTTGTTGATCATCTGATGCTTCATGAAAAGAAGTAGGGGGTTGTAGCTCCCTTCCAGGAGTAGACTTGAAAACGAGAGAGAGAGAGAGAGTTGTAGCTCTCTGCAGGTTGCAGCCTGCGTACTGGTAAAGGACTGCACCAGTACAAAATCATTGTAAAAGAAGTTTCTAAATTGAAAGAAGATAGAGACATATTGCAGCAGGTGGTTTTCACCCACATTGGGTTTCCACCTTACATCTTGTGTTCTTTGGTGTGACTATCTGTTTTTCATGCTCATTATTTTATGGTACTGACATGCTAAAATAATTCAAGGATCAAAAAAAGGAAGATTTATTAAATTGCTAGATAATACTGATTCACCCCCCCCTCTCAGTATTATTTCCAACAATTGGTATCAGAGCAGGTCCTTCAGAGAAGCTTGATCGCTTGAAGGTAGATCGTTCATCATGAGCAACTACGAGAGAGAAGCATCAATCAGGCCACCAATTTTTGATGGGACAAACTTCAATTATTGGAAGGTAAGAGTTACTGCATATCTTCAATCTCTTGGTACAGAAGTTTGGGACATTGTAGAAACAGGCTATGCTTTTCCTTCAGCTACTCCTACAGATCCAGCTGAGAAAAAGAAGTATGAAACAAATGCAAAAGCAGTCAGTACTCTATTAGGAAGTATATCCCAAACAGAATTCATGAAGGTAATGCACTTCAAATCAGCAAAAGAGATATGGGACAAAATGATCACGAGCTATGAAGGAGATGAACAGGTAAAACAAGCTAAACTTCAAACTCTCAGGATTCAATATGAGACTCTCAAGATGTATAATGATGAAAGTGTGGCTAATTATTTTCTTCGGGTAGATGAGATTGTTAATTGTATGAAAAATTTGGGTGAAGAAATAAAAGAGGCTATAGTAGTTCAAAAGATTCTAAGATCATTATCCCCCAAGTTTGAATCTAAAGTATCTGCAATAGAAGAAAAGGAAAATCTCCGTGTTCTCACTATGTCTCAGCTACATGGAATTCTAACTGCTTATGAAATGAGAAAGGGAGGTCCATCAGACAGAAGGGAAGCTGCTTTTAAGGCATCAGGCAAAGAAGATTACTATGAAGCAAGCCATGTTCCAGAAGAAGAGGAAGAAGAATCAAATTTTGTCAGAAATCTTCAAAGGGGTTCTGGAAGGTTCAGAGGTAAGCTACCTTTCAAATGCTTTGCTTGTGGAAGAGTAGGTCATTATGCTGCAAAATGTCCTTATAAGGATAAAGGAAAGGAACCTGCTAGATGGAACAAGAAACAAAGTGCAAATAAGAAAAGCTACTATACCCATGAAGATAGTGATGGTCTATCAAACAGTGATGAAGATGAACGAGGTAATGAATATAAGTTATTAATGGCATTTGAAGATGATGATTATATGGATGCTATAGATGTGGATAACCTTTATGATGAAATCACTAGACTCAAGAGATGTATAGAAGAAAAGAATGTGATCATTGATACTCTACAATTTCAAATTGATGAAAAGGAAAAACATCTTGAAAAACTAGAAGGAGAAATTGTTGGTCTTAGAAAAGAGATTGAGAAAACAAAAGCTATTAATCTTAAGTTTGTCAAAGGATCTGAAACTTTGGATAAGATTATCAATGTGCAGCGGTCTCCTCTAAACAAGACAGGTCTGGGCTACAGTGGAGAAACCTCTCAAGCATCCACCTCAAACAGTTATCTTGATGCAGCAAGAAGAAATGAGCAAAAGAACAATGAAGATCATCAGGTAAAGCAAGGACGAATTACAAATAGAAACTATCAAGGGCAATCCATCTTAAGGGTGAACCAGCCACAGGTAAAATCTTCTCAATTTGGTCCAAGAATAGATGAATATAGAAATTACAATCAGTTGGCTGGTAGATTCGATAACCGCAGAAGTTTCTTCAATGGACAATGCTTTTCTTGTCATAACTTTGGCCACAAAGCAGCTCAATGTGTTGCATATAAAACAATCATGACTAGGGAAGCTCAAAAACAAAGAAGTATGACAGGGATGACAAAAAGGACCTATAACAACTTTTCAGTTCTTGAAAATGAAGTCGAATGTTCTATTTGCAATAACTTTGGTCATGAAGAATATGAATGCAGGAGCAGGTTTCAGCAGAAAAAGGAGCAAGCCTCAAGCACCAAAACATGGAGAATAAAGGAACCTCAAACAGAAAGATGTGGAATAGCATTTTATGCAGAAGGACAGGAAAATCTATGGTACATTGACAGTGGATGTTCGAAGCATATGACAGGTGATAAAGAAAAACTTGAATCTTATTCTGCTCTAGAAAAAGGAAAGAAAGTCTCTTTTGGAAATGATACTCCTGCAACCATAAAAGGAAAAGGCATTGCTCAGTTAAAAGAAAAGGTCAAAGCTGGAAATGTTTTGTATGTTGATGGATTGAAGCATAATCTTCTAAGTGTCAGCCAGATGTGTGATCAAAGAACCGAGGTTATTTTCAGATCGAATGGATGTCTTGTTCGTGATCTTGATACAGGTAAAACAGTACTCAAAGGCAAAAGAACTCCAAATAATCTGTACATATTTGAAGAAGGACAACAACAATGCTATCTGAGCAAGGATGAAGAGCACTGGTTATGGCATCGAAGGTTGGGACATCTAAGCTTCTCACAAATAAGGAAAGCATGCAAATATCAGGCAGTTCGTGATCTTCCAGATATCAAAATTCCTGACAACACCATATGCAGATCATGTCAGTTTGGAAAACAAACCAGAACTAACTTTCCAGAGAAAGAAGGATCAGCTAGCATGCCTCTTGAGCTAGTACATACAAATACATGTGGTCCATTTAGGAAAAGAACACCTAGAGGAGAGGAATACTTGATATTATTTATTGACGATTTCTCCAGGTTTGTCTGGTTAGGACTTATGAAGCACAAAGATGAAGCATTCGAAAAATTCAAATCCTTCAAAGCCTTGGTTGAAAATGAATCAGGTCACAAAATTAAGTGCCTCAGATCCGACAGAGGTGGGGAATTTACTTCAAATGAATTTTTTGATTTCTGTGATGAACATGGGATAAGGAGAGAATTTTCTACAGCTAGAACTCCTCAGGAAAATGGAGTTGTTGAAAGAATGAACAGAACAATCCAACAAATGGCTCGTGCTATGCTTGATGAATCAGGAACTCCCGCAACTTTCTGGGGTGAAGCTGCACATGCTGCGGTTGTTATTCTCAACAAAACAAATGTTCGGGTGAACAGCACTCAAACTCCTCATGAGCTTTGGAGTGGCAGAACTCCTTCGGTAAAACACTTCAAAATCTTTGGAAGCAAATGCTATATCAAGAATACTGATGAACAGCTTGGCAAACTTGAACCTAGAGCAGATGAAGGCATTCTTCTTGGCTATTCTCCACATAGCAAAGCATACAAATGCTACAATAAAAGACTTGGCAGAATTGTTGACAGCATTGATGTAGTGGTTGATGAGAAGGGATACATGCCTAGGCAAGTACATCATGAAGATATAGAAGAAGATGAAGGCTACTCTCAAAGACAGAATAATGAAGAAGAAGAACCCCAAGGAGAACCTCAAGAAGAACCAGAGGAGCAAACAAGAATAGAAGAGAAAACTCCATCCAGATATGTTCAGAAGAATCATCCAGAATCTCAGATTGTGGGGCAGAAAGAAGCAGGTGTACAAACAAGAAGAACAGTTGCAGAAGCCTCAAGCTATTTGGCATTACTCTCCTCTACTGAACCACAAAATATGAAAGAAGCATGCAAAGATGAATGTTGGGTGAAAGCAATGGATGAAGAACTTGAGCAAATCGAAAAGAACAACACTTGGGAGCTGGTTCCTAGACCAAAGGATAAGAATGTTATCGGAACAAAGTGGGTCTTCAAAAATAAATTGAATGAAAATGGAGAAGTAATTAGAAACAAAGCCAGACTTGTTTGTAAAGGGTATGCGCAACAAGAAGGAATAGACTTTGAAGAAACTTTTGCTCCTGTTGCAAGACTTGAGGCCATCTGAATGTTCCTTGCTCTCTCAAGTTTTCAAAACTTCAAAGTATTTCAAATGGACGTGAAATCAGCCTTTCTAAATGGAGACTTGGAAGAAGAAGTGTACATTGAACAGCCAGATGGGTTCATTCTTGGAAATGATCCAAATCTTGTATGCAGATTGAAAAAGGCTCTCTATGGTCTCAAACAAGCTCCAAGGGCTTGGTACTACCGGTTGGACAAATATCTTCATCAACAAGGTTTTTCAAAAGGTTCAACAGATAGCAATCTGTATATAAAAGTTGAAAATGACAAATTGCTAATACTTGTTGTGTATGTAGATGACATTATTTTTGGCAGAAATGAAGAAGCTATGAGTCAAAGCTTTGCCTCGGTCATGCAGAAAGAATTTGAAATGTCCTTGCTAGGAGAACTGACATATTTTCTTGGTTTGCAAATCCAACAAAAGGAAGGAGGAATCTTTTTATCTCAAACCAAGTATCTCAAACAGATTTTGAAGAAATATGGCATGGAAGATGCAAAACCTGTATGTACACCCATGGTCACAGGATGTAGTCTCAGTGCAAATGATGAATCTGCTGCAGTACATCAACCAACCTACAGATCTATGATTGGAAGTTTACTATATTTGACAGGTACCCGACCGGACATCATGCATGCAGTTGGAATAGTTGGAAGATTTCAGGCAAATCCAAAGGAGACTCATCTTCAGGCAGTAAAGAGAATTTTCAAATATCTTCAAGGGACTCAAAATTATGGCTTATGGTACCCTAGAGATACAGATCTTACTCTTCATGCTTATACAGATGCAGATTGGGCCGGAAGCGTGGATGACAGGAAAAGCACAAGTGGTGGTGCGTTCTTTATGGGTTCCAGACTGGTATCTTGGTTCAGCAAGAAACAGAGTTCGATTGCCTTGTCTACAGCTGAAGCAGAATATGTTGCTGCTACATCTTGTTGCACCCAACTTCTTTGGATGATGCAGACTTTGCAGGATTTTCAAATCACTTGTACACCACCTATCCCCATCTTATGTGATAACACAAGTGCAATCAGCATCTCAAAGAATCCGGTTATGCATTCAAAAACCAAGCACATACCAATCAAGTATCATTTTCTCCGGGAACAAGTGCTTGAACAGAAGGTCAAGTTGGAGTATGTTCCTTCTAAGGAACAAGTGGCTGATATTCTCACCAAACCATTGCCCAGGGACACTTTTGAGTACCTCAGGCAAAAGCTGGGGGTTGTTGATGCATCATCTTATTGTTGAACCTTTTCTGATTGATGGTACAGGTTCAGGGGGAGCATATAATGCATTGTTGGCATTATGGAGGATGGTCAGAAGGAGATCTTGGAAATAGCTGCAATATGTCTCTATCTCTTTCAAGGAGGATTATGGTTCTTTGGATCTGGTTCAGGGGGAGCATGATCTTAGGGGGAGCATACCCTTTGCCCTTGATGTCAAAGGGGGAGAATGAAGCTGAAGTTTGAAAGGTTGCCATCAAGTCCAAAGGGGGAGATTGTTGGCATTATGTTTTCTGGTATGATTGTATGTTACAGATGTTGTACTTGATGGCAACTCCAGTGGCAAGGCTCTCAGTTTGTTGAAAATTAAGAAAGACGCAGGAAACCAGTTCAGAAGGTGCGTACCCGCAGGTACACCATGCCGGATCCGCGTCCGAAGACGCAGGGCAGCCGTTCAGGGGGTGCGTCCACCCAGTGCACACATTTCAAGGCAGAGAAAAAGCACGTGGGGGTTTCTTGTGTGGTTTCTAGCCGACGGTTTTGTGTTTCTATGGTGTCGGCCCGCGGTATTGTTCCATGTTTTGAGGAGGAGCTTGCCTATATAAAGCAAGGAGATCATTTGGCTAAGTGTATCTTATCTTGTGGAATATCTTATTGGGTGAGATCTGGTCTAGATCTAAAAGGCGAATCTACTGAAGGACTGAGATCTCTTTGGCGCAAGATCAGATCTGTAGATCTGACTGTTTGGGTTACACTTAAGGTCTTGAATTCATTCATACCCAAAGGGACGCAGGTACAGTGAAAGGAAAGCGCGCCGGGACGCAGTACAGAGTCCGGAGATCTGCGCCGAGACGCAGGGCAGTTGAAGTTCAGGTGCGTCTGGGACGCAGCTCAGTGACAATAGATCTGCGTGGGGACGCAGAGCGATCAAGGTTCAGGTGCGTCTCAGAAGCAGAAGGACGCGGCGCGATAGTGTTTTCAGGTGCGTCTCTGAGCAGAAGGACGCGGCGCTATTGTGTTTTTGGGTGCGTCCCTGAAGCAACAGAACGCTGAGCAGTTGAAGGAACAGTGTGTGGGTACGCAGCGCAGCAGAAGGATATCTGCGTGTGGACGCAGAGTAGCAGAAGGTGAACTGCGTCTGGTCGCAGGCCACAGAAAGAAAAGAGGCGTCTGGTCGCAGGTCACAGAAAGAAAAACTGCGTCTATGTCTTAAGATGTTCTGTTGATTGAATTTCTCTGTTGATAAGGTGTTCTGGGTTAGTTCTGTTATTGCTGATCTGATATCTGTAGTGATCTGTAACTGTTATGTATTTGTTGATCATCTGATGCTTCATGAAAAGAAGTAGGGGGTTGTAGCTCCCTTCCAAGAGTAGACTTGAAAACGAGAGAGAGAGAGAGAGTTGTAGCTCTCTGCAGGTTGCAGCCTGCGTACTGGTAAAGGACTGCACCAGTACAAAATCATTGTAAAAGAAGTTTCTAAATTGAAAGAAGATAGAGACATATTGCAGCAGGTGGTTTTCACCCACATTGGGTTTCCACCTTACATCTTGTGTTCTTTGGTGTGACTATCTGTTTTTCATGCTCATTATTTTATGGTACTGACATGCTAAAATAATTCAAGGATCAAAAAAAGGAAGATTTATTAAATTGCTAGATAATACTGATTCACCCCCCCCTCTCAGTATTATTTCCAACATTAAATTGGAAACTAATAGTTGATTGAAGGATTTTTAACATTCATTTGTGTATCTACATTATATGCATAGAACCTAATTTGATTCATGATTGAGCCGCTTCATACACGTTGCGTTTCTTCCAAGCATCTTTCTAGATATTTGCATGAGGTGATCTATTCTTGGTCTGAGATATTCTTCCTATGATATATGACTGTATGGATATGTTGATGTTGATTGGGATTGTTATTGATGATATTAGCACATATGAGTGCTTTCCTAGTATGATATATGTCATGGTGAGAGGTCCGTAGCATGACCGAGGTTGAGTACAATGTTGCTAGCATGGCTAGCTATGGAGCAGAATAAATAAATGTTTGAAGAGATGTTTGAGAAAGTTTTGAATATGACATCGATACATTACGATGACATATAGAGGCATAAAGTCCCATACATATAGTTGGGACCGAGATACTCTCATATATTGAGACAATTCAGTTGTATGAGACAAGCTTAGGCTTGTGTCTGACACCTCCTTGAGAGGGAGGATGATTATGGTATCCTTTTGATATTTATATGATTATTTCTGTTCTAACATGATATTTGATTTGATGTCATGTATGAACAAGAGACAAATTCTACTGATACATGATGATTACCTGATAAAATTATGATGATATGAGTATGATGAGACCAACGCTGATTGACGACACTAAGCCAAGCTCTTCCTCCCATGTCTGAGCTCCCAGGGTATGGAATTGAGATAGAGGGCTCCTGGGGTTGAGGGAACTATAGATAATAGGGTATCACCCCTATCTGTTACCCATAGTGTTGGAGTAGTAGCTCTTGGTCTTTGCAGAGTATACCCCATTTGGCATCATACCCACAAGTTGGGCTTGTTGGGATTATCTACCTTTGTCCAGCCAATGGGTGAGGAGGCTTGGGGGCATGAGATCCTTACCTCTTGTAAGTTGAGTATCTCACCCAAGCCAAGATTATGATGTAGGTTTTCTACCACATCACTATGGAGGATCATTTTTTGGAAGATCAATAGGCAATAGGATGGGTTGAGTAGTAGCTCCCTAATATGGCTCTAGGTTGAGGTGTGCTCACTAACGATATGTTTTCCAATGATAATATTATATGAGATATCTGGGTAATAGCCTGATGACTGATACTTCAGGTAGTAGCCCGCTGACCGACATTCTACGTAGTAGCCCACTGATCAACATTCTGGGTAGTAGCCCACTAAAAGATATTCTAGGTAGTAGCTTGCCGACAAAGATTCCAAGTAGTAGCCTATTGGTAGAGATATCTTATAGTAGCCAAACAAATATAGGGTGGTATCTTAAGCTCCCCTTCGATGAAAAATTATTCTTCTTCTAAATTCAAGAATATTCAGCATATGAGTAAGGACGATAAAGAGATAAGAAAGGGTTCGATTGAGATGTAAATTAATGATTTGTGATGATGATCATGTCATGATGACTGCATGATAAAGATGATTAGTGATGATACACGAAGATGCTTGAGATACTAGGATGGCATATTAATCAATGGACAAATATTGGCATATGAAATTCTCCCGAGTTGAGAGGGAGTGCTAAAATTAGGAAACTATGGTCAAATTCCACTTTGGATAGATCACACGATGGAGATAATTATTGCATGAAATTCCTCTTATTGAGAGGACCAAAATAAACGTAAAGATCATCTTATTAGGACGATCAAAAGTTGGTTTTTGAATTTATTTATGCACTCATGTATATTGGATTAGGTCGGCCCTAAGCACATGTACAGTTGGACAGGTCAACCTAATCATCAAGTTGTCCCTCATGGAAGCCTATATATAGAAGATACGCAAGCTCATTTGAACACAATAATCAAGCACTTTCTTCTCTCTTCTATTTTTTGGTTCGCATGGGTCTATTGGAGGAAAGCTCACGCCAAGGGTTTGAAACTACAGGAAGAAGCTTGGACATGTAACTAAGGATTTTCATCCCTAGAAACTTGAACAATATGGTAAAGGGATCATCTGGGAAGTATCAAACGCTCACACGCAGTGCTTAAGGGAGCATCTAAGAGGCTAGGTTTTCGGTAGTCTAGTTTGGCCCCAAACGCTTGCATGTAGTTCACATGGGAGTGTCTAGGTCTGTCTCATATGCTCACATAGAGTGTCTTAGGGAGAGTTCAGGACCAAAAGATGAATTATTAGTACTCTAAAGTTTTCTCTCAGTGACAACAGTATTCAACAATTGACTACTATCAGTGATAATGCATTACCTTCCTTAGAATCATGGTTTTCGAGTACAAGTATGTCCTAGGTCATGTCATGGTTTTAAAGTTATTTTGTTTCATAGATGAAGATATGAATCATTGTACTCTCTTTTTCTAAGCTATTTGATGACGATCTAAGAAGGAGAATAATTTGCAAGGATTTTCCTCGAAGTAGGTTTTGCCCTGGTCCCCAACCAACTGCAGTGTCTCTATGTGTGCATGATTTTCTTCTATTGTTCCTTTATGTTCTTATGCATTGATGATGATGATATTTTTGTTTCTACATAGTTTCATATGTTGATGAATAATGATGTAAATTTGAATAATGTTATAATTTTATTAGGTCAACTTAATGTGTTAATGAAGAAATGCAATTGTCAAAGCAAAGAAAAATGTAGCACTATGAAAAATTAACAAACAGAGGTTTAATGAACTCTTTACTTGTGTATGAAGTATGCATGTATCTGTTTGCTTCTTGTAGAAAAATAATGATTTTGACTTCATTATTCTCAAATGGATAATAATGAAGTATTTCCAATCCAAAAAGGGAATATTTGTATACAAGATTTATAGCTAAGACTATCCTCCATAGAAGAGCTCGTGATGTAGCATATATTTGTATATTACACTTCATAAGTTACTCATAAAAAATATTCCAATTGAAAAATACTATCATTTTGTTTTCCTTTTGGAGAAAGATAAGAAAAGTACACACTCACATTCATCATATGAACTCAAGAATTCCTCGAATATGGACATATCTAGGAATGATAGACATGCCAAGTCCAAATGTTTATTGTTTTCTTGGTAATTCCTGAAGAAGAGGCATATCAAATACAACCTAGGTGTATAATCTACCTATTTCCCATTATACATATTTTTATCAGCTTTCATTAAAGATTCTAATGTATAAATGGAGAACCTTGTGATATTATTTGTTGCATGCAAGTAACTCGAACTACTAGTGTCCAGCATAAACCTCAGACATAACATTGATTCATGTAAACATATCAACATTTTAAAATTACATATCATACTTGTTGAACCTAGGGTCAAAGATTATGGTCCCATCTATACACAGTTCCATCAAAATCTATGAATTCCTTCTTTCCATTAGTAGGGGTGTGAGCCCTTTCATTTGCATCATCTAATTGTCTCTCAACCTCTTCTCTTACACTATGTACATATACCTATGACCTCTTTATTTTTCTAGAGATCAAATCCTCTACTTTCCTCACCTCCTCTTTCCATCTAAGGAAATCATCATCATTATCCAAAGCCTTCAAGTAAGCACCAGAGGTGTGGGATGTATTCTTATACCCATTAACTTAGGGTTGACTATCAAACTAATTTTTTGAGTAACTAACATCATCATCATATGAATTTAACTATTTTAATTAGAAATAACCAATGAATATAATTCTTAAATGGAAGATAGTGGCATCCAATCATTTATTCCCTCAACCCATAACATTGTACCCTCTGTGAAGTAGCCTTATGAATAGCTTTTTGCATAGAAAATCTAAAAGTGTTTTAGTATTGATAACTAGAGTACTATATAACAATAAAAATCATAAGTTCATGTTATACTGTAATATATCTAACAGATCAGAAGCATGTATACAATCTCCTCATAGTAGGTTCTAGTACTGATGTCATAATCGAGAAAAGTGTGAGCATTAAAAGTCTAAATCATAACCAAATTAGCAATAGAAAATGTTCATGTCGAAGGATATATCATACTTTTTCAAGTTTCGATACCTACCCCCCAATAATTTTCACTTGTAGCTAGAGCATACACGTCTTCTCCAGTAAAGTGATTTGGATCAACACCTCCAAAAACAAACTCTCCCCCTTCACTATCATCTGCATTATGGTTCATTCAGAGAGAGAAAACTAGATTTTTCACAAGGAATTCATTGACCACGTTATACATATTCAAAAGGAAAGTAAAACATGTCAGCCAATAATGCAAATTTTTGGAAAGCATAGTGGAAGCTAAAAGGAATGAGCATAAGGTTCTAGCTATAATATTTGAGATAATCAACTCAAACAAGGAGGAAGCTAACGATTTATAAGACCAATTACTTTCCCTGGAATCCAAGACAGTTAAGACAACACTAACAAATGCAAATAATATGAAAATACTTGAATATCAAATAAATGGATCTCTTAAATATAGCAATACATTGAGGGACATCATTCATGCCATAGAATAGATATAAATGAGATCTTACCAGACCAATACGACATTCTAAACAACAATTTTCTTAAATCCCAAGACCAATATACCATTAAAATTTGAAGCTAAGGATGTTATGCCCAATTCATAAGTAGCCTCGGTAAAATCCTATAAAACAATAAAACTTTGAGTGTCCATGAAAGAATGATTCATAAAGAAAGGTGTTATAAATGTCTAAGAAATTTATGAAAATTGGGATACATTACTAACCTAATCTTTAACAATGATGTTTCGAACATTAACATAATCCTCACTTAGGTAACCAAACATTAAAATATTTCCATAGTGATGGTTAGGCAATAGAAATTGAGTTGCAAATAATAACCTTAGCATAATGTTTAATTGAATGAAATATCCCATACATGATGTGTGTAAAAGAAAAGAAAAGTACTACTCAAATATGTTAGATGACTCAACATCACAGTCATAATTGATAAATATGTTGACCAAAATTTGGGAATCTATACAAATTTTGCCTAACAAGTGAAGAACTGTCATCGAACTCCTCCTAAAATTGAGGAGATGAAAATAATAATAGGTTTACAATGTTACATAGGATGAGTGTAAAATTTCAACTATATGTAAGGTCACATACTAGCCTAAATATTTGTATATATGTTTTGTAATAATCAAGACTCGAGAGGAGAAAGTTTAATAAATCATTACATCATATAGTAGGACTAACTAACAATTTAAGGGAAGAGACCTTTGGTAATATCATTCACCTTAAATTTCTACTCTTATTATATGTTTTGATTTGGTTGTCATTCTAGCCTTCACCAATTTTTTTATTGATGAATGCAATTAAGGTTTTTACGCTACAAGCTCTATTATGGGATGCAAGTGCCACCAATGTTGCCTTTTCTTTTTCTTTAATAAATCGAGTATGCTCCAAGGGAAAGGTTTTGATTCGTAATATTTTGTTTAAAAGAGGTTTGTTGTTTTGTTATGAATTTCTAACACCATAACTCTACCTAGACACTAACAAGGATCAAAGGTTATCACCATGGTTTGTAATATGGCCATATATAATTGTTATTAAGAAGGAACAATAGTTCCTCTTGTGTGTCTTCACAACGAAAATCACTATCATCACATTAGAGACAAACCCACTTGTAACACACCTGTTTCTCTGCCAATAATGAGGTGATTATAGTTAGGTTTGTACACCAAAAGAAGGAAAAATCAATTCAACAATCACTAGAAAACATACTTTAAGTAATCATGTTCATCTATTTTTAAATTGATTTTAAAACAAGCTACAGTCTAATATTAGAATGTTCCTTTCACATATTTTAGTGTGCTCCTTTTTTAGGTGACTCACAATTCAAGTTTCTAAGGTTTCTACAAACATTTAGAGGAACATGTGCCTCTTTGAAACTTAAAACAACTAGGAACAACCAATTACAAGGAACAGTTCAATCCTTTATTAGTCAATTTGTAACAATATGTATGTACATAATTTCTTAGATACAATTTTATGAGTAACTAAAATAAAATCACACAAAGTGAATCAAACATGAAATATAAACATAATTTCTAGAGGAATCAAAGACCTATTACATACTATTCATACCTATCAATAATTATAAGGGTTCCAAATTTTTCAACTAGGGTCTCCCTTTTTTTGCTCAATAATTTACATATTCCATGCATCAATCAAATATGGTCCTCAGTTAATCATAGTTTAACAATTCAAATCCCTACAAAAATTTTAAAAAGGAGACATGAGTAAACGAAACTTTTGTTACACTATCATCATGAAATGAGTTGGAATTTTTTTTTTTAGGGTTCACAAAGGAGTTCAACGTGGTATGTCAGACTTGTATGCAATTTTGTGTAGCTCATTATAGGGATTTTGTGCTCCTACACTTCACATACCTTTCTCTGGTACATGATTCTATGCCATCTTTAATAATTTGGAACCTTGTATAAGGTTTTGTGTCCATTGTTGAGTCGAATTGTGAATTTCATTGTAAAAGACTTTACAATTCCTTAACAATGTCTTGTGGCCCAACTTAATATATGGGTAAGTCCAAAACTTCATATATATATATATAAAAAGACAAAATTTGAATTTTACCCTAGTCATTTTAGAATTTTCTTGTGATTAGCATATGGGCCTATTTATACTCTATTTCCCTGAAATGAATCATATGTATTAATGAATTTTGGATATCACTACGGAAGCATAGTTTCAAAGGGATGAAAGCAATCGATGTCATCCAAAAACAAAGTATATTTTAGTTCTTGTTAGAAGCTTGTTACATGTAAATCTATTTGGATAAGAAACTCAATAAGAAATTACTAACACCAAACATTGTCCCATATAATATTAAATGAGTTTGCAAAAGAATAATTAATTTACTAGGTTCTTTATTACTATACTCTAAATTATATACTCAACATAGAGCATGGCATGTGATAATTTTCACTTCGAGTAGTAACATATATGGAAAATATACCAAGTCTATAATTTGCATCACTATGTCTATAATTTCTTAGGCATTTACATCACTGTGAAGTGCCAAAATGTTTTCCAAAAGGTGAGTACATGGACAAAAATTATGTTTTTCCTTTTTTCCCTTCATCCCAACCATAGACAGATTGTCTACATACTTTACATACACTTGTCACCCCCAAGCATGGCAGTTCAGATGATCACATAACTAGAGAATAGTAGGGAACCCAGAGGTACAAAATTACCTCCAACCTTATGGCTTGATGAACATCCATTTACAGGATTGTCTAGGGTTACATAGGTAAAATACACCCACCCACCAACCAAGAGGGATTCCATAGGAGTGAGCCTCCACCCTCTTCCTAATTCAGGCTAGTCCAGGGATCCCAAAGGTAAGATACACATTCACCCACCAACAACAAGGGATTCTAGAGGTAAGACACCACCACCCTCTTCTGAATTCATGCATCAAAGATCGAATTTTCACCCTAATCTCATTTACATAGTAAACATATTCACTCAAAGTAAGGAAGAAAAAAACTACTACTATTTAATGTACAAACCACTAAAGATAGCTTTAAGAAATTATGTATAGAACAAAGATTGGATGCAATAACTCACCAAGAGAAAATCAATGATATAAGTCCTTAGTTTCTTCTTAATGTGTTAATTTAAATCCCCAGTTCCTTTTGGGAATGCAATTCTGCCCTACTCTTGTTTTTGCACTATGGTCTCTTCCCTTCCTTGTGCTACTCCCCAATACTCTTCATTTTTTTATTCTTCTATTGTTTGATTTCAGTTTCTAATTAGTTAGGGATCTTGTAATCAGATAGAGTCTTGCCTCCAAAATAAATTTCATTTCATTTACAGGCACATTCTTTTGTAACGTGTTTATAACGCCCTTTATGCATGCATCACTTTCATAATAACATTGATAGTCACACACATATATAATTGTAAATATGTTTATAATAATTTTCATAACTGTATTTGTCATTTATGTTTATAATAGTATTAATGGTACTCACACATGTAATAATAATTGTGAATTCACATAAATAATTACACTTACGAAATTAATCGCAACACCACTATATGAAATGTAGAAATTCGCACTGTAGATCAATAGATTATGCAATATACTAAAGCAAAATACAAGATCTACTTCTACAACAAACTTTGTGGAAGCTTAATCGAATTGAGCAAGATCAAATAGAACACATATAACAGATGAATAGAAATCAATCACACATGAACACAAAAGAATACTCTGGGGAAAGCCTCAGCTAAAAACCCCGATCTTTGTATTATCATACAAGTGGAAATATGTTTAGATTACACAAAGAATCAGCTCACAAGCTATCCTTCTCTCTGCACAATCGAACAATACAACTCACAAACTGAATATACACAAGATATGCCTTCCCTCAACCCTCCAATCCTCCTATTTCCTTGCGCAGTTTCTCCTAGGTCCTCCAGATGCAACCTCTGTGATTCTCACCTCACACACTGCTCACTAAACTCAGAAGTAACTACGCAATCCTGAAGGAGATGAATTCCCTCTGCATGCAAGAGATATCCTCCAAGGAATACTCCTGGAACTGATAGTACACTGTCCCATCATCTGATCTCAACTAGGTCTCTGTCTGAACTGACATGCATGAGTTATTTATGAGAGAATATTTAGTTATCCCAAGTTCAACAGTTACATGCATGCATGCATTAACTAACTGAACTCACAATTAGTTCAAAAAACTATTTGAACTAATCTAGCTGGACTTAACTCAGTTAACTAAGCTAACTAATTACAACTCATCCTTATCTTTTTAACTAAGGGATAAATTCCTCAATTAATGGGATAACTTTTACATGTCCTCACACAAACTTCATGTTTGATTTTCTACAACTAATTAACTCAAGATTAATTAATTAATTATTTTACAAACATCTACTAAGATCAAATTCAAATTTTACTTCTCTATTTTAGTTTAGGGACTAAAAATAGGAAGGTATCCTGAAATGCTATTTATAGTAGTGCTAATTTTAACACTTCTATTTTTAGCATTTCTTGTTGCTATTTTCAACACTCCCTCTCAACAAGAAAGGGATTATCAGTGACCCCAATCCTATCTCTATGGAACTCGAACTTGCATTTTGACAATGCCTTAGTCAAAATATCTGCATCTTGTTCCTCGGTCAAAACATACAGCAACAACATGATCCTCTTAACCACACAGTCACGAAGATGGTGATACCGAATATCAATGTGCGTGGACCTGTCATGAAAAATTGGATTCTCAGAGAGTTTGATACAACTCTGATTATCACAGTAGATCATTGTTGGATCCATCCTCTGACCAAACAATCCCACTAGAATCTTCCGCATCCAAATGGCCTCACATGTAGCCTGATTAGTAGCCATGTATTCAGCCTCTACTAAGCTAAGTGCAACTAATCTCTGCTTCCTGCTGTACAAAGAAACTGCAGTTGAACCAAGGTTGAAGATTCCTCCAGAAGTGCTCTTCCAGTCTGATGGACTCCCTGCCCAATCCGCATCTGTGAAGCCCTAAAGCTTCACTCCCTTTGTCCGTCTGTACCACAATCCAAACTATGATATGCCTCTGAGGTATCTCAGCACATGCTTTGCTGCCTTCCAAAACAGCTTGGTAGGGTGAACCATATCTTGACGCAGCTGGTTCACTGCAAAGCATAAGTATGGTCGTGTGTTCACAAGATACATAAGTGAACCCACAAGCTGCCAATAAACAGTAGCAACTACCTCACCTGAAGTAGCATCCTCCTTCCTCCAATTCCCAACTAGAGGAGTTTGCATGGGTTTGCACTTCTCCATATGGAACCGCCTGAGGATCTCATTGGCATACTTGCCTTGAGACACAAAAACTTCTCCATCTCTCTGCCACACTTCCATGCCTAGAAAGTAGTGCATAAGACCCATGTCTTTCATTTCGAACTCTCTTGCAAGGTCCTCCTTGCAAGACTGGATCAGCTGATCATCACCTGTCAAAATCAGATCATCGACATAAAAAAAAATGATCAATGGCTTACCTTCTACCATGATGTGGTAAAGGTTCACATCTGCTTCACTCTTGGTGAAGCCCAACCCAGTAAAATGGTTGTCGATCCTAGTGTACCAAACACGAGGTGCTTGCTTCAACCCATACAAATCCCTCTTGAGTTGGCACACATGCGACTCATGATCGAAGGTATCGAAACCTTCTGGTTGCTCAATGTACACCTCCTCCTCAATATTCCCATTGAGGAATGTTGTCTTCACATCCATTTGAAGGATCTTCCAAACCATCTGAGCTGATAGTGCCAACATTGATCTAATAGATGAGTACCTTGCTACAGGAGCAAGGGTCTCATCGTAGTCGATCCCCTTGACCTGTGAGAAACCACGGGAAATAAACTTTGCCTTATGTTTCTCAACACTACCATCAGCTACCTACTTTACCTTGTAAAGCCATCTGGAACTCACCACTGACTTGTCCTGAGGTCTTGGGACAACATCCCACACATTGTTCCGAATGATAGAGTCGTACTCCTCTACCATTGCATCAACCCAGACTGGTTGCTGCATCGCCTCCTCAAATGAAGAAGGCTCAGACTCTACACACTCCCCAACTAGGGCCATGTAACCAATGTAACACTTGGGCGACCTCCTCTATCTGTGTTGAGAAGATGGCTATCCCACATTCTCTTGCACATCCAACATCAACCTATAATCTTCCCTTAATCGTTTCCGCCCATCTCTGGAGGACTCAGCATGAGTGGATGTCTCCACTCTCAGATCCTCTGCATGCAGCTGCTTCGCATCAATCTGAAGCTCCTCCTCCTTAGCAACTGAAAGTTCCTCCTCTGCATACAACTTGAGCTCCCTCTCAAGTGATACTCACATGGCTTTCTGCCTGTCGAATTTCAGATCTTTGCATAACACTGTCCTTTGACTAGTAGGTAGGTACACCCAATAGTTGTGGGGTGTATCCATGTACCCCACAAGTATTCCCAACTTAGTTGTTGGATCTAGCTTCTTCTGGGCATCTTTGGTCACATGGCAGTAAACCGATGATCCAAAGATTTGGAAGTGACTCACATCAGGTCGCTTCCTGGAAAAGGCCTCCATAGGTGTCTTCATTCCCAGTATACAGTGCTGGCTTTTGTTCTACAAGTATACTACTATATTGCATGACTCAGCCCACAAATGCAGTGGTAGGCTTTGGTCATGCAACATCACTCGAGGTGCTCCCATAATCAATCTGTTCTTCCTTTTGGCCAGCCCATTCTGCTGTGGGTTATGGGGTTCCGTCAACTCCCGTTTAATTCCTTCTGCAGCGTGAAATTCCTTAAACTGTTGGGAGACATACTCTCCACCATTGTCTCTATGCAAGGATTTTATTTTCTTTCCAAATTCTTTCTCTGCCAAGGCTTTAAACTCACAAAACCTCAAGAAGGTCTGATCCTTCTTTTGCATAAAGTAGATCCAACATCTACGAGAAAAATCATCAATAAAAATAACATAGTATCTTTGTTTAGCAGTGGAGGTTGTAGAGAATGGTCCACAAACATCTATGTGAACTTGCTGTAGGATTGCTCGAGCTCTACTGTCTCGATCTGGAAAGGAAGATTTCGCATACTTACCCAAGGTACAACCTTTGCATGTATTCATCTGCTCCAATTTTCCCTTGGGAAGTCCGGTAGAAATCTGTTGCATGATCTTCAGGGCTCCATGTTGCAAGTGGACCAATCTTCTATGCCATAGCTCGCCAACATCTTGGCTCTGCACCATCTCAGCTTTGGAACTCAATGCAGCACAGTCATCTACCTCTAGCTTGTAGAGATTCTTTCTGAACTGACATGCATGAATTATTTATGAGAGAATATTTAGTTATCTGAAGTGCAGTAGTTACATGCATTCATGCATTAACTAACTGAACTCACAATTAGTTCAATAAACTATTTGAACTAATCTAACTGGACTTAACTCAGTTAACTGAGCTAAACAATTACAACTCATCCTTATCTCTTTAACTAAGGGATAAATTCCTTAATTAATGGGATAACTGTTGCATGTCCTAACATAGACTTCATGTTTGATTTTATACAACTAATTAACTCAAGATGAATTAATTAATTATTTTACAAATAGCTGCTAAGATCAAATTCGAATTTTACTTCTCTATTTTAGTTTAGGGACTAACTAAAATAGGAAGGTATCGCGAAATGCTAATTTTAGCACTTCTATTTTTAGCATTTCTTGTTGCTATTTTCAACATGAAATTCCAACAAGGCACATAATTTATTATATCATAATAGAACCATGAACCATTTGTAGTAACCACATGGGTGTGAAATGACCAAAAAATCACTTATATAAATGAAAATGACTAGGGTCATTACCACAACAATCACATTCTGCAAAAAATTTGGCTGGTAAAGATTTTCCAGAACTTGAAGAGCAATCATTGTAAAAAACACTTCTATCTTAGATTTCAATCATGTCCTGAATCTGTATACCAAGCTCCTAAAAATGAAGCAAGAAAGTTGAAAAATGGTCATATAAGGTGATTATTGGTAAGAAAATGGAAATACAATAGTGGGATTTTCCCACAAGGGTGTCACTGACAAAGCAATATTATATCAGGTGTGTTCATATTGGGGTATTAAAAATGAGAAAAACCTAAAATAATATACTGACAATATAATAAGGGACAAACAGTTTTTTTATATTATAATATAATATATATACTATAGGGTATTGTTTATTCCATACTCTTGCCAAGTAGAGGGAAAATTATAGGCGCAGTATGCAAACCGTTCATCTGGAGTATCAAGAGTGCAGTGAACTTTGGGTTGAGGAAAAAAATAGGCACAGTATCGTGGGAGAGTGCAGTGAACTTTTCCTCTAGAGTGTCAAGTGCGCATTGAACTTCAAATTACTTACTGAGACTATTAGTGAGGCGACATTCACCAATTTGTGGTGTGGCGATAAGGGCTTCATTGTTGAGTTTCAATGCAGTTTATACTGTAATAGTTTCTAATATGTTATATACATTATGAGCAACCACATTCTTTTTCTCTGCGACTCCGAAAAATTTAATTTGTTTTGTGGTTGTGCCCAAAATTGGAATCTCGACTATGTTATATTCATTATGATAAACCACAATATTTTTCTTTGCAACTCCAGAAATTTATTTCGTTGTTCTAGTGTGCCCAAAGTTCAAATCTGACCCACATAAGAAAGAACAAGATTTTATGAGTATAAATGAGAGGAGGGAGCTAGAGCTATGTGGGTAATTATCCTTCCGCTACCTTCTAGTTAAGCCTTTCTATGAATGGGAAAGGATTGCATGGAGACAAATTATGAGGCGGTTCTAGTTTAAGAGCTAAAACCTACACTTTCCCATTATATGCAGGAATAATGGGGTGGACTTTCCATTATATGGCCATCTCTTTCATTGCACAGTTAGGAGCGATTCCTGGTTCATAATTCCACTGTAATGAATACCACTTTCCCACATTTTGTAATAAATTGTTTAATCGAGTCAACTGGTTATTTATGTCATAGTTTGTACGAGAGTTGAGAAGTTAGAAGTCATCTAGAATTTTACCATTTACATGCATATGAGTCTAGAAGTAATAACTTATCCTTCATTTATAATCATCTGGCTCTGAGTTTTGAAAATCTCCTTAAGGAGACTAGTGCAGGAAAAATCCCTTTTTGATTGTATGTGCTTACCCTTCATTGTCACCTTTATTCTCGTAGGGGAAGGAAAATAGCTTGTCTCTAATCTGATCCAAGTTCTCATATTTTCCCTCCTTTTCTCGAGACTGACGGATTAGGATTGATTAGTTTCAGATATTACTTCAAATATGCAGTATAAGTGCCTATTCTTCTACTAATAGGCAACCATGGATTTAGCCAATTACCTAAAATAACTGCCATAAGATGCTAGATGAGGAAAATTTTCTTTTGGAAAAGGTGTAGGTTTGAACCTCGTACAGAAATTACTTGCATACAAATTCTAAAACACAAAAAATAAACAATGCGAGAGCATAACACATATACACAGAGGTTTTCCCCTTGATCCCAAATCCGAGACTACCAGCTTGATTTTTCATTATGTTCCTTTCAATGTTACAATACATATTTACACATGTCGAAGCATCAAATACCATGGAACAAACACCATCGCGTCCAAAACCATGGACCAAAAACCATCGCATCCAAAACCATGGACCGAAAACCATAGGTAGGTTCGTCCAACATAATATAGGGTCCAAAAAAAAATTTCTCGGGGCGCTATCCCAAACCCCCTAAAGGGGGGCTACCCACCCCCCTCAAACTCCCCGGACAAGGCAAGCTTCCGCCCCCCCTATGACCCCCCCGCTGCACAATCGATGCAATGAAGGGGGGGCTCCTCCCTCCCTCTAACCCACTGGTTCACTACATAGGTTAGTCGTGGAAATAATATAACACAACCCAACATTCTCCCACTTGTTGTTTTCATTCCACAGGGGGCCACAGGAGAGCTTAGTCATTTTTTCAGCCTTGAAACGCCCATTGTTTCTCTACACTAGGAGAACTTCTTAGAGCTCACAGATTTTGTCAATGCATCTGCAGTATTCTTCAAAGTGTCCACCTTTACCAACAACACCTTTTTGTCTTCTATTATATCCCTCACAAAGTGATACTGAACATCAATGTGCTTTGCCTTTGAATGATAAGCAGGGTTCTTTGCTAAGAAAATTGCACTTTGGCTGTCACAATCTATCCTTATAGCTCCCTGTACTAACCCCATACCTGAACACAATCTCTGCAACCAAACTGCTTCCTTGCTTGCATGAGTGGCTGCCATGTATTCTGCTTCTGTAGTTGATAGTGCCACTACAGATTGTTTCTTACTCATCCAACTGACTGCACCTCCAAATAGGTTAAACATATACTCACTTGTAGATCTTCTCTGATCCAAATCTCCAACCCAGTCTACATCAACAAAGCCACAGATATCCAAAACTTTGTCCAATCCTTGTCTTCCTTGATAGCACAAACCATAATCACTAATTCCATGCAAATACCTGAAAACCTGTTTCACTGTTGTCCAATGCTCCTTCCGTGGTTTTGACATAAACCTACTCAATAATCCCACTACATGTGCAATGTCTGGTCTAGTACATACCATTGCATACATCAGGCTACCAACTACACTTGCATATGGAACACAGGACATATCCTCTTCCTCTTCTTGTGTCTTGGGACACTGTTCAGCAGATAACTTTACACCTACAAGAATAGCAACCTTCACCAGTTTACTATCCTGCATATTAAACCTCTGCAGTATTGTCTCGACATACTTCCTCTAGTTTAACCAGAGCTTCCTCTTTGCCCGATCTATTTTAATTTCCATGCCCAAAATGTAGTTGGCAGCACCAAGATCTTTCATGTTGAATTTGGAGGACAATTGGGTCTTCAAGTCCTGGATAAGTTTTTTGTCATCTCCAACCAGCAACATATCATCCAGATACAAGACTAGGTAAATAACATGGTCACCAATTAATTTAAAATACACACAGTGATCTACTTTGCTTCTGATGAAGCCAAGTCCTCGTATAAATGTATCAAATTTCTAATACCACATCCTTGGTGACTTTTTTAACCCATACAGAGACTTCTTTAACTTGCATACCAGTTATTTCTTACCCTTCACTGCAAAGCCTTCAGGTTGCTTCATGAAGATCTCCTCTTCCAGATCCCCGTGAAGAAATGTTGTCTTCACATCCATTTGTTCTACCTCAAAATCAAAAGCAGCAACAATAGATAAAAGTAATCTAATATAAGTTACCTTGGCACAGGAGAAAAAATATCACTAAAATCAATTCCTAGCACCTGGGAATAACCTTTTGCTACCAGCCGAGCTTTGTATTTCTCCACCTTTCCTTCTGCATTTGTCTTCTTCTTGAACACCCATTTGTTGCCAGTGGGTTTCCTTCCAGCCAACAACTCCACCATATCCCAAGCCTCATTTTTGTGCAAAGGTGTCATTTCATCAACCATGGCCTCTTTCCAGAGTTTTCCATCCTCTGAATCTACTGCTTCCTTCACAATTCTGGGATCATCATCAATAATATATACAGCAAAATTAGAACAAAAAGAATATGGACTATACCTTTCTGGCTGCCTTCTTTCTCGAACTGATCTTCTTACACCCAGAGTTTGTGGCTCTTCATATTTTGATTCCTCCTCTACTGTAGAGTCTGATTCTTCCTCCTTTAGCTCAAACTCTATCTTCTCAGGTTCCTTTGGTTGGACTTCATGTTTAATAACATCTTTCATTTCTCTGAACACCACATCTCGGCTTTACACAACCTTCCTTGTTGCTGGGTTACAAAGCTTATAACCCTTTAAACCATCCTTATACCCAATAAAGATGCACTTTTCAGATTTACTATCCGACTTGGTCGTTTCTCCTTTGGAACATGTACATACGCATCACATCCAAATACCCTCAGATGTGAAAGAGAGGGTTTCTTACCAGTCCATACCTCTTGTGGATTCTTATCCTCCAACGCTGATGAAGGTGATCTGTTGACTAGGTAACATGCTGTCTCCACTACCTCTGCCTAGAATTCATGTCCTAACTCGGCACCACTGAGCATGCTTCTTGCCCTTTCCATCAACGTCTTATTCATTCTTTCTGCAACTATATTTTGCTGAGGTGTATATGGAGTAGTCTTCTACCGTGCTATACCACACTTCTTACAAAATTCTTCAAATTCCTTACTGCAAAACTCTCCACCGTTATCTGTCCTCAGCACCTTTATCTTCTTCTCTGTCTGGTTTTCCACCAGAGCCTTAAATTCTTTAAAATTATCAAAGACTTCATATTTCTTCCTAAGGAAATATATCCATGTATTCCTTGAGAAGTCATCTATAAATGATACATAGTACACAGAGTTACCCAGTGATGGAACCTTCACAGGTCCAAACACATCACTATGCACAAGCTCTAATATCTGTTTTGCCCTCTTACCACTAGAGGGGAAACTAACCCGATTCTACTTTCCATATACACAATTTTCAGAAAAATCAAAATCTAGAGAGCTATTACTCATACCTTCTACCATACCTTTACCATGAAGTATTCAAAGGCCCTTCTCTCCAATATGTCCAAGCCTTTGATGCCACAACATGGTCTTTTCTCCAAAGACCACTAAATTTTCTGCTCCACTTTCAGGAACCACAGAATTGTTGCACCCATCAACAGCAGTGCTACCTTGTAGCTTGTACAGAGTTCCACTCCAAACTCCCCGCATCAATACGAGTGCTCCTCGAACCATCTTGTAGGTATCCTTCTCGAACACTGTTTTTAAACCTGCATCATCCAGCTTGTTACAGAAATCAGATTTTTGGCTAATGCAGGAATACGCTGAACACCCAGAAGTGTTCTAACCCTTCCACCTTGCAACCTCAACTTTACTTTTCCGCAACCAACGATTCTAGCCTTCCTATCATCCCCTAAGAAGACATCACCACCATCATATCTATCATACTCGCAGAACCACTCTCTATGGGGAGTGAAGTGAAATGATGCCCCTAATTCAATCAACCATGCCTCATGATCTACATGTGTACTTGAAGAAGCCAAGTACACATCCCCACCTCCATCTGAGGTGGTTTTTGCCTCTGCAGAAGAAGCATCATCAGATCCCTTTCCTTTGTCAGGAGCTTTAGATTTATAGTCCCTTTTGTAGTGCCCTTCCTTTCCGCATTTCCAGCACACCACCTTTACAGGTTTTCATGGAGATTTTGATCTCCCTCTAGATTTAGATCTCCCACTCAATGACTTACTTTTGTTTCTGTTCTAGGACCGTCCTCGTACAGACAAGGAATCACCATTTTGGCTCTCCAAATTTTTCTGTCTCATCTCCTCCGTTAGCAAGGATGAGACTATTTCATCAAACTGCAAGGCATTTGCATTGCTACCTATTGCAATAACCAGACTATCCCATGAATCTGGTAGAGAACACAACAAACTGATGCACTTATCTTCATCTGAAATTTTCATATCAACAGATAATAACTGACTTACCACTATATTAAATACGTTCAGATGCTCTGTCACTGAGTCTCCATCTTTCATCCTCAGGTTATACAGCTTTTTCTATAGGAACATTTTATTCACCAGAGACTTAGATTGGTACAAAGTCCCTAACTTCTCCCACAAAGCCTTCGCCATAGCTTCCCCTGATACATTCAAAAATATTGAATCTGAGACACACAATTGTATTGTGCTCTTAGCCTTCCGATCCAACTTCTTCCATTCTTCATCAGACACTCCCATTGGTTTAGTACCTGGATCTACTGTGATCCACTAATCTTTATCCACCAACAGATCCTCCATCTTTAGTTTCCACAACTCAAAACTCTGACCATTAAATTTCTCGATCTCTATCTTTCCACTGCTCGCCATCTTCTTTCACCACCAGAACCGATCCCGTAGATCTCTCACTGAATAGGGTCTACCACAGGCCCGAGCGAAACCCCTCAGCAACAAAGGCGTCCCCTTGAAGCTAAAACAACTCTGATACCAAATGTAGGTTTGATCCTCGTACAGAAATTACCTGCATACGAATTCTAAAACACAAAAAATAAACAATGCGAGAGAACAACACATAAAACACATATACACAAAGATTTTCCCCTGGATCCCAGAACCGAGACTACCAGCTTGGTTTTTGATTATGTTCCTTTCAATGTTACAATACATATTTATACATGCCGAAGCATCCAATACCATGGACCGAAAACCATCACGTCCAAAACCATGGACCGAAAACCATAGGTAGGTTTGTCCAACCTAATATAGGGTCCAAAAAAAATTTTCCCAGGGCACTGCCCCCGCCCCCCTCAAACCCCCCAGACAGGGGGGGCTGCTGCCCCCCCACTGCGCAATCGACGCAATGAAGGGGGGGCTCTACCCCCCCTCTAACCCCCTGGTTCACTATGTAGGTTAGTCGTGGAAAGAATATAACACAACCCAACAAAAGGTGCTACTTTCACTTTTACACGTTTCCAGTGATCGGTCCTAAAGAAGACCTAACCATACTACTTAGGATGCCATCATACAAATCTACGTATGGGTCCTCAACTGAATCACTATGAATAGTGAACTTAAAAGAGGCTAAGGTTTTCATTTTCATAATTATATGTTGTTGTATATTCCCATTATTAACTCGTTCTAAGCAGTGGGTGTCCAATAGTTATTGTGTTTGCTTGACATCATCACTTTCATGTGGAAGCACAAGTTTATTAACTGTAGTTTTTCCATGCCATCAGTGAAATTTCTATTTATTTTAATTGGCATGTAGTCTTAGTTTATTGTCTCGTTGATATAATCCATTCTTTATGGTTGTTTGTGTTATATGATATAGATGTTCCTTCTGTGTTGATTTATCATGTTTGATTCAATAATGGATGGTTAATCAAGTTCATAACAGGGGACAACATAATGGACAGTTCATAAGGTTCATGGACATGCATGATTTGATAGTCACCATGATAATTTATGTTCATCCTTACACATGGGGACTTAGGCTCCATTTCTATGTGAAATGCTTATTAATAACTCATGGAAACATATTTGTTTCACTATTATCTTGAGCATAATGAGAGATATTCACTGGTATTAGTATTTATAGCTTTGCCCAATTAACCACTTGTCCCAAGTTCAAAAGAAAGTAGGAAGAATTAAAAAACCCCTTATCAGTATTGATTGCTCTACCCAGTTAATCAGTTGTCACAAGTACAAAAGAAAGTAGGAAGAATTACACAACCCTCCATCAACCACCTCTCCTCTCTATTTGTTTGAGGTCATACACCAATGGTGGAATTCTGAGGTGAACAAAAGGATTTAAACTACATAGCCTCACTTGGAAAAACCTTTGTTGGATGTTATGTAAAAGGAAATACCCACGCAAAAAAGCGCAAATCACTAATAGGATAACATATATGACATCAACAATATGCATAGATAAAATTTGCATATCTTTGTCCATTTTTTATTTTATAAAATTCCATTATCTACCCTCTAGAAAAGGATAATTTGATAAGAGAGTAACTCAAAAAGGACACTGTAGTAAGTAAGTCATTGACTTACTGCTTTATATTATGTTAATTTAGTATCACTTTAGTCTCATCCAATGAGCTAGATGTAAAGACAATGAACCAATCATTGGCTTACTACATGGTGTTTATTATTTTCCATTCGAATAAATTTGAAGAAACTTCAATTACCTTGAAACTAGGTGAAGGTCTCCATAAATCTTTTAGATTAACACCTTTCAAAATTAATATTAAACTACAAATTGACTTTAGTTTTGTGACCATATCTGCTTGTAACTGACTCTAGGAATTTTTCTCAATTATTCCAACATTCCTGAGATCTCTTTCTAGAGTTGTCTTCCTAAATCAAATTTTCAATAAACATTAAAGGCAAATACATAACATTTCCCACTCATCATAGATTCGTCAGCGCCTAATGGAATTTCTTTATTTTTCCATATAAGTCTCCATAAATTAGATTTCCAGGAAAGGTTGGGCTATAGACTATCCTCCTCACATTTACATCCATCCCATTGCTCCAACTATCTATGAACAATCAGTTTTTTGCTCCCTCCACTTAAACAATTCATTCACATTTTGTTGATTAAATGCATCTTTATTAGTAGAAAACCTCCCAATAGATCTGATGAGTCTATAGAAATAATCACTCATGTTTATTCCTCTGACTCCTTCAACCTATATTTGACTATTAGATATTCCTAGTCATCCTGAATGTATTCCAAAAAAATTTATTCAATCAGCCATAGTACCTCATTGGGGAATATTCTAGGAATTACAATTAGTAAACATATCTGATATTTAATTTTGAAGTTGTACTGAAACATATCTGAGATTTAATTTTGAAGTTGTACTGTGAATCCTCCAACCTCAAGGTTTTATCTAAAATCCACTAAAATGTATTGATGTCATATTTCCAAATTAGACATTAAGTAATTAGGTCACATCCTTTACTATGAGCCAATAATAGTTAAGCTCATTTTACTAATCCCATGCTTAGCATTATTCTCTGTCTTACACCAATAATGCCACAAATCATGACAACATGAGACCTAGTAATGGTCAATCTGAAAAATCCAAAATAATGCTCTCACGACCCAATATTTTGGCTTTAAAAAGTCAAAGTAAAAAATTGGCAGTGCTCCCTTATTGTCCTTACTATTTCATTTTGATGTCCCTGAAATGTTAAACTATAGTCTGTGTTTCTAAATTAGGATGTTCATATTTGAGCTTGCACTAGCCTAACATGGCTTGACTAGTAATTTATAAATTTAATCTTAAATCTTGTAATCTCCAATTTGGATATGATCCTTTCTTCCATGGAAATCTCAATTCTTGGTAATCAAATACCTCATCTTGTGTAATTGTCTCAATCTCCATAGTTTTCTTTAACACCGTTTCTAGTGCCTTCTTATCAGTTTACAGAAGAGACATTTCCTCCATATTTTCCCTCACAAGAGGACCAAATGTTTCTACTTTTTCATTTTCCCCTAATTCCCGATATTTCCAGTACTCTTCAGATGCAGAAAAATCAAGCAACAATGTCTCAAGAGCATTGAATTTGTAATAGACCCAAACTTTCTTTGACTGCATTTGATTGGCACACTTTTCTATTGTGTCAATCTCCTATTTTTTATGAGAAATTTATTGTTTTAGAGAGTTTGATTCCTTTCTAAAATACTCCATCTCATGGTGGGATATCTCTATCAATCCCAAGTTGTAAACTACTCAAGCAATCTTTTTTATCCTCTTGTGAAAAAACTAGCTTGGATCTTACTAAATTTATTTCAAGTTAAAGCATTTTCTCCTGATTGAAAATTAGATCTTTGTCCCTCAACAGTTTAGAACCATTTTCATCCCATTTGTATCTTTCATCACTTGAGAGATGGACTAAGTCTTCTTTACTATCGTCAGATCCTTGAAGTCTCATTTCTAGACGTTGAAGCTCTAACTGCATATCCTGGAGATTTTTCTCATTTACTGCAATGCTAAAGAGAAGCTCCATAACCTATCCTTGAATTAAATCCAGATAAATTTCAAACTTCTTTCTAATAATGTCAAGGCTATCCATTGATAATCCATATTTGCCAAGATTGACATCCATCTCTTCAAATAAATTTTTCATATGTTGTTCATATTATTTCAAGGCTTTAAGCTTCTCTCTAATCCATGCATGAAAGTTAGGAAGAAGTGCATCAAACATCCCTATATTTCCTACAAAAAGTTCCATTATGATTATTTCCCTTGATTTCCTTACATTTGTGCCTAACTCATTTTCATTTGTCAATGACTGAAGTTCATCAAATTGGTTTATTGCAAAATGAGCATCAACATTATTTGATGAGTCCTTGCTTATGTTTAATGCATCCACTTGTTGAACAACTTTCTCATTCCCCTGGACCATATCTTCACTATTGTCTATCAGGTTCTTTAGCTTGGACTTGAGATCCTCTATCTCCCTGGAGAAAAGTGTCCTCTCTTGTATGGAATTTTCTAATTCTTGATTAGTTTTCTACAATATTTTCCTAATTTTATCATCATCATTTGCAGTTTCCTCATACATTACTAGTAGTTTCTCATATTCACCTTCCATTTCCTTCATTTCAAGTGTAGTACAACGCCTACTTTGTCAACAAGCTAAAGATTCTATTGAAGTCTAAATTTTCATCCACATTTTTCCAAAAGTCAAACTATTCATAAACACCCACTACACTTCCCTTGTGGGTAAAAAATATACCATGATGACTTTCAGAAATATGAATGTCTTTTTTCCTCCTTGTTGTTTCATTTCCTCAAGACCTTTAGTTTATTTTGTGATAAAAGAACAAAGGGGGATCCCTGATACAATACGAAGAGTTCTGGAAATGTTAAGGCATATATCTCCTTTCAAAAGATCTATATCCACAACGTCACTAATACATTTCTCTCAATTATAGATTTCTCATGCATCTTAACTAATTTTCCATTCACTTGAGACATCCTTGTGAGATCTGTTTGAAGATTTTGAATCTCATTAATCATTTATTGTTACCAAAGTTCTAAGGCCTGCTATGGATGCTGTAACTTAACATTATAGGAGGCAAACACAAATTTTGTTTGTGGCATATTTCCATTATTCGATGCTCCTAGTGTTCCCCTTGTCTCCTCCTGATGCCCATCATCTTTCATGCCAAATTTTAGATATCTTTTACCATCTTCCAACTCTATCCCCAGTTCATCGGAATCCTTTTCAGGAACAATCCTCATTTATAGTTTTTCAATCTCATTTCTCAATTCTTGAGATTCTATAATGCCCCTAATAGTTGCATTCAATTCAATGCAAGCCTTATTTTATACAATGTCTTGCCATAGTTTCCTAATGCCATCCTTTTCTTGCATTTCCTACTAATAGATGTCAAGTAATGTTTCATTCTCTTCAATTATCTCCTTTAATTTCATTTGACACTCGTCAACCCCCATTCTCATATAGAACACCTCCGCTTCTTCTTTTCCATCCCCATTGATACTAGTAGCATGTTCATGTAATAATGTAGCGTCAACACTGCCTTGAATATATTCTTCATGCCATTGAATTAAGATTTCCTGATCTCTTGCATTTCCCCCCGTTCCATCTTACATTTCCGGCACATGCTCTCTACAAATTCTCTTACCTCAAAAATTCAACCACATTCTTCTTTGTCATCTCTTTATCGCATTCCTCTTTCATATAGCTTAAGCAACCTTTCATTCTCTTCTTATGTGTCTTGCAATTTTACTAGAAGTTTTGAAATCTCTTTTATAAGATGAAAAACTATATGTTCTACTTCAACATTCATAGCGCTTGTTCCATTTGGTCAAATATTTGGGCAATAATCCTTTGCAGACATGTCTCCCTTTCTTAAAAAATTATGATTCCTTTCTTTAATTTCCTTCTCAAGTTCCTCAACTTGATTCCTAAAAAAATGAACCAATTCTTGAGACTTTTCATTCATTTCATGTGCATCTTCCTTAAGTTTCCTTATTTCATCATTTATTACATGGATTTCTCATACATTATAATCAATATTTCATTATCTTTAATTGGATCCTTTATTTTTTTGCATAAATCATCAACATCCTTAGCCAAAGAAATGGAAGTTCCCCAAGCTTCTGCTTCATGTTGATTGGTTTCACTAATTTCTTCAACTAAATCTTTAAGCTCCCTTTCCATTGATAAACCATCTCTCAAGGATGTCTTCTCTTTCAACTCTGGAGCATGCATTGCATATTTCAATTGGAATGCTCCATCAACATCTGAAAGCTTCATCTTATCAAAATGAATCATCAAATCATCAATGTGCCTTTCCAAATTTTCTTTGGCTTCTAGGTAGAAGCACAAGTTATTATGAAGAGCTTCTACTTCCCTTCAGTATAAATCAACTTTTCTGCAAAACAATTCATTCTCCTCACTAATGGAAGAAAACTATGCTTCTGATGATTCCTTTTGGTTCACAAGGTTCAGGTCCTGCTCATGCATGAGCTTCCAGTCCAAAACTTCGAGCAAATGATCATGTTATACAACTATTTGTTTCAAAATTTTATCTAGCTCTACACCCTCATAAGATTCTTGGTACCTTCTCAACTATTCCATCAACCTTATATTTTCCATTGCAAACCTCATCACCTCAAGATTGTGATCGAGACTGTTCTTTAGAATTTGTAGCTCCTCCATTAACACATTCTTCTCTTCTAAAAGGTGTGCTTCTACAGACATCTTGTCAGAAGCAACTACCTCTAGTCTCTTAATTTTTTCTTCTCGAAAACAAAGCATCATCTTTCCACATTGTGCATCTTCCTCACGTTGTTTAACCAAAAGTTTTAGTTTTTCATTTTTAGTAGGCATTGCTTTCATTGTTGTTTCTAAATATTCCTCTATTTTTAGGGCTTTTGCAAGTGCATATTCCAAATCCATTTTGTGAAGAGCCTTCTTATGAACGAGTAGTGGGCCTACTAGAGCTTTCATATCCCATGCATATGGTCCTAAAGAGCTCAGTAGGGACATTCTTCCATAGTCCTCTTCTTGAGTGGGCGACACTTCTTTGAGTTGGCCACACACATGACTAACTTATTCCTTCAACTATTGAATTTGCATCATCAAAGTTATAACATCTCTTGTAGCATCTTCATTTATAGATGCATTATTCCAAATAAACTTTGCTCGTTGTGAAAATTTCAAAGTTCTAAGTGTCTCTATTGCACAACAATTAGAAGGGTTGACATTGGCAATGATAGTAATTTTAGAGTTTCCACCAAGAGAGAAGAAATGTAAGTTTGGAGTCACGATATGGTACATGTTGTAGTTCCCCATTGGCAATATTTACAAGATTCATGATTAAGAGCCTGAGAGATGAGAGTGATTTGTTGATGTTTGAGGCCTCTTTCAAGTGCTCACCCTTAGCACCTAAACTCTTTTATCTCTCTGAACCTACCAAATCAACTAGATTTAGGTGTCCAAATCTATGATGAGTCACTGACTGACTCTCCCACTTACTTTCAATTATACAAGTAAATACACTATGCGAGAAGCTACTAGCACGGTTCCAATTTGTTGCTATGACTTTCATTTTGGTCACTCCCTGCAGGAGTAGTCGAATAACACCATTCACCTCAACTTCTGAAATATTTTCAACATACACTCCTTTCTTGGTAGCTTCCCTCATCTGCAAATTTGTTGATGATGGTTCTAGGAGATTTGCAACTTTCTCATTGTATATTTATAGAAATGAAGACTTGTAAATAAATTTCAATTTTTCTTCTTTTAGAGCTTCTTCTTCCATATGGATCCTTACAAACATATGCAGAAAAGCATGAGGCATCATTCCACGGTTTGCACTCACTTTTTTCTTTGCGTCCTCAATATCACCAAGCATGGTATGTGTTTTCCCACTCCCAACCTGACCATATGCAAAGATATTGTTGTTGTATCCTCCCATGTAGCTCTCAACCATGAGAAATATATCTAGTTTCAAAAGTTTTTCCTATGATATATTTTCCCTAGCTACAAGGTCAAATGTAAAATGAGACTCTGGGTGCCCCAACCATGTAATAGTGTGGCCATTGTCTTGTTTCACACATCTAGAATGACCTTGAGAAACAACTTCAATGCTAATAAGACTTTGAATACAAATAACAACCTGAAAATTATGGTCATCCCAGAAATATGGATCCTCTTGAAGCTCAAAATGATGTTGCACAAAATTTTTCTTTGAGTCTAATTCCAAACCTTTTACATGAGAAACATTCTGGGTTTCTGTAAAAGGCACCATCGGGAGATTCCCAGTGCTTGCATTGACACACTGGTTGGTTTTTAGAGATTTAGTTACACCATTTGGGGTACAACCAGAGACGTTTTCAAGATTTCCAGCTCTAGAAAGTGGAGGGTTAGAGAAATGGCTCATCTCTTGAATTTTTCCTTGGGACGGATATTTCACCAAGCCTGTAGAAGAAAATTGGGAAAAATCCACAACTGTGGTAGTTGAAAATTGAGTTCTTGACTCGTGCCATCCAAAACCTTTTTTTGTTATTTGAAAATCCAATTGAGATATTCTGTAGATTATTCTTAAACGTGCCAAAATTAGATTCTTTGCAAGTATTTTTGGAAAACTAATTTGAAACTTGGACTTGTCCAGACACGAAAATCTTTGCCAAAAAACTTGTTTTAGGAGTACACAGATCTTGCTCTGGTTTTGTATAGGATGATCTCGAATGGGACATAATGGAGGCCGCAAAGTAGACAAAGAGTGATCGTTGGCACTTAATTCTTGGAAAGATTAGCATCAACATTGTTATTTTTATTATTGCACTTTGGAAATATTTTTTCATTGAGTTCCTTAAAGGTATACGCAGAGGAGAAGCAACTTTCCTCATTCTGATTCATTAATCAAGAAGTAAAACAAGATTTCCCCTGAAGTGATATCAGCAAAACCCTAGGACGAATGGTTCAACCCACTACCACCACTTCCACTGACATAGTTTCAAAAAATTTCCCCTCTTGTAAATATTGATTTTGCAATGGTTACAGTATCCAAACTACCCTATGTTCATCTCTTCTGACAGATTCAAATGTTAGACATTCTACAATTTTAACAATGATTCTGCATGCGGAATAAACTCAAAGAATCATTAAACCTTATTGCCCAGGGATACGAGTTACCTCCAGCCATTGGTGATGTATTGATGCAGGCCACAGTCCACAAGCTTCTCTTTCAGCACTCCAGCTTCTGTCCAAGAAAAAGAACACAAACTTCTGAAGGCACTTCCAAGCTCTGCTATCTCAGCTAGATGGTGTAGAACTGAAGGGGGTTGAGATAGGAGCTTGGGGACCAAACAGATGAACCTATAGCTAAGCTTCCATCAAGCTTCTAAATGCTATGTGTTAGAAAAACCACAAATCAAGGTAGAGATGAGATCAAAGTAATGGACCACTTTAGTAGCTCCCAATTATTAATTTAGTAATTGCAGTTGATTTTCTTAACTTAAGGAAACTACTGCAGTTGGTTTCCATAAGTTAAGAAAAGCTGCAACTCCATAAATCAAGGTAGCTTTTGTGTTAAATTAATGGAGCTTAACATTCTCCCACTTGGTCCATACTTCCAAACTTAATGTCTCAACTTAAAAACCATTGATAATCTGTATTAAGTAATAGATACATGAATCATGGCGATAAGTCCTCTAATGACGAGTATTATCTTCCATGTATTACTATGTATTTATTCTTATTATAATTTATGTGGCAACAATATCTTAATGAATAAACCCTATGTTTATTCTTGGTCCTTCTTAAATGAATTTTCTCAAATCAACTTAAGGTGCACATAAATATGAGAAAAAGCATCACAATAATTAAGAATTTCATTAACATTGTCCATACAATGATAAACTGCATAATGGAACCAAGTCCCATATTCAATACATGATCCTTGAATTTAAATGGTGGCATGCCCTTAGTCAAAGGATCAGCGATCATTAACTCAGTGCTGACGTGCTCAATGACCACTTTATTTTCTTTAACATGTTCCCTTATAGCTAAATACTTAATGTCGATGTGTTTATTTCGACTCCCACTTTTTTAGCCATAAAACCAGCAGCTGAATTATCACAATATATTCTCAATGGCTTAGATATAGAATCCATAATTCTAAGCCCAGAAATGAAATTCTTAAGCCATACACCATGTAAAGCAGCCTCAAACAGGATATACATAAGCATGTAGTCTTTGGTTCCTTAAAGGTACCTCATTACTTTCTTTGCAGCTCTCCAGTGGTCTAAACCTGGATCATTCTGACATCGTCCCAACATTCCCAATGGGAGCTACACTTGGTGAACAATCCTTCATCCTGAATCTCTCTAAAATTTTATTAATATAGGTTCCCTGTGACAGACCCAAGTTGCCTCGAAATCTGTCTCTATGGATCTTAATGCCAATGACATAAGATGCCTCACCCATATCATTCATATCAAAACTTTTAGAGAGGAATTGTCTCACCTCATGTAGCAAACCCTTATCATTGGTTGCTAGCAAAAGGTCATCCACATATAAAACAAGAAAACAAATTTTACTCCCACTAACCTTCAGGTATATACATTGATCCATAATGTTTTCTACAAAACCAAAAGAAGAAATTACACTATGGAATTTCAAATACCATTGGTGGGATGCTTGTTTTAAACCATACAATGACTCCTTGAGCTTGCAAACCAATTGCTCATGAAGAAGTGTTATCAATCATTAATGAAGAAGTGTTATTAATCATCATCTTTTAGTACCAGTGTGAACATGCATTGAATCATATGTGACATTGTTTTGTAGATTAATGCAGTAAAGACCATTAGACCAAATACCATTCCCAACATAATCAGATTTATAGAATAGACTGAAAGATTTTTCTGAAAAGTTTAAGGAATATCCAAAAGGTACAAGCCTTGAAACTGAAATCAAGTTTCTAGAAAAACTTGGAACATAACAGGTCTTTTCTAACTCCAAAACAAAACCACCATTTAAAGTTAAATAACATGTTCCTATAGCTTCCACATGCGAGCCCATCTTGTTTCCTGATAAGATGCTTTGCTCACTTCCCACTGGCTTCCTTTGGTTTTGCAAACCTTTGCAAGGAATTCGAAATGTGAATTGTTGATCCAGAATCAATCCACCATGTGTTAATATTAACATTAACCATATCAGATTCACAACAACCAAACGAGATTACTTCCTCAAGTTCGGGAATGTCAGAACGAATTTCAGAGCAATTTGCAGGTTGTACTACTGCATCAAAATAAAGAATCACATGCTTATGTTGAGGCTTAATAAACTTTCATGTTTTACCAATGTAAAACATGGTAAAAAGAATTGAATCAGATGACATGAAAATTGCCTGTGGGCTAAATTTTCAATTCAAGCAGATTCAATAAAACTTTTATAAACTTTCATGTTTTACCAATGTAAAACATGCTAAAAAGAATTGAATCAAATGACATGAAAATTGCCTGTGGGCTAAATTTTCAATTCAAGCAGATTCAATAAAACTTTTATGAACTTTCATGTTTTACCAATGTAAAACATGCTAAAAAGAATTGAATCAAATGACATGAAAATTGCCTGTGGGCTAAATTTTCAATTCAAATAGATTCAATAAAACTTTATGAACTTTCATGTTTTACCAATGTAAAACATGCTTAAAAGAATTGAATCAAATGACATGAAAATTGCCTGTGGGCTAAATTTTCAATTCAAATAGATTCAATAAAACTTTATGAACTTTCATGTTTTACCAATGTAAAACATGCTAAAAAGAATTGAATCAAATGACATGAAAATTGCCTGTGGGCTAAATTTTCAATTCAAGCAGATTCAATAAAACTTTATGAACTTTCATGTTTTACCAATGTAAAACATGCTAAAAAAAAAGAATTGAATCAAATGACATGAAAATTGCCTGTGGGCTAAATTTTCAATTCAAACAGATTCAATACAACTTTATGATAAAACTTATTAATTCATAACTCCTGTGGGTAGGTTATGAAATTTTATCCTAATTAATCACATAAATATAATAAAAATTCCTGTGGGATAAAATTTATTATATTCAGTGTAATTAATTACAATTTAATGTCTAAATAATCTTTATGTGATCTTGCCAATCAATATATAATTTTATTTAATTAAAGATGCTGTGGCTACTCTTTAATTAATTAAAATTACATGGATCACTAGACATTAACTTAACCAGAGAGAAAATTAATGTTTACTGAAAGGAGTAAGTCAAAATGACATTTTAATAAACTCCATATAACTGTAATAATTCTCCAGCAATTCAAAAGCAGGTTAAAGCAGTCAGTATGATTAAAAATTGATTGTTCAATTTATAAACTTAACCCGGAGATTGACTCACAAAATTAATTTTCAACAACGCTAAATCTGAACTTCATGCGAAATCAACATAGAATCAAAACTGAATGCCCAAATGAGAAATAAACCATTTCTTATTTCTCTTCAATGTTCATAAACTGAATGCCCAAATGAGAAATAAACCATTTCTTATTTCTCTTCAATGTTCATAAACTGAATGCCCAAATGAGAAATAAACCATTTCTTATTTCTCTTTAATGTTCATAAACGTAAGTTTAATGTAAATATGTAATCAATTATAAAACTTACTTTGCATTTTGCATTGTTGATTTTATATAGTTATCCAAATTAACTATATAAATTATAACCAAACCATAAAACATAATCAAAATATATACCATATTAAAGCGCCTTGGGGTTCATAGCTCCCACTAGAAAACAATACACATCATGTAACCTTTTGCCCTCGAGGTGCATGTCATATTAAACCCAGGTTTAGATGGGTTTGGATAAATCTGCATATTCAATACACCTTACACCAAGCAGTCGAAGGAATCCCCACCCAACTGCAAATTTATGATGGCAATAGATACAAAAGTGTAGAAATTTTCATTGAGGCAATACCAACCATATTTTATCACACGAGTTATGGTTATTTGTATGTAGCCGATTGCTATGGCCATGACCGACCCTTCAAAAGTTACATTAAGTGCCGAATTGTTTGAATGTAGTTGGCCGACACATAGTAGACGTGAATATGATACTTCAGAGAAAGCAAATGTTTGACACTAAATGCAGCAGACAAATTACAAGACTCCGGATTAGTGAGATGATTGCAATGACAAATGCAACTGCGGACACATTAATGAACACAAGGCTTATTAAACACACCATACAATGCAATTTATTAAACACTTCGCTCTCCTAAAAAAGATAAGCTGAAATACAACGAAGCTATCCACTAACAGTAGGGGTACTGAATTATCTCTTCCATCGCCTTCTCTTTTGAGGGCTCTAGCAGCTTGAGGTTCTGAATCATTCTCAAAATGTTTGCCAAATTCATTGTCCGTTTCGAAGGACTTGACAGTAAGAGATTGGTATGGAATGAAGGCCTGACGAAGACATAGTTGCGAAATGGCAACCACAGCTGCCGCAGAGATGCGGAACAAGGGGTGAAGGATGGGCATAAAGAATGTTCATGGTTGATGGGTTTACCAGGCGAGAGGCCATGGATGCAATGGCCCAGCAGAAACCTCTCAATCTACTTTACATTTATGTTCACCCATGAAACTTAATATATACAAATGCACCGAGGCTTCAGGACTAACAAAAGAAAAGTTTATTTTCTGAAGCCCAACCGATACTTTTCCAAAACGTCCATTCAGAAGCGGGTTTACCAAATGCAAATTAAAAAACTTTATGCCCTAACTCCGATCTTGGTTGCAGCAAAAAACATAGGAATTTCCACATAAAAAATCAATGGCTTTCATGATTATCAAGGGCCTAACGTTCACATGCCACCTGGGATAGCACAGCGATGACAGCGAGAACAGCGATGAGAAATGGTGTAGACACAACACTCCCTAGATGGAAAAGCTTTAAACGAATTTAATAACAGCTTTTATAAGGGATCTGGGAAATTTTATCTCATACGCCTTGAAAATCCGCGACTTGAATCCCCAAAGGGCATAACAACGCCCAAACTCTTTCTAGCATGCTGAAAAGCTTCGGAAATCCGCAGCTAAAACCCTTCCTCCTAGCTTAACCGTCTGGAAATCCACGGCCCGAATCCATCCCATGGGATAAGCGATTGGAAATCCAGGCCAAAACCCTATCTCCTTTGCTAACCCTCAGAAAACCCCAGAGGGTTCGAATGAAAGCTAGCCCAGCATGGAGACGACCATGTGATATTGGCTGGAAACCAATAGAAGTGGAGATAAATCTAGATTACTAACCAAATCGGTGGCAGGAATGGGAAACTGCAGTAAGGCGAGCAAGATCCATAGGCTCATCCAGGTAACTGAATATTCAGCCTGCCAAGCCCGAGTCCAGACGGTCTAACAGACTTGGGGTATCTTCTTCCGTGGATGAAGCAGAATTCTCTACAATCTCCATGGCCACGAACAAACAGACTCGGAAAACAACCCTTATAACCCCATGGACAATAACGATACGAAAGCCACCAATAAATTCCGACATTGATTATCCAGAGAAGGGGACAAAATCAAAATTATATGAAAAACCCATCCATATAATACACTAATGGTCGCCGCCAATAAAATCGAGAAAATGAAAATATAGCAAGCCTTGTCAAAATTTCGATCTAGAAACGAAATTACGAACCGAAAAATGTGAAGCAAAACAGGGTACTCTTGAAGCCATTATTTATAAGTAAATCTCACACCAAGACAGAGGTAAAATTTTGCTCCGATACCAACTGTTAGACATTCTACAATTTTAACAATGATTCTGCATGCGGAATAAACTCAAAGAATCATTAAACCTTGTTGCCCAGGGATACGAGTTACCTCCAGCCATTGGTGATGTATTGATGCAGGCCACAGTCCACAAGCTTCTCTTTCAGCACTCCAGCTTCTGTCCAAGCAAAAGAACACAAACTTCTGAAGGCACTTCCGAGCTCTGCTATCTCAGCTAGATGGTGTAGAACTGAAGGGGGTTGAGATAGGAGCTTGGGGACCAAACAGATGAACCTATAGCTAAGCTTCCATCAAGCTTCTAAATGCTATGTGTTAGAAAAGCCACAAATCAAGGTAGAGATGAGATCAAAGTAATGGACCACTTTAGTAGCTCCCAATTATTAATTTAGTAATTGCAGTTGATTTTCTTAACTTAAGGAAACTACTGCAGTTGGTTTCCATAAGTTAAGAAAAGCTGCAACTCCATAAATCAAGGTAGCTTTTGTGTTAAATTAATGGAGCTTAACATCAAACCCTATAGTTCGATGCTCAAATAAATTCTGCAACGGTTAGAGTATCTAAACTACCTTATGTTCATCTCTTCTGATAGATTCAAACCTTATAGTTCGATGTTCAAATAGGACTGTACAAGTTCGATTATCCCTGTTTTAGGTCAGAAATTGTTGGACTCATATTATTCAGACCCATATAACTCAATCCCAAAGAGATAAGATTCAAAATATTCTTTTACAAGAGATGATTACAGAATAATCGTAGTAGAATATGAGAAAATACCAGTCCCTTGAATTTCCCCAAAATTTAGGACTTCTAAAAAAGAAAAAACTGAAAACAAAACTCGCAGAGTTTAAGTTCAACAAAATGAAGCTTGAATTCTTTGAATCCTCCAATTTTATCTCGAATGAGCTGCATATCACTAGCTTCTTGTGATTTTCCACATGATATGATATCAATATTATATTCTTGGCCAATGTTGTAACTCTTCCTCTGTTTCCTTGCCTTGATATCATATTCTTGCCAATGCTCTAGCTCTTCCTCTATTTCCCTGCCTTGACATGATATATCATGGAGTGTGATTAAAATCTCATGGAATGTGCTTTTATATATATATATATATATATATATATATATATATATATATATATATTTAAAATATTGATCAATGCCCAAATAATAAAGTATGAAATGTAATGTTAGAATGGGAAGGAAATATAGTTTTAAATTTTTTAATAACTTTTTTATTATATAAATTTTAAATTTTGAAAATATTATTAATGTAAATATCACAATATATAAGATATAATGTTGTAATTTTAAGGAAATGAATGAGAATTGATATATATATATATATATATATATATATATATATATATATATATATATATATTTTGCACTTATTTCTATCTGCTTATTTGATTGGAAAATAATAAAAATGTTATATAAAAATAACGAATTTTTTTTAACAACAATAATATAATATTATAATTTATATAATACATGATTATAATATAAATTTTTATATTTTTATATTAGTTTAAAAGCGGAATTAGATATGTAAACCTCAACATTTTTAAAAGTAATGTTATGAAATACAACCTATATTTTTAAAAATACTGTTATAAAATATATGGGCATATTATTGGTTTACTCATTACTTTCTTATATATATAATTTTCTTTATATATAAATAGATATTAATAAAAATAATATTATAATGTAATGTGTTTTTAATCATTTGTGACATGATATCATGATTGTGTTTGTTTGATTAATAATGAAGATGATAATATGATGTATTTTTAAATGATAAAATGTTGTTTGATAAATAATATAATGATTTTTTTTTTAACATGTTGGGTTTGTTAAATGATAATAATGATTTTTATTTTGTATTTATTAGATGATATGACAATAAGGAACCTCTCCGTAAACTAGGTCATGGGGGATTTGAACCTTGGATCTCTCAATTTTCACAAATTTCACATTACTTAGATCACCAATTGAGTTGCCCCCTAGGACATGATAATATGTTTTTTTAATTAGATAATATTATTGTATTTTTGTTTATTAGATTATATGAATTGTGTTTGTTAGATGATATTATGATGATAATGATGATTTATTTTGCATGTTAAATGAAATCAATAAGTTTCTTAAAGCATATGGTGTTGATATTTATATGTTCTTAATGTGTAGTTTTGTTCATATATAAATATGTGTGTGTGTGTCTGTGTGTATTTTTGAGTGATGAGATATTTTTATTTGTTACATGAGATGATAATGACAATTGAATTTTATTTTGGTTTTATTTGGAGTGGGGTGGGAGGATTATATAAGAGGAGAGGAGGGAGAGAGAGAGAGATAAGGGGGAGAGAGGGATATTGAGGGGTTCAGTGTGAAAGATGACTAGGGGGGAGGCGAGAAGGGTGATATTAGGAAGAGAGAGAGGTGGAAAGTAGAGAGAGAGAGAGAGAGAGGAGGGTATAGAGGAGAATAGATGGAGAGAGGTGGGGGAGTGAAAGAGAGATTTGGGGAGAAGGAGATAGAGAGAGCGAGGAGGGGATAGAAAGAGAGGTAGAAATAAAGAGAGGTAAAGAGTTGGGTGTGAGGGAGGATATTTGGAAAAGGGAGAGAAGGAGAGTGAATGAGAGGGGGAGAGTCGGGAAAGAGAGGCAGGGAGTGGGGGAGAGAGAGTGGAGGAGGGAGAGGGACAGTGGGTGAGGGAGAATGTGCATGAGATAAAATGAGAGGGGGGAAGATTTATGGGGGGGGGAGAGAGAAAGAAAAAGAGAAGAGAGAGTGAGGGGGTAGAGAGGGGGGACGGAACATGGATAAAGAGATTGAGGGGGAAGGGAGGGACAAAGCCTTGGGGGAGTGAGTTTTTGTGAAGGAGGGATAAGGGGGGGGGGTGAGAGATTAAGAGGAGAGAAAGAGAAAAATACAAAAATATATAGATGCAAAGAGATGGAAAAAGAGATGGTGGGAGGGGGAGAGGGAGAGATAGAGTAAAGGGAGAAAGAGGGGGGGAGGAAGTGAGAGAGAGAGATATTAGAGAGAGGGGGGAGGGAGTGAGAGAGAGAAATATTAGAGAGAGGGGGGAGGGAGAGAGACAATGGGGAGAGAGAGAGTGGATAGAGAGAGAGAGAGAGGGAGAGAGGGGGAGAGGGAGAGAGGCGGAGAGGGAGAGGGATACCCATTATTCACAACAAGTATATTCCCTTTATTGACTTGTTGTGAAACATAGTGTTGACTTGTTCTGTATATTCCTTTATATGTTCTCGCAACTAGTCTTGACCAAATAGAGCCACTCATTCATCCTTGTCATAAAAGAAGCCTTGAAATTAACTTGACAGAGAACACTTATTTTTCATTAATTCCATGAAAGTTTCCATGTTTATGAGATGAATAGGACATAGTCACATCATCTACAAATCAACATTAGAGCAAGCTTTCACATTGAATACAGAATAATCCATGCTAGAGGATTGAATAAGGGAGTGTAATAATTGAAGGTTGAGTGTAACTTCCAATAGATTATTCTCTATGTGAATCCCATTTGTCATCAGAGTTTGTTATATTTCTCATTTTCATATGTTGTTGGAGTGTGACTGCACATTCAATACGTGTTAGAGCTTTTGCATTAGTTTATATGTGAACTAGGAAAATCACAACATAAAATATAATACTTAATCAAGCACACATGCTTATGAATACAACACGATTATTTGACATAGCAACTTGGACCTCATCAAAAAAAATTTGTTTGGTAAATAAAAGAAAAGAATTATCTTATTGAGAATTTACAAAGGAGCAGATCACATCATTATAGAGACTAGAAAATCTTTCATCTAATTTAGTGTTCGTATACCATAGTCTGTATATATAACATTTGCCAAAAAAAATAGAAAATTTCTCTTGTCTATTACCTTTTATTTGTAAATACTACAAAAAGAAAGGTCATTACTTATAAATAAGGGTGGTTGTTCATGTCCATCATAATTCACCATGAATGCATGTGTATAGCAAGATTCTTAGATATGCATTGCAATAACACACAAGGAGGTTTCTCTCTTTATTCCTCTCCAAAGACCCAAATAGGTTGTAATAAGTTCCCAGTGAGTGAATGATTAATTAAGTGATGGGGGTATAACCCATCGCTTTATATGGATTTGAGATTTGGGGCCCCAACCTTGGTTGTAGATAGTGGTCTTGCATCTAGAGGGTCTAGACTTGTGCATGAACACCTTATTTGGTGAAAATGTATTCATAAATATTTATCAATTGATTTTTCATCATATGTCATTTTATATACATGCACATAATCAATATTCCTAAAACATGGTTGATCTTTGTGTGCCTTAGACCATTAAATGACACAAATCATAGCGAGATGTGCTTGAGTGTGGTTTGAGTAATTGCATTGTGGGAGAACTAATATACATCTAAAATGTATATAAAAATAATAAGGGTGCATTGTAGCATGCATGTGGGGTCATAAGAGAGGCATCATGTCACTATACTATGGATATAAAAATAAAGGGGTATAAAAAATGTTAATGAAAAAATGGATACCTACTATAGTGAAAGTAGGAGGTGTATTAGGTTTGTATTGTTAGGGGGTTAAATAAGGTGATTTTTAGAGGTATTTTCCAATATGTTGTCACATTAAGGGTATTTTTTAGTATGCCATGAACACACATGCGATGTCAAAGGTTCATTGAGTGAAGCCCTCGTGGATTGTTCCCATCCTCTATAGAAGGTAATTAAATGGACCACCCTTAATTTGTATACCAACCTAATTTCCTCGTAGTCTACATAATTGAAACAATCATTTTCTTACTAATTTCATATTTTGAGATCAAATTCACCCTCATTGCCCCCAATTAATTTCAGCGGAGAATGATTCAAAACCACATTGTTATCCTGCGTGACTTTAGAAATAAAATTCTATAAAAAGAGGGTATTATTAACATCAGAATTGGATTTCTCTGTGGCATCCATGAGGTCAGCTGCAACAATGGGGTGCAAGAAGATGATTGACGAATCAACCTCCATGCGGCAAAAAAATATGATGAGATTTTTTGTAAGAGAGGCCTTAGTGGTGGATTGATTAACCAAGTTCACATGACATGCAACCTAAAATCTCCATGAATTCTTAAGCTCGTAGATTTAACCCTGGAAATTGGGGTTTTGAGAACTAGGAATTTGATATCCACATCTCCCAAAATGTGGAACTTGTAGACCGATTCCATGAGTTGAAACAAAAGCTTTCTCACAAGGCTACTAGCTGCATCAACCTCACCCCTGATGTGACAATATGTTATGAATTTCTTTATGCAATCAAGGGTAGGTTCCACCATTTTTAGGAAACCTGAATCACAAGCCACAATTAAGGATTTCAGTATTATTTATGTTGAAGGAAATGAGCTCATCAACTACAATTGTGATGAAACGAATTACTATCTATTGTTCTCATTACCCGGAAAGTGGCTTCCATTTATTGTTCTTACTGATCGACAAGCTGTTGTGTGACTGAAATATTTTCTAGCACAACCTTGCATTCTTGCATGAGCTTAAAATTATTGTGTCGTGACGAATTATTTATGGTATTGTCTAGAGAAGGGCTTATTATGGCCCCCAGATGGGAATCCAAATATAGGGTGACCCAATATTCTACCGTTGATTGATCTATGAGAGACAAATTCATTTATCGAAGAAAAATGAGGGTAGTGAAATGTAATAATAAGGAACCATCATTTGGCTCATTCTATTTATTATAGAAAAAACCCTATTATGTTTCCCAAGAGAAAAAATATTAATTAAAATAAATGAAAAGTAGAAAATGGAAAGTTGAGATGAAATAAAAATTTCAACTCAAACTTATGTGTCAAAACACCTTGTTATGTACTAGTGAATGGACAACACCTTTCAAGGAGCAAGAATTTAATTGTAGAACATCATTTTCAAATTCCAATCAATCTGTTTTGCGTGAAAGCTAATATTAGAAACTACAGGATGGAGAATGTAATACCCCAAGGAAAATCATGTTTTCAAGATTTCGAGGAATTCATATTCCATCACCTGTGTAGATCAAATAATTAAACCGCAAATTGGTTAAGAAATATGGATATTCAAACTAAGGGAAAGGACTCCTACAATTTGAAAGTAACTACTATATCAGACAAAGAGGATTGGAAAAGGAAGATCCATATTTCTACAGGTGACATGCTGGTAGGTATATTCAAAGATGAGGTGGAACCAACAAGAAATTAGTACATTTCGAATAATTCAAGTACAAAAATGTAAATATATTCAATGCTCAAATCCTTGTGTCCTGAAGGTAATAACATTACTTTAAATTCATGCCTAATGGGTAGATGGATCCTTTGAAACTCCAACCCATAAGGCTCCAAGTCGATAAATTGTTGTAAGGGGAGATAAATGAGGTAGAAGACACATCAAACAACAATAATATTATAGATAAACCTTCAAATAACAAAGGAACACACTATCTAAAACTTCTTATGATAACAATAGCATGTATATCTTCAAGGCAAGTTTGGGTGCCAAGTTTGGGTTCCAGAGGGATCCCTGGGATCTTATTGAAACTCACTTGAAAAAAGAACATTTCAAACCAACCATTTCATTAAGAAGGAAAGAGTGGAAATTTCATTCCCTTATTTCAGCAACAACGTAAAGATTGGATTTGTTTTATCTCTCATCCTTAAGGCTCATTGCATATGCCCATCTAATCACATCATCCAAACTCCTTCATAACTAAAAATAGTAATGGAGAGCCATTATAAAAAAATTGGGAAAGGACAAAGACATAGTGTATCTAGATGTCCTTTCATTGTCTTTGCCTCCATGGTTTAGTGAAAACCTAGTTATCAAAATGGTGCACCTAAGACCTCCGAAGGCCATGACAGGGACCCTCCAATTCCTCAATATATTAGCTCCAAAATTGAGTCAGACATTGAGATGCCCCAATGGCTCCAGTTGTAATTCGAAAGCTAAGATGTCCTAAAAGGACCAAATTGAGAAACCACTAAGATGTCTTTTTATAGGAAATCTTAATTCCTACATTAATCGTCAACCCAAGGTAAGTCTTTTTATCTCAAGAGTGTTAGCACTATATGTGCAGTGAATTCAAAGGTTATCTAATGATAAATCATTGCAATCACTAATAACTATTTCTTCAACTCACTCCAAACAATTCTGAAAGAAATAACTATGGAAGAAATAACTCTTGAAAGGACTCTTAACACACTATGCAACTCTATTTAACTTGTTCCAAAATCAAATTAAACTAAATGCAATTACAAAGAATCATGCTTGAAAATCTTCAAATAGAATTAAAACTAACTCACTCAATCAGCAAAGAGAACTGTAACAACTGCACAACAATGATAATCTATAGCAAATCTGAATTGAACAATAAATCTAATTAAACGACAAATCCTAATTGAACAACAATCTCAATTGAATGACAAATAATAATAGAATAGCGAATGAGCATATAATGATAACTAATATCTAAACAGAAAATTACTTATGTAAGAAAATTATGGAAATTGATCAATGCTATCTCTAAGATCTATGATAATATAACTCAGAATGGACAACAATATACTACTGAAACTAACATAACCAATCCAATCAAAGCATTACTCAGATATATCACACAGCTATTTCTGAATCTAAATGAACAACAATATGAATCAGAATCATCAATCTTCACAATAAGCAAAATGATACTAACTTAACAATAATAATTAGTAAAGACTAAATAGAAAAGATTATAACACAAGAAAGAAATAGAACTTCTCTTGACTATGCCCAGAGTCACAAGAAGTCTCTGCTAAGAAATACTCAGAATATAGGTATGAACAAATGTAGTATTTCTTCATTAAAATAAGCAACAGGGTTACAGCATCACTGAGGTAACAGTATTATATGTCTCAAAAGAACAATTACAAGTTATGAAATTCTGAACTCTGTGCAGTTTTTCCTTTCAACCTTATATATTACATTTAGAAAATAAATAGATAAAAGTGAATCCTTAGGATTAGGGGATCCTGAGGATTTCGTTATACATAATCTGATTCTATCATGAAATAACATCAGTCTTCTTGGTCTTTCACTGCCTTGCCTGCCTCAGACGCTGTCTTTTTCCTTTTACAGCCTGATGCTGCTCTGTCGATTGAACAACTATTGTTCAATTCGCATCTTCTACATATAAAGATAGCAAAAAGTCAATTTCTCATGCTATATTTATCTAATTTGTTACCAAGTGCTTTTACCCAACTTTAGTTGTTATTTCCTTTACTTTGATCCATAAACAAAGATAATCATGTGATGATAAATGTTGAATAAATCTATTTATGAAGAGAAAACATACCTTTTTCCTAACCCAACATACTCCCCAGCTTACCTTGTTGCATGTCCTCATGCAATTAAATAGTTGATGTGTAGTTGAGTTAGGGAATAGGCAAGATATACCTCCTCCTTATAATTTTTGAAGCCATTTTTCTTCTTTAGTATAGCAAAACCCTGGGTAACATCTTGATCCTTTAAGGTGTAGTCACAGTGATACTTCTATGGAGGATATCATATGATTGGAGTCATATACCAACATCCTATCCATTCAGGCCCCGTGGTTAAGACCATGTTACTGTACTTGTAGAAATGAGAGGAGGCAACTTTAAGGTTCTTGTATCCAAATGGTTCTCAATTTATAACAATAATGCTGGAGACCTCCCACCTTTGTCTGGCTGCAGACAAGGCTTCCTCATTAATCTCTTGGAAGTACTCCTTTCCAGCTTGTAAAATATCCATGTGAAATGGCCCCAGTTGGCCCACAACACCATCCCGCTTCATGAATTGCTTGTGTCTAACCAAGAGATGCAAGATTTTGGTTGGTTCCCCTCTCACCCATAGGTCGATTCCTTCTTCATGATTCCTAAAATTGTTGTGAGCCTTGGTCCACTTGAGTTGATTAGTGGCAAAAGAGAGAAATGCCTAGAGTTGTACATCCCCTATAAAGGGGCCAAGGTTGTTGTCTCTGTCATCTTCCAAAAAGAAATTGTGCATATAAAGTTCACAGAGAGGCGATGTACCTGCTTTTTCTGCTCTCTGAAGCACTTGACAAAATCCAGGGTAGTCTTGATTTCCATAGACTTCCCAGCCTTAACAGCTTTGACTTTCAGCAGGAGGTATCTCTCCAGGAGGAATAAGGCATAATTTGTAGCAGGGGCTCTGCATGACAGGGTGTTTGAATAAAGAGAGCAGACAGTTTCCAACTGCTCTTTAGCCTTTTGTAATTTGTCTCGTGCTTTCTCAACCTTTTTCTATTTAGCCTTGTACTAAGCAAGGTCTCATCGTCAGTCACTATAAGTGCCTCAAACTTTTTCTTTAACTCTTGATGTATCTTTAGGGGCACTACCTCCTCATTTTGTTGGGCTAATTCCTATTGAACCTTAGTAGTTCATATTGCAGTCTGCTAATAAATTCCTCCCTTACTAGGGGAATATAAGTGTCTCCTCTGTTTGGGTTTCTCCATCCTAGATCTCCATGGGATCGGTCTAAACAGTAGCTTTAGCTGCCTCTTGAATCATGCAATGACCAATTTGAATGTCCTCCTCAACATCTATTTGAACATCAATATTCTCGGTAGGGTAGTCTGTTTGGGTCTCCTGTGGGAGAACACAAGGGTCTTCAGTCTGCATTTTAGTGTCTTCTACAAGACATGGCTTTGTCTGAGTTTCCTTTGGACAGGTCAAAAGATCATCAGTTTGGGTTTCAGCATCCTTTCCAGAGCAATGTTTTGTCTGTGTTCCTTTGGTTTATTTTTCTACTTTCAAATTCCTGGCTCTAATGGCTTCTTTTGACCACTACCTTAGATTCCCAATTATTCGCTTTTGTTTTCTATACTTCTTAAGCATTTTTCTGAGCCTATCCTTGTAGGAATTCTTTATTCTAGGACTTCCAACCGGTGGTGGGTTGACTTGATTGTCCTCTGGTTCCTATATAGGTGGTATTGTGTCATCATCAGGGAGGGTTCCAACTAGAACTATATCTCCTGATGGAGCTTCACCTTCTAGCTCCTCTTTGTCATGGATTTCTCTTTTAGGAGATCCCAATACAATGGTGTCTCCTGAACAATTGTCATTCTCCAGATTTTCTTCTGGGTAGGACTTTTCCTGAGGGGACTTAGAAAGAATAGTATTTCCTGGTTGATTTACATCTCCCAGGGTTTCATCTATAGGATTTTCTTCAGTTGGGGGTCTAGTGGACCAGTATCTGCTATCTGATTTTCTTCTCTAATGACTTCCTCTTCATGCACCTTGGCTTCAAGGGGTTTTTCCACAAAAGGGATTGGTTCCCTCTGTTCCTCCACAATATCAGTAAATGGTAGGGTTTTCTCATGACCAGGGCTGTCAATAGAGGCAGACTAGTTGGGGGTACAATTATGTTCTTCAACATTCTCGGATTGTTCTCTACCCTCGCCAAATATCCCCATGTTCTCCAATACCCTAGCTACTTCCTCCTCATAGTCTTGCAAAGGGGAATTTTGTGGACTTGGAGGTGGTGTGCGGGATGGTCCAGCCTCATTTGTTTGAATTGGGATATGTTGTTGGGCTCTAACCCGCATAGAGCGCCTACGTTTTGTTGGATTCAAGGGCACAGAGGAATTATTTCTTTTTAGTGTCCTTCTCGGACCTGGGGTTCTTGGCCCTTGCTACTCTGTTGCTGTGTTTTTTGGAGGTGGGGCCAAAGTAGGATTTACAATATTGTCCCAGGTTAACTACTGTTGGGCCAGTCCATGTATGATAAGAAATTTAATTATTCCATGATGACAGATGATATCGCGTGGGTCCTTAGCTTTCCTAACTCGTCGAGTGACATCATGCAATAGAAAATTCAAATAAAACAACAAATTAACTAAAATTTTATGTTTTAGGATGGCTAACAATTTGAGTTGATGGGGCTTTACCACATCCTGGCGACCATCGCATGTGATATACCATTGCACAATGACTGCCAACTCATGCCAAGGTTGTCTTAACGCTAAAGGGTGAATCCCTTTCCCTGTTCAGGCTAACTGCTCATCAGGTCCTGGAACACCACAACCGCATTGTGCAGAAGGACGTGATTTTCTGTCCATTTGGTTCCCTCAGCCAGAAGTCCAGTGACTTCAGCTATGACTGCTTCAGAAACTATTATCTCCCTGCCTTTGACTATGGTGCTACCATTCTGCAAGTTCTGCAAGAATTCGAGTGTCATTTCTTTGTGAAATCCCTGCAATTTATTCAGATATTGCAGCCATCCTATGCACTCGAGAATTTCCTGAGCCTCATCTAATACCTTAAGTATTAAGGGATCATTTTAGATAGCTCTTCCTCCCATGGTTGTTGTACCTGTGACTAGTTCACTTGTATGCAATTGTTTTACACTTCTGCAATTCAGAACAGCAGCAGAGAACGTTAAAGAAATTAACAGAGAAATGATGATGTTTTGAGAATTAATGTCATATTTAGTTAAGTCATTTGTCCCGTCAACCACACTTAACACCGGATCATGAGTCTGCATGCCAACCATAATGGTTGTCATCCTTTCCCCAATCAGAAATACTTTCTAATTATTATGCATTCATAATCATCATGCAGTCCTTACCTGGAAGTTAATTCAAATGATTATCACACAATTATCCATAATTGCCACTCATGCCATTCATACGCAGGCCATCCCCCCTCTGACGAGAAAAGGGCATCCACGTCCTTCAAGCATGTGAAAACAAAGTGAAATCATTGACAATTCATAAATGTCGGAAACCAATCCAAAAAAAATGGCGTGTTAATCGGTAAGGCAATTAAAGCAATACACGTCATTAGATGTGAAATGGCCAAGAAAAAAGAAAAAATTAAAACAGAGATTTTAATTCATTATGACAAAATATTTTCACTGTAAGTGGTATTAATAACAAAGGAATAATCGACAGTATGTATTAATGACTGTCATAAAATGATTGGACAATTAAAATATGATGAATATATAACATAAGTTACAATGCATATCAGCTTGTAAGAATGCTATTCAAATGGGAAATTCCCGTTGGAAACAAATCCATAGGTGGTAATAGATAGAAATCATTTGGCAGTGTAAGATGATACTCCAATACCACAAGCAGAGCTTCCACTGCCAACAGGCATTCATAGCCTCGACGGGGTTACTTTTTAACCCCACAAATGAGCCAGAGTCCTCCTTTTAGTATGTATATGGTTCTTCTTTTCTTGTCATAAAGAGACCACTATGCTAGCATGGTGACCAGATGACCATAGTGCCATTCACCAGGATATAACAAGTGATCAGGCTAGCTTGTGATGAGACCCCCTGTCCTTCTGACAATTTTAATCATCAAGAAGGTCATTACCTTGGTTTGGTGGCCAAATTGGAATGTCCCCCATTACATCCTTATGATCATGGTAGGCTGGCTCAAGATAAGACCCCCTATCCTCTTTAAGAGAATGTTTGATGCATTTTCATAATTCATTATTTCCATTTTTTCTTTTGAAATTTTTATTGTAACAAGAGGGAGGCTCATTTGCTCCTTAAGAGTCAGGGGTGGTGTAAGAAGTAAAAAGATGCTAATGAAGGTTTATAATCTTATCCCCATATCATCGTATCAACTGGATTTATCCATTTGCCTGTATAAAAATAAGCCAGCATGGTTTGAAAATAGTGAATCATTTTATGATGTGTCCAAAAAAGAGATGTTCAACCAATCATTATAAAGATACACTGTATCAGTTGTTGAATGAAGATAACCATCAAAAGGCTTCATAGGTCATAATGATATTATCATTACTGTTTTTTCTTATATTAGGCACAAATCCATTCAAATGGTGTTTATTCAAAACATAAAAGAAAAAAGAAAGATGGCACAATGATCAATAATTAAAGAATTCATAGTTTGTCCTATTTAAAAAGACCAAAGGTGTGGTTCAATGGATTGAATAACAATTGTTCAATCGATTGAACAACAAAAATTAAAAGAAAAACACGCAAAAGTGTTGTTCAATCGATTGAACAACAATCATTCAATCGTTTGAACAACAAAAATCACAAAAAATGTAAAAGTGTTGTTCAATCAATTGAACAACAATTTGTTCAATCGTTTGAACATCAAAAAAGAAAAAACGTAAAAGTTTTGTTCACTCGATTTAACAACAATCGTTCAATCATTCGAATAGCAAAAATTAAAAGAGAAACAGCAAAAGTGTTGTTCAATCGATTGAACAACAATCATTCAATTGTTTGAACAACAAAAATCACAAAAATGTAAAAGTGTTGTTCAATTGATTGAACAACAATTTGCTCAATCGTTTGAACAACAAATATCACAAAAACGTAAAAGTATTGTTCACTCGATTAGACAAAAATCGTTCAATCATTTGAACAGCAAAAATTAAAATAAAAACACGCAAAAGTGTTGTTCAATCAATTGAACAACAATCGTTCAATCGTTTGAACAACAAAATCGCAAAAAAATGTAGAAGTGTTGTTCACTCGATTGAACAACAATTTATTCAATCATTTGAATAACAAAGATCGCAAAAACTTAAAAGTGATTTTCAATCAATTGAACAAAAATTGTTCAATCATTTGGACAGCAAAAACCAAAGACGTAAAAGTGTTGTTCAATTGTTTGAGCAGCAAGAATCGTAAAAAAAATGTAAAAGTGTTGTTCAATCGATTGAAAAAAAAACCGTTCAATCAATTGAATAACACTTATCAAGCACTCAAAAACCCCTCATATTTACATGGTGATGCTTAATCTAAATTGCAATCAATCAAAGAGAATATATACATTATTTACTATTTAAATAAATCTCAATTTTTTGAAAGAAAAGTTTCTCGGTCATCACTCCCTGTAGCTAATATTTGCATGGACGGGTCATCATATACTTGCTCGCAAAAAGACTCCTTGGTGATCAGTTTGTGCTAAAGATGCAATCGATGCCCGTTCACCTTAAAATAATGGCCAGATCCATCAATGGTAGTCAAGGTAAGAGTACCATTTCTATGCACTTCTTGAACCTCATAAGGGTTGAGCCATCTTGTTTGCAATTTTCCCAGAAAATCCTGGAATCTGGAGTCGTAAAGGAGTGCCCAATCCCCTTTTTGAAACATCTTCCTCTTGATAAGGTTGTCGTGCCACTTTTCCCTTTGTTGTTGAATAATTGTGATCTGTTGCAAAGCGAGTAGTCGAGCGTCATTTATTTCATTGATCTGTTGAAGTCGCTTATTTTGGGCTTCTATTAGATCCAGCCCCACTTCCTTGGCTATTTTTAGAGTCTTTATTTTGAATTTGATCAGAAAAATAGGTTCTTTTCTGAACACGAGTTGATACGAAGAGTATCCAGTAGTATTCCTCCAAGTCGTGCGATAGGCCCACAAGGCCTCTAGCAGTCTAGCGGCCCAGTCTCGCTAGTATGTTGAGACTGTCTTGGTTAGAATCGCTTCAATGACCTTATTGGTGCTTTGTACCTACCCATTCGATGAGTGATACAGGAAAGTGGTCCTGTGCATAATATGATGGTTTTTGAGAGCGGCATTAATATTGATTCCTACGAATTATTGTCCCCCATCTATGATCACTTCTCGCGGTAAACCATACCACACAAATAGCACAAAAAGGAAGTTAATCACAACTTCCTCTATGGCTCTTGGTAAATATACTGTTTCCACCCATTTCGTCACATAATCCATGGCAACCAGTATGTAGGCCTTCTGATTGGATGGCGGATGGAATGGGCCAACAAAGTCCAATGCCCATCTCTCAAAGGGTTCTATGACTAATTGGGGTTGCAGAAGAATTCATCAGATTGGCTAGGCCTGCCCATCCTTTGGCAGCTATCACAAGCCTGGGCATATTTCTTAGCATCCTTAAAAATAGTGGGCCAATAATAGCCCATCTGTAATACCTTATGCCATGTCCTACGATCTGCGAAGTGTCCCCTACAAGGCTCATCATGGCAAGCTTTCAGGATGTCATAAATCTCATCCTCTTGAATGCATCTGCGTATATACCTGTCGTCCACTGTGTGAAAAAGATATCCACCTATCCAAGAGAATCGATCACTGCGTTGAATGATTTGTTCCCTCTCTCTCGTCGTCAAATGCCTAGGTAGCTTCCCTAGAGTCAGATAATTTGCCACATCTGCGTACCATGGCATCTTGACTGCTACGACAATTATATTTTCATCTGGAAATTGGTTGTCTACTGCCAGTGGATCATTCACCTTCGAGATTCGAGATAGAAAATTGGCAACAGGTTTTTCCTTCCCCGGACGATACTTAATACTAATGTCGAACTCCCGTAAAAGCAATAGCCACCATGTCACTCGACCATTTGTGATAGGTTTATAGATATCGAATGGTAGAGTGATCATTATACAGAAGACTTGGTAGCCCATTATATAATGTCTAAACTTGTTTATTGCATAAATAACAGCTAAGAATTATTTTTTTGTTACTATATAATTAAGTTCTGCAAAAGTGAGATTTTTGCTAATATAATATATAGAATAAGGTTTCCTGTCCTCGTCTTGGCTGAGGACAGTGCCTATAGCTACATCTGATGCATCCATGGATATGTGGAAAGGCAGCTCCCACACAGGAATCCAACTTCCTTTAAAAAATAAGACCCTCTATGTCTACTAAAATACAATGATAGTTTCGGGTCAATGCTCCTACATCAGACTCCCAAAGTAGAAAACATTCATGATCTCCTGATCATGTGTCTTCATGTGTTGTTAGGAAACCTCCTGGGTCCCAAACTTTGGTTTGTAGTTGTCTGAATGATTTGCACCTTTGTTGTTGTTGTATGTCACCTGTCTTCTGTTTCATCTTCTTCTCCTTGTCAATCAGTTTCAAGTTCTGATTGATCATTCTTCCTGCTAATATCAACCTCCTCCATATTGATTGCTTCATCATTAACTGCCATAACTCTTCAATCTCCATCTCTAGCATATCCTTGGGCTGGTCCATATTCTGCCATTTACTGCTACCTCTTTCTCTCTACTTCAGGTTATTGCTGCTATCCACTAACTCCTCAAATTGTTGTTTATTATCTTCTCTTTGAAGTTTTTAGATTATTACTACCACCCTTTCATCCTTACCCTCTTTCATGATTATCTCTTTCTACATTGAATCCTAATTTTCCAGCATTCTCTCTAGTAATCTGACATCTCTGTTCCATAGATTAAATACTTCCACAGAATCTTCCTCTTTCATTTTTATTTGGCTGCTCATCTATGCCAAATTTTCTCTAGCATCTGCAACTAAACCTGCACTCAAAAAACAATTATTAAAATAAAAAACAAAAGGCCTCAGTGTTGCTTCTTCCTTTGGTAACACATCAATATGCTGCTCTGATTTCTCCTCCTTTGTCAGCACATCAGTATGATGATTTGAATTCTCAAAAGAAATCATGAGACTGTCAACTAGTCTCTCCTCCATACTATCTTCTTCAATGATATCTCTCTGCTCTGGTTCACAGTAATGAACTCCTCCTTTTGTAATGTCAATTTGCTGAACTTCCATTTTCATCTCCTTTTCCTTATGATTGTCATTCATGACAATTTCTTTGTCTTCCTTTTTCAGAAATCTATCCTGAATATGTATCCTCTGCTTTTCCAACTCCCTTCTTTGAAATTCTAATTTTCCATATAACTCAATAATTTCAATTGGAGTCGAATTTGGAAATTTCACACAACTTTCCATACCTTCCTTTGTTATTGAAAATTCATGAGATGTCCTTTCTCCCTTTGCTAAATCTTTTGCATAGACTTCTTCTTTATTAACATCTTTCAGTAGATGTCCTTCTTCTTCAATACATTTTGTCTTGTTGTCCTTCTATAACCCTTCTTCCAAAGCTATCCTTGTCTCATCATCTGCATTTATATTCTCCTACATTTGTTCTTCATCAATAACATTAATCAAATTCATTATATTACCTCTTTGAGACAATATTCCTTCATTCTTCATCAGAATAAGATCTTGATCTTCCATCTCTATGACAGCTTCCACAGACTCATCCATAGACTCTTCCTGCTGTATCCAGTCAAATTCTTCTTCTTCTAAGAAGTTTTCTTTGTCACCTTTTACTTCTAGATCTTCATCTATTTTGAAGATATCTTCAAAAGGTTTCTCTTTTTCTGCAATACCTGCAATCATGCACAAACTATCAGTTTTAAAGACATAAGACCTTGTGGTATCACTTGATGCTTTAGTCATCATATCTCCATGTTGTTCTGAATCCTTCATATGATTCATAAGATCTTCCACAGATCTCCATTCTTCATCTTCACCCAGAATTTCACCCTGTTCTGGTTTACAAATTGACTCTTGCATTTCCAACTCAACCTCTCTAAGTTCTTCCACCAGACTCTTCACTTTCCTCTATTGTAGTCTTCTCTGTAACTTAGACCACTTCACTTCCTTTTTCCTCAAGGCCCAACCTTGTCTTTGGCTTTCCTCCAATATCCTTCTCAATGCATCAAGTTGTTATTTTAACTTTGCAATCTCCTTGTCACGTTCCTCTTGACTCATCCTCTTTCCATTTGCCTTGGCATCTTGTTTCCTCACTTTTCTTTTGTTGTGGTATTCCTTAGAACCTTTGTCATCTCTGTTATGACTATCAGTAGTCATCTTCTTCTCCATCTTCATGAGTTCCTCACTCACTTACTATGAGCTACATTAAAGCCTCTGTAACAACAAGTCTTCCCTGTTACCACTTACCTCACCAAGCTTTCCTTTGTACTTGGTCTTTTGGCAAGCACTTGGTTCTATATTCTCTGGAACCTCTTTGAGCACTTCTCTCTGATCCTTTTAGGCTTCAACTCATCTACACCTTTTAAGAACACAACTATCCTCTTGTACTTCAATTACAAATGAAATACTAGGATCTGACCACCACTTCTTTCACTCAAAAACTCTTACCAGCTTTCTTCATCCCTTAGCAATTCTACCCACATCCTTGTGGAATTTCCTTTGTGAGTTGCAACCATACCTCTGAAGTAACAAGTCTCCTTCTTGCTACATATGCTACACTAAGCTTCTCTCCTCTGAGCTCAGTCTTTTAGCATTTCTCTGGTTCTTTCCTCTTGAACCAATTGAGCACTCCTTGTTCTAGGTTGCTACAATCTTCTCACCTTCCTTTTTTGTCATCTGTGTATCAATGTTATTCAAACCAAAGATCATTCCCAAGATTTCAAAAGCTGGCTTCTCAGCTTCTTTCTAATAACACTCTTATCCTCTCTGTCCAACCTTCAATTGGATTCTTCAGGTTCACTGTCACTACATGGATTCACAAGCAGTTTCCATCCATTCTTCACATTTGAGTGAATCTCCATTCTCCTCAAGAAAAAAAACATCATTGTGTTTTCTTTATGCTTCTGCAATCTCTTCTTAAGAGTATCACTTACTCTCATCTTATCTCATGCCTTCTCTTATCATATTCAAATAACCTAATCACCTCTTTCTTTTGCAGTCACACCTGTATTCTGCACAATCCTACTTTAATTAAAAAGAGCTTTAACTAGCTCTGATACCACTTTGACGCAGGGTCTACCCCCCCGCTATACCAACAGTATGCATATAAAATGCATATTCTCATTTGTCCCAGGAATATCAATGACTTGACTCGTCAAAGCTCCATCAGCTAAGGTTTAAGGTCCCTTTCCTTTGTTACATGTGGAAACATTACATTAGACTTTCTATAGTCTAACCTTTCATCAATCTTTCTATCGGGACTTTATAACTCAACCCTTCATTAAACTTTCATCAATCCTTAAGCCCGCACATATATAACCAACCCCACTCTATAACTATGGTTATTCACGGACTTACCCATAACTTCCTATCGGCACTTTATTTCTATTATAATGTTTATATAATAGAAATATTCCACAACACATGTAAACCATACCTTTTTTGCCTTTTCCTCGGTCTTCGCACATTACCCAATGCTTCCCTTTATCACAATCGCGATCTTTCTCCACCGTTAGAACATGCCTTCAAAACCCTTAACTTGCGATATGTGACTGCCTTCCCCACCGTTGATTTCATTCACCATATAAACAGTTATCGCAATATCGCATTAAACCATCATGTGCCTCCATCGCCTCTCACATGCGATATGTGATTATAACCGAACTTCAAATAAAATCAAACTACGCCTATAACCTCTTTGGGTCCGCCTTTCCCAATTTATTTATCGCTTCAATCTCCACTCTCGATCTTACTCTCGATCCGACGGCTGTACGTATTCCTAATCAACAGACTTGCCGACACTTTATAACTATCGATCAATACCCGCTTCATCCGACGGTCTACAATGATATCGGGTGGAACACTTATGCAATGTTTAACATTTTTTCAGACCCGATGAGAATTATAAACACTCGATCTATAGAAGTTCGGGTCCAGTTTCGGGATTAACTTCCGCACTTTTTCCAACTTGATATCCATCCGATCATGCCATCTATAGATCTGATGATCCAGATCAGTTCTCGTCTTCCTCCTTCCGCTAGTACTTAGATTGAATCTTTATCATTCATTTCTTAACTCTATCTTATGCGACTTAATCCTGGCCATCCATCACGAACAAATCTCGTCCATTGATCTTCTAGATCCAATGTCTACTGTGCATCAACACTTCACTTCTTCGCTCTTCTCTTCACTTGGGTTTTTACACCAATTCTTTAATGTTCTTCTGTGGTTTTGGTTTTCTTTAGGGTTTCTATTCCTTCCACTATTCTGCTACGCGACTCCCTCCTGAGCTTAACTCTGCGAGTTTTTAACACAGCAACTCTAGAATCTTAACTATGATCATTCGAATGGATTCAAACGATCCATTAGGATTCTTCATATCGTTCTTCTTTCTCTATATCTCACCTCTAATTCTACTGGACTCCACCTGCATATATATATGATACAGAATCTCTAATTCACACACAGATTAAAACTAACCCATTCCAACACACACATAACTCAGAGTTGAGTTGTTTGTATTAATAAACATGTATTCACATATAGAATTCCTTCTCCACTGATCTTCTATATCAGTGGCCTTTCTTCTCCTCTTGACTGTAGGCTTACAATCTGACTGACTGACTCAGTAGCTACCCTCTAGCTACTGACTAACTACTGACTAGGTTGTTCTCGCCTTTTAGGCTTATCTTTATACAAAAAGGTTCTATTGAACTAATTCTATTTTAGATCCTTAATCTACTGAACTAACTCCTCAATATTCTCTAAATCCACTTTTAACTCCTACTTATCCCTAAGAGTCCTCTCTAGTTCCTCGAATCATGAGACCTATAAGAGTTACAATTGATTTCCAACTCTCTCATCATCATTAACCACTCATGTTCTCCTACACTTGAGAGCATTTACAAATATCCTCTCACTTATCTAATTAATTCCTACTTTAACTACTCAAAACATTAATAATTACATGTATAGGAATCCAACTTCCTTGAAAACACAAGACCCCCTATGTCTACTAAAATACAATGATAGTTTTGATTCAATGCTCCTGCATCACAACATGAATGGTGGGTGAAGTTTTTTCTTTCCTCACAGGCTTCTTTACACATAGCTCTTTGATTGTTTTAGCATAGATGGGAATATCTTGAATGACCTTGAGGAGAGGAATTTTAATACAAAGACTTTTTAGTTCCCCTACAAGATCAAAATCTGGGTAAACAGTAGGTTTGGGTATCGTTAACCTTTTGGGGAACGGGGGAGAAGTGACTGTAAGTTTTTCAGTGTATTCACGCTGATCTCTCTCTTCCCCTTGGTTTAATTCAATATTAATTACAGGTGGTGGTATATGTACAGCTGGGGTTTCAATTTCAATTGATGGATGATCTCCGTTTTCCCCAGGGATGATGATATGCCTTGACCTCAATCTGAGTTCATTACATTCTTTTTTCTCAATCTCATAATCTAAGCTTTCGATATTTGTACCAATTGGACTGGTCAATTATTAGGATTCAGATTTGGTTGAGCTGGGAATTGAGGGCATAGAAGAGGTTGAGGATTTTGCTGTAATTGATATGGATTTTATAATGCAGGTTGAGGCTGAGGAACTGTCCCCATAGGTGCATTGGATATCCCTAGTGGTCACTGCCAATTTGGAGACTAGTTCAGATTTTGAGAGGTGGAGGCATGCCACTAGGATCAATAGGGATTTCCCTGCCAAAAAGGAGTAAAAGGAGAATTTGGCCAGCCATTACTTGGAAAGGATTGAGTTGGCCAAGATACCATATGGAATGGCGGGGTTTGCTGATTTGGGTAAGGTGATTGGCCTTGCCATGCTGCCCCAAGGTTCTATTGCTAATTAAACTATGAAGAAGGAAAGAACAGGGATGCGTCTTATGACATACCATGAGGTTTATCCTTCCAATGTCGATGTTGGTTCATCAGATACATTGACTCTATTTCTTCTTCTGCTTCCTTGAATAATGCTTTTAGCCCCGACAGTGATGGACATTGTTCAATGGTGTGATCTTTGGTACAAAATGTGCATGTCTGGACCATGTCTAATGTACACTCCTGTTGTCTATGCTTCTTTCGACAACATGGACAGAAGATGGCCAAGTTTTTATGCTAAGGCTTTCTTTTATTTAGCCTGTAAGATGTCCAGTTGCGTCATGAGGGTGCCTAGGATGTCTGTTTTGAAATCTTCTAGGAGGTTTCCGATCTCCATTTGTGTTACGCCTCCACTATGTGGTTTGCTTCCCCTGCTCATGGGATCTCAGCTTCCTGCTCCTATGCGTGTGCTTCCTCGCGAACACCTGATACATAAGCGGATGATTTCATCATAATCTTCCTAAGAAATATCTCCTTTCCCCATTAAATTTAGAGTTTCTAACCATTCCTCTTTCATCCCTTTAATTAAGATAGCTCTTAGGACTTCTTTAGGTAAGGTGGTGTGTGGAGATCTCTACAAATTATAATTAAACCATTCGACATACTCTTCTAGAGTTTCATTATCTTTTGCAGTCATCTTAAATATTTCATCTTTTAGCTCCCTAGTCTTGCAAAAGTCCTGGTATCTTGTGAGGAAGGAGGTTTTCATATCGTCCCAAGAATTAATAGTTCATCCACCCAGACCCATGAACCATCTTAAGGCTTCTCCTTTCAGAGTAGAAGGGAACAGTTTTAGCTTTTGGAGGTCAGTGGTGTAGTCATATCCTCTATATAGGACATCAAACTCAAGCAAGAAGGCGTCAAGATCCTCTGTGATCATCCCATGAAAAGTTGGGATGCTCTGTAGAGGAATAGCCTTCATGGGGGCATTGGCCACTTGATCAATTATGGGATATTCCAATGTTGAGGTTTGATCTTGAGGTGGTTGGTTTTCCATTTGATCAAAGATGTGCCAATAAACATCAGGGATTTCAGGGGGTTCTTTTTTAGTAAGCGGGGGATTAGCAACCTGAGTTGGCTTTGCAGCACTGCCTAGGTCTGGGATCATAGGAGACCCTTGTTCAAACAACTGTGGTTCTGCCTTAGCAGTTCCATTGGTTTCTCCTTCTCCTTCTCTTAAGTTACATTATTTTCCCTCTTGGAGAGGATCAGAATGTAAACTTGCTATAGCTTGAAGACTCTGTTCAGATCCTCCAATTTGGCTTTGAATCTCAGCATAAGCTGCAGATGGTGAGCCTACTGCTTGAGGGATTACAGTAGGACTTTTTCCAGTTACTGCCCGAAATCCTACTGATGCTTGAGACTCTGCTTTTCTCACGATTTCGTCTATAAAGGTCGTTCTCCCAAGGTTCACCAATCCTTTGGGTTTTGTGGATTTAGGTGGGGGGTTCTACTCTTTTTCTATCTTTCTATTCCTAGTCATTCATAAAAATCAATTCCTATATAACCTCTAAGCTTTTGCTAAAAAACGGGCTGGTAAGAAAGGACTTTATTTTCTAGGTACGCAGTTTCTTACTTTTCGTTTTTAAAACCCAATTCTTTCACAGCAACATAAAAAGGAAATCACTTTGAAACACTTTCCCCGACAACGGCACCAAAATATCGATGCACTAATATGTCTTTTTACAGGAAATCTTAATTCCTACATTAATTTTCAACCCAAGGTGAGTCTTTTTATCTCAAGAGTGTCAACACTATATGTGCAGTGAATTGAGAGGTTATCTAATGATAAATCGTTGCAATCACTAATAACTATTTCTTCAACTCACTCCAAACAATTCTAAAAGAAATAACTATGGAAGAAATAACTCTTGAAAGGAATCTTAACACACTATGCAACTCTATTTAACTTGTTCCGAAATCAAATGAATCTAAATGCAAATGCAAAGAATCACGCTTGGCAATCTTCGAATAGAATTAAAACTAACTCACTCAATCAACAAAGAGAACTATAACAACTGCACAAAAATGATAATCTATAGCAACTTTTAATTGAACATCAAATCTAATTGAACAGCAATCTCAATTGAATGACAAATAATAATTGAACAGTGAACGAGCATGTAATGATAAATAATATCTAAACAACAAATGACTTATGTAAGAAAATTATGGAAATTGATCAATGCTATCTCTAAGATCTATGATAACATAACTCATAATGGACAACAATCTACTACTAAAACTAACATAACCAATCCAATCAAAGCGTTACTCAGATATATCACACAGCTAATTCTGAATCTAAATGAACATCAATATGAATTGGAATCGTCAATCTTCACAATAAGTGAGATGATACTAACTAAAAAGTAACAATCAGTAATGACTAAACAGAAAATATTGTAACACAAGAAAGTAGTAGAACTTCTCTTGACTGGGTCCAAAATCACCAGAAGTCTCTGCTAAGAAATACTTAGAATATAGGTATGGATCAAACGCAATCCTTCTTCATTAAAATAAGTAGCATGGTTACAGCATCACAAAGGTAACAATATTATATGTCTGAAAATAATAATTACAAGTTATGAAATAATGAACTATGTGCAGTTTTGCCCTTCGGCCTTATATATTACATTTACAAAATAAATAGATAAAAGTGAATCCTCGGGATCAGGGGATCCTGACGATTTCACTATACGTAATCTGATTCGGTCATGAAATAACATCAGTCTGCCTAGTATTTTGTTGCCTTGCCTGCCTCAAATGCTATCTTTTTCCTTTTCCGTCCCAATGCTACTTTGTCGATTGAAAAACTATTGTTCAATCCACGTCTTCTACATATAAAGATAGCAAAAAGTCAGTTTCTATGCTAGATTTATCTAATTTGTTACCAAGTTCTTTTACCCAACTTTAGCTATTATTTCCTTTACTTTGATCCATAAAAAAACATAATTGTGTGATGATAAATGCTAAATAAAGCTGTTTACAAAGAGAAAACATACCTTTTTCCTGACCCAACAACAATCTCTATGCTACCTAAGCAACACTAGACAAATACCATCTCAAATTCAAGATAAAGCTATCCCCAGATGGGGTACCATCTAGACTACCCTGAGACTAAATATGCATGACCGTAATCCCTTAATAAATGACATTAAGTGGTTAGGAGACACAAAAATGAGCAGGTTCAAGTTTGGGCATGCACTGCATAGATTGATAATGATAATTTGTACCAAAGTCTAGGTAATCATGCTCAATTAGATTAGAGATAAACATCCAAATGAGACCAAAGTAGATATTTTTATAGGATGATGAGGTCATTGGAAATGTATTACATATATAGGAAGTAGAAAAGGAATTTCTTAACAGATATGTGCAAGCAATTGACATATATTGAAAAATAAACACAATCATGGGGAAGGTCATAGTTGAAAGAAGCAAACCACAACAAGATATTTTTCTATCTATAGATGCCATACAGCTACAGGTGCATAAGTTGGACAACAACGTCACTCAACACACAAAATAAGTTGCTAATATAAGGCTCACAAATTCTAGAGAAGAAGAGAAACCAAAGAAGGCCAATGAGGTCACAATATATGATGAGTTATGCACAGTATTTTCTTTTTTGATATACTTTTATTTCACAGTATAAATGATATATAGACTAGTATAGCAATGATAAATAGAATACACTCTGATTATGACAACAGTCTAGAAGTTATTTAGTTTACTTTAGCATAAAAAATTAAATAGATCAAACTTCAACTACAAAAATATTGTGGAAGCTATTTTCTCATGGACCAAAACAATTGTCTGGTTTCCCTATTAAAGGAAAAATAGTGAGACGTGTATTGTTTATCATGCACAGGATTAATATATAATATCAAGAAGGAACTTACACCCCTAAAAAGGAAAAAGGAAATAAAAAAGTAGTCAAGATAAAAATCTATAAGATCTCATCTTCTATTGTGGATCAAGGAAGCATAAGAGAAGAAGAGAAGTCAAAGAACAAAGATCATCTCAAGAAGTAAGCAAGCATGGAAACGTTGTCCACTTTTTTTTACATTTTGGCATGGATCAATGGCCCTGTTCTTGATATATCTAGGGTTAAGATAGATCTATGATAATGAAAATAACCTTTGAAGGGTATGCATAACCTCATAGATTGTTAATCAGGCTTATGAAATTATCAAAATAAACTTTAAAATGTAGTTCCTCAATAATATTTTTCTACATTACAACTTAATAGCTCTTGAAAATTCATTCGAGATGATCTAATTGCTTCCATTTAATTCTTAGTGGAAAACATAAGCCAGACAAACATGTGCATTTTTGTTACCCATGCATGCAACACTTAGATTGACAGGTCACTTCAGACAATTATCTAGAAAAGGTATTCCTCAATTCATTATTTTCCTTTCTAGAAACTAACTCACCAATGGTCCTTTAGCCTTGCGAGCATCATATGAAGAGTTAATTCACCAAATACATAGAATTGTCCCTAGATCATCAGATCCAATCGAATCTTCTAATAATGTGCCATATTACAATATGATGATATGTAACTTAACAATACATTCATAATTGGAAAATTGTTCAATTAATTATGTTAATTTTCCCAACAAAGACTTGGCGTGACATACTGGATTTCATTATTAGAATATTGTAGCTTTGACAATAAAAACACAAATCCACCAATTATACCTTCATATATGATAGATTACCATCAAAATTATCATCCACGTAGAGATGTCCCAATTAATTACTAGTATTAGAGTTACTAAAGACCATATTTAGGGACAAATGTATGAGTTTTACATGTAATAAAGAAGACATGGGGAAACCATATGCCTAGCACTCATTTCATTCGAGTGGAAAAAGTGATCCCTAGCAATGATCCATGTTATCCTTACAGACTTGTAGATTTATAGATGAGATTTAGCCGATCAAAATCATGCTAGAATAAGGAATTTTAAAAAAATAATTAGACACTCTCAATGCATACATTTTTCCTCTTCTCACCTATGTTTAAGGTTTATAGAGTAAAATTTGTAGTTCTCTAATTCTTTCAAGTAAATGGATCTTTTTTTGAGCATGAACAAAAATGACAATACAAAATTTACAAGAAAGATAATACAAGCTTCCATGTAATGGAAAGATAGAGCAATTATGTCAAATGGAAGCTGTGAATCATACACATGTCAAAAGTTGGATCCCCATCATCAGGCATACTTCTATCTAAATTTGTGTTGTAAAAGTATATTGTATTGCAACCCTTTGAGTAATGGTGCATAATTTTACTTTGGAACACAAATCCCATAGATAGTGATTGTACATGTGACTACTAAAAATGAACACCAGTTCAACCAAAACTAGAATATCATGTGGATTCTAATAGCAATCTAACCAAATGATTGAAAATATATCCTAGCCACTCACTTTTATGGAGGCAAACAAAAAAATGTGTTTACCAATAATTTTTCATCCCACCCTAACATTTTGAAACTGTAGATAAGGGATATGAAAATTCTCTAAGGAAATCAAAAAAAAATTGAAGGATTTTAATCCAACAAAAAACATGAACATAGTATGTTGGGAAAAACTAATCATATCATACGCATATTGTAATAAAAAAAATATAAGCAGGTGTGCCCCTGTGTACATGGACCAGTACCTTTTGTATTGGTCAAAACCACATGCAAAGAAATAACGACTTGATTCTATTTTGGCTTGATTTTACAAATTGGTGGCTAGATTTAATTCACTCCTTCAAGGAGTGAAAATTCAAAAAATAATGAAAACCAATTAGAATAAAAAAAAAATTTCCTCATGCCCTATTGAAAAGATGGCAAATCAACATGCACATTTAACATTAGTGTTCTTGTTTGGTTGTATGCTTAGCCCTTCCATATTTTAATGAAAATAAATGCATTCCCAAAAATTCCCGTTCCTAAAGAAAAACTCATCCCCAAAATTTGGACCAAGGCATGTTCTTCGCTCCGGGGATAAATCTATCCTCCCCCTTCCTATTGGTAACAAGAGTTCCAATAAAAAATCTCCATGCTAGACAACGAGGAAGAAAAATGATGTGGGTAGAGAGAAGAAAGCAACAAACAAAGAGACAAATGATGAATTGCCCAAGGGCCTCAAAATTAATACACTTGAGGGAAATTTCTATGAATTAAGAAGTAAAGAAAAAAAGAATTCCACGACAATGATGAAGACACTTGTTATGATATGGATGATTAAAGTCATGGTGGAAATATTAATATGGGGGTTGACAATGACAATGAAAAACATGTAGAACCAGATGCAGTGAGATCCCCTCTCCTAGATGACACACAATATGCACTTAGAGTTGATTGGAGCATAGTAGTCCATTGACCAAGAGGTTATAATGGATGGTGACCTGAAATGTGTTTTTTCAGAACAAAAACCACATGGAGAAAATTGTTGTTATTTGAAAATTCAACATAAAAATATTGTTGCAATGAAAATAGAGATTGCCTTGGCAATTTCATCAACAAATATTAAGAACATAAAGTGGTTTCTATGGTAGGAGAACACCCAAAATGAACAAGCAACAAGGATGAGGAAGAAGCCTTCAATTTGGAGGACCTTGGTCATTATTTTGGGCACAAAATGGAAAATGGTTATGTTGAAATTGATTATGAATTTGATAATAACATCTCTAGTTTCCATCCCCAAGGGATAGATCAATTAGTCGAGTTTTCGTTTCTAAGTACCTTTCCAATTAGGAGGTCATAGGTTCAAATCTCCTCGATGCCCTTCAGGTTAGGCCCGAATAGATACGCTGATGGGTAGATCCCTTTGGGTGGATCTGCATAGATTATTACTCATGGATGTAGTGTCCACTTAGCAACCATGAACCAAAGTTGGAAAAAAAAACTCTGGTTTCCTAGAATATGAATTTGCACAATTTTTAAACATCCAAATAGAGATGCCTTCTTTGTTTCTCCTAGAATTCTCCAACATAACCAAAATTTAAAACTAAAAGGGAAATGAGCATCAAGGGCTGAAGTAGGCCCCTTTGTTGCTAAAGACATTACAATGTTGTTGTAGACTGTTAGAATTTTTTTTTATTTAAGCTGTTAGGACAACCAATTATTGAAATATTTTCTACCATGCTAAGCAAACATGCCATTAGTGACACTAACAAAAGCATAAATGGTGTTCCTATTTGCACGGTCTCATGAATAACTATCAAGGTTGATGATTCTACTCAAAAGAAAATATGAACCTAATCTATATCTATGTGTGAATTTCATATCAATGAACCAAACATGAAGAAAGATAGATACTATTGTACACGTAAGCCTTGTACAATCAGCGAAAGATAAACTATTTTGTGGGAATATGTAGGTTTCATTTTATTTGATTCATCAAAAGAAAGCAACCATATGTATACCTATAATGTAGAATCATTACTATCAAAAGGGTATGTAAGGCTTGTTGGAGAAAATATATGTGGAAACTTAGGAAAATACAAACTTGAAAATATTTTTGGTGAAAAGGTGCTTTAATTAGTTTTTTTAATACAATATTAAACAAAGTTACACCCTGAAAGCATGTAAACTTCGACTTTAACCTATTATGTATGATAATATAACATAGTAAAAAGACATAATTTCCTCCTTTATAGCTTGAGGTGGCTACACTAGATCACAAATTTCACTTTAGAAATATTGTGGTAAGGATGAGATTTTGGGGTTCTCAAGTGCTCCTAAGACAAACACTTGTCTCCAAGTTCGAGCCAGATGTTACCCCCAATCTTGTGGGGTAACCTTGGGTGGTCATAAAACTACTACGTGAAGACAACGATTGTGTTGTTGTTTGTGGAGCTGGATTTGGATTTGAATCATGATGAAAGTGTGAGGAAACTAAACCAGATACATGACATACTAAAGTCATAAATTAGAAGTTATAAATTCTATATTAATTCATAAATGTGAAGCTACAAAAGAAAAAGGGAGCTTATGTCTCCCATTATCTAGATGGAAAATGAATAATAAGGTTGCCTTCAAAAGGTGAAAGTACTAAGGTGATTAGGTATGCTAGATGCAAAAAGACCATAAGCTTTCAAGAATTTCTTTTAATAAAAGGGATGGTGTGAGACAATTTAATCCAACTTAATCACATGTCATTGGATGAAGTTGTGCATCTAGTGCTACTTGAACCAATTGTTTCAATGAAAATGGTATAAGGCAATATCAAACCATGCCATGATCAGGTCTTAGAATAGTACACCTCTCCTAAATCCATAAAATCCTCCATATATAGTCAAAATTATGAGGTCTGCCATTATCAATCTGTAATGAGTGCATAATATTCGTTTCCAATGACTCACATGAGGGTTTTTGGTGTATTTTCATAATAAATACTTGCAATTATGTGCATTCAATGAATGCAAGAATGCATAATTCACAGAGGACACTGAATCTCAAAAGAAGAGCTTTGTGCAATGACGAACCTCGAACTTGGTAATAACTTAATCCTCAAGCATTGAAACCATGATTACCCTTTTATAGTAACCAATGAAATGGTAGGTAATAAGGCACAACCTAGAAAAATTTGAACTTTTACTTAAGGTTCTTCAATTTCGGTGAGCCCATGGATTTGGTCCAACATAAGTTGCCATATAGAGATTTGGCTTCATATCAACCTAGATTTATCCTTTTATAATACCAAATAATATTCTTAATTGTTTCCATGTCACCAAAAATAAATTAATTGTGGGGACACCAAGGTGGGATAAATAACTAATTCCACACCAATAAACTAAAGATCATATAAACACGATTTTTTTAATTTAATGGGGGGCTCTGAAAAACTTTAAATATGTAGTGTCAATTCAAGAGAATATATTTAATTCCATATGATTTTTCATCTTGACATAAATCTACAAAGTTCCCATCAACCATTGGTAAGCATTAGAAAGGTTATACTTCTAGAAGGGTTTGGAATGATTCCACTTCTAATCCTTCCATCAAAACAATTTTATCCACATTGCTTGATTGAATTGGTCTTTAAGTTATTTCCAAGACACCTCTACCCAAATACTTTTGCTGCAAGTAGTATATAAGTCCTTGACTATCATAATCCTCATTTTGACAAGGTGAGTGGTAACAACCAAAGGATGCATGCAAAAAAATTCAGAATTCCATACAAGCATCAATGGCCACCAAAGAGTGTGCTCATTGAAATAGAGCCATGTAATGAATTAATGACCCTCCAAGCTTAAGTATGGCTTGAAAATTCCTCAATATTTCTAAATGTTCTACACTACAAATGATTCCAATGTCCACACTTCAATCGATGTTGATGCAAGCATCTCTTCCTAAAAACAGAGGCCTCTCTAACACCTTTTGCTATATGGTATTGTTGCAATTACACAATTACATAGGAGGATCTTCTCAACCACTTTGACCTCTCTATATATATGATGATCTATTTAGCACAAAGAGCTAAAATCTTCCTCTATAACTCCATCTATCTTCCCTCTATGAGCTTTAGGATCAATAATTCCTAGAATGGCCTCTCTTGGGGAGAAATAGTTGATCCAAACAACTCTATGAACACACTTCTCCGCATCAAGCATCACCTATTAGAAGGATGGGAGTATTTTTATAAGAATTCCAAAACCAATTTTTAGTGGGGGAAAACATTAACAACAATGTGCATGTGATTTATAGCTTTATGGTGTAAGCCTTGTCAAACTTCTAGTGGCATTTTCTTGCTCAATCGCCTACATTTTTTTCTATCAATTTACAATATCTATTTCCAAAGCACAATGATGCAAGATTGAAAGAGTAAGTATAACACCCAAAAAATTGAAATTTTCCTTGGTTTTATCAAATCTTAGCACGAGTTCTCTAGCAACTCAATAGTTCACATGGGTTTTCCAATAGAAATAACTTTTAACCCATCGAATTTTGGATCCAAAAGCTCACAAAAAAGATCCAATTTTTTTAGCATATTTTGGAATAATTCTTCATCGTCCATAATTGTGAGAAACAAGTCCTCTACAACGTGGCCATTAACAATTTCATAAATATTTTTCTTAAGCAAAGGGATGCCTATAAATTCACTTTGGTCAACTGCCCATGCTAGAGGGTAGCCAAAGGATTTGATCATGGAGAGTCGACAAGTCAAAGCATGTAAGAAATTGTGTCTAATTGATCTTTTTTTATGTAAGAGAAGTCAACACATCTAGAAATGGTCTTAAAATCATGGAGAGGATAAAATTCCATAGCCTACCACAAGGGGTTAGCTCAACTTGTTGATGTTGAGAATTTGTCTAGTTTCATGAAAAGTGCCTTGTTTGAATCCCCTTAGGTGAAGCACACTAGTCTAAGCCAACAAGTTTGCTAGGGATACCATTCAAGAATGTGGAGAAGAATCTTGTGGGTTTCTCCACAATGTTTTCCTTTGATAAAAAGAGAAAACCCTATAGCATAAATCATTGCAAAGATAAAAATCCAAATTTTATAGCATAATGAATTAGGAGGATAAAAGGCCAAAACCTATAGCATAAAACATCGAGTAGATAAAACATCAATGCAAAGATGTTGTCAAGGTGCTATTGTTTGTAAAATTACAAAAAAAATAACCTTTAAAATTCTAGTTACTATTTTCCATCAAATATCAAAGAGTGTAAGTAGTGCATCTTATTTTGTAGCTTTTCGCAATATGTGCATTCAATAGAAAACATAAAAAAGGACATGCTTAAATAAGGAGGAAGAAGAGTGCTACTAGACCTCCTATAGGTGATAGGAAAGAAGAACGGCCAAATTTTATATGAGGCTTGAAAATGAATGAGTACAAGGTACCATCCTCATAATTATTCCCCTTTAATCCACTTGAACCGGACTTATTGGACGAGGAGATAAAGAACTTTCATGAAAAAAAGGCAACAGATAGAATGAACGTGTTATAGGAGATTGCTTTGCCTACATCATACTCATTGATGTCATAAAAAAATAGAGACAAAAACAATACTTCATAAGAATAATAAATAATTTCTATACTCACCAATACTCCAAGTAATAAATAATTTCTATACTCACCAATACTCCAAGTAATAAATAATTTCCAAGTCTCAAATACTCACTAATTTATATCAAGGTCTCAAACTCTAAGTAATTTCTTTCTTTTGTCACTCGAAAACATTAAATTTTTTATCTCTATAAATGGAACTTCAAATACCTGCCCACTTTCCATCGACAATTATAGTTAATTTAATTTTGCATATAAATATATCTCCCATAAAGAGATAGCATAAATTTTGAACTTAAGATCCCATCACTATCAAGTAACAGTATTTAGAAAATAATTACCTTAAATAACTAGTCAAAAACTAAAAAGACATGGTCATAGATGCTAACCTCCATTCAAATATATAGTATTAAACCATTCAAAGATTATTTTTGGTGGCTTCAATGAGGGAGTATGAAATAGTTGTAAATGTTTCTCTATCAAAATTATTGGAAAAATGTTCCAATTCAAGGTTTGATCAGTTCTCTTAGCCTTACTCATTTCTCCCATCAATCTCGTTGTCTTGCCATGTGATTTTGGCTATGGTTGTCGATTGTTGCAATGTGGGTAGAAGAAGAGAGACCATCATATAAACTTGCATAATTAATGTGCCTCTCTTCATCACGTTATTTTATACTCCATTTGGGCCAACTTGTAGAGGTCAATATCCTCAGACTCAAAGTGTTCTTAATAGTTTAGAAGCTCAATAATATACGTGCTAGCTATCTAAGAATTATGACTTGTCTCCATCTAATTCTATGAGGTTCTAGTTCAAATTTACAAAAATATTCAATGAGGTAGTTATTTTTATCGATTATTTTCCTTTTTTCCTTTTTATTTTTCAGTTGTGTCTAGATCAAGGCCATTTTTTAAAGAAATATTTAATATTTGTCCATCTACAAAAAGTTGTCACCAAGAATATAGAAGGCTTCGTCAAACCTGGACTTCCTTAATCAACCCTTCATTTAACTGTGCCGATCACATTTAAAACCAAAAAAATAAATATAGATTTATGTGCTCTTGTCCCAAAACATTGTCAATGTAAATGAAAGGTACTTATTTCTCTAACATGTGACCAACTTCTTCTTGCCCAACTTTAAATGTATGAATATTATCTAGGACTCAGCTATGATCTTCCTCTCTACTACCCAACATCAAATATTTTGATATACAATTTTGCAACTATATTATATTTGGAGTAGAGTTTATTTCTTCAAACAATAAAACCATGGAATATTTATAGCCTTCTATGTAAAGTTGTGCAAACATTATATCAACCAGAGTGGTTTTTCCCATTCCCCCAAAGCCATACCCCAAAACTGTTAGTGCATTTTTTTGGCTTTCCCACTCTAAAAGTTCAATGACAAGCTTCTAGTTGATATTCAATTCCAAATGATACATAGAGCATACCACAAACTCTTACAAACCTTGACGCATGACTAATATTTTATTATTTCAAGAAAAAAAAATACCAAGATTATCACAATATACCTGCGTACTCTGAGTATGATTACTCTCGTTCTTTAAGTGGCAGATGCACATTCACACACTCAATGGCATCCAAAATACATATAAACATTTTATTTTCTATGTACCTATACATTTTTTGCAACTTTTGTTAAAATTTAGCGAGCTCTTCCTTATTCATAGATGTTAAGAAAAAATTGCCTGTGAAATTCCATTTAGAAATTCATTTCATTTTTACATGTGTATTTATCAGGGTCATAACATAAAAAATGAAAAAGGGCCTTCCATGGATATAGACATATAGAAATCACTTCAAACATTCTGCATACATACTCACCTACAAAACCTTGAAGACTTGATTTGACTACAACATATGAGGACTCCTTCCTGGTCATTTTTGTTTTTTTTCTTTGTTGAATCCACCATCCTTTTCTCAATCCATTTCATTCTTTAATACCTTTAACATGATGGGCCAAATTACTCATTTCCTCTAAAAGTGACAAACACTCATGTTGGTTTGCATACACTGTTTCAAATCTCTCCAATATATTCGCTAGAACAAGAAGACCTATAGCAGCCCAATGTGCCTTCCCTAATCCTATTAGGATATTCTTAACCACTTTCATTACTTCAATAAAACGTTGACAGGAAAAAGTATGTTTTTGAAAACCAAGAAAATTTGGAAAAAAAACATAAGATATTATTTGTATTCCCATTTCAATATATTTACTCTCAAAATCTTAGAACAAAAATTAATAGTTAGTATTAATGATATACATATTTTGGAGGAATCTATATTTCTTGTTATTAGTCCTTGCCATCTGGCAATGGCCAGGGACTATAGTAATCAGAATGTCGGGCATAAGCATTAGTTCAGCTGCTTAACAATACGCAATAACCAAAGTTTGTAATCAAGCTCATAATATTTTACACTGCAACCTCTTCCACCATCTTATTTGGCCTCTTCCCGAGGCGGGGAGGCAGAAACATAGGTTATATTCATTAGTTTATTCCCGTTTACTTCCCATAAACTAACAATTAATGCTAACATTAATTCCGTAACTTTTAATGTTTATTATTTTTTCATTGCCTACGTTTTATAAAAAGGTTTTATAAACTTTGGTTGTTGCAGGAAGATGCATGAAGATGGAAAGACAGGTGGCTTGCATGAAGTTGAGTGTGGCGAGAGGAGCGCTCATGGGCGTGGCAAGAGGATGCCTTGCATGAAGATGCCCATATGGGGGTGCTGGGATCGTTGTCTATTTAGGATCTCTTCCCTCTTGTAAGCCATCTCTGAGACTATCTCGGCTATGCCACAATGGAAGAAGCTGCTGAATCCCAGTTCAGCCTTCATCGTCTAGAGATGGAAGAAGAACCAGGCGACTTTGACCTGTAGGCGACTTTGACAGGAATCGTCTAAAGAAATTGTAAGTAGCATTAATGAAATAGAGAAAGCTGTTAAAATTCATTTTGATACTAATTCAGTGGGAAACCGGCTTTGAACTCTGAATGCTGACAATGGATATTTATGTAATTCAAGTTAAACGAAATATAGCGCATGTAATTAAGTTAAACAAAATATATCACTTGTAATTAACCTAAAATTATTCTGGATGCTACAGGGATACAAATTGACTATGGATAACTACAGAGCGAATGCACAATGCCTGACAGAAACCTTGAAAAGACTGAGCGAATGCAAAATACCTGTCAGAAATCCTTGAAGAGACTAGGAGGATTTCATTCCTTCGGTAGCCCCTGCTAATATGAATTCTGCTGGCTGCCGTTTATTCCAAAGCTTCATAGAGCCCTGCCTGCTTGAGTGGAATGGCAGGCTTCCCTCCTCTCCTACCCCACCGAATTCATTTTTTGACTCCGCATAGTAAATACTTTTTCCCCGGATTCTGGCTACTCTGCGTTGTCCTCGTAATTCCTTGGCTTCACTAGATAGGCCATATTAAAAATGAATGAATTGGGTTTTATTTTTTATTTTAAAATTTAAATTTCATAAATTCAGCTCTAAATAATTTTTTTAAGATATACAGATATTTATAATTTGAATTTTTAAGATATACAGATATTGCTTACTCTACCTTCGCTCTAGTTGCGCGGTGCTGCTCTGCTCATCTATATCTGCAGTCAAGACTAAGTGATAGGCACTGCCCTTCTTTCCTCCCCGCAACAACTTGAATCCTCCTTACATGCTGAAGAGATCATACATCACTAGACTAGTTACAATACTCCAATTACTTTTAAAGATCCTTCTACTTAATCTCAAGCTTCACAAAACTTCTGCATGCCAAAGGCTCAGAATCCTTCCTTCAGCCACGGAAGGAAGCCAGAGGCACAAGACTGAACTGCTCCTCTCCACCCTTCAAGGACCTTTTTGTTGACCACCACTAGGCAGGTAGCGTTCTAAGCACAGTGATCACTCACACTTCCCTTGATTGCTCTGCAAATTGTCAATAACACTGACACCTTCTTGAGGGATTTCTTGGCAGAGTCACACATGATCTCAATGACCTGCTTCAATCTCTCGGCCTTGCCCACATATACATTGGGCAAACCCTGCAATAAGGCATTGAATACAGTTGTGGGTCTGGCTATCTCAAACTGTGCTCTGAAATCAATGTCCACAAAGAAACGGTCTCCATCAATTATTACATCTATGTACTCATAATTCCCTATAGGGAATCCACCAATGTGCTCCCATCTTGATTTGCAGAGGCCTGCATTGTAGCCCAGTCCACGCAAATAATTCATCACACACTGCCTCAACCAGCTTTTCTGGTCAATAACCTGATGTTTATTCACATTGGAAATTTCAACTTCGTTTTGATTTATCTCAAGAGCCCTAACAGCCTCCTTGTGCAGGAGAAACTCAACTGGGTTGTTAATGCTGGACAAGAACAGGCCTTCTCACCGACTCAATAGAAGGGCCTCGGATCCCTAAGGTCCTCTCCTTGCTTTTAAAGAGGTTCCTTCCGGCGGCAGAAACATGGCAATAACCGGCCGTAACTACAGGGGCTGGAAGAAAGGCAGTACAAGGTTACGAGCATAGATGGAATGAGCTTACGGCCAACTACAGCAGAGGGAACCACATTCTCTACCAAATATCCATGCTTCCCTCTACAGAAGCTGTTTATATATTACATATGTTCGGGAGTTAGGCCTGCGAGAGATATAATATTTCAACTTGACAGAGATAGGAGTAAGACAACGGAATTATGTTCTCAATCCTCTTTACGCCATTCCTTTTACTATAAACATCAGGCAGGTAGTCGAGAGGGCTTGCAGAGCACTATATCTGGATATTTACGAAGCGCATCTCACGGCCCTGCAATTCCCGTTATCTAATTCCTATGAGACCACTCAGATATGAATGTAAAACTAAAAGACTTGAAACGTGACCAAAAGTATAAAACTAAGCATTGCTGCCAGCCTGCATGGGCATTTGAATGCTTATTGACTAAGTGTCAAGCCATATATGACATTTGTTGAAGGTGATTTCTTGAATATATGACATTTGTTGAAGGTGATTTCTTAAACGTGCTTTGAGGGTTGTGGTACTTTTATGAGGTATCTTCTTTGCCACCTGTCATCGGAGCGTGGAGCAGCAAGATCACCCTTTCTCACATGGAGTTGCGCATGCCAAGGGCGGAATCTGGGACATTCAAATATGGAAAACACATTCTTCAGCGCTTATGTAAACCAAAAGTCAATCCCAATCCCAGGCGTTCCACTCATTAGAGCTTAGTTTCCTTTTGAGGCTTAATGTATTTATAACGTATCAATAGAAGAGTTTGTTCAAACATTAGCATGGTCATTAACCAAATAGATCATATGAAAAAAAGACAAGATAGTCACATTATTTTGGGCATAGTACTTAAGATTTAAATCACCACTCTAAGCAATATTTTAGTGTATTTGTGTGAATTTGTTTTAACAACAAGACTACCATCTTTTTTGCATGAATTGCTCTCAATCCAGACTCGCCGAGAACATAAACTACCCTGTAAAACTAGTCCCGCGGTTTTCCTATATACATTAGTAATACAAATTTTAAAATAGTAAATAAAGCATAGACACTGGATCCTTTCTAAAAGTCATATAATGTACAGAAACAACTAGCTAAACATTCTTGTAGACCTAATGAAGATTTAGAGCCCTCACAGTCACTACTTTCAATATATAATGTTAATTGTCTTGTTTATTTACTAACCCTTTAACTTACTCCAGATTGGTTGGATGGAGCTGCGATTGACCGAAATACCGCGTTGAGTTGAAAGTAATGTATATGGCATTAAAATTTTTTGTTGAAATGATTTGCTGCTTATTAAGTGCAAACAATATATCGTGTACGCTTTTCACATATTTCTATTACTTTGATCTGTATGATCACGACACCCACACACATCATTCTTATGGGCTGCTTATGTAGAAAGATTTAGTATTGTCTGGGAACATAGGGATAAGTCATACTTTTATAGCATTTTTTTTTGAATTTCCAATGATAAAAATTATTAAGTTATTGGCAATAGGATCTGTATTGAGCACCTGAAAATTCACTGTATTTGCAGACTCACTGATTCTTTGGTAGCATCTTATTTTTCAAAATGTCTGACTATGAGCTTGGTGCTTTTTTGTGTGGTAGGAAAATCCACTCTCACTGATTCTTTGGTAGCAGCAGCTGGTATCATTGCTCAAGAAGTTGCTGGAGATGTCCGCTGGTATCATTGCTCAAGAAGTTGCTGGAGATGTCAGAATGAATGATACTCGGGCAGATGAAGCTGAACCATTCCCTTCGTTTCTGCAAGACTTTTTGCAACTTTTTGCATTGGCAGGGACTTGCTTCTTGGCAGCCATCCTTGTTTATACTAATATTTCAAGTTAGTTGATTATAAGAAACTCATTAATTTTTAATACAAAGCAAAGAAAGGAGTTGTCGGTTTCCTGAGACAAGATATCATTTAGCATCAAGAAGAATGAACTGCTGGGCAAATAGTGGTCAGTAGACGATTTTTTATCACACAACTTTTCTTAAAAGTAAAATGAAATATATTTAGTATGTCGAGTGGAGACATCCGACAAGTTTGCTTAAAAGTAAAATGAAATATATTCAGATGCTGAGTGGAGACATGTTAACAACAATCTCCAATACAATCAACATTTTCAATTGGACATGAACAATAGAGATCCATGTCACCTTGATGATTTTGAAACCTGAGATCTATCCCAGATGAGGGCATCGAGATTGATACTGTGTAATGAAATAGGATATTGTGTTTTGATTCCAAAAAGTAGCATAGAAACAAGTAGGTACAAGGGTTTGAATACCCCAATTCTATATTATAAGAACCATTTAAATCTAAATCGCCATCCCTGAATCCTCTTGTAGCGTCCTTGCCACCTCTACAAACCTAAATTTGTTAGAAAAACTAGAAAGAAAAGAAAAAATTGAATTAACTAGCAGCTCACAAGTGAGCAGGCTGCACCTGGAGGCTACGCAAACTAGTGTATACTTTCCTCTGCAATTAATCAAAGATAAGAGAATAAATACATCTCAAAAGAATAGGGAGGTGAGAACAAACTCCTACAATCTAGGAACTAATCTTTAATTAAGGAGTTAAGTTACAACCATGTAACCATTTCTCCATTAATACAATATAATATTAATTATTTTCAACTCTCCCCCTTAATGGAGAAAGGATTAATCCTTAAATCCTAAAATCCTCCGAAACAATTCAAACTTCACTTTCCCAAAAGGCTTTGTAAAAATTGTTGAGATTAATGTAAAAACTATTCAAACCGAACCCTAGATTAGGATTTTGTTCCTGGTTTATAGAATTCAGTGCAACTTCCCTGAATGTGTGATTGTTATATATATTCTGCATGTAATGTATGAAGGACAGAGCGTGTACAGAGGCAGTCTTACATGTGGGGTTTCACACCTGGAAGCTGCTCAGTTGTTTAATAAAGTTGATTTTTTAAATATTTGACATGGTATCAGAGCTACAAGGCTGAGGAAGCCTATACCCTGAGTGGAGAGAGGCTGGTGCATTTCAGGCGAAATCAACACGTTTTCAAAGTGACAATCGCGTCGATTTCACCTCTACGCTTAACTGTTTTTTATTGGGTAGCACGGCGCGAGTACGCATCAAATGGTCACCCCGACCTTGAGGTGAAAAGGCTGTGTTTTTTGTCTTTCCATGCTGCATGGTTTTTTTAGTGTGGTGGGTTGTCATTTGAGAAGAGGACAACTGCAAGCGCGATCCAAAGCCCGTGTGAAATTGAAGCCCGCGTGGATCGCAGCACCAGAGTAGATCTCTGAGTGAAATTGAAGCTGCGTGGAGGAGGCCGAGTTGGATACCTCGAGGTGTGCATGGACGTGTGCTCCGATTAGAGGCCGCATCTTACGCTATCGGTATAGAGCCACTGCATCATGTAATTCGTATGTGATTCCATTGAATCCTGGAGGCCGTTAAATCCATGTTTTTTGTTGGCTGCGTTGAATCCAGTTTGATTAAAGATTGGTCGAAATACATTTCAAAACTGGAAGAATGGTGTAAGAGAATTTCGATTGGTGTTCTTTCAATTCAATTAGAATTTATTCTAATTTTTTTTTTAATTAAAGTTTTAATTCTTTAATTAAAAAAGGAAGGGCTCTTTATTATTTTGAGGTGCGATTGTTTTTAAAAAATAAAAAATAAAAAAGGGAATTGAAGTAAACTTCTTTTTTTTAAGAAAAAAGGTGGGGCCATTGAAAAAAATGAGATCTAGGCTTGTTTTTTTTGGATCAAGTATTTGAGACAGTTGTTTTTTAGAAGATTCGGGGTTGTTTTTTTTTAATATTGGGGTTGAAGTTTTTTATTCATTCAAGATGAATAATCAAGTAGCAAAAGCTTACCTCAATGAAAACAACAAGCTGGATGGATCCAATTACTTTGGTTGGAAATTCAAGTTGCAAACCCTTCTTAAGGGACACAATGCATGGACGATTGTGAACAATGATGAGGTGAAGCCAAACCTCATTGTAGGAGGAACAACAGCAACAATCCAAGACTAGGACAAGCGGGAGACTAAGGCGAGAATGCTCTTGAAATTGTCAGTCAAAGATTGCATTATTCCCCATATCCGTGATTACAAGACTACACCAGAGATCTAGAAGATGCTCAAGGATCTCTATGAGGTCAAGAACACCAATCGATTGTTGTTCTTGAAGAGAAAGATTCTCTCCATCAAGATGGAGGAGAATGAGACAGTTGTAGCATTCATTTCGTGGATCAAGGAGCTCAAGAACAAGCTGGGAGATATCAATGAAGTTATGTTAGATACAAATCTAGTCATGGTTACCATGAATGGTATGACAGATGAGTATCGAATGTTCATCACTGGCTTGAATGCGAGAGAAAAATCCCCCGTATTCGAACAATTGATAGGGATCCTCATGCAAGAGGAGGAAAGAAGACTGACTCATAAACCCGAGAGTTCAAATCTGGCCTTAATGGCAAAGAAGAAGCCCTTCAGAAGAAAGCCAAATGCAGCACATAAGAGTAGCACAACCCCATAGAGAAAGATGCCCTCACCCCAAGGTATGTCTTTCAATAGAAATGACTTTATGACCAAATGTTTTTATTGTGGTAGAACCGGCCATATAGTCAAATATTGCATGAAAAAGAAGTTTGATGAAGGAACACAGTCAGAACATTAGACTGCAGGTCATTTTGTTGATGAGGAACACAGTGAGAACATTAGACTGTTCATATCTGACTCTGCACTTTCGGCTAAAGAAGATGAAGCAGATACCTGGTTTGTCGACTCAGGTGCATCCATCCACATGACAGGGAACAAACAGTGGTTTGAAGACTTCAAAGAGACCAACAGTGGAGCAAACATATATCTTGGCGATGATAGAGGATACCAAATTAAAGGTTATGGTAATATTCCTATTGTTTTTCCTGATGGAAATATTAGACATATCCACAATGTGATGTATGTACCAGGGATCAAAAAGAATCTGATCTATGTTTCTACTATAACTGATCAGAACCTCAAGGTAGGGTTTTATAAATCATATTGTGTCATTAAAGACCTGTTGGATTGTATGAAGCCTATTGCATCAGGTATTCGTGTGGGAGGATTGTACAAGCTAAATGTCAAAAGCACACAACATCAAGCATTGGAATCATATGCCATGAATACAATAGACTTATGGCACCAAAGGTTCGGCCATATTAACTTCAATGATTTCCTGCTTTTACAGACAAAAGGTATGGTCGAAGGTCTTACTGTTTTAAAATATTCTCATATTGATTGTGATGCATGTGCACTGGGAAATTTGCACAGAGATGAATTTCATGTGAATCTTGACAGCAAGAAGAGAGATATACTCGAGCTGGTACAGAAAGATCTACACGGGCCTATGCAGACAAGATCGTTAGGCGGCGCATACTATTTTTTATTGATTATTGATGACTGTACTAGATTTACTTGGGTGTATTTCCTTAGGAAGAAGAGCAACACTTTTTAATACTTCAAGGAGTTCAGAAGTATGGTTGAAAATCGAAAAGGTAAATGCATCAGGATTCTCCACTCGGATAAAGGGGGAGAGTACAAGAAAGCTTGTGTACTCAAAGACTACAAAGATAATAGGATATAGTAGCAGTTTACAGTACCCCACACTCCTAAAAAAAACAAGGTTGCAGAGTGGAAAAACAAAACCTTTGTGGAGTGTGCTCGCATTATGTTGAAAGGTAAGAATATTTCTAATGGCTTTTGGGCTAAAGCGATTAATACTGCAGTATATCTAAAGAATAGGAGTCCAAAAAGAAGTTTAGATTTTAAAACTCCTTTTGAAGCTTTATTTGGTTATAAGCCTGTAGTTAAACATTTGAGAGTTTTTGGTAGCAAATCCTTTGCCCATATCCCAAAGGAAGATAGAAAGAAACTTGACTCAAAGGCTAGCATATCTATCTTTGTTGGGTATTGTACATAATTTAAGGCTTAGAAACTATTTAATCCCTCTACTCATAAAGTGTTTGCGAGCAGATATGTAGTTTTTCATGAGCAAGTTAATGATGGAAGCCATGAAAGTGCTAAGAAAGAATGGCACGTGCCCTTGTTGGTGGAAGAAAAAATTAATGAATCGGGTGACAGCAATGAGCAGCAATAGCAGCAACAGGAAGGGAAAGAAGATGATGTAGCTGTCAAGTGAAGCTGAGAAAATGATGATCAGACAAGGTTTGAAGCTACCCCACCACTCAAGAGATCAGGTAGGAAAGCTCAGTTGCCAACAAGATATAGGGAAAATGATTTTATAACTAGTATGATGAATGTTGTTGAACCCTCTAGTTATAAATAAGCTAGTCTAGTGAATGGAGAGCTGTTATGGAAGAGGAATATGAATCAATTCTCAGAAATAAAACTTGGGATTTAGTTAAACTACCTAATGGAAAATAACCCATAGGATGAAAATGGTTGTATAAGCCTAAATTTAAAGCAGATGGGAGCATAGATAAGTATAAAGCTAGGTTGGTTGCAAACGGGTGTTCACAGCAAGAAGGCATAGATTATGATGAAACATTTGCCCCTGTAGCTAAGTTAAACACAATCAGAATGATAATTGCTTTAACTACCAAACACCATTGGATGATTCACCAGCTAGATGTTAAATCTGCATTTTTAAATGGGGACTTAAAAGAAGAAGTCTACATAGTGCAAACTAAGGTGTTTGTCAAACAGGGGGAAGAACATCTAGTTTGTAGGTTGAAGAAAGCACTGCATGGATTAAAACAGGTACCCAGGTCATGGTATGACAAAATTGATTCATTTTTCTTATAGCATGGTTATAAAATAAGCAAAAATGACCCTAAACTTTATATCGTGTTTGATAAAGAGGGGAGGATTATTTTGATTTCTTTATATGTAGTTGATCTAATCATTACATGGAATGCTGATGATTTCATTAAAGAAATTAAAGAGCAAATGTCACAAGTTTTTGAGATGAAAGACCTTGGAGAGCTACACAACTATTTGGCTTTGGAAGTCTCGAGGGATTCTGGACAAACCTTTTTGTCACAAGGTAAGTATGTAAGGAGCTTACTGGAAAAGTTCATAATGGATCAATGCAAAGCTGTAACAGTACCTTTACAATAGAACTTAAAACTTCCTAATGAAGATGGATCTAAGGAGGTAGATGCGACATTGTATAGACAACTGGTTGGGAGTCTTATATACTTGACTACAACTAGGCCTGATTTGGCTTATGCAGTTAGTGCATTGAGCCAATTTATGTCAAAGTCCCTTGAGATCCATTGGGTTGCAGCTAAAGGTGTTTTAAAGTATCTCCAGGTAACTTTAGATTTTGGTATTGTTTATACTGATTCATGTGATGTTAGATAGATAGGTTTTTCAGACTCCGATTGGGCTGGAAATGTAGATGATAGACGATACATAACAGGCTATGCATTCATCATTGGATCTGGGGACATTACATGGAGTAGAAAAAAGCATAAAACAATATCCTTGTCTTCTACGAAACCTGAATATCAAGCTATGTGTGCAACGACATGTGAAGCAGTTTGCTTGAGGAGCTTTCTCCTTGATCCTGGAGAAGAAAAGAAGGTTGAAATAGTGATCAACTTCGACAACCAGAGCTCCATCAAACTTGCAAATAATCCAGTATTTCATAAGAACACAAAGCATATCGATACACAATTTCATTTTGTTACGGAGAAAGTTTAGTCAAAAGAAATCCATATTGAGTATTGTAATAGTTGTGACAATGCTGCTAATATTTTTACCAAAACTCTTGGTAGAATCAAATTTGAGTTGTTTAGGGAAGTGTTAGGTATATTTGTGAATACATTTCTCCATTAAGGCGGAGTGTTGAGATTAATGTAGAAACTGTTCAAACCGAACCCTAGATTAAGATTTTGTTCTTAGTTTATAGGATTAAGATCAACTTCCCTAAATGTGTGATTGCTATATATATTCTGCATGTAATGTATGAGAGACAGAGTGTGTACTGCAGAGGCAGTATTACAGGTGGTGTTTCACACCTGTAAGTTGCTCATCTGTTTAATAAAGTTTATTCTTTGAATATTTGACAAAAATATTAGCCACGTTGTCACATGTATTACAATATTCAATAAAAATTTCTTTTGACTGGACTTTTTCTCTTACAAAGTGAAACTGAATATCTATGTGTTTCGTATTCTTATGAAACACAGGGTTGTTCGCCAGCTTAATGGAACTCTAGTTGTCACAGTTGATGATAGTCGCTTCTTTCTGCTCTTCTCCTGCATCATGGAGAAGCGTCCTCAACCAGATAGCTTCACACGCTGATGTGCATACTATTTGGTACTCGGCTTCAGCTCAAGATAAAGACATATTTATCTTCTTTTTATTGCTCCATGCTATGACCCCAGATCCAACACTGAATGCATAACTCGTGATAGATCGTTGATCATCCAGGTTAGCTACCCAATCAGAGTCTAAAAAACCTGCTAAAGTAAAATCAGATGTATCAGTGTATAAGATGCCATAATCACTAGTACAATGAAGGTACCTGGGTACACTTTTTGCTGCAACCCAATGACATTCAAGAGGTTTAGACATAAACTGGCTCAACACACTAACAGAGTATGCTAAGTCTGGTCTAGTTGTAGTCAAATATATCAGACTACCAACTAGCTGCCTATACAAAGTAGCATCCACCTCCTTAGAGCCATCATCTCTGCACAATTTCAAGTTCTGCTACAAAGGTACTGATGTTGTCTTACACTGTTCCATTCTAAACTTTTTGAGTAGTCCTCTAACATACTTCCCTTGAGTAAGGAAAGTTTGCCCAGAGTCTCTCCACACTTCCAGACCTAGCCAGTAATGTAAACTTGTGAGGTCTTTCATCTCAAAAATTTGTGACATCTACAATTTGATTTCTTTGATTAATGCATTTGCATTACCTATTATAATCATGTTATCCACATACAAGGAAATCAAAATTATTTTCCTCTTTTCATCATACATGGTATATAGATTTGGGTCATTCTTACTTCTATGAAAACCATGATGTAAGAAAAATGAATAAATCTTCTTATACCAAGACCTGGGTGCATGTTTTAAACCATAAAGGGCCTTTTTCAATCTACAAACTAAATGCTCTTGCCCTTGTTTAACAAGCCCTTCAGACTGCATTAAATAAACCTCTTCTTGTAAATCACCATTTAGAAATGCAGACTTAACATCTAACTGGTGTAGCTTCCACTGATGTTTTGTAGCTACAACAATTAACTTTATAATAATATTCAGTTTGGCTATAGGAAAAAATGTTTCTTCATAGTCAATTCCCCCTTTTTGTGAATAACCTTTTGCTACCAATCTAGATTTAAACTTTTCTATACTCCCATCTGCATTAAATTTAGGTTTATAAAGCCACTTGCATCCTATGGGTATTTTTCCATCAGGTAATTCAACTAGTTCGCAAGTACAATTTCTAATAATAGATTCAATTTCTTCATTCATTACAGCCCTCCACTCATGAGATTGACTAGCTGCTTTATAATTTGTGGGATCTATAACATTTAAAATGTTTTGACATTAAAGCATAGTCTTTCAATCTAGCTGGTAGTTGAGTCTGCCTACCTGATCTTCTCGGTAAGGTACTCACCTCAAATATGTTTGTTTCAAACCTTAGCGGGCTTGAATTATTGATTACATCACCTTCTTTTTCCTCTTTTTGTTGTTGTTGTTGCGATTGCTGATTTTCCTCATTGCTTTCTTCCATCAACTATGGAATGTGCCACTCTTCAAGGATGTTCTCTTTATTTCCTTCCTCAGTCTACTCATGAAATAAAACTTCTCGACTTGCAAAAACTTTATGATTTAAAGGATTAAACAACTTATAAGCTTTAAACTTAGTGAAGTATCTTACAAAGAAGCATTTTGTGGCCTTAGGATATAACTTCTTCCTATCATCCTTGCGAATATGGGCAAAAGCTTTTGACCCAAAAACCCTTAAATGAGACACTGCAAGCTTATATCCATAAAATGCTTCAAAAGGAGTTTTCAAATCGAGACATTTAGTTGGACTCCTATTTTTTATGTATACTACAGTGTTGATGGCTTCAGCACAAAAACCATTAGATAGACCCTTACCTTGAAGCATACGTCATGCACACTCCACAATGGTTTTGTTCTTGCATTATGTAACTTCATTCTGCTGCGGAGTGTGAGGTATTGTGAACTATTGAATAAGCCCATGATTCCTACAAAATTTCATGAACTCTCCCAATTTGTATTCTCCCCCTTGATCAGAGCGGAGAATCTTAATGAATTTCCCTATCTGCTTCTCCACCATATTCTTGAATTCTTTAAAGCGTTGAAATGTCTGACTCTTCTTTCTAAAAATATATACCCAAAAGAATCTAGTGCATTCATCAATAAAGAGTAGAAAATAATATGCACCACCTAGCAACCTAGTCTGCATAGGTCTGCATATATCTGTATGCACAAGCTCAAGAATATCTCTTTTCATCCTACCATTCAAAGGAAACTCTTCCCTATGCATTTTCCTTAATGCACATCCATCACAATCTAAATGAAGATTCTGAAACGCAGGTAGTCCATCAACCATACCTTTTCTTTTCAGCAGCATGAGATCTTGTAGGTTAAGATGACCAAACCTTTGATGCCAAAGATTCTCGGTTGTCAGTCCTGTTGAAGCCAGAGCTTGGTCTGGCATGCTCTTGAAGTTCAACCTATACCGGCCTCCCACACACACTCCTTATGCAACTCGTGCCTTCTTACTATCCTTTATGACATAGTATGATCTGAAGAATTCAACTTGCAAGTCTTGATCTGCCATCATTGAAACAGAGATCAAGTTCTTCTTGATCCCGAATACATACATCACATTTTAATATATATTATATTACCATTAGGCAACTCCTCGAAATATCATCATACCCCTTAATCTGATAACCTCTGTCATCACGTAAATATATGTTAGCTCCACAAGTAGCTTCTTTAAAAATTTTGAACCAATTTCTGTTATCTTTCATATGTGATGACACGCCTGAATCTACGAACCATATTTCAACTTCATCCTCCTCAATCGCTGAAAGATCATAATCAACTATGAATAATCGAAGATCATGACTATTACCTTCATCAGCAAAGTGCCCTGTGTGCTTTCTCTGTTCATTTCTAGCCTCATCTTCCTGTTTCTTAAAGAAAAACTTAGCTAAATGACTGGTTTTCCCATAGTAAAAGCATTTAATGTCAGATTTGTTACCATTGTTACTTGGAGACATAGCTCTAAATGGTCTCTTCTGAAAACCGCCACCACCTTTTTTTCCCTTTGGTTGTTTCCCTTTGTATGGCTTCTTCTTTGCCATAGAGCAAGATCATCACTTTATGGCCTCAAATTTTGCCGCTTCTCTTCTTCCTGTATCAGGATTCATGTTATCTCTTCAAATGCAGTGGCTTTATCCCTTGCAGACAAGCCTGTAATGAACATATGGTATTCATCCGTCATTCCATTCAATGTAATTGTGACAAGATCAGAATTAGACACCTTCTCCCTAATGTCACCTAATCTGTCCTTTAGGTCCTTGACCCATGCAATGAACCAAACGACAGATTCATCCTCCTCTATCCTCATGGAAAACAATTTGCCTTTGAGCGACAAGACACAATTGGTGTTCTGTGTCTAGTAAAAGTTCTTGAGTGTAGTCCATATCTCACTGGACGATTTACAGTCTCTGATATGTGGAATAATGTTGTCTTTAATAGACATTTTCAATAAGACTTTCACCTTATTCTCCCTTTTATCCCAATCCTGTATTAGTGCTGCTGTACCTCTTGCCAAAATGGTCGGCTTCTGCTCATTGCCGTTGATGATTGACCAAGCACTCGATCCCTCAAGCAACGTCTGTAGCTTGAATTTCCAATTGGTATAATTGGTCCCATTGAGTTTGTTAGTCTCGTTGAGATAAGCTTCTGTAAAATTGTTCATTTTCGACTGATCGGATTCCAAATCCCTCAATCTTCAGTCGATTCTAACCAAGTGAACAATTAAAGCTACAGTAAAAAAAAATAATCTCAAAACATACCAGAACCTTTGAATCGATCACAGATCTATCTGATCTGCCACCAATCCGCCCAATCTTCCTCTGATCTGGTCGATCTGCCACCAATCTACCACGATCTTTGTGTCTGCAACTCAGATCCGCCACCAAACTGGCAAAATCTCAAGCTCAGAACCATAAAAAACACGCCATCACCCTTTCTGCCTGAAAAAACGCAATTTCTAGGGGCGATGAAGAAAATCTCTCTAAGGCAAGGTCACATCATCGCGGCTTTTACCTTCATATCCACGATGATCATCGCTTATGTCAGGCCAAAAACCATGATGACCGCTTTGTGCTCAGCTGGAGGTATGCTGAGACCTGTGAGAAAATGAATTTCTCCTATGAGTAAAATATGTCACTCCCGACCACCTAGACTCCGAAAATGTTAGCACTGAGGCTCCTATGTTGCCACTAGGGCACTATAACCACGGAGGCTCTGTAACCTCTAGGGCTCTAATGTAACCAATAAGGCTCTGCAGGTAAATCAAGCTCACCAGATCTTAGCTCTAATACCATATTAGAAAAACTGGAAAGAAAAAAAAGAATTGAATTAACCAGCAGCTCACAGGTGAGCAAGTTGCACCCAGAGGCTGCACAAACTGGAGCATACACTCTCCTCTTCAATTAATCAAAGATGAGATAATAAATACATCTCAAAATAATAGAAAGGTGAGAACAAACTCCTACAACCTAGAAACTAATCATAACTTAAAGAATTAAGTTACAACCATGTAACCATTTCTGCATTAATACAATATAATATTAATTATTTTCAACTCCCATCCTCAAATTCAAATTAAAAACAAATTAAAAATAAAATGGCTTTTTTATGCATGAGCCCGCGACCGGAAAAGATCGAACAAATTAAAAATAAAATGGCTTTTTTCTACGTGAGCCCGCTACCGGAAAGGATCGATCGTGGGAGGTATGGATGTGAAATTTCTTAGCCTTTGCTTCTCTTGTAACACTGTTATCGCCTCTGCAAATCTAAATCGCCATCCCCGATTCTGAATTAAAAATGAAAGGGTTTCTTTTTACGCGGCCGGAAAGGGTCGACCCTAGGAGGAATGGCTATAAAATTTCTGAGTCTTCTATTCTCTTGTAGCACCATTTCCGCCTGCGCAAATCTAAATCCCCATCTCCGAATCCGAAATAAAAATGAAAGAGGTTTTTTCTGTTTGAGCCCGCAGCCAAAAAGGATCAATCCCGGGAGGCATGTCTGTCAAATTCCTCAAGTCTTCGATTCTCTTGTAGCACTGTTGCCGCCTCTGCAAATCTAAATCCCGATCCTCGAATCCAAATTAAAAATGAAAGGGCTATTTTCGACTTGAGTCTACGGCGGGGAAGGATCGATCCTAGGTGGCATCGCTGCCAAATATCTGTCTTCGATTCTTTTTTAGCACTGTTGCCGCCTCTGCAAATCTAAATTCCCATCCCTAAATCCGAACTAAAAATGAAAGGGTTTTTTTCCTACTTGAGCCTATGGCTGAAAAGCATTGATCCTGGCAGGCATGGATGTCAAATGTCTCAAATTTCTCAGTCTTGGATTCTCCTGCAACATTGTTACCACCTCTGCAATTCGAAATCCCCATCCCCGAATCAGAATTAAAAATGAAAGGGATTTTTTCTGCTTGAGCCCACGACTAGATGATATGTTTCCTTTTTGTCTTATTTTCTCTTTTGCCTTGAATTAAGATAAGACAGTACATTGAGACAATCACATACTTGAACAGGCGGATGACTTTTTCCCTTTTGTCCAAAACAAAGGTTTCTTCGACAGTACATTGAGACAATCACATACTTGAACAGGCGGATGACTTTTTCCCTTTTGTCCAAAACAAAGGTTTCTTCTTATTTCAATTTAATAATTTAACGTAGACGAAGATTTCTGTATTTTTTTTATATTTTTTTATTAATGGGTTAGATTTTTTCAAGGAAATATGGTTATCATATGTTTAGTTTTAAATGTTTATTAAGGACTGTAGTGTGTTACAGAGTTTGTTAAGTTACATTAATTTTTAATAAATTTAAAAAATTATATTTGGGCTAAGTAACTCCTACTCATCAATTTTTTAGGGATTTGAGATTATTCTAATTCTAATATGTTCATACTCTGAGCTCTCATTTTACAAATAAGATGTGTATTTTTTTTTCTCTCACTTTAAATTAAATTCCTGTGGCTCCCCACCCACCGATTTCTTAAGAATTTGAAATTATTCCAATTCTAATAAATTCATATTCTAATTAAATTCCTGTGGCTCCCCACCCACCGATTTCTTAAGAATTTGAAATTATTCCAATTCTAATAAATTCATATTCTAATTAGATGAAGAAATCAATGGATAAAAAAAAATTATTTAATAAAATGTTACACTTTACTTTTTTCTAAATTTAAAATTTACATGTAATCTTTTTATATATGGTTAAAAAATAAATGTTATAAATAAATCTATTTTATAAAAATAATTAAATTATCAAATTTATAATTGAGAGTTTGTAAAGTCAACACAGAAATGGAAATAAATATTCTTGGCTTATTAAATCTAAACCATTCATATAAATAATAGAACGCTATTGACCAGGATGCCATTAATACCCAATGATCCCGCAAAAAAAAAATACAAAAATATTTACATGATTGCATATGTTTAATTTGCAATATACGGAGTTAAAAAACAGCGTGACTATGAACATACCGTTAGGCTGTTCCAAAATATGAACAGAATAATTGAAGCATCTTCAAACCTAGCTTCCCTTCCCTTTGATTCTCAGAGAGCCTTATTTGAATATTTATTTCGAGATACATAGAAAACGTTTCCCTACTCTAAATAAAAGGAAAAAGCAAATCGTACATATTTCAGTTTGCTTCCAAAAGGAATTACTGAATGAATTTCTAATACAATTTCTCGCTCTCCTTCGTCCGCAAGGAACACATTGAAAGGGAAATAACAGTTTACGCACTTTACAGGATATCCCTATTTTAGTTCACTTTTAAACAGCACGTGATATGCGGATTGATATCCAACGCACAATTAAAACTCCAGAGAGGAAAAATCTCTACCCCTTATGTTTACATATTTTCAAGTATACAGCTGTTCTGTAGCTCATGTTTTAGTAATCAAACAGTTCCAGTAGGCAGCGGAGGATATGCAGAAGATACAACCATTTCCAAATTTGATTCCTCTGTTGGTTTTAAAATGGAACGTTGTTTTGTAGCATTTGAGTACTCCGGGGATTCGGTTGCTCCATATTTTGAGAAGTAATATCTTGGAGACATGTCTGGTGTTTCAATGTCACCCATAGGATTGTAGCGGTGCAATAATTGCAATGGAGATGAACCATGGCTCGGAGTTGTTTCCCCACTTTGAGTTCCCCCTCTGCTTGGAGATCCATACTCTGAATTTCTGGTTTTTCTATTTTTGATGGCTCTTTTATGCCATCTTCTCAAGCCAGTGGCTACCCTTTCTTCAAATACGGTGTTCTTCATGTGAGAACCCATCTGCATAGTATATCCATCAGTTTTGAGAGCATAACACTCTACAGTTTGGAAGAGTTTAATTTATCTTTTAAAGGAAGAAATGGAAGTTTTACCTGTGTCACAAGTGCATAAAGTGGAAGCGTGACATAGCTACATATAAACTGCACAACTACCCTGGACATAAACACAAACAACCCCATGTAATTCATGTTAAATTCAAAACACCATTACCCTCGGTACTCCCCTTGCCTAGAAATCCGGAATACCATGTCAAAAGCAATTGATAAAAAAAACGAAACAAGAGAATAAGCAGAAGGATAAAGTGTTCGATTGTAATTTGCTTCTACATTCATCGACAACCTTACCCAATGACGATTCGTATTATAATGCTATAAAATCTCTCGTGGAAACAGGATTCTAACCCAAATTGCCACTGCAATCATAGTGTTCCTCTTGTCAGCAGTGCAAATCGAATATTCTAAACATAACAATTTATTCTAATTACTAACATAGTGCTTACCCATGTCCACACGAAGAAAGCAAGAAGAAAAGCATTCTGCATTAACCATCGAGCCATTGTTATTGTCATGAATTTAAATTTATATATTATAAAAAAATCGGGATGTAGAATTTTTTGTGATACCTGGAACAAAGTGAAATGGATTAAGAATAATATAAGTTGAGGGCGACCGAACCAAAACAACTCATCGCTTAACTGCACTACTGGAATTCCTTTAACTACAGCCTGTCTCCCTTGAATTTCTAAGGCCATCTCTAATATTATAAGTTGCAGCTTCATTCCAACGATCAAAATTATCTGCATAATTAAGTGATGGAATGGAAATAAGCACGCAGACTTTAATACTGCAGAACTTTCCAAAATCATAAATCATCAATAATTCTCTATGTTGAGTCTTATTGGCTACTTACAGCTAAGGGAACGAAAGAGAACCAAAAGTATGAATGCCACTCTGCCAACACAGAAATACAGCCAACAGAAAAGAGAACGTCAGATTCGATAGCAGCTGAAACAAAACTAAACCTTGAAGTAAGACATAGACTAACGAAGACTTACTGTGCACATTGATAAGCAAGAAGACCATGGCAAAGGCCCACAGGGGAACACTGCAGATAATGCAATAACTGTTGTCTTAGGTAAAAAGCTAGGGTGGGTTCTCATTGGAAACAAAACAAAACGAAAATTTAGAAGGGTTACACGAGGAAAATCCATTATTATCTTTGCAGGCCAAAGTTCTTATGAACAGAGAAATCGTTACGAACCTGATTCCAATCACCCTCTTGAAGTCTTCATCCAATGATCTCTTTATATATTTATGAAAGTCAAAGTTGTTATTTGCAGAGAAATGGGCCTATATAACAACAAAGAAAATTCCCAAGACAGCAGATAAATCACGTTAATGAAATGGTTGCTTACATAACCAAGTTGAAATCTAAACGAAGGTTTGAAGTTATGGAGACATACAATGATGAAGCCATGGCGCAAGGTTAGGTAATCAACTTTCCTTATTGACCGAAAGAATTGTCTAAAGAAGCAGACCTGCACATGTCCCTACTGTTAAATGCTAAACCATAAATGAATATTCATATTACATGCAAAAAGGATTCAGCTAAGAAATATCCCTAGAAAATTCGAGAGTAGCAATTACTTACCACCCATTTAAGAACGGGTGTTCTGCTCCATAAATTCAGATGACGCCTTACAAATGAAGTTTGTTGGGTTAATCTGAACCTTGAAGGATCTGCGTGAAACAAACATCAAACTCCTCAAAACGTTATCCAACCCCAAAGATTCTTGCTGTGACCTTTTAATGTCTGATCTCCAAATCATTACCCAGAATGTCCCCATTGAAATTTCCAGATCAGTAACCTGGTTTAGTTCGTCACTTTTCAATGTTAAAGCTAATAGTCTCCAGGACGAATCCATTTAGGGAAGAAGAATGAAAAGAACTCACCATGTGAAAACTCCTAATCCAATGTCGCTATTTCCTTCTCCCATGCTTTCCAACGCCTCATCTAGACATGAAAATGGCTTCTGAGTTTCAGTTAAAGATGAATAGAATGCATGAAAATGTCAGAGCACAGACTAAGAACAAATTTATAATGAACGATATTGGAGAATATCGTTTCTCCCGTTGCTCTTACTTTTGCTCTTCTTGGGACGATTGTTAGGACACTGTACAACACATGGAGAGTTGCCAACGTAAAGATGAAGTAGTGGAGCTGGTTCATGCCGGTCAGGGACACAAGAGGATACATACCCTTCATTCAAGAGGGAAAGAAATATGATGATTTGAAGCTCAACTATCATAAATTTGAAATGGATTAATATGATCAATCAACCCCTAACTACATGAAAAATTCGAATACACTACAGTGGACAAGATGACTGCGATAGAGTTGGGTGTTTACCTTTTTGGAACAGTAATCGGCACCACTAGCCGTTGATTCATGTTTCTGGCAAGGAAGCATACTATAAGCTATTCCTTTTGGTATACAAATCTTAGAAATGGGCTTCCCTCCCACTGTCAGTAGCAATGAGATGAAGCCCATAAGCATCAGTTCTGCAATCCAGAAATGAGATCAGATCTATTACATTATAATTTGCTAAAATATATAATTGGTATAGTCATGTCTATTAAACCATTGGGTTTATCTCTAACGGTTGGGATTATCTCTGCAGGGTGGAAGGAATGATAGTTACCTCCCACGCGAATTCAATTTTCGATTTTATTAACCTATGAGTTCAAACAAACCTATCTCAGTATCTTAATAAACAGCTAGGTAACATACCTGCTTTCACCTTTTCAAGTGCCTCATATAAAGCCTGTTAGATATTCTTCAATTTCAACAACGATTCTTCTATATGCAGAATAACTGAAAAGAATCATTAAATCTTGAAGAATCATTAAATCTTAATGCCCAGGGATACGAGTTACCTCCAGCCATTGGTGATGCGTTGATGCAGGCCACAGTCCACAAGCTTCTTCTTCAGCACTCCAGCGTCTGTCCAAGCAAAAGGAAAAGAACACAAAATTCTGAAGGCACTTCCGAGCTCTGCTATCTCATCTAGATGGTGTAGAACTGAAGGGGGTTTGAGATATGAGCTTGGGGACCAAACAGATGAACATATAGCTAAGCTTCCATCAAACTTCTAAATGCTATGTGTTAGAAAAACCACAAATCAAGGTAGAGATGAGATCAAAGTAATGGACCACTTTAGTAGCTCCCAATTATAAATTTAGTAATTGCAGTTGATTTTCTTAACTTAAGGAAACTACTGTAGTTGGTTTCCATAAATTAAGAAAAGCTGCAACTCCATAAATCAAGGTAGCTTTTGTGTAAAATCAATGGAGCTTAACATTCTCCCACTTGGTCCATACTTTCAAACTTAATGTCTCAAAAACCATTGACAATCTTTATTAAGTAATAGATACATGAATCATGGCGATAAGTCCTCTTATGACGAGTATTATCTTCCATGTATTACTATGCATTTATTCTTATTATAATTTATGTGGTAACAATATCTTAATGAATAAACCCTATGTTTATTCTTGGTCCTTCTTAAATGAATTTTCTCAAATCAACTTAAGGTGCACATAAATATGAGAAAAAACATCACAATAATTAAGAATTTCATTAACATTGTCCATACAATGAAAAACTGCATAATGGAACCAAGTCCCATATTCAATACATGATCCTTGAATTTAAACGGTGGCATGCCCTTAGTCAAAGGATCAATGATCATTAACTCAGTGCTGACGTGCTCAATGACCACTTTCTTTTCTTTAACACGTTCCCTTATAGCTAAATACTTAATGTCGATGTGTTTATTTCGACTCCCACTTTTTTAGCCATAAAACCAGCAGCTGAATTATCACAATATATTCTCAATGGCTTAGAGATAGAATCCATAATTCTAAGCCCAGAAATGAAATTCTTAAGCCATACACCATGTAAAGCAGCCTCAAACAGGATATACATAAGCATGTAGTCTTTGGTCCCTTGAAGGTACCTCATTAATTTCTTTGCAGCTCTCCAGTGGTCTAAACCTGGATCACTCTGACATCGTCCCAACATTCCTACATTAGGCTTCCGACAGCAGAAGCATATGGAATGTTCTTCATTTGTTCCCTTTCTAAGTCGTTCTTCGGGCATTGGTTCAAATTGAACCTATCACCCTTCACAATGGGAGCTATACTTGGTGAACAATCCTTCATCTGAAATCTCTCTAAAATTTTTATTAATATAGGTTTCCTGGGACAGACCCAAGATGCCTCGAAATCTGTCTTTATGGATCTTAATGCCAATGACATAAGATGCCTCACCTATATCCTTCATATCAAAACTTTTAGAGAGGAATTGTCTCACCTCATGTAGCAAACCCTTATCATTGGTTGCTAGCAAAACGATCATCCATTTGTAAAACAAGAAACAAATTTTACTCCCACTAACCTTCAGGTATATACATTGATCCATAATGTTTTCTACAAAACCAAAAGAATAAATTACATTATGGAATTTCAAATAGCATTGGGAGGATGCTTGTTTTAAACCATACAATGACTTCTTGAGCTTGCAAACCAATTGCTCACCATGACTAGAGGGGAATCAATGAAGATGTGTTATTCATGAAGAAGTGTTATCAATCATTAATGAAGAAGTGTTATTAATCATCATCTTTTAGTGCCAGTGTGAACATGCATTGAATCATATGTGACTTTGTTTTGCAGTAAAGACCATTAGACAAAATACCATTCCCAACATAATCAGATTTATAGAATAGACTGAAAGATACTTCTGAAAAGTTTAAGGAATATCCAAAAGGTACAAGCCTTGAACTGAAATCAAGTTTCTAGAAAAACTTGGAACATAAAAGGTCTTTTCTAACTCCAAAACAAAGTCACTACTTAAAGTTAAATAACATGTTCTTATAGCTTCCATATGCGAGCCCATCTTGTTTCCTGATAAGATGTTTTGCTCACTTTTCACTGGCTATTAACGTTAACCATATTAGATTCATAACAGACAAACGAGATTACTTCCTCAAGTTCGGGAATGTCAAAACGAATTCCAGAGAAATTTGCAGGTTGTACTACTGCATCAAAATAAAGAATCACATGATTATGTTGAGGCTTAATAAACTTTCATGTTCTACCAATGTAAAACATGGTAAAAAGAATTGAATCAAATGACATGAAAATTTCCTGTGGGCTAAATTTTCAACTCAAACAGATTCAATAAAACTTTATGAACTTTCATGTTTTACCAATGTAAAACATGCTAAAAAGAATTGAATCAAATGACATGAAAATTGCATGTGGGCTAAATTTTCAATTCAAGCAGATTCAATAAAACTTTATGATCTTTCACGTTTTACCAATGTAAAACATGCTAAAAAGAATTGAATCAAATGACATGAAAATTGCCTGTGGGCTAAATTTTCAATTCAAGCAGATTCAACAAAACTTTATGATCTTTCACGTTTTACCAATGTAAAACATGCTAAAAAGAATTGAATCAAATGACATGAAAATTGCCTGTGGGCTAAATTTTCAATTCAAATAGATTCAATAAACTTTATGAACTTTCATGTTTTACCAATGCAAAACATGCTAAAAAAAAATTGAATCAAATGACATGAAAATTGCCTATGGGCTAAATTTTCAATTCAAACAGATTCAATAAAACTTTATGATAAAACTTATTAATTCATAACTCCTGTGGGTAGGTTATGAAATTTTATCCTAATTAATCACATAAATATAATAAAAATTCCTGTGGGATAAAATTTATTATATTTAGTGTAATTAATTACAATTTAATGTCTAAATAATCTTTATGTGATCTTGCCAATCAATATATAATTTTATTTAATTAAAGATGTTGTGGCTACTCTCTAATTAATTAAAATTACATGGATCACTAGACATTAATTTTGTTTCATAAACAAAACTTAACCAGAGAGAAAAATAATGTTTACTGAAAGGAGTAAGTCAAAATGACATTTTAATAAACTCCATATAACTGTAATAATTCTCCAGCAAAATCAAAAGCAGTCAGCATTACCGAAAATGACTACAAATTGATTGTTCAATTTATAAACTTAACCTGGAGATTGACTGAATCAGCTTTGATCTACTTTGCATTTGCATAGCAAATGCAGTTCGAAGACTAGCTGGCTTGACTTCAGGCTCCGTCCTTAAGTTTATAAAACAACAAAATAGACCAGCAAACAAGCTATTTTGCTCACAAGATCTGAACCATGATTTATATCAACAACAACCTTTATTCACACACAAATATTGTCCCTTCAATCCATAAAAAGGAAACATATTTACTGATTTGTTGTGATATTACTTAAATGAAAATAATATGAATAAATTATTTTCAATGATCAATTAATGAATTTGCTTGAAAATGAATATAATGTGGTTTAACTTTCCGATTCTAAAATGGATAATGTCCCATTTCATTTTCAAGAATCTAATCCAACTGATCATTCATTCATTCAGATGGGCTGCATATAATCAAGCATATACGCTTCATTGTCAAACATCAGCTGATGCATCCGACACTAGCAAACATGTGCAACAGTGATTGGAAGATGCATGTGCATCTATAACCAACTTGACTGCTAGGAAATTCAGAGTTCAAACCTACTAACAGCCTGCACTTAAGGCTTAAATTAGAAAATTCGGAATTCAAACCTACCAACAGCCTTCAGTTAAGGCTTACTTGGGAATTCATAAAGCTAGAGTCCAAATCATGCTGTGACAATGATTCATTTCATGTAGAAATAGTCATATTAGAGTGGAACGAAATCCTCGAATACTTTAATTACAAGCAAGGCAACCCACATATCTATGACTTGAATCAAAGCAAGCAAAGCAACCCATAAATCACCAATGTAAGTACCGGAGTGAGGGAGGATACAATGATCACAAATGTTTGTATCGGGTTGAGGGAGGATGCAATGAGATCAGCTAGGGCCAAAACCAGCTTTCAGAATGGCAAAGCCTTTGGTGCATTCAATACCTCAATGACCACCTTTCAAATCTTATAGACTCATATTCATACTTTGTTTAGAAGCTATTAGTACATTGGGACAAGCCTGGTACTTGAGGAAGCAAACATTACGGTACATGGATTTCGAACACGAAATGATAAATTGTTGAGAGAAGTGTAGTGTCCTCTGTTCAGAGTTGCCTTAAACCCTGCGACAGGGTTTTCGTATCCACCATTTGGCACAGTCGCCATATTTTGATATCCTTCTAACTTTCCTTCGGCCCACCTAGTAGAGCTTTCAACCCAATTTACTTCCAAATTCTAATTCACCGCAATATTTCCTTTAACATTATTCTAATTCTGAATGCGGAGCCATAAAATACCAAAATTTAACATAAGTATTTCCTTTTCTTCTAGATGTAGATATCTAAGAGTTCAGGTTTTCTACTATTTACCATCAATGACAAACAATCCAGATCTAACCTGTAAAAATAAAGGTTGGATGGAGCTGACATTTTCATGTTGTTTGACTATTCTTTTGTGATCAGTCTTATTGACCAATTACACTTTGTTCATGATTCTTTTGCTCATTAGTTGTCAGCTCATATATTGGTTTTGTTTAAAGTCACCAGACTTGACTGCATGCAAGACCCATTTTGGCTAAAGAGTCATAGTTGACTCGTGACTTGTAAAAATCCTGGGGTTGACCGAGGAAAGACTTGTCCAAAAGGAAAATATAAAATACACCATTTCTACGCACACTTTCGTGTCCACACACATATTGCATGACCCAAGTGAAACGTGAATCAGCTGAGTTGAAAATTCGATCCTTATTGGGATCTAAGCCTGCCAGGTTAAATCTGAGTCTGGTTGACTTAAACCAGAGTCTGGCCCGTTTGGGCTGGTTCCAGTTGGACCAATCCTGATTTTGATTTTGACCATGGTTTCATTCAATTCAGATCAAATACACCAGGCTGTACAGTTATAGTCATTTAAACTCCAGAAACTTTACTAAATACTCATGTTTATTGTTTCCTTCCACAGGGATTTATTTTCCTTTATGCATTGCCCTTTTAATCAGCGTCTATTCTCTCTGGTCTTACTAGAACTGGAAATTTTAGAGAGATTTTACTAGACTGTTAAGAAGACGAGTCTCTAAGCCCATCCACACAATATTTATAAGAAAATAAAGATTTCCACAAACGAAATGCAATTCATCAACATAGTTTTCAATTCTGGTAACGAATAGAAGAAAACAATAGCGCAGCCACAGGCAGGACAAATCGTTTGAGTATTTATATGTGTACTGCCATGCCATCCTCAGCCAGCAGAGAGGCAAGCAATGCCGCTCCCAGTCATGTAGGGAAGGCGATGGAACGACAATATTATTATAGCAAAGTCTTAACAGATTTTAAATCCATAGTCAATTCGAGGCTCTGGTTTGCAAAACCAATATTGTGCCAATATTTATAAGTAAATCTCACACCAAGACAGAGGTAAATAGAGGCTCCGATACCAAATGTTAGATATTCTTCAATTTCAACAACGATTCTTCTATATGCGGAATAACTGAAAAGAATCATTAAATCTTGAAGAATCATTAAATCTTAATGCCCAGGGATACGAGTTACCTCCAGCCATTGGTGATGTATTGATGCAGGCCACAGTCCACAAGCTTCTTCTTCAGCACTCCAGCGTCTGTCCAAGCAAAAGGAAAAGAACACAAAATTCTGAAGGCACTTCCGAGCTCTGCTATCTCATCTAGATGGTGTAGAACTGAAGGGGGTTTGAGATATGAGCTTGGGGACCAAACAGATGAACATATAGCTAAGCTTCCATCAAGCTTCTAAATGCTATGTGTTAGAAAAACCACAAATCAAGGTAGAGATGAGATCAAAGTAATGGACCACTTTAGTAGCTCCCAATTATAAATTTAGTAATTGCAGTTGATTTTCTTAACTTAAGGAAACTACTGCAGTTGGTTTCCATAAGTTAAAAAAAGCTGCAACTCCATAAATCAAGGTAGCTTTTGTGTAAAATCAATGGAGCTTAACAAAGCCTTCCTATGTCGCTTAGAAAGCCACTGCAAATATGGTCACAGTAAGATTCTTTGTTATTACAAAAAGAGGTTGAGTTAAAAACATAATTTCCACATTACAAAGAAATGCACACGATAGGTAAATCCTTTTCGATATACTCAAAATATGACAAGATGCTTAATGGCATACAGATTCTCTTTCTAATTAATACGGTTAAATAAAACATCTATTTACTTAATACGTCGGAAAAGTTATTAAAACATTGGGAGAAGTTAATATCGTAATGATGTATAGAATTGATATCCGGCTTCCTTTATATTGATGGCAGAATCTGAAACCGAAAAAAGCTTAGCTATGTCAAATTTTCTGATCATCACAATAAAAATACTGAAATGATGTTGTGAGCAATTCCAGTGCATAGAGCGCGAATCTAATGGTACTATGGTGCTGAATACCAAATACAATGGGAGAAAATTGGAGTGGTATTTAGTGTGATTTTTTAGAGTTTTTGGTGCTGGAATTTGGTGGAAAAAATTGTGGTGAAATGTTGATTTGTGTTATTTAAACTAGTTTTTTTGACTGTATATATGGATTCAGCTCCTGAAAAAACCTAGGATACTTCTGTGCAGGTTTACCCATCAAACTTGTAATTTCAATAAATTCTTGCCAAATTTTAAGAAAATTAAACCAGAAAAATCCATCAAAAAAATCTCATCTAACACAACTCCACTACAATTAAGCCAAAATTCTTTGCAGAGTAAAAGTAAGATATTAAATTGAAAAGTACGTTGGCAAAAGCTTACAGTTCCCACATGATGGATAGCCTGTTCGAGAAGTAAGGAGATAATAACAAAGGTTGAACAAACAACTGCGACTGCCCAAGTGGGAGTCTGCTCTAAAGAACGCTCATTACCACCACTGGTTACTGCCATATCCTTCTCACGCAACTGATAATAACTTCCCCCCGATAACCTTGAAAGGAAATTTCAATATTTTGAAACAATTCCAATGATGATCAACTAGGATACCGTCCTCTTAAATACTGAAAATCTGAACGGTTGCTTACGTTATCAATTCCGCACATGTGTCTGACCATGGAGAGTGTTTCATTTGCGTCTGAATATTAAACTGCCAGAATACAGAATACTCGGTCAATTCTGATGCTTATGTACAGAAACTGAATTCAACTCCATATATTCACAGAGCGTATTTCATACGATACTCCATGTTAACTCGCATGGTCCCACTGTGCGTTCAGCAAGTCAATCATTCGCTGTCAACTTTATCAACACGGTGGAAAGCTTATCATAAGGTCAGATAGTTATTCATTATTAATTTAATTGTGAATAGTTATTAGTGTTTGATAGATTTTATATCTCTGAATATATATTCATCACTATTAGTTGAGTAAAACTGGGCTCTTTAGAATTACCTCAACCTCTCGTAATAACTTATGCACGCATGCCAGATGACTCTGAATCTTGAAACTTAAAACAAACCCTTCATCTTACAAAATCAATTTTTAAACATCAGTCAATAATCAAACAACCCATTCTCAAGTAAATATTGGTTAGCAAGAAGAACAATAACTCACTCAGGCGAGATAGCTCTAAATATTCAGCAAATTCTTAATTTTTTTTTTTTTTTAATCAAAATGAAGTCATTCCCGCGATATGTTTTTTATTCAAATGAATTTCAATTTGCAACGTATGTGTTTTTTTGTAAGAGAGTTTAGGCCGCGGTCAGTTTTTAATCTGGGATGGGAATGGAAGAATAATCTGTTAAATTGAAGATACTACCACCAGCAATACGAGAGGGATCTACTAGATACTACCACCAGCAATACCAGATGAAACGACTTTCTGGGGTATTTCAATCTGACACTTGATCAGGACGAAACTAATTAATATATATGTTAGGTCAACTTGTCTTATACTTAAGAGAGTAAATTGGGAAAACAAGTATCTTTATTTTGACAAGTATATTTATCTCTGATAGTTTGGCATCTGGCTCAAAAAGAATCAATCACGGTGTGCCGTAGTAGTTTATGTTTTGTCAGTTGTCAGTCTTCTGCATGATGCCAATTAAATGCAAATTTCTATATACATGGACCCTGACAAACTCCAATGGAATTTTAAAAAATGTTGATCGATAAATATAAAAACACAAAGATTCATTACCTTTCATTTTCTGAAAAAAAGAAGATTCCTTCCCTTCCTGTCTTTTATTTGAGTATTATTTTTTCGATTCCATTTCTGTCATTCTTATATCTTAAAAATGGAATGAAAAATGTTTACTCTTCCTTCCCATCTCATGACCACAAAATATCAAACTCATAATTCAACATCCTATTTTACCCTCTCTCTTTTTTCTTCATAGAACACTACGCTGAAAATTTGTATCAGAAAGTTTACTCTTCCTTCCCATCTCATTCATGACCACAAAATTTCAAACTCATAATCGAACATCCGACTATGAAAACGATGCACGCTTTTTCTGGATCATTATTAGAATAAGTCAAAAAAATGTATAGTTGAATACTAGTAACAACCTGCCTCAAGTAGTTTAGGTCTGGTTCGATAAACAGGTGATTGACCATGTTATTGTATAAAGAACCTAGAAAGCGTGGCCTTTCGCATTTATAACTTTGTATAAACCAACCAATAAATAAAATATGCATGGTTTATAAATCGAATATTTTTTTTTAAATCAACATTGTGTCTCATTGGGCCTATCCATTGTTATTTTGATCCATAATTGCTTACAAAATCAAAATGGTATATTTCTTATATCTATTAATTATTATTTTGATTTATAAAATTCTCAAATACTAATTTTTATTTTATCTATAAAAGAATGTATTTGCTTATAAAAGGGTATATAATATTTTAATCTAAAAATATAAAAGAATATATTTGCTTATAAAAAGTATACAATATTTTAATCTAAAAATATAAAAGAATATATTTGTTTATAAAAGGGTATATAATCTTTTAATCTAAGAATATAGTTCTAAGTTATTATTTCTATTTATAAAAGTCAAATATATATAAAGAGTTTACAATTTCTTAATCAAGATTATAGTATCTTGTACCTGTATTGTTTTAAAAGGAAAACTAAGATTTTACTATATCTACTCTCAAACTTATATGCAAAAGTATGAACATGACATATACCAAAAAGTAAAGGTTTAGGTTTGTAGGTGAATTGGCAATAAAATCCCAATATGTTCATTGATACAATAACTTTAATCCACAAGCTCTCTTTCCCAGCCTGTAGCATACATAACCCAAGGAATGTGATTCCTTACTCTATAATGTTGTCCCTAAAGCTATCGTCCCTCCAAGGTTGTAGCACACACCAACCAGGAAATTTATCTTCTAATAGCCCTAAGAATTTTTCATTGTAATGGAGTTTCTAAATAGAAGTGATTACACATGTACAAGGGAAAATTAACCCCCATAATTCTTATAATAAGCATAACCAACAATCTATTACATTCATGTTTGCACAAGCTCTTCCCAAGTCTTCATATATAATGATGACAAAATTACCACTCAACAACCAAAAGTCATTGAATATGTATGTATGCTCAAAACTTACATTGTGGCTTCCTAAGAAGACATTAAATCAAACCTATAACTCTTCCAAAGGTTAGTTTTCCTTGGAATAATATAAGGTCGGGAAATTAGACTTGGGAATAAAACATTATTATTTTTATTCCTAAGGCCCCTTTCATTTGTCTCTTGTCAAAATCATATCCCCTTGCATTTTCTTTCCCTTTTAAGAACATAGTTGATAATGTGTTTTTATTATTAACTTTCAATATACAATATTTACATATCAATTCATTTCACCATCGATCATTCATTTCATACATAAATAAACATTGCTAATCTAAGGATCAAAACTAAAATGCTACAATCTATACAACTTTGCTAGACCAAGGCAATAACACCAGCTTCACCTCCAAATTGTCAAGTTTTCTACTACAACCTAACAACTCCAGCTTCTTCATTGATCTTCGCTTTTCCTCTCAATGCACATGGGATCCACTATTGAATTCTAGGTAAAATGTTGCCTTAAGGGAGTGTAATATGGAGTACCTAGGGAGGTACCCAAGGAGATAATGAAGGTAATTTAGTCATAGTAATGGAATAGGCCTACTATGTAATGCAAAAGAAATAATATAATAATAATTTGTGTTTGGAATATACCTCTAAGAATGTTCATGGGAAATAATACAAATGATTATCATTGTATTGGAGGTGTGTTGGATATATTTTTTTCTAACAAACATGGATTGTGGACTAGTTCCTTGCATGAAGTGTAATTGAAATCTTATACTTTGTTTTTGCATGTTAATATGCCATGACAAAGCATAAATATAATTAATATAATAGTTTCTTATTGTTTCATTAATTATAAGAGAAGGAAAGTTAAACAACATGGCTACTTACAAAATTTTCAATTAACCCTTTATACTTCAATATATACTCACTACCCATACTTAACCAAATTTTGGTGAACTTTTCAGGTGGATCTTTTTTATATGTTAGCACCTATTAGAAGACATCCATGGATGACTACAAGTAAATTATTTAAATATAATGATTGTACTGTATATGAAATATCTTAAAGCCAAAAATGTAAGTACTCAAAATGTTTTGATCAACCATTTTTTTTCCATGTTGTCATGTTTTATGTGTTGAATGAGTTCAAATCTATTTTCTTTTTTCAACAAAAAAATTGAAAATTATCATTTCATGTGATAATTAAATTCAATCTACATAAAAGAATAAGTCAACAATCCATATCTCTTATGCATATTGGTGTTGGGATGATTCCTCATATAATGAAATTATGTTAATTTCTTTTATGATCTCCTTATAGATAATTTTGGACATCCTTACTCACAGGTGTTGGTTTCCTTCATTTGTCCTTTGGAACTTGCATAATATCTATAAAAAAGGCACAATAACTTTTTTTCTAATTGACATGAAAGTAAACATAGAAAAAAATAATTTGGTAATTTATGGAACATATTATAAAAAAGAAAGACACATATTAAGTTATAATACCTTTTAAATGATACTTTTTCTTTATTTTAAGATTTTTCTATTGCAATTATCATAGTTCTCATCGGCCATTTTTCTAGAAATGTTTCTTATTTTTTATATTTAACTAGATTCTTGGAGTTAGTGAATTAATTTTTGTAATGCAAGTAAAAAGTACATCAATATGTTCCTTTGATTACATATTTCATAGTTTTGTAAAAAACTTTCCCCTCTCATTAAATTCCAACACTACTTTAGATTAACTAAGGATAAAATTATTATTTGTATCCTTCATACTTTTTATCTTCTTAGGACAACATTTTATTCCCTTATTATTGATCCCTACATAGTATTAAAATAAAATATGAAATTGAGATTTTGAAGCATGTTAGTGACTAATGTTAAGAGATTCATTTTTAATTAAAAAACCAAAGAAAAAAATTATGTTGATCACTATTCAATTCCTCTCTTGCAACATTTTCACAAGTTCTTTATGTTCTTTTACACCATTTTTTTTTTTTAGGTAAGCACCCATAGGGGATTTGAACCAGTGACCTATTGCAAGGAGTGACTTAACAGTGCGCCCATTCACCGTCAATCCAAAGCCTCATGGTCATGTTCTTTTACACCTTAACTACAAAAAATATTATCAAATTTCTTCAATCTTTTTTCTCTACATGACATGCATTAATCAATAGACATCATTATTTTAAACCTTTAAACCTATAGATGATTCACATAATAGCCCAAACTATTAAACTAAATAAACAAAAATTACATATATAAATTTCAAATCCTTGATTGATGACATAAATAAAATTTCATCAATAATTGCATAATTCACAAGAGAAATGAGTGGTGAGAAACCTACTTACAACATGAAAAAATCATTTACTAGCCATCTTATGAACATGAAGGCATTGTGCACTAGTCTCTAATCATGCTAACTACAAACAATATGTAGGAGATGACTCTCTACCCAACCATAGACTTAGTTGCACCATATCTTTATGCAATTGGTCATCCTCGAGCCCTCAATCAAATACATTATCCATAGCCTAAATGTTACTTCCCAATAATTCTCCTCCCCAAAAAAGATGTATTTCATTCTCCTCATGCATTAAATAGAACTCATTTGTCTAAAAATCTAAAGAAAAGAACCATGCATATAATCCACTTGTCATTACAAAATTTTTATTTTTATCATAAGCTTTTCTTAATGTAGTTTTCGTATTTTAAATAAAGTTAACTATATTTACTTTTCCTCTTTTTCCTTTAATAATAAAATAGTTTCTTTTACTTATTTATTATGATCCTTCATATTATTTATTTATTTATTTATTATTGTTATTATTATTATTTAATAACATGGGGCATTACATATTTCCCCCTTCAAGCAAGTTTGTCTCAAATTTAATGGATATTATGTTCTCATTTTTTTAATATTTTTCTTGAGTATATTCCACATCACGTTTTGTTGAACTAGTGTAAGGCCACTGCAAGTAACCATAACAAGAAATGAAATTTCCTAGGATGTGCGAGCAACACTCTAACATTTCTTACTTTTAGAAAAAACAAGAATTGAAAGTTCCCAAGAATCACAACAACATTATAACACTTCTTTACTTTTAGAAAACCAAACCTAAACCCATTCAGTCTATCATGGCCCCAAAGCTAAAGACCTCATCTTCTCGTGAAAACATCTAGCTCAGTATTCATGTACCATAGGTATCTTGAAAGGATGGTCCAAACTCCCACCACAGCTCACTTAGTTACACACTCCAAACAGTGAAGCCCAATACCATAAATCTACGAGTGAGAAACACTCTAGCCGTTTTCTAGACTTCGGCATCATAACTCCAATATCAAATACTCAACATTATCAAGATGGTCCTATGTCCCTTCGAGTGTTATACATGGTAAAATAACCATTAACATAATTATTTGATTGAAATTTTATCCAACCCATATGGTGTTGCTTTGTATATATAGTCCCTCATAAGTATTGACTCCCACGATATCATGAATAAACTAACCCTCTTGGCCCACTAGTGGATTTCCTATTAATCACCACCTTAAAAAATGCAACCAATGCATTGGTTATCATGACAATGAAACATCAATGTTATCACAAAATCATAAATAATAGGATACCAATGCTAAAAAAATATATCCTTAATATATCACCATAAAAATTAAATGTGACTACCACATGCCATCACATCATGAAATACCATCATAATATTGTTAACATCAACATATATGTATCAAATATATAGTATTATATAAACATAATAATTGGAACAATATGTTAACATAACACCATAAATATGATAATTATCTCGACACATATCACATGTAGAGCTATAAAACGTCATGAGTATTCTTATCATGATTTCTCAACAAAATCATATTCATCAACTTACACAAATAATTAATACCAATTATTACATTTAACAAAATAATATCATTAAACATCCGTCTAGGATCTATTTTTGGTTATATATGTCAGCCTAGGCTAGATCATCAATACTATGAATGTCATATTCTTCTCAAGATACCAATAATATTTCGATTATCATTTCCTCTTCTTTCAACAAGAAAGTTGACAATTTATAGGCTAGGTATAATTACCTTATTAGCATGCTACAATTTCCATAAAATTCCCTTATTGGATTACACCCTTAAACTTATAAGTAAGCCTCATCATTTAAAACCTTAACCTTTACTCATGTATTTTTTCTGAGCTAGGGAAATTTGGTAAAATATATAATTAAGTTATTGTTGTCCATGTATCAAAATTCAAAATCTTGGCCTTCTATATCATTTTATCATTACCCATGTTTCTTACATCATACTATATCATTTTATTACCCATTCCAAGATAATTGTACCCAATAACATGTAAAGACTTATTTGCCATTGTTCAAGTTTTTCATCATGCTTAATCAACTTGCACAAGAGGATGATTTAGCCTTGATTATTTTTCCATTATGTAGTAATTATCATTGTTCACCCTAAGAAAGATTAGTTTGTCTCATCATGTTTCCAACTCAATACCACTTGTTCTATTTTATCAAGGGTGCACCTTTCTTCAAGTTGAACTATGGATTCTTCCACTTTATTCATAGGCTTATCATATGCTATCTTTAGCTTAGAAATTGAAGCATGTGGAACCATTATCATTCTCAAAAATGTTTTATATACTTGGTGTTCTTTATAAACAATTTCTTTCAATTCTATACAAAAAACCTTGATAAGTTTCTCTATACCAAGTCTCATTATATCATCAATCCATTGTTGAAACAATGATTGTATATTAGTCAAGTACACCTTTTATTAGTCAATTCTCATATATTTTGTCATTTTGTGCATAATCCTTCTCAAGCGCTCATTATAAAAGTTCTAATAGCATTCCTTCTTACATTTCATGCTATGATTTTAGCTCATTGATCTACATAGTCTAGTCACTTTCCCAAAGGGTATATAGTTATTATCCTTGATCATTTAAGTCTTTAAAAATATTTGCATCCTATTGCAAAGTATTGGGTCTGGTCTAGATTGGGTTGTGTCTCGGGTAAAGAAATCTTTGTTGGTAAGAGCCTTCTAAGGTCATGTCTATGGTAGAGGGTTTCCACTCCCACACCCTCTATCCTTCATTCATGCTAGGGTCATTCACTTGAGCAAGGCATTTTGGTGGGGGTAGCGTCTAGTTATTATTTTTCTTCTATTATTGATTGTGGTGGTATCTACAGAGAATAATTGCAATCATGGGGGGTCTAAATTCAAATATTTCAAGTCTAACCTTATGTTTTTTAATGTCTTGAGATGGTGTGGGAATCCTATTCATCTCTCCTTCAGTTTGGGGTTGGCCTATGTTGGTCTCTTGTCACTTTTTGAAATATGGTTGGTACAATTATTGTTTTAAGTGTTAACCCCTCCAATCAGCCATGTTTCCAGATAAATAGACACATTGTAGAAGGGGTGGTGGTGGTAGCTACCCACTTGGTCAATGAGGCACCTGTCTCTTTGTTCATGAATTTGTAGCAACGTATTTCAATGCAATCCTTGCTGAGACCAAGAGGAAAATAAGAAAGATGGAGACTCAAGTGGTAGTGGAGAGGGAATCCCACTCAGACATCAAGATATTGGATAAGGTGTCTTTCTAGGTTCTAGACTCTAGACATACTAGGGGATAGAGAAAATAGTATCTCAACTCTATAGGCATTCCCTCGAAAATGAGGACACTACTTGATCTTTTCTTAAAAGACAAGAAGGTCGAACACTACAATGCCTTTGCTATGCTACAAAATATCAAGAGGATGCTATGAAACTAATGCTTTACTTTGGACAACACAGATTCAAGATTAGCTCATGTTGAAGGTCACCTCCTTTGCAAATATGATAATGTTTCTCTGCCTGGTTTAAGTGTCAGGGATCCTGAACTCCCATTTCTTCATTTGATTCCTATTGATATCTAAGATCATCTGTTGTGGTTGACTATATGTCTTACAACATAGTAGTGTGCCAATGATATTAGGACTAGGTGTAGGTTTCTTTGTTGAAGGTTATTATATGAATTTTGATATAGTTAATTTGAATTTAGTAGATGATAGAAAATCCCAATTCCACCAAAAGCCATTAGGGATATCTCTTATTATCAAGTCACTACAGATGATTTTGACTATGTAAAACATGTTTTTTTTTAATAATATAAAACATTTTAATTTAAAAAAAATCAAGACAGAAAATGGAAAAAATAAAAAAGAAACCAATTGAAAATAAAAAAACTTATGACTAACAAATAGAGCTAAAAGTTTTTCAAATGTACTTATGATTAACAAAGTATATGTATATATTTATTTTATATTTTACTAATTGGGCAATATTAATAACAAACATCTATGAGATGTTATGAATGCATTTCATTATAATAGTGTGAATACCCAATTTAAATGTAATGTAATTTTTTTTATATGAACCTGGTTTTGTTGGAAGATTTAAATTTCTTTTAATGGTTTAATTTTAATTATTTTTTAACAAAGAGCATCCATTACTTGTATACTTTATAGTCATATTAAATATGACTACTTATTATATATTTCTAACTTTTTAATAATAATTAAATTAAAATACAACATTTATTAATTTTAAAAATATAAATTAATTAATTTATATAAAATTTTAGTTTTATGAAATCATTTTAAAAGTAAAAAGCTAACAATTTGTCATAAATGTTAAACTGGTAAAATGAGAAATTCTAAACCTTAGGAAAATGTCATGAAAGGTAAATCAAACGTCAAGAAAAAAATATGATAGCATGTCTTTCATCAAATTTAAGAAAGAATAAGTATAACCCATTTGGTCTAAAATTACTAGCAACGTCTAAAATGATCTTTAATTTACTTTACAACTAAGGGAAGAATTACCAGGTAGAAAGAGTTTAAATTCATTTTGATAAATCGATAGAATTATGTGTTATAACATTAATCATGAAGGCGTTGAAGGCGTTGATTAGTGTTCTCTAGTCAACGAGAGATGATAGTCCGCACGATAGGAAATAAATTTCAGTCAATAGAATTTCTATTCAATCTACGGCTCATCCAAGCCGATGTATAAATTTCAACCTTTGGTAATAAAATTTGTTGAGTGTTTTCTATTATATGGTATCGGAGCTAGAGGAGGGCTCCAAAGTGAGGTCTCGTGGAGTCTGCCTGGTGCGCGACGGTTGTGAGTGACTTGCATGATGATGATACCTTATAGCGTGGAGAGTCGTTGTTGATCTGCCACGAGAGACGATTTCGTGTGAAGAGCCACATTGGTGTGGCTGTTGCAGTGTTGTTATAAGCACCTGATGAATCCATCTTTGTTTTGAGTAGGCATTGAGCGCTGGGTGGAGAAGCCTTGAAGCTCTGTTGCTGAGCTTTTGTTGTAGTGTGACCGTGTGTTCTGAGTCATGTGAAGCTCTGAAGCAATATGCCATATTTGTGTTGATTAAATGTGACAATCTTGTGAATGTCGTGAGAGCGTCGTATGTAAAGTGGAGGGACTGTGTCGAGGAAGCGCGTCGAGGGATGTGGATGTTGTGCTAGAGCCTAGAGGTGACTTGACAGATAACTATGTGGTGAAGTGGATGGATCTGTGATTCTTGCTGTGAAGAAATGGGATGGAGAAGCGTGGACCAGTGAGTGGAATCAGTGTCACTCGCTGGAACGATAAAGTATATGGGTTCCACACATCGTCGAAGGAGCCAAGCCCGGAGAACCTTTGATTCTAAAGTCAAAAAAAGTGTGTTTGAAGTCTTTGCTTTAAAATAAAGTTTTAAGGAATTATATTGGGCCATTGTTTATGTTTGTTGGTCCTGTGGATATATCCTCTATTGAAAAACAAAGCAGTATTGAAATCCTTTGAACGAACGCAAGTTTGAGTTGTGTGGATGTGTATTGAAATTGTTTTGTATTGAAATTCCGTGGAACGACTACAAGGAAGTGAGAGTTTAGTGAGCATTGAAACGTGAACGAATCTGGCCTGAGAACCGAGAAAGTTGGGTACCTCCAGGTGATTTCTATCAAAGGGCACAAACTTGATGAAGGATCTATGTGTAAGGCCAAGTTCAGAGCTGAATGGGGAGATCGAGCTAGAGAGCTGACCGACGGAGTTGATCTGCTGAGTGTGGAGCTGCAACCTGTCACTGGTGCTGTGTAGCACAGTGCCAATCTGTTGAAAGGCGTCTTTGTTTTAGGTTTGAGTAGTGTGTGTTCATATGACGAGGAGTAGTTGGTGTCAGTCTACGGGGAATTTAATAGTTGGCGATAGTCGGCAAGTATAGCCTTGCAGAGCCTAAAGCTGTTGTGGCCTACCATTGTTGTGAGGCATCGATAGCACTGTGTTGTGAGACGTGAGGACCCTGTCATGACTGCCAGAAGAGCCGTGAACGTGTGGCGGCAATGTTTGTGTTGTGGAAGCCGTGGAGTTGAGCCTGACATGGTGTTATTGCAAGAGAGATGTTGTGGATCTGTATGTGAAGAGCTTAGTTTGCATGGTGGCTGATGAAGATTGCAGATCGTGGACATGTATCACGAAGTCGAGAAACGAGTGGAATAATGTTTGATAGTGATTTTTTAATGATGTTTTTTTAGAGAGTTCATTTGGAAGTATTTTTGGGCTGATTAATATTTTTTTCCAGGTAATATTGTAGAGTCACAAAAATTATTTGATAAACAAAATGATTTTATTGATGACCATGAATATCAAGAGCTGGATTCTATTCCAAATGATCCTACAATTGAAGAGTTATCACATGATTATGAGAAAATGTGTAACCAGTTAAGTGAGGAATTTGTTGAAGATCCAGATGATGACCAAGGCAAGATGGGATTGAAAGCGCAAGAAATACAGGAAGGACACAAGAGCGTGTTCAAGGGAAGTAACAATTCTTATCCAAAGAAATGCATTAAACAAGACCTAAGAACATTTTTTGATTTGTTTGAAAAAAGAGCAATATCCAGTGTTCATGATCTGGAATAATATGAATAATAAAGAAACTTGGAGCAACAAGTTCAAGAAAAAGTGTCATCATTATATTGTAGGAAAGAAAGTCAAAATGAAATATTTGAGTCATGTTTGCAAGCCTAGCTAAGACTCAGACCAACAGGCAAGTTAAGTTAAAGTATAGGTCATGATTAAGGGGAGGTATCAAAACATTAAATCTGATGGCACTAACCACTTTCCCTAGTCAGCCATAGATGATAGTCAGTAGGAGTCACTAGGAAATAAATTTCAGTCAATAAAGTTACTATTCAATCTACCGCTCAGCTAGTGTATAAATTGCAACCTTTGGTAATTAAATTGGCAAGCTTTCAATGTTGAGCATTTTCTCTTATATTAGGTAGTTTTAGGTTTTCTCACATGCACAATGAAGAAAAAAAATTGTATTAATTGGCAAGCTTTCAATGTTGAGCATTTTCTCTTATATTAGGTAGTTTTAGGTTTTCTCACATGCACAATGAAGAAAAAAAAATTGTATTAATTTAAAGTGGAAAAATTAGATAAGCATGTGAATGAATTACCATCCGGAAAGGGGTTAAATTGATGGTGGTAAATTGATAGAATTAGGCAATGCTAGGTTTTCTCAGATGCACAATGAAGAATGAAAATCATATTAATTTAAAACGGAGAAATTAAATAAATATCTGAATAAAAAATTATAGGAGCTTGTTTACATAAGATGCACAAATTTCCGCTGACAACATTCCTGCTCTGCTTCTCAGATGTATAATGAAGAAAATAAATCTGATCAATGTGGAAAAATTAAATAAGTATATGAATAAAAAATTATATGAGCTTGGTTACATAAGATGGACAAATTTCTTCTGACATCATTCCTGTAGCTCTCTTAGAGATGCTTAATAATTTGTTGTTTTGTTTTCTTAATTGCCTTTAGTTGCGTTGAAAGTTATGTTCTTGCTCGGATATTCTGCAATAAATAGCATCACAACAAAGATTGAAATCCAACAATATCAGAACTAAATAATTTGATTTCCGCATGTTAGGTTTGTGTGTTATACCATCTGTAAGGAACTTTTAGCTCTCCAAAGTTGAGAATCTTCGGGGTGTTGCCATGGGTAGTCATACGACCCAACACAACTCCACTCAAATTAAAATGAGTTCTATTAAATGCACAGTATCGTCCCAAGCATTCATGAGTGATCCCTACTGAACGCAAAATGCGGTTATATTCACATATGTGGTTACATTTACAGTATCGTCCTAAGCATTCATAGGTAATCCTTACAGAAAGCAAAGTGCAGTTGCATTCATAACGATATTGGGCACCAAAGGCCATTGAAGCCTAATCTTCCACCGCATATTAATGAAATACAATAACCAAAAAACGATATATTGAAGGAAAAATAAATCCAAATTTATTATTTACTATTAGAGATGTTGGAGAATCTAATCTCAATCACATGTCAGATGTTTAAACTGTCCCTTCAAGTGTCTCAGTTTAGTTTGAGTTAGTCAAGTTTAAGTGGAGTTTAACTCCAGTCATTTTTACTGATGTTTCCAATGTAATCTTATTTAAGTGGTTTGTAAAACTGAGAAGAAAAATTCAAGAAAACAAAGAGCAAGTCCTCTGCTCCACATTTTATTTTTTTTCAATTTTTGTCATTGTAACAGAGCTCAGCCTGTGTAATGCTCCTTGAGAACAACAGAGAGATATGAATTTGCATAAGACTCAGTGAGAGAGCAGCAACATGAGTGAAGAGAAAGGGTAAGCCTCTTTGAAAGAGTAGCAATGTGATTGAAAAGATAGCGTAAGACTCTCAGAGAGAGCAGCAAAAGTTTGAAAAAGCAGCCAGAAAACCAAGAAGCCAGCTACAGTAAGGAGAAAGTGAAACAGATTGAAGAATTTTTCTGGAAGATTAATACGCATTAAACCAGTGCGTTAGTAACACCATTAACGATGAGCAGTCATAGGAGAAAGCGCGTTAATCGAATTTTCCTTGCACTGTTTTACGATTAACCCTCCATCGTGTCGGTGAACAGTGCGTTAGTTCTCAAACGCAGGCCTTCACTCTCGACAATGGCTTTAGCACGCGGGATAGTGGCACCTGCAGCTGCGTTATATCTCACCGAAAAGTTCAATGGTATCCGCCAGTGCGCCATAGACCTACAGCAAAATGGCTGGAGCTAACCAGCCATATATTGGGTATTTAATGTTTTCAGAGCAGCACGCAACTTAGTCCGATAACACGGGAGTGGGCAAATATTATTTAATGCCGAATTTGCCCACTGCCGTGTTATCGCGTTAAGTCGCGTGCTACTCTAAAAACATTAAATACCCAATATATGGCTGGTTATCTCTTTCCCAGCAAAACGAGCCGCCCAAATAATCAAAAGTCACGAGTGAAGAGTTTTCAAAAAGTCAATCTTCACGAATTGTAAGAAAGGTACTTGGTACTATTTTCAAAATGCGTTCATATGTTTAATGAGTTCATATGTTTAATGAATTTTTGTTAGACCGTATGATTTAAGAAGGAAGGTTGTAATACTTCAAAAGGAGTATTGAAAAGGGGATTTAAAGAGTAAGAAAGGGATTTAAAAAAAAGGAGGTGCATGTATTGTTTAAAAAGTGGTTTGTGCATTTTATAGTTTTTTTTTTTTTAATGCACCAATAAACGTTCAAATGGGTTGTGAAATGGGTTGTGAAAGGATTTAAAAAAAAGATGTGTGAATATTTTTGAGAAAGTATTGTATTTGTAAGTAATTTGTATATCTATTTTTTCTAAAGTTGTGTAGCATAGATGTTGCTATGTTTGAAGTTTGATTTCTTTGTTGAGTTGCATTCCGTTAGCAATCAAATAGGAAAAGCCAAGAGGTTGAGAAAGTCAAAACAACAACACAAGATGTTTGAGATCTTTTTAGATCTGGTAGTGAAGAGGCAAAAAGATGCCTTTGCATTGAAATGCATAAAAGAATATGCCAATGAGATCATTCTTCCCCTGATTTCGAAAGCCAAGACAGCGAAAGAGACTTGGGATACCCTTGGGAGGTGTTTTGGTCCAAGGGGGAGCATTGAAGTTGAAGATGAAGGTGGATCTATAGTAGCAGATCTACATCCAGATGAATGGATTGTTGAAACCAACTATGCTCAGTCACACGTGGATGATGTTTGTGAAGAAGTTGCAGAAGCAATAGAGAAGGAGCACGTAGATGCTCATGAACCCCACTGTGCACAGCCACAAGTGGAAGAAAATTTGGTGATTCCAGCAACAAAGCTTACTAATGAAGGTTTGGTGAATCTAGCAACAGAGTTTGCTGATGAAAGTTTGGTTAATCCAGCAACAGAGCTTGCTGAAGACAATGAAATTGCCATTGGAGCAATCTATGCTAAGGTGAATCAAGCAATTAATATTGCTGATGTAAAATTTGATGAAGAATTGTTGGGTAATGATGAATGGTTGCAGGTGATGCAACATAAACATCATATTGACATGATGTTATTTGGTGAGACAGTTGAAGACAATCTGTTCGTTGTAGTACATGTTAGTACAGGAACAGAGGATGAAGCAAAAAAGGAAGCTCAGAAAGAGAAAACAGAGACAGATGTAGAAGGAACAATTGAGAAGGAAGTACAACAGAAAAAAGCTCTCATTGCAAAGCAAAAGGAATAGAACCAATGTGGTTCTCCAAATATTTTTAATTCTAATGTTGATTTCTAGTGTGTAGGTACACAAAATGACTATGAAGAAGAGTTAAATTTACTTGAAGCATGGCTTGCAACACCATGTCTAGATGAGGTCTGCATAGAAGATGCAGAAATGAATGTTGAAGACAACATCAATGATGAGCAAATCAATGAAATTTTCAAGTTTTGGAGTCCTGAAGAAATATTATTTTATTATAATCTTATGTTGCAACAGATTGATGATGAAAAGAACATTACAAAAGATAATGTGTGGCAACAGCCCACATACAAGTCAGTTTTCGAAAAAGTCCAGGATATGGAAGACATGCACCAACAAATGAAGAAACTGAGGTTTGAAGAATACAACAAAGAGAAAAAGTTGAAACAATTTAGAGGCTATAGGATTTGGAAAAAGAGAAGAAGAAAACTTGAAGTCAATTTTAAATTGTAAATCTAACTGAGACATAGACCAACAGGTATCTTCATTGAATTTTTTATGTGGCTGTAATTAAGGGTGAGTGTTGGAGAATCTAATCCCAGCCACATGTTAGGTGTCAAAACCGTCCCTCCAAGTGTCCCAGTTCAATTTGAGTTAGTCAAGTTTAAGTCGAAATTCCAGTCATTTATTAATAATGTTTCCAATGTCATCTTATTTAAGTGATTTGTAACATTAAGAAAAAAAGTCCTCTACTCCACATTTTATTCTCTTCAATTTAAAAAAAAAAACAAATATATAAAATACAATAACCCAAAAATAATAAATCAAAGGGACAATAAATCCAAATTTATTATTGAAGAGGCTAGAGCTAGAAAAGGAATTGATAATATCATATTCCATCCTCGAGAGTAACTCTAGAATTGGCCCAAAAATAACGACCTAGAGGATAGTGCTGGAAGGTGAACAAAAAGTGAGTATTATACCTGCCGTCGCAATATAAAGCATCAGGTATGCCATTGAGGGTTTAATAATTTATCGTTGACAATTTTTTTTTGAAAATTACTGTATAAACAAATTTTTATTATTATTTAATAACAATTAAATTTATTTTTCCCAAATTTTGTTAGTGGTATTTTGTAATATTTTATTGGGTAATGATTATAGCCTGACGTACCTCCTCGAGGCAATTAAAACCCTGCACATATTGTCACTTGAACTTTCATTAATTACCGAGGCAATTAAAGCCCTCCACATATTGTCACTTCAACTTTTCATTAATTACGCATTAGATTCGAAGTTACTTCGATTTTTTATTATTAAATTCTAAAGATGTCTTCGTTTCCACATATAAAACAAAGAATTATACATATATAACACAAAGAATTATATAAAGGGACAAATTAGGAGCATTTTGAACTTGAAATAGTGGTGTAAGACAAGGTCACATTATTAAATTCAATAAAGTAAAGACAATGTATAACCAAATAAAACTATGGGTTTTTCACAAATTATGAGCATTTTGAACATCATTAATGCTGTAAGACCATATTCACATTATTATTAGTCCTTGCCTACGGCAGAGCAGGGACTATTGCCATCGCTGGAGCGTTGACCAGCTATTAATTGATTCTTTGACCGCAAATTTTCATCACATTCTAGTTTTTAACCAAAGTTTAAAATTGGCTATTTCCATTTATTAAATTTTACTGAAAGTTTTAAAATTGCCCCGATGCTATTTTGGGGCGGACAGTTTTTTTATCCAAAGTTTCGTAAGTGAGCTTCTAACAAGTTTTTTTATGCAAAGTTTTTAAAATGGTGGTTGAGCAAGTGTTTTTAACCAAAGTTGCATGGGTGACTACCTCACTCATTTACACCTGCCACCATCCAAACCACCATAGTTTACACCTGCCAAACGACCACCGTTAACGTTTTGTGGGTGTAATCCGCGATACCAAGTGAGGTCCATGGAGGAGCAGAAGATTGGAAGCAGGACCATAATGGTGGCCATGAATGACACCGAGAACAGCTACAACGCTCTGCAATGGGCTCTTCACAAAAATAGAATCATTCTCCTTCATGCTCAGCGCCATTCAATTTTCCCTCTCGCAGTCACGCCAGATTCAATTTCCTATTCCACAGACGCAAGTGTCGGTCAGTGTCTTCTGGTTTATTGATTGAAAGGATTTTAATCTTTTTAGCCATAGAATGAGCGTGTTGTGTTGATTCATCTCAGAATTTGTGATGGATTTTCATCTTCAAGTGAAGTGCTTAATTCTGTTTTTGATTTATCATTAGAGAGGCCAGATTCTGATTGCAGTTTGGCATGAGCAGGCTTCATGTTGTCACCAGTTGCGTTGAGGAATTTGGAGGACAGAATCAAGATATCTACGGAGAAGATTCGGAACAAAGCAATGGCGGTATGCAAAGCTAAAAATGTATGGTTTACTCACAATGTATATATATTAGAAAGAATTTAAAAAGTTGCCATGAACGATTCCAGGGTTAGTTCAAAACTAAACTAATTTAGTTTTAATGTTGACTTGAATAGTAGTATTGGAAGTCCTTTCCTGTAATTGTTGGATGAATTTAATCAGAACCCTCTAAACCTTGCATATACCCATGTATATGCTTGAAATATTAAATATAAAGTTGTTTTTCATTAAAAAAAAAAAATTAAAACCCCTTCAGTTATGAATGCAAAATAAGTTGGAATTTTGGCTTTCTGCTCATGATTTTACCATAGATATTAACTAGATCATAGATATGGGGAAAGACCTTACCTATATTCAACCCTATGCAATTTCGAAATTTGGCATTGAAGCCATAGCGTCCGCGGTTGAGAGACTGAAAGCTAGAAGGCCAACAGGAAGGAATTGGAATGAAGAACCATGAAACCGCTTCATTTTGGTGTGGCCGCTTGCAATTCCTATGTTGTTTCCGGTCTAGATGCCAGACCATCGCTTCCACAATGTGTTTTTGGTTTGAAAAACTGAATCAGAAAGCGTTGGGTTGTTGTCGGTTCCCCTGAGAGCTTTGGGTTGTTGTCGGTTTACCCCCTCTCTCGACAGAAGCAGCTAATTAATCCTCTCCCCCAGTCCCCAGCTTGCCTGAGATAGTTGGATTGAAGCTATGTTTAAGGCAACTAGTTTGACGACCTCTCTTTGGCTTCAGGATTATGAATCTCAATCTCAAAATGTGTTTCGTCTTTCTGGTGTACCCTATAGCTCATATGGCAAGTCCTGGATGCGCATTAGGCACAGGCTGCATCCCCTGTTCTCTATATAATTCCTCGTCACAACAAACTCACCAGAAAATATTAGCTGGATATGAAAATTGTGGTTTCCTCCGATTTCAACCTACAACAAACTCACCAGAAAATATTATTCACTAGATATCAAAATCGTGCTTGCCTTAGATTTCAACCTATAAATGCAGGTCCATGTGTTACCTAAATAACTTGAATATTTTGCCGGGTGTTCATACGTTGTGGCAAATTCATTAAGAAATATTCGTTGGCATTGGAAATATAAAAAAAGTGGTTGATTAGTAGTTGAAGTCTTCGATGGAAGAAATTAGGTATAGAGTACTCTTTTGTTCCAACTTTTCATGGTTTAAGGTGTTAGCAAATTATAAAGTATGATTAATTAACTGACACATTAGCCTCTTTGTATATATTCCGACTAATAGCAATAAAACATAAATTAATTACATATATACCTAGTAAACAATCTCTGTCTATTTTATAGCTTTCGTTGCCATTAAGATTTCATTCATATCTCTATCTATTTATAACGTTCGTCGCCATTAATATTTCATTCCAGGATGGATATATAACTGCGCGCACAACTCTCCCTGACAGGCAGAGCGTTAGCATTCATCTGCCTTCAATAAATTTCTTGTCAGCACCACCATCGTTTGACATTATCAATCTCTTCTGCATTAAAATTTTCGAATTGAAAGGCAATTCCATCGTTTTCTTCTTCAGTAAAACCAGAAGTAATTACAGTACAGAGAACAGAGGAAACAAGAGATGTAAATAAGGAGACCAGTGCTGACGTTGGTGATCACGCAGGTCAAATTAGCAACGCAGATAATGTGAGAAAAAACACTGATCAATTTGGGGATGGGGATGTTGACAAATTAGCGGAAGAACGAGGAAACAAGAGATGTAAATAAAGAGACCAGTGCTGGCGTTGGTAATCACGCAGGTCAAATTAGCAACGCAGATAATGTGAGAAAAAACATTGATCAATTTGGGGACGGGGATGTTGACAAATTAGCGGAAGAATTCATTGCCAAGTTCCATCAGAAATGGGAAACGGAGTGACTACGATCGCTGGAGCGCTACCAGGAAATGCTTAGGAGAGGAGTCTGATTATTTCTGTATAATATTGGGATATATCATATGCAATATATTTCTTGGAAAAACCCATACAACATATTTATATCATTCTTCAGGGCCGATGTCAGCTCTATGTGTGTTGTGAAACATTGAAATAGCGTGAAGTCGTGGTCTTCTACCAGTAAATGTAAATATATAGTGTCGTTAAAATTAGGTTTATAGTATTAATGGAGGGTTTATTCTTGATTTAATCATTGTTTCAACCCCTGTAAATTTCTTAAACACTATCTTTTGAACATCAACATCTTGGCTGATTGTTGATTATTTGTGTAAAGTTCGAATACAGATTGTTTGGATCTATCCAGAATTAGACTTCCCTCCAATAAAATCTTTTGCTATCAAATTTCTAAAAAGGTGAGATAGATAATTCTTTTACTATGTTTTGCTATTATTCTCTTTGCACAATGCTAAATTTTAGTGTCTTTAAAATCATCATTTTTTTATTACTTGTCATAAACTGCATTTTGAGATAGACAATTTTGAATTCTTGTCATAAACCATTTGCTTATGTATCCCTATTTAGATCTAAACTCTTTAACTCTTCACTCCGCATGGCATCATGAGGAAACTGGGTGTGGCATTATGTAAATCACAAAAGTTAATCTGTACAAAAGTTAATCTATGCAATAGCATTAAAAAAAAATTCAAAATTATGTGAATCACAAAATAAATCTTGAAAAAATTTTAAAAATTTTAAAATTATGTAAATCACAAAAGTTACTCTGTACAAAAATTAATCTATGCAATAGCATTCATTGGAAAGCCTTAAATCAGTACACTGGTCCATGTGAATCACAAAAGGTTAATCTTCACAAAAGTTAATCTTGACAATCGAATTCATTGGGAAGCCTTAAATCTGTACACTGATCTTACTTTTGAACACTTCAAAGTGCAGCCAAGAATAATCTATAGTGGGCTGGTTTCACCAATTTACAATTTACTATTTCAGTTTGCGGTTTCACCAATTTACTATTTCAGTTTGCTTTGCCATCTGCTTTCTTGGAAATTGGGCCACCTTTTAGCAGTGAATTTACGAGGCCACCTTTTAATTTACTATTTCAGTTTGCTTATCTTAGAATAACAAAATACAATAACCTTCTCTATTTTTGAATACCGAATATACCTTCTCTCTATCTTAGAATACAGTAGGTACCGAATACACCTTCTCTCTATCTTAAAATACGAAATACAATAAATATATCTCCTACAAAATACAATAGGTATATCTCCTATCAAACTTCCTGATTCTCTTATCAAACCGGCAGGGACTACCACTGCGTGCAGTCCTTGTTAAATTCAGTAAAGTAATTGCAATGTATAACCAAATAAAACTTTTGGACCATATTCACATTATTATTAAATTCAGTAAAGTAAATGCAATGTATAACCAAATAAAACTTTTGGACTTTTGGAGTAAGACAATGATCACATTATTAGACTCATTCGATTCCTTGTGAATTCCTTTCTTTTCACACTTGATCATTGCGCAACTTTAATGATACTTAATTTCTAATAATCATTGCGCAACTTTAATGATACTTAATTTCTAATATAATCACTTTCTATTTGGGGTTACCATGCACATTGATATATTTTTTCCCTAACCAGTGTGGGCCATTTTAATGTTGCTTAATTTCTAAAATAATTACTTCATGTTTGGATTTACCATGTACATTTATATATATTTCCTAGTACTTGATTTCTAAAATAATTATTCATTATTTGGGTTTACCATGCACATGGTTTTATTTACTTTCCCCATTTGTTAGATACGAGAATATTGTTATGTTTGTTATATTTAGTTGCCCTATTTGTTAAGTAGGAGAATATTGTTTTTTTGTTATTGTTATTGGTTTATTATATTTTTAATGCTTAATAAATATTGTTTTTGTGTTATTGTTATTGGTTTATTATATTTTTAATGTTTTTTGGTTTTTTAATTGAGTAAAATTTAAATTTAATTTATGAAAAATTTTGATATAATTTTGGAGGATGATTATAGTTAAGAATAAAAAATGTATTGTTTCAAATGTGGTACTTTAGGCTATGAATATCGTAATTGTTATGATAGTAAGTTGATGGGTTATGAATATCAACTATTTTATAATAATTGTTCTCATAATAAGTTGACTCCGGTTAACTTACAACTTCAAATTTGGGTAGAACAAAAAATTATTCTTAAATTCAATATTTACTTAATTATTATAATATATTATTTAAAATTATTATAAGTAATATTAGAATAAACCACTTTCTTAAACTTGATAATTATAATAAGAATTTGACAATTATAATATTATTCTTATTATATTGAAACACATATATTTGAAAATTCTTAATCAATTTTTAAAACATTAAAATCTTTCTTTTCATAAAACAATATCATTACTTAATATACATGCAGCAAGCATGGTATTACACATTTAGTTTTTCTTTGACTAAGCTTGTTTTTTACCACAAATGTATGCCGTTTATCTATAGTTTAACATTGAGAATTCAATTTTTGTTATTTACTATTATTTTTTAAATCTATTTATTTTTAAGATGATTGGTTGAGGTCTTATTATGAGTTATTTAGGAACTTCTATTTTATTAATTATTTGTTTTTAGTTTTATATCTTTTTTGTTTAACTATTTTATTTTGATTTTTTTATTTTTCTATTAATTTTAGTTTTTTTTTTTCTCTATATTTTCAATTTAAAATGACTCAATCTATATATATATATGTGTGTGTTAATATAAACAATATTAGTTAATCATATTTTAAATTTTATGTGATGATATTTAATCATACAATCTTTTATTAATTATTATTTTTTTTTTTAGATTTTTATTTATATTATTTTTTAGTTTAATTAAGTTATATTTAAACTAAGCGATACATCTTACCTACTATGTAATCATTACTTCATTATACTTTTTATTTTATTATATTTCAATATATATGTTAAGAAGATTGAAATATCAACTTATAACAAAATTATAAATTATAAATTATATATATATATATATATATATATATATATATATATAACCTATTGATGAAGAATTAACTAATAATTAATTAAAAAAATATCGATTGAGAAATTAAAAACTGCGTGACTATCCACATACCATTGTGCTCTGAAAATTAGACCCACATTCCAATTTATAGAAATTAAAAACCGCGTGACTATGCACATACCATTGGGCTTTGAAAATTAGACCCATCTGCAAACCGTAGCTTGCCCTTTGATTCAAGACGAGCCTTATCCGAATATTTATTGGAAGATAAATAGAAATTGTTTCCTTATTATAAACCGAATATTTATTGGGAGATAAATAGAAATTGTTTCCTTATTATAACCAACATACCTTGGAGCGGGCGAAAAACAACGTCAAATTATTTTTATGATTATAATGCTCAAGGATAAGCGGTGTTTATTTTGGATGATCAATGAACAATTAAGAACAAATAATAATGGATCCATTCGCAACGCCATTTATTTTTTACTTATTTATTTAGCACCTAAAAAATAACATTCAATAACTTAATCATAAACGGAAGTATGTTGGGAGAATATTGAATTCAAAGGAAATTGATGGTGATTATTGCGTATTGGGGGTATTTTTATGGTTAGTGATTACAATTCAATTAAAGAATGCTAAAAAAAATGGTTAAGATGGAAAGAACAAGTTAGGATAAAAAAATTAAAGAAAATGTTATTAGTTCAAACATGTGTTATAATTGATGGTTATTTGAGTTGTTTCATTTTAAATGAGAAATTAATCTCTCTACAAGCTACAAACATAATGCTCTAATACAAGTTTGAATTCACTAAAAAATTATACTCACCACTAAAATTCATTTAATACTTATGGGCTTGTTAGTGATTTTCCTCCAATTAAATCTAATTTAACACTCTTAACTCTTTCATGGAAGATGGAGTCCAAGCATCTTCCGCTAATCCTAATGCCATAAAGCAAAATATATACATTATTTCAAATTCATCATCTTCTAATATGTACAATACCAATGACATGGCTTATAGGGAAACTATAAAACTTTCTCTATCTACATCTATGTATCCATGATCAAGTTATCAAAAAATATTTTCATTTAAGAAATGTACAATTTAAAGTACTCTTTAGTTTCTTTTTGTTAAGTCATCTTCCCATGGTTCAATCTCATTCTATTTTAACCAGGATGTATTTGTGATTATACATTTACCAAAGATATATTTCCATGTAGTTTAGACTGTTGAAGAGTCTCCACCAACTTAAGATAAATTGATTGATAGTGATTTGCAAATATTGAGATCATGTTTAATATTGCCCACATTTAACATATGGTGTTTACTATAGTAAGCCTTAAAACCCACAATGAAGAAAAATAATAATAAAAACATGAAGAAAGTCTCAAAGGGTTTGGGTTAATCATTGATATAATCATGGGTGCAAAATCAACATTTCATGTTGAATGTGAACATTTTCATTAACATTGTAGGGGAAAATCAACAAATCATGTGTCATCTAGTTAGTTTCTCAAAGGTAGAATGTGAATGGAGATAACTAACCTAACAAAACAAAACAAGAAATGCATGTCAAAAAATATTCTATTTAATCCAATGGCCATGGTGAACATAGTCATCAATGTCGATCCTTAGTTATGAGAATAGGAAAATTACCAAGGTTATAGATGATTAGAGAGTCTTCCAATATTCTTGCCTTACATATAGAATTTAAATGGTAGTTGTGGGAAATAGTGCATGTATGAGATTTTCATTAATTTTTAAGAATCAAACCATGATTAAAATTACATATTATATTAATATTTTATAATCTCTCAAAACAGGAGCTCCATCCACACTAGAACAAATCGGTGGGAAAAGGCAAGAATATGTATAAGTGGTAAGGGAGTTGCAAATAACGATGGTAAGTGTCAACAGTTATTGAACGACAAAAAATGAGGGTGATTAGTCACTTCAAAGACGCATTTTACATAATTGACTGGAAAGAAAATATTAAACTAACACCCTAAGGAAACCAACCTAGTTTTAGGATGTCAATGTAACAACCCTGGTAAAAATTCCATGTAATAAAAGTTAATAAAGGAAAAATAATAACCACGGTTGATGGGACACGTATTCCAAGCTGAATGTTGGGCAAAAGCATAATCATGGGGATCACTGGTGATTAATTAATGACTAAGGAAATTGGCAAAGGAAAATCCTTTGGAAAGGCAAAATGGAATTTTGGCACATTTATTTATGAAAATAATGGAAATTAGGAGAAAAGGGAGGTGAAAAGACACAGGTTTCATGTGAGGAGAAACATTAAGGAAAATAGTTGAAAATGAAGAAAATAGAGGCCTCATTAATAAAAGGCTTCTAAGGATAAGTTCACATGCCTTTTTCAGTTCATTTTTGGAGCTCTCTCTCTATTCTTTATCTCTCACTCCCTTGGACACTTAGATTTTTCTTGGAGCACCCTTGGAGAGTGTGGGATACTTGGAGTTTTGGAGCAAGCAGGAAAAGGAAGAGCAGGAAAGTGTGAGAGGACATCAAGATCATCAAATACATTGGGTTTTTCTTGCAGGTACCAAGTTGCATATATGTTTTCCTCGCTAGTTTGGTGTGCATGGCATATGCATGTGATTTATTGGTCATGATTTGTTATTGGCATGGAGGATTTCCTGGATTGATAGTGGATTTTCCTAGCCTCTCCATTTCTTGGATAGTCATGGTGTTAGGGGTTCATGTCTTTGTTTTCTGGTTAGTTTTCATGTTTTCTTTAGCTTGGGTGGAGTTAATAGTTCCTAGAAGCCCTGGTTGGACAAACGCTCTGGAAGTGCTCTAACATCTTGGGTTGAGTTATTAGTCCTAGAAGCCTTGGCTGGAAAAATTCTCTATAAGTATTGGTTGGACAAACACTCTGGAAGGCCTTCGTGGGTTAATTTAGTAGTCCTGGAAGCCCTAGTCAGACAAATGCTTTGGAAGCTTGGAGTAAGGTGTGGGTTGAGTTACTGGTCCTGGAAGCCTTGGTTGGAAAAAACGCTTTGGAGCCCTGGAAGGCTTGGGTAGAGACCAATCTGGTGATGGGTTTGTGATGTCCAACCGTGAGGTGGAATCACTATATGATGGGTTGAGGTGGTTTTCCCTTTGGAAGCCATATATGGTTTTGATTGATCTATTTTATGACTTCCCATAGTCATGCTTGGAATATGGCACGAGGGTGACTAGATGAAGAGATATTTAGCTTAGCCATTTCTACGATAGGGTGGTTCATGGAAGTCCCACAACTAATTAGCCTTTGAATTATTAATATGAGGTTATTTCTCCTTGTTATTTCATGAGTATTTTACTGGTTCATAAGTGGATTATATGGTTGTTGTTGCCTTGGTATTTATGTTTTTATTATGTTAGTTATGAACATGTATTATGATGGTGGCTATGTATGGTTCTCATCATGTTTTTACTTGTAAACTAATGAACAATGTATCTATGGCCTAATGGATGAAACTGTAGCTAATGTGTTGAGGCATCAATGCTTCTTAGCGATTCACAGATGAGTATGAGACCCATTTGCTCAGATATGTTGTTTAAACCTGTAGATTACATAATTGTGACATGTTTGGTGAAATGTTTGTCATTCCTAGTAGGGGTCCATCCAAGTCCTTGTTTAAGTAATTGTATGTGTATTATATTATTGTTATCTTGCAATTCTGAAAGTGTCATTGAGTTATGGGCAGTGACTCTGGCTTTGGGCCTAAAAAAGTGTCTCAAATCTCGGAGACACAAGCTTAACACTGGGTAGAAAAGTCCCTGGACGTATGCATACCCATGTTGTGGGAGTGTCTAGAACCTCCTAAGCGCATGTTTGTCCCTATCAGGGGAGCATCCGGGGGTTTAATAGTAAAAAACTCAGTGGGACCAAGGGGCTCATTACCTAAGAGGATTGGTATGGTTCTTGGGAGTTTGTTGTTGATGTGGAAATTCTATATTGTGTGTTTCTGACGGTTCCACTTCCTTAAGGTGACTTAGGAGGTCACATCATATCATAGTAATTTCTTGTCACAAGTTTACCCTGGTTGGTCAATTACTTGGGTATATGTGGGAGGACGGTGTTACATAGTGGTATCAGAGCATGGTTCACCCCTCGGACTAGATGGGTTGTGTGTTAGTAATGCATTCATGTCGGTTGCATGTGTGTTTATTTTGTTCTAAAGCCATGTGCTTCTTGTATTTTCATGGTGTTGGTGATGGTTGCAGTGAGGTCGCGATGGGAAGTTGACGGTGATGTTGTGGAGTGTGTCATCATGAGTGTATGGTTGATTATGCATTGTTTATGCACATTACTATTCACATGTGGTCAAGTGTACAGTGATGTGGTGGTTGTTGGCATTCATGAGGTCATGGTATGCGTAGTTGATATGGTCATGCATTAATGACTGGACTCTAGCTAGAATGATGGTTATATGGTTATAGGCTTATGTGTTATCTTTCTATATGTTGTCATGATTATGTTATACATGTATTACGCTAATTTTTGGATCTTACAGATGAGGTACCCTCCACGAATTATGCTAAGGTACATTGGTTTATTATGATTTGGTTTAGTTGACATGATATACCTCGCAAGAAGAATATCAAAGATGACTAGAAATATGGTTGAATACAGTTCCTGAGACTTGCCCTATGGATCAGATGAGCAGCATGGTGTTGGGAAATCTTCTAATTTGGCAGACACACTGAGAATATTAAAGGACGAAATAAGGTGTTGTAAGTCAGAAAATGACAGAATCATATAGGAACAAGAGAAACAAGCAGAGGTAAATGTAGTGATACTTCAGAGTTTGTCAGAATTGCAACGACAAGGACCACTTCAGATCATCCATGGGCAGGAGGATAGAACCAATTGGGAATTTGGCAGTAGGTCTCATGGTGAGTACAGGTCAGATAGAGATAACACAATCAGACATGGTAGGTCCTTAGATACTCTAGACCTACGGTACAATTCTAGTTGTGGTTCTGACGTGCATTATGATCAACATCATTATCATCCTTATAGGAGAAATGACCGGGGATATTTATTGGATGAGTTTAAGAAAGCAAAGCCACCTACATTTGATGGAGAGATGAAGAAATCACAGGATGCAGAGGCATGGTTTCTTGGTATGAGGAAGTTCTTCAGGTTGCATGATTACTCAAAGAACATGAAAGCCAAAATAGCTACATTTAGTCTTAAAGGTAAAGAAAATATTTGGTGGGAAGATGTGAATAATGTCAGAGGTATTCATGAGGAGGACTTGACTTGGAATGAGTTCGAGAGACTATTCAAGAAGAAGTACCTATTAGAGAGATACTTTGATGACAGGGAAAAATAATTCTATGAGCTAAATATGGGATCAATGATAGATGAAGAGTACACTAGTAGGATCTTGGAGCTACTGAGGTATGTGCCTTACCTCAAGGAGGAGAAAGTAAAGATTTAGAGATTCACTAGTGTATAACCAATTGCATTCAAAGACAAGTTTGATGTTGATGAACCTAGATCATTGGAGGAGGCCATCTAAAAGCTAAATCATTGCTATGAGCAATCGAAGCGCAGATATGAGACTGAGCCATACTAGAAAGGTAATGCAAAGAACAAAGGAAAATGGGAAAAGGAGTGAGAAAGACCTCAAGGTATAGATAATAAAGAGAATGAAACATCATCTAAGAAGTTCAATGCATCTAACAGAGGACAAGGACATCGATTTGAGGAGTAAAATAAGGATGTAGGCTAGAAGCCTATAGAGTGTTGGACTTGTGGTAAAGATCATCGAAGGAGAGATTGTCCACAACATAAGGGTGGTAAATCGAAAATTTACAGTGCTCAAGAGGCACAAGGAGTGGGAGATGTTGGGTAGAGTGTTCTTAGGATCTATGAAGCGCTGGTGTTATAGGGAAAAGTGTCTACACAGAACTGCTTATCCCACTAAGGTGTGATAGCTACCTTAGAAACAAACAAAGTAAAGCTAATTTCGTTTTTCCTTTATGAAGTATAGATGAGAGAAGAACAAAGAAGACCAACCTCTGTCTTGCGCTAATCTCCTGGTTCTAATCCTCTCTCTCTTGATAGTCTTTCGCTACTTGTTCCCTTGCACGCCTAGCTTCACAGAGTACCTGTAAGATCATAGTAGCATAGCACTATACAAGAACATGGATCTATAATCATAAACAATCTAGGATCAGATGTAAATTGACCATACAAATGCAGCAAACATAAATGACACAAGAGTATGGAGGAAAACTTGAATAGATTTTATTGATAAACAAGAAAGAGCCAAGGGAGTTACAACCAGTTGTTCTGACCCAGCGTCATCCCCTCAGCAAGGAATCCCCTCTTCACCTCATACAAAGCTTAGATCACCCAACAATCTGATGTTGTCTCAAGAAACCAACAACAATTCCTTACAATATGCAAAATTCCAGCCCTAGGATCTCTGGGATGAGGGATCCATATATAGATATCTGTAAGGGAGATGAGTCAGCTTGTGATTTGATTAGTGTCTTCCCTCTGATAGTTCTTGCTTCCACTTGGAGATTGATGATCTCTTACTCATCCTTGGTCGAATTCAGAGAGGCAAGTGTCACAGGAGAAGTTTCTGGAAGTTTCCATGCCTCTCCACCTCGCGGAATGACACTGCCATTTGTCACTTCTCGCCCATCGCACCCCATAGAAGGGATTTTTGAAATGCAACGCACCCACACAGTGTGTTTAGGTGAGATGCAACGCACTTTGCCTATGGAGCAGCTGAAATGATCCTGTTTTGACCAGTTTTGAGCAGTTTTTCATGGACAACTTCTGAGAGAAGCTGTAATCAGTTGACCTTGTTCCTTTAGGGGTTAGAACAACACCTTTATGGACTTAGGAGCCCTTGGTTTATGGACATTTCATGCTTGGGGTTGTAGTGCCCAAAAATGTCTATAATAGTTGCCCCCTAAAGCATGAGGTCGTTAATCTTTTGATGTCGGGTGAAATGCTTTATTATGAGGATCCAAAGTTCTTTCAAGCTGGGAGGAGACCTATAATAAGATACAATACAATACATTATCTTCATAATATTTTCATGATCTAGCCGAGGCGGGCATTCCCATGCTCAACTTTATAAATTCATTTTCATGTACATAGGACAGACAATCGTCTAAGTGTAGACTGATGATTCTGGTAGAGCCATCATCCCTTTGATTGGATGATTATCTGTGCAGCAATGATGTACATTTTATGTCTTTATTTCCCTGAATATATATCGCAGCCCGGATGGATGAAACTAGATCCGGGGTCTTCAATCTCGTTCGATCTTCACTCGAAGTACAAGTCTATCCGTGTGAGAGATGTTCTGGAGTCGAACATGGAAAGACATTACCTAATTACCAGCCAATGATGTAAGCTGTTAACGGGTGCGAGAGGAATCATCGATAATGATAATGACCCTCAAGGTATTGCAGTACAATTCACGTGGTGTGAATAAAGGACTTGGCGTCAAACACCACGCAAAATCTTTCGGTTGAAAGCCATTGATGTAAACCTGTCGCCGGAAGTGAGAAACTTGCCATTGAGGCATGCAAGCTTCAAAGTACTGAACGGGGTGTTCCTAGATCGACTTCTTGGATAATGAGCTGATGTCGACAAGAAGCGATCCGTCACAGGAGGGCCTTAATGAATCCCACATCAATGACACGGAACGGAGCAAATGATTTTAATGGAGGTGAAAACGATCTGATGACATACGGTTCAGGGTGGCGGTCATGAAAGAATGGAGTATGAATGTATTGTAGCGGGTGAGACACAGGTGAATTCTCTGAATGACTTCTCTTGAACATATCGGCGACACTAACATGATGGATTGGTAGCATTACCCCAAATGTGGATGGTGTGATGGGACCATGGCGATGTGACCGGTGAATGAAACAACCCAACCCGACTTGGATGTGGAGTGAAAGTGTCATGTTCAAGAGCGACTTGCTACCAACAAAGTTTCTTCAAGTTTTCTTCCCAATTTTCCCCAGTCATTGCTGACCAATACCTCTTTATTTTTGTCAAGCTTGAGGAGGATAACATATGCTTGTTCTATAATTTTCCCTTTGGGCAAACCCATTGCTATGTTTTAATGAGCCTAGCGATAGTGAAACTCGTTCTTGTCTGCTATGGACAAGTTTGTCGCTATTAAGTTTTAACGAGTTTAATGACAAAGATAACTTGGTCCTTTTCAATTTTAGAGAGTCTGAAAAGGAACGTAAAGGAAACTCCAAAATTCCTTTTTCGTCATCTAATCCCTTAAGTCCGAAAAAGTATAAAACAATACAGAAGGGATGAATTTTCGATACTTTTAACGAGCCGAACAAAAAAGCGCTCGATCTTTTTGTGTAATAATCCCTCAGGTCCAAAAAGATTAAAATTTAGAGGAGGGATAGCACTTCCGGTCCCTTTAACGAGCTGGAGAGGCCAATGGCTCGGCAATATTTTCATATTTTACGAGTCAGTTGAAAAGAGCTTAAAGAAGACTCGTCTTTTGAGGAACGAGTGATAAAATTGGGTAGCAGCTGATTCCAGGTAAGGTTTGGAATGTTCCAATCACGACAGTGTTACAAGGATGGCTAGTGAGATCACTCTTCGCAGCTGTTCCTCAAAAGGGGTAAACAATCAAATGGAGGTGAATGATCGGCCAATACAGAGTGGAGGTGATGATGAGAACACGACCAAGGCTTTTAAAGGCTGAAGTACTACATTCACGATGGTTATTTACCGGGAAATAGTTCATTTTTTAATGAGCTTAAACGCGGGGGGAAACATTTGCTCATGGCTTATGTTTATTTTTTAATGAGCTTGAACTATGCACTAAAACTGCTCGATACAATGGTCACTTCTTGACTTTACCATAAATAGCTTTGTTCTTTCAAAGATTGTACTGTATTTTCAATTGCTTCATCAAACTAGTCAGAAATGAACAATATATGTTTGAAAAATGAGTTAGAACACTAATATTTTACTTTGAACTACGTAAAAAGTAATGGAAAAGTGCTTTTACCTCTCATTCTACCATTTCATTTGAACTTTGGTTTGTTGCAGCTTTGGAGGTGCTTTCCCCCCTTGATTTTCATCAGCTGATTTTGGGAGATTCTGTGGACGATTCTCGGCGCCGTCTGGACCAGGTAGGAGCTAAACTTGAGCTCTTTCATTTCATGCTTTCCATTTTTCATTCTGAGCTTGATTCCTAGTTTTTCTGAGCCTCTGGGGTTTGAAAAACTCGCCCTGTCTTCAGCGCACCCTTTGTGTATCGAAAGGTGCGTTGGATATTGGCTTGTCTACTGGCCATCTGACATGCAATGCACCTAGAGCACTACTGTAGGTGCGATGGGCGCAAAGAAGGAATTTTATGCACAGTTTTTGATGGAAATTTTGCCTGTTTCTTACCAAAATCAGTATCTAACTCTTCTCTTGTTTGTTTTCAGAGATCTTTGGAGCAAGATGACTATTACATGGCAAGAACATGAGCATGAAGAAGAGGATATGCTTGCTTTACATGATTCGGTTACAGTAAACGCACTGCGGAATTGTGGCTTGCTAAAGTTTTTCCGCATTCCTAGCATGAGACAACAGATCAACTTGCTGTAGTATTTGCTCGATGCTTGGGATCCTACCAACCAAGTGTTCCAGATTAGGGGCAAATCCATCCCCTTGACTGTAGTGGACATCTATTTCTTGACTGGCTTGTCGAGGCGGGGTGCCCCCATCTCTTTATCAGGTTCGGCCCGAGGAGGTGAATCTGTGAGAGATTATGTTCGCCGGTATTGCAAAGAGGGATCTCAGCCGAGTAAAGACGACAAGATCATCATCCGTGATGTCACTGACTGGTCCCTTAGGACTATTCTGTTCACTTTTGGTAGGATGGTTGGTGGTGCGGCTCTTCATGTAGCCAACCGATCTATGTCTCCAACCGAAAGTGTTCAATTGGTGTGACGCAGTACTTCTTGTGATGAAAGAACAGTTGACCAAGGTGAAGAGTGGGAGGTTGAAGAACTTTGGTTATGGTTCTATTTTGACCGCCTTTGCCTTGGAAAAGATATCACTGATGCAGTCGTAGTATATTGCACTCGATTTACCTTCACCGACTGAACCACGTATGCAGAGATGGGTTGACCATATGTCTAGGCATGCTGGTCAGTCTCAGATTTCCTTTTCTGATACCTTCTTCGGGTGGTTTGACCGTCAGGAGATGGTTTATTCGGAGTACCCATATGCTGGTATGGACTTCCGGGGTGACCCAGATTTAATACTGCCGGCTGGCGAATAGTGGGGTGCCATTGGTAAATTCTTCGATCATATTCCTGTTTATCGTTTTTCTTTTATAATGTCCTTGTGCTTTATTCTGTCAAGACTTAATCAAACTCACGTGTTCATGCAGATGTTGGTCCCGTTCGGCCAGTAGTACGCTTGAGAGTGCCAGCTGTTGCCCCAACAGGAGAGGCTGTTGGAAGGGCTATCCTTCGCGACCTCGATGTGGTCGAGACTCTCACAAGCATCACGAGCATCATTAGACTAGGGTGTCCCCTAGCGTTTTGAGTTTTTGGTCATTTGACCAATTTTGTCTTGGTTACAGAACATTATGTGTAAACCATAAACAGTTATATATATATTTTTGATTTTCGAAGCTTTATTTTGGTTAAGTTACATGATCCAAATGCAAATATTGATGGTATGCTTCTTTTTATAAATGTTGCAAATGTCTATCTAACACATAATTTGCCAATGAGTCAGTTAATGTGTTTAAGGTTCTAGAAATATGCTGATATTGAATAAAATCAATTGTCTTTACAAAATCTTAACCCTTAGGAACATGCGATAAATAGTTGGATTTCGGACAGAGTAGATACCAGTGAGTTGTAGTATGATGAGTTGTGAGTCTAGCCTGACAATCAGTCGGCGTATACCATGTGTGATGGCATCAGAGAGAAGTTCTATCAACGCACTATATTCAGCGATGTTATTCGTTGATCGTCCAATACATACCCCTCTGAAACTTACTAACTCGCTGCTTGGATCAAAAATGGCCCAGGCCGCGGAAGATAGGTTCCGTGAACTACGACTCGCTCCGTCGGCATATCCAACACATGACTCCAATAGGTTTGACATCTGCAATAAATGTAAAAAGTGGATTACTTGACCAAAACAAACACTTTTAGCGAAAACAAAAACATAACAAAAGCATATATGTTACTATATTGAATCACGCATAGTAACGCTTGAGGTACAACCCGTTACGAGGTTGTGCCAGTGGAATTCCGTCATAATCCATTAACTCGTAGGCTCCTTTTGCTAACAATCGCTTAACAATATAGGGGCCCATCCATAAAGACTTGAATTTACCTGCCCCCAATTTATCGGATTCTTGGTCATAAAGCAAGACCAAATCACCTTCTAAGAAGACATGGGGTTTGACATTCTTGTCGAACTGCGCTTTGACTCGTTTCTTATGGGCTTCGTTAGCCAAAGCAGTGTCACGATGGGTTTCATCCAATTGGATTAGTTCCAAGAAACGAGCCTCCTCTTCTGAAGTTCCGGGGAGAAGGTAAATTGCGAGTTTGAGGGACGAGATTTCACACTGGATTGGTAAGACTGCTTCCAGGCCATATACCAGTTGGAAAGGTGTAAACCCGGTTGCATTCCTTACCGATGTTCGGTAAGCCCACAAGGTTGAGTACAGGATTAGGTGCCAACTTCTTTTGTGAACTCCAATCATCCTTTGCAACATGCGCTTCAGGACTTTGTTGATTGCTTCAACTTGTCCGTTGGCTTGCGGGTAATATGGAGTAGAGCTGTCGTGAGAAAACCCTAGTTTGGCAGCTAATTCAACCATCATGTGATTGCGAAAATGTGATCCATGATCTGTGACTATAGCTTGTGGGACGTCAAATCTGGCGACTACATGATTGAAAAAGAAGAGGGCAGCTGTTTCACCAGTATTATCTAATGTAGGCATTGCCTCAGCCCATTTGGTAAAATAGTCGACTGCGACTATGATATACCCATGCCCCCCGGTCGAGGTGGGGTTACATGTCATGAAATCGATGCCCCATTTGGGCAAAGGTCAAGGCACACCATAAAATCACCTATTTTGCATCAAGACAGTTCAAGGCAGCTCCAAGTCATTTCATCCACTAGTAGAGATGGCATCTGATCCGTCATATGATCATGAGGAGGAGACCCATAGTGATTCGTAAATAGAAGTACATGCACCCAGGAGGCATCATATAGGTGGCAAAAACATAAAGAAAAACTGCCAAGCTGCCCAAAGAAGGAGGGTGGATTTCACTTCGCTTGAGCAAGAAATCAACGCTGATCGAGAGTCTTGGCTCGAGAGAGTCAACATCCACTTAGAGAGGCTGTTGGACAAGGCCGACAAAGACAATGCATTTCTGAGACACATGGCTTTCCACTACATGGCACGGAACAAGGTCTGCAAGGCATGAATCAAAAATTTAAAGGCAAACCTAAGGAAGGCATCGAAAAGGCAAAAGAGGCAAAAAGAGCATGATCCACTCCAGATATTGGCCGAGGGAATCCTTGGTCCACCATAGCTCTTGATGAAGAAGCTCCAGCCCAAATTTCAAGAAATTTGGAGCAATTTTTGACATTTTGAAACTTTTTGCACTAAAAAACAGGGCTTTTCTCCCTGTGCGCCGTGCCACGTGGCGCGCGCTTATGATAGGAAGCTCCAAATGAATTTTTTTTTTTTATATTTTTGGATTTTTCATGAAAAATCATGATTGCTGGTGTATGGCCAAGAAGTTTGGGCAAGTTTTGAGTCCCCAGGAGGTCAAAAAACACTCAAAAATGACCTCTCTGCCCCTAATTTCACACACAGGAAGCAGTCTTGGGAGATTGATGTTTTGGAGGGGAAAATGGGAACCAAATTCAGGAACTCCACTTGGGTTGGAAAGTATACAGGCAGGGATTTCCAACAAGCAAACTTGGGCTCAATTTGGACTTCAGGAAGTGCCTAAAAGTCAGCTCCAAAGTGGCGCGACGCACACAGATTTTGGCGCAGTGCATAGGGAATTTTGGCTTGTTTTTCACTGTTTAGCTCAGCAATTCACCCAGTTTTGACCAGTTTTGCTTCTTTAAGTTATTCTTGACTTTTCATGATGTAATTTGATAACCATGATGTAATATTGGCACATTTTTACTTGTTCTAGAAGATTCATTCACCTAAAGGTGAAATGTGAGTGAATGAATCAGTTTCCTAGCATATAGGGGTAAGTTGTTTGACTACCTAGTTTTCAGTTCCTTGTTTGGAATTAGTTCAAACAGCTCCTAGAATGATGAGCTCGACCCCTAGAGGTAAGGTAATAGGTTTGGTTTGTCTATATTATGTAATTCCTAAGTCATTTTCAGGGTTGGACACTTGGGATTGCTTTGGCATATCATTGTACATTCTATCTCTGCATCTTTGGCAAAGGAAAGACCAGGGTTTTGTAGCACTGTTTGGGATCCACGTGGCTTTATGTTTTGATGGTGTGCTTCTCTGAGTAATTGTAAGTTCATTAGTGTTATGTGTATCATTTTCCTGTCTTTTCTTTTGAATTTGAACAAATGAGTGATTAAGGTGGAATCCATTAACTGTTATGCTCTGCCTTTGAATTTGTTTAAATTTCCATGTTTTCATCTGTTTAAGGAGAATTCTTGAGACTCTCTTTCTCTCCTTAGCTTCTCACTAGTCTGTGCTATCCATTTCACTCAATTTAAAGCATCAAAACGATTGCCTTCCTTGCCCCAATTAGAACTCTGCAAAAATTGTGCCTCATCCCCAAGCCTAATTTTACCTCCCCCGTTTTCAACACAAAACCCCAAAAAAATCAAATCAAACCTTTGTACTTCATACCAAGCCTAAAATTAGCTTTTATTACAGGAATCTTGAGCCCCATCGATTATCTTTGCCGAGATCGACCCGAAGAGAGCCCTCTCTTGTACTCATAGGGCTAGCTACGAGGCTGAGCGTGGTTTGATGTGGACCTAGAACCTTGTCTTTTCAGCTTGAGACAAATCTAGGCTCTAACATAGTGGCGAACATACTGGGGAAGAAAATGGTTTGCTTGTTGATGTCGTTTGTTTTATAAGCTACAAACGGAGCCTGAAGTTAGGCCAGGTAGCCTTCGAAACGCTTTTGCTTTGCATTAGCAGAAGTAGATAAACGCTGCTTCAGTCAATCTCCGGTCTAGCTTGTAATTGTGACACTTGACTTGTAAATTGCCCCAGTACATGTATCAAGTTAGATCTGATGGTTGATGGTGGACAATGATCAGACACTGGCAAGGCTGAAATCATTCACCTAGCGACTCTAAATTAGTTTTGAGATCAGATCTAAAGACTCCATTGGAGGATGATCCTGACCAGCAAAAACATGAAAGGACAATATGGACAGATCAGGTATTCAAGTTGGAATTTCATCCAAGTCATTTTGTTCTTTGTTGTAAATTATTTCTTCTCTTTTCCCGAGAATGTTAACAAGGCTTTGCAAAGTATATTGTTTTGAGAAGAGATCCTCGGCCCGCAGTTGATTCCTTCCCTTTGAAGATGGTGAATACCAAAGATTTGCATGCCTTTGAGCTTGATCAAGACCCTTCTTCTGAATCTTGTGATGACCGTCTTAAAACTGATGAACCTCAAGAGACCAAAACTGATCTTGTAGCGCTTGTATATACTCCTACATCTTTTATAGTCCCAGATAGGTATAAACCTCTTGTTTTAGCTTCTGTTCTCCATGCTTTCCCCAAAAACTATGATCTATACTTGCCGAGGTTTGATGGTGAAAGTAAGAATGTCAAAGTTGAGCAACATGTGCAGAATTTTGAGTCTTTTCTAGACCTTTTTGAGGTTGATGAAGAAGATGTCAGTATAAGGCTTTTTTTCTCTTTCTTTGCAAGGCAAAGTCGAGAGTTGGTTCAAAACCCTGCTGTTGGAAATAATACTGAGAGGGGGGTGAATCAGTATTATCAAGTTCTTTTACCAAATCTTCCTTATTTATACTTTGAATTATTATTGCATGTCAGTACCATAAAATAATGAGCATGGATAAGAAAAACAGATAGACACACCAAAGAACACCAGATATAAGGTGGAAACCCAATGTGGGTGAAAACCACCTGCTGCAATATGTCTCTATCTTCTTTCAAATTAGAAACTCCTTTTACAATGGTTTTGTACTGGTGCAGTCCTTTACCAGTACGCAGGCTGCAACCTGCAGAGAGCTACAACTCTCTCATTTTCCAGTCTCTTCTGGAAGGGAGCTACAACCCGCTTTTCTTTCAAGGACCACTTTTCATAAATTTACAAACTGGATCCAAGAATATCAGATGATCATCAAGTACAAGTAAATCACCCAGTCAACTGCAGTAACCAGAGTAACAGTAAACTAAACCCAGAACACCTTATCAACAGAGAAAAGTCAGTCAAATAAATGCCTTAAGACAGATACGCAATTTTTGTTTATCTGGCCTGCGTGGCTCCGCACTTCACCTTTTGCTCCCCTGCGTATACTCGCAAAGAGCCTTCTGCTGCACCGCGTACCCACGCACTGTTTCTTCAATCACGCCGCGTACTGCTACTGTAGCCACGCACCCACATATGCTATCGCGTCACGTACTTCTACTGTAGCCACGCACCCACAGATGCTATCGTGCTGCGTACTTATGCACCTACAGCTTCTGAAGCGCCGCGTACTTTCACTGTGCCTATGCACCTGAACCTCTGTCGCGCTGCGTACCCACGCACTGCGCCTTCTTCTGCTCTGCGTACCCACGCACTGCTCCTTCTTCTGCTCTGCGTACCCACGCACTTGCACCGTTAATCACCTGCGTACCTCTGATTAGAGCCGAATTGGCAATCCACCAGTGTGCCACAGATAGTCAGATGCCCGGATCTGATCATGCGCCCGAGAGATCACGCTTCTCACTTTTATATAGATCAAGCTTTTAAACCGATAACCCAATATTTCAGATCTTAAGATATTCAATTTGCAAAAGATACCTTGGCCAAGTGATCTCCTTCCCTATTTATAGTCAAATTAGATCCTATACCACGGGCCAAAACCATAGAAACAGGAACGACGGGCTTAATACCACGGGCCAAACATAAGAAACCCCACGTGAGCACGCTTCTCTGCCTTGAAGTGAGTGAACTGGGGGTACGCACCTCATGAATGGGTCACCTGCGCGTATGAACGCACTTCCTGGCCGGCGTACCTGTGGGTACGCACCTTTTGAACCATTCACCTGCGTACATCTTAATTTCCAACATTTTGAGAGCTTGATCAGAGCATTGCCACCTGAGTGAGTTGCCATCAAGTACAACACATGAATCATAGAGCCATACCAGAAACATAATGCCAACAATCTTCCCCTTTGGACTTGATGGCAACCTCAAAATCTTCAACGTCATTCTCCCCCTTTGACATCAAGGGCAAAGGGTTATGCTCCCCCTAAGAACATGCTCCCCCTGAATATAAACCAGATCTGCAAAGAAGAACCATAATCCACCAAACACCATAAATGACCATGAAAGAGATAGAGACGTATTGCAGCAATATTCAGACCAACATCCATGATGTACTTCCTCCATAATGCCAACAATGCATTACATGCTCCCCCTGAACCTGTGCCATTCGATCTTCGACCAATCCGCAACCCAGCAAGTGTACGCATATACCCCAGATGAACCTTGCGTACAACCGTCAATCAAAAGAGATTCAACAACATGATGATGCATCAACAACCCCCAGCTTTTGCCTGAGGTATTCAAAGGTCTCCCTAGGCAATGGTTTGGTGAGTATATCAGCAACTTGTTCCTTAGAAGGAACATACTCCAACTTGACCTTTTGTTCAAGTACTTGTTCCCAGAGAAAATGATACTTGATCGGTATGTGCTTGGTCTTTGAATGCATGACTGGGTTCTTTGAAATGTTGATTGCACTAGTATTATCACATAGGATGGAGATGGGTGGTATACAAGTGATTTGAAAATCCTGCAAGGTCTGCATCATCCAAAGGAGTTGAGTGCAGCAAGATGCAGCAACAACATATTCCGCTTCAGCTGTAGACAAGGCAATCGAACTCTGTTTCTTGCTGAACCAAGATACTAATCTGGAACCCATAAAGAATGCACCACCACTTGTGCTCTTCCTGTCATCCACGCTTCCGGCCCAATCTGCATCTGTATAAGCATGAAGTGTGAGATCTGTATCTCTAGGATACCATAAGCCATAGTTTTGAGTTCCTTGAAGATATTTGAAGATTCTCTTTACTGCCTGAAGATGAGTTTCCTTTGGATTTGCCTGAAATCTTCCAACTATTCCTACTGCATGCATTATGTCTGGTCGGGTACCTGTCAAATAAAGTAGACTTCCAATCATAGATCTGTAGGTTGGTTGATGCACTGCTGCTGATTCATCATTTGCACTGAGGCTACATCCTGTGACCATGGGTGTACATACTGGTTTTGCATCTTCCATGCCATATTTCTTCAAAATCTGCTTGAGATACTTGGTTTGAGGCAAAAAAAACCCTCCTTCTTTTTGTTGGATTTGCAAACCAAGAAAATATGTCAGTTCTCCCAGCAAGGACATTTCGAATTCTTTCTGCATTACCAAGGCAAAGCTTTGACTCATAGCTTCTTCATTGCTCCCAAAGATAATGTCATCTACATACACAAAGAGTATTAGCAATTTGTTGTCTTCAACTTTTATATAAAGATTGCTATCTGCTGATCCTTTTGAAAAACCTTGTTGATGAAGATATTTGTCCAAGCGATAGTACCAAGCCCTTGGAGCTTGTTTGAGACCATAGAGAGCCTTTTTCAATCTGCATAGAAGATTTGGATCATTTCCAAGAATGAAACCATCTGGCTGCTCAATGTATACTTCTTCTTCCAAGTCTCCATTCAGAAAGGCTGATTTCACGTCCATTTGAAATACTTTGAAGTTTTGAAAGCTTGAGAGAGCAAGGAACATTCGAATGGCCTCAAGTCTTGCAACAGGAGCAAAGGTTTCTTCAAAATCTATTCCTTCTTGCTGCGCATACCCTTTACAAACAAATCTGGCCTTGTTTCTAATTACTTCTCCATTTTCATTCAATTTATTTTTGAAGACCCATTTTGTCCCTATAACATTCTTATCCTTTGGTCTAGGAACCAGCTCCCAAGTGTTGTTCTTTTCGATCTGCTCAAGTTCTTCATCCATTGCTTTGACCCAACATTCATCTTTGCATGCCTCTTTCACATTTTGTGGTTCAGTGGAAGAGAGTAATGCCAAATAGCTTGAAGCTTCTGCAACTGTTCTTCTTGTTTGTACACCTGCTTCTTTCTGCCCCAAAATCTGAGATTCTGGATGATTCTTCTGAACATATCTGGATGGAGTCTTCTCTTCTATCCTTATCTTCTCCTCTAGTTCTTCTTGAGGTTCTTCTTCTTCATCATTCTATCTTTGAGGGTAGTATTCATCTTCTTCGATATCTTCATGATTTACTTGCCTAGGAATGTATCCCTTCTCATCAACCACTACATCAATGTTGTCAACAATTCTTCCAAGTCTTTTATTGTAGCACTTGTATGCTTTGCTGTGTGGAGAATAACCAAGAAGAATGCCTTCATCTGCTCTAGGTTCAAGTTTGCCAAGTTGCTCATCAGTATTCTTAATATAGCATTTGCTCCCAAATATTTTGAAGTGCTTTACCGAAGGAGTCTCACCATACCAGAGCTCATGAGAAGTTTGAGTGCTGTTCACCCGGACATTTGTTTTGTTGAGAATAACAACCGCAGCATATGCAACTTCACCCCAGAAAGTTGCGGGAGTTCCAGACTCATCAAGCATAGCATGAGCCATTTGTTGGACTGTTCTGTTCATTCTTTCCACTACTCCATTTTGCTGAGGAGTTCTAGCTGTAGAGAATTCTCTTCTTATCCCATGTTCTTCACAGAAATCGAAAAATTCATTTGAGGTAAACTCCCCACCTCTGTCGGATCTGAGGCACTTAATTTTGTATCCTGATTCATTTTCAACCAAGGCTTTAAAGGATTTGAATTTTTCGAATGCTTCATCTTTGTGCTTCATAAGTCCTAACCAGACAAACCTGGAGAAATCGTCAATGAATAATATCAGGTATTCTTCTCCTCGAGGTGTCCTTTTCCTGAATGGTCCACATACATCTGTATGTACAAGCTCAAGAGGCATGCTAGCTGATCCTTCCTTCTCTGGAAAGTTAGTTCTGGTTTGCTTTCCAAACTGACATGATTTGCATATGGTGTTGTCTAGAATTTTGATATCTGGAAGGCCGCGAACTACCTGATATTTGCATGCTTTCCTTATTTGTGAAAAGCTTAGATGCCCCAACCTCCAGTGCCATAACCAGTGTTCATCATCCTTGCTTAGATAGCATTGTTGTTGTCCTTCTTCAAATATGTATAGATTATTTGGAGTTCTTTTACCTTTGATCACCGTTTTACCTGTATCAAGATCACGAACAAGACATCCATTTGATCTAAATATCACCTCGGTTCCTTGATCACACATCTGGCTAACACTCAGAAGATTATGCTTCAATCCATCAACATACAAAACATTTCCAGCTTTGACCTTTTCTTTTAACTGAGCAGTGCCTTTTCCTTTTATAGCTGCAGGAGTATCATTTCCAAAAGAAACTTTCTTTCCCTTTTCTAAAGCAGAATATGATTCAAGTTTTTCTTTATCACCTGTCATATGCTTCGAACATCCACTGTCAATGTACCATAGATTTTCCTGTCCCTCTGCATAAAATGCTATCCCACATCTTTCTGTTTGTGGTTCCTTTATTCTCCATGTTTTGGTGCTTGAGGCTTGTTCCTTTGTCTGCTGAAACCTGCTCCTGCATTCAGAATCTTCATGACCAAAGTTATTGCAAATAGAACATTCAACTTCATTTTCAAGAACCGAAAAGTTGTTATAGGTCCTTTTTGTAATCCCGGTCATACTTCTTTGTTTTTGAGCTTCTCTAGTCATGATCGTTTTATATGCAACACATTGAGTTGCTTTGTGACCAAAGTTATGGCAAGAAAAGCATTGTCCATTGAAGAAACTTCTGCGGTTATCAAATCTTCCGGCCAAACGATTGTAATTTCTATTGTCATTCATTCTTGAAACAAATTGAGAGGATTTTACCTGTGGCTGGTTGTAGCTTTTGTTCATCCTTAAGACGGATTGCCCCTGGTTTACCTGATAGTCTTTGTTTGTAATTGGTCCCTGCTTTACCTGGTGATCTCCATTGTGCTTTTGCTCATTCCTTCTTGCCGCATCAAGATAACTCTTTGAGGTGGATGCTTGAGAAGTTTCTCCATTATACCCCAGACCTGTCTTGTTTAGTGGAGAACGCTGTACATTGATGATCTCATCCAGAGTTTCAGATCCTTTGACAAACTTAAGATTAATAGCCTTTGTTTTCTCAATCTCTTTTCTAAGACCAACAATTTCACCTTCTAACTTTTCAAGATATTTTTCTTTTTCATCAATCTGAAATTGTAGAGTATCAATGATCATATTCTTTTCTTCTATACATGTCTTGAGTCTAGAAATTTCTTCATGAAAGCTATCCACATCTATAGCATCCATGTAATCATCATCTTCAAATGCCATTAAAAGTTTATAGTCATTACCTCGTTCATCTTCATCACTATTTGATAGACCATCACTATCTTCATGAGTGTAGTAGCTTTTCTTATTTGCATTCTGTTTCTTGTACCATCTAGCAGGTTCCTTTCCCTTCTCAATCTTATCCTTATGCGGACATTTCGCAGCATAATGACCTACTCTTCCACAAGCAAAACATTTAAAAGGTAACTTACCTCTAAACCTTCCAGTACCCCGTTGAAGATTTCTGACAAAATTTGATTCTTCTTCTTCTTCTAGCACGTGACTTGCTTCATAGTAGTCTCCTTTGCCTGAAGCCTTGAAAGCAGCTTCTCTCCTGTCTGATGGACCTCCCTTTCTCATTTCATAAGCAGTTAGAATTCCGTGTAGCTGAGACATAGTAAGAATTCGTAGATTTTCCTTTTCTTCTATTGCAGACACTTTAGATTCAAACTTGGGGGACAATGATCTTAAAACTTTTTCAACCACAATAGCCTCTTTTAATTCTTCACCCAAGTTTTTCATGCAATTAACAATCTCGTCTACCCGAAGAAAATAGTTAGCCACACTTTCATCATTATACATTATGAGATTTTCATACTGAATCCTGAGGGTTTGAAGTTTAGCACGCTTTACCTGTTCATCTCCTTCGTAGCTCAAGACAATCTTGTCCCATATTTCCTTTGCAGATTTATATTGCATAACCTTTACGAATTCTGTTTGAGATAAGCATCCCAACAGAGTATTGACTGCTTTAGCATTTGTTTCATATTTCTTCTTCTCGGCCGTATCTGTAGGAGTAGCTGAAGGAAAAGTGTAGCCTGTATCTATGATATCCCAAACTTCTGTACCAAGAGAATGAAGATAGGCAGTAACTCTTACCTTCCAATAATTGAAGTTTGTCCCATCAAAAATTGGTGGCCTGATTGATGCTTCCCTCTCGTAGTTGCTCATGATGAATGATCTTCCTTCAAGCGATCAAGCTTCTTTGAAGGACCTGCTCTGATACCAATTGTTGGAAATAATACTGAGAGGGGGGGTGAATCAGTATTATCAAGTTCTTTTACCAAATCTTCCTTATTTATACTTTGAATTATTATTGCATGTCAGTACCATAAAATAATGAGCATGGACAAGAAAAACAGATAGACACACCAAAGAACACCAGATATAAGGTGGAAACCCAATGTGGGTGAAAACCACCTGCTGCAATATGTCTCTATCTTCTTTCAAATTAGAAACTCCTTTTACAATGGTTTTGTACTGGTGCAGTCCTTTACCAATACGCAGGCTGCAACCTGCAGAGAGCTACAACTCTCTCTTGTTTTCCAGTCTCTTCTGGAAGGGAGCTACAACCCCCTTTTTCTTTCAAGGACCACTTTTCATAAATTTTCAAACTGGATCCAAGAATATCAGATGATCATCAAGTACAAGTAAATCACCCAGTCAATTGCAGTAACCAGAGTAACAGTAAACTAAACCCAGAACACCTTATCAACAGAGAAAAGTCAGTCAAATAAATGCCTTAAGACAGATACACAATTTTTGTTTATCTGGCTTGCGTGGCTCTGCACTTCACCTTCTGCTCCCCTGCCTATACTTGTAGAGAGCCTTCTGCTGCACCGTGTACCCACGCACTGTTTCTTCAATCACGCCGCGTACTACTACTATAGCCACGCACCTACAGATGCTATCGCGCCGCGTACTTCTACTATAGCCACGCACCCACAGATGCTATCGCGCTGCGTACTTATGCACCTGCGGCTTCTGAAGCGCCGCGTACTTTCACTGTGCCTACGCACCTGAACCTCTGTCGCGCTGCGTACCCACGCACTGCGTCTTCTTCTGCTCTGCGTACCCACGCACTGCTCCTTCTTCTGCTCTGCATACCCACGCACTTGCACCGTTAATCACCTGCGTACCTCTGATTAGAGCCGAATTGGCAATCCACCAGTGTGCCACAGATAGTCAGATGCCCAGATCTGATCATGTGCCCGAGAGATCACGCTTCTCACTTTTATATAGATCAAGCTTTTAAATCGATAACCCAATATTTCAGATCTTAAGATATTCAATTTGCAAAAGATACCTTGGCCAAGTGATCTCCTTCCCTATTTATAGTCAAATTAGATCCTATACCACGGGCCAAAACCATAGAAACAAGAACGGCGGGCTTAAGACCACGGGCCAAACATAAGAAACCCCACGTGAGCGCGCTTCTCTGCCTTGAAGTAAGTGAACTGGGGGTACGCACCTCATGAACGGGTCACCTGCGCGTATGAACGCACTTCCTGGCCGGCGTACCTGCGGGTACGCATCTTTTGAACCATTCACTTGCGTACATCTTAATTTCCAACATTTTGAGAGCCTGATCAGAGCATTGCCACCTGAATGAGTTGCCATCAAGTACAACACATGAATCATAGAGCCATACCAGAAACATAATGCCAACACCTGCCTGATGCGAGCATCTCAGATTTCCAACAGTTCGTCAAAGTTTTTCTCGACAGGTGGATGAGTGGACAGAACCTTTTCTTGATTATAGAATAGTATAATCAGCTGAAAAGATTGCCAGGGGAGACAGTGCAACAGTTTTCAGCCAAATTTAATCAAGTTTATTATTCAATGCCGGTTGATATAAGACCTCCTCCTAGATCTGCTCTCTTGCACTATCCGGGTGCCTTTGATCTGGAAATGGAGTTTCAGCTGAGAGAAAGGAATGTCGCAACACTTGAAGAGATACAGAACATTGCAGTAAATGTAGAGGCTCATCTGCTGATCCAAAGGGCAAGGTTGAAGGAAGAAGAGATGGGAAACATAGATCCGGAGGAATCAACATCTTTAGAAGTAAAGCTTGACATTTTGGTAAGTGCAGTAGAAGAGATTATGCAAAGGATCACCGCAAGGAATGAGAATAATGTTCAAGCCCGTGGCTCGCTGATTGAAGAAGAACAAGTTGCTGATCCAAAACATCTTCTTTCTTATCCCAATTGTTATAGATCTGATAATGATTGTTTTGTAGATCATCTTGGAGGATAGAGATCAGTTGATATGACATGTCTACTTGATGATGTGTTTTATACTGACGATTTGCCTCAGTTTGCTCAATATGATGATGATTATGTCCTCCAAACAGAAGCTAATCTTGCAGGCAAATTAGTAGCTAGTTTGTGGCAGGAGGAAGAAGTTCACTTGCAGTAGCTCGAATACAGTGATCAACCGATGCATATCAGCTATGACAATGACGAGGAAAGTGCAGCAAATTTTGAAGTAAGTGAAGGATATTTGCCTTTTTGTTTTGATTCATGTCAGTTCATCAGAGACAACTTCCATGCAATTAGAAATCAGTTGTCAACAAGTCTTGATTTGGACCATCTTGAGGGCAATGAAAACCTTGTTCAAGACTTTTCATATCCAGATTTGCAGCCCCCGAATGCCTTTGATTGTCAAGTTGCAAATAAAGACTTGGAAGCTGGAACATATGCTCAGATGATGCAAGATGATTCCATACCATTTTGTTTCGAATCATTTCAGTTTTTGAAGGGAAAATTGCATAGTACATCTTCAGTAAAAAATGAGCAGCATGTAGGCAATCATGTAATCACATTGGAACCAATAGAAAATGGGTTGCAGCAGTCTTTTCAAGTTTTACATGATCCACTAGCTGATATTTTGGATGAGGTTTGCAGTCAAAGTCCTTCTCCATTGACTACATGTGAGCCTGAAATGTGTACTAATATAAACTTGACTCGGTAGCTGGTTTCTTTCTCATTTTCAGTAGGAGTCTCGTCACAAATCTCAGATCAAAGTTTGCATTCATGGTATGAAGAGAAGAGAAGTAATCCATTGGATGAGCTAAGTCCCAGTGTCCATGAATTTCAAGATCCTTATGCAGTGTTTTTGGAGGTGGATAGAGAATCCATAGCATTCAACGGATCTGTTTCCAAGTTGTCATGGGAGTTGCCTTTCAGTAGTTCTCTCTTGTTGTTCATAAGCGAGCACTTGCAGAGAATTCAAACAGTAGATAGAATACTTACTTGGTTGCATTGGTTGTTTCATTTCACTTGATCAGGTGATGAATGAAACTGTTAGAGTAGGTTTTGATGAATAAGCTCCACTTTGAGCATCATTTCCAGTTTCTCAGTTGTGTTTAAGTATCGAGTCAGTTTTTAGTTGAGTGAGAGTCAATTTGTGTCGACGAGTCATCAGTTTTCAGTCATGCATTTCAGCTTGAGTTTTTGACTCCATTGCCCAATGGATAAGGCACTGTTCTGCTCTTCCAAAGATCTGTAGTTCTTGGCACCTCCAAGGAGCTACCATCCCCATTGGAGCCAATGTTAGTGTCAGTCTTTCCAGCCTTCCTCCAGAGATCAAACATACTCTTACAAAGTGATTTTAAGGTGTCAAGGTCAAATTTTGTCATTTTAGTGAGTCTTCAAGTAAAATTTGGTCACTAGGCATTAGGTCTAGGGTTTGCTTTCACTCCTTTCAAAGTTGTCCAAATGTCGGTCTATGTCACTATTCAGCTGAGTATACCATCATTCAGAGGGTTTTCATCATCATGTCAGGTTCCAATGGGTCATTTTACACCTTGTTCATGCTTTAGTTGCGCCTAGGCAAGGTCATTTCCCTCTCCTAGGGTTTTGAAGGAAATTTCTCTTGGATGGTCAAATCATCAGCAAAACTTGTATCCTGATTTTCATCCACCCTCCCCTATCCTTAATGTACCTTATTAAACACTTCCCATCACTGAGATTCCTCAAATTCTTCATTTTTGCACAAACCCTAGTTTCTTGCTATAAACCCTATTTTCGAGGCTAGGCCTGTGTTTTGCCCTTTTGGACCCCTTCCCCTCACTAAATTTCAGAGTTTACACTTTCTCCTGCTTCCTAACATCCCTCCCCACCTAGAAAAATTTCCTCAAGAATTTAGAAGCCCCATATCCCCTTCGTTTCGCTTCATTTCGACAAATCCCATGTTCCACACATCGGGATAGTTTTCACTCAAATGATGTTTCTGAGAAATAAAATATGAATTTGGGAAAACTGAGAGACATTTTTGTCCAAAATAGGCCAAGGAAGAAAAACCTCCTTCACTTTTTACACAGGTGTCATGGTTTTAGAGAAATGTCAAAAATACAATTTCCTCAGGAGAATTGATGCACCTCTAAAGTGACCTTGGGAAAATCAAATTTTCTCCTAAATTGGTTGGCCAAATGACTTTCTTGATGAGTCAAATGATAACTAGAGACAAATAGATTTCCAATGAGCTATCATGAGCCCAATTTGGAGTTGAGGAAGGCATTCAAAAGTTGACTGCAACAGCACCCTTCCTTGAGGCAGCCTCATTTGGCACATTTTGACCAGTCTTGGGAGATTTGATTTTTGATAGGACAAATGAACTTCAAATTGAAAAATTCTAGTCGAGTTATAAATTAGACTCAACTACCTTTCCAACGAGCTATCCTGTACCCATTTTGGACACCGGAAAGGCCTCCAAAAGTCTCTTGGAAAAAGGAGCGGTGCAATGGGGAGGCGCGGCGCACTCGGAGAAAATTTCCAGTGTAAATTTACACTGGTGCGGCGCACTGGGAAGGCACGGCGCACTGGGCTAAAAAGCCTGAAATTCACTCAAAAAACTCTCCCAAATTGCAAACTTTTCTCAATCTTCTTGTGTTCAGGTAAGTTAACATTTCTCCCATGACCAATGAATGAGTTACCTTGGTGTTTATGGTGTTTTAGCGAGAAAATTTTCAAACCCTACCTCCTTGCTATTTTTCCTCAAAAACATTGCTTAGGGTTTGCAGTTTGAGCTTTTGTTGTCAAGTCAACTTCATCACTCCCTCCCTGATTTATCTTCCAATTTCATAAACCCATTCCTTAACCCCATATCCCTAATTCTCATTAATCGCTATATCCCTAATTCTCATTATCCCAAACCCTAGCTACATGTTCCTAAATACTAATTGTTATCCAAAAATCTGAAAACTATCCCTAAAAGCCTTCTATTCCCCAAACTCCAGTCGGAAACATTCCTAAAACCCCTCTTACCCTCTCCCTCCACAGTCCCACCTATCACTTTCCCCTTGGTGGCAAAGGTCAAGGCACACCATAAAATCACCTATTTTGCATCAAGACAGTTCAAGGCAACTCCAAGACATTTCATCCACTAGTAGAGATGGCATCTGATCCGTCACATGATCATGAGGAGGAGACCCATAGTGATTCGTAAATAGAAGTACATGCACCCAGGATGCCTCATAGAGGTGGCAAAAACATAAAGAAAAACCGCCAAGCTGCCCAAAGAAGGAGGGTGGAGTTCACTTCGCTTGAGCAAGAAATCAACGCTGATCGAGAGTCTTGACTTGAAAGAGTCAACATCCACTTAGAGAGGCTATTGGACAATGCCGACAAAGACCATGCATTGCTGAGTCACATGGCTTTCCACTACATGGCACAAAACAAGGTCTGCAAGGCACGAATTAGGAATTTAAAGGCAAACCTAAGAAAGGCATCAAAAAGGAAAAAGAGGCAAAAAGAGCATGATCGACTCCAAATATTGGTCGAGGCAATCCTTGGCCTGCCATAGCTCTTGATGAAGAAGCTCCAGCCCAAATTTCAAGAAATTTGGAGCAATTTTTGACATTTTGAAATTTTTTGCACTAAAAAACAGGGTTTTTCTCCCTGTGCGCCGCGCCACGTGGCACCCGCTTATGATAGGAAGCTCGAAATGCAATTTTTTTTTTTATTTTTGGATTTTTCATGAAAAATCATGACTTCTGGTGTATGGCCAATAATTTTGGGCAAGTTTTGAGTTCCCAGGAGGTCAAAAAACACAAAAAAATGACCTCTCTGCCCCTAATTTCACACACAGGAAGCAGTCTTGTGAGATTGAAGTTTTGGAGGGGTAAATGGGCACCAAATTCAGAAATTCTACTTGGGTTGGAAAGTAGACAGGCAGGGCTTTCCAACAAGAACACTTGGGCTCGTTTGGACTTCAGGAAGTGCCTCAAAATCAGCTCCAAAGTGGCGCAACACACACAGATTTTGGAGCGGCGCATAGGGAATTTTGGCTTGTTTTTCACTGTTTAGCTCAACAATTCGCCCAGTTTTGACCAGTTTTGCTTCTTGAAGTTATTCTTGACTTTTCATGATGTAATTTGATAACCATGATGTAATATTGGCACATTTTTACTTGTTCTAGAAGATTCATTCACCTAAAGGTGAAATGTGAGTGAATGAATCAGTTTCCTAGCATATAGGGGTAAGTTGTTTGACTACCTAGTTTTCAGTTCCTTGTTTAGAATTAGTTCAAACAGCTCCTAGAATGATGAGCTCAACCCCTAGAGGCAAGGGAATAAGTTTGGCTTGTCTATATTATGTAATGCCTAAGTCATTTTCAGGGTTGGACACTTGGGATTGCTTTGGCATATCATTGTACATTCTATCTCTGCATTTTTGGCAAAGGAAAGACCAGGGTTTTGTAGCACTGTTTGGGATCCATGTGGCTTTATGTTTTTATGGTGTGCTTCTCTGAGTAATTGTAATTTCATTAGTGTTATGTGTATCATTTTCCTGTCTTTTCTTCTGAATTTGAACAAATGAGTGATTAAGGTGGAATCCATTAACTGTTATGCTCTCCCTTTGAATTTGTTTAAATTTCCATGTTTTCATCTGTTTAAGGAGAATTCTTGAGACTCTCTTGCTCTCCTTAGCTTCTCACTAGTCTGATCTATCCATTTCACTTAATTTAAAGCATCAAAACGATTGCCTTCCTTGCCCCAATCAGAACTATGCAAAAATTGTGCCTCATCCTCGATCCCAATTTGCCTTCCCCTGTTTTCAACAAAAAACCCCCAAAAAATCAAATCAAGCCTTTGTACTTCATACCTAGCCTAAAATTAGCTTTTATTACAGTCATCTCGAGCCCCATCGATTATCTTTGCCGAGATCGACCTGAAGAGAGCCCTCTCCTGTCCTCGTAGGGCTAGCTACGAGGCTGAGCGTGGTTTGATGTGGACTTATAAACTTGTCTTTTAAGCTTGAGACAAATCTAGGCTCTAACACATGAAAGAAAATGAGAGTCAAATACCACATGAACAACAAACAATGGTACAATATAGAACTAAAGGACCAAGGAATGAATAGTAGGATAGTGTAGTATTGTTCTGACTAGTCATATATCATGGGAAGGAAAAAAGATCAGTTGAACAAGTAGGAAGGGTAGATTCTCCTAAATTAAAGGATACCTTGAAGAGCTCAAGGGAAGAAATAAGGAGATATAAGGCTGAAAACGAAATTCTTATCAGAGCACAATATAGACAAGTGTACATCAATGTAGTTATATTGAAAATCCTATCAAATTTGCAATGGCATAGGTGGCATGAGTTGGGTACTAGTCAAAGGGACAAGTAGGGAACATTAGATCAAGAAGAAAGAACAAATGGAGTAGATGAGAGAAACTATAGAAAGACGCACAAATACTCAAGTGAAGATAGATTAAAGGGATATACTCAATGATTACCCAAGAGAGAAAGAATAGCACCCAACAGAACTACTATGAAAATGCTCACAAAATTTCGCATCAACATCACCATTAGCATCACCATAAGAAAAGGATGGAAATATACTATATGTTGAAATAGTTTAATAAGGCCAAGCCTCATATTTTAGATGGTGAGATGAAGAAATCATAGGATGCAGAAGTGGGAATGAAGAAATTCTTCTGAATTCATGACTACTCATAGAACTTAAAGTGAAGGTAGTCACTTTCAACCTAAAGGGCAAGGTCGATATTAAAAATGTGAAAGGAATTAGAGAGGAGGAGTTGTGTTGGGGTAAATTTGAAGGATATTTTAAGGACAATTTTCTATCTCAGAGATACTTTTATGGAAAGGCTAAATAGTTATATGTGCTCATATTGGGACAAATGTCTTATGAGGAGTATACCACCAAAGTTTTAGAGTTGTTAATGTATGTTCCTTACCTAAAGGAAGAAAAATTTAAGATCCAAAGTTATATTAGTGGTCTAACACAATCCTTTAGGAACCATATTAAATTTATTGAACCCAAGACACTTGATGGCACAATTAGGAAGTTGAATAATTGTTATGAAAAATCAAGATGAAGGCATGAATTCAAAAAATATTGGAAACCAGAATGGGGCTTGATGTATAAGGAAAATGGGAATAAGTAAATATGGAAAAATAAGACCATAAGAAAGAGAGAAAATATAACTTGAATTGGTTAGGGAGGACCTTAGTAGAGAGGAAGCATAGTAGACATAGGTCATGTTAATTAGCCTATGAAATGACAAAATCAAGGAGAGGAAAGAGAGCCTATAAAATGTTGTACATGCAGAGAGAATCACCACAAAAGAGATCATTCATAGAAAAAGGGAAGTATATCATGAATGTACAATGTGTAGGAAGCTTAAACCCTATGAGATATGGCTTGCAGTTTTCCAAGGATATATGCAACAATGGACAATAGAAAGGGTGAGTACGAGGCTGATATTTTTGTTTGAAAATTATTGGGAGGTGGGTGAATCAATAATTTAAAAACTTTTCTTTTTTTCTCAACTTCATTTTCTTTTTATGCAGCTAATAGTTTATGTATATGCTCCATTATTATTGGACTCCTTTTGTAGGTGTTAGAGAGAGAAATTTGTAGATATAATTATCAAGAATTAAAGAACATTCACACAATATTCAAGAACCAACACATGAAGACACCAAATATAAGTGGAAACCATTAAGGGATAAAACCATGAATTTTAGGTTGAAAGTGATGTGAAAGCAAGCTACTACTCCTTATTACATCAAATTTTTGTAGGCTCGAACATACAAGATGTTCCTACCTCAAAGGAAGCTCCAACTCCCACAAATTTTCTATAGGCTACAACCCACAGGAGGTTCCTACCTCAACAGGCTACAAATTGTTCTTTATCAAGCTACAACATACAAAGTGAAAAAAATATTTCAATCACAATGTCAAGTAAAAAGTGTTGGTTACCTAATATATACTTCTTCTATCAATTCTACTGCAAATCCTTATTGCTTCTCTTTTTCAACTTTGTTCCTCTTTTGTTGTTACTCATCAACTTTCTCATATAGACTGCTTCACTTCCATAAATTATCTTTCCATTCAACAATGTATATTTTATAAGAGAGCCTTATTGGTTATTTGTATTCTTTGCAGGAATATGAAATGAGGCATTATCTCTTGGTGTTCTTAAATTGTTCACAAGCTTGTCTCTTCATTTTCAGTTCTGAAAAAAAAATATTGTAATACAAAATAGAGTTGAAATAAAACAACTCAACCAACAATGATTACAAGAGACAAATAATATCTGTATTATCTTGAATCATACATTTTTCTATTTAATGAAAGAATATATTTTTTTATCTTGTGTCTCAATATTTTATGTTCCATTTGACAATCTTCAACCTTCACATTGATTATCATAGGCTTAGCACTTCACATCATTTCAACCTTTGCATTATGTAATATTTCAACATAAATTAATATTAACACAATCAATGCCAATAAATTAGATCAATGACCATAACATGATAATTTGACATCAATTACAACATTATCAAAATCCCCCTCTTTTGGCATTGATAGAAATGCAGGAACTCCTTATCTTGCTTTCCCATGAGTACCTTTCTTTATACCTCTGCGTACAAAAAGAATACCTCGATTACCTCCCCCTTTGACATAAATTGTAGAGCTTACCTTCCATAATCAAAATGGAAGGTAATCTCTACAATCAAGTTATTTTTGTTTTAACTGACCCTAGATGAAATTTTAGTTATATTAGCCTAGTACTTGTAGAGCAATTTCAACTGGATAAGGAGGCACACGCAGAATCATGGTTGGTTCAATTGACAATAGGAACAAGGAGAAGAGTTGAATATTAGGTGAAATACTTCTATATTGAATTTAATGGCATGAAACCATTGCAAATATTAATGTGCTTCCACTTGGAGTGTATAACATACTTTTTGGTTTGGACTTGTTGTACCTGCATCGCACCAACATATATTTATTTGAAAATGAAATTGATTGCTTATATGAGTGTGGGGAAAGAAGAATATTGTAGGGAAAGAAAAAAACCACATAAATAAGATTAGCTACATCCATGCAAGCCAAGAGAAGCTATCGTAAGAGATGCATCATATTTATTGTGCAAATTTCTAGTCATGCTATAGCTAACAACAACATTGTGGAGAGAGACAGTGACATTTTGTCAAAATATTCCATCTTGAAATAGTTCCAAGTTGTTTTTCCTAAAGAGATATCGAGTTTTCCTCCTCACCAAGAAGTATAATTTTCTATCGAATTAATACCATGAGAAACTCTAACATTGAAGGCTCCATATAGAATGAGCACTCTAGAGTTGGTTGAGAGAAAGCTACAACTCAAGGAGATGTTGGACAAAGGTTACATAAGACCACCACCGAAGAAGAAGGAAAACACATTTAGAATGTGCATCGATTACCAGTAACTGAATAAAGTAACCACTAAGTATAGGTATCCTTTGCCACATATTGATGGCTTATTCGATTAACTAAGTGGATTAGTTGTTTTCTCCAAAATTGATCTAAGATCAGGCTATCATCATGTGTGCATAAAAGACAAATATATCTATAAGACAAATTTTAGAACAAGATATAGGCACTACAAGTTCATGGTAGTTCCATTTGGGCTTACTAATTTCCTTGCAACTTTGATGTGCCTTATGAATACTATGTTGTGCCTATATTTGGATAAATTTGTAGTGGTATTTGTTGATGAGATTTTGGTCTATTCAAAGACCAAGGAAGAACATGATGAGCATTTAGTCGTAGTACTACAATTGTGAAGAGAGAATAAACTTTATGCAAAGCTTAGAAAATGTGATCTATTTTAGTCACAAATTCATTACATGGGACACATATTCTCAAAAGAGCGAGTAGTAGTTGATCGAGAGAAGGTTAAGGAAATAATGGAAGGAGAAACCCTTAAGAATGTGGCTAAAATTAGCTCCTTTATGGTACTGATAAGATATTACAACATGAACATGAATAACTTCTCCAAGATTGGATGCCAATACATTACAAAGGAAAGATAAGAAGTTTGAATGGTTGCATGCTTCGATCATTTCAAGCAATTGTTAACCAATGCAACAATGTGAAATATAGTAAACCCTGAGAAGGATTTTGTGGTTTACATAGATGCCAAAAAAGAGGAACTTGGTGGAGTCTTGATGCAAGAATGTGAGATGGTTTGTTATGAGTCTTGGAAGTTAAATGAGCATGAGTAAAATTACATAACTCATGACTTGGAATTAGCTGCCATTATCCATGTATTGAGGATGTGGAGGCACTAAATTCTTAGTAGAAAGTTTAGTCTAATGACTGATCATGGAGGGCTGAAATATTTATTTGACCAACCTAGATTAAATACAAGAAAAGATAGATGGATAGCCATGCTTAGTGAATTTGATTTTGAAATCAATTATATAAAAGTAAAAGAGAATAGAGTGGCTAATGCAATTAGTAGGAGAGTGCAAATGAACTATATAGTAGCCATAAGTTCCCATGGAAATGATATTGCGGAAATAATTAAAAATGCAGGGAAACACGATGAAAAATATGAGAAACTAAAAGAGAACTTGTAATAAGGTTTTGAAGGTAAGGAAAGGAAGGATTATGGCCTTACAGAAGAGGGGTTGGATAAATTCCAAAACAAAATTTATTTCCCAAATAACAGCGACTTGAAGAAACTCATATTAAAGGAGGTTTTTGTAAAGCCATATTTTGGCCATCCAAGATATTAAAAGACTCTAACAACCATCAAAAATTTATTTTTTTCCCAAGTTTGAAGAGAGAGGTGGCTAATATCATTTCAAAGTGCATAGAGTGCCAAAGAGTAAATTCTAAGTGCAAACACCTCGTTGACCTATTGCAACCTACTCCCATTACAAAATGGAAGTGGGAAGTGATTTCTATGGGGCTTATTATAGGACTGTCAAGGAGTCCTAAACAAAATGACACAATCATGGTTGTGGTTGACAAATTGAGCAAAGTGAGTCATTTTTTAGTTGTTATGTCTACAAACTCATCAAGTCAGGTGGCTCAATTTTTCATTAAGGATATTTTGAAATTGCATGGAGTTCCCAAAAATATTATCTTGGAAAAAGATTGCAAGTTCATTCCAAATTTTTGGAGAGAACTATTTATAGGCTTAGGAAAATAGTTGGATTTTAGCACAACATAGCATCCATAGACTTATGGACAAATGAAAAGGAAAAATAGGATCCTTGAAGACATGTTGAGGATGTATGTATTGTATCAACCAAGGAGGTGGGAAGAGTACATTCCACTTGGAAGGCTACTTTGTAAGTTGGCATAGAGCTGGTAAATTTGTATCTATCAACAAGGCAATGGAGGGTGAGAGGAGGAAAGACTGGGAATGATATTTTTAACTTTATTCATTCAATGTTGGAGAAGGTAATATATTTGGTTGGTTTGTGGCTTCTCATGGAATATCGTTCATTGCTTCTCATGAAATATCGCTTGATGTATCACTAAATCTCTCAATAAATCTAGCTAGATTTATGAGTCACTTTCTTGTTATCGAGGTTAGAACCACTTCTCATTCTCAAGGAATTGGCACTACATAAGCCACCTTTTCAATATTGAATTTACTAATGTTACAATTTTAAGGCAAATATAGTAACATGGAACAAAGTAACTAGAAACAATTGTGATTATTTGAAACTTTTTTAAATTTCTATTTCTATTGGGATCATCAAGAAGGTGAGTACGTATTCTACAATTTTGGTCCCTTCAATAGAAAAAGAGGGGATTTCATATATGTTTACACGGTTTTATCACTTTATGGTAGCCCTATGTTTTTGTCATTTGATAGTAGAATTATTAAATAAGTTAATATAGGGAAATAATAAAGGGATAACCCTTATCAAGTGCCACTTTGAGTAATATGATTTGGTCCAATGTTCAAAAGAGTAAATCCCTGTGAAGATGGGGGTAGCATCATTTTTTATCTTTCCCTTTAATCAACAATGCCAATCCCACGATACTATTATCCTGCATGAACATTAAAAATCATAACCATTTGGTAGTGGAGTAATCATTGGATTGGGATCTTTGTATAAATTGAAACATCTAGATATTTCATATATCCTTAGTTGCACCTAAGCCTGTAACAGTTAATAAGTACTACGATTAGTTCTCAAGTCTTCCATACATGAAAATTGTTTGATTTAAGGGGGTTCCAGTCTTCCATATTATCTTCCACCACCAAAGAGAGTATTCTAGGATATCTAAGGTATAAATTTATTTATGTCCAAGATTTAGAGTTTATATCCCCCTCAAAGAGCACCCTAAGAAAATACCCTTCATATTAGAATAAAATAATAATGTTGCTATAGAAGGAGGTGTCCAATGAGGATATTTTGTCTCTCAACATGTCCAATTTATGGAGGGTTTATATGGTTCCTTGAGCTTGGTGCTATAGAAAATTATGGGTTTGGTGATGGTGCCCAAAAGGTATATCTTTGCAGGGAAGCCTTAAGCATGCAAATGGAAACATTTGTTTTCAAGAAAGGCTAAAGAAGCATACCCCATGAAGCGTTGGGGGTCAAAAGGTAGGCCCACTATTTATGGAAAAATGAAAGATGAGTTTTCCAGCCCCATTTCAAGTGAAATGAATTGATTTGATAGATCTCAATAACTGTAACACTTTGAGGTTCCTAAGAAAATCCATTGTAGGTATTTCTACCATGGTTGAGGAAACGTTCGCTGCTGTTAATTCTATTTGAATTGGTGGTTTTTATTATACCCTAACTAGTTTAGCTACTAAGGGTGGTGAAACATGCTGAAATGGGTGGTGCTACTTCCCTTGCATTTCAAGAATATGAAAAAGGCCCTGATTCCTATGTACTTATGTGATGGGATCAAATAGATTCAATTGGTTAAACCTTCTATATCACCTTGATGTGCATCTTTCATCCTTATCCCTTGTTTGAAGCTAAAACCCCTAATGAATAGTTTCTTCTAGTTTGGCTTAAGGAAATGATGTAGGGAGTTCAAGTGGGATATTGTCTTTATTCTTTCTCACATTTAGTCCTGATGAAATCACCTAATGAAGATGGTGGAAATCACACGATGAAGCTGGGCCCAAGCATTAGAAGAACTTGAGGCTTGATGAAAGGAACCAACTAAGCTTGGCCCAAGGTAGCATATTAGGATAATTCAAGATATAGCTACAAGAGATTTTGGATAAAGGTTTCATACACCCAAGTTTTTCACCTTGAAATAGGAAAACTAAATCACCTATTAAGCACAAGGAAAGAAGAATGGAATGAGATGAATTACAGGGTGAGCTCAAAACCTATAAGGGTATATTAAATTCCATAGCCACAACTTGTTGTTCTGGTTGTTTACCCAATTGATCTTTTTCCAACTTTTGATCCAATTTGAGAAGATCCAATTCCATTTCTAGAACCATAAGTAGATATATATCACATATTTTTCCAAATGACCATTCCCATCAGAAGTAGATGGAGAACGAGATCAAAATCCTTTATCCTTGTAGCCTATTCCTTTTTCATATAACAATGGGTATCAAGAATCATTGAAAATGAGCCCATTTGAAACACTTTATGGGAGGCCTTGTTGTTATATGGAAAATTCACTTATATGGAAAAAATGAACTATTTACATCTAGTGGTATGATCTGGAAGAATAGAGGGAAAAATATATATATTCTTTCCTTATAGAGATTAGAATATGGAAAAGAGACCTACCTAGAATCAATAGTAATTCCTCCTCTTCTCTTTTTTTGTACACTGCAACTCAAGTTCCACACACTATAAATGGAAGATTCAACAATGACTAAAACAATAAAGAGAACTACAATATCCACATAGCATAAACTAATGTCTCTAATCAATGAGTTTGAATAGCATTGAACTATACAAGCATAAAAATGACACAAGTATAGGCAAACATAGTGCTTTTTGTATTAATAAATAAAGGAGAGAGTTACCACCATATATAGAAGTTGACTTTGTATATGTTTCCCCAATTATCTTCTCCTTTCTTGCCACAAAGCAAACATTTGCAATCAACCCTAATTCATAAATGGATGATGACTCCTTAAGCTCAAAGTAGTAGCACGAGGGCACTAGTAATCTTCAAAAGACAACCCAAACTCTATTATCAGAGGTAGTAAATCTATAGGGTGAAAGTGGTAGTTTAGGATTTACCAATCTACACTTAATATCCACGTGTGAAGGAGGATAAGATCAAAAGATAAGATATAATACCTCTAGAGAAGAAATTCAAGATCTATATCCATGGTAAATGGTTAAAATCACCTTACAAGCTTCTCGAAGAAGAAGATTCGAAAATATTTTTTATTTTTTTGAAATTCTAGAACCATCACACCTGAAAAGTAGAGAAACATGAGTTGATCAGTGCGGGTGCTCAGTTATGCAACTTGAAATCATTACAAGTGGATAGACATGTAGGGTGCGTTGGGCCTAAAAAAATCTTTTTGGAGTTGATTGACCTAGAAACTCAGAATTTTTGGAGAGGTGATGCTTGGGGATTTGCAAAGGGATAGTGACAAAGTGTTAAAGGATGTCTATTGTTCCCGTTTTCAAGCCTTTTTGAGAGGATGTGACAAAATTACCTAATATAACATATTACCCCCTAAAGTACAAATTTAGAAGCAGTGGATGAGGACTAAAGTGCTTTACCTTGTGATAAGTCTAGACCAAGAAAACATTAGGTCGATATCATCATCTGTTACAATACTTATTATCATCATGATAGCATTGCTGAGGGAGGCATACCCATGCTCAGGATATAAGCCAATATTACATGTACAATGATCATGATGTCTTTTCCATTGATGAGAGAGTGTAAACCCATGCTTAGATAACTGTCTGAATGATCATAACCGTGATACTTTGTAATCTTGTATCAATCCTGAAATTGCACTAGTAGAAAGTGAGAAATGAGTGATTAGGTGACTAAAAACGTTAGTCACCACAACTTTTCCAAGTGAAATACTACAAAAAATGAGCAATCTTAAGGGACTCAACTAAAAACGACTAACATAAATCAGTAATTTAGTCGTGGGTTAAAATATGTGACTATCTAATAAGTAATACAACTAAAAATGACTAACATGAATGAATAATTTAGTCTAAGAACAAAAATACAACTACCTAACATGTACTACAATAATATGAATCATTTTTTTATGTTAGCCATCTTAATCATGTCAAGCAATCTAAACTTACAAGTGATAGGGAATTGAAAGGTTGTTAAAGATTGGTGGAAAGGTTATCCTCCCTTAAGCACTTCTTCATCCTCACATCGTGTATAGGTGAGCCAACTTTGCATTATTTATCTCTAATAATTTGTAATTTTAAAAATATATTTTTTAATAATTTTATTTTTTTTTATGTATTTTTTAAAAATCTATTCATTGAATCTCATTGAATCTAGTTCCAATTTGAAATCAATTTAAAAAACAATTTTAAATTTTAAGACTATAATATCAAATAAAAACTACTTTAATTTCATATTAACCGACCTAGATCCATCTTAACCCTGGATCTATCAAGCGCCAAGAGGGATCCAATCTCTCAAGGTGCAAACTTTTTTTTCTAGTGCAAAACTTGAGGAAATGTTTGCACCTCGAGAGATTGGATCCCTCTTGGCACTTGATAGTTATAGGGTTAATATGGATCTAGGTTGGTTATATAATACTATATAGTATCTATATTTGTATTTGTGTCTCTTTGTTATTCCCTCTTTCTATCTCAGCCCCCAAACATAGACACACTCTCTCTCCATCACATCCCCTTATTTGTTTATCTCTCTTCCCCTTCTACCCCTCTCTATCTATGTCCTTCTCTCTATTCCCTCCCACTCTCCTCTCTCCCTCACTCTCTTTCCATGACTCCCTTGTCACCCCCACTCTCTCTCCACCTTTCTCCCTCTATGTTTTTATTGTTCCCTCCCTCTCCTTCCCCTCCAATTCCATCTCTCTCGTCATCTCTATCTTCCTTAATTTCTATCCCTTATCTCCCACCTCCCTCTATATCTCCTGCCCAAATCACTCTCCCTCCCTCTGTCTCTCTCTCTCTCTCTCTTCCGTCCAACTCTATCACTATCTCCCACTCTCCCTATCCTTCTCCATCTAGATGTCTCCATCTCTCTCCCTTCTACTTCTCTCCCTATCTCTATCCTCTCCTCTTCTTTCTCTTCCCTCCTCTCCTCTCTCCCTCACTCTCTTTCCATCTCTCCCTTGTCACTCCTCTATCTCTCTATGCCTTTGTTCTTTTCTCCCTCTCTCTCTCACTCCATCTCTCTCCCTCTCTCTCTCTCTCTCTCTCTCTCTCTCTCTCTTCCTTCCTCTCACTCCCTCTCTTCCCCCCATCACTCTCTCTTTCTTTGTCTCTCTGCTATCCAAATTTTTCACTATCTGCCTCCCTCTCTCCGCCCCTCCCCAACTCTCTCTTAAATTTCATCACATTTTATTGTGTTTAAGAAATTACATAAATTAAAAAACTTAATTGGTTGTAAAATATTAAACCTATATTTTGGATCAATCATGTCAAAGAAAATAAAATAATGAAAAACTTTAAAAAATCATGCACTATATTTAATCTATTATAATTAGTCAATTTGCTTGCTCTCATCCCTTGGATCCTTAGCTAAGATGGATCTACGCCGGTTATATATATATATCTATAGAGAGAGAGAGAGAGAGAGAGAGAACCGGCATAGATCCATCTTAGCTTAATTTTATTAAAACCTTAATTTAATTTCTATGGGAATATTTTTAGTAGTCATGAGGATAGAGGGTTTAGATATATCTCAAATTGTAACATTTTCCCTTTTAGATTCAATTAAAAAAATGTTGTAAAATTAAATTAAAATAAAATATTTTTACTATGAAATAAGTTATGGGTTTTTCGCATGTGGTATTGATAAACCATGGTATTGGCCCATGGTATTGTAACAAATCTGATTTACAAGTTAATATCCATGGTAAAGTGAAGGTGAATATCCACGGTTAACAATTTGGCCATATTGTTATAAAATATTTTGATTGTAAAATAATTTATGTTTTTTGGGCATGTGGTATTGATAATCCATGGTATTGACCCATCTTATTGTAACAAAGGCTATTTTTTACAAGTTAATTGTATCGAGCTTAATGTGGGCATGAATATACACGGTTAAGAATCTTGTCATATTATTATAAAATATTTTGGTTGTGAAATAAGTTATGGTTTTTGAACTTGTATTATTGATAATACATGGTATTGGCCCATGGTATTGTATTAATTTAAATTATAAAATATTTTGGTTGTGAAATAAGTTATGGTTTTTGAACTTGTATTGTTGATAAGACATGGTATTGGCCCATGGTATTGTATTAATTTAAATTTTTATTATTAATTGAGGCCATAATTAAATGTTTACGCTCATCCCAATATCATTTTTAACTTCTTCATATTCTTTTTAAAAATAAATCATTTAACCCAATTACAATTTATATATTTTATTTTATATTATAAATATTTCTTTTATTTTTTCCATTACAAATATTTCTTTTGTTTTTCATTTCCAGTTTAGCATTGGGTTCAAATAAAATATTCACAGATTACAACATCACATTGTAGCACTACATTTTTCTCTGTCTTGTTCATATCTGTGTGGAAATGCTAGAAGACGGACGACCATCAATGTGATCTATGGATTTCATGGGATTCAAACCCCAGATGGAGTTTGCATGCGAAACACCTTAAGAGAGCATTAACAATTAGATGGAAGAAAGGCATGGATTTCATGGGATTCAAACCCCAGATGGAGTTTGCATGGGAAACACCTTAGGAGAGCATCAATGATTGGATGGAGGAAGGGAAAGATCATTGGGCGTGGATATTTTGGCCATTTGTACATGTGTATGAATTTGGACTCTGGATAGTTTCTTCCTTTTTACTAAAGATGATTTTTGTTCTTATGGGTAAACAATTTGGGTTTATATGATCAAAGCATAAATTTCATCTAGAGTTGAGGGTTTAATGATTAAGATAATGCAGATCTTGATTGCGGCCAACAATTCATCAAAAGAAATCATGTCCTTATTTTACAATGGGTTTAATGATTATGATAATGCATATCTTGATTCCAACCAACAATTCATCAAAAGACAATGGGAAAGTAAGCATTTTGCATGTCCTTATTGTACATATCAATTCACTCCTCCCTAACTTTTCTAGGGTCAGAATGAATGAAATTTTATTTTTACTTTTCACCATTTTTTTAGTGGTTGATTGTTTGTGTAATGGACTCTACCATGCCCAAATTTAAAGGGCTTGAGTGATGCAAGCAAATTTCCTGGTAGGATGCAAATAATAGACCTTCCTCAAACTTTGTTACATGAAATTACAATTTCTTGTAATCATGAACGCAAAATATTTTATGTTTCATCCTTATATTCTGATCTCAATGCCTACAATTTTAAACCATGTTACTATATTTTAAGTAGAATATACTTAGATCCATTAAACCTTACAACTCTCCAAATCTTAGGTAAATTTTAGCTAAAAAGAAGGAACCTGAATGGATTTTTCAATTTAGACTCAATGCTTACAGACAATGATTAAAAATGGAAGAACCCAAATGGTTAGATAACTTTTACCCACCCATCAATTTCCAAGACCTTTTTTATTATTCTGAACCTAAACAGAGAGAGTAGAAGAAGAAGAGGAGCCTGGGCGAGGTGGACCCTGACCTGCTTGATACTTTTCAAAAGCTAGGCATGCCCTTGACTAGAAGAAGAGATTGACCAATGTTGCTGTAGATGTTGTTTTTGATAGTGTTTTCATTTCTACCATGCATAGGTAGAATATATAGGCAGTTGAGGTTATTTTATGTTCATTATAAGAAGTAATTCAAGAGTATCTTGATCTAGTTAGGAAATATCTTGGCAGGGTTGTTCCTCCTACTAATAACTATTATGCTGCATTTTGTTTTTTTTAGTGATAGCTCCTTCTATTAAATCCCCAAGCACACTTTGTCACCCATGGAAATATCCACTTATTTAAGGATTAATGAGATGGAGGCTAAGAAATTTGAGAGGATTCTCATTGTTGTAAATGAGAGGAGTTCTATGAGGTGAGAGGTGTTCTGTGACATATATTGAAGTATGCACTCCACCATTTTATGACACCAATCATCTCCATGCCACAGTAGTGGATCTCTATTGCACCGAGGGAGAAATGATAAATTATTCTTCTATAAATAATAGGTAGGTCAGGGACAAGGAATGCATACGTGGGATTTATAATTTTATTATGAAAAGAGGTTTGTGCGATGGAGACAAATCAAGGATTTCGTGGACCTTAGTAGAGACTGGTTCGATAATCACCTGGAAATACTCAAGCATTATTTTCAAAGGTGATGTTGCAATTGGAGAGTTCTATTCTGTTTCCTTGAGAAAAATTATCAATAGAGGGGATAAATATGATCCATATAGGGAAGAATTGTAGGAGTAGGATTCTTTCTAAAATTATATCCATAGGCAAGTCAAGGAACTACTATAGAGGATTAGTGCAGGTGAAACCAAATTCTCATAATGCAAGAAATTTTTCACAGTGTGGTTCGATGCTCATCGGTGACCAAGCAGCTGCAAATACTTATCGTTACATTCAGGTACAATTTCTGTTTCATTCTAAAGTCTCTAATTCCATTTATTGATAGTCCTTCTTGTGTCATTGTCTCTCTTAATTTCATTGTGGTAGGATTGGAATGGGTTAAAAAATCAAGCATATCATTGAGTAAAATAAACACCCACATGTCACTACATGTAATTGTACATACTCTCTATTTTTGATACAATTATAAGTGAGAAATATGATGTGTGCACAACTAAAAATCATAGTATCCACGATGAATCTAGCCTTAACATGGAAATTGAAACCAAGAATCATAAAATATCAATAAATTTGTGACATGGAGTAAAAAACACAATAAAAGATTATATGTCAATATTGTCTATTTAGTGAAAGATACTTCTAATATTTCATAATTTTCAGAGATGGTGGATGCCATGAATATGCCCTCAAGGAAATTTACTAACTTGAAGATAAGATGGTCAGTGCAATAAATTTAGGTAATTAAAACAAGTTTGAAAATCACTAGAAACACCACCCCCACACCATTTTATTTCCACTTGTACAAGATAATATTGAATAAAATTATGAGCAATTCCATTTCGATTGACCTACATAGAATAGCAAATAAGGTTGACGATTTTAAAAGCTATATCCATCATTAAATATAATATATGACAAGGATGGATCATAATTTTAAAGGCTATATCCATCACCAACTACAAGATAAGAGTTAATGAGATTAGAAAATTTTTCTCTTGATATAACATGTAAATGTCATATTACTTATAACTCATGCATATTTTGTCTTATTGTGCATATGTTAATTGTATAACTTCAATCTATGTAAATTTTTACATTTAAATGGTCAAATATGTAGAAGTTACATTACATTAGCTTAAATCTACACACAAATAAAATATCAGAAATATGGCAGGGGAATGAGTAAGCATTTATGGCAGGGGATTGAGTAAGAATTTTCACATTGGTTTAAAATTTCCCCTTGGTTGGTGAAGAACCAATTCAGTGTTATTTTTGGTGGAGTATTAAGTTATTAACTGAAGATAAAAAAATGTTAGTCTCTTAAATGACTGAAAAGGGATATTTAGAATGTTATATAGAAGTTACATTTCACGTAGCTATATCTACCTTGACGTAACTATAATATTCCAACTCCATTTTTTTATATAGAAGTTACATTTACGTGTTTTAGATAGAAGTTACATTTTACATAGCTATATCTACCCTGACATAACTATAATATTCCAACTCCATTTTTTTCACACTTTTCAACATTTTAAAGATTTGTCTATTTTAGTGTGATTATGTAATTAAATAGTTGATATTGTTTAAAACATCTCCTATTTGCATCATTTTGAATTTTTTAAGTGGGATCTTGGGTAGGTTTTTGTTACTACCATATATCATTTTTTAAGTAGATGGTGTTTTATAATTCACCCAAGGGACTTTAGGAGCAGCGTTGAATTGCATGCTTGTTTCCATTATACATCTAATATTTGCAACCTTTTCCATGTGAAGAACCCAATAGCCCATGTTGAACATGAAGCAAGTACCTCAAAAATTGGGGAATATTAGTTATTCTATTTCTAGAGGGGGATAGATCCAAAGAAGGCAATGACAACTATCATCAATGGATTTTGTTGGGTTGTATTTAATGAAATCCCACTAGAATTTGCTACTAAAGTAAATCAATTGATGAATTTGAAGCTTCAAGGTAGTGTTTAATAGGTGTTGCAAGGTATATCTATAACACTATCAATCTACATGATTCTAATGCCATGAGATGGTGTCTTAATAACGCTATTGTCAAGTGATAGGTGCTAGATGTAGATAGATTTCTCTTGTCCTACAGGTAAATTGTATCATTATATTTATATGAAATCTCAGAATATGTTCAAAGTTTGTCTCGGATAAGGAAATATGTATGTACTCTTGAATTTATCTATGTTTTAATAAGATCAATAATAAAGTTGTCATTGCAAATAATTGGGATTTACCATGTAAGTTTATTTTACTATATGAAATTCTTGATTTGTTAGATCCCAACTAGTTAGGGTTGAATTTATTTTTTTTGTAATGATATTAAGAATAAAGTTGTCATTTTAATCACTGAAATATACCATGTAAGATTTATTCACTACATGAATTTTTTAATTTGTTAGAGCCCAACTTATTAGGATTATGAAGAGTTCTCTTTCATGACAATATTTATGAATGCTGTATTCTTTCTCAAAGAATTACATATTGAAGAAAGGTAGAAATAAATGAGATGCAACTGAATGGTTTCTATTTTAAAATGTGTGGAGGGAGTATAAAATCATTTTTAGTTACGTTCAAATATTTTGGAGCACCCACTAAAGTGCTTATTTTCCTCCTAGTTAATTCCATTTCTACTATCCCAATGCTTCTAGAAGTCCTTCTCCAGAGTGATCCCTTAACTATCTTTGAGGGAAATTGATTACTTGATTGGATCCCATGGATTACAATTTGATTAGGAGCATGGGATGAGAAAGCTTCATATTCTTCAATACATTCCACAAGTTAAAATCATATCGAATGATTTACTTTTTGTTTAATTGATACGACAATCACTTGAGCATTTGTTAGGATTTTGAGACCTTTTTCAATGACTTTTTTTTCTTCTGAAATTTATGTTCTCAATTAAAGAAATTAAAGAAAAAGTGAAATTGATGCAATGGAAGGATTTTCTGTTTTAGTACCTAAGAATTCCTTGCTAATTTGAAGGGCTTGGTATTTTCTTGACTCAAGATTAATCGCATTTGACTTCCTAGCATTTCTTTTAATTTCATTTTTGTTGTGTTTATATTGCTATCCTTGAATTTGGTGATCTACTGTGTGTAATAGGAAGTATTAACTACTAAGAACTCTCAAAGGTGATATTGATGGATGAATAACTTTAAATGTCCTTACTTGACACTTTAGTATTACATGATCATGCAAATAAATTATTAATCAATATTAAAGAGAAGATGATTAACGTATATTGTTTCTTTGCTTATCATAAAATTACTGCATTTGGCCCCCAATAATATATTTGAGGCTACTTTTTGGTTGTTACTTGTGGAGCTTCCTTTTGGCTCAGAGAAACATCAAGGATAGATGTCCATTTCATTGGCATTGGACATCATCAATGAGGAATTTACCAAAAGCAGTAGAGGACATGAGAGAAATTGGTACGATGAGTGAATAACCACTAGAGAAACACCGAGGCACCATAATTTCTTGTGTATTTAGATTCACTCGAAATTAACTAGTCACAAATGGTACCTTTTTTTTCCAAATATTTTCAAGTATACATAAATACTAAAAAACAATTTCAGACTAATTATTCAAACTAATAATTATCTGATAGTCATAATTTATAATTAAATAGTATAATATGATTAATATTGTAGGACACAAATATAGGGTCTAACTATGAGGGGCATTGTGACAATATATGTACACTTCTCATTTTATTAGAAAATCATCTCTCAGAGTGTGATATCCATCCAAAGAAATGTACTCCCAGAGTCCATTGTGGGATGGAAATTTTTTCTGTTAGTGGACAAGTGGTGATATGCTTCCCTAAGGTTTTGACACTACTCACAGCTAGCACCTTCATTCAACCAAGTTATGTACTCATCTTGGAAAGTTGAATCGTTTTGTCTCCACAATCCAATATGATGTTGGATCAATCTCATGATCCTAAAAACATAGGTCATAATAGTGAGGAACTTTTATTGTGGGCAAAAGAATATCCAAATTTAAGGACATGACTCATTTAAAACAAGAAATATGGATATTTTTTACACTGATATTTTTTTCCCATTTGTTTTCACAAGTTATCTATTGCCTGATATTTTTAACATGTAACTTAGTTGGTATGATTATGCCTAAGGTTTTATTGAAGGTTGAATACTAAGTTCCTAAGGTGTTATTTTCTATGATGACATTTTATTTTCTTTGTTTATACAGGTCATCTATCCGCATAGTGGCCATTGTCAAATGTTGAGGTATATGTTGTATAAATTTTTTATAGTCTACTTTATTTTATATTTAAGTATTCATTGTTTTTCATGTCTTATACTATGCATTGTATCTTCTTTAATTCTCAGGAGAGGAACTCAATATTGATGGTAAGAAGCAACAATTGAAGAAAGAGGAGAACTATAACTCTGGAGCGACAAATGAAAAGTGAGAGAGAGAAGAGAATTTGTCTAGTGATACCCTTAGAGCCATTATCTTGCATAAGACACACTCATAGAGACTGATGGTCAAGCCTTAAGATTTGGTGAATTCACTTGCAATGTTTTGACAACACAACAATAATGTTTTGAAATGATGAAACACTATTTGATGTGTAAATTGTATTCCAACTGATATTAAGTTGGAAACGCATATTTTAATACTTTATATTTTGTATAATAAAATTTATATGGTTAAAATTATTTTTGTTTTCACTTGATATTATTTATTCTTGTAATTAACATATGTAACTTTGCATTATCATATTAGATAAACATGCACATTGTATGACATTTTTTTTAAAATTGAGACACAAAATCATACTAATTAATTTATGTTGTTTAATAATGAACACATAAAATCAATCTAAAACTACTAAATTACTAGTTTATATTAATTAATGATGAACGCAAATAAAATTAATATATAGCTAAATTAATCGTTTATAATGATTATGAATGAAATTAAATGAGATGAATAGAAACTACTAAATAAATCGTTTATATAACAAATATGAAAATACCAAAAAAAGATAAATGTCTACTGCAAATGATAATTTTTTTTATTAAAATGATGATTAAATTTTGCATATATATGACTATTAGTAGCTAATTTTTAGTATCTTACAACACGACTAAAATTTAGTCATATTTATTTAGTTATTAATCGGTTTCAAATGATGACTAAAATTTGCATATATATGACTATTAGTAGCTAATTTACATGATCTTAGAACATGACCAAAATTTTGGTCATTAATTTGTTTTCTCAAGGATTGATATAGTAATATATTTTGTTGTATATTTTGTCATTAATTGCAACAATTAATGACTAAACAAACCAAATTTATGACTAAATATACGACTAGATAGTAAAATTGAGGAAACCAATTAATGACTAAGTTAAAAATGACTAAAAGTTGGTCGTGTTATAAGATACTGTAAATTAGCTACTATTGGTCATCGACTGAAAAATGGTTGTTTATATGCAAATTTTAGTTGTTTTCTAGTAACTAATTAGTCATTTTGTACTAGTGTTGTATCTTCGATGGATGGGACTAAATCTCGGGTATGCTACCTCGTCACTTGATAGTATGATCTTGACCATGAGAATAAACGAGTTAAAGTAAAACATGGTAGACACCATATTATCCGATCATGTAATCTGTTAACATATGCGGGAGAAATCACTGATAATGATAATGGATCTCAAGGTACCATAGTATAATCTATGTGGTATGGATGAATGAGTTGAAGTTGAACAACACACAAAATCTTTCAGTTGAAAGCCAATGATGGGGACCCATCGTCGGAGGAAACTTACCATTGAGTTATGAATGTTCCAAGGTAGTGAAATGAGTTTCTAAGTCAATTTCTTGGATAATAAGCTGATGTTGACAAGTAGCAACATGTCGTAGGACGGCCTTGATGTATCTCCCATCAACGACATGAAACGAGTATTAAGACTTGAGACAAAATAATGGTGATGTAGAGTTTTTTGAGGAACAACAAACATTAATGAAGGCTTAAGAGTATTGTAGTAGATGTTAACTAAATAAATTCTCTTGAACATATTGGCGACACCTTATGGAGTTAGAAGAATTGACTGAAAACTGATGGCGAAGGTTTTTGATATGGTGTGATTAACCAAAGAGGAAAGCAAATTTCCCAACCCAATGGTAATAGACGTGAAGTGAAAGAGTGTCATGTTCAATAGCTACTCACTGCGATTAATATGTTTACCCTATTTCCCCAATTTCACCAACCATTTCTAGTCAGTACCTCTTTATTTTTTACAAACTTGAGGAGGATAACATATTCTTGATCTACAAGTTCATTATTCATATGAATCCTTCTAAGTATTTTTAATGAATCATGAGGAGTGGTTCAGTCCCGTTATGTTGAACGAGTCCAATGTTGTGTGATGATTTTATGAGTCCAACGAAGGTGTGACTCGACTTCTTTTTCATGTTTAGAGAGTTTAAAAAATAGGCAAACAAGAAAACTCCAAAGGTTCATTTTTGCAAATTTAGTCTCTCAAGTCTGAAAAGGCATCAAATGATACTCAAGAGAACCTTTTAGTCATGTTTGACTAAATTATTCCTTTTTCGTAAATAGGCCATTCGAATATGGAAAAGGGTTAAACTTATATTGGGAATACAACTTTTTATTTACTTTAATGAGTTTGAAAAGACAAGTGCTTGAAAATCTTTTTATATTTTGGGAGTCTAAAAAAAGCTGAAAGAGGACTCCTCCTAGAGGAATGAGTGGTATAAAGCATCAGAAATGGTTTCATTTAAGATGGAACTGATCAAAACATATAGAGGTTAAGAGACACACTAATAAGACGACTCATCGTAGTGGTTTCTCAGGAAAGGGTAAAACAACAAGTGAAAGTGTATAATTTTCCAAGTAGATGGTGACGATGGAATGAGAAAACTAAGGCTCATCTAGAAAAAACAAGCTGATAAGAGTGGAAATCACGCAGGTTAGGATAAGAATGGTTTCATTTTTACACAATTTTGAAAGGTGGAAGCTATGATTGAAATTGGTTTCATTTTTACACAAGCTTGAAACAATGAAAAACTATCCTTCAGAGTAGTTTCATTTTTACACAAGCTTAAAAAACAAAGGAAAACTATGCTTGAGATTGGTTTTCATGCCCCCAACATAATAATTTAATTCTAGGAACATGCCCCCCAAGCTTCATTTCACTCACCTAAGTAGACTACTTGTTACTAATAGGCAAATTGAATCAAGGTTTATTCAAACTCATATTGAACGATATTGGAGAACATTGTTATATCCTATTTCTCTTACTTTTTCTCTTCCTAGGATGATTATTAGGACACTGTATAACACATGGAGAGTTTTTAATGTAAAGATGAAGTAGTGGAGTTGCTTCATGCCAGTTAGCAACACAAGAGGATACATATCCTTGATATAGGATGGAAATACAAATTATCAATTGAATCCTAACTATCATAAAAATCTTGAATACACTACAACATACAATATGCCTAGGATAGAGTTGGGTGTTTATCTTTTTCGAACAATAATCGACACCACTAGTTGTTGATTCAAGCTTCTAGCAAGGAAGCATACTATAAGCTATTCCTTTGGGTATACAAATATTAGAAATGGGCTTCCCTCCCATTGTCAGTAGCAACAAGATGAAGCTCGTAAGCATTTGTTCTGTAATTTAGAAATGCCGCTGCAGATAGATTATATCAATTATATTTAGTGGATGCAGTTTGATGTGAGAGATAGACAGATGTAATGATTATATTCATATGTTAATTATTTATGTCAATTGGGTTTATCTAAAGTAGTTAGGAATAATAATTGAGATAATTGGTTTAACTCAAGTAGTTGGGAGTAATGATGGGACATTGGATTTATCTGAATTGATTGGGAGGAATAATAAGAACAAATTCCAATTTTATTAACTTATATCAATTTCAAACAATCTTATATTAGTATCTTAATAAAAAACTAACTAATATACATTCTTTCATCTTTTCAAGTGTGCCATATAACACCTTCCTATGTTGCTTAGAAAGCCACTGCAAATATATTCATAGAAATATAGTTTGTTATTACAAAAGGAGGTTGAGTTCAAAACATAAATTCTATTTTCTGATAATTTGTTATTACAAAAGGAGGTTGAGTTAAAAACATAAATTCCATTTTTTTTCCAACTGAAGAAATCATTCCTTAAGCATCCCTCAAGCATACATAGTCATGCACAGGATTGGACCATGAGACTGTGGGGACCAAACCTCCCACCTAACTATTGGACCACATCCTTGGGACTCAAAACATAAATTCCACTCTACAAAGATATGCATGATTTTCATCCTATCTACTTTTCTATTTTTAAAAAAAGTGACCAAGTTCTTTACACAAGATACATAAATCCTTTTTGAGATGATAAAAAATATGACAAGATGCTTAATTGCATATACATTCTCTTTCCAATTAAGATTGTTAAATATACAAAAAGTTATCACAACTATTGGAAAATTAAAGATTATTGTTGTAATGATGCATCGAATTTACATTGGGTATCCTTTATGATGCCAGAATATGAAACCAAAATAACCTTTGGTATCTACATTGTTCTCAAAATTTCTGATCATCATAATAAAGATACTAGTCATTGACTTAACGATTATAGAATATGATTTTTTTAGCAAATCCAGTGCATAGAGCGCGAATCTAACAATGAATTATGGTGTTGAAAACCAAATACAATTAAGTCAAAATTCGGTGCATAATAGAATTAAGTTATTACATTGAATAGCATGTTTGCAAAAGGTTAAAGTTCTGACATGATGGATAGCATGTTCAAGAAGTAAGGAGATGATTACAAAGGTCGAACAAACATGTGTGAAAGCCCATGTTGGATTTTTGCTCTAAAGAACGCCCTTTACCACCACAAGTTACTGCCATATTCTTCCCATGCAACTGATATTAACTTCCCTCTAACAAACTTAAAAGGAAATTTCAGCATTTTCAAATAATTCCAATGATGATCAGCTAGCATACCGTGTTCCTAAATACTGAAAATCTCACACAACACATGGGATGGTTTACTTAGAAATCATAATGGTTTCTTACGTTATAAATTCCACATATGTCTGTAACCATGGATAGTATTTCATTTTCGTTTGAATCTTAATGTTCTTGAATATAGAATACTCCTTCAATTCTAATGCTTTTGCAAAGAAAGTGAATTCAACTCAATACATTCACAAAGTTGTTTTACAACAAGTATTTTCGATGAATCGAAATGAAGTATGTAATGTTGTATTTCATACTATATTCCATGTTAACTCACATGCTCCCATAATGAGTTCAGGAAGCGAACCATTCGCTCTTAATGTTATCAACAAGGTGGAAAATTTATAATAATTTAGTTGTTAGATAGTCATTATTCAAAATAGTTAAATAGAATATATAGAAAACATAAAAAATAAATAACTGGAGTGAAACCCAACTAAATTGAAGTAAAACTGAACTAATTATGACACCTAGCAGACAACCAAATAAAATGTGATAATACTTAGCAGGCAGTGAGATTAATATCTCAACATCCCATCCTAGTCTCAATTGTTACAAGTACACACTTAAAATGCCTAATTTCTCTCTTTGAAATATAAATACATTTTTTCCCAATGGCTTTGTAAAAATATCTGCAAGATTATCTTTGGAACCACAAAAAGAAAATACTATGTCCCTATCAGTGACAAGCTCATGGATGAAATGAAAACGTGTGTCAATGTGCTTGCTCTTTTTGTCGAAAACATGATTTTTTGATAAAGAAATTATTGAATTGTTATCACAGTAAATAGGAGTTGGCTCCTTCTGAACATTTGAAATATCTTTCAATAATCTTCTTAACCACACTACTTGACAAGCTCTTGAATTTGTTGCTACATATTTTGCCTCTGCAAAAGATATTGAAACGAGTGACTGTTTCTTGGACTCCCATGAAATTGTATTGGTTCTAAGATGAAAAGAATACCCTGAAGTGTTTTGCGATCATCCAGGCTGCCTCCATAATCGCTATCTGTATAACCTAAATGTGAACAATTTTCAAAATGTGTGTAGAAAAAACCATAGTCTATGGTCCCTGCAATATACCTTAAGATCCTTTTTGCAACCTTCCAATGAGAAATCTTAGGTGATTGCATAAACTTGGAGACAAAACTTGCTGCAAACATGATATCAGGTCTAGTTGAAGTGAGATACAACAAACTACCAACTAGACTTTTATACAACGTGGGATTAACTAGTGGTGCTACATCTTTTTTTCTCAGCTTGGTGCCTTGAGAAATTTGTGTATCATTTGATTTGTAACTGGTCATTCTGACTTTTGGATGATATCAGTGGCATATTTTTGTTGACCAACAAAAATTCTATTAGCAGATTGTTGAATTTCAATGCCTAAAAAGTATTTCATTACCCCTAAATTAGTCATATCAAACTCTATTTGCATTATTTCTTTGAAGTCTTCTAACATTATATTTTTGGTATAAAGAAGACCATCTACGTAAAGGCATACTATGAAGATTTTACCTTCATGAGTTTTGGTATACAAGGTTGGCTCATGGCTAGTTCTGCAAAAACCACTTGAGATGAGATAAGTGTTGATGCGACCGTAAAAATATCTTGGAGCTTGCTTCAAACCATACAAAGATTTTTCAATATATATACCTTATGCTCCTATCATGTAACTTCAAAACCGAGAGGTTGTTCCACATGAACGTCTTCCTGCAATATACCATTTAAGAAAGCAGATTTTACATCAAGTTGATAGACTTTCCATTTGTGTTGAGTTGTTGTGGATAAAATAGTTCTCATAGTGTCTAACCTTACTATTGGAGCAAAGGTTTCACCATATTTGACACCAAATTATTGCGAGAATCCATTGGCAACCATCATTGCCTTATATTTATCAATTTCTCCTTTTTCATTAAGCTTGGTATTGTATACCCATTTTACACCAATTTTGGTTTTTTCTCTTGGGAGATCAACTAATTCCCAAGTTTGGTTCTTTTATATGGTAGCAATTTCTTGGTTCATTGCATCAATCCAATGTTTTTCTTTAATTTATTCTTCAAAATGTGTTGGTTGAGATAAAAGAAAGGAAAACATATTATGTTGATCAAACTCATGCTCCTGCTCATATATTTCTATGATGCTTCTTGTTTTCTTATTGTCTTTTGAAGATGTTGAATCACAGGTGGATTCACTGCTTGAAGATGTACCATTTTCAGAGTGGTATGGCTCTTCTTGAACCTACAATCTTGGTAGTTGTGGTGGATAAAAATACTGATTTGAATCTTCATCAACATATTTATTTTCAAAAAAATTAACATCTCTGCTTAAAACAAACTTCTTGGTAACTGGATTGTAAAGTTTATAGGCCTTTGAGTGCTCACTATAGCCTATGAAAATACATCTTTCACTTCTATCATCAAGCTTCTTTCTTAGCTTCTCAAGAACATGTGCAAAGCTATTGATATAAAAATTCTAAAGTGTGATACATTTACCATTTTATCATCTTGTGCTTCTTGAGGTATTGTATCTTGGATACCTTTTTACCATCCCATGCTTCTCGAGGTACTATATCTTGGAGACCAGTTATTAGAGATCTGTTGAGAACATACATTGTTGTCGAAGCCCAATAGTCATTTGACAATTTCTTCTCACAAAGCATAAACTTGGCCATGTTCATGATTAACTGATTTTTCCTTTATGCTACTCCATTATGTTGTAGAGTATATCCTGTTGTGTTTTGCATTATGATTATCTGCTATTGACAAAAAGCTTTGAAGTCATTGGAATTGTATTCTCCTCCTTTGTCTGACCTGAGGACTTTTAAAGACTTTCCACTCTGCTTTTTTGCTTCTGCTTTGAATTCTTTGAACCTTGAGAATGTATCTAATTTATTTTTAAGAAAATACACCCATATCTTCCCGCTATAATCATCAATGAAGGTCAGAAAATAAAGAATACCACCAATGGATTGTGTCTACTTTGGGCCACATATATCTGTATGGACTAGCTCTAAAGGCTCTTTTGCTCTAGAGGAAGATGTAGGAAAGTTATCTATTTTATGCTTTTCTAGAACACAAATTTCACAATTACAATATTTTTCATTCATAACAGGGAGAAATGACCATTGAATGTTTTTGAAGCAGACTTAGACTCTAAAATGGGATGTCGCCATACCAGAATGCCATAGCTGAGACTCATATATTCTTGACACATTGTGGACAAAAGAGTGTGAAAGATTTCAACTTCTAAGAGTCAATGGAAACATCCTATTCATGGTTTTTTCAACCTCTTATATCAATATTCTATTGGGTGGTTTGTCATAAATATAACATGTGTTCCCTTTGAATATTACATCATAACCATGTTCCATCAATTGGCCTACACTAATGAGGTTACACTTCAAATGTGGAAAGTAATAAACATCAATTATGTATTTCTGCTTATTATATTTAGTAAGAATAGGGGCAATACCTTTCCCTTCAACTTTAATACACGAATGATCTCCAAGAGGAATTTATGATGTTATGGAAGCATCAAGATAAGAAATCATATTTTTGTTACCTATCATATGATTGTTGTAGCCACTGTCGAGCAACCAAAGGTCTTTGCTTGAGTGTCTTTAGATAGATGGAAAGAAAGAAACATTTTTTCAGATGATTCTTCTTCATTGTTGAATAGATGGACACTGCCTCTTTGCTAATTTCACTTTTTCTTTTCGCATTCATGCTCATAATGCCCAAATATCTTGCAGTAATAACATTGAACATTAGATTTGTTCCATGCTCTGCTTCTCCGTGTTTAGTTTTGTGGAGGTCTCCAATTTTCTGTTGCATGATGATGTTTTGATCTGCCTTTGCCTTGCTTGTTGCTGCCTCTGTATCCTCTGCCTCTCCCTCTGCCCAAAGAGAGTCGTGCTTTGAAAACTTGTTCCATGGAATCTTCTGTCAAGGTAAGTCTTCTCTCATGTGCCAGAACTGATGCAATCAATTGTTCTAATGAGAAAGTTGTGAAATGTTTGGATTCTAGAATCGCTGTTACAATCATGTCATATTTCTTCGCCAGGCTTTGAAGGAATATTTAAACAGTCCTCTGATTTGTAATGGTTCCACCAATGAGTTTGATCTGATTGACTATTCGCATGACTCTAGTAAGGATCTGGTTCATATTCTCTATGTCATACATCTTCAAGGTTTCGAAGTGAGCTCTCAATTTATGAAATTTAATAGTCTTCACTGTGTTATTACCTTGATATGCAGTTTTCAAAATATCCCAAGCTTCTTGGGTATTGATGCGCCGGTTATCTTGTCGAAGATAGAGTCATCGACTTAGTTTTGTATCCAATATTTGGCTTTGTGCTCTTTCTTTATGAGTTCAATAGCTATAGTCCTCTCATTACTGGTCATGGTTGCCCATGCTTCTTGGTTCGGCTATACATAGGCCTTTTGAAGTGTATCCCAACATTCTTGGGCTTGCAGAAATGTCTTCATTCTTAAAGATCAAAACTCATAATTTTTGCCAAGCAAAATCGAGGTATATGACAAATAGCTAGAAGAAACCATTTTTGTGAAGAAACCTTCTACTTTTTTAAAATCTCATTTTCAAAACTTTAAAAATATCGTTTTTTTTAAATGTAGCTCTCTCTTTCTTTATAAGAAATTCATTTTTTTTTTTCCTTTTAATAAAACTTGAATAAAGTTTTTTTTTTTTAAATAAAAACTTGGAATAAAAGCACTTTTTCCCCTTTTTTTTTCAATAAAAACTTTGAATAAAGCACTTTTTCCTTAATACATCCTAACAAAGCCTCATTTTTTTTAGCTATCGATTCTCCTTTCCTTTTAAAACGGGTCTTGAATGAAGTCTGTTTAACATAATAGAGTGAAAAACGAAGTCCTATGAAGCATTTCATTTTACTTTTCAAAAAAAATCGTTTGTATTTGTACCTTTATCGTATATCACTTTAACGCACTATGCGTTGTGAGGAGGCTGCGTGAGGCAAGGAACGGTGTAAGTAACGGTGACTAACACGAGTTCCTACAGTGGAGCTTGGCATTTCCTTCATTTGAGCTTCGAACAATTTTTGACGTTTGATGACTTCAAACGACGTATGGTATCTTTATAAAATCACTTCGCTCGCTCCTTGATGCTTGCCTTACGGTGCTGCGCAATGCCAGCTTCACGATACCAATTGACCGAGCTGCAGTGCACTTCACGATGTTGAGGGGCTGCATTGAATCACTGAATCACTGTTACTGTGAGTTTTGTAATCTTCCGTGTTCAGCGCACTTGTTCTCTGAGCAGGGTGTTTTGGGCACTCAAAAAAAAACTTCTCCCAGTCTTTTCTATCTGCTGAGGTAATGATCTGTTTCGTCTTTTTCACATAACCAACTAGCTTCTTCAAAAATAGGCTTTTTTCACGCAACTAGCTTCTTCAAAAACAATGTAGTCTTTTTTTTCTTTGTTGGTCTCTGCTATTCTCTTTGGAGTCTTATGCGACCTGAATATCAACAATAAATAACTTGAGTGAAACTCGACTAAACTAAAGTAAATCTGAAATGAGTATGAGTATGACACCTAGTAAACAACCCAATCAAATGTGATGACACCTAGTAGACAGTGAGATTAATATCTCAACACTATCTCCCAATCAGGGATCAAAATTGAACACGTCAGAGCCCTTCAAAGGGTCTCTGGCACGTCAGAGAAGTAGGGAGAAAATTTTACCAGTCAAAAAAAATTTAAAATTTGATTTTTGTCATTTAAAAAAAAATTGGAATAATATCTTAAATTTTTTTAAGAAGTGCTGTCAAATTGTCAACCTTTTTTTTAAATTTCATTTTTTTTGAAATTAGAATTTTAGGAATGTTGAATTTGTAAATTTCTTTTCATGTTAAAACTTAAATCCCATTTCAGAAACTCCCATTTCAAAAGCAACAGTTTCCTTTTGAGTTGTTTTTTCTAATTGTGCATATGATGCAAGTTCTTATTAATTATTATGTCACAATTACCTTTTGATACCATTACATTTGGCAATGTTTGAGTTGCTCCCATTTCAAAAACAACAATTTCTTTTTGAGTTGTTTTTTCTAATTGTGCATATGATGGAAGTTCTTATTAATTATTATGTCACAATTACCCTTTGATACCATTACATTTGGTAGTTTCAATTGAGAGCGACTAGATGTCAATATCGGTCATGTATTAGGTCTGTAATTTCACTGGGTTGTGCTTGAAGGCTGCCCAAAGCAAGGTTTGACGACGATTTAAGCTGGAGAGGAGCATAGATTCATCATTCAGCAAACCCCTGTCAAGCAAGGTTTAAGCACGATTTATGCTTAGAGAGGAGCACATTCAACGGGCTTCCTAACATACTGGATTTGATTTGTTTGCGGATTCCCAATTCCTAGTATGTTTTCATATTAAAAAAGAAGATACCAAAACATATACACCTTTGTACACTCTTTTGTTGAATCCTAAACCTGTTTAGAATTTTACTGAATTTTTTCATTCATGCAATAAACTTAAATTTGATTGAGCTACTTGTATATTGGCTTGAATCTTCTGGTCACAAAAATTTCCTACAAAATTAATCTTTATCTGAACTGGAGCAGGAATATAGGTCTCTTGTTTATCCATTAATGGTAAATGCATCCGATATATTAGTTGCGGCTCATATCAGACCTGCCTTATACACAACATCCATGGGGTTGTTGTTCCACCATTCTTCTGTGAAAAAATAAAAAGAAATTTGAAAATAATTTACTGTTGTCAATTGAATTGCTCTTTTTTTTTATGCTTTTCATTATAGAAGTGCGACCTGAATATGTGCCCTTCTAAATGAAATTAAGACCTGCCCTTCAAATTTGATCACTGCTCCCAATGTATGTTGATGGTTATTTGAGAGAAATAAGGTCATCTGGAATTATCTCAACATTATCTCCCAATTTATGTTGATGGTTATTTGAGAGAATTAAGGTTATCTGGAATTATCTAAACACTATCTCCCAATGTATGTCCCAATTTATGTTGATGGTTATTTGAGAGAATTAAGGTTATCTGGAATTATCTAAACACTATCTCCCAATGTATGTTGATGGTTATTTGAGAGAAATCAGGTCCTTTGGAATTATCTAGATCGTGATAACACCTAGTAGACAGTGATATTAATATCTCAACACTATCTCTGAATGTAGGTTGATAGTTATTTGAGAGAAGATTTTATCTAGGTAGACTTTTTACTTTGACCAAATGACTGTGAATCTTGAACCTTAAAATAAACTTTTAACTAAACAAAATCAATTTTAAAATCTAGTCTAATTTTGAAATAAATTATTGATTATCTCTAGATATTAAACAATTACCTATTTTCATGAGTGTGAAGAAAACAAACTCTTAATCAAACAAATTCAATTTTAAAACATAATTCAATAATAAACTTATTGTCACGTTATTGTCACGCTATGTTTTTTTGTTAAATTTATTTCGCTTTGCAACGTATGTGGATTTTTAAGAGTTTAGGCGGGGGTCATTTGTTTATTTGGGATGGGAATGGAAGAATAATCTATTAAATTGCAGATACCACAAACAATACGAGAGGGACCTACTGTCATGGGGTATTTCAATCTGACACTTTACTACGACTAAACTGATTGACTAAACTAATTAATCAGAGAGTAGAAAAGAGATGAAAAATCAGATAAAAACTCGGTAAAAAGGGACTTTTTATTTTTTTATTTTGCAATTATCTCCAATTATAGGATTGGAATCAATAGTTTGACATTTTTCTCCACAAGAGTCAATCGTGGCGTTGTGCAGTAGTTTATGTTTTGTGAGTTGGGAGACCTATTCTGCATGATGCCAATTAAATGCAAATTTCTATATAGATGGACCATGTCAAACTCCAATGGAATTTTTAAAATGTTTATTCAAATATAAAAACACAAAGATTGATTCCCTTTCTGATTCTTTTTCTGTGTTTCTCGTAGGTTAAAAATGGAATGAGAAACGTTTACTCTTTCTTCGAATCCCATTCATGACCACAAAATCTCAAAATCAAAATTCAACGTCCTATTTTACTTTTTTTCGTACAACAATGTACTGAAAATTTGTATCACAAAGTACCGTATTGAGTACCACGGGTCTTCTCATCACAAGCATGACAACGATGCACGGTTTTCTGGATCATTATTAAAATAAGTCAAAATATATATATATATATATATATTTGCATACAAAGTAACAACCTGCCTCAAGTAGTATCCGTCTAGTTCGAGAAAGACGTGATTGACCTGTTATTGTATAAAGAACCCAAAAAAGGTAGTCTTTCACATTTATAACTTTGTATAAACCAACTAACCAAATAAATAAATAAATAAATATAATATACTTAGTTTATAAATATAATATTTTTTAAAAATCAACATTGTGTGTCATTGAGTCTATCTATTGTTATTTCGATCCTTTGAAGTCAAAGTCAAGCCCACATTGGCTTATAAAAGGGTTTATAAATTTTTAAGGGAGATTATAGTCTTTTTATTTCTATTAATTATTATTTTGATTTATAAAATTCTTAAATGTTGATTCTATTTTTTTTTATAAGAGATTATCATTCATATTTTTATGTTTTTTTAATCAAGAATATAGTCTTTTTTATACATATTAATTGTCATTTTGATCTATAAAAGTGAAGTATACATTTTCTTATAAAGGAATTTATAATGTTTTAATTAAGATTATAGTTTGTCTTGTACCTATATAGTCTTGTAAGAAAAGCCAATATTTTACTACCTCCACTGTTAAACTTATAGGAAAAAGCATGAACATGACATGTACCAAAAAGTAAAGGTTTAGGTTTGTAGGTGAATTGGCAATGAAATCTCAATATTTTCACTCATATAGTGACTACAATGCACCAACTATATTTCCCCTTTAGCCTACATAACCAAAGGAATGTGATCCCTTACTCTACAATGTAGTCCCTCAAGCTATCCTCCCTCTAAGGTTATTGCATACACTAATTAGGAAATTTGTCTTCCATGAATTCTCCATTGTAATGGTGTTTCTAAATAGGAGTGATTACTCATGCACATGAAGAAATTAACCCACATAATTCTTATAATAAGCATAACCAACAATCTATTATAGTCATGGTAGACTAGGCTTTCCCGCAAGGCTTCCTATAGAATGATGGCAAAAAGACCACCCAACAACCAAAAGTCATTGAATATGTATGCATGCTCACAACTAACCATGTGGCTTCCTAAGAAGACAAACAATCTCTATTGCAATTATTCCCAAGGTTGGTATAGCTTGGAATAATAAAAGTTGAGGAAATTAGACTTAGGAATGAAACATTGTTAGTTTCCATTAGCTCCCTAAGCCTCCTTTCATTTGTCTCTTGTTGAATCATAACCCCCTCTCCCCATTTCCTTTACCTTTTATGTCCATAGTTGCTAATGTGTTTTTATTATTAACTTTCAATTTATAATATTTGCATATCAAATCATTTGGTCGTCAATCATTACGTTCATACAAAAATAAGCATTGCTAATGTAAGGATCAAAATTAGGATGTTAAAATTTGTACAACTTTTCTAGACCAATGCAATAACAACACCTTCACCTGCAAATTTTCAAATCTCCTACTACAACCTAACAACTCTAGCATCTTTTTCGACCTTGACCTTTCTTCTTTATGCACATGGGCTCCACTACTTCTACGTAACAAGTTTCCTTAAGGGAGTGTAAAATGGATTTTCTGGGGAGGTACCCAACGATATAATGAAGGTAATGTGGTCATAGTAATGGAATAGGCCAACTATGTAATGCAAAGTAAATAATATAATAATAATGAGTGTTTGGCATATACCTCTAGTAATACTCATGGGAAATAATACACATGATTATCATTGTATTGGATATGTGTTGGATGTAGTTTTTTCTAACAAGCATGGGTTGTGGAGTGATTACTTTCATGAGGAGCAATTGAAAGTGTTTTCCTACCTTAAGGGTTGACCTATATTCTTGTATTGTTCATGGAGAATATTTTGGTATCTTTCTAATTAAAGTGTTTATTTTTAAGTTGGTGACTAAGTTACTTTTTTATGTCTATCAAGGTTTACTTTATACAACAACCTGCTCTTTCACTAGTCTTAGCACTTTTTCTTTGTGCACTTGGACTCCATTGCTAACTTCTAGGTGGTAATTTGCCTTAGGGAAACTACTAATGAGAAGAGGTGGTGATGGTTATGATAGCCCCTACCCTTAAAACATGGGGACTTAACCTTACTCACAAATATATTATGTGGTTTATTTATAAAAGGGGTTTTAAAATTATTGAAAATAGACTCAATATATTGTAAATATTGGCAGGGAGTGGTACATGTGGCATATGACTATTTATAGGTATTGTACAATATAAAAGGGATACTTGGTAAAAATAGGGATGTCCATTAAAAATAGGAATTATTTTTATTCGAAATATATATCGGGATGAGGGTTCAACAAAAGGATTTTCAAAGGTTTTTATCAATATCTAGGGATATTAAATATATTTAGGAATATCCCATGAATGCAGGTGATATGGAACAAGTCGAATAAGTGAAGATTCCATGCCTCAAATGCCACAAAAATTTGACCATACTATAATAAGTGTAATGAACCAACCAAGAATAATTCCATACCTCTTATTAAGACAAACATGACTAGATTAGTACTTTTTTCATCTTCAACTAATTAGATCATCTAGATATTCATCATCAAATATGTCGAAGGATTGCTCTACTTCATCATAGGTACATGAAGGTGAGAAAGTACATTACAAGTCAACTTCGTCTTCTTTCTAGTCTAAGTTATCTATGTTGAATGCACTTTTTCTCCATTGATTTATTTGTTGTATTATCCACTACTTTGGCACTATTATCACAAATTTGAAAGGAAAGGTCTTCACCTCTTCCTAAAGTCCATCAAGTGACCTTCTATAACTTAACAATTTACTAAAGCCACCTATGCATTTGTGCCTCTTACTCTATTTCCCTCCTTCTTAGATAACATATTTCCTAAATGAACATTAGTATGTGAGAAGAGGGTGGCCTCCTACAATCATTTTATTATCCTTTTGAAAACATCAGTTCCCCTCTATCAAATTTTCACTAATATGGGCACCTTTATTGATGTCTTGGGCTCCACTACTAGTTTTTAGGAAATGCAGTATTTGTGGATTTTAACAATGAAAGGAGGATGGCATGTAGCTATTAATGCCACTTCCAACTACTATTTTAAGGCTCTATCCAAAATCCTTTGTAGGAGATGACCTAACAAGATTTTGATCCTCTATCATGGGTGCACCAAACCTTATTATTAAGGAACACAAAATTTTCTATATTCCCACTAATGTTAGCTCATTCTTCACTACATCCTTCTTCCCTTTTCTCAATGGACATTTATTGGTATAATGGTTATCATCAAGAAATATCATTTTCCTTATCTTTCTTGCTAAATTTTATAAATGGGTTAGTCTATTTTCTACCTTGCCCTTTATTATCACCTAAATCTACATTCTAGATGTCCTAAAACTCCAACCCTTGTCTTAGATCTAATTATTCTTTATTTTCTTTCATGAATATGACTTTCTAAGGGAAAGTTTTTACGTAGTGGTTCTAGTTACGTAGAAAACATGTAATCCACTCTATTGTATTATTTCCTTGTCTTATACCTTATTATTAGACATCACTTCAAGATGCAACTATGGTTCTACTTGGCTTGCCAAAATTTCCATTCTACATGAAAGAGGGTCAAGTTTTAAGTTGCCTTTTTTTGAGAGCCTTCACTGGTGTTGTACAACATCCATGGAAACCCTCACCAGCGATATATGTGTCACTACTTGATCTATTATCTCCATTATAAGTCTTACGGGAAATACTACCTCACCAAAACTTAGTTTTTTAGCTACGTACTGAGCACTTATGTAAGTCCAAGTTTGAATTTCTAAGCTATTTTTCATTCCAAATGCTCATCCTTGGTGGTGACTTCTTCCACCTTACATAACTAATTTTAGATAACTTCAACTATTATTTATCCACTAGTTTCTCCAAAGTCAAAGGTATTTCCTTTGTCTCTATTAACCTTTTGCACAAATCCCATCGTAGTGTTCATGAGATAGGCTGAATAGGATTTCTTCACTGTTAAACAAAATCAAGTCTAAAACTTCAGTCTATTTTTGAAGTAAATTATTGATTACCTATTGATTACATTTTTCTTAAATGTGAAGAAAACAAACTCTTAATCCAACAAAATCAATGTTAAAACATAATTCAATAATAAACTTATTCTCGCGAAATGTTTTATTTTATTTTATTTTAATTGATTTCGATTTGCAACGTATGTGGATTTTTAAAAGAGTTTAGGACGCGGTCATATTTTTATTTGGGATGGGAATGGAAGAATAATCTGTTAAATTGTAGATACCACAAGCAATATGAGAGGGACCTACTTTCCTGGGGTATTTCAATCTGATACTTGACTACTTGACTACAACTAAATTAATGAACTTATCAGAGAGTAGAAAAGCGACGAAAAATCAGATAAAAGCTTGGAAGAAAAAGGACTTTTTATTTTTTATTTTGCAATTATCTCGATTTATTGGATTGGAATCGACAGTTTGACATTTTTCTCAGCAAGAGTCAATCGTGGTGTTGTGCACCAGTTTATGTTTTGTGAGTTGTGAGTCCTATTCTGCATGATGCCAATTAAATGCAAATTGGACCATGTCAAACTCCAATAGAATTTTAAAAATGTTTGTTCATAAATATAAAAACACAGATTGATTCCCTTTCTGTCTGACTATTAATTTTTCGATTCTTTTTCTGCACAAAGATTGATTCCCTTTCTATCTTTTATCTGAGTATTAATTTTTCGATTCTTTCTCTGTATTTCTCGTAGGATAAAAATGGAAGGAGAAGCGTTTACTCTTCCTTCCAATCTCATTCATGACCACAAAATCTCAAACTCATAATTCAATGTCCTATATACCTTTTTTCATGCAACACTATACAAACATTATACAAAAAAATTGTATCACAAAGTACTATATTGAGTACCACGGGTCTTCTCATCACAAGCATGAAAACGATGCACGGTTTTTCTGCATCATTATATATATATATATATATATATATATATATATTGCATACAAAGTAACAACCTGCCTCAAATAGCATATGTCTGGTTCTAGAAAGCCGTGTGTAGGAATTTACAGGGTAAGTTCCTCAGACAGAATACCAAAGGACACCACTCACAAACAGATCACAGATCAATAAACCAGTATTTTGATGTGGTTAAAACCCTCAAAGAGGGAAACAGTCCACGGCCTGAGCCAACGCGGCCACTTCAGGCAATGTATTAATAAAAGAATGAAAATTTACATATGCTTCTCTCATAGACGGCTTACCCTACAAATGACCCTCCATGCTCTTCAAATAGAGATCATGGACCAATCGGGTGTTAAGCCACGGATCAAGTGTCGGTAATACCGAGGAGAGAATGAACCGTCGAATCACTACATATCGTGACCATCGGATTGTAAGTTACAAAATGTACATAGTAAAGAAACAAACTTTACCTAACTCTATACTTAACTCTATACTAGACCAAGTTGTACTTAACTATTTCCTATGTGTCGGAATATCCTAACATCCCCCCTTAAGAACAACTTGGGATAGGATTGAAGGATTTACAAATATGACACAATAGGAGAAGGAAGGAGGCACTAGAGCCTATCCCCCCTTAGTGACAACTTCTTGAACTCCAACCATAAATCGAAGTTTAGTGAACTTCGCCTCTGTGAGAGCCTCTGTAAAGATGTCTGCAACTTGATCATCTGTTGAACAATATTGCACTTCAAGAACATGGTCGTGAATGAGCTTTCTGATGAAGTGCATGTGCAGTTCAATGTGTTTGCTACGCTGATGTTGGACTGGATCTTTGCATAGTTGAATGGCACTTTTATTATCACACCAAAGTGTAGTCGGATGCTACTGCTGAAAGCCAAACTCTAACAGGATCTGACAAAGCCACAAGGCTTCCTTACTAGCTTCTACGGCACCACGATATTCTGCTTCTGCTGAAGAAAGAGAAATGGCATCTTGTTTCTTGCAAGCCCATGTAATAGGTCCTGAACCAAGAGTGAACACATAACCTGCAGTAGACTTCCGATCATGAGGGTCACCAGCCCAATCGGAATCAGTGAAACCAACCAATAGAGGAGATGCTTCGGCACTGTAATGAATCCCAAACTGAACTGTACCTCGAACATAACGAAGTATTCTTTTAGCTGCTTTCCAATGACTTTCATGTGGGTTTTGCATAAACCGAGCAACAAGGCCAACGGCAAAGGAAAGGTCAGGACGAGTATGGGTTAGATACAAAAGTTTTCCTACAAGTTGACGGTATAAGGTAGCATCAACTTCAGGAGAAGTACAAGTGACTGAAAGTTTGACTCCAGACTGAAAGGGAGAAGGGGCTGGCTTACAGTCTTCCATGTGAAAATGGTGTAGAATATCACAGGCATACTTGGACTGAGAAAGGGAAATACCTTCCTTGGATTGCAAGACTTGAAGACCGAGAAAATAATGTAAGTGTCCTAAGTCTGTCATTTCAAACTTCCTTGTAAGGCTAGACTTCACATGGTTTATAAGGTTGGGATCACTACCAGTCAGGATAAGATCATCAACATAAAGAACAAGAATGATAAGAGACTTGCCCACTTTCTTGGTGTAGATAGTATTGTCAGAATGACACCTAGAAAAGCCATTTTCTAAAAGAAAGTTATCCATTTTGGCATACCAAGCTCGAGGAGCTTGCTTGAGACCATAAAGGGATTTCTTAAGCCGACATACAAGGCTGGAGTCTGTTTGTATAAAGCCAATAGGTTGTTCCATATAGATTTCTTCATGCAAGTCCCCATGCAAGAAGGCGGATTTAACATCCATCTGATGGACTTCCCATTTGAAAGAGGCAGCAAGGGAAAGAACAAGGCGGATAGAGTTCATTTTGGCAACAGGGGAGAAGGTTTCAGTATAGTCAATGCCTTCAACTTGTGAAAAACCCTTAGCAACAAGACGAGCTTTATGTTTATCAACTTTCCCATCTGGTCCATACTTGGTTCTGTAAACCCATTTGCATCTAACAAGTTTTCGTCCCTTTGGTAGAGGAACAAGATCCCATGTATCATTTGCCAATAATGAATGATATTCTTCATTCATAGCTGCTTCCCAATCTGGATGGCCTGAAGCTTCTGCAAAGGTATCAGGATCATAATTCACTGAAGCTTGAGCCAGTAAAGAAGAGGCTCTCTCGAAATGAGAACGTGTACGTCGCTGATCTGTAGGATCACCGGCAAGATCACTTGCTGCATCTCGAGTAGCACGGACCCATTTTGGAAGCTGAGGAGCTGAAGGAGGATCTTGAGAAGGTGGGGGAGGATTTTCATCCTCGCTTTCATCATCTGAAGAAGAAATATTTTCAAAAGTAGAAGAGATAGGGAGAGGTGGCACATCCGCCGAACTAGGCTCACAGGCCGATATATTTTCATCAAACTTTACATCTCTTCTAATGATAACATTTTTGGACTTAAGTGGAATAAGTCTATATCCTTTGACATCCTCAGAATATCCAACAAAAATACATTTTTCAGTCTTTGGTTCTAAAGCTTTATGTTTCTCAAAATGTACATAGTAAAGAAACACACTTTACTCTATACCTAACTCTATACTAGACCAAGTTGTACTTAACTATTTCCTATGTGTCGGAATATCCTAACACCGTGAATGACCTTGTTATTGTATAAAGAACCTAAAGAAGGTGGTCTTTCACATTTATAACTTTGTATAAATAGATAAATAAATAAATATGAATAATATATTTTTGTATAAATCAACTGACCAAATAAATAAATAAATATAATATAATATAATATATTTTTGTATGAAATAAATAAATAAATATAATATAATTAATTTATAAATAAAATATTTTTAAAAATCAACATGGTGGTGTGTCAATGAGTCTATCTATTGTTATTTTGATCAATTGAAGTCAAAGTCAAGCCCACATTTGCTTATAAAAGGGCTTATAATTTTTTTAATGGAGATTATAATCTTTCTTATATCTATTAATTATTATTTTGATTCATAAATTTTTTAATTATTATTGTTATTTTATATATAAGAGAGTATTTATAAACGGGAATTATGGGTGCAAATTCAACATTTGATGTTGTAAATGAATTTTTTCATTGACATTGTTGGAGAAAATCAACAAGTCATGTGTGATCTTGTTAGTTTCCCAAAGGTAGAATGTGAATGAAGATAATTAACCTAACCAAAAAAGAAGAAATTGTATCTCATGGAATATTATATTTAACCCAGTTAGCATGGTGCACATAGTCATCAATGTGGATCCTTTAGTTATGAGAATAGGAAAATTACCAAGTTTATAGATGATTAGTGAGTCTTCTAATATTCTTTCTTTACATATATACTTTAAATGGTAATGTTGTGGGTTGTAATTAAAATAAAATAATAACATAATAGTGGGTGTTTGGCATATACCTCTAGGAAAGCTAATGGAAAAGTATAAACACAAATGATTACCATTGTATTTGAGGTGTGTTGAATGTAGTTTTTTGTAGCAAAATGGCTTGTGGAGTGATTCCTTGCATGAGGACTAATTGATAGTGTTGTCTTACCTTAAGGGTTATTCTCTCTATATTATTGTATTGTACATGGAAAATGTTTTGGTATACTTGTAATTAATGGGTTTATTTTGAAGTTAATGGTTATATTATTTTTTTTTATTTCTATCAAGGTTTACTTCATATTTCAACCTAACATTCCCAACTCTTTCACTAATCTTAACACATTTTCTCAATGCACTTGGACGCCATTGCTAACTTCTAGGTGGTATGTTGTCTTAAGGAAATGACCAATGAGAAGAGGTGGTAGATGGTCATGATAACCACTGCGCTTAAATCATAGGGACTTAACCTTATTGATAAGTATCTTACCTTGTTTATTCATAAAAGAGGTTTTTAAATTAAATAGAGGCAATATATTGTAGATATTAGGGGTAGATGTAGCGTAAGGAAATTTATAGGTATTGCATCATGTGGGCCTATTCCATTTTTATGACCACATTACCTTCATTACCTTCTTGGGTACCTCCCTATGTATTCCATATTACACTTTCTTAAGGCAACTTGCTACCTAAAAGTTAGTAGTGGAACCCATATGGACAAAGAAGAAATATCAATATTAATAAAGAAGCTAGAGTTGTTAGGTTGTAGTAGGGGACTTGACAATTTGGAGGTGAATGTTGTTTTATTTCCTTGGTCTATAAAATTTGTACAAATTGTAGCATCCTACTTTTGATCCTTAAATTAGCGATGTTCATTTCTATATGAAATGAATGATCAAGGATCACATGACTTGATATGTAAATATTGCATATTAAAAGTTGTTAATAAAAACATATTATCAACTATGGACATAAAAGCGCAAGAACATGGGGGTGGGGGAAGATATGATTCCATAAGAGATGAATGAAAATGGGCTTAGGGGGCTAAAGGAAAATAATAAGGTTTTATTCCTAAGTTTAATTTCATTACCTTATATTATTCCAACCCTAATCAACCTTGGGAAGAGTTGCATGTGATATTTCTTTTCTTCTTTAGGAAACCACATGATGAGTTGTGAGCATGCATAAATATTCAATGAATTTTGTTCATTGGATTGTATTTTTTTCTACCATTCTATAGGAAGCCTTGGGGGAGAGCCTGTGCTACCATGATTGCAATAGATCACTAGTTATGCTTACTATAGGAATTATGTGGGTTAATCTACCCATGTGCATGAGTAATCACTGCTATTTAGAACTCTATTACAATGAAGAATTCCTAGGGCTATTTGAAGGTATATTTCCTAGTTGTTCTGTGTTATACCCTGGAACGGACAATAACTGAAGGGATTACATTACAGAGTAAGGGATCCCATTCCTTGGGTTATGTAAGCCAAAATGGAAAGAGAGTCTTTGGATTGAGGTTATTGTATGGATGAACATATTGGGATTTTACTACCAATTCACCTACAAACCTAAATATTTAGGTTTACTTTTTGGTACATGTCATGTCCATGCTTTTGCCTATAAATTTGAGAATGGAGTAGTAAAATTTTGGTTTTCCTTACCTGACTATATAAATACAAAAAAATAATTATAATCTTAATTAAAAAATTTAAACTCTGAAAAAATGTATACTCTACTTTTATTAATCAAAATAACAATTAATATCTCTATGAAAAACATAATCTTAATTAAAAATTATAAACCCTTTTATAAAAAAAAACATATATATATATATATAAAATAACAATCAATAATTAAAAAAAAAATTATAATCAAAATAATAATTAATAAATATACACTATAATTTTGATTAAAATATTGTAAACTCCTTTGTAAGCAAATGTACGCTTGACTTTCACTTCCGTGCATCAAAATAACCATGGATAGACACAAGGTTGAATTTTAAAATATTAATTGTTTTTATTAGATTTATTTATTTCGTACGTTTATACGAAGTTATAAATGTGAAAAACCACCCTCCTCTGGGTTGTTTATACCATATTAAGGGGAATGACCTCTTTGCGAAACACAAGTAGACTATTTAATGCATTATTAAATTGATTTGATTATTTACTCAAGTCTTAAAATTGATTTTGATTATGTTTGATTAAGAGTTTGCTGTTTTAGGGTCGAAGATTCAGAGTGAAAATGAAAGCCGGTCCAAGGAATTATAGGTGGCTTAATTTCTTGCCAATAACGTTGATTAATTCATCAACGTGCATTTAGAAACACCCATAAATGACGTTGAATTCTCTTTTTGTACAGAAACGTTAGAATTGACTGAGTATTCTTTAATATTCAAACGCAAAATGAAAGACTCTCCATGGTCAGAGAAACACCCATAAATGACGTTGAATTCACTTTTTGTACAGAACGTTAGAATTGACTGAGTATTCTTTAATATTCCAACGCAAAATGAAAGACTCTCCATGGTCAGAGACATATGCGGAATTGATAACGTAAGCAACCATTCAGATTTTCAGTATTTAAGAGGACGGTATCCTATAAGTTGATCATCATTGGAATTGTTTCAAAATACTGAAATTTCCTTTAAAAATTATCAGAGGGAAGTTATTATCAATTGCGTGAGAAGAATATGGCAGTAACCAATGGTGGTAACGAGCGTTCTTTAGAGCAGACTCCCACTTGGGCAGTCGCAGTTGTTTGTTCAGCCTTTGTTATCATCTCCTTACTTCTTGAACAGGCTATACATCATGTTGGAACTGTAAGTTTTTGCCAACGTCCTATTCAATTTAATATCTTTCTTCTATTCTGCACCGAATTTTGGCTTAATTATATTTGGTATCCAGCACCATAACGCACTGTTAGATTCGCGCTCTATGCACTGGATTTGTTCACAACATCATATTCTCTAATGGTTAGGTCAGCGCGCGACTAGTATCTTTATTATGATGATCAGAAAATTTGACAAATTTTGGTTGCAGATTCTGGCATTATAAAGGATGTCCGATGTAAATTCTATATATCATTACGACAGTAATCATTAATTTTGCAATACTTTTGATAGGTTTTCCGAAGTGTTCAGTAAATGGATGTTGTATTTAACCGTCTTAATTGGAAATGGAATCTATATGCAAATAAGCATCTTGTCATATTTTTCAGTATATCGAAAGGGATTTATCTATCCTCTGTAAAGAACCTAGTCAGTTTTTTTTTGTAAAATAGAAAACCAGATGGGATGAAAACTTGCCTTTCTTTGGACAGCGGAATTTGTGTTTTGAACTCAACCTCCCTTTGTAATAACAAAGTATCTTTCCGTGACTATATTTGCAGTGGCTTGCTAAGCGACATAGGAAGGCCTTATATGAAGCACTTGAAAAGCTAAAAGCAGGTATATTAGTTAAATGTTTATTAAGATACCGATATAGGCTTGTTTGAAATTGAGATAGGTTAGTAAAATTGGAAATGGTTCTCATTATTCCTCCCAAGCATTCTAGATAAACCAAATTTCTCATCATTAGTCCCAACTACTAGCCATAAACCCAATTGACATAAATAATTAATATGAATATAGCAATTATACATTTTTAACATCTCTCAAATCAAACTGTATCCACTAATATAATTGATATAATCCATCTGACATAGGTATTTCTGGATTGCAGAACTGATGCTTATGGGCTTCATCTCGTTGTTACTGACAGTGGGAGGGAAGCCCATTTCTAAGATTTGTATACCGAAAGGAATAGCTTATAGTATGCTTCCTTGCCAGAAGCATGATTCAATGGCTAGTGGTGCCGATTATTGTTCCAAAAAGGTGAACACCCAACTCTATCCTAGTCATATTGTTCACTGTTGTGTATTCAAATTTTTAATGTAATTAGGGGTTACTGGATCGTGTTATTCCATTTGATATAAGTTCAAGATATTTATGATAGTTCGGCTTCAAGATATTTATGATAGTTGAGCTTTAATTGATCATTTTTCTTTCCCTCTTGAATGAAGGGTATGTATCCTCTTGTGTCGCTGACCGGCATGAACCAGCTCCACTACTTCATATTTACGTTGGCAACCCTCCAGGTGTTATACAGTGTCCTAACAATCGTCCTAGCAAGAGCAAAAGTGAGGGCAACGGGAGATAAATGATCTTCTCCAATATCGTTCAGTATGAGTTTGTTTGTTCTTAGTCTGTGCTATGATATGTTCATGCGTTTTATTCATCTTGAACTGAAAATCATAAGCCATTTTCATGTCTAGATGAGGCGTTGGAAATCATGGGAAAAGGAAATAGAAACATCGGATTATCAATTTTCACATGGTGAGTTCTTTTCATTCTTCTTCCCTAAATAGATTCGTTTTGCAGACTATTAGGTTGAAAGGTGACGACCTAAACCAGGCTACAAATCTGGAAATTTCAATAGGGACATCCTGGGTAATGATTTGGAGATCAAACATTGAAAAGGCACAGCAATAATCTTTGGGGTTGGATAACTTTTTAAGGAGCTTGATGTTTGTTTCATGCAGATCCTGCAAGGTTCAGATTAACCCAACAAACTACATTTGTAAGGGGTCACCTGAGTTTATGGAGCAGAACACCCATTCTTAAATGGGTGGTAAGTAATTCATACTCTCAAATTTTCTAGGGATATATCTTAGTCGAATCCTTTTTTGCATGGAATAGGAATAGTCATTTCTGGTTTAGCATTTAACACTACTTACACCTGCAGGTATGCTTCTTTAGACAATTCTTTCGGTCAATAAAGAAAGTTGATTACCTAACCTTGCGCCATGGCTTCATCATTGTATGTCTCCATTATTTCAAATCTTCCGTTTCCATTTCTTCTTGGTTTAAACTTTAAACGACCATTTCATTCACGTCATTTATCTGATTTGCGTTGCGAATTTTCTTTCTTGGTACCCGCGTATAGGCCCATTTCTCTGGAAATAACAATTATGACTTTCATAAATATATAAAGAGATCATTGGATGACGACTTCAAGAGGGTGATTGGAATCAGGTTCGTAAAGATTTCTCTGTTCATAAAAACTTCGGCCTGCAACAATAATATTGGATTTTCCTCGTGCAACTCTTCTTAATTCTCCTTTTGTTTTGTTTCCCATGAAAGCCTCCCCTTGCATTTTTACCTAACACACCAGTTATTGCATTATTTGCAGTGTTCCCCTGTGGGCCTTTGCCATGGTCTTTTTGCTCATCAATGTGTACAGTAAGTCTTGGCTACCCTATGTCTTACTTCAAGGTTTAGTTTTGTTTCAGCTGCTAACCAATGTGACGTTCACTTTTCTATTGGCTGTATTTCTGTGTGAGCAGAGTGGCATTCATACTTTTGGTTCTCTTTCGTTCCCTTAGTTGTAAGTAACCGAAAAGACTTAGCATAGTAATTATGATCTTGGAAACTTGTCCAGTATCGATGTCTGCGTGCTTATTTTCATTCCACCACTTAATTATACAGATAGTTTTGATCGTTGGAATGAAGCTCCAACTCATAATATTAGAGCTGGCCTTAGAAATTCAAGGGAGACTACCTGTAGTTAAAGGAACTCCAGTAGTGCAGCTATCCGATCAGTTGTTTTGGTTCGGTCGGCCTCAACTTATATTATTCTTTATCCATTTGGCTTTGTTCCAGGTATCGAAATAATTGCATAATGAAATTGTACTTCGTAATTTTTTTATAATATATATTATGTTCATGACAAAAATAATAACTATAGCTCGATGGTTAATGCAGAATGCTTATTTGCTTGCTTTCTTCGTGTGGACATGGGTAAGCACTATGTTAGCAATAATTAGAAAAATTATAGCGTTTAGAATATTGGATTCACCTTGCTGATCACAAGAGGAACACTATGATTGCAGTGGCAGTTTGGCTTAAAATCCTGTTTCCACGAGAGCTTTTATAGGATTATAATACGAATCGTCATTGGGTAAGTTTGTCGATGAATGTAGAAGCACATCACAATCAAACACTTTATCCTGCTTCTTGTTCCTTGTTTTGTTAGTTTTATCATTTGCTTTGACATGGCATTCCCGATTTCTAGACGAGTACCGATGGTAAGCGTGTTTTGAATTTAACATGAATTACATGGGGTTGTTTGTGTTTATGTCCAGGGTAGTTGTGCAGTTTATATGTAGCTATGTCACGCTTCCACTTTATGCACTTGTGACACAGGTAAAACTTCCATTTCTTCCCTTAAGATATAAATTAAACTCTTACGAACTGTAGAGAATTATGGTCTCAAAACTGATGGATATACTATGCAGATGGGTTCTCACATGAAGAACACCGTATTTGAAGAACCGATAGCTACTGGTTTGAGAAGATGGCATAAACGAGCCACCAAAAATAGAAAAAACAGAAATTCAGGGAATGGATTTTCAAGCAAAGGGACAACTCGAAGTGGTGAAACAACTCCAAGCCATGGTTCATCACCATTGCATTTATTGCACCGGCACAATACTGGTGACATTGAAACTCCGGACATGTCTCCAAGATATTACTTCTCAGCATATGGAGCAACCGAATCCTCGGAATACTCAAATGTTCCAAAACAACATCCCATTTCAAAACAAACCGAGGCATCAAATCTGGAAATGGTTACATCTTCTGCATATCCTCCGCAGCCTACTGGAACTGTTTGATTACTGAAACCTGATATACAGAAAAGCATCCTACTTCAAAAGATGTAAACATAAATAAATGGTAGAGATTTTTCCTCTCTGGAGTTTTAATAGTGCGTTCGATATCAAACCACATATCACGCGTTGTTTAAAAGTGTGATACCCTGTAAAGTGCGTAAACTGTTATTTCCCTTTCAATATTTTCCTTCCGGTGAAGGAAAACCAGAGATTGTATTACCAATTCATTTGGCAATTATTTTTGGAAAACAACTGAAATATGTACGATTTGCTTTATTTATAATGATGAAACATTTTCTATCTATCTTCGAATAAATATTCAAATAAGGCTGTCTGCGAATCAAATGGAAACTAGTTCTGAAGATGCGTCAATTTTTATATGAAAAAAATTAAAAAAAAAAATTATTTATTTACTAGGAGAATTTATCATATAAGTTTGTTTTCAAATCAGTAATGATTTCAAATCATTAATCATTACTGGTTCAAGTTAATTTATTACTGTTATTCAAGAAAAAACATATATTATTGTTATTCAAAAAAAATTATAGCACACCCAAAATTATTGAGTGGATTCTCAAAGACAAGCTTGGGGCAAATTTTCAGTCCTACCATATGCTTTGGGTCACTAACCTATTTAGTTAGGTCCAAGAAAAAGCCAGACTTTTAACTAAGCTAAAACTATTTTAAAACATACTCCAAACCAAAATTAAAAGCTTAATTTTATTTTAAATAATTAAGCGTTAAGGCTTTCCTCTATGAAAAAAGTCTCTCAGATACCACCTGTAATATTTAAGGCGTAAGGCTCTGTAATATTTAAGGCGTAAGGCTTTCCTCTCTGAAAAGAAGCCTCTCAAATGCCACCTGTAATATTGTAGGACGTTGATTTTAGCATTAGACGATTGAAATAAAACCTACCATCAGATTCAAAACCAATATTGTTAGTTACGATTCACTTAGTTAAATGATAGGCGGGGTATGATTAGTTACAATTAGGTAAAATGATAGGCCACCTCTACTACTGAGAGGATGATGGCCACGACTGCACAGACTCTTGCTCAGACGTTGCGAGTCTTTTCCTCGCCACATTGGTTTTCTTGGGAGGACGCCTCTGCAATATGGGTTTGGAGGCGCTCGTCATGGAGGCTCTGCCCGTCTTCGAGTACAAAGCGCAGAGCTTCAAAGAGGTGCTTGATTGCGCGGTCTGTTTGTCAGAATTTCAGGAGATCGAGAAAGGTTGGTTTCTAACCAATAGCAAACACAGCTTTCACGTAGATTGTATGGACATGTGGTTTCATTGGCATTCAACTTACGATTTGCAGAACTGGCGTTCAGCCGAAACAGTGGGTAGGTAACAATAATATCGTTGAGATTCCCATTAATGTAGAATTGATTTCTTCAGGTAATAGAGAATTCGCATCAGTCCACAAAGGGAAACAAGTTCTCATGAGACAGAAACCACAGAACGAGCTACCGTCCACTAGCGGAATGAAGTCGATGTCGGAACGCGCCATTGATATGCCTGCGAGGTCTGAAAACTTTTCGAGCAAAAAAAACCCTGCTTGCCAAGTGGATCGCACTGGCTTGACACGAGACAACAAGAAATTATTTTAATTTGTTTATGAAATTGAAAAACTCATGTATGAAGCTTTTTAGTACATTTTTCTTATGAATATTCTCATGAATTAATATAGATGAGGGCCTAGAACTTACTTGTAAGGGATGAGAATGCTAGTAGATATTGAAACCTTCTTTGAGATTGAAGATGTAGAGCTTGACTTTGTGAAATTATACTAATTTGTTTATGAAATTGAAAAACTCATGTATGAAACTTTTTAGTACATTTTTCTTATGAAGATTCTCATGAATTAATATAGATGAGGGGCTAGAAGTTACTTGTAAGGGATGAAAATACTAGTAGATATTGAAACCTTCCTTGAGATTGAAGATGTAGAGCTTGACTTTGTCTTTGTATGTTTTGACATGTGAAGTCTGAATGTTCGCTGTCAAACATAAATGTAATTTAGGGGCAGTGTTTGTATAATGGTTTATATTTATATCAACATCCCATTAAAGGTTCAAATAGCTCAAATGGTTTATATTTATATCAACGTCCCATTAAAGGTTCAAATAGCTCAACCTAAAGCTATAGAAAATGAACACATAGTATAAAAATGAACACAATATTTCAAGTGTTGGGGGTATAATAATATAGATACCAATGCACTTGAAATTTTGTAGGTGAGATTTATTTTCAAAAGGTGAAAGATAGGTCCCTAATTAGTCTTTATGTTAATTTTTTTCACATTTCAACCAATTTAAGAACATTTGTACATCAAATTTCCCATGAGATTGACACTCTCAAAAGCTACAAAGTGTTCCCTTCATTAAAATACAATTCATATTAGAGATTGACACTCTCAAAAGCTACAAAGTGTTCCCTCTCAATTAAAATACAATTCATATTAGATGTGGACCAGATAGTTCTCCATAGCAAATATTGTTACAATCTTCTACTTCCTTGTTCCCTTCATTAAAATACAATTCATATTAGATGTGGACCAAATAGTTCTCCATAACATTCACTCTCTATTTATATTACAACTTTGTTCATCATCATGCATGATAAATACATAATTTCAATGACTTTTATGGGATTTGTAGAAACATAGAATGAAATGATAAACAATAGTATAATTTCTTGTTGTCTCATGTCAATCATTCCTAAAATGTTAGATTAACGATTGGCCAAGATTAAGATTTTTGGTTGTGTAGAAGAGATAATCCTACTATGATAAAGACTACTATTTATGCTATCTTCTATTATGTGCTTAAAGTAAATTTGTGTATTCGCCAGCAACAAGAGAACTATTATCTCAATTTTATGTAAAAGTATGATGCATCAATGAGGACATATGTTACATTGCGACAATATATTGTATTATAGTTAGTTTCAAGTCCATTTATCCACCACTACATGGTTAGATTTGTCATTTAAATTGATATTTCCAAGGGTCTAAACTTGGCGCAATATATTTAGAAGCATAGAATGAAATGATAAACAATAGTATAATTTCTTATTGTCTCATGTCAATCATTCCTAAAATGTTAGATTAACGATTGGCCAAGATTAATATTTTTTTGGTTGTGTAGAAGAGATAATCCTACTATGATAAATACTACTATTTATGATATCTTATATTATGTGCTTCAAAATATAAAGTAAATTTGTGTACTCACCAGCAACAAGAGAACTATTATCTTAATTTTAAGTAAAAGTATGATGCATCAATGAGGACATATGTTACGTTGTGACAATATATTGTATTATAGTTAGTTTCAAGTCCATTTATCCATCACTACATGGTACATTAGTTAGATTTGTCATTTAAATTGATATTTCCAAGGGTCTAAACTTGGCGCAATATATTTCAAACGTTGTAAAATTATTTAAAATGTTGTATAAACTTTTCTTCTTTTGAATAGGAGGTAGAGTTGTCACTTTGATTTATGGCATTGTCATTATCATGTTTGGTGCCTTTGCATTTCTTATTTGGCTTTCCATATTACTGGTATTAAATAATTGAGGTCTGGGATCGAAGGCTCTTTTTCTCAATTTTTTTCCTCTTGAAAGGAAGCTTGCCTAATAGATATATACTGAAAATAAATTTATTTCATCCATTCACAAAAAAGTCTGCCCTTTTTAGTTAATGCAAATGCAATATTGGGACAACTCCACTTGACCAAGTCACATTACGTGACCAATAAGAACCATGTACACGCAATGATGAATTTGTAGCCAAAGCTCAAGGAGACTTGTATTAGAAATACCCAAGGATATACCATTCATCCTGCTTCACACATATAAATCTCACAATAGTTTGATTTTTATCTCTGTTTTTCCATGCCCTTTGTTCAAGTGAGTGAATTTGTTGCGGGAATCTAATCTTTATCTCTACTCAATTGTTTGGATTAGTGTGAATTTTATCACATTGAACTGGTATTCCCAGTGGACAGGTTCCCTTGGCCATCGTGGGGTAAGTGTTTTAGTTTATAGTTGCACATCTATTTCTATGTCAATTTATTGGTCCTTGAAACTTTGATAAACTTGTGGTGAGTGATTCTTTAGTGTTTCAATATTGTTTCTTCACTATAATATATTTGCTCACTTTGGGGAAATTAATGAAGAGAATCATTATAGTAATTTTTCTTCTCGTTTCTGTTTGCGAATCGTGCTTTATACTTTTATTGTTAAATTACTTGGATTGCAGATATGTTTTTACTTTTCAGACAAAGTTCTACAAGCAAGCACCACTTTATTTCTTACTAGCTTACTGATGATCCGTGAAGGGTTTCGAGATGAGTAAGATTAAAATATATCTCACATAGTTACAACCAAAAATATTTACCAATGATAATGTGCTTCTATCCTATAATTTCTTACGATTCCTGGTTTAGGTTTATTGCACCATTACAGAGTTCACTAATGAAAGTATTATCATGTCTTCCTTCTCCCCTATAATTATTTAGGATTTTAGGGTTAGGTTATTGTACCGAGAGAGCCATGTGTTGTACATGGTGGGGTTTGGGTTCATTCATCATCATGCATGATAAATACATAATTTCAATGACTTTTATGGGATTTGTAGAAGCATAGAATGAAATGATAAACAATAGCATAATTTCTTGTTGTCTCCTATCAATCATTCCTAAAAGGTTAGATTAACGATTGGCCAAGATTAAGATTTTTTGGTTGTGTAGAAGGCATAATCCTACCATGAGAAAGACTACTATTTATGCTATCTTCTATTATGTGCTTCAAAGTATAAAGTAAATTTGTGTATTCGCCAGCAACAAGAGCACTATTATCTCACTTTTATGTAAAAGTATGATGCATCAATGAGGACATATGTTAAGTTATGATAATATATTGTATTATAGTTAGTTTCAAGTCTATTTATCCATCAAAACAAGGTACATTAGTTATATTTGTCATTTAAATTGATATTTCTAAGGGTCTAAACTAGGTGCAATATATTGCAAAGGTTGTAAAATTATTTTAAATGTTTTATAAACTTTTCTTCTTTTGAAGAGGAGGCAGAGTTGTCTCTTTGATTTATGGCATTCTCATTATCATGTTTTATTCCTTTGCATTTCTTATTTGGATTTCCATATTACTCGTATTAAATAATTGAGGTCTAGGATCGAAGGATATTTTTCTCAAATTTTTTCCTCTTGAGGGTGAAAGATTCATTAGCACTCATTGTATTTATGGGTGGGTGGATTGAAAATGGAACACATTGAAGACCAAAAATAACACAAATATACCTAAACTGGAACATAAATTGAGGTACTCTATTGGGTGATGTTAAATGATTTCAACACTTTTTGTATGTATAGGTGAATTGAGTGTACATTGTACTAAGTATGAATATTAACACAAATCCATTTAAACCTGGTCTGATATGTATATTTGGGTTGTGAAGAATGTTCAATAATGTGTCAATGCCCTCCTCCCTAATGTAGATAATTCACCACATATATGTCTTCAAACTGAGGGGAAATATTACATTGGTCCATTTGATGTAGTGGCAAAGAATCATAAATATTAGCCCCATGAGGCACCCTATCATGAAGAGCTTCCTAAGCTACCTGTGCCCAATTGTTACTACACACTCAAGTATATTGCATTTGAGGTTGCAAAGAAGAAATAAGGATTAACTTGGTCCATAAACCATTTGACACAAATATTTGGCTTCTCTGTTTGGAGCTTGATGAATGTTTTAGCTACACTGTGTGTTTAAACTGCCATTTGCAAACATGAGGGGTTCCCTTTCAAGTACCCTGAGAACAATATTTTGTGGGAAAATTTTATGGATGCATCTCATGCAGAATTGGTTGCAAAACATGAAATTTGGGCTACCACATATCCTTATCCAAAGAACGAGGCCTTTAATTATGCTAATGGAGTTGTATATAAATGGAAACACCTTTGGAGATTAGTCACAAGTAAATTTGATCTAGAACCATTACCATATGAGGGTGAAAGCCTCAGTCTGGCTAAGGAGATGAAAGGAAAAGGTCTAGTCTAGGATGCAATTTTCAATGAAAACAAGCTCTTAGATTGAGCATTTGGGAAGGAAGTTTCGCATGCCACTGTTTTGAGTAGATTATTTGATTGTATTACATTTAACATTAATATTTATTTTTCATTCGAATTGGGCTATAGCTAGATCACATAACATATCACATCATTTTTCATCTATACTCTTTCTCCATATGCTCTACTGACTTACGACGTTTCCTTTGCAACATCTGGTGCAAATGCTAGTTTTTATTTATTTTAAAACTAGCCTAGATCCATTTAACTCTGGTTCTATCATGCGCCTATAGGAAGCAAATCCCTTGAGGTGAAAACCTTCTTTTTGGAGTGTAGAACTTTCCTTCTCGACCCATGATGGATATGGAGTTATGATAAATATGAAGTTAGATGAGTTGAGGCCAACAATGTCACATTTTTAGATTATCATTTTATGTATATGTTTGAGATGAATTTCATACTTTAAAATTTACATGTTTATTATTATTGTTTTGATCAAGGAGTTAAAGCAATGACTTTTCAATACAATCTTGGTTGGATTTGGATTTAGATGGGTGAGTTCATAAATTTGAATTTGGTCAAAGCATGTAGGGGTTTTTTTATGCTTTAAGCTATTGTTAAAAAGCTCTGTGGTTTGTATGGCTTTAAATGTTTTTTTGTTTTGTCTTCATTTGGTTGTTGTTACAAATCTTTGTCATGGTTTACAACATGTTTTACTTTTTCTTTCTTAAAAAACTTTGTGGTGGCTTTACATTATTCTTTTGTTGGCTAACCTAGCCATATCATTCTCTTCTTTAATTTAGTCTGTGTTGGATGCCTAACTTGATCATATCGTTCTCTTCTTTAATTCATTCTCTATTGGATGGCTTCAATGGCTTGTATGTTTGTGTTTGGATGCTTTGAGTGGTTTGTATGTTTTTGTATATGGATTTGGATGGCAATTTTTGTGGATGTTACACTTGTGTTGTATTTCTATATGTATATGTAATTGTTTGTTAGTAATTGATTACTTACGGAGAAGAGAGCCAATTTTTTCAATAACTAATTTGTAGTTTACACGAGGATCGATTCTGCACATCTATTTCATTTAATTCTAGGTATCGCAACTTTTGACAACTAATTTAATTCCTATTAGCGTCCCTTAGGTATTATTAAATATATGTTGAAGAGTATTTTTAATAATTTATTGCTTCAAGTTTACTCTTGAAATAATTTTTTCATTTGCAAATGTTTGAAACAATTTATTCCCTTCAAGAATATTTTGATTATTTTTAATCAATAATTATTTTTTGCAAAGTAAAAAAATAATGTATTTTTGAAAAAAAATTAATGAGTGTCCACGTTTACAAATTCTCTAAATTATTTGCTTCTTGAAACAATTATTACATCTCGATTCTCTATAGATCTTAAAAATGGATCTTGAATAGTATTTTCATGAACTCTTTTGAGACACTATTTTTTTTTGAATGTTTACAAATATATCTTTAATTGGAATGGGAAATATTAATGCTTATCCAACCAAAGAAACATTACTAGATATTATAGAAAGTTTATCCATTGTTATTCTAACATAACTTTCCCCATCAACAATTTATTGCATAAAGATGTTGAATTCATTTAGAGTGACAAAAGAAGTGCAACATTTGAGTTAGTTAAGAAAAAATTGGTACCAAAACCTATCATAAGATTTCCCAACTGGTATAAGAAATCCCATGTTCATGTTGAAGCTTCAAACGTAGTTATTAAAGTTGTCTTAGCTCAAAAACAACCATCCTATTGCTTATGTCGGTAGGAAACTCAAAAAAGCATAAAGGAATTATTCTACAATAAAATGGTAAGCCATAGATTTAATTTTTGCTCTGCAACAATTTTGACACTACTTGTTGGCTAATCCATTCATATTCTTCATAGAGCATGAGGTGTTGAAATATTTTGTGAATAAATATGTTCATCATTGTTATCACCTAAAAAGTGATCACCTAGCCATTTTCCACTAGGTTGATCGAAAAACACCATGTCGTATGGGTTTTACAAATTAAAACCCATTTTCACCTTAGAAAATAATTTCATGAACCACTTTTCCTAAATTACTTCCATTTAATTATTACGCATATGAGAATAACACACAAATTTATTTAATTTCATATGTTTCTCATATATTTTACCCGCATGAAAATGACATAGGAATTCATTTAATTGCATGTTGTTTTCATATTTACCCATTTATTGTGAAAATAATTAAAAATATTTTCATCCACTTTTATAGTTTCCATAGGAATAATTAAATAAATCATGATGTATTTATTATTCCTTAATCATTTCACTCTTCTCCTAGGCAATAATTAGTAAATCAATATTTAGTGATTATTTCTAACTAATTTTACCATATTATCGAAGAAATAATTAATAAAATCATTTTGATTTATTAATGAATTCTCTCACTTTTCTTGATTAACTCAATTAATCATTAATTTTTGAGTTATATAAATGAATATTATTGACCATTTATTTAGTCTTTTCCTCTCCCAAAAATAATAAAATACTCATAACATCTAGATCTTGATTTGGTCTACCAAATATTTTATTGTTTGACTATATCAATATTAATCTAGAATTTTTCCCGGATGCGGGTGCCTCTTACGCGTAGCAGCCCAATGGCTCGTCACATGGGCAAGTGTCAGCCCGGACGAGCCACACAGTACCTGGCAGACAGTTTCTTAAGGGTGACGGCGGTCGATCCTCAGTGGAATTTAATTCCAGTCCTTTCAGTCTTAATGGTTCTCCTGCAAATTGGTAAGATGGCGCTTCAAAGGCCAGAAACCTCTGTCATTTTCCCGCATTCGTTCATAGAATTTGGGCACTCAGCGGCAGCTCTGGAAAATCCTCTGGTTCTGTGGGGGACTGCGCAAGGACTTTCCTACTCTTTGGCAAATTGGATAATGCAGCGCGAATGTCTGAGAATGAGCAGCCGTCGTGGAAGCTCAAGGGGTTGAGCTTCTGCTCAGAGGTCGACAATTTCTCCCTCTTCCTCAGTTGAGGTCACTTCGGATCAGCATCGCTCCTCAGGTCGGGCAGCAGGCCGTGGCAGGGCACCTGGGTATGGCGAAATCATGGAATGTGGTCACACAGCGCATCCCGCTGTCAGGTATAGAATTCCCTGCACTTTGGCAAATTCTACATTCATCGTCTCGGTTTCTGTTGAGCATTGTGGTAATTCTAGAGGTCAAGTGGAAGCACTGCAGAGAAACCCTCCTCCGGTTCCAGGGATTGTTCCCACAATTGATATGCAGGTGCCTACTATCGATCTACAACGCCCAATTAAGGAAAGCTCTTCCCCAGACTCTCAGGCTACCCTTGCGGGCCCAAGCGAATTGGCTCAGAGGATCCTGCTCTCTGATTCGAACGACCCCAAGCACTTCAGGGGCAAAGCGGAGGACGAGCCGTATACCACCGACGATGAATAATTCCACCAACAGTTCGCTCTCTGTGTCCGGGAAGGGAAAGTTTATCTCTGTTTTCGCTCATCGTTATCTATATGTGTTTGATTTCAGTCCAGATTTCAAAATCTATGAGTTTTCGCTCAATGCTATCTATATGTTCTATGTGTCGGCCATAAGCAATGTCATGGGTGTTGGCATTATGTTCTCTGGTATGGCTATATGTTACAGATGTTGTACTTGATGGCAATTCCCATGACAAGGCTCTCAATTTATTGAAAAATTAAGAAGGACGCAGGAAATCAGTTCAGAAGGTGCGTACCCGCAGGTACACCATGCAGTAGCCGCGTCCAGAGACGCAGGCCAGCCGTTCAGGAGGTGCGTGCACCCAGTGCACACTTTTCAAGGTCACGTGGGGGTTTCTTGTGTTTTACTCTTGGTATCTAGCCGACGGTATTGTGTTATTATGGTGTCGGCTCGTGGTATTGTTCCATGATTTGAGGAGGAGCTTGCCTATATAAAGCAAAGGAGATCATTTGGTTTGGGATGTCTTTGGTTGAATATCTTATGAGGTTAGATCTGGTCTAGATCTAAAAAGGCGAATCTTTTGAAAGACTGAGATCTCTTTGGCGCATGATCAGATCTGTAGATCTGACTGTTTGGGTTACTCTTAAAGTCTTGAAATCATTCATACCCGAAGGTACGCAGGTTCAGTGAAAGGCAAGTGCGCCGGGACGCAGTGCAGTAAGAAGAGACCTGCGTGGGGACGCAGGGCAGAGCAAGATTCAGGTGCGTTCGGGACGCAGTACAGCAACAGGCGCACTGCGTGGGGACGCGAAGCATAATAAGGATCAGTGCGTCTCTGAGCAAAAAGACGCGGCGCGATAGTATTTCTGGGTGCGTCCTTGAAGCAAAAGAACGCGACGCGATAGTATTTCTAGGTGCGTCCCTGAAGCAAAAGAACGCGGCGCGACAGTGTTTCTGGGTGCGTCCCTGCAGCAACAGGACGCAGTGCAGTTGAAGGAACAGTGCGCGGGCACGCAACGCAGCAAAAGGATCTCTGCGTGTGGACGCAGGGGAGAAGAAGGTTAGCTGCGTCTGGTCGCAGGCCACAGAAGGGAAAACTGCGTCTCTGTCTTAAGATGTTCTGTTGATTGAATTTCTCTGTTGATAAGGTGTTCTGGGTTAGTTCTGTTATTACTGATCTGATAACTGTAGTGGACTGTAACTGTTATGTACTTGATGATCATTTGATGCTTTATGAAAAGAAGTAGGGGGTTGTAGCTCCCTTCCAGGAGAAGACTGGAAAACGAGAGAGAGAGTTGTAGCTCTCTGCAGGTTGCAGCCTGCGTACTGGTAAAGGACTGCACCAGTACAAAATCATTGTAAAAGGAGTTTCTAATTTGAAAGAAGATAGAGACATATTGCAGCAGGTGGTTTTCACCCACATTGGGTTTCCACCTTACATCTTGTGTTCTTTGGTGTGACTATCTGTTTTCTTTGTTCATGCTCATTATTTTATGGTACTGACATGCAAAAATAATTCAAAGATCAAATAAGGAAGATTTATTAAATTGCTAGATAATACTGATTCACCCCCCCTCTCAGTATTATTTCCAACAATTGGTATCAGAGCAGGTCCTTCAGAGAAGCTTGATCGCTTGAAGGTAGATCGTTCATCATGAGCAACTACGAGAGAGAAGCATCAATCAGGCCACCGATTTTTGATGGGACAAACTTCAATTATTGGAAGGTAAGAGTTACTGCATATTTTCAATCTCTTGGTACAGAAGTTTGGGACATTGTAGAAACAGGCTACGCTTTTCCTTCAGCTACTCCTACAGATCCAGCAGAGAAAAAGAAGTATGAAACAAATGCAAAAGCAGTCAGTACTCTGTTAGGATGTATATCCCAAACGGAATTCATGAAGGTAATGCACTACAAATCCGCAAAAGAGATATGGGACAAAATTGTCACAAGCTATGAAGGAGATGAACAGGTAAAGCGTGCTAAACTTCAAACTCTCAGGATTCAGTATGAGACTCTCAAGATGTATAATGATGAAAGTGTGGCTAACTATTTTCTTCGGGTAGATGAGATTGTTAATTGCATGAAAAATTTGGGTGAAGAAATAAGAGAGGCTATAGTGGTTGAAAAGGTTCTAAGATCATTGTCCCCCAAGTTTGAATCTAAAGTATCTGCTATAGAAGAAAAGGAAAATCTACGAATTCTCACTATGTCTCAGCTACATGGAATTCTAACTGCTTATGAAATGAGAAAGGGAGGTCCATCAGACAGAAGAGAAGCTGCTTTCAAGGCATCAGGTAAAGAAGATTATTATGGAGCAAGCCACGTCCCAGAAGAAGAGGAAGAAGAATCAAATTTTGTCAGAAATCTTCAAAGAGGTTCTGGAAGGTTCAGAGGTAAGTTACCTTTTAAATGCTTTGCTTGTGGAAGAGTAGGTCATTATGCTGCAAAATGTCCTTATAAGGATAAAGGAAAGGAACCTGCTAGATGGAACAAGAAACAAAGTGCAAATAAGAAAAGCTACTACACCCATGAAGATAGTGATGATCTATCAAACAGTGATGAAGATGAACAAGGTAATGAATATAAGTTGTTAATGGCACTTGAAGATGATGATTATATGGATGCTGTAGATGTGGATAACCTTTATGATGAAATTACTAGACTCAAGAGATGTATAGAAGAAAAGAACATGATCATTGATACTCTACAATTTCAAATTGATGAAAAGGAAAAACATCTTGAAAAATTAGAAGGTGAAATTGTTGGTCTTAGAAAAGAGATTGAGAAAACAAAAGCTATTAATCTCAAGTTTGTCAAAGGATCTGAAACTTTGGATGAGATTATCAATGTGCAGCGATCTCCTCTAAACAAGACAGGTCTGGGCTATAATGGAGAAACTTCTCAAGCATCCACCTCAAAAAGTTATCTTGATGCAGCAAGAAGAAATGAGCAAAAGCAAAATAAAGATCATCAGGTAAAGCAGGGACGAATTACAAACAGAAACTATCAGGGGCAATCCATCTTAAGGGAGAACAAAAGCTACAACCAGCCACAGGTAAAATCTTCTCAATTTGGTTCAAGAATGGATGACAATAGAAGTTACAATCATTTGGCCGGTAGATTTGATAACCGCAGAAGTTTCTTCAATGGACAATGCTTTTCTTGCCATAACTTTGGTCACAAAGCAGCTCAATGTGTTGCATATAAAACAATCATGACTAGGGAAGCTCAAAAACAAAGAAGTATGACAGGGATTACAAAAAGGACCTATAACAACTTTTCGGTTCTTGAAAATGAAGTTGAATGTTCTATTTGCAATAACTTTGGTCATGAAGACTATGAATGCAGGAGCAGGTTCCAGCAGAAAAAGGAACAAGCCTCAAGCACCAAAACATGGAGAATAAAGGAACCTCAAACAGAAAGATGTGGGATAGCATTTTATGCAGAGGGACAGGAAAATCTATGGTACATTGACAGTGGATGTTCGAAGCATATGACAGGTGATAAAGAAAAACTTGAATCTTATTCTGCTCTAGAAAAGGGAAAGAAAGTCTCTTTTGGAAATGATACTCCTGCAACTATAAAAGGAAAAGGCATTGCTCAGTTAAAAGAAAAGGTCAAGGCTGGAAATGTTTTGTATGTTGATGGATTGAAGCATAATCTTCTAAGTGTCAGCCAGATGTGTGATCAAAGAACCGAGGTTATATTCAGATCGAATGGATGTCTTGTTCGTGATCTTGATACAGGTAAAACAGTGCTCAAAGGCAAAAGAACTCCAAATAATCTGTACATATTTGAAGAAGGACAACAACAATGCTATCTGAGCAAGGATGAAGAGCACTGGTTATGGCATCGAAGGTTGGGACATCTAAGCTTCTCACAAATAAGGAAAGCATGCAAATATCAGGCAGTTCGCGATCTTCCAGATATCAAAATTCCTGACAACACCATATGCAAATCATGTCAGTTTGGAAAACAAACCAGAACTAACTTTCCAGAGAAAGAAGGATCAGCTAGCATGCCTCTTGAGCTAGTACATACAGATACATGTGGTCCATTCAGGAAAAGAACACCTAGAGGAGAGGAATACTTGATATTATTTATTGACGATTTCTCCAGGTTTGTCTGGTTAGGACTTATGAAGCACAAAGATGAAGCATTCGAAAAATTCAAATCCTTCAAAGCCTTGGTTGAAAATGAATCAGGTCACAAAATTAAGTGCCTCAGATCCGACAGAGGTGGGGAATTTACTTCAAATGAATTTTTCGATTTCTGTGATGAACATGGGATAAGGAGAGAATTCTCTACAGCTAGAACTCCTCAGCAAAATGGAGTTGTTGAAAGAATGAACAGAACAATCCAACAAATGGCTCGTGCTATGCTTGATGAATCAGGAACTCCCGCAACTTTCTGGGGTGAAGCTGCACATGCTGCGGTTGTTATTCTCAACAAAACAAATGTCCGGGTGAACAGCACTCAAACTCCTCATGAGCTTTGGAGTGGCAGGACTCCTTCGGTAAAGCACTTCAAAATCTTTGGGAGCAAATGCTATATCAAGAATACTGATGAGCAGCTTGGCAAACTTGAACCTAGGGCAGATGAAGGCATTCTTCTTGGTTACTCTCCATATAGCAAAGCATACAAGTGCTACAATAAAAGACTTGGCAGAATTGTTGACAGCATTGATGTAGTGGTTGATGAGAAGGGATACATTCCTAGGCAAGTCCATCATGAAGACATCGAAGAAGATGAAGGCTACCCTCAAAGACAGAATGATGAAGAAGAAGAACCTCAAGAAGAACCTCAAGAAGAGCCAGAGGAGAAAACAAGAATAGAAGAAAAGACTCCATCCAGATATGTTCAGAAGAATCATCCAGAATCTCAGATTGTGGGGCAGAAAGAAGCAGGTGTACAAACAAGAAGAACAGTTGCAGAAGCCTCAAGCTATTTGGCATTACTCTCCTCTACTGAACCACAAAATGTGAAAGAAGCATGCAAAGATGAATGTTGGGTGAAAGCAATGGATGAAGAACTTGAGCAAATCGAAAAGAACAACACTTGGGAGCTGGTTCCTAGACCAAAAATAAATTGAATGAAAATGGAGAAGTAATTAGAAACAAAGCCAGACTTGTTTGTAAAGGGTATGCGCAGCAAGAAGGAATAGACTTTGAAGAAACCTTTGCTCCTGTTGCAAGACTTGAGGCCATCCGAATGTTCCTTGCTCTCTCAAGTTTTCAAAACTTCAAAGTATTTCAAATGGACGTGAAATCAGCCTTTCTGAATGGAGACTTGGAAGAAGAAGTGTACATTGAACAGCCAGATGGGTTCATTCTTGGAAATGATCCAAATCTTGTATGCAGATTGAAAAAGGCTCTCTATGGTCTCAAACAAGCTCCAAGGGCTTGGTACTACCGTTTGGACAAATATCTTCATCAACAAGGTTTTTCAAAAGGTTCAGCAGATAGCAATCTTTATATAAAAGCTGAAAATGACAAATTGCTAATACTTGTTGTGTATGTAGATGACATTATTTTTGGCAGCAATGAAGAAGCTATGAGTCAAAGCTTTGCCTCGGTCATGCAGAAAGAATTTGAAATGTCCTTGCTAGGAGAACTGACATATTTCCTTGGTTTGCAAATCCAACAAAAAGAAGGAGGAATCTTCTTATCTCAAACCAAGTATCTCAAACAGATTTTGAAGAAATATGGCATGGAAGATGCAAAACCAGTATGTACACCCATGGTCACAGGATGTAGTCTCAGTGCAAATGATGAATCTGCAGCAGTACATCAACCAACCTACAGATCTATGATTGGAAGTTTATTATATTTGACAGGTACCCGACCGGACATCATGCATGCAGTTGGAATAGTTGGAAGATTTCAGGCAAATCCGAAGGAGACTCATCTTCAGGCAGTGAAGAGAATTTTCAAATATCTTCAAGGGACTCAAAATTATGGCTTATGGTATCCTAGAGATACGGATCTTACACTTCATGCTTATACAGATGCAGATTGGGCCGGAAGCGTGGATGACAGGAAAAGCACAAGTGGTGGTGCGTTCTTTATGGGTTCCAGACTGGTATCTTGGTTCAGCAAGAAACAGAGTTCGATTGCCTTGTCTACAGCTGAAGCGGAATATGTTGCTGCTGCATCTTGTTGCACTCAACTTCTTTGGATGATGCAGACTTTGCAGGATTTTCAAATCACTTGTACACCACCTATCCCCATCTTATGTGATAACACAAGTGCAATCAGCATCTCAAAAAATCCGGTTATGCATTCAAAAACCAAGCACATACCAATCAAGTATCATTTTCTCCGGGAACAAGTGCTTGAACAGAAGGTCAAGTTGGAGTATGTTCCTTCTAAGGAACAAATTGCTGATATTCTCACCAAACCATTGCCCAGGGACACTTTTGAATACCTCAGGCAAAAGCTGGGGGTTGTTGATGCATCATCTTATTGTTGAATCTTTTCTGATTGATGGTACAGGTTCAGGGGGAGCATATAATGCATTGTTGGCATTATGGAGGATGGTCAGAAGGAGATCTTGGAAATAGCTGCAATATGTCTCTATCTCTTTCATGGTGGATTATGGTTCTTTGTTACAGATCTGGTTCTTTTTCAAGGGGAGCATGATCTTAGGGGGAGCATACCCCTTTGCCCTTGATGTCAAAGGGGGAGAATGAAGCTGAAGATTGTAAGGTTGCCATCAAGTCCAAAGGGGGAGATTGTTGGCATTATGTTCTTTGGTATGGCTATATGTTACAGATGTTGTACTTGATGGCAACTCCCATGACAAGGCTCTCAATTTATTGAAAAATTAAGAAGGACGCAGGAAATCAGTTCAGAAGGTGCGTACCCGCAGGTACACCATGCAGTAGCCGCGTCCAGAGACGCAGGCCAGCCGTTCAGGAGGTGCGTCCACCCAGTGCACACTTTTCAAGGTCACGTGGGGGTTTCTTGTGTTTTACTCTTGGTATCTAGCCGACGGTATTGTGTTATTATGGTGTCGGCTCGTGGTATTGTTCCATGATTTGAGGAGGAGCTTGCCTATATAAAGCAAAGGAGATCATTTGGTTTGGTATGTCTTTGGTTGAATATCTTATGAGGTTAGATCTGGTCTAGATCTAAAAAGGCGAATCTTCTGAAAGACTGAGATCTCTTTGGCGCATGATCAGATCTGTAGATCTGACTGTTTGGGTTACTCTTAAAGTCTTGAAATCATTCATACCCGAAGGTACGCAGGTTCAGTGAAAGGCAAGTGCGCTGGGACGCAGTGCAGTAAGAAGAGACCTGCGTGGGGACGCAGGGCAGAGCAAGATTCAGGTGCGTTCGGGACGCAGTACAGCAACAGGCGCACTGCGTGGGGACGCGAAGCATAATAAGGATCAGGTGCGTCTCTGAGCAAAAAGACGCGGCGCGATAGTATTTCTGGGTGCGTCCCTGAAGCAAAAGAATGCGGCGCGATAGTATTTCTGGGTGCGTCCCTGAAGCAAAAGAACGCGGCGCGACAGTGTTTCTGGGTGCGTCCCTGCAGCAACAGGACGCAGTGCAGTTGAAGGAACAGTGCGCGGGCACGCAGCGCAGCAGAAGGATCTCTGCGTGTGGACGCAGGGGAGAAGAAGGTTAGCTGCGTCTGGTCGCAGGCCACAGAAGGGAAAACTGCGTCTCTGTCTTAAGATGTTCTGTTGATTGAATTTCTCTGTTGATAAGGTGTTCTGGGTTAGTTCTGTTATTACTGATCTGATAACTGTAGTGGACTGTAACTGTTATGTACTTGATGATCATTTGATGCTTTATGAAAAGAAGTAGGGGGTTGTAGCTCCCTTCCAGGAGAAGACTGGAAAACGAGAGAGAGAGTTGTAGCTCTCTGCAGGTTGCAGCCTGCGTACTGGTAAAGGACTGCACCAGTACAAAATCATTGTAAAAGGAGTTTCTAATTTGAAAGAAGATAGAGACATATTGCAGCAGGTGGTTTTCACCCACATTGGGTTTCCACCTTACATCTTGTGTTCTTTGGTGTGACTATCTGTTTTCTTTGTTCATGCTCATTATTTTATGGTACTGACATGCAAAAATAATTCAAAGATCAAATAAGGAAGATTTATTAAATTGCTAGATAATACTGATTCACCCCCCCTCTCAGTATTATTTCCAACAATGGGTCGTATTGTTTGCCTGCCATCACCCCAATTTTTGTACCTGTTCAATTTTTGATATGTCTAAACTTGGGCAAACTGTCAATCACTCGACAGGCTTTACAGGGCTAAGACCCTGTTGTAATACTGATGTAATTTTTGACTTTTTGTAATATAATAGATTAGCCTGATTCAGAAAAAAAAAAATATTAATCTAGAATTTTATTATATATAGAGAGGTTTTCATTCATGATTTATCACATGATCACCTCTCATCGTGGAACTTCTAATCCTAGACCTTTTGAGCTCCCCATCTGAGCTCATCCTCATCCTTTTCCCACTCATATCAACAGGAAGAAGAAATTCATAGCAACATATAATGAAGGGAGTAAAAATCCCTCCCATAGAGGAGCAATTAACATCTTGAACTTTCACTTCTTCCTTTTCTATAGGTGTACTACATATTTGAAATAAATAAATTTTTTATCTTTCATTAGGTTTGTTGTTATCTTTAACGTATATGTTTCATAGTCTAATTTTTGTTGCAGAATTTTTCTAACCATTTTATGCAAATGTGAAGACTTATGTTTCACATTGTCATCTAGGGTTTTATCACTTTTTATTGTTGTTAGCTTAACTAATTCACTAGTAGTAAGAAATCAAATTTTCCTTCACTTGCTCATAAATCTATAGATATCAAATGACAACTCCACCATTGCTTTTCTCTTACTACATTCATCACTTCTTCCCATTAGAAGATAACTAATACACAACAAACGATAAATATACACATCATGCATAACCATATTATGTACCAGTGTTTAGAATCAACCATTTTTATTACACTTGTCATGTCCATAGAACGTTGCATATGCATCCAACAAGGGGGAATCATTCCCACATTTTCATACCTAATTAGTTCCCCTCATCATTATATGTTGGGGGGGAGTATCTGATGCTTGGGGGCATGATGGACCCCCTGGGCACCTTCTCACTTAATTATTATCCACTCTTAGCCTAGGCCCTAAAGGTCTAGGTAAGCTTGATTATCCTTTCATTTTTTGGGTACTTTGTCCTACTGAACTCTCTGGCGGGCTATTTACACTTCACATATAATAGATGATTGATACCATATACTAAAACTATATACTCTATGTGATGCCACACTTACCATTCAATCCCAATGTTTGACTTAGTGGGAGAGGATGATGTTATACCTCCTCTAGTAGTTCATTCTTGTACTATTTTCTTACCTTGATTCTTCACCAAGAACCATCCTTCCAAGAAACATTAATTCCATTTTTAGAAAAGTAAGGCTACCTACCTAAAAGTCGTAGATCCCCATTCCCATAGTATTTTTGTCTGTTGTGAGCTCACTAATATCTATGGGCTTCTCCTCCTCTTCCACTTCTCAAATATACACTAATGAATTGGAATTGGAGAGAAATCCCTTTATTAATGGAAACTCCACCATTTTTCCATTCGCCATTATTGTCTCATACTAGCTCCATTTGACTAACCATTAACATAGTTAGATCGCTCTTTCCAAGCTCTATAATGGGTATGACTTAGTTTTTGGTGGTTTCAAACTTCATCTGGAACCCATTTTTTCCACCAAGCCTCAAATCATTTTCTGTTTAAATTGAATCTCTTCATATTTGTTTCTTGTACTCTAACACAACTTTGTCTTTACATCTGTTGAGTCATGTGTCTATTTTTGTTATGAGTAACCACAATAAATTCATGCTTTTTAGGGTCTCCTTTGGGCCTATTCCTTATAGCATTTTGTATATCAATAAAATCATTTTGTTCATTGCATTTTCTTATCATTCCACAGATATCGCCTTAGGCCCCCCACACTTTAGTAGGTGGATCAACCCATCCATATCTTGCATTTTCCACTAATCATGTGTTAGAGCTTACCTCACATGGGCGCTTTTGCACCATTACCCCTTTGCATTTTGGTGCCCATGTCGTTTGATCCCCTTCAAATTGGGAGTCTATTTTATTTTCATAATGGGAGCTAACATCCTCTACATTTCTCAATTTACGATCACAACTCATGTCCCCCCATATTCCCAACTATTGTAACCTCTTGTTTTATCACAAGAGGACATTGTACAACTTTTACTTGGTTTGGATTGTAGCAGCACCATTGAGTCTCCCTTATTCAGAGCATCAGATATGATTCACCATTATGTACCATGGAATCTATTCAAAACCATATTGAGTCTTGCTTTAGTACATCAGCACCTCCATGTGTCATACCCATCTCGCATTGTTGAGATTTGACCTGCAAATGTCCTAATTTGTATTTGAAACACTTTCATTTGAGTAATTGACCATCCCCTTGATAAATTTTTCATTTGATGCCACTTCAACCTTACACATTATGTACTGACAAGGGAAGTCATAATCGCACCAACTACAAGGAAAAGACCCTCTAGTAAAGGTTTTTTTGGAAGCCCCCATAAAAATAGCCCATAAATCCCTTTGTAGTGGAGTTCGCTAGCGGATTTGGGCAGACAGATGTTTTAGCAGATGTTTTCTAATGGTGCATATATAATACACTAAAACATTAGTTCTTTAATATAAATATATGCATCGATGCTTAATAACATATGGGGCACCATGGTAGAGTTATTTTTTATAGAAATAAAAAATAATTGTGTGCTAAGTAAATAAGGTGCACCAGTGCATATACTACTCGATAGCACCAGAAAAGGGTTAAATTTTAAAAACTATTGGTTGTAAAACTAATTTTGCCTATTTTGATTCTCTACTCTCATGATGCCCTAGTGCTAAACCAATATACAAACACCTCGGTGCATAAACATTATGGTGCACCATTGTGGGATTTTTAATTTAAAAATAATTGTGCATATTATATTATACACACCGGTGTCATTAATTGAAATGAAGTCCTTAGTTCTTAAAATAAAATGGTGCACCATTTCAGGGTAATTTTTTATACAAATAAAAACAATGGTGCACTATGCTTATAATGCACATCAGTGTTATTCCCATTTATGAAAGCCCGAGTGTGTTAACAACATGGTGCACATGGAAGAGTTTTTAATTTACAATTGGTGGTGTGCTTGATCCAAGTGGATGTTGGTGACCACCCGCCTATTCCACTTAGACCCCCACCATTGTCTCTTTCAATTTTTTAGTTTCCTTAATTGTAGCACAATTTACTATTTTTGGCACTTTTTCAGGTCCTAAACGATGTCTTTTTGGAAAATCGAGGACAACAAGGGCCAACATAGGAGAAATGTTGGCCACTTGAAATTTGTAGTCCTCAAATAGATAATTCTAACGAGATATTGTGCAGGTCAAACAAATGTCGTATGCCAAAGTTCTGACCCCAGGAAGTTGACGTACCAATTTACCCAAACAGGGCCCATAGTTTTGGTGCTTCATCTCCTAGGGTTAGTTTTTTGGATGTTTAGGGTTTTACATTGTTTCTCAATAATAAATAGGCTTTCCAGTCTCATTGTCACGTAGTTCAAAGGCATGTAGCTGCCACATCTCTTCTCAGAGATAAGCTACCATCGCCCGAACTAGTCTTATTTCCATTCTGTTTGTAAGCATATTCCAGTATTTGAGATTAATCAAATGAAGTGTTATTTCTACTGCTTCTATGTATTTATGGTTATATTTGTATTTTTTGTGTTGTTGTTTATGTTCGGATCAGTGGTATCATACCAATTTTCTCTTTCTTTGTTTTTCTTTTTATGTCCCCATTGAGGTCGGGATATAAGGAGTTAGGGCTCAAACTGGTTGAATATTTACAAGACAAGCCTCATAAATCCTGATGGCCTCCCATAACAGAAGATAAGAAATACGAGGGGACAGGAGATCCTTTCAAAATCTTTCTCGAAGAATCCTGCGAGTGACAGAGGAATGCGATGATGGACAACTTTCCCCAGATCCTTCAGCGGCTACCCAAGGGCGATGCATCTCCTTCCAACAACTACTCTAGAAGCACCACACCCTTTAAGGTACAAGTTAACTTTGACATCGCCATATTTGAGGGTCAGATAGATGCAAACATCGTAGATAAATGGTTAAATTTGCTAGAAGGATAATTTTATGTTCATGATTTTTCTAGCTGGAAAAATATTACTTTTACACTTCTCAAAGTCACCCCTGATGTCAAGGACTGGTGTGAAACCTACTATGAGAAGAAGGATGAAAGTACACCCTCACTGTTTTTGGCCACACCCACATGTGATTCATTCTGGGACGCCATCAAGGAGTACTACTACCTTGTCTGGAGTTATGAGGATAAATACATAAAGTGGACCAAGCCGCAGCAAGGAAGGGACCAAGATGTGCCAGAATTTACCAATGTTTTTCATACCCTTTGCACGAAGTTGGGTATCAATGATTTTGAGAAAAATTTTGTACTCAAGTATTATGACTGCTTAGATAGGTACATCCAGGATGAGATGGAGTTCTTGGACATATCCTTTCTTGGCACAACGTACCAATACGCTATCAAAATTGAGAAGAAGTTTAAACTGAAAAAGTGAGACTTTGGATTTGTGAATTTGAAGCAAGGGAAAGGCACCCCCAAACTGTAGAGAAAAGGGTAGAGCCAAGGTGGGGTGACCTAGGATAACCTGTCGAATCTGCAATCAAAGAACACCACCACGAAGACAAAGAAGGACACATGAAAGTGGTGTGAGTTCCATAGGAGCCCCACTCACAACACAAGTGATTGTTGGGCCAAACAGTCATTGATGGTCGAGTTGAAGGATTCTGAGTCAAATGCATGTTCTGTATCTGAGTCAAAACCTGACAAGGAGAATGACAAAGGGAAGTAGATCATTGATGCAGAGCCTAGTGCCACTGTGGCCACCACCAAGATCAAGAAGATTGAGCTTGAAGATCCAGAGGAGGAGGAATGTCTATTCCACTCATAGATATGGGTGAAGGGTTCTCTGCTGCAATTAATTGCCGACATCAGGATCTAAAATAACCTCACTTTAAAAGAGTTCGTGAAGTTGTTGGGCCTATTGACTACAACACATTCACAATTGTACACCATCAGGTGGATTTACTAAGGATAAGATCTTCCATCAGCTAGCAATGTCGCCTTCCTGACGACATCAAGCGCTTACAGATGAGGTATTGTGTGATGTTGCTCCTCTTGAAGCTTTTGATGTATTATTAGGACAACCATACTTGTAGAAGTGACATGATGTCTATGAGTCTATACCCGGCTCTGTTGTTATTTCTTTAGGTAGTAAGTTATACAGGATACCAAAGGTAGCCCCATATACCACCATCTCTTTGATCTCTGCTAAGCACTGCAGTAAGATCATCTCACAAATTGGGAAATTTGTTTTCTTTCTAATTTTCTATCAAAGAAAGGGGAAGATCATAGCCACAACCATGGCCCTCTGGAAGGGTTCCTCCATGACACAGAAGTAGGTGGATACGGTCATGGAAGAATATAAGGGAATCTTCTCCTCACCCACAGGGGTACTCTTGCATTGTCAGGTCAAGCATTCGATCGATATGACTCACGAAGCACGTCTACCCAATGGGCCGATATATCGTCACTCCATTCTAGAAAATGAAGAGATCAAGTGGAAAATCTAATAGTTTCTCTAAAATGGCACATTCGACCAAGTTCCTCACCTTGTGGGAGCTCGATTGTACTTGTACAGAAGAAGGATGGGACCTGGAGGGTCTGGATCGATTATCAGGCACTAAAAATAGTCACTGTCAGGAATAGGTATATAATCCCATGGATTGATGACCTTCTGGACCAACTCAACGAGGCTAAGTATTTCATCAAGATCGATCTAAAGTCTCGCTATCACTAGGTTCCAATAGGCCCACAGAGGTATGGAAGATAACCTTCAAATAGGCCTTTTTAAATGGTTGGTTATGCCCTTTGGGTTGACAAATGCTCCTGCTACTTTTATGAGGCTAATGGATGACATCTTGTGGCCCTCCACCAACTCATTCATGGTTTTTTATCTGGACTACATCCTCATCTTCAACAAGTAATTGGAAGAACACTTGCAACACATTTGGTACGTCCTTCAAACCCTTCGACAACACAAATTGTGTGCCAACATGGAGAAATGTACCTTTGGCATGAGCCAGGTCCAATATTTAGGTTACATCATATATGAGTGTGGCGTTTATGTCTATCCGATTAAGATCTAACTCATTCAGGATTGGCCAGCCTCGACCACTCTAATAGAGCTTCATATATTTTTGGGCCTTGCAAATTTTTAATGGAGGTTCATGTTGGGATTCTCCCATATCACTTGACCTTTGATCCATATTACTAAGGGAAGGGCAAATAAAAAATTTCTAGTCTATGTCTCAACAGAAGGCATTCGTTGAGTTGAAGCACTTACTCCACTTTGCACCGATAATGACACTATCATATTTGAAACAACCATTTGAAATCGAGATAGACGCCTCAGACTATGCTATTGGTGCAGTCCTCACCCAACACGGGCATATAGTGGCCTATCATGGTGAGACACTTTATGATACAATTACGAAGTACCCCACCTATGATAAAAATATGTATTCCATCGTGCATGCTTGCCAGAAATGGAATCATTACATTAGATGGAAGGAGACAGTCATCGAAACTGATTACTGACCTCTTCAATTTATACAGACACAAGGGAAGTTGCAGAACGATCACCATCGGAAGTGGTCTACATATATGGAACAATTCCATGAAAATGAAATACAACAAGGGAAACACCAATAGTGTTGCAGATTGCCTCAGCTGGCCCCCATTTGCAGCATTGACTATTATTCTCAAATCGTGTGGCCACGAGACCTCTAGATGGCTACAACTATACAAAAATGATCCAGAGTTCACCTCCACATACCAGATGCTAGTCAATGGAAAGAAATTCCCTCATTTCCACCTCCAAGCCGCATTATTATGCTACGTTGACCACCTTTGTGTTCTTTCAAGTGAGCATGCTAGGATGATTTGGGAGGCACATTACAGTCGAGTCATAGGACACTTTGGTGTGGAGAAAATTGTGACTATACTACAAAAGTACTTTTATTGGCCCAAACTCTGACTAGATGTTGGGAAATATATCAGATCCTGCACTCTATATGCCATCACCAAGCCAACCATCAAGAAGCAAGGCTTGTACACTCCTCTGCCTCTCCCAACTAGTTGTGGGAGTCCATCTCCATGGACTATATGTCTGACCTCCTACCAAGCATGGTAATGATTATGTATTCGTGGTCATCGATAGATTTTCTAAGATGGCTATATTGGCGGCCAGCAAAAAGAGTATCACAGCAGAGGAAACTGCCAAACTCTTCTTTGAACGAGTATGAGTACATGTTGGGATCCCGTAGACCATTATAATAGATCAGGATAGCAGGTTCCTGAGCACATTATGGTCAAGCCTCTAGACACTATTTGACACCAATCTCTCCAAGTCGACTGCCTTCCATCTCCAGACTGATCGCAAGACGGAGTTCATCAATAGGTTGACAGTGTACATACTCGCATGTACAACTCCAAGAATCCATGAACCTGGGATGAGAGACTTCCCTATGTGCAACACAGTTATAATAGATCTCTCCATAGCTCAACTTGTTGCGGTACCTTTCAAGTGGGTCTAGGATTTCAACCACTATGTTTGATTGATGTTGCCATGCCTCATGTGACTACATAGACAAAATCCAAACATGTATTGTCTGAGGTTGTCAAAGTGAATAGATTTATTGAACACATCCAACACATCCACCAATAGTTTCACAACATCTTGGATAAGTCAAATGCAAAGTACGAGAAGTGACATGATTAACATCGAGAACCACACAAGTTTTAGGTGGGCGATAAAGTTTGGTTCATTTGCAGAAAGAATTCATTACCAGAGCCCATCGAAAGCTCAGACCACTCTGATATGGTCCTTACACCATTAGAAAGGTTGAGGGAGATAATTCTTTTGAGATCAGCATTCTACGTTCCTTGGCAGGGAAAATTTTAAGAACCCCCCCAAATTTACATGTATAATAAATGGGCGAATCTCCATGGTATATAGGAAAAATGGAAGGCGATTTTATCAATAATATGATATGTATATATAATTTTTTGGCGAATCTCTCACCAGGCATGGCGAATATTTTACTCAATTATAAAATCTTGTGTTTATTGAATACACAAATGAAATCATTGCATTTCTTTAAAATATCTTTTGAAATCAAAATTACCAAAATTACATATCAATAACCTAGTGAGTGTAGGATAAAATTCACTCGTGCCATTCACAGAAAGCATGAGAAAAAACCTAATACTATATATAAAACCAAGAAAAATTCAAATTCATCACTTCTAGGGACCTCGTAACCACCCTGCCAATACACAGGTATGTTCCTATTTGCAATTAGAAAAATTACCCAAATTACAATCTATTTACTCCAGCATATGTTGGAAAGTTATAGAAGGATGACTAGTGCAATCAATCCATTCCTTTTAGCCCTGGATTTGTTTCAGTTTAAAATAAAAGTATACAAATATACTTGTCCAATGTCTATGTTTTAACCATTCAACTTAAGATTTTTTTACAATATAATTTCCTAAGTCTATTTAATATCTTCATTATCATAAAAACCAACCTATATCCATTTTAACTCCACATCTACCACTCTTAGGGGGATGAAATCTATTTATCCCTCTGAGCACTTGGTAGACCCAGAATTAGGATGGATCTAAGATGATAGAATTCCCACTTTAAATAGTCTATTCTCACATGAATACCATGGTATTACCATGGGTCAATACCATGGGTTATCATAGACCTGGAGCTTAAAAATTACTATTAGTAATTTATAAAAATTAATAAAATTAATAGTTGATTTTTATTTTAACCAAGCTAAAATGTTTAACATACATTAAATTACAACATCCATTTTTACTCTTGATCAGATCAAATATTTTTTCACTCTATGCTAGTTTGCATATCACGATATTTGATACCTATCGGGGGTTAGTAGATCTAGAGTAAAGATGGATCTATGCTGGTTTAATTCCCCCATTTAAATAGGCTACATTCCAGGTGAATACCATGGGTCAATACCATGTGCCATTTTGGTGAATACCATGGGTCAATACCATGTGCCATTTTTATTTTTACTAATACTAATATTAGGGTCAATAATTTTTTTTTGCATGGTATTAATAACAATCTAGTCCATGGTATTTGTCCCATAGTATTTTGCCCATAGGTTTCACCTAAATATAACACATTTTTTGAGTGTTCGTAAATATAAGGTGACTTATGCAGTAAATATAAAAAAATGTTTTATTTGTTTACCATACCTCTCGTTTATTTATATTTTTATTAATTTACCATACCTCTTTTACAAATATGGTATTTGGCCCATAGGATTCACTTAAATAAAACCTCTTTCTTGAGCCTTCATAAATAGAACGAGGGTTATGGACTAAATATAAAAATAGGTTTTATTTATTTACCATGCATCTAGTTTATTTATATTTTTATTTATTTACCATACCTTTTGAGTAAGTATAAAAAGACATTTTATTTTATTTACCATACCTCCACTTTACTTATTTTTTTATTTGTTTACACCCTTGCATGTATATAAGGTGACTTATGGAGTAAATATAAAAAATGTTTTATTTATTTACCATACCTCTCATTTATTTATAATTTTATTAATTTATCGTACCTCTTTTATAAATATGGTATTTGGGCCTTTGGCCCATAGGATTCACTTAAATAAAACCTATTCTTGAAAATAGGCGAATGGATTCACTTAAATAAAACCTATTCTTGAAAATGGGCGAATGGATTCACTTAAATAAAACCTATTCTTGAAAATGGGTGAATGGAAGGTTGTAACTCCTAATTTCAAGGGCTAAATTTACCTTTTTTACCCTCTCCCTTAAAATAAGGTGGGCTATTTGAGGTGATTTGTAAAAATGTACTATGATACAAAATATTCGCCCACTAAAAATTTAAAACCCCTTAATTTCGCCAAAGGGCGAACATTCGCCCCTAAAATTTTCTATGTTCCTTGGTCTGCACCTAATGGTCAATGTGGATCGCCTTTGACCATACTTCCCATCATTGTTGGACACATCATACATTGCAAAACAACTCACACCGACAGAGTTAAACACAGACTGCATGGAACAGGCCACAAATGATCGGATTATGGACAGATGGGTCAAGAACACTCACTAGTAGAAGATCCAACTATATCGGGTCGTCAAAGCTGGCAAACTCTTGCACCAAGGCAAATGGCTCACCAGGGACCAAGTTTAGTAGAAGTTACCCCATCTCATGGAGGCACTCAATGCAATGGGGACCATTACTTCCTAAGGGGGGGGGGGGTGAATGAGCCAGGTGGATGTTGGTGTCCACCCGTCTATTCCACTATGACCCCCGCCACTGTCTCTTTTAGGTTTTCAATTTCCTTAATTGTAGCACAATTTTTTTTTTTTTGCATTTTTTCGGGTCTTGAACTTCCAGAGATGTTTTGAGGCCTTAAACAACATTTTTTTTGGGAAAAATGGCATCAATAAGGTACTTAAACCATCATGGCCACTCGAAATTTGTAGTCCTTGGATAGATATTTCTAACTAGGTATTGTGCATGTCAAATGGAGATCGTACGCCAAAGTTCCAACCCCTAGAAGTTGATGTACCAATTTACCCAAACATGCCCATAATTTTGGCTCTCCATCTCTTAGGTTTAGGTTTTTTGATGTGTATGGTTTTTCATTGCTTCTCAATAATAAATAGGCATTTGAGCCTCATTGTAACACATTTCAAAGGTATCTAGCTGCCACATCTCTTCTCAGAGATAAGCTACCATCACTTGAGCTAGTCTTATTTCCATTCTATTTGTAAGCATATTTCAGTATTTGATATTAATGAAATGAAGTGTTATTTCTGCTGCATCTCTTTATTTATGGTTATATATGTAATTTTTTGTGTGCTTATTTAAGTTCGGATTAGTGCTTCACATAAAATAAGCATCGATGCAGTCAATAAAACTATATGCCCAGTAACACATAATAATGCACCATGGCAGGGTTATTCTTAAATTATAATTTATATGGGTTAAAAAAATTATAATTTATACCTTGTGGTTGCTATATGTATGCATTTTAAAAATAATTCCTTATCATGTACCCTTATTTCTTATTATTACGAAACTTTTGTATGATATATTCTTGTTAGCATTACGCTAAATATTGATTGAAAACTATTTATATAAAAAACTCAAATCCTAAAAAATTTTGACTGCACACTTTTCTAAATTTCAAATCACTTTAGATTTTATGGTCTGACATGTAAATGGTTAATCAATTTGGAATCCTAGAATATTATTGTGAGATTGGAAACAATGTCATCTAAAATTGAAAATGTTATTGAATTTCACCATAATCATATTCAAATTGTAGTGGAATCTCATTGTGAAGCCAGAGATGACATCCTCTAAATTCAAAAAGACGTTGAATCACGTACTCTAAGTATTTGACAATTTTTTTTCCAATGATTTTATTTTAAATTTGTGAGGAAATTGTCTAAATTGTAATTGGGTATAATTTGAGTGTTTTCGAAGGTGTGAAATACTTCTTATATATTAAAATTATATGAAAAGACATAATTTTATTGTAACTTTTATTTTTAAAATTAAAAATTAGAAATCAAATACCTAAATTGGGCAAATACACAAATCTAAATAATATTTGATATACCATTTGATAGCACTGGAAAAGGTTAAAATTTAAAAAAATGTCGGTTGTAAAATTCATTTTGACCTTTTTGGTGCTATATTCATTACTCACATAAAGCAGTAGTGCTTTCTCATTCTACAAAAGCCTTGTTGCATAAAAGCATGGTGCACTAGGGTAAGGTTTTTAATTTAAAAAATAGTGGTTCGCTACTCATATAATGAGAATTGGTGAAATAAATATAATTGTACGTCTTGGTGCTTAATAGACAGTGGTGCACCATTCGACTGTTATTTTTTTAAACAAAAAATAATGGTGCTCTCAATAATTCTGGAGCACATTTGCATATACTTATCGATAACACCAGACTAGTGTAAATTTTAAAAAATGTCGATCGTATAATTCATTTTCACCATTCCGATGCTATACTCCCGATGTGACATTTTAGGAATGCCCCATTATTTATACAACATGGTGCACCATTGTAGGTATTTTAATTTAAAAATAGTGGTGCGCTAAGTGAAACTGGAGCACCAGTGCATATACTGCTCGATAGCACCTCAAAAGGGTTTGATTTAAAATAAATGAGTCGTAAAATTCATTTTTTCCATTTTGGTGTTATACTCCCACAAAGCGTTGACATTATTCTTGTTTTAAAATGCCACGATGCATAAATAACATGGTGCAATGCAGTAGGGTTTTTAATTTAAAAAATCATAGTGCGGTTAATAAATAGTCTACCTCGGTGTGGTTACTTTAGCACACCAAAATAGGGTTAAATAAAAAAAAATTACCAACTGTAAAATTAAATTTTACCATTTGTAATGTTATAGAGCTCTCAAGCACTAGCAGAACCTTTGCCTCTATGAAGCACCTTGCCATTGGTGCTTCCCTTGTTGGCCATCCTTTTGTCTATTGCTCACTACGTGTCTTTCGACTTTTGTGAAACGGTGCTAAAATTTGTTTTTTTTTTTTTTTTTTTTTCTACTTGGAATCCATGCCTCCTCGATGAGAAAATGTCAAGGTAATGCCTATGTTTCTCCCTAAGTTAAGTTTTTATCCTAGTAGAATTAAAACTTAAGTTAAAAAATTCATTATTTTTAATTTTTTTTTCCTTCTCGGTGGGTCCAAAACATTTGGCTCGCACCATTCATGATGCACCCTGTTTTTTTTTTTTTTTTTTTTTTCTGGATAAAGACAATTCTATTAAAAAAGATAAAAATATTTACTGAGAGGATTAAACCTCTGAGGGGGTCGTAGCCTGCCCATCACCAAAGAGACTTATGCAAATAGCAAACTTCAGTCCTTTTACATAATTGAGAGCTTTTGAAGCAAGAATTGAAGTGAGCTTGAGAGACAAAAAACTAGACTGTCCTATAGTTGATCTATGCTTCAGAGGTAGTTGATCACTTACAGAAAGACTATCATTTAACGCTGCTATTACAAAAAGATCCAAAACCAGACTTTTGATCTGAAGACAATTCATGCTGATATCAAAAAGAAGCCTGAGACATGCACAGAAAGGACAAAAAAAGAACCATGGAAACATAACTTGAGTACCAAAAATCAGAAGAGGGACTGCTGTCATGGCATTTTAAGCCAGAAGTCTTTAATCTTGTGGAGGAGAGCTTGTCGTGTCCACGTTTGCCTGGTTGGGGCAGCCAATCTAGGTCACCATTTCATTATCTTCAGCTCCCATCATACTGCCTTCTGGGGGAATAACAAGATTCAGAACGCTTCCAGAAAAGCACACTCATTCACAAGCAAGAATTTGCTCTTGTGGAGAAGCTGACTAGGGTTGAGGGGCTTCCTGAAGTCCATCCTCATTCTGCTTGGAATTGTCATTGAGGACTACTCCAGCCATGTCACCCTGAAATTCGCTCGTATCCTGAGACTGAGACTGAGCCCTGGAGATGTCATCCGAGCTCGTAAGCTCATCTTCCTCCTCCGAGAAAATTACAGTGATAGTGGCTGAGATTAAAGGCTTATTGAGCCTACTTCTGAACCTGAAACGGGTAGTTTGAAAGGAAATATTCAGAGAGGGCCGAGAATGATCAGAAGGCGGAGAGGATGGAGAGGCAGAGGCTAAAGGAGTGATGCTCTGAGGGGTAGAGCCACCACGACGCCGAGAAACGCCACGAGTACCAGAATTGCTTCCACGACGGGGGACGCCGTGACATCGAGCCATTGCAGGGTGTGCAGGCAGCTTAGGTAAATAGGATGACCAGAACTGGAGGCAAGGCGACCAAACATAGGCGGAATAAACCAAGTTAAGAGACCAGACACAGGCGGAATAAACCAGGTTAAGAAACCAGACACAGGCAGAATAAACCAAGTTAAGAAACCAGAGGGGCTTCCATACACCCTGAACAGAGCATGGGTGCGGAAAGAATAATGAGCAGAGGAAGACAGGATTGCAAATTTCAGCTGCAAACACTAGAGAGCACGCCATGGTTAAATCACTTGGCTGGGGATCTCGAACCGGATGAACATTTAATGCTATAACCAGAGCCTTAATTCCACAATCTTCTCCTTTCATATCGACTGATAACGAAGTGTGTGGACTGCCGGATCCGTCCAAGTGTTTGGACAGCTTCCGCGTTTGCATGCAGTGTGATTAACAGGCAGTAATTTCACCCGCATCCGGGGATGCACCCTGTTAATTTACACGGTGCACCGCAAAACAATGTGAAACGTTGATGCACTATTAGTGGTCTGGTGCATTGGGTAAATTTAAATGCATCGGGTTGTTAAATTCCACAACGCACGACTTTAAAAAGTATAATTTTTACAGTCATGCATCTCGTAAAATTAACTTCCCAGTGCATCTAAATTTTTCCAATGCACCACACAATCGTTAAACCTGAACAAGCAACTTAATTTTTTTTTTTTGTTTACTTGGAAACGATGCCTCCCGATGACCAAATGTCTAGGTAATTTCTATGTTTCTCCCTAACTTAATTTTTTAGCAGAGTAGAATTGAAAATTAAGTTAAAAAATACATTTCTTTTGAAAAATAAATATTCACGGTGCATTCAAATCATTTTGCTTGCACCATTCATGGTGAACCATGTAAATTTATAGGTTACACTGTAAATATGTGTGTAATGTTAACGCACTGTTAGTGGTTCAATGTGTTGGGTAATTGAAACGCACAAGGTCATTAAATTCCATGACGTGCCACTTTAAAAATTATATTTTTTATGGCAATGCATCTAGTAAAATTGACTTCCCAGTGCATTTATTTTTTCCGTGATAGAGAGGTTCCCTTACGTTGCACTTTGCTCCTAGGAGTCTCTCACTTTGGATGCTCCCTTAGGGTGTGTTGATAGACGATAAAATTCCTCTTGAAACAGGGGAGATATCATCCAATCAGGGTTCCAATTAGACCCCTTTTCATTTGGTGTGGCGATACTCACTAGAATATAGGCCTGGTTGCTTGTACTAATCTAACCTAAAGAAACTAAAGAAATGATAAAAACTATTCTGAACTAGGGAAAATATATAAATTATTTACAAGAAAATAGTACCTAATCTATACAAACAACTGGTTTTTAAGATGGGCATGTGTTATCTAATAAATAGGGGAAAGGGTGAAATATTACCCAAATACAAACCTTTAAGAGTTTTGCAATTGTTTGGGATAACAACCTTTCTGACTGATATATGGGCTCAATGAACCACTTAAGAAGTTAGTTCTCCTGGAAAGAGAGCTTTTAACACACACACACACATATTTGTTTTTAATGTTATTTTTTAAGTTTATTTGCATTCAATGTCTAATCTACTTTTATAGGAAAATTAAAGCTATCTCAAGAGTGAGACCAAGTCGTAAAACTAGCATTTGAATATCAAAAAGTGAAGAACCAATGCATTTAACGATTTATAATCAATCTAAATGTTTTAGGTAACTCAATGAATCATTTACATATTTAATTTCAAAAGAAAAGAAATGAAAATGCATTCTAATACTTTGTTTCAAGAAAATTCAATAAATGAAACCCTGTGAAAATGGAAACCAGAAATGCATATAAGAAAATAACAAAACATACAGTTTTCCATGCACATAAATATTTTCAAAAATGAACTTCTAGGTCTCCAATAATTAAACTATAATCTCTGATGTTGGCATTATGACACAGGTGTTGCCCTTGATGGCAACTCACTCAGTTGATAGATCATAGTTTAGGCTCTCAGAATGGAGGAAAAAGAGATATATGCAAGTTCCACTTAACCAAGTCGCGTATACACATGGGATAGCTGATCAAAAGGTGTGTATACACATGCACGCACTTTCATGCAAGGAAAAGCATGTACATGTGGGAAAACTTATTTTTAGTCCATGGTATTTGTACCTATGGTTTTGGACCATCGTATCTCATTCGAAATGTTGAACCCAGGTATTGGGTCCCAAGTATTGGTTCTAAGTGGTTTTGGACCATGGTATTGAGTAAGGCCTAAGACTATAAAAGGGGAAGGAGATCATTAGGAAAAGGCACTCAAGAATCGAATATCTTATGAAGAGAAAAATCTAGAATACTGGTCTTTGGGTAATGGTGCATAGATGGATTTTAATCAAGGAGGAACCTGAGCACTAGAAGAAGGATAAGTTCTATTGATGGGTCAAGATCTCAAGGCTTGAAGAGAAGTACATTTGTGTGATTTTGATTTGTTATACTTGGCGAATGACTTGATCTATAAATCTGATGATCTGGGTATAACTGATGTCTGAATATTTGAAAAAGGGTAAATTATCTTTTATATATCTGTACGTAGGTGTTGAGTCTCAAACCTGCACTTCTTTACACATCCTCTCAGCCTCCTTTTCCTACTCATTTCCTTCTTTTGCCACTCATTTCCTTCATCAAATTGCTCAAATCATTGTATTATAGGACTTTTTACATGATTTGCTAATTATGCTAACGACTGTTGTTGGTTTAGATTTTTGGTTCAAAATGCTGCGTTTCCACTGCTCACACAGGGTTTCCGCAGCTGATCCCGGTTTCCGCAGCCAACCCCGGATTCCGCAGCTGTTTTCTTAAAAGCTATGTTCCAGGTGTCGTCCGGGCAGAAGAGCCACATGGGCAAGTTTGTGGGATCAAGGACATGGTGTGTGTCCTTCCAGCTCATCCAAACCGGTCATCAAAACCCGTGGTCAACGAGGAGGCAAATACGGTCAAACTGAAGTCATTGGCGGTGGCACGGCTCTGCGTGTTCGGTTTGGAGCACGTAAAGAACAGCTGGCCTCTTCCTCAGCCACGAGGACCGTGGGAAACAAGAATCCAACAGAAGATTGATAGCCCATAACGACCGTTGCCTAAATCCGAGGACGATGCCAGATTACGTGTTTTTACACAGCTGATAGAATAGCCTAGTTTGCGTTAAGTTAGTTTGCTTTCTCTGCTATAAATAAAGCGTCTCTAAACGTTGGATAGTTAGTCTTTTTAGTCTTTGTAATCAGTTGTAAACTCTGTTGAGACCTATTTTTATAAACATTTTGTAAGCTCCCCACTGTATTTTTTTATATGTGCTGTTAATACATGAGAAGACCGTTCTGTTTCTAAGCGTGTAACTGATCTTTTGGATTGGTTGAAGTAGGCGGAGGGCCCTTGTCTGCTACAGCCACTGTACAGTAGTTTTACTTTTACTTTCTCGCATTTCTTTTTCTGATTTCATGTATATTAATGCACAGTTTCCTTTATGAATTGCTGCATCTTATTTTTCAACATGTATATTAGTGTACATAAACTTTGAATTATGCTGATTTACATTTCTGCACTTTTGTTCATGACTGATCAGTGTGTTTTTGCAGATTTCTTAGGAGCCCGGGACAGTTTTCTTTCTTCTCTTTTTACAACTAGTGGCATTTGTGATCGTCTTATCTAGACTGCTGATCTTTATTTTTGATTTTCATTAGTATCATTGCTTTAGTTTGCACTTTACTTTCTGCTTATAGCTTATCAAGTTGTTCATCTTTTGATGGCTCTTTTTGTCATAATCAACTAACTTTAGTGGAGCCAAAATATCACTTAGTGCAGCTTGGTTTATTTTGTTTTAAGACTCACATTGCTAACTTGCTCATAACTCTTTCTTACATGATCAATCCAGCTGAAGGCAGAAAGGTTAAGGGAAAATTAAGTGGTGTGATTTGTCACCTAGATTTTACATTGCTTAAGATTTAATTGAAGAGTTAAAGTAGTTGTTCTTGTTTTTAATTGAGTTAATGTAGATGTCATTTTCATTTTCATTTTCATCAGCAGTAGAGGTACTGGGCCGATGCCATTGGTCTTTTATTTGATGCCTTTACTTTCCTTTAAAGCTTTGATTTCATTTCAGTTATTGTTCAAGCTTTCTTTAGAATACTCTTTAAGTTTCAAGAAATCATTTAGAAGTCGCCACAAACACACACATTCACTCACTTGATTACATCTCCATCACATCACATTAGGAAAGATAAATCAAAAACAAACTAAAAAGATAAAAACGACAAAAGATTAAGAAAAGGTTATCTAAGTACATATAGTACACCTCACTTCATCAGCTTACGAGCCCCGGGTTGACATTTAAAAGTTGCAATTTAGACATCACTAAATTGACCAAACATTTTGGCGCCGTTGCCGGGGAAGTGAAATTAGGTAGCCAGATTCTTAAAAAAAAAAAAAAAAAAACACAATAAGAAAATTTCAAGGAAGGAAATTGATAACATCTCAAAGTATGCTCTCCTCTTGCACTTAATGTGATCTGGAGGATCAGAAAAGAGAGAGTTATTGGTTTAATAGTTTCTTGAGTATGCTCTCTTCTTGCACCTAGAGTGACCTGGAAGATCAGAAAGAGAATTATTAGCCCGACTTGAAGAAAAATAAAAAAAAAATGACATGCATAGGGCAAGAGATTCTAGGGGAAGGTTTTTAGCTAGAGCCAAAAGTTCGATTTTTACAACTCCATCTACTTCAAGGAATAGACAAGAGACACCTCCATCATCTCCAACTTACACTCCTAGCCCTAGGATTCCTGGAATTCAAGAGGCAGGAGTCGACTCTCCCATACCTTCCATCAAATCTGAATTAGAGAGAGATCCTTTCCTTCTTTCTCCAGAGAGACAAATTGTAATTGAAGAAGTAGAATCACCTAAAGAAGAGGGAGAAATTCCTTCTCATACACCCTTAGTAGAAGAACCAGAAGACTCTGAAGTCTCCAGGGAAACTACCTTGAGAGACAGAGGAAGTAGAGCAACTGGATTTGGTAGAGGTAGAGGTAGAGGTAGAGGAGGAGGAGGAAACAATGGAGGAGGTAGAGGTAACATTGGAGGAAATAGGGATGGGGATAACTCATTCGGGTTTCCTATAGTTGATGAGGACTCCCGAGCCACAATGAAAAACATCTCACCATCTGTCCTCCCAAACTTCCATGGGTTTAGGAATGAGGACCCTGAAACATTTCTATTTGAGTTTGAGGTAGTGTGTCAAACTTATGATTATCTGGATGACTCTCAAAAACTCAAACTGTTTCCTTCAACATTGAAAGGAGTAGCCTTGAAATGGTTCATGGGATTACTCACTCAATCCATTAGGTCTTGGAATGATATGAAACAGGCATTTTTGGATAGGTACCTGGACTATTGTATGCCCACCAATCACAAGGATGAGGTATTCAAAATGATGCAAAAAGAAGATGAAAACTTGGAGGAATTACTTGAAATATTTCAATATAATCTGAAAAGAGCAAAAATGAGTAACTTGGATGAGGAGACCTTGAAAGCCCTTTTACTAAAAGCCATTAGAGATGAATGGATAGATCTTTTGAATATGATGGGAAAAGGAGATGTATCTCAACTTCCACTTTCTGATATAGCAGAATTATGTGTCCATCTCTCAAGGGGGAAATCCAAAACTCAAAAAGGTCCTAGAGATCCTTCTCTCATCAGAGCAAATAAATCTGCAACTGGATCGGTAAGTAGGGCTGAGATTGGCAACATGCTTGATGAATTCAAAACTGATATCTTAGGAAGTCTTAGTGAGCAACTAGACACCCTTAAGATTCACAATAAGCAGAAAGCAGAAGCTGAGGCTTTGGCCATCTTTTGCCCAAAGTGTAGGAAGAAACATGCTCTAAGCGAATGTCCCTTGGATGCAAAAGTTGTAGAAACATGTGTAATCTATTCAGAGAACCATGAGACCAAGGATTGTCCTTCAATTCTTGGGCTCAAAGCTGTCTTTCAAGAAGATCCAAATACAATCGAATCTCTCTGTTTTGTTGCAAGGAGACCTTGGCAGGGGCAACAAAATCAAGGGTTTAACAACTCTATGAATTTTCAACCCCAACCAAATTGGAATCCTTGGCAACAACCTTGGTCCCAACCTCAAAATTCTTTTCAATCATGGGTACAAGGTATGCAAAATCCTTATGGGAGATTTGCTCAATTTTATCAATATCCTCCATCTTTTCAAAACCAACAAGCTCCACAACTTCCAAATCAAAATCCACAACTATCATTGCCATTTCCACAACAACAACCTTCCCAACAGAATCCAAATTCTCAACTCTTGCTTCCATTCCAACAGAAGTCAAATCAACTTCCTTCTCAGCCATTGCCAAACCCCAATAATAAAAACCCTCAAAATGCCTACATGATGGAAGGTCAGCAATTTCCTACCTATATGATTGTTCCTCTCAATGAAGTACAACTCAGATCAGGTAGAGTCTTAGATAAACCTTCTATAAATGATCAAAAGCAAAGCATCTTTGAGGAAGAGTCTCTTGAAGCCAATAAGGGTTCTGAAGCATCTCTTCAAAACCCAAACACTCAAAAAGAAAAAGAAAAGAATTAATCCCCACAACTCCCATAGTTGAGCAACTTGCATCCTTATCCACACCTCCTTTCCCTGAAAGATTACAAATTGATAAAGGAGTGGAAAAACAAATTTGGTTGCCTGACTATAATTTTCTAGATGAATTGAAGAATGTCTGTATCAAGATTCCCTTGTTACAAGCCATTAAAGAGATTCCTATTCTAGCAAAAACAATAAAGGAGTTGAGTCTTAAAAGACCAAGAAGGAAACCAAGAGATACCAGAAGGATCCACCTGGTAGGAAAAATTGCAGATATCATGATGGGAAAAATTACTATGCAGAAATATGTAGATCCCGGTAGTCCAATTGTCAAAACACATATCAATGGGGTAGAAATACCAAATACTTTGATTGATTTAGGGGCTGCTATCAACATCATGAGTAGACAGACTATGGACCAGCTAAAACTTCCTAATCTTCTTTTTACACCTACTTTATTGCAACTTGCAGATCGATCAGTTATTAAACCAGATGGTGTATTAGAAGACATTCCAGTCTCCCTAGACTCTTGGGAATATCCAGTGGATTTCATGATTTTAACCCCCAAGAGTAATCTAGGAGGACATCCTCTTATTTTAGGAAGACCTTGGCTAGCCACAGCTGATGCTTTCATAAGTTGTAGGTCTGGGGATATGTATATTTCTGATGGTAATTCGACAAAGAAGTTCAATCTGTATCCTCCAACAAAAGCAATTACAGAAATAGGGGATAATGAGTGGGTTGATGATGAAGATACTATACAACCTGTCTTTACCATTTCTGAGATTAGTGAAGATAGTCAAATTCTGAACACATTAGAAAATTTTGAACCATCTTCAGAATATGACCACACACAATTTCAGTTGGATTCTGACATTGAGTGTCTATCATCTAGACAGATGTCTCTTTTCTCTATGGAAGAGTTTGGTAGTTCTGCCATTGAGATTTTTCCAGGAAAAACACTGAATATCAACAAAAACTTGGAAAAATCACAACAGGAAGAGCTAACCAAAGTCTTGCAAAAGCATTCTACTGCATTTGCATGGGAATATACAGATATGAAAGGTATTGACCCGAAGACTTGCATTCATCACATCTATATTGAGGAAAATAGTAGACCAATCAGACAACCTCAAAGAAGGATGAATCCAAACCTTAGGGAAATAGTGAAAGAAGAGCTCCAAAAGTTACTTAATGTAAACTTCATTTACCCCATTTCAGATAGCCGGTGGGTTTCTCCTTTGGTTATAGTACCTAAAAAGAATGGTAAATGGAGGGTTTGCATTGATTATAGGGAATTAAACAAAGCAACTTTGAAGGATCACTTTCCTTTACCCTTTATTGATCAAGTATTAGATACTTTAGCAGGTAAAAAGTATTTCTCATTTCTGGATGGTTTTAGTGGTTACAATCAGATTCAGGTAGCACCTGAAGATCAGGACAAAACCACATTTACCTGTCCATGGGGGACTTTTGCTTACCGAGTACTTCCTTTTGGATTATGTAATGCACCCGCAACATTTCAAAGGGCAGTATTAGGAATCTTTTCTGATCTAATTCATGATTGTGTAGAGGTCTATATGGATGATTTTACAGTTTATGGTAACTCATTTGAAGAAGCATTAGAAAATTTGGAAAAAGTCCTTATAAGATGTAAAGAAACAAATCTTTCATTAAGTCATGAAAAATGTTTTATGATGTTTACTGAAGGGATTGTTTTAGGACATCATATTTCGGGAGATGGGATTAAGGTTGATAGATCAAAAGTTGAAGTCATCTCCAAGTTACCTATTCCAAATTGTCAAAGGGATGTTAGAAGTTTTCTTGGGTTTACTGGGTATTATAGAAGATTTATTGAAAACTTCACCAAGATAGCATCTCCGCTCTTCAAATTACTTACAAAAGACTGTGAATTCAAATGGGATCCTGAATGCCAATCTGCATTTGAAGCTTTAAAAACAAGGATATCTGAAGCACCCATTTTGAGAGGGCCAAATTGGAAACTTCCTTTCCATATTTCTACAGATGCTTTAGATACAGCTCTAGGAGCTGTACTGGGACAAAAGGATTTGGTCCCTTATGCCATTTACTACACCAGTAAAAATTTGACTCCCACTGAGTTAAATTATACTGTGACTGAAAAAGAGTTCTTAGCCGTTGTTCATGCAATCAACAAGTTTAGACATTATATAACCGACTATGAAACTTTTGTCCATACTGATCATTCTACAATTAGATATCTCATGAATAAACCTGTTACTAATGGCAGAGTTACAAGATGGCTTTTACTTTTACAAGAATTTAATATTACTGTGTTAGATAGACCAGGGAAACAAAATACAGTAGCTGATTTCTTGTCTAGAATCCAAAATACTAATGAAGATTCTCCCGTAGAGGATAAGTTTCCAGATGAATATTTGTTTGCAATAACTACTAAAACCCCTTGGTATGCAGACATTGCTAACTATTTGGTTACAGGGAAGCTACCTCCACACATATTTCCTAACGAGAAAAGGAAAATCATTCAGGAAAGTTCAAAGTATTCATGGATTTCTAATGAATTGTTCAAAACAGGGCTAGATTGTGTGATCAGAAGATGTGTTCGGGAAGATGAAATGCCTGACATCCTTAAGGCATGTCATGATGAACCGTGCGGTGGACACTTTGCTGACAAGAGGACTGCCTATAAAATCCTTTCTTTGGGATATTATTGGCCTTCTTTCTTCAAAGATGCAAAACAATATGTTACAAGGTGTGACAGTTGCCAAAGAGGTGGAAGACCAACTCTTTCAAATGAAATGCCATTACAACCACAGGTACTCATCGAACCTTTTGAAAAATGGGCTTTAGATTTCATTGGACCTATCAATCCACCATCTAGACAAAAGAAGTATATATTGGTTTGCACTGATTATGTTACTAAATGGGTAGAAGCCAAGGCATTGCCTTCTGCCACTGAAAATTCAGTTGTTCAATTTCTTTTTGAGGATATTTTTACTCGTTTTGGTGTCCCAAGAGAAATTGTAACAGATCAGGGAAGCCAATTTACATCTAACTTGATGGAGAAGCTGATGGAAGAATACAAAATTAAGCATAGAAAATCTACTCCATACCATCCGCAAGCAAATGGTCAAGTGGAATCCACAAATAAAGTTCTTGAGAGCATCATCACCAAAACTATTCATCTCCATAGAAGAGATTGGGCAGAAAGGCTTCCTGAAGCCTTATGGGCCTATAGAACTACATGGAGGAACACAACAAGACATTCTCCCTATGAACTTGTTTATGGGAAAGAAGTCTTGCTCCCCATTGAGTTTCAAATCAAGACCTTCAAGATGGCAGTTCAGTTGGGGATGAATCTATCAGAAGCCCAAAAACACAGAATGGAGCAGCTAAATGAGCTAGATGAGATAAGACAAGATGCAATTTTAAGGACTGATCTAGTTCAACACCAAAGAACTAAGTGGCATGATCGATACATCAAAGAGAAAAAGTTTCAGAAGGGAGGTTGGGCACTATTGTTTGATTCCAAGTTTAAGGACTTCAAAGGAAAATTTCAAACTCATTGGCTTGGACCATATGAGATTGATGAAGTCTTTAGCAATGGAGCAGTTCGAGTAAAGACCATTGATGAGTTTCAGACTCCTCTCATTGTGAATGGCCACCGATTGAAAGTCTACCACAAGCCACTCTCAAAGGAGGAATTTGTTAAAATGTTCCAAGAAGATTCTATAACGAGGCTGGTGGAGAAGAATTCTTCTCCTCCATCAGCCTAGTCTTTGTTTCTTTCAGTTGAAAAAAAAAAAAAAAAAAATCTCTCTCTCTCTCTTTCCATCTCATTCGCCATTTCAGTTCATCCATCCCATCATCTTCATTCCACTTCATTTTCATTCCATTTCATTCATCTCACTCCATTCCATCAATAAAAGTCCCTCTCAGGACTATTTCATTCAGTTTTCTAACTATTTTGTGAAGTGAAAAGAGTGTGTCTCAGTTTCCGCAGCTGGGAACTGTTTCCGCAGCTAACACCAATTTCCGCAGCTCGAAACGATTTCCGCAGCCAGCACACTCTGTCTCTACAACCAGGATTACTCTGTTTTCAAAAATCACAGTCAAAGGCATCATCATCATCAAGGGCAGCAAGGATATGAGGCATCTACAAGGTCAGAAAGCAATAATGGATCAGCAACTTTAATCAACAAATGGAAACTTATGAAGGTATGATCCAATTCTTTTCCAAACAACAATTTAATGTCGTTTTATGCATAGTTATTGAATCGTGGTAAGAGCCACTAAATGCAATGATTTGGCAAGATCACCCCACTCCTCTTCCACGGTAATGCTTAATCCACCTCATACCTCTCTAACGGTCCCCTAATCATCATTTATTCAAAACTTGAGACGAGGCTGCTCCTCCATTACTGGCCGTACCTCTGTGACGTATCCCAATGTACCACGGCTCTACTTACCATCATTTCCGCAGCCAACGTTGAAGACGTGTGCAAGCCACCCGACTCTTAAGGATTCGGCCGTTATTCCATCTACTTATCACTCCATTTACCGCATGCATGAACTCATTTCCCGTGTTTGTCTTCTACTCTCTCGTACTCACACCATTTCCACTCTCGTTTCCGCTGCAAACTCCACATCTCTGTTCAAACCCCGATTACAGTTCTGCACTACACCTTGCATTGCGTTACGGCTACTCCACTTACAGCCGTAATCCACCCATTTTTCCCGTGAGCATCCTCCTTGAGCATCCATACACTGTCAAAGCTTCAGCCGAAGTTGAGAGCCAAAGATGGGGAAGCTGCTTAGAGCAGAACCTGAGGGTCCGAAATATTTAGAAGGGTATCCACAGACGAAGGAGGCACTACAGAAAGCAAAATGGTTAAAGTTTATTCAAAAATTCAAAGGGTATAATAAAGAGGTAACGAAGGCATTTGCCCGGTCCTTCAATGGAAATACCGTGGAAGTAGGGGACCTGAAGTTCACAATAACAGAGACCACCATAGCCACAGCAACCGGTTTACCTCAGCAAGGAGAACGATGGTTCAAGAACAGAGGAGTGGAAGATCAGGAATGGAAAAACATGCTTAAGAACCCAGGTATGGACACTTCAATATTCACTAAAGGGATTCCTGTGCATGTAATTAAGGAAGAATGGACTGCATTGTTATTGCTTGTTCAAAAGTTTATCACATGTGAGGGCCGCTTTGGCACTATGTATATGTACCATGCAAGAATTATGATGAATTTCATGGAAGGCCATGCCCTCAACTTACCCTACTTTCTATTAGCAAGCCTAAAGAAAATGAGTTTCACTGTCCAAAAGAATGTAGGCCATATTGAATCCCACTTGTATCATCACGGGTTCATTAGAATTCTCATAGAAGAGCAATTGAAGAATAACAAGGATACATGGGAAAAGTTTCTAATCAGAAACCATTTCCAAGAGGTGACTGAAGCCTCTAGCAGCTCCCCTAGAATCCCAAAAAGAAGTAGGAGAAGAGAAAGAGATGTTGCAGCCCAAGATCCTCCTATAGTAGAAACCCAAGAAATTTCTCAAGAAGAAGAGGAGGGAGCCAGAACTAAGAAGCAGAAAAAGGATAAAGGGAAAACAATTGTTCAAGAATCACATCCATCACCTGAACCTTCAGTAGAAGAAGACTCTCAAACCTTGGCTGATAGACTAGCACAACTTCAAGTTGCTGCCCTCTCAAAGAAGAAACAAAAAGAAAAACAAAGTGCCCAGCAAAAGAGCACTAGTGCACAAGTGAGAAGAAGCAGTAGACTTAAAGGAAAAACGAGTGTGACTAAACAATCACATTTCATTGACTTAGGAACACCTGAAAAAGGTCCAGCTCAGCAAGTTATAGAATCAAGTTCCCCACGTGTTGAGTCCACTCCTCCACGTGAAGAAAGTCCCTTTCAGCCAGAGCCTCAAACAGAATTTGAATTTGAACAGAGCCCAAGAAGAACACCTGACATTGACCCTGACCAGCAGGAGGTATACAATTATTTGGAGACCTTAGAGCAATCAGTTGCAGGTCCGAGCACTATATTGCCCCTTGATGAACAGGTCAAATCTTTAAAACAGGAGGTGTTTGAGCTAGAAGTCCTGAACCGGCATATTAAACAAGAAAACAAAGCATTGAAAGAACAAAGCAAGGTGGACAAAATTGTCCATGACAATACCATGCTTCACTTAGGACTCTGGCAGAAGAAGAACAGAAAATTGAAGAGAAAATGTAAGAAGCTGAGCAGGGCCTTGATCAATTTGAAATTCAGGTGTTTAGTCAGAAAACCAAGGACAATTTTGGCAGCAAGAAGAAAGAGAAGAAGGCTGGATGTTTTGGCAGAAGCATCTGAGCATATGGATTGAAAAAAAAACAATGACAAAGTTTTGGTTGCTTGAGGACATGCAACACCTTCACAGTGGGGGTATGTTGAGTCTCAAACCTACACTTCTTTACACATCCTCTCAGCCTCCTTTTCCTACTCATTTCCTTCTTTTGCCACTCATTTCCTTCATCAAATTGCTCAAATCATTGTATTATAGGACTTTTTACATGATTTGCTAATTATGCTAACGACTGTTGTTGGTTTAGATTTTTGGTTCAAAATGCTGCGTTTCCGCAGCTCACACAGGGTTTCCGCAGCTGATCCCGGTTTCCGCAGCCAACCCCGGATTCCGCAACTGTTTTCTTAAATGCTATGTTCCAGGTGTCCTCCGGGTAGAAGAGCCACATGGGCAAGTTTGTGGGATCAAGGACATGGTGTGTGTCCTTCCAGCTCATCCAAACCGGTCATCAAAACCCGTGGTCAACGAGGAGGCAAATACGGTCAAACTGAAGTCATTGGCGGTGGCACGGCTCTGCATGTTCGGTTTGGAGCACGTAAAGAACAGCTGGCCTCTTCCTCAGCCACGAGGACCGTGGGAAACAAGAATCCAACAGAAGATTGATAGCCCATAACGACCGTTGCCTAAATCCGAGGACGATGCCAGATTACGTGTTTTTACACAGCTGATAGAATAGCCTAGTTTGCGTTAAGTTAGTTTGCTTTCTCTGCTATAAATAAAGCGTCTCTAAACGCTGGATAGTTAGTCTTTTTAGTCTTTGTAATCAGTTGTAAACTCTGTTGAGACATATTTTTATAAACATTTTGTAAGCTCCCCACTGTATTTTTTTATATGTGCTGTTAATACATGAGAAGACCGTTCTGTTTCTAAGCGTGTAACTGATCTTTTGGATTGGTTGAAGTAGGCGGAGGGCCCCTGTCTGCTACAGCCACTGTACAGTAGTTTTACTTTTACTTTCTCGCATTTCTTTTTCTGATTTCATGTATATTAATGTACAGTTTCCTTTATGAATTGCTGCATTTTATTTTTCAACATGTATATTAGTGTACATAAACTTTGAATTATGCTGATTTACATTTCTGCACTTTTGTTCATGACTGATCAGTGTGTTTTTGCAGATTTCTTAGGAGCCCGGGACAGTTTTCTTTCTTCTCTTTTTACAACTAGTGGCATTTGTGATCGTCTTATCTAGACTACTGATCTTTATTTTTTATTTTCATTAGTATCATTGCTTTAGTTTGCACTTTACTTTCTACTTATAGCTTATCAAGTTGTTCATCTTTTGATGGCTCTTTTTGTCATAATCAACTAACTTTAGTGGAGCCAAAATATCACTTAGTGCAGCTTGGTTTATTTTGTTTTAAGACTCACATTGCTAACTTGCTCATAACTCTTTCTTACATGATCAATCCAGCTGAAGGCAGAAAGGTTAAGGGAAATTAAGTGGTGTGATTTGTCACCTAGATTTTACATTGCTTAAGATTTAATTGAAGAGTTAAAGTAGTTGTTCTTGTTTTTAATTGAGTTAATGTAGATGTCATTTTCATTTTCATTTTCATCAGCAGTAGAGGTACTGGGCCGATGCCATTGGTCTTTTATTTGATGCCTTTACTTTCCTTTAAAATCTTTGATTTCATTTCAGTTATTGTTCAAGCTTTCTTTAGAATACTCTTTAAGTTTCAAGAAATCATTTAGAAGTCGCCACAAACACACACATTCACTCACTTGATTACATCTCCATCACATCACATTAGGAAAGATAAATCAAAAACAAACTAAAAAGATAAAAATGACAAAAGATTAAGAAAAGGTTATCTAAGTACATATAGTACACCTCACTTCATCAGCTTACGAGCCCCGGGTTGACATTTAAAAGTTGCAATTTAGACATCACTAAATTGACCAAACAGTAGGTTCCACATAGAAAAGGCATGTATGCACGCTGGTTCGGTATATCACATCTGCGTATATGCAGGTTTGCATTAATATAACAGCGTATGCACGCAGGTTATACATATTGAAGTAGCGTACGTCTCATGAACTATGTTTTAGCTACTTCTGTTTATTGCTGCAGTGTTCTGGGTTCAGGATTGGTTTCTGGTTATTGTTACTGTATTTTGGTTACAACTTTCAAAGAAGTGATTGTTTGATTTAGTTTTGATTGGTGCAAAGGAGATTGGTTGATGCAGATGTATTTGATGTTTGATTATTGTTATTGATGGATCCAATTTGAAAATTTATGAATCATGGTTTCTTGAAGAAAAGAGAATGTTGTAGCCTTATGTAGGCCAGCACCTATGTACTAGTACATCAGCTAGTATAAGAGCTAAGGGGGTTGCAGCTCCCTTCCAAGAGAGTCTAGAGAATGAGAGAAGGTTGTAGCCTTCTGCAGGTAGAAGCCTGCGTACTGGTATAAGACTGCACCAATACAGAACCATTGTATAAAGAAGTTTCTTATTAAAAGAAGATAGAGATGAATTGCAGCAGGTGGTTTTCACCCACATTGGGTTTCCACCTTATATCTTGTGTTCTTGTGTGTGACTGTCTGCTCTATTTTACTATACCCGGTTACTATTTATATGGTTCTAATGCACAAATTAATGATCAACATCTGAAGAATAAATTAAATTATAAGTTTGTAGGTTATATGCTAGTTTCCTTAACTACAGTTGTGTATATATGCAATTTTAACTAATTGAAGTAGCGTATACAAATCTGATTGTGAAATGAAAATAATTGACTTGATAATACCGATTCACCCCCCCTCAGTATTATTTCCAACAATTGGTTTCAGAGCAGGTCCTTTAGAAGAAGCTTGATCGCTTGAAGGAAGATCTATCATCATGAGAAACTACGAAAAAGAGGCATCTGTCAGGCTACCAATATTTGATGGGAGCAACTTTGTCTATTGGAAGGTAAGAATCACAGCCTATCTTCAATCTATTGGTACAGAAGTTTGGGATATCATGGAAGGAGGATACACATCTCCATTAGCAACTCCTACAGATACGACTGGTAAAAATTAGTATGCAACAAATGCAAAGGTTGTCAATACTCTATTGGGGAGTCTATCTCAATCAGAATTCGTTAAGGTTATGCAGCTCAAAACCGCCAAAGAAATATGGGACAAGATCATTCTAAGCTACGAAGGAGGCCATCAGGTAAAATGTACAAAACTATAATCTCTCAAAATTCAATATGAAATTCTCAGAATGCAAAATGATGAAAGTGTGGCTAATTACTTTTTACATATAAATGAGATTGTTAATCACATGAAAAACTTGGGTGAAGAAATAAAAGAAGTCACTTTAGTTGAAAAGGTTCTAAGATCTTTTTCCTCTAAGTTTGAATCAAAAGGTTTTTGACATAGAAGAAAGGAAAAATCTTCAGAGTATTACCATGTCACAGTTGCACGTAATCCTAACTACTTTTGAAATGAGAAAAGGGGGTCCATCAGACATGAGAGAAGCCGCTTTCAAAGCTTCAGGAAAAGGAGAATACAATGAGTTAGGACATATGTCAGAAGGAGAGGAAGAATCAAACTTTGTTAAGAACCTTCAATGGGGTTCTGGAAGATTCAGAGGTAAGCTACCTTTCAAATGCTTTGCTTGTGGAAGAGTCGGTCACTATGCAGCCAAGTGTCCTCATAATGATAAGCTTGACAAAGGTAAGGAACCAGTTAGATGGAACAAAAAATAGAATGTAAGTAAGAAGAGCTATTATACACATGAAGACAGTGATGGATTTTCAAATAGTGATGAAGATGAACAATGTAATGATTATAGATTTTTGATGGCTTTTGAAGATGATGATTTCTTGGATGCTATAGATGAAGAAGGTCTTTATGAAGAAATTTCTGAACTTAAAATTTGTTTTGAAGAAAATAATATGATTATAGTTACTCTGACATTCCAACTTGCCGAAAGGGAAAAACACAATGAAAAGCTAGAATGTGAAATTGTGGGACTTAGAAAAGATATTGAGAAAACAAAAGCTTTTAATCTTAGATTTGCTAAAGGATCTGAAACTTTAGATGAGATTATCAAAGTGCAGCATTCTCCTCTAATCAAGACATGTCTTGGATATATTGTAGAAGCATCTCAAGCACAGAAGCCATCCACCTCCAAAAGTTATCTTGACACAGCAAGGAGAAGTGAACAGGTTGAAAATCGTCAGCAAAGGCATAAAACAAATCACCAGGTAAATTGGGGTCAATATACTTCAAGGATGAATAGAAGCTACAACCAACCGCAGGTAAATCATTCTCAATTTACCTCAAGAATGAATGAAAATGGAAACTACAATCATCTGGTCGATAGATTTGATAATCGCAGGAATTTCTTCAATGGCCAATGTTTCTCTTGTCATAACTTTGGACAGAAAGCTACTCAATGTGTTGCCTACAAGACCATCATGACTAGAGAAGCATGAAATCAAAGGAGTGTGACTGGAGTCATGAAAAGGACCTACAATAACTTTTCTGCTCTTAAAAATGAAATAGAATGTTCTATTTGTAACAACTTCGGTCATGAATATTTTGAATGCAAGAGTAGGTTTCGGCAAACATCTCAGAAGGAGAAAGCTTCATTGGGTCCCAAAACATGGAGAAGGAATGAACTGCAACTAGAAATATGTGATATAGCCTTATATGCAGAAGGACAGGAAAATCAGTGGTACATCGATAGTGGATGCTTGAAACATATGATGGGTGATAAAGAAAAATTGCAGTCATATAGTGCCTTAGAAAAGGAAAGGAAGGTCTCATTTGGAAATGACACTCCTACACTCATAAAAGAGAAAGGCTTTGTTCTTTTGAAAGAAAAAATCAAAGCTGGAAATGTTATGTATGTTGATGGATTGAAGCATAATCTATTGAGTGTTAGTCAAATGTGTGATCAAGGAAATGAGGTGATATTTCGATCAAATGGATGTATTGTTCATGAGCTTGATACAGGAGAAATTGAAATAGTGATCAAAGGCATAAGAACTCCAAATAATTTATACATACTCAAGGGAGGACAACAACAATGCTATCTAAGCAAGAATGATGAACACTGGCTATGGCACAGAATATTGGGGCATCTACGCTTACCTCGAGAAGGAAAGCATGCAAATATTAGGGTGCTCGCGATCTTCTTGACATCAAAATTCCAAACAATATAATATGCAAATCATGTTAGTTTGGTAAGCAAACCAGAACACATTTCTCTGAGAAGGAAGGATCAGCTAGTAAGCCACTTGAACTTGTCCATACTGACTTATGTGGTCCATCAAGGAAAAGGCCACCTCATGGAGAAGAATACTTTATATTGTTCATTGACGACTTTTCCAAGATGTGTTGGATAGGACTTCTGAAGCATAAAGACGAAGCTTTCGAAAAATTCAAAGCTTTCAAAGGCTTGGTTGAAAATGAATCAGATCACATAATCAAACGCCTCAGGCCTAATCGAGGAGGGGAATTTACCTCGGATGATTTTTTCGACTTTTTTTAAGAACATGGAATAAGAGGGGAATTATCTACTGCAAGGACTCCTAAGCAAAATGGAGTAGTGGAAAGGATGAACAGAACGGTTCAACAAATGGCTCGTGCTATGCTTGATGAGTCTGCAACTCCCCCAACATTCTGGGGTGAAGCTACATTTGCTATCGTTACTATTCTCAACAAAAAAAACGTCCAGGTGAACATCACTCAAACTCCTTATGAACTTTGGTATGGTAAGACTCCTATGGTAAAATACTTCAAAATTTTTGGAAGCAAATGTTACATCAAAAGGAGTGATGAAAAACTTGGCAAGTTTGAACCTAAAGCAGATGAAGGCATTCTCCTTGGTTACTCTTCTCGAAGTAAAGGATATAAGTGTTACAATAAAAGACTTGGAAAAATAGTTGAAAGTATTGATGTGGTGGTTGATGAATCAGGAAACAATCCAAGGCAGGTAAAATCTGAAGATTTCGAAGATGATGAGGACTATCCTTCAACATCGAATTAGACTAGTGATGAAGAAGAACCCTATGAGGCACTAGAAGAACAGATAAGGGTAGAAGAAAAGACTCCATCCAGGTACGTCTAGAAGAATCATCCAGAGACTCAAATTTTGGGGCAGAAAGAGGCAGGTGTACAAACAAGAACTATTTCAGAAGCTTCAAGCTATATAGCATTGCTCTCCTCCATTGAACCATGGAATGTAAGTGAAGCATGCAAAGATGAATGCTGGCTTAAGGCCATGAATGAATAACTTGAGAAGATTGAAAATAATAACACTTGGGAGTTGGTTCCTAGACCAAATGATAAGAATGTCATAGGGACAAATGGATATTCAAAAACAAGCTGAATCAAAATGGAGATGTTATTAGAAACAAAGCCAGACTTGTTTGTAAAGGGTATGCTAAAAAAGAATGTATAGAATTTGAAGAAACTTTTGCACCAGTTGCTAGACTTGATGCCATAAGAATGTTTCTTACTATTTCTAGCTTTCAAGAGCTCAAAGTATATCAAATGGATGTGAAATATTCGTTTCTAAATGGAGACTTAGAAGGAGAAGTGTACATTGAGCAACCAGATGGATTGATCCTTGGGAATGATCCAAAACTTGTATGCAGACTCAAAAAGGTTCTCTATGGCCTTAAACAGGCCCCAAGGGCTTGGTATTATCGTTTGGACAAATACCTCCATCAATAAGGTTTTTCAAAAGGATCAACAGATAGCAATCTATATATAAAAATTGACAATGATAAATTGCTAATACTTGTTGTGTATGCTGATGATATCATCTTTGGTAGCAATGAAGAAACCATGAGTAAAAACTTTGCTTTGGTGATGCAGAAAGAATTTGAAATGTCCCTGCTTTGTGAGCTCACATATTTTCTTGGTTTACAAGTCCAACAAAACAAAGATGGTATCTTTCTATCACAAACCAAGTACCTCAAGCAGATGTTGAAGAAATATGGGATGGAAGATTCGAAACCGATATGTACCCCTTTGGTAACAGGATGCAGCCTCAGCACAAATGATGAATCAGCAGCAATACATCAACCAACCTATAGATCCATGATTGGTAGTTTGCTCTATCTAACAGGTACCTGATCAGACATCATGCATGCAGTGGGAATAGTTGGAAGATTCCAGGTAAATCCAAAGGAAGCACACCTTCAGGTAGTTAAAAGGATTTTCAAATATCTTCAAGGAACACAAAACTATGGCTTATGATATCCTAGAGACACAGATCTCACACTTCATGCATATACAGATGCAGATTGGGCAGGAAGCATGGATGACAGAAAAAGCACTAGTGGTGGTGCATTCTTTATGGGATCCAGATTAGTATCTTGGTTCAGCAAGAAAAAAAGTTCAATTGCATTATCTACAGCTGAAGAAGAATATGTGGCTGTTGCATCTTGCTATGTGCAACTCCTTTGGATGATGCAAACATTGCAAGACATTCAAATCACTTATACTCCACCTATCTCCATTTTTGTGATAATACAAGTGCAATCGGTATTTCAAAGAGTCCAGCCATGCATTCAAAGACCAAGCACATTCCTATCAAATATCATTTTCTCCGGGAACAACTGCTTGAACAAAAGGTCAAATTGGAGTATGTCCCCTGCAAGGAATAGGTTGCTGATATATTCACCAAACCACTACCCAGAGAGACATTTGAATACCTCAGACAGAAGCTGGGAGTAGTTGATGCATCATCTTGCTGTTGACACTTATTTGGTTAAAAGAATGGAGGTTGTACGCAAGTTTCATGAAGCGTATCCATGTACATACACCTGTTTCTGTGGATACAGTCGCGTATATGTTAGTTTGAAGACAAATAGTGGGCCAAACTCAGGATGAAAAAAGTATGATATGGGTTTGACAGAGACCATTTGGCATAGGTTCAGGGGGAGCATTTACTTCTAATAATGCATTGTTGGCATTATCTTAAAAGATCTTCGTTCTATTTCAGAACTGTTTTAGGTGGAACAGGTGCAGAGGGAGATCATGGTTGCTGGTCTGGATGATGATTGACAAATGCTGCTGATGATAGTTTTTGATGTCTATCACAATCTTGTTTTAAAAATTTTGTCTCTATGTCATGTATTTCTCTTATTATCAAGGTCATGTAATGGCCCATTGTGGTTTCCCCACTATGCTTGGGATGGAGGATGTAATGTTCTTGTTTTATCATGTGTAAACTTTTCGTGTATCCCCACTTGGGTGGGTGGATGAGTCAATCCCCACTTGGTTGGGAGATGGATGTATGTATGAGTCTTTGGTGATAGGAAGGTCATTTATGATGTATAGTGTCATGTTCTTTCTTGTAGAACATCCTTTTGCAGACCTTGCCTACATTCAGGGGGAGCATGGACAACACAGCAGAGCAAAAAATTTGGCATATATTCAGGGGGAGCATAACCCTTTGCCCTTGATGACAAAGGGGGAGAATGACTTTGAGTGCCTTGGGGTTGCCATCAAGTCCAGAGGGGGATATTGTTGGAATTATGACACACGTGTTGTCCTTGATGGCAACTCACTCAGTTGATAGATCATAGATCATAGTTCAGGCTCTCAAAATGGAGGAAAAAGAGATATACACAAGTTACACTTAACCAAGTCCCGTATATACGCGGGATAGCTAATCAAAAGGCGCGTATATGTATGCACACACTTTCATGCAAGGAAAAGCATGTACATGTAGGAAAAATTATTTTTAGTCCATGGTATTTAGTCATTGGTATTTGGACCTATGGTTTTGGACCATGGTATCTCGTCTAAAATGTTGAACCCAGGTATTGGGTCCCTAGTATTGGTTCTAAGTGGTTTTGGAACATGGTATTGAGTAAGGCCTAAGACTATAAAAGGGAAGGAGATTATTAGGCAAAGGCACTCAATAATTGAATATCTTATGAAGAGCAAGATCTAGAATATTGGTCTTTGGGTAATGGTGCATAGCTGGATCTGAATCAAGGAGGAACCTGAGCACTAGAAGAAGGATAAGTTCTATGATGAGTCAAGATCTCAAGGCTTGAAGAGAAGTATGTTTGTGTGGTTTTGATCTATTATACTTGGCGCGTAACTTCATCTATAAATCTAATGATCTGGGCATAACTGATGTCTGAATATTTGAAAAAGGGTAAATTATCTTTTATAGATCTTTACGTAGGTTCTAATGCAGTGGGCTAATTTTCCATGAAAAGGCAATTTCCAATTTTATAAAAGACGATTCGCCCAAATGTTTTAAACTTCAACCATGACGTAGGTTCTGCATAGAAAAGGCACATATGCATGCTGGTTCGGTATATCACAACTGCGTATATGCAGGTTTGCCTCAATATAACAGTGTATGCACATAGGTTATACATATTGAAGTAGCATATGTCTCATGAAATATGTTTTAGCTACTTCTGTTTATTGTTGCAATGTTCTGGGTTCAGGATTGGTTTCTGGTTACTGTTACTGTATTCTAGTTACAGCTTTAAGAGAAGCGATTGTTTGATTCAATTTTGATTGGTGCAAAGGAGATTGGTTGATGCAGATGTATTTGATGTTTGATTATTGTTATTGATGGATCCAGTCTAAAAATTTATGAATTGTGGTTCCTAGAAGAAAAGAGAAGGTTGTAGCCTTTTGTAGGCCAACACCTACATACTAGTACATTAGCTAGTACAAGAGCTAAGGGGGTTGTAGCTCCCTTCCAGGAGACTCTGGAGAACGAGAGAAGGTTGTAGCCTTTTGCAGGTAGAAGCCTGCATACTGGTATAAGACTACACTAGTACAGAACCATTGTAAAAAGAAGTTTCTTATTAAAAGAAGATAGAGATGAATTGCAGCAGGTGGTTTTCACCCACATTGGGTTTCCACCTTATATCTTGTGTTCTTGTGTGTGAATTTCTGCTCTGTTTTACTATATGTAGTTACTGTTTATATGGTTCTGATGCATAGATTAATGATCAACATCTGAAGAATAAATTAAATTATAAGTCTGCAGGTTATATGCTAGTTTCCTTAACTATAGTTGCGTATATACTCAGTTTTAACTAACTGAAGTAGCATATACAAATCTGATTGTGAAATGAAAAATAATTGACTTGATAATACTGATTCATCCCCACTCTCAGTGTTATTTTTAACATCTGATTCCAAATACTAGTGTTTCTTGTAGTGCAACAATTTCCAACCCCTTTTCCAACGAAGAGAGTTGGGTGCGGTGCAATAATGCAAAATTAATGCACTAGTGAAAATTTTTATGTCGGCACATCGAACTGAGAAACAAAAATAACTATTGTTATGTATTTATGTGAATTGAAGGTGGTGCGTCAAGTCTATGTACTCATTGTTTTTTATGCATTCCTGTTTTTTTGGCACATTGTGTCTAGTCTGTTCCTATTTTTTTGGTGCACCGAGGTTGATTTTTCTTTTTATTTAAAGGTTATATGTCCATATTTATAAACACATTTTTTATTTAATTGAAAAAATTATGTTTTATGTATCAGGCTGATGTATTTTATATGTCAATCACGCAGAGACATCAGAGAAGAGAGGTGCAACAACAGGAAGAGAAGAGATTTTTCCTGTACAATATGGTACAAGGGTGCAAGGCATGAGAGAGGGAGATGGATTTATACCCTCACAATAAGAAAATGGACTTAATAAACTATTGTCAATAATATTTATTTAAAAAATATAAAAATAATCTTTTAAATTTATTTATAGAATTCAATCTATTGTTTAATTAAAAAAACTTAAGCCATAATTTTGTGTAATTAATTTAGATTTAATATAACTTAAAAAAAATAAGAAAATTTAATTTATCACTAAAGTTATCATAGTTTCAAGCAATTTAAATTTAATATTTTTACCAATTTAAATTTAAATTTAATATCATACCAATTATATAAAATACCAATAAGACGAATAAAAAAATACTATAATTAGTGTGGGAGCTATTAGCATGGGATATTGTTAGATGTGATCACGATGATGATCATGCCATATTAAATTATTAGATTTGTGTGCTAGCTAATGTCGTTTATATGTGACAGAGGGGTATATAATTAGATGATGTTAGTGAATTTGATGGTGTATCTTAGATTATGTTTGTGTTTGTTAGATGTTTATCATCATGATGTTTATTTTTATTAATGATATATGTTTATTATAGATTATATATTGGTGAACTTATATCAAAATTTTATATCTCAAATTACACGCGCAAAAAAAATTATTCTAAATAAATATCCAAAGATAATTTTATAAATTACAAAGTTTAATAGGGTTGAAACTGTAATTGTAAAATTACCATAAATATTTTTCTATTCTATAAATAGTTCATACGTATTCATTCTAACTAAATTAATTTTCAAAAAATAATTACATATGAATAAATGTTATTTTCCATTGTACTATTTACGATTTTTGAATAGACTTGATCTGAATCAGATCCATAAATGATTGTCATAGAATCGTGACTAAATCAAGTTGAACAACTCCTTGAAGAATCCAAAACAACAATCGAAACCACCCTGAACCAGTGGCCATGGCAGCCAGCGTGGAACGACGAGGACCTCGGTCAAATCACGCTGACCGAGGCCCATGGAGACTGCGCAGGAGGTCAAAATAGCCCCTGGGAGCCCCGGATTGGGAAAAGGAGCTGATTTTCAATGCGCGTTAGCACTTAGCAAACATGGCTGAAAATGGTAGGGCTTAAGCACTCGGTCACGTTGGGAGCTAGAGGACCATGGGCAGAGAAAGGTAAAGCGCCATCATACGAAGGTGGGACCCACAACCTAGAAACCGACAGTTCGATCAGGGTGCCCTTAAACGGTAAGCGGTTTTGGAGAAAACAGAGCGAGCACCCTCAACGATCGATGCGTGGCAGCGGAGGTGAGAGAAAAACCGCCGCGATCGCGCGTTATCTATCGAGCAAGTCAACCGCGCTCGACGTGTGAATGATGTTGGATTTGGAGGAGCCCAGATCGGACGACTGAGATTGCGTCCGATAGACAGAGCGGAATTGACAGGGAATTAAGCCGTGATTTAAGGGGATTTGAGATCCGTTGACCGCCACGGTGGAGAAAGCAACGAATCGACGAGCGGGCTGGCACAGTTCCGATGGGGACACGTGGCTACTTCTTGAGCGTTCATGCTGATGCTGAATAAGGAATTCCAAGCACGTAGGTGACAGGCGAACCGACGCAGGTGGGAGAGGAAATGAACAGGCATGGAGGTCGAATGGCTAAAGCCATGAACAGAGACAATGAACAGGACATCAAAAGAGAGATTTAGATCGAAGAGTCCAAGCGACCAAGAGAGACAGTGAATAGTGAACCCTGAGAGGAGGACTGAGCACAGAGAGCAGTAAAGCCAAGCAGAGGAGACAGAGGGCCGAGCTGACCATAGGCAACATCGAGCACCAAAGAGCTTGAAGAATCAAGCCTTCCAATAGAGGAATCTGTCCGGATTGAGCATCAAATTTGGCTCTTTCCACTGTAGACCGAGGGTCACAGAGCTGGTAGGAAGAACAAGAGTCTGTGTACTCCAAGTGGCTTGGGGAATCCAAGAACCACCCTACCAAGCAAAATCTGCTTCAGGAGAGCTCATATTGAGTCCCTGTATTGTAATTTCTCTTCTCAAAGACATAATAAAACAAGGCCACCACTGAAGCTGGACTGGAGACGTAGCGCTGGAGAATAGGGTGAACTCCTTATTAAAAATTGTTTGTGTCTTTGTGTTGCTTGCTGTATTTCTCTGATGTCTTTCCATTTATTTTCTGTGTATTGGCAATCTGATAGATCCGTTGTTTCAATAACACAGAACACACACCAGCACATGGGTTTGTAATACCTTTTTTTTAATAAATCTTCACTGAGGTCACTCATAGGGTGATTATCAGATCAAGTGGTATCAGAGCTCTAGGTTGTAAGGTTAGATAAGCTTGTGTCGGTTTAGCTGTGAATGATCACTAGATCAAAGCTCAAATTAGGAGAAGGAGAATTGGTGGAAACTAATCCTGAAATTGGGAGAGTCTATTCTCGAAAGACAATGTTAGAAGAAGGTTCTGTAGGACCAGACTCTCAATTCCTAGAAAGCTTCCTAGCTATAAAGTCCATGGTGGAAGAAATGTATAGGGACTTTAGAAAGCATAAGGGTGAAGATTCATCAGGCTCTAAGCAAGATAAAGAAGAAGATGAATCTCATTCCCATGACCACTCTAAAGGAAAGGGGAAAGAAGAAAGCTTCCCTACACCTCCTAGTAGCCCTATGCATAATAAGAAAACATCTTTCATTAAGTTAGATGTTAAATTTGATTTGCCTATATATGATGGAGAGCTAAATGCTAAAAAGTTGGACAATTGGATAAGACAAATTGATGTGTATTGCAGAGCACAAAATATAGACTCAGACAAGAGCAAGATTCAGCTGGCAAGCCTTTGCCTAGGGGGCACTGCCTTGGTATGGTTGGAAGGCAGAACCCAAGCTGATATGAGGAAGCATGGTAAGACCATCTCTGTCTAGAGTGAATTTGTTACTGCAATCAAAAAGCAGTTCTATCCATTGGCTTACATGCAACAAGCCATGATGAGCTGGCAAACTATTCAGTAGTTAAAAGGGCAAAGTGTACAAGGGTATACTCAAGAGTTCCGAAAGAGAGCATTGATGTTAGGTATTTCATTAGACTCACCAGAAACTCTTTTGAAGTAAATTGGTGGTCTACACAACTACATGAGGCATACTATCGTCATGTTTAATCCCACTAGTATAGATGAGGTATCTGTACAAGCTACTCATCTAGAAGCTAGAGGAAAGAATGGAAATCCAGAAGTTGGGGGACCATCCTAATCCACTGTAAGCAAGAGCAAGGAGAAAAGAAAGCAGAAGCAGAAAGCAAGGAAGGCTAACACTGCACAGAAATGCAAAGCCTCATGCACTCACTGTAAAAAGGAGGGGCATGATGATGAGCACTGTTGGATTCTGCATCCAGAGCTGAGACCTAAGAAGTCCAAGGGCAAGAAGAAGATGACTGCTGCAGCTATTCAGAAGGATTTGGCATCAGACTTGGGAGATGAAACAATCATAGCAGTCACAGGTATAAAAGGTTATCTGGTTTAGAGAATGCTGAAATCAAGAAGCAGGTGCAGGAGTTGCTCGAGAAAGGGTTCATCAAGCCTAGCACATCACCATGTGGGTCACCAATCATTTTGGTGAGAAAGAAAGATGGCTCGTGGAGAATGTGCATTGATTACCGAGCACTGAATAAAATAACGATAAAAAATTGTTATCCCCTTCCTCACATAGATGATCTTTTAGATCAATTTAAGGAAGCTGTTTATTTCACCAAGATGGATTTGCACAGTGGATACCATCAGGTCAGAGTTACAGAGCAAGATGCATGGAAGACTGCTTTCAAAACAAAGCAAGGATTGTATGAATGGCTGGTTATGCCTTTTGGCTTGACCAATGCCCCTGCTACTTTCATGAGATTAATGAATGATGTACTCAGACCTTTTCTTGATGATTTTGTTATTGTGTATCTGGATGACATTTTGATTTTTAGTAAAACGTGGGAAGAACATTTAAAGCATGTTAAGCAGATATTAGATGTTTTGGAAAGAGAAAAACTTCATGTTAAACTCTCCAAATGTGAATTTGGCAAAACCTCTCTAAATTATTTGGGTCATATAGTAGGGGGAGGTGAATTGAAAATAGATCCCTCTAAAGTGGCAGTCATTGTAAACTGGCCTAAACCCAAGTCTGCTACAAAGTGAGAAGCTTTTTAGGAGCAGCACAATATTGGAGGAAGTTCATTTCAAATTTCTCCTCAATTGCATCTCCCTTACATGCTTTGACAGGATTGAACAAGGTGTTTCAGTGAGGAGGAAAACAACAGAAAGCCTTCGACACCTTGAAAGAAAAAATTAGTACAACACCTGTACTAGCACTGCTAGATCTACAAAGACCATTTGAGATCCAAACTAATGCTAGTGACTATGCCATGGGAGCAGTGTTGACACAGCACGGTAAACCCATATGTTATCATTCTGAGACTTTTAATCCTACAGTAGTTAACTATCCTACCTATGATAAGGAATTGTATGCATTAGTTTAGAGTGTGGAAAAGTGGAAACATTACTTAATGGGCAAAGAAACAGTAATACATATTGATCATCAACCACTTCAATATCTACACTCCCAAACTAAGTTGCAACAATCAAGACATTACAGATGGATGGGTTTTCTACAACAGTTTCATTTAGTCATCAGATATAAAAAGGGCATACATAACAAGGTTGCAGACATGTTATCTAGACCCATTATAAATGCATCTACCATACTTAAGCATAATTCTGTGCTACATGAAAGCTACATAGAACAGTATGCTCAGGATATGGACTTTAAATATGTATATGCAACTTTGAGTCAAGGCAAAAGAGTAGAAGAATTGGACTATCATGTGAAGGACCGACTCTTATACCATTGTGGGAAACTCTGCATTCCACAAATTGAGAGAGCAAAGATAATTAGGGAAGCACACACTTCTCTGATATCAGGTCACTCTGGGGTAAGTAAAATAGTTGCACAGCTGCAAAGGTTCTGTTATTGGCCAAGAATGAGTGAGAAAGTTTCTAGATATGTAAAGGGGTGTGCTATGTGTGCTAAAAGCAAGCCCAGTAACAGAAAACTAGGCTTGTACACTCCATTACCAGTTCCTTTTCACCCTTGGGAAAGCATTTCCATGGATTTTGTTGGAGGGCTGCCTAAATCTAGGAAAGGTCATGATTATCTATATGTTGTTGTGGATAGGTTCAGCAAAATCCGTATTTTGATACCCTGTAGTAAACATATTACAGCTGAAAAAACTGCAAAATTATTCTTTGAACATGTATGGGTTCATTTTGGATTACCCACTTCTATTATATGTGATCGAGACACCCAATTTGTGGGGAAGTTTTGGTCCAGTCTGTGAGAACTAATGGACACCAAATTAAAGAAAATCACAGCTTTTCATCCACAAACAGATGGCCAGACAGAAGTAGTTAACAGGATAGTGATCCAGTTACTGAGAGGATATTGCAGCAAACACCCTAAGCTTTGGGATGAACACTTGCATTATGTGCAGCATGCTTATAATAGAGCCAAACACTCTTCTACCCAGGGATCTCCTTTTGAGACCTGCTTTGGTTTCATACCAAGGTCTCCCTTGGATTTTGTCTTTCGTAAGGATACCATGGTTGATGGACACAATGATGTGGACAAAGCAGCTAGGTTCATTGAACAGATCTAGGATATCCACCAGGCAGTACAGGAACAACTGGAAAAGAGCCAGGCCAATTACAAGGCTAGGCATGATAAGCATCGTATGGAGTATAGTTTTCAAGTTGGAGACCAAGTCTGGCTGTATATCAGCAGGGACAGGATGCAAGGTGAAGGTAAGAAGCTAAAACCTATCAGGTATGGACTCTTCAGGATACTTGAGAAGATTGGTGAAAATGCTTTTCGCCTTGATCTGCCAGCTTACATGCACATCTACTCAGTCGTGAACACAGATTGCTTGAGGTTGTTTGAGCCTTCAATGATTGAGGACCATGAAGAGCAGAGTCAATTTCCTTCTATTGATGACCTACTACCTAAATATCTTAATGAGTTGCAGGAAGATATAGTGCTGGACAGGAAGGTAAGGACGATGCGCAGTGGATAGGTGGAATACCTCAAAATTGGGCTTAAAGGCTCGAAACCGAGTAGTGCGAAGTGGATTGAGATTGGACACGTGAGACAACCGTTTCCTCACTTAGCTGATGCTTGAAGAAAAACCAACCTTTGGTGGTCCAAAAGCTTTTCAGTTGGGAGGTCGTGATCCGAATCGGATCCATAAACGACTGTCATAGAATCATGACTAAATCAAGTCGAACAACTCCTTGAAGAATCCAAAACAGCAATTGAAAACACCCTAAACCAGTGGCCATGGCAGCCGACGTGGAACGAGGAGGACCTTGATCAAAGCGCGCTAATCGAGGCCCATGGAGACTGCGCAGGAGGTCAAAATAGCCCTTGGGGGCCCCGGATTGGGAAAAGGAGCTGATTTTCGATGCGTGTTAGCGCTTAGCAAATAGGGCTGAAATGGTAGGGCTTAAGCACTCGACCACATTGGGAGCCAGAGGATTGTGGGCAGAGAAAGGTAAAGCGCCATCGTACAAAGGTGGGACCCACAACCTGGAAACCGACAGTTTGATCGGGGCGCCCTTGAACGGTAAGCGGTTTTGGAGAAAATAGAGCGAGCACCCTCAGCGATCGACACGTGGCAGTGGAGGTGAGAGAAAAACTACAGTGATCGCGCGTTATCGGTCGAACAAGTCAACCACGCTGGACATGCGAATGACGTTGGATTTGGAGGAGCCCAAATTAGACAACTGAGATTACGTCCGTAGACAGAGCAGAATTGACAGGGAATTAAGCTGTGATTTAAGGGAATTTGAGATCCGTTGACCGCCACGGTGGAGAAAGCAACAAATCGACGAGTGGGCTAGCGCAGTTCTGATGGGGATACATGGCTACTTCTCGAGTGTTCATGCTGATGTCGAACAGGGAATTCCAAGCACGTAGGCGACAGGCGAACCGACGCAGGTGGGAGAGGAAATGAACAGGCATGGAGGTCGAATGGCTAAAGCCATGAACAGAGATAGTGAACGGGACATCAGAAGAGAGATTCATATCGAAGAGTCCAAGCGACCAAGAGAGACAGTGAACAGTGAACCCTGAGAGGAGGACTGAGGACAGAGAGCAGTAAAGCCAAGCAGAGGAGACAGGGGGTCGAGCTGACCATAGGCAGCATCGATCACCAAAGAGCTTGAAGAATCAAGCTGTCCCATAGAGGAATCTATCCGGATTGAGCATCACAGTTGGCTCTTTCCACTGTAGACCGAGGGTCACAGAGCTGGTAGGAAGAACAAGAGTCTGTGTACTCCAAGTGGCTTGGGTAATCCAAGAACCACCCTACTAAGAAAAATCTGCTTCAAGAGAGCTCATATTGAGTCCCTGTATTGTAATTTCTCTGCTCAAAGACATAATAAAACAAGGCCACCACTGAAGCTGGACCGGAGACGTAGCCTTAGAGAATAGGGTGAACTCCTTATTAAAAATTGTTTGTGTTTTTGTGTTGCTTGTTGTATTTCTCTGCTGTCTTTCCATTTATTTTCTGTGTATTGGCAATCTCATCGATCCGTTGTTTCAATAACACAGAACACACACCAACACATGGGTCTGTAATTCCTTTTGTTTAATAAATCTTCAGTAAGGTCACTCATAGGGTGATTATCAGATCAAGACTCTTCCACCCTAAAAAATATTATTATAAAAAAAGTTATGGTCTCCAATCATATGCATTCTATTGGCCCTAAAATTTAATTGATGCAAATCTTCCTATATTTGTTGTTTTTTTTATTATTTCGTAAGATGATTGCTATCAAATTTTTAAATTACTTTATTAATTATGGTTTTAGTCAACATTGGGGGAATAATTTAAATATTTCCAAACACAGTGATAAAAGTAAATAAACTAGCAAACAAATAAGTTGAAAACCAAATTATCACAAAATCCAAATTAAACTTATTACAAACTTAGAATTAAACGAATATGTGAAAATTTTAATTTTTAAATTATAAATTACACAATTGGAAATAGTTTGTTTTAAATGTAAACATATTTCCACCAGAAAAAAAACATGTAAGAACATTTGTGAATATTACCAATTATATAAAATTCCTATAATTATATAAAATTCCTATAATTATATAAATAAAAAGAAATATAATTAGCGAAATAAGGAAAACAAAAGAATACAAAAATAGTATAAATGATGAAATAACACAAGTACATATCACTCTCTATTGTCATCACACTAATTATCTTCCTTTCTTGGCATGATAACATTGGTGTTCTAAAAAAAATGTTGAACTAGGGTTGTGTCTTAATATGAACCACCAATCCCTATCCAACACATATGGATTAAAAAACACCTAGTTATAGTGTTTGGGGAAAACATAAGGCTCCCTAGCTTCATGCCACATCTTTCTAGAGTTGATAGATATCAATCCACTATCACAATCTTCCTTTACATTATTTCGATCAAAGTTGTCCCACCACTTGCACCTAAAAATAGTACATTGGAATGAAGTAAAATCCACTTCAATGATCTCTTATATCTTTAACCTAATGTCTTGTGTACTAGGTTATGATTGCAGTGGCTAGCACAAGTAGATTGGTTGAACTTGAAATCCTCTTCATAGTCTTTTGTCATGCATCCATAATCGACATCCTCCATGTGAAAATGATGTCCATATGCCCACATAGATGGGAACGAACATTTGCACCTATAAAAATATGAACAAATCACAGTGTCATGTGTTTAATAACCCGAACATAATTAAAATATAAAATATAAATTTTATAGTTCAAAGGTGCATTATGAATTTAAAAACATATAGAAAGATATTATTACCAAGTTGTTGCACCATATCCCTATGTTAAGCACATCCTCTTTAGTACATGGGTAACGACCAAATGCACCATATTTCTCTTTGACTTGGTCAACAACCCAACTCTTGGGGCATATCATTGGCATATTTTCTTTTAAACGATCACTTCTACCATACAACCATATGAAATTTTTCAGGACACTTTCTTGTTTCCTCCTCTTATGTTCGTATAATGTGACCCACGACTATGTCGCTTCCTAATTGTAAAGAATAAATTTGTTAATGGCTTCAATTTTTGAGTTTGTTGGTGAAATCAAACTGACATATATAGTACATATGATATCAAAATATACATTATGAAGATTAGCATGAATAGTTATTGTGTATAAATTTGACAAATGATAAGTCACTTACTCTTTATCATGTGCCTATTTCTAATCGTTTTGAGAAGATCCCCTTCTCTTTTGTCTTCATCCATTTCATCTTCCCAAACTACCATACCTAGTGTGTTTTCAATGTTGGGTTGTGTTATATTCTTTCCATGACTAGCCGACGTAGTGAACTGGGGGTTAGACGGGGGGTGGAGCCCCCTTTCGTTGAGCCGATTGCACAACGAGGGGGTCATAGGGGGTTTGAGGGGGGTGGGTAGCCCCCTCTACGGGGTCCAGGGCAAATTTTTTTTGGACCCTATATTACGTTGGGCAGACCTACCTATGGTTTTGTGCATGGTTTTCGCACATGGTTTTGGGCGCGATGGTTCGGTCCATGGTATTGGATTCTTCGACATGTATAAATATGTACTATAACATTGAAAGGAAGATAATGAAAAATCAAGTTGGTAGTCCCGGTTTTGGGATCCAGGGGAAAATATCTGTGTATATGTGTTTTATGTTTTATGCTCTAGCATTGTTTATTTTCTGTGTTTTAGAATTTGTATGCAGGTAATTTCTGTACGGGGTTAAAACCTACATTTGGTATCATAGATGTTTTGGCTTCAAGGGGACGCCTTTGTTGCTGAGGGGTTTTGCTCGGGCCTGTGGTAGACCCTGTTCAGTGGGAGATTTGCAAGATCGATTCTGGTGGTGAAAGAAGATGGCAAGAAATGGAAAGATAGAGATTGAGAAATTTAATGGTCAGAGTTTTGATTTATGGAAGCTCAAGATGGAGGATCTGTTGGTGGATAAATATTAGTGGATCGTAGTAGATCCAGGTACTAAACCAACAGGAGTGTCCAATGAAGAATGGAAGAAGTTAGATCGAAAGGCTAAGAGAACAATACGATTGTGTGTCTTAGATTCAGTAGTGTTGAATGTATCAAGGGAATCTATGGCGAAGGCTTTGTGGGACAAGTTAGGGACTTTGTACCAATCTAAGTCTTTAGTGAATAAATTGTTCCTACGAAAAAAGTTGTATAACCTGAGGATGAAAGATGGAGATTGGGTGACAGAACATCTGAACGCATTTAAAACTGTGGTAAGTGAGTTATTATCTGTTGATATTAAAATTTTAAATGAAGATAAGTGCATCAGTTTATTGTGTTCTCTACCAGATTTGTGGAATAGTCTGGTTATTGCAATAGGTAGCAATGCAACTACCTTGCAGTTTGATGAAATAGTCTCATCCTTACTGGCGAAGGAGATGAGATAGAAAAATACGGAGAGCCAGAATGGTGATGCCTTGTTTGTACGAGGATGGTACCAGAATAGAAACAAAGAAAAGTCATCGAGTGGGAGATCTAAATCTATAGGGAGATCTAAATCTCTAGGAAAACCTGTAAAGGTGGTGTGTTGGAAATGCGGAGAGGAAGGGCACTACAAAAAGGACTGTAAATCTAAAGCTTCTGACAAAGGAAAGGGATTTGATGATGCTCCTTCTGCAGAGGTGAAAACTAGCTCAGATGAAGGTGGGGATGTGTACTTGGCTTCTTCAAGTACACATGTAAATCATGAGGCATGGTTGATGACTCAGGTGCATCCTTTCACTTCACTCCCCATAGAGAATGGTTCTGCGAGTATGAGAAATATGATGGTGGTGATGTCTTCTTGGGGGATGACAGGAAGGCTAGAATCGTTGGTCGCAAAAAAGTAAAGTTGAAGTTGCAAGGTGGAAGGGTTAGAACACTTCCGGGTGTTCTGCATATTCCTGCATTGGCCAGAAATTTGATTTTTGTAAGCAAGTTGGATGATGCAGGTATAAAAACAGTGTTTAAGAAGGATACCTACAAGATGGTTCAGGGAGCACTAGTATTGATGCGGGGAGTTCGGATTGGAACTTTGTACAAGTTGCAAGGTAGCACTGTTGTTGATGGGTGCAACAGTTCTGTGGTTCCTAACAGTGGAGCAAAAAATCTAGTGGTCTTTGGAGAGAAGACCATGTTGTGGCATCAAAGGCTTGGACATATTATAGAGAAGGGCCTTCAAATACTTCATGGTAAAGGTATGTTAGAAGGTATGAGTAATATCTCTCTAGATTTTGATTTCTGTGAAAATTGTGTATATGTGAAGCAGAATCAGATGAGTTTCCCCTCTGGTGGTAAGAGGGCGAAACAAAGATTAGAGCTTGTGCACAGTGGTGTGTTTGGACCTGGGAAGGTTCTATCATTGGGTAAGTCTGTGTACTATGTATCATTTATAGATGACTTCTCAAGGAATACATTGATATATTTCCTTAAGAAGAAATTTGAAGTCTTTGACAAGTTTAAAGAATTTAAGGCTCTGGTGGAAAACGAGACAGAGAAGAAGATAAAGGTGCTGAGGATAGATAACGATGGAGAGTTTTGTAGTAACGAATTTGAAGAATTCTGTGAGAAGTGTGGTATAGCACTACAGAAGACTACTCCATATACACCTGAGCAAAATGGAGTTATAGAAAGAATGAACAAGATGTTGATGGAAAGGGAAAGAAGCATGCTCAGTGGTGTTGGGTTAGGATAGGAATTCTGGGTAGAGGCGGTGGAGACAGCATGTTACCTGGTCAACAGATCACCTTCATCAGTGTTGGAGGATAAGACTCCACAAGAGGTATGGACTAGTAAGAAACCCTCTCTTTCACATCTTAGGGTATTTGGATGTGATGCATATGTACATGTTCCAAAGGAGAAAAGAACCAAGTTGGATAGTAAATTTGAATAGTGCATCTTTATTGGGTATAAGGATGGTTTAAAGGGTTATAAGCTTTGGAACCCAGTAACAAGGAAGGTTGTGTACAACCGAGATGTGGTTTTCATAGAGGTGAAAGATGTTATTAAAAATGAAGTCCAACTAAAGGAACCTGAGAAGATAGTGTTTGAGATTAAGGAGGAAGAATTAGACTCTACAGTAGAGAAGGAATCAGAAGACGAAGAGCCAAAAACTTCGGGTGTGAGAAGATCAATTCGAGAAAGAAGGTAGCCAGAAAGGTATAATGCATCTGCTTTCTATTCAAATTTTTCTTTATCTGTTACTGATGATGATCCAAAAACTGTGAAGGAATCAATATATTCAGAGGATGGAAAACTCTGGAAAGAGGCCATGGTTGATGAAATGGCATATTTGCACAAAAATGAGGCTTGGGATCTGGTGAAGTTGTCGGCTGGAAGGAAACCCATTAGCAACAAATGGGTGTTCAAGAAGAAGACAAAGGTAGAAGGAAAGGTGGAGAAATACAAAGCCTGGTTGGTAGCAAAAGATTATTCTCAAGTACTGGGAATTGATTTTGGTGATATTTTTTCTCCTATTGCCAAGGTAGCTTCTATTAGATTACTGTTATCTGTTGCTGCTGCTTTTGATTTTGAGGTAGAATAGATGGATGTGAAGACATCATTTCTTCACGAGGATCTGGAAGAGGAGATCTACATGAAGCAACCTGAAGGCTTTGCAGTGAAGGGTAAGAAAGAATTGGTATGCGAGTTAAAGAAGTCTTTGTATGGGCTAAAATAGTCACCAAGGATGTGGTATTAGAAATTTGATACATTTATACGGGGACTTGGCTTCACCAGAAGCAAAGCAGATCACTGTGTGTATTTTAAATTAATTGGTGACCATGTTATTTATCTAGTCTTGTATGTGGATGACATGTTGATGGGTGGAAATGAAAAAGAAATTGTCTAGGATTTGAAGACCCAATTGTCCTCCAAATTTGACATGAAAGATCTTGGTGCTGCAAACTATATTTTGGGCATGGAAATTAAAAGAGATCAGGAAAAGAGGAAGCTTTGGTTAAACCAGAGGAAGTATGTCGAGACAATATTGTAGGGATTTAATATGTAGGATAGTAAAATGGTGAAGGTTCCTATTCTTGTAGGTGTAAAGTTATGTGTTGAACAATGTCCAAGACACAAGAAGAGGAAGAGGACATGTCCCGTGTTCCATATGTAAGTGTAGTTGGTAGCCTGATGTATGCGATGGTCTGTACTAGACCAGACATTGCACATGTAGTGGGAGTATTGAGCAGGTTATGTCAAAACCAGGGAAGGAGCATTGGATAACAATGAAGTGGGTTTTCAGGTACTAGTGATTATGGTTTGTGCTACCAAGGAAGACTAGGATTGGATAGAGTTTTGGATATTCATGGCTCTGTTGATGTAGATTGGGTTGGAGATTTGGATTAGAGAAGATCTACAAGTGGGTATGTGTTTAACCTATTTGGAGGTGTAGTTAGTTGGATGAGTAAGAAACAACCTGTAGTAGCACTAGCAACTACAGAGGCAAAATACATGGCAGCCACTCATGCAAGCAAGGAAGCCGTTTGGTTGCAAAGATTGTGTTCAAGTATGGGGTTAGTACAGGGAGCTATAAGGATAGACTGTGACTACCAAAGTTCAATTTTCTTAGCAAAGAACCCTGCTTACCATTCAAAGACAAAGAACATTGATGTTCAGTATCACTTTGTGAGTGATAATGTAGAAGACTAAAAGGTGTTGCTGGTAAAGGTGGACACTTTAAAGATTACTACAGATGCATTGACAAAATTTGTTAGCTCTGAGAAGTTATCTTGGTGTAGAGGAACAATGGGCATTGCAGGGTTGGATAAATGAATAAGCTCTCATGTGGCCCCCTGTGGAAAGAAAACGACAAGTGGGAGAATGTTGGGTTGTGTTATATTCTTTCCATGACTAGCCCACGTAGTGAACCATGGGGTTAGAGGGGAGGCGAAGCCCCCCCTTCGTTGCACCGATTGCATAGCAGGGGGGTCACAGGGGGTTTGAGAGGGGCGGGTAGCCCCTCTCTATGGGTTTTGCGGTAGCACCCTGGGCAAATTTTTTTTGGACCCTATATTAGGTTTGGCAGACCTAACTATGGTTTTGTGCATGGTTTTCGCACATGGTTTTCGGTCCATGGTATTGGATGCTTCGGCATGTATAAATATGTATTGTAACATTGAAAGGAACATAATGAAAAATCAAGCTGGTAGTCCTAGTTTTTGGATCCAAGGGAAAATCTTTGTGTATATGTGTTTTATGTCTTATGCTCTCGGATTGTTTATTTTCTGTGTTTTAGAATTTGTATGCAGGTAATTTATGTATGGGACAAACTCCTACATTCAATATGCTTAATGTACTCACTCGCATAATAGAAAGACTCATATGATATGTACCCCTCTGCCATAGATCCCTTGGTTTTTCCCTTTTTCTAAAAAAACAATTCAATTTATTCGTGTACCTCTCTAAGAAGAACATCCGACAAAAAGAAACCACCCAAACTAATTCAACCTCATCTACTAGGTGAAATCGAAGAAGAACATACGAGTCCATAAAACTCGTTGGCATTTCCTTCTCAAACATACAAACAATCTCACCTATCCCTTGATGTCATCATGGAATTCTAGTGACACGAATCTCCTTTGATGTGATCCAATTTACAAATGTAGATAATTTAGATATGGCATGTTTTACGTCTTGGGGGAAGTTATGATTCAAACACCCATGCACGAGCAAAGGATAATGACACTACAAAGTAAACACATACAAAAACTAATTATATTTTATCCCATGGAATAAAAATAATAAAAATAATAAAATCATGATATTGACATATGTACTCTTAGAAGGTTCAAATGGTCATGAAATTTCAACCTCAACACATAGTCTTCCATAGTGAAGTAGCACTGTAGTGAAGACCAACATAAATAAGACACCCTCACACCCATTATAAATTCCTTTTCCAAAGAAATATCATCTTTCTTTGAAATCCATGGGATTTCACCTTCTTTGAAATACCAAAGAGGGACCAACCTCTCCTTTACTTTCTTGTCTTAGCCAATGTTTCTTTTTAGCTTTTGAAGACATAATATCTCTCTTAACGACTAATGCGTCATTTTCTTTCGATGATATGTGCCTCCATATAGAAGACGATATTTTTTTGAATATATGCATGGGATCTAGTAAGTGGGCAATCCTAAGATGCTCCCAATGTGGGAGTTCATAAAAGGAAGATTTCTTTTTCATCTAAATGGGAAATTTCTTAACATAGGTATCGAAGAATTCTAGATCATCGAACATAGGCTCCCCATTTGAATCAAACATTTATTTCATATCATTTTCCTTCTCTCTCTCATATGGTGTAAGCCATTCAGTTGGTGTCATTATTGCAAACCTTTGGGTTCTCTTTAGTTTACCATTGATAGCAGATGTTTCTCTTCTACAAGGATGTTATTTTGGGAGGAATACCCTAGAATAGTCATACACTGGCTTTCATAGGTGGTTGGAACACCTAGCCTTCAGAGAAGGTCCACAACATTTAGAATCCCTGATACCCTTTTATTACAAGGCCTACAAAATTATTGTATACATGACACATTAGTTATCATGAAGATCGAAAAAATTGCAGAGAATTAAATTAATATGTGAAACAATATTTTCATGTATATAAACAAATCAATAACATGTAATTTACTAGAGAAAATAAGCCTAGATAATCATGTGTGGTGTAAGCACATATTCCATACAACTTAAAACTTCTCTCTATTGCAATAGGTATTGATACATAGAATACATGTATCCCTTCCCATAATTCCTTCAATTCATCTACCAATGGTTGTAATTAGACATCCATATTCTTCACTTGTCTTTTACCAGGGACTATGAGAGGAAACATAAGATTTTCATTCTTCATGGAAAACCATGGGGAGATATTGTTATTTATTACTACTATAGGACAAACATAATAGTTATTGTTTTGGAGGGAATATGGGTTGATGCCATGCATGGCTATTTTGATTCGTAGACTTTGTACTTCATCCTTGAATTTTTCAGGCCTTGTATCATCTATATGCTTCATGGCTATTGAATCTATTGGTATTCGTATAACTCTCGAGTCACCTATGTGAGGCATATCATTCCTAAAACATAGCTAATTATTTGCAACGAAAGAGCCTTTGAATCCTTGGGATTATAGGCATGTGCCTCAATACCTTATTGGGATTACCATGTGACTTATCCTTTTCTATTTATAACAACTTTCATGCCCACATTTCAAACATATCTCTTTGTCTACATATTCTCCTCTATATAGAATACAATCATTTAGACATGCATGATATCATATGTACTCAACACCCAACATTTCCAAAAATTATTTTTCCTCATCACAGTTATCAGGCAAGACATTATTGCTCGGAAGAATGATTATCTTTGAATAACCTATAGTTGGTGGGAAATATAAATGTACAATGTCAATATTTAATGTTCACAAAATAAACCATTTTTAATGTTGATTGTGTGACAAGATTTCTTAAAATATAAGGGACTTGATAATGGTCAATTACCTCAATATTATCAAGAAACATGCATTCAACATTCCAAACTTTGCTTTCAAGTTGTATAGTAACATCATCGTCCCTAGTTGTAAGGTTCCGCCTTACCAACCATCAATATTATACTAAGGCTAGCTCAAAATACGATTTAATTTTAAGTTTTTAAGACGTAAAAGTTAATGCAAGGTTATATATCTATATTTTTCTTTTTCTTTTTATTGGTATTATTTACAATACATCCTAATTTCTACTAACTAATTAACCCATGGTAATATTAAAATTCTCATTAAGGCTACAGGGTCATGGTTCCTCAAGATCCAAAACTTACAACCATAAGTCTTAAAATCATATTTAAATGATAGAGTCTTTAGTGGTATAAATAATATCAATATTTACAAAACACAATTTCCAATAAGATAATTGTTCATTCTATTGGAATTAAGAGTGTTTAAGAGTGACTAATTTGATTTTGTTCTAGATAATATCCCTATGAATTCTTTCGTAAAACAAAGGGAAGAAAAACAAGATAATTCAACTTCTAAACGAGTGGTTTCCAATTATTATGAATTCATATGTGAGCTAACAATTACAACATTTTACCTAACCAATTTTCCTTCCATGGATTTTTACTTCAATGGAATCATCATGCTTATTCTTTGAGATATTTCCAAAAACACCTTGGTTGCAAATCCTAAATTTACTTAGTCATTTTTATAGACAATTCATAGATGTAATTAGCTACAACGATTGAAGCATTATGTCAAACAGTTTGCAAGCATGAAATGTGCAACCACTGAGGCATTTTGTCAAACACTTACAACCATAACCCTTAAAGCAATTTCACCAAAATTAACTAACATGAATCTAAGATTACATAATTTCTTTTTCTTTGTCAGTAATGCCAAGAAGTGAACCTAATACATAAGTAGAAATGTTATCCATCTTGATTACTGCATATACAAAAATTTAGGCACATAATGACTATAAATATTTAAGAATTTTTACAAATAGCTCACAACGATGTCGCTATAGCCATTGGGAATTTTGAACAATGGTTAGCAATCACAAAACGCGCTGCTAACTATTAAACTATCGAACAAGCAGTCACAAGTTTATTAAACTATAAATGTTTTAACCATTGATACCTTAAAATAATAATTCCAAGTTTATATAATAGATTGATTTCATAAAAAGAGATTAACAGGTAGATCATAGCTACAAAAAAAAAGAAACAAGACAAACCACTAGGGAGTAGCATCAAATCTGTAAAATATAGAAGATTACAGAACTGAATTCTAAAACTCTGGTTTTTGAAATCAAAGTTGGGGCGACATGGTCATAAGGTACAGATACCCCTTGAAGTTAAAATAAATTGAAACAGAAACGCCTAGAAATCCAATTTTTTAAAATCACAACCAAAAACAATTCATACTATCTCATTTATCCCTTTTGTCAAACATATAGTCTGAAAACTTATCTACAGCTATAAAAAGAGAAGGAAAATCCAAATTTATGCTATTAACATGTTTTCATAAAACTCATGGCAGCCTAAATGCTTCAGCCATTAAGACATGATGTAAATCAGCTTGCAATGAAACTTGTACAAAAAAAAAACTTACATAAAATAAACTACAGTTATTGCAAAATTCCTTCAACATTTAGCGTGCAACATTTGATATACGTCTAAGTTTCTGTCAACAACCAAATAAGAAAAACCATGTAATGAACTACAAAAAGAAACACAATATAATGTTGTCAACATATCTGGCAGTGAATTTATACAACCCAAAAAATGGGAGTATGCTCCAGCTCCAATGAGAGTATGCTCCTGCTCCACTATCCTTATCAACTCATTGTGAACCACCCAGTTTTCCTCCCAACCATATCCAGGAAGAACTTCTCCCCCTGGAACCCCCGAGCTGCAAAAGCTTACAAGCAGTACCAAAAGACAACAATAGAGAGATTTGCCAGGAAAACTAAGGAAGCAAATTTTCACTTCCTCTAAATACCACTCATGGCCAACTTCAATAGCTAAATATCTTAGGATTTTAACAATAATTTCATGTTTATTATGGAAGCAATTGGCTACTCTCCATATCTCTCCCTCTCACTATTTTCCTCAAATCTCTTCCACTTTTGGCCTCCTAATCCTCAAGTGAGAATACATGAGACTCATATATAGGAGGAGCAACAAATTCTTGTCATAAAAGAGGAGTAATGTGCATGCATTGGATTCCATTTAGAGGAGTGTAAATTATGGCATTAAGGAGAGGTATGCATTCCTTAGTTAAGGATAGTGTAACATATGCATTACAGAAAGCATAAGAGGAATATTTTATGACATATTTTTAATGAGTGAAAAGGAATATGCCATTCTTTGATGAGTGCATAAAATAGAATATAATGAATTATTTAAAAGAGAGAGAGAGAGAGAGAGAGAGAGAGAGAGCCATGAGAGTCATGAAGGAGATGTGTGAATTGATTGAGGAGATAAAATTGACTTGTAATTCCTTTTTAATAATAATATCATAGTCTTGTAAAAGATAATAATATTATTAATAGTATTGAGGATTCAATCAAGATTTAACTATTAGGATTGATTAATGATAAGTTAATTCATTTTTCTTCAACTCCACTTGATTACCAATTTATGTAAAGTGATTTACTATTTTTGGAAAGTCGTGCTTGAGATGTTGGACATGACTTTCTATTTTTAGAAAGTCATTCCATAATTGTGAGAATGAAATTTATTTAAGGAAATTCATCCATGAGTGGTATTTTTATTCTGGATAATAGGGATTCCACACCCCTATTTCATGCATCTCCGTCCCTTAGTAGATTGAGAACTTCGTGCCCTGATCTACTCCAAAGATCTAAGATTCCACAACTTGATCTTTTTAAATATTCAAGATTCCGCACCCTAAATATACAAGACTCCACGTCTTTATCTTTCTTGGATTTAGGACTCCACGCCCTAATTTCCATGCCCTCTCATCTACTGTGCTTTGAAACTTTGCGTTTCTCCTTATGGTACTGATTGTGAGCTTTTACCCATCTGATGGTTCGCTGGTAAGGCCTTGTTCAAAGACCTGCACACATTACAATCTCATAGATCAAAGGAATCAAATGAATTTCATAATGAAATTAACTTAATCACATTTTACCCAGAATGGTGCATGGCTTCCACAGTCATTTTGGTTTTGAAGAAATGACTTCCACAGTCATTCATAATTGAACATCCTTGTTGGAAAATGACCAGGTACCCTACCACATCCTGCTTAGTACAATATTAGACATATATAATCACACAAATCATGTATCATCCATAAATCATAATTAACCATCTATTCCGCATAACCATGAGAATCCATGGGTATATGTGTCTCAATATTGGATCACCATCCATGTCATACACCTGCTTCATAAATTAGATACAATAGAAAAACATATGTATAAAATTTTACTTAACCAAAACCATCTACTACAGATAATCAATGATGCCACATATAAGAGGAAATATAACTATATAAAACATTGTTCCCCAATCCAGTGATCAATCTGTCATACATAAACATAAAAGCAAATATAACTATGTATGTAAAACATTATTCCTCAATAAAGTGATCAACCTATCATATATATATAACCCTTCATAGGAGTGACAAAACTATACTAGAAAAATAGGACACTATATTCTTCAATTGTCTTCTACCAAGGACTATGAGAGGAAACATAAGATTTTCATTCTTTATGAAAACCATGGGGAGATATTGTTATTTATTACTACTATAGGACAAACATAATAGTTATTGTTTTGGAGGGAATATGGGTTGATGCCATCCATGGCTATTCTGATTCGTAGACTTTGTACTTCATCCTTGAATTTTTTAGGCCATGTATCCTGTATATACTTCATGGCTATTGAATCTATTGGGATTCGTATAACTCCCGACTCACTTCTTTGTGAGGCATATCATTCCTACATGATAGCTAATTCTTTGCAACGAAAGAGCCTTTGAATCCCTGGGATTATAGGAATGTGCCTCAATACCTTATGGGGATGACCATGTGATTTACTCTTTTCTATATATGGTAACTTTCATGCCCACATTTCAAACATATCTCTTTGTCTACATATTCTCCTCTATATAGAATACAATCATTTAGACATGCATGATATCATATGTACTCAACACCCAACATTTCCAACAATTGTTTTTCCTCATCATAGCTGTCGGGTAAGACATTATTACTTGGAAGAATGATTATCTTTGAATAACCTATAGTTGGTGGGAAATATAAATGTAAATGTCAATATTTAATGTTCACAAAATAAACCATTTTTAATGTTGATTGTGTGACAAGATTTCTCAAAATATGAGGGACTTGATCATGGTCAATTACCTCAATATTATCAAGAAGAATGCATTCAACATTCCAAACTTTGCTTTCCAGTTGTATAGTAACATCATCGTCCCTAGTTGGGTAGACTATAACTGGCCACTAGGTCCAAAGAGAGGGGTGGTGGAAGAATATATTAGGCTTGTGAAAATGTTATTAATGATATGAGCATCATCCCCCATCTCATCGATCTGGAATTCATATAATAGAATTGTCTCCATGGCAGCAATATGTTGTAAGTAAATATCCATACCAACCTCTATTTTATTTCCTCCATTGCCAACTTGTGATAAAGAACTACTATTGCTATACTCATTCCTAATTGGTGAATCTACACATGGCAAGAATTGAATAGGTGGTCGATTCAACAATTCTTTGTATGCTTCCTCTCTGATTCTTGCTTTTAGTGCATCCTTCTCTCAACTTGAAATTGTAGTGGGGTGCACTGGAAGATGGTTGGTAGGTTGTTCGTCATCACTGAGAATCCTAATTTCAAAAAATATAGATCAACATCAGTACATCACTGATATTAGTAAGGACAATGCAATTGGTTTGTTGGAATTACATTATACCAAAACAACTATTACCATCATTGACCGAAGATTTTCGCTGGAAGATGACATGTTACAATTGGGAGGGTAGAGTGGTTTTCAATATTCATCTACCAATTGCTTGCAGTAAGCTGCTCCTGATAGGAGATCCTAACGTTTTTGAACTCGTGGATTTTTTTTCATTTCAACTCAATTCTGAATTAGGATCTTTCATTTTTTGCATTTGAACTCAATTCTGAATCACGATCCTCCAAATTTCGATTCATTTTTATTCAAAATGAAATTGATAAAAAAATAAATTCAATTAGATAATAGAACTATAAATGAAATTTGAACTTACTAGAGATGGAAAGGGAGAACTCTGTGAAGGAATTTGAGAAATAGGGAACGAGCTGGAATTTGAAGAATTGGCCACTTGATATTATCATATTTTCTCTTTGCATTTGAGAAAAATCATCAATAATTTTTTGTGTACACAACTAAAATTAATTTCGAGAACCATATAACCACAATCTAAATTTCAATATAGTTTTCAAACCTTTTTCCAAGAATAAGGCGACTTTAAGCGGAAAATGTATACTACAAACTACTGTAAATCATGTGGAGGCATCCTAGAGGATAATTTGAGATGAATATGCCATTTTATGTGAAAATAAAAATTTAGATAAATTATAAAGCATATCAGTGTGCTTGTAAAACTAATCGCACTAATGCATTTAAATAATAAGAACACTGATGTGTTAAAATAGTAATTGTATTGGTTTCTAGGATTTCAAAAATAAAAAGGGATTTCTATCATATCAATGCATTAAAAACATTTAGTGTGCTGATAACTCATCTTAATCAGTGTGGATTTTTAATATAAATGCATCAGTGCTTTTTAATATAAATGCATCGATGTCACGAAGAAAAAAAGGTACGATTTTTTTTTTCAAATTGAAAAATAAGCAGTAGTATGTTTTTCAAAATCTAATTTCATAAATTCTTATAAATAATAAGAAGTTATTCACTATTTCATTATTTTGCCCAATACTTCAGTGGAGATATTTGCAAGAGAGACATATGGGAGCACTATGGAGCAACATAATACTTTGGAACAATAGAACTATTCAGAACTTTGGAATTTGAATAGTACGACGATTCACTCAAAATCTTATATAGTAAAAATTTTACATTTTTCTATTGATTTTACTAATAATTTTTTTTACAATTTCTGTTAGATTTAATTAAAATTTAGAAAAAATAAAAATAAAAAACCTACATAGAATTTTTTTTACTATTGATTTTATTAATATAATTTTTTACAATCTACGTTGTTATTTCTATTTAATTAAAATTCAAAAAGAAACAATAAAAATCAATACTTACCTTAAATCCTTGTTTCTTCTTGCTTATGTGACTCCAAAATTTCACCTTAGGTTTAACTCTCTCTACCACTTCACAATTAAGTATTTTCATTTTAGGCATTTTAGATTTAGTGGGTTTGTGTTACTATATATAGAACGTTTGACATGTAAAGTAGGGGGATGACATATTGAATATAATCCAAACCTTGTCAACCTTGTCTATTTTTTAAAAGAAGACTTTTTTATCGATGCGCCCTATGTAATATAACGCACTAGTGCACCTCTGCCAAATAGCAACGTTAAGTCCAAAAAAAATGTGTTTATTTTTTTATGTTTTCTTTTTTTACTTTGATGGAAGTTCTTTTATTGTTACATATCACACCTTCATAATTTAAATTTATTTAAAAAATGATTTTGTTGTTGATGCTAAACAATTAAACACCCCAATGTGTTTTCTAAATTAAACGCACTAAGGCATTTATGCACATAACCACATCAGCTACGAAAACTCTTTTTGGATGAAAATGATGTGAATTATTTAAAAAATATATTTAATGGATTCTATATTGGATGGTACATGTTTTATATTGATAAAAAATTGTTTGAAAAGTTGTCAACTAACAAAAATCGTGATCGACACAATGACCAGAACCCAAAAAGCAGAAAATTCAAGTTCTTTGTAAATTCTTTACAAAACTAATATATTTGAACTATATGTAAGTTTAAGTAATATGTATTGGTTAGTGTGTGTCATGTAGAGCCACAAAATGAAGAAGCTCGATAAGATTCTTTCTGATCTAAGTGCAGAAGTACATAAAAGCTTTATAGAAAAATTGTAGAGGGATGAATCGGGTGAATGAAAAAATATTATTCGATATGATTTTTTTTTAAATTTTCGTTAATAATATACTTAAGAATATTAGATAACATCTTTCAAACAATGTATTAATTCACACATGTTTAATGTTCTACATAAACCAACAACAAAGGAAAATAATGTCAATTTAAGAAGAAAAAAATTATAGAATATGTAGATGACGATGAATTAGTCCTTAGCTCATCTAGAGTGGTGCTATAGGTTAATGAAGGGGGCGGGCCGGGGGGGGGGGGGGGGGGGCCGCGGGCGGGATTTGACAAAACTATGAGGGATATAGTAGAACAAACATATAGATGTGATTTCGACTTACAATACGTAAATCAATCCAAAGATTCCAAGAACCAAATTATATTTAAACTACATGAAGTGTTTCCTGAGCAATGGTTAATGAGACCTGTCAAACTTGCAATAGAAAAAATATACAACAATAATAAAAAATCATTCAAAAATCAATATTCTTAATTAAAATTCTTTTCTAGAATTATATGTATATATTACTACAAAACATTAATTTATTAGTAGCAATTTTGATATATTTAGTTTTCTTATATCAATATAAAAATAGTTTATTACTTTTTCAATAAGATTATGAAAATCCCAAAAGATCAATGAGTTAATATCCTAAACATGCTAGTTGGAATGCTTAAAAAAGTGTACAAGGAGATGTTCAAAGAAATGGACATAATTGCAACACAAGAGGAGCCATCTTAACAACAACGTGCTTCAAATGTATGTAATCATTTATTTTTTCTATTAGGTACATGTAAACAAATAAATTAGCATTAAGTGTTAACTCTCAAGTATTTTCTTGTAGAAAAAAAAAATGGAACTCATTCGACACATAAAGAGGACAACAAGGAAGAAAAGGGTTGATATCAAAGTTTGTGAGTAATTATTAATTTTTCCTTATAACAACCTAAGATTTCATTTTTGTATATTTTAACCTTTTTACAGCAACCATCCTTAAATGTCTTCATGTAGGTTCTAAAATACAAAGAAGATTCATCAGAGGAATTGATTGACGTTGGATAAAATATGGGTTGTGAGTATATGTTGGCTATCAAAAACTAATTGTGGAATTTGCAAGTATCTATATGTTGTTTTACTTCTTGGAGTTTATAATTAATATAACAAAAATATCCTTTAAATTAAATCTATGATTTATTATGGGGTATAAAAATTGCAGAAGAAAATAAAAATAAAAATATGGAACTACGCCAATAGAAGAGTTGTTGAAACAAGGCATGAGATTTGGTTTTGAAGGAATCTATACAATTCATGACTCTCTTCTTGCTATGGAACATTGTTATTTGATTTACATTGATTTATATTATTTATTTTAATTTTTATTATTCTCACCAATGCAGATACATTCATTACAATTTATTTTTATGTTTGTAGATAGAAATTGAAGAAGAAGAAAACAATCGATGTAATCGACAAAACATTCATCCAAATAACCCAATCCATGTAAGTAGCTCACGAAATGACAATGATACCAACAAATAATGATGATATATTTGGATATCAGTGCAAGTTGTTGTATTTTTTGAAATAATTGTGTGTGAAAATCAAACATTTTGTTTAATATAATGGACATAGTGTTGCAATTGAAAGGAAAGGGGTTACTATTAACTATCCCATTTTGTATGAGAAAGATCCTCTTATTCATATATAATTAAATAAATTTTAATTTATTCTATTGTGTTGTCCAATGTCACTATGAAATGCTACACCACTGATTAAATATATGGATGATTTAAAAATATTATAATAAGAGATGCGATATATGATGATATAAAAAATTAATCCAAACATCATATACAAATGCAGTAATCAAAATTTAATTTATATGAGTACTATTATAAGATATATGTCGATTTTTCAATGAATAACATGTTTTAAAAAATCACAATAATTGCACTATCATAGATCGATGTTTCTAAAAATGATAAAATGGATACCGAGACATTATATGTTAATGCACATTGCTCCAAATACAAGTTTTTCAACAATGATATTTACAATAATAAGAAATGGTATCCCGGTGTGTTTGTAAAATAAATAAGCATAAGGTAAATATAGATTTCATGCACCAGTGTCATTCGCCTTTAACGCACCAATGCATTGTTACCTTTAATGCACTAGTGTGTTATATTACGTAAAAGCACCGATATTGCAAGATTTTGTTTGTATTCCCAAGTTCCTTTTGTGAAAAGTACAACACCAGGGAATTTTCAAGCACATAAGCATTGGGGCGTTATACTTTTGAAGCACCAGTGTTGTTTATACAACTCATCAACCTGAGTGCATTATTATGCATAACTACCGAGTGCGTTGGAGAAGTAAAAGCATCAGGTTTGCAAGATTTTTTTCATACCCCAGTGCCCTTCCTGAAGTACTATCTAGGTCATTTTTAGAAGACATAAGAACCAAGGAGGTATACTCTTTAGCCACCGTCATTGTTTGCATTCAACGTCCCGGTGCATGGTATCATACTTTTCAACCACTGTTGTTGTTTACATTCAACACCCTGATGTATGGTATCATAGATTGTATGAGATAGTGAATTTTTAGTATTAAAGCATCGATGCTTTTATAAATTCAATGCATTGGCACTCCATACATTTATTTTCAATCTTGATTCTTGTATTTAAACTTACAACAAAGGTGCTTTTATATTAGCAGCATACTGGCACAATTTTTCCAGTAAGCACACCACTAAGAAAACATTTTCTAAAACCTTCGGCAGCCCATATTTTTTTAGATGTGATGAAGTTCCATTATCATATCCACTAAAACATCTACTACCACATAAAATGTTGTAATGGATGTTTTTTTGACAATTTTTTTCCAATTTTATAACACTAAAAACTTCCCCTATAAGGTATTTTCCTTATAGTGACACACCAAACCTCTTCCATTCCAACACTTGATGTTAGTCTCTAATAGTCACATTAATTTTCCTCATGCCCTAGTTGAGGACTCATCATTGCCTCAACTTTAGAAATCCCTCACCTATTAACTTCAATACAATTATTTTAGGAGAGTGGCTTAGAGGATGATGTACCTTAGATCAATTGTTGTCATTACTAGATGCCTTGGATTAAGAAAAAGGAATAAGTATTTCCCTTTGACTTAGTTGCTTCTTGTATGCTCAAATCTAGCTTTTATTGCATGATTGATAATCATACAATTGACTGCCTAGTGCTTCAATGGATTGTACTAGTTTTCCTCGATCATGTGTGAGATGTTCCCAAACCTCAAGAGGGGGTTTCCCTTCAGGTAGTCCCTTGCATTCCCGACTATCATTAGTTCATGATCCAACCTCATATGTAGCTCAATATATTTTCCTAGCTTAGTTACGTTTATCACAAATCCCACCACATGAGCCCTTCCTTCAATTTGCTCATTTAGATCTTCAAAGCCCTTTCTTATTCAGCAAGGCTTCTCTAGTTGTGATATCCCCCTCTCATTAGCTTGGGGTAATTTGGTCCTATGTATTCAATTTAGCAACATTTTTTAATATCATATATGGCCTTTTTATTTGAGGAACATGTATATGGGACTCTTTATATCATTGTATCATTTTTTGGCCCATTAATACCAACACATTATGTACTATGTATTATTTTTCTCCGACCCACTTTGTTGGGTGAATCATTATTATTTCTATTGAGTTATCTTAGTGGGTATGGGTATGCTTCCCCCACCTCATTAAGTTCATGTACACACCACTAGGATACTCTTCTCTAACAAATAGGTTTTTCCTCCTCCTCGTATGGTTCTTCCCTTTGCTGCACTCTCTCTCTCTCTCTCTCTCTCTCTCTCTCTCTCTCTCTCTCTCTCTATGACCTCCTCTTGTTTCTTATGAAAGGAATACTTCAATGTGTTTTGGTCATACGATGGGATCCTAACACTCATACATTTGGGGGAAATTTGTTATCACATAAAAAGTGATCACCTAGCCATTTTCCCCTAGTTTGATCGAAATACACCATGTCATGTGGATTTTATAAATTAAAACCTTCTTTCACCTTAGGAAATAGTTTAGTGAACCACTTTTCCAAAATTATTTCCATCTAATTTTTTAACCATATTAAAATAACCCATAAATGTATTTAATTTCATATTATTCTCACATATTTTACCCACGTGAAAGTAAATGAGAAATTTATTTAATTTCATGTTATTTTCATATTTACCCATTTATTGTAAAAATTATTAAAAATATTTTCACTCACTTTTGTTGTTTCCATAGGAATAATTAAATAAATCACTATTATTTATTACTCAATCATTTCACTTTTCTCTATGAAATAATGATTAAATCATTATTTAACGATTATTTCTAACTCATTTGATCATATCACCCAGAAAGAATTAATAAAATCATTTTTATTTATTAATTATTTCACTTACTTTTCTTAATTAACTCAATTAATTTTTATTTTTTAAGTTTGAAAAATAAAAATTATTGACCATTTATTTAGTCTTTTCCTCTCCCAAATAATAAAATACTCATAATGGTTAGATATTGAATTGGTCTACTAAATATGTTATTATTTGACCATATCAAAACTAATCTTGCATTTTATTATATATAGATAGGTTTTTCTTCACCATTTATCACATGATCACCTCTCATCATGTAACTTATGATCCTAAACCTTTTGAGATCTCCATATGAGTTCATCCTCATTCTTTGCCTACTCGCATACAACCAGGAAGATAGAAAGCCATAGTAGTAGGAAATGAAGGGAGTAAAGAACGCTCCCACAGAGGAGGAATTAGTATCCTAAACTAATTTCTTCCTTTTCTATAGGTGTACTACATATTTGAAATAAAAATAAATTTCTCTTTCATTGGGTATATGGTTGCGATGTTTAATGTATATGTTTTAGATTTTAATTTCTATTGGAGGATTTTTCGAACCACTTTTATGCAAATCTCAAGACTTATGTTTCACATTGCTATCTAAATTTTTATCCATTTTTTTTTAGCATAAATATGTCATTGGTAGTAAGAAATAATATTTTGGATCGCTTTCTCATAAATATACAACTAACAAACATTGAAAATCTACCAATGGTTACTCTTATTTGAAGAAATGAAATATGACATTGTTCTTCAACGAGGAAAAAAGAATGTTGACCTAAATCATTTATCCCAACTCGACAAAGGTGAAGAAACAAACATAATTGAGGATAAATTATTTGATACACATTTATTTAGAGTTGACCCATCACCAAGATATTTAGTAGAAATAGCTCGATAGGAAAGGCTCTTGAAGAAATTTCTGAGAATAAAAATAAAGTGTTGGTGATGAGGGTTGCATCATTCAAATAATGAATGGGGCATCTATATAATCTGGGTCCAAATTATATCCTTAAAAATGTTCCTTAAAACATGAAAGAGAATGGATTCTAGAAAAGGTACATGTAGGAGCCACCATAGGACATTATCAAGCCAACACACCGACACTTTAGGGTGGTCTTTTGTAGTTGAATTTGCATCAAGAATATCAAAACAAAGTGAATAAATGTGACATATGCCAATGAATCGATCGACCACTTTGGAAAGATGAGATTCTCTTGAACCAAGGAAAAACTTAAGGATGAAAATTTATCTAAAAATTTAGAAACCTTGGTGAATCTTACTAGTCTCTAATATGCAAACTATAGAATGATTCATGATATTTTTGTAAAAATTTTCAAATTTATATTGTTTTGATTTACTCTCTATAAAATTTTGGTGATTTTTAACATAAAATAATTTCAATTTCAGGAAAAATGGAAATTAGCATAAATATTTTTGGAAGAAACATGGAAAATTATCCCACTTGTGAATATTAGCCCCTAAATTTTTACTTATATTGAATTTGGTAAATGTAATGTCCCACCTTACCAACTATCAATGATATAGAGAAGTGTTGAACACTAATTCTCAAAACGCGATAACTTTTTTTATGTTTTTATTTCCAAATCCCAAGACAAGCCCAAAGTCAACATCTCACTCAAACCCCAAAGAAAAAATACCAAATGACAACCATCACTTGATCCCCAACCTCAAAAATCATATTTGAAGGAAATTTTATTTAGTGGGATGAGTAAATATCGAACTTTATGAGCCACAATTTCCAACAAGCTAATAGTTACTTCTGTTGCAATTAAATGTGTTAAAGAGTGACTAATTTGATTTTATTTTAAATAACATGGTTATGAATTTTTTACTTAAAAGGAGAATTTAACTTCTATAGAATTGGTATCCAATATTTTTGAATTCAATTTGAATTTACAACAATTACAACAATTCACTTTCTCAAATTTGACTTTATCATCATGAATTTTAACTCAATGGAATTATCACGCATATTCATTGAGATGTTCCAGAAACATCTTGGTTACGAATCTTAATTTCACTTAAGAATTTTTTTACAAACAATTCATAAATGTAAATAGCTAGAACCATCGAATCATTATGGAAAACAATTTTCAAGCATATAATATACATTGGTTGAGGCATTGTGTCAACCACCTGGCAACCATCATCTCTTAAGAAAAGTTTTACAACCATTAGAAACATGAATATAAGATTCTTACTCAACCTATTTAACTCATAAAATTCATAAGTTAAAACTTCAAATATTGGCATAATAAAATAGAAACTAGAAATCATCTTAATCCTTCACCAAAAACTAGACAATAGGCACACACAGTTAGTAGTAATAATCTGCAAAATCGCCCAAATTTACGATTTGGGTTCTGGAAAGTGTATTTTTTGGAATCAAATGGGGGGTTACAGGGCCATAAGGAATCACAACCAAAATACCCAGGGATGTGATTCTTTAAACAACAAAAATTTAGATCCTTAATGTCTCATTTACGACTTTTGTCAAACACATGGAATGCAAACTTTCATCTATAGCTCCTCATGAGGAAAGACAACCCAGAGTTATGCTACTAAGATATGTTCACTGAATTCACACATTTCTAAATCCACCATATGCGTTCTTGAAACATTTTACAACCCACAAGCTAATTCCTTTGAAATTATTTGACAAGCTTATTGCAACCATTGCTACAATTTTACAAACACATGGTAGCCCTGAATGCTACAACCATTAAGGCTTTCTGTCAAAATTATAATAATACTATAGCAAAAACTTGGATCACAAAACATTGAATTATTGATAAGAATATGAAATTTAATTCATAACTGAAATTTACCTCACACTTACCTCAAGCCTTTGATCTTCCAAACCATATTTAGCTGCCATTATTTTTTTACATTTTCTTTTAAGGGTTGATTTTGTAATTCCTCCAGGTATATTTTTGGTACATGTCTATTTTCTTACTTCTCTAGTAAGCCGCAAGTTAGCAGTTATTCATGCATAAATAAATTGATAGCATTACTCATTCATGGATTTTGTCAAACACTTTGCAAAATATTCTGAAACCTTTTCTTAAAAAAATCATCTAATTACCTAAAAAAAACCATAACTCATGAAATTCTTACCCAAGTCCTTTGGAATTTCTTTATTTCAATTACCTTCAACAATATTTGGCTTTCCTAAAGAGATATTCAACTCCAATCACCAAGAATATGATCCATCTTTGATCCCTTAACCAACTCATTTGAACCATATGGTTTTCCACCCAACCATATCCAGGGAGAACTTCTCCCCCTAGAACCCCTGAGCTGTAAGAGCTCACAAGCAATACTAAAATATAGTAGTAGAGAGATATAAAAGGCAAGTTGAGAAAGATAAGTTTCACTTCTTTCCAATACCACTCATGGTTAGCTCCACCAGGTAAAGATACTTAGTAATTTAGTTTAGGAATTTCAAATTCCTTTAGAAAGAAATTGGCTACTCTCCAAGTCTCTCCCTCTCATAATATTTTTTTGTTGTTAAATCTCTCCAACTCTTGGTATCACAATGCACTCCCCCAAGTGATAATACATGAGACACATATATAGGAGGATATGCATTCCTTAGTCAAGGAGAGTGTGACATATGCATTAAACAGAGCATAAGAGGAATATTTTACGACATGTATTTAATGAGTGTAAGAGGCATATTCCATTCTTTGATGAGTGCATAAAAGAGAGTGTAATGTATTATTAAAAGAGAGAGAGAGAGAGAGAGAGAGAGAGAGAGAGAGAGAGAGAGAGAGAGAGAGAGAGAGTTACATAGATCCATGAGATCATCAACAATAGAGGTGTGAAGTGATTGAGGAGATGAAGCTGACTTGTAATTCTCTTTTAATAATAATATCATAGTCTCATAAAAGATAATAATATTAATATTAATAATATTGAGGATTAAGTCGATATTGAGCTATTAGGATAGATTAATGATAAGTGATTTTCCTTCAACTATACTTGATTACCCATTGATTTAAGGTGATTTACTATTTTTGGAAAGTCATACTTGAAACACTAGACGTGACTTTCTACTTTTAGAAATTCACTCCAGAATTGTTAGAAATGAGATTTTATTAAAGAAATTTATCCCTGAGCTACCCATCAGTGGTATTTTTCTTCTGGAGAATAGGAATTCCACATCCCTATTTCATACATCTCTGTACCTTAGTATATTAAGGACTCCACACCCTGATCTACTCCAAGGATCCAAGATTCCACACCTTGATCTTTTAAATATTTAGGACTCCACATCCCAATCATTTTATTATAGATCCAAGACTCCACATCTTTATCTTTCATGGATTTAGGACTTCACGCCCTAATCCTTTTATTATATATCCAAGAATCCATGTCTTTACCTTTTCATGGTTTTAGGACTTCGTGCCCTAATTTCCATGGCTTATCGGCTACTCTACTTTGAAAATATACGCTTCACCTTAAGATACTGATTGTGAGCTCATACCCATTTGATGATTCGTTGGTAAGGCATTATTCCAAGACCTTCACACATCACAATATCATAGACCAAAGGAATCAAATGAATTTCATAATTAACTTATTCACATTTTACCAAAGATTGTTCATGACTTCCACAATCATTTTGGTTCTAGATAAATGACTTCCTCAACCATTTATAACTTGAACATCCTAGTTTGCAAATAACCATGTCCCTTGTCACATCCCGCTCGATACAAGATTAAGCATATATAATCATAAAAATTATGTATCATGGCTTCCAAAGTCATTTATAATTTAAGCATCCTTGTTTTCAAATAACCATGTCCCCTGCCAAATCTTTCTCAATACAATATTAAACATATATAATAATACAAATCATGTATCATGACTTCCACAATCATTTATAATTTGAGCATTCTTGCAGGTCCCCTACCACATACTGCTTAGTACAATATTATACATATATAATCATACAAATCATATATCATCCGTAAATAATAATTAACCATATGTTCAACATAACCATGATCATACATAGATCTATGTGTCTTAATCCTAGATCACCATCCATGTCATACACTTATGTCCAAATTATAACACCAAAAGAGAAAACATCGATAATATGCTCTTAACCAGAATCAGTTCTTATACAGACAACCATAGATATTATCATGAGCTCATAGAAATCATGTGACCCCAACTAGGTTTATAGCATATAAGCATGTACATAAGTCTATCATGCATAATCTTATATCATTACATCAAAATAACCCTCTCTAAGTGTCTACAATATTTTTTTTCTCCCTAGTTGATAGATTAGGACGGAACCTCTCAACAACCAAGTAGTTTTCTATGTCAGCAAACCAAGGAGAAAGCACCGACATGGAAAAGAGGATATCATATGGTAGTTGATCATCCACCATATCTTCATTACCTGCAAGCAAGGTTAACTTGGATAAAGTTTTTCCTAGTTTGTCATTAATAGTCAAATCAAATTGTTCTAACAATAAAAACCACCTAATTATCCTAGCATTAACATTAATATTGTTCATCAAATATTTAATTGTTACATGATTAGTATGAACAAAAGTTTGGTACCCAGTGATATAGTGTCTAAATTTGTTTAAAGAATGTAACACAACTAAGAGCTCTTTTTCAGTGATAGTGTAATTCAGCTCAGCTTTAGACAAATTCTTACTAATGAAGTAAATATCTTATGGAAGCTTATCCTCTACTTGTCCCAGGCACCCCCCCCCAACAACTTTATCTGATGCATCAGTATGGATAGGAAAGGACAATGCTCAGTCGGGACATCTTAGGATGGGTCCAATGGTCAAGTTTTCTTTAAACACTTGAAGGGACTCTTGAAAATTGTTGGTCCAATAGAAATCTAAATATTTGGCCAGTAAACCAAACAAAGGTGAAGCCACTTTACTAAAGTCTTGGATGAATCTCCTATAATACCCTGCTAGTCCTAAGAAGCTCCTGGCACCCCTTTTCCTTTGAGGGGTAGGGACCCTTTTGATGATGGAAATATTGTTTGGATCTACCAATATCCCTTCCTTGGAGATGGAATGGTCAAGGACAATCCCCTCAGTCATCAAGAACTCACATTTCTTTGGGCTTAGCGAGAGATTCATTTCAATGCATTTTTTCAAAACCTTGCACTGATTTGAGAGAGCTTCATGGAAGTTGTTGGAAATAATACTGAGAGGGGGGTGAATCAATATTATCAGATCAATAATTTTATTTCCCAAACAGATTTATATATGCTACTTCAGCTAAGTGAACTAGCGTGTACACGCGACTGTACTTAACAAAACTAGGGTATATGCAGAGAACTTTTGATTTAGAAAATTTATCATGTATTGAGCTTTAACTGGTATATCAGAGATTTATTAGACAGTGCATTAAAATAAGAATAAAGCATCACACATAAGAAACACACATGAACACCAAGATATAAGGTGGAAACCCAATGTGGGTAAAAACCACCTGCTGCAGTCGTCTTTGTCTTCTTTTAATAATAAGAAAATATATTTACAATATTGTTCTAGTGCAGACTCATACCAGTACGCAAGCTTCTACCTGCATAAGGTTACAACATTCTCTCATTCTCCAGCTTCTACTGGAAGGGAGCTACAGCCCCCTAGCTCTTGCACTAGCCAATATGTTTACTATTACTTAGGCGCCAGCCTACAAAAGACTCCACTCTTCTACCAGGGACCACATTGCATGAATTTTCAGACTGGATACTCCTGGAACACAACACCACAATATGAAGGCCACGTTTCATCCTATTTTCATACTGGACCCATCAATAACATTGAAACCTAGAATATCACAACTGCAATACAACCATCAAATACATCTGCATCAATCAACCACTGAAAATAAATCATCACTTTCTGAATCAACCACAACTGAATCAATCAATCACTGACAACCCATCATCACTGAAGCAAATCACAATCAATCAATCTCATCATTCAGAACACTGTCACCAGAACACAAAGCAGAACCTAGAACTCTGCAACAACAAACAAAAACAACTAAAACTTTGAACATCATACTTCATAAGGAATACGCTACTTCCATGTGTCGAACTAACATGTATATGCACTTTTACCGAAAGGAACCACCGTAAAGATTTGCAAATTTCAATTTATGATGTATACACTACTTTGATATGTTGAACTAGCGTTCATACGCTCTTTTACTAAAGCGAACCTGTGTACAGATTTGTAAATGCTAACTTAAAACATCACAACTATTCTAGACTTCAGTCATACCCAAATCATCACATTTAGAGAATAAAACACACGTTAGTATTCAGATCTAGACTGTTCAAGATCAAACCACATAATGAGAATATTTTTAAGCCTTTATGATCTCAGTTCATCATCCTTCATTAGCCATATAGGTGCCTCCTTAGATCAAATCAAGAAAATCATCAGAAGCTCATTAACCTACATATATGATCCAACACCTCATAAGATATTCAAAATACTTGCACACTTCTGGCCTAATGATCTTCTCCTCCTTATATAGTTGTAGGCCTTTCTCAATACCATGGACCAAAACTACTTAGGACCAATATCTTGGCCTAAATACCTCGGACCAATCAAATACTTTGGACCAAGAAATACATTGGACCAAAAACTTTTGGTTTTCCAAGATATATGTTCTTTTCCCTATGTGAATGTGCATGTGTACATATACGCTCTTTTTGTTTAGTAAACCTACGTGTATACGCAGCTTGGACAAGGTGAACCTGCATATACCTCTCTTTCTTCATTCTTTGGAGTTTGATATGTAATTCTTTGCTGTTAACCTAATTCACTGTGATCTTTCATCTGATTGAGTTTCCATCAAGGACAACACCTATATCATAATGCCAACAGAAGTCACATCCATAAGGAGTGAAATGATCCATGTATATTTCAACAAAATTGTGAACCAATCCAGCAAAAATACTCAAAGCTTCCCTCTAGAAAGTAGCAGGGGCATTGTACAAACCAAATGGAGGAACTCTATAAGGAAAGGTACCCCAAGGACATTTTAATGTGGTGTTGCCTTTGTCTTCGGGGCTAATCTGGATTTGATTGTATCCACTAAATCCATCTAGGAAGGAGAAGAATTTCTTTCGTCCAAGGCCATCTAGTACTTGGTCACTAAAGGTTAACAGAAAATGGTCCTTCTTAGTAGCCTTATTGAGCTCCCAATAATCCACACAGATTCTCCACTTCCCATTCTTCTCAATAACTAACACAAGAGGTGACACCCACTCACTACCTGAAATAGGGTATATGAACCTTGCATCCAGTAGTTTTTGTAGTTCTTCTTTCACAATGTCCTTAAGAGTTGGGTTCATCCTCCTGTGGAGTTGGAGAATACTCTTTCATCCCACCTTGAAGTAAATATGGTGAGTACATACCGAGGGATGCACACCTTTCATGTCCTTATAGCCCCAAGAAAAAGCATCTAGGTGTTGCCTCAATACTTTGTACAATTGTTCTTCTCATTTGGCTAAGAGAGAAGGGTTGATATTTAAGGTTCTAGAAGGGAAAAACTCTACAATATTGACATGGTATGGACTTGATTCAATAGGGCATAAGTCATCCCAAGGATTACTCTCAAATTATTTCATCAACTCATCAATGGGTATGGGAGTGGGAGGTTGATTCTAAAGGATATGGTTAATGAGATCATCTTCATCAAGTTTCCCCCCTCCTGTAATGATGTCTAGACTGCATATTGGGTGGGGGGTGGTGTGATGTAGTTCATATTCTTCCTCCTCTTCTAACCACAAGGGTAGGTCATGATCAATACAAGGCTAAGAAGGAGGATACAATATCAATTGTTTAGACAAATTTCCATTCTTAATGGTCATGTTCTCAGCCCTACAACTATTGTAAGCATCAGTTGTGGCTAACCATGGCCTTCCCATGATGAGAGGATAGCCATTAAAATTGGTTTTGGGCTGGAGAACCAAGAAATAAATAGGATATTGCCAAGGGTCAATGGAGACCATAACATCTTCAACAACTCTCTTGGGAGCTATTGTGGATCTGTCTACAAGTTGTAGCATTATGGTGGTCATTCTCAAAGCCCCTTGGAGGTTTAGCTTTAACATGGTTCCTTAGTGATCAAATTGATTGTAGCCCAAAGATCAATAAAAGTGTTAGGGACTATAAGACCATCAATGTGCAAATTTATTACAGGGATTTCAGGGTTTAGATATTTCGGGAAGATCACCCTCACAAGCATCAAATCAGATAATTTCCAAACAACATTTATGGTGGGGGTGTCTATTTTTCTTCTATAATCATTTTTGAAACATTTCTCTTTGATGAGCTTATTGTAGATGGAAACATATTTAATAGCCCAAGAAGGGGTATTTTAAAACAAAAAGCCTTCAATTCTCCCAAAAATTCAACCTCTTCTGGGGTGTGCTGGCTAGCGTGAATCAACCTTTTAGGATAATGAGGTGGATTGAATTAAGGAACACTATCTTCCTTCTCTCCTTCAAGATCTTTAGGTGGAGAAGGTTAGTGGTTATTTGGAAGCACTCTCCCATACCAAAGGTTGATATTCTAGATTTCCATGACATAAGTAGGATAATATGTCTCTCCATTGTAGACCTATTATGCTTTCTTGTTGTTAGGGTTTGGATTTGGTTGAGCAGGAATTTAAGGTTTCTTAGGTTGAGTAGGATGAGTGGGTTGTGGCCGAGGTTGGGGTGGAGGTAGTAAAGTAGGAAGTTGGTTAACCTGAGGCCTCCACCCTTGTGATGGGTTCCCCATTGAGAAGATTGGGGTGGATATGGATGAAAGGATGGTTGGTAGGTTGAGGAGGATATGGAGGAGCATAAGGCCAAGAAGGGGGTGTGGATAGGGATGGGTGAATGGAAGAGTACCAAGGTTGCAAGGGTGTATTTTGATTTGGATTTTAGTAAGAGAAGTGTGCACCTTGCATGCCTTATTAATATGGTTGAGGTCCTTGAGGTCTTATTTTATTGATGAAACAAAGTTTCTCTAAACCCCCTTCTAATCCTTGATATACAACTTTTATTATTGGTAAATAAGGGAAATTGTTTTTTGCATGATTTTCTTCATAGACTAGGCATACCTCTATGACATTTAATGGGCACTCATTCCTAGGATGTATTTTTGTACATCTGGGCAGAAAATAGCTAGTTCCCTTTTTGCTTCCTCGTACTTTGTTTTTATTTTCATGGTATCCATTTGTAGTGAAAATTTATGCGGCATTTCACTCTTGAAATCCTCCAACATCTTACCTATCTCATTCTTAATGGATGTTGTCGAGGGGGAGGAATTGACCAAGCCTTGACTAGTCCTACGCTTCTTCCTCGCAGCCCTAAAGTGACTCCTGAACAAAATTTTAATGTTATCATAGGATAACTAATAGATATCTCCCCTAGGTAGCATGTTGAGGGTTTCTAACATGTCTTCCTTGATCCCTAGAAGAATAACTAGTTTGAGTGATTCAAGATCAAGGGTGTAGCTCGCCCTCCTATAGCTAAGTTGAAATATCTCCTCATAGTATTCTAGGGATTCTTCAAGTTCAAGAGTCATCCTAAAGGTTTATTCCTTGCTTCCTTTAGACCTATAGTATTCCCCATACTTGTTATTAAAGGCTTGCTGCATTTGGGCCCAAGTAGTGATCCTAACCCCAAGAATACCCATAAACTAGCGCAAGGTTGCATCTTTAAGGGTAGACGGGAATAACTTTATCTTTTTCTCATGAGAGGCATAGTCATAGGTCTTACAAACAACAACAAATTCAAACATGAAGGTATCAATATCCTCAGAGGTTAAGCCATGGAAGTGTGGAAGGGCAATAGGGCTTATATTCTTCATTCTAGCCTCTCCATTGAGTCTCTCTAATAGGGAAAACCTCATTTTCCCTAATTTCAGGTTGATCACCTAGAAATTAGGGGCGTTTTGAGGTCTAAAATGGGCCTCCCAAGGAAATTAAAAAATAATAGTGGAAATAATAAAATAAGATTTGATTACATCATCAACTTTTAGAGGGAAAAAAGAAAAAACTATTTTTTCAACTCGTATTTTCAACTTATCTCTTTATCAGTTTACTAAAATTTTGAGCATAAACACTCGTTGGATGTAGAATTTGATTCTTCATCCAAGGAGTGCCCACATTGAATACATTCAATGGACCCTACTACATGAAAAATGAGAAATACATGGAAAATGTGATTGCAATCACGTTTTTTCATGTATTTCTAATTTTTCTTGTAGCAGGATCCATCGAAAGTATGCAACATGGGTACTCCTTGGATGAGGAATTAAATTTTTCATACAATGAGTATTCCCTTGTAAATTTGAGTAAAACCTTAGGGAGATAAGTTGAAAATATGATTTGAAAAAGTAGTTTTATTATTTTATTATTTTTTAATCGTTTTACTTTTTTACTCCAAAAATGGTGAATCATCCCCCATGGTTGACATCATCATCTTGAATCCTATTGGTTCTTATAAATTTTATTTTGGTTGTAAATTTTTCTTAGGAGGCACATTTTAGACCTTAAAATTCCCCTAATGGGGTCTTATAACCCCCTTTTAGTCATAGAGGGAAGCTCACAGTCACCAAAGAAGAGTGAAGATTGACTATTTGAGGGTGTGGGGTGTTTTGGTAATAATTTTCCTTGATTATCCCTACTCCTATGAGGCATGAAAGAAAAAAAAAAATTGTTACTTTTTCAAAAACTATATGCAAAACAGAAAACAATGCTTAAATATAAACAACATCTACTTAAACACCTCCCCAGAAACGGTGCCAAAATGTGGTGTGCCCTGGTATTGCACAAAGAATGTTACAACTCCCAAGGGCTCCTCAACTCAAATTATCAACCCATAGTTCGTAAAAAATTTGAGGTGACATTTCTATATGCACATTTGATAGGATTACACTCATGCAACCCTCAGTTGTGACATTAGATCAAAAAATACTCAGAAACCCTTCGTCTTATTGAATTAGAATCAAAGCTTGATAAAAGGACATGAAAATTTCTTGTAGCAATTAAAGTATAAATTCCATTGAATTAACTTATAAAACCCTAACTAATCAATTCATGAAAGGACAAAGGTTAAACTACTTATAGAAATGAAGTGATGTTATCTTGTAGAAACTAATTTATCTACTCAAAAATGAAACTAATCTACTTGCAAAAATGAAACTAATTTATCTTGTATAATTCATCAAACTACCACTCAAAATTTCATGTACCACCTACCAAGTTCATACTTGCTCATAAATCAATAACCTACTTGCATAATAAAGAAACTAACTCTACTATGTTTTTGCAGTGAAGGAAAGGATAGTTTGGAGTGGCCTAGGAGCTTTCCCTAATCATATTATCACATTTGGGGGTAATTATTCATCTATTCTAAGTCAAAGTTGTAGTGGGGGTCAAAATCGTTGAAGGAAAATGCTGCTACAGCTTTTCTACAGGCGATTGATACAAGAGGCCCGTAATGCTACAAGAGGGAATCTGTGTGATTTTTGAAGGCAAAAATGTTGGCTTAAGGGCATGGAGAGGTGGATAGTAGTTGAATTAAATGAAATGAGGTTGGTTTGAGACCCTAGCCAAGCTTAGGACCTCTCGGAGGCCTATCTTTCACTAGGATGAGTGCTCTCGGTGACCTAGGAATAATAGCTTATAAAATATATGTTTTTTTGGGACAACGTTTGGAGGTGGAAGGAGAAGATGGAAGAGCTTAGGATGTAAGTGGTGAAGTTTCCCTTCCCTGTAGATCATTTATCATTTACAGAATGAAATAACTTATAACAAGAAATATGAGTTGAATTTAAATGACATCTAATTCATGCAATACCATTGATCTAATCACTAAACTAACTTCTAAACTACAGAAAGCAAATGAAAAATAGGAAAAATAACCCTAATCTATTTCCAATAAACCACAAATACAATATTTTCAGACTATGAGTTTGAATCCTTCCACTCATTCTCCCAGAAGAGAGGTGATGTATAGGCTGCAACCATGAGATTTTATAGGTTAATTTCTACTAAAATGCAAGAAACTATGAATTGCTTGGAATCAAGAAGAAAAATAAGTACAAGAAGAGGTACCAAAGCCTTTGGGTTGGGCCCAAACCCAAGGGTCTCATCCCTCTAAAACTAACTTAGATGCAACTTAAAATCCAAGTTCTCATAATCAAAAAGTGTAATTCCAATACAACACATAATAGTTGAAAATAGCAATGCCAAGCTTAGAGCTCAATAGCTACACCTAGCTGAACAAAAAAATTGAATCCTAATGAAATATTCTTTAGTTTATTTATAGAAAATGGAAGTTGAATCAGCTCCCTTGAAAGTAATAATGGTTCCCTCCTTGATCTCGAAAATGGTGGATCTTGTCCTTCTTGATCTTCACTTGGACTAGGAGCCACTTGGCTTCCAATGAACTTGAACTAGTGAGAGAGGATATGTTGATCCCAAGCTATGTTTAGGGAGTTAAGGAGGTGGGAAAACCCCCATTGTCTCCATTATGCCCCTGCATAGTAATTGCCTAAAAAATGCTTCATTTTCCAGCAATTAAACCACATTATGCCACATACTATGAAAAACACCTTATACTCATGTTACTAAGCATAATATAATGAAAAATGTTAATTAATCTTCAAAATGTACCTGTTTATGAGACTCATCATCACCCCCCTATTGAAGGTGTTTCTCATCCTCTAAGAAACTTAGTCATAATGTGCAATTCTTTCATGGCTATGGTGGCCTCCCTGACATCTAAAGTCTCCTCAGATGTTTTTCCCACTTGGGGATGAAACCTGTATTCCTCTCTATTTTTTTTCCATTCATTCTTCTCTCGTGCATCATCCCTTCCTTCTTGTAAGCCTAGCAGCAAGTGTGGACTAAGGTTGAGCCATATCCACCTGATTTTCATCCTCTATATGATCTTCTTGAATAAGGGTGTCATCTCTAAGGCATTCCTTAGCCTTTCAGGAGAGTGATATTCTCTTATCTATATATTGTGGGGTAAGGCATGCCATCTCCTCTGGAAAGCTTGCAAACTTTATGTTCCCAACAACCTGAATGTGTCTTCAAAGTGTTCAATGGCTTGCTCCCGGGTAGCAATGTATTTAGGTGCTAAATAAGCTTCATTGGAGATGAGACCATGATTGCTAATGATAGGCCTTGGCCTCACTGGCTCTGCCATGATATAAAATGGTTATGTTTCTTCCATTTTCATTACTCTTTTCACTTCCTCATCTCTTGTCTCCTCATGAGTTATCCATGATTCTTAGGCCATTAGCTTCATATCACCTAATCTTGTGTTAGGATCCAAAAAATTCATATTTTTAAAACTAAGGATGTGCATGTAAAATTAAGCAAATTTTTCTTTGAATTCGATGTTAGTTTGACTATAGAATTCAATGAATTGTTTGTAGTCCTGAAAGGGCATAGATCCATGTTGTGCCAAAGTTTTTTATTTGGAACTGCAAGCACTATTCTTTGAGAAAGAGGGCATAAGACTTTAATGGTTTTCTACATTGTGGTGCTTTCATGCAGATACTTGCCATGGTGGAAGGTTGTGTTTCTTTCTCCTGTAGCCTCTTTCTTAACCTCAAGTTCTCTACCTATAGTTGTTCCTTCATTATAGACTCTCTCATTCTTATATCACTTAATTCTTTGCTAATTTCAATGAAATTTTCTTCCATGAGGCCTACATCCTCTACCTTCTTAGATTTAGACATTTGCATCCACCTGTGGGTTATACCTTTTTCTATCTCCATCTAATAAAGGAGTGGGACTGTAAATGTTTCAAGGATAATCCTCCCTCCTTCAATGAATTTGTAGTAGGAGCTCAAGCTAGGTTGTGGGCTAGGTTCTTAGAGCTTTTGTAGGTATTTTCCAAGAGTTTTTGAGGTGGTGGCTACCTCTTGTTAGTCTCTCTTGGGCTCCTGTAGCTTCCCCTATTCTCCCTGTATCAAAATTTTCCCCTTGTAGCAAACCCTATCTCTCCTGTAGCAAACCTTGATCCTCTTGTAGCTTCTCTTTTTCCTCTTCCTCAAAGTCAAACTATATCCTTGGCTTCTTGAAGGTGGCAGACTTAGTGGTAGGCCTACTCATTGGTGCTATGGGTGACTTGGTTTTTGTTTTAGGAGTGACCTCCTTAATTGTTTTCTCACTAGGTCCTATTTCTTCCTTTTTGCTTGGTGACTCATCAATAATTATAGGAACCCTTGTAGGAGTTTGTGGCTTTCCTTCTCTAATTCTAGTGCTCTTATTGGTTTTGAAATACATTTGACTTGGTCTTCATTGCCTCCCTTTTGGCTTGACAAGAGTACCCAATCTAGCTAAGGTTTCATCTACTTCCTTTGCAGTGTCTTCTATTCCTTCGGGTGGAGAATTCTTCTTGGGTCTTATTCTTTCTTCTCCTTTCTTCTCCTCCTCTTCTCCCTTCATCTCTACTTCTCCTTCCTCTGTCTTTACTTCCTATTTTTCCTTTGTTTTTCTTTCCTCTTCTTCTGTTCTTGTTTCCTCTTCCTCCTCTGTCTTTGTTTCTTGTTCTTTTGATCTTGATTTCTGATCTTGCTTCCTACTCCTCTTCTATCTTTGCTCCTTCTTGTTCCTTTGTTTTTCCCTCTCTCCCTTCAACACTAGAGACTAGAGTATCTTCTAGTGTGAGGGCTTGTGTTTCTATGAAAGTATTTTTATCCATGTCTACAAATTTGTTCCATGGGACATGGGAATCATAGGTGGTTAAAGGGATCTACCACTATCAATTTTATGAGGCCATGGTGAGATAAATGTTGGTGTTTTCCTTCCCTTACCTTTTTACTCATCTTCATGATTAACTACAACAGGAAGTGAGCGACACTAAATCTTTGATAAAGGGGTAATTATGCCTTGAATCTCATCTCTTAAAGCAACCTGAAGTGGTAGGCATAAACTACACTTAATATCCCTTCACAAGATATGTATTTAAGGATATCGTAAGCTACCTCATCCCAAGGGTAATGCAGAATTTCTCTCCTCACTGCATTCTTGTCTTCTACATGCTTCTCTTTTGAAAGGAAGAATTGTTTCCTAGTTGTGACACTTGCTTGTATTCTTTGCTCCATCTCATTCCTAGAGGAAAGGTGGTAAATCTAACAATATTTTCTAGACTGATAGAAATGGAAAACCCTCTAACAACAGTTGTGGCATTGTTTTCTCCCTTAGAGTGCAATGTTGTGGCAAATTCATGGGAAGGATCATCAACATACCCCTTTCGTAGCTCAAAGAAACACAACCATTGGTGGTTTCTGAATATGTCAACTACAAGGGGGGTGTTGGTGAATTCTCCTAGTGCCTGAGGGTTCCCTTCTATTAAATCCTCCCCCATCTCTTATCTATTACCCCCTGATGCTATGTAGGTGTGGAATTTCAAAAATTCAAGCAGTCTCAGTGGTGAAACAGTGGCACAGTGCTTGGTGATAGTGAGGAAGAAGGGTGCTCAAATTTATATTCACCAAGTTATTTTCTTTTATCTTAACCATAGCAACTTCCAAAAGGATCCCCTACTGATCAATTGACTGTTATATGCTCTTAATTTCAAGCAGACTATCCATGTAATTGGGTGTAGAAGGAGGGTATCACTTACTTCTTACCAGAGAAAGTATGGGTGTGCATGAAGGGTTTGAGATAGTATCGAGACATTGTGACTCGTTTTTCTCCTCTCAATTCCTCCTGTAGCTCCTCTCGGCCCTCCTGTAGAAATTATAGGTCTACCTATAGCTTCCTCATGTAGCACTGTGTAGGTAGGGTTCAAAAGTCCTTTATGGCACTCTCACTGTTTGATGCACTAGTTAGTCCTTTCTCTATCATTTTTTTTTGGAATGAGTAATGGTGCAAATGAGGTCAAGACAACACATAATATTCTTTTTTGGTTAAAATCTTGGAGCTTTGTAGTGACTTGGAATTAACACATGTTTCTTATTTTGGATCCTTGTCCCCACTAACTATAATCATCTCTCCCTCGTGATTATCACTTCACTCTTTGAGGACACCACCTTTTTTTTTAGTTTAAATTTCCACATTACATGGGTGACTTAACTCACACTTGAGTTTACTAGTTAAGGGTGGCCAAGTTCTCTAGCCACCACCAGCCTATTAAAACACCTTTTCTTCCTTAAAACACTTTTTTCTCATTTTTATGTAGAGGGAGGAGGTTATAGTTTCCATACCAGAGCTTGCATGTGGATAAATCTTCTATAGAGGCTTGCATTCTGGAGTTGGACCATAGATCATTATGATCAAGGGAGTTCACATCTTTGACTTGTTTCTTGTGTGTGTCTTCATTTTTTATGCTACCTTGACTGTTGTTGTTGTTGTGTATTTGCAGGTGCTTGTTCTTATATCCAAGTTGTCGTTGTTGGTGGAAATCCTCCTTGAGAACAAGGTATCTCTTCATTTTTTTAAACTGAGCTTCATCATCCCTTCTAGTAGTGGAAAAAAAACATAATATCCATGATTACTGTGTGGATGTACAAGCTGCTACAGGAGGAGTTTCTCCTTGTAGCATTCTTTTGTTCCCCCCTTGAAGTCTTCATTTGGCATGAGGTAGATGAGGGAGATGATGATAAGTTATGAGTATAGGGTTATAATCATGGAGGAGTAGTGTTGGAACTTTATAGATAGAAAATGATAGCTTCTGTGTTTTTTTTTAAGGTAGGACAATGTGGAGAAGTTTGAGCAACATTTTGGTGAAACGAGTTTATGGATAATGTATGGGTGATGGAATAGTCATAGGAGGGCCCTATTTACCATTTATCAGAGTTAGGATGGTCATTTGGATTGTTTTCCTCCTTGGATCTCCTTCCTAAAGCTCCACGGGCTCCTCCTGTAGCATTATAAGACCTTCCTATAGCATCACAGAGAGGAGGTGAATTTCAGATTTCTTGATGATGGGATGATGGAGAGAGATAGATGTGAATGTAGAGGATGGATATGAGGTGTATGGATAGAGGAATGGATGGTATCCTGTAGGCCTCGGCCTGTATCCATAAGATGATGGGTGAACCACATGGTGATGTACTAGGTCAAATGACATCATATTCTAGTAGTTGTTGCAATTGTTTATTCACCTCACTTTCTTCTATAATAGACTACCTATACAACCTAATGTTTGGAAATGGGGAGTTCGGCAATAGATGGATCTCATGCTCCACTTCCCTCTTAGGTGGTAACCCTTTAGGTTTGTAGAACACATCCATGTATGCCTGTAGCAACTCTTCCAATTGATGTTTTTGTTTCTTAGTACACCCCTGCAGGGATGCCTTGTACTGAATCTTCTACAAACTTATTTTCCCTTAAAAATAATAGAACATACTTCTTGCTGGAACTCATCAATTTCTTGGCTTGGTTGACACTTACCAGTGAATTTTTTTACTTCACTTTGTGTGCATTGATGGTAATGATTTTCCATTCTTCACAAGCCGATATTGGTTGGATCTCAACATGGATATTTCATCTTTCATGTTCATGTAGGGACTTTCAAACAAGAATACATATACATCAAGGGGAACCACATCTAGTTATACTTCATGAATAAAATCATCACTAATGGAAAATTTAATTTTGTTGCTCTGTTAATTTTAGCTCCACGTTCTTATTTACCCATCCGAGTGGATATGGGATTCGATGATCATGAACTTCTAATGCTAATTTATTGACCATATCTACTACAATGAGATTCGCCTGTGATCCTAAGTCAAACAGATCATCAATCTTGGCCTTCTTGACATGTATCCTTATATGGAAGACTTTGGTCTTTATTTCTCTTCCTATTGTTGAAGCCTACTTAGATATACTTCATTCTACACTGATGTATAGACGATCTTCCAATCCATGTCTAAGCTACTTTCAACTTGGTTTCTTAAATCAATGGTCATGAGATTCTTCTTCTTATTGGCTTTCTTTTTGTTCTTCAAGTTAAGCTCTGGATGAAACTTTCAACACTTCTCCCATGTATGGCCGTCAATGTTGCAGTGGTTGTAGTCGTTGTTGGTATCTTTGCTGTGTTGTGTTATGATTTCCATATTTTTATCTTTTCCCCCATTTTTCTTCTATTTCCGCTCCTTAGAAGCATCATGTTGCTCCTTCTGCTTGAATCCACTTGATTATGCTTTCCCGAAACCTATTTTCTCCAAGTATTGTACATGTACTTAGGCCTTGTCCACCGATTTGGGCTTTAATAGCATCACTTTCTCACGTAGATGGTGGTGTAAACCCCAAAATACTTGAGTACATTTTGGTTCTTTGGGGAGATACCCAGCATTATGGCCATATTTATGAACTTTCTAGTATACTCCTGCACACTTTTCTCAGACCTTTTCCTAAAGTAGTGCCACCGAATCCATTGGTCCTCTACATACCCAATAGGGTAAAACTATGACTTAATTAGGGTTTTAAAATCCTCCCACTTAGTCACTAGATGATATCCCTTCAACATAAGGGTCTCAGTGTGGATTTCCCACCAAGTTAGGAAATGGCCCTCCAATTTCAGCTACACAAAAGAAATCTTATGTTATTCCTCAATCTCTTGGAAGCTAAAACACAATTCTAGTTGTTGTAACTAGTGATTTAGCTTCATAGTGTTGACCTTGTCATGGTATAGTTTGATATCGAACTTTGCTTCCATTTTAAATAGGGTTTGTGATTGAGTTATGGCACTCAGACTGGGTTGATCTTTTTTGGGTTCTTTCTTCAGTTGGTTCTTCATTTATTCTCAATCTCCTAATCCCCCTTTTGATTTTTCCTCTACATTTGAACACCCTTCTTCTCCAAATATCCAAAGTTTATTGTTGAGGGCCACCATGAGGAGATTCACATTGCAATTTATATCAACAACGTGTTGTTCTAGTCATGAGAACCTCTCCTTTGTAGGGTCACGAGGGTTACTCACATATTTGTCACACATGATTAGGGCTTTTTACTTTTGGCCCAGCTGATGTAGATCCCTTGCAAATCTCAACAATAGACCCAAAGAAACCTGCTCTGGTACCAATATGATCTGTAAACTATTATGGATGTTCCATTGGATAATTCATCACAGTAGATCTAATAAAATTATATTTAAAATATTAATTCTACACTATTATAGTTTTATTTCTTTTTGTATTTCGAGATTTGTAGAATATTATTAATAGTGCATGCATGCAAATTAAAATTGTGTAGAAAATAGAGAATAACAAAATAAAAGGTCACACATGCATTTGACAAAAGATATGACCTAGGAAACCCTTTTGGGAGAAAAAAACCAACTGGAAGCTGAGGTTGCTCTACTTTCTTTCTCTAAATGGAAAAAAATTATGAGTACACAGAAGTATGGCATGTGACTTGTGGGCTTATATAGTGCATAATTCCTATTTTTGTGCTCTATCTCCTATTCCTCTCCGTTTTTTTTCTCGACTATGAAACAAATGTGCTCGAAAGAATGGAATCACTTTTCCTTCTGGTGGCCTAGTTATAACACAACTTGATAGCCTACTGGTGGTTAGGCTTGACTTCTTCAACTCTTAACCATAGTTACAATATAGACTCTTCTAGACTATTCTTCATCATAATCACATGGATAACCGCTTCTCCATGAATAATGGGAGGTTGGTGTGGCATTCTCCCGATTTATGGTGGTGGAAATAGGAAGGTCAACTTCTAAGTGGCATAAATTTCACATATAGACTCTGATTAACATGATTCTTGCATCATTGGAGGGTATCTACGTGTAGAATACGAAAACAAGGTGCTCGCTAAAGTGGGAAATTTTTAACTCGAAAAATTGTTCTTGATGCCACAAAAATCTCTCAGAAGGTTTAAGACTTTGATTTTCCAAACTGGGTCTCATCGGTAAAAATGGTCTTAAGAGTTGATTCCTCCACTTTTTCCACTATGAAATCATCGAGATTGGTGAAAAACAATATAATGATCCAATTTGAACCAATAGAGGATGATATAATTTCTTTGGAAGACATTGCTTTTGGGGTTAGGAAGCTCATTAATGTGAATGGTAAGAATATTGAAGGCTTCTAAGATAAAAATTTTAAAATGGGACAACATATGCCCATCCCTCACATACACATGTTCTTGAATTTGACATTGAAGTAATGCTTCCCGAAGCCATGAATGAAAAGCCTCATTGTGCCTCTCCTTAAATGTGGGGATAAAATCATTCCCACCAGTTATAGGATGATCCATAAATTGTCGTGAATATTCCACTAGACAATTCATCACAATAGATCTGATAATAATATATTAAAATACTGAATTTTGCACTATTACAATTTTATTAAAATTGTAGATTTGTAGATTTAACTATAATTAGTGCATGTATGTCAATGGAAACTATGAAAATAAGTAGAGAACGACAAAAAAATTGCACACATACACATAAGACACAAGATATTCTCTATGGGAAACCCTTTCGGTTGAAAACCCAACTGGAAGGTTAGGTCGCTTCACTCTCTTTCTCTGTCTGGAAATATGGTTGCAGGTATAAATAAGTAATGCTTGTGGCTCATGGGATACTACAGTGTGTAGATACTCTCTTTTTTCTCTACCTCCTATCTCTCCTATCTATCTTTTCTCCTCTATGGAACAAAATCCTCTCAAAAGAATGAAATGCCTCTTCCTCCTAGTCGCTCAGTTACAACACAACCTGATAGCCTACTAGTGGTTAATTTTGATTACACCACCTCTTAACTACAGTTAGAATATAGAATCTTCTAGGGGCTTTTACATCACAAGCATGTGGCTAGCCCATTTTCATAAATAATGAGAGATGATGCAACATCCTCTTAAACTATAGGTGTGAAACATAAAGGTCAACATCTCAGTGGCATAAATTTTGTATATAGATTATGATTGACATACTAATTGCACCATTGGAAATATATTTGTGTGTTAAATAGCATGAAATGGTGTCGCATTGAAGAAATAAATTTTTACCCCTGAAAAATGTCGTTTGATTCCTCAAAATACTTTGAGAAGGTTTCAAACATTGTTTTGCTATACTAGGTCTCACTTGTAAAAATGGTCTCGTAAGTTCATTCCTCCACTTTTTACACTCCAAATGCATTGATATGGATGAAAAACAATATAATGATCCAATTCGGATCACACCTCCCAAATTTTGGAGGATTTTGTTCCGCAAAAGATTTACTGAATGAGGTGAGGAAAATTTTCCTCCACCTTCTTTCTAGTTTACAATTTAGCTTTGCTTGGAATTTTTCCTTTTAACCCAATTTTTCGAAGGTCATGTTGCCCTTATCTTGTAGTTCCAAACCTCTTTTACAAAATTGTCTCTTTTGTCAACTCTTCCTGAGCATCTAGTGCCAAATCCTCTACATAAGGTAGGATATGTTCCTCTTCTTGATCTAACATGGAAGGCTCGTAGAGTTTCAAATTCTTTACATTCACAACTGAGTAAATGTGCATATATGGTGATAAAATGAGGCTATAGGAATTATCACTCACATTTTCCAGTATCTCAAAGGGACTATAACTCAGAGCCTTACTTTTCTTACTAGGCCCTTGTAGCCTCTCCTTGTTCAACTGTAACCATACTCTGTCTCCCACCTTTAATGACTTATTTTTTCTGTGTTGATCATGCCTAGCCTTATACATCTCTTATGACTTCTGCAGTGTGTCTTGTACCTATAGATGAATATGCATTAGTTAATCTTCAATTATTATTAAAGTTTATGCAGTAATAACAACAAGTAAAAGAACATAAGAGGTACAAATATTTTAGGGGGAAAACCCTCTCCAGGTCAAGAACCACCGAACGCTTTTCTAATAATTCTTTAATATGCAACTCCAATTGAAAAGAAAGCTCCAAATTCCTAGAACCTAGAAAAGCATTCTTCTCCAGCTCCCATTGGATGGACACTCCAATGCCTGAGATTCTTCAGTAGTCAGCTGGACGAATGCCCGAACACCCAATGAGCTACAACTCACCCTAGCACCACCCTACCACCCTGAAGTTTTCACAGGCTTGAAACTGTTGGTGACTTCATGCACCAGCCTAGCACCACCCTACCACCCTATAGAAGAATTAAAGAAGAATCTCCCATACCAGAGAAAATGGTCCACTTTACAATGATATAGAATGATGTAGAAGAAGAAGACACACTAGACCATAAACCCAACTATGACACAACCACCTAATGATGATCCTATACCTACCGATACTACCTCTTCAACTCTTGGTAGATAGACACTTGTACAACTTTTACAATGATGCTTTTACATTAACTCTATACAATGATACTTTTACAATGTCTGTATGCAATGCTGCCCACTTGAAGACTTCATGTGGTGAACTTATTACTGTTGTTCTGCACCTTGATTGCTGCTCTTGTCATGTTCCCTTTCTCACTCTTGAGAAAATTAGATTATGCATTGAGCCTTCTCTTGATGAATATATAATACCTGCAAAACGTCTTTAAGGAAATACCCATGACATGATAATAACAAAACTTACCTCATCCTGCAGAGCATATGTCATTGCTAAACAAAAACAACAAATTAGAATACAAAGAACCTAATGCAATTAAGAGATGAACATGCATATACAAAAGATACTTACCTGTAGCTTACCTCTGCTGCATCATTTTGCTGCACCTTTCTCTTTGCTGCCCTAGAAAGTCTTGGTCCTTTGCACCCCTTGACATCACTTGATCTAGTTTTTTCCTTGCCTTTTAGGAGCACGATATTTAATTTGATGTATCTTTGTGATTTCAGATCCCCAATGTGTAATATTCAGTCCTATAGTATCCCTCTCAGTCTTCTTTACAATGCTATAGGTCTGACCCGATTTGGACTCTTCAAGGCAAAGTTATGCCCAATCTCTCACAATGACCTAATTATGGACCAGTTCAGTAGAGCGAAATTGTATGACATGCCACATGTCATTGTTTCCCCCTTCTGCTCTGAAATACGAAACTATAGTCCGTGCACTATCTGCCACTTTTTACAAAATACCAATCCTCTTCTCAGGGAGAGAGTTATGACGATTTGCCCAAGTTGACTTCTTTGAGATGAAATTTGGGAGCCTGCAAAACCCTAACTTCCATAGATCATATCTCCAACAATACAGCGAACCAAGATCTGAAATTTGGTCACGAGGTTCATCAAGATTGAAAATCAAAAGGGTTTTCATTTCAAAATCTAAGACTTCGCAGAAATGAAGTTATAGTGAAAGTTCCACGATCACTTCATTTGGAGGATATATAAGATTTCTTTTTATAGAGTTGAGAGGAGCTTCTATACAGAATGTTTGAGGGATTATAGGAGCTTAAAAAATTATTAATTAATGATAATTCAATGAACAAAACAAATTATGAGTACCATGCCACAACCCCATAGGTTTTTATCCCACTAACTAGGGTTACTAACTTCAAACATGAATATCTCTCAAACCGTGAAGAATTACTTGGCATGCCATATATCAACGGAAACATATCGATGAGTAGAATCTATCTAGAAGATCCTTGACTCAAAATAGAGTAAGTTGTCAAGTCAAAATTACCTTGCAAGATTAGGGTAGCCCCTGGTGCTGCTTGGGTTGACATCAATGACAAACTTAGATCATCTCTAGATCAAAAAAAATTCATCCAAGGTATTTGGATGCTTTTGGTTGTATCCCTTGAGAAGCTACACCAAATTATTGTTGACTAATTTTGTTTGCCCATCTGTCTGGGGATGGAATTTTTTAGATCTCTTCAACTCTGTGTCCATCTTCTCCCTTAATGTAGTTTGTAATGCATTAATAAATATTGTATCCCTGTGTGAAATGATGCTCCTTGGTATCCCAAAGTGCACCCAGACCTACCCAAAGAAAAAGTTTGTTGCTTCTTCCCCAGTGATGGTCTTTTTATAGGGCATCCAAGCACACATCTTGTTGAACCTATCAACTACCACAAATAGGTAGTCATGTCCCTTCCTGATTGTCGATAAACCTCCCACAAAGTCCATGGAAGTTCTTTCCCAAGGATGAGTAGGTATAGGTAAGGGATGATATAGACCCTATTTCATGTTGCTAGGCTTGTTGGTACAACAAAGAATGCATCCTCTTATGAACCTATCTACCAATTCTTGCATCTTGGGCTAATACACATATCTATGCAAGTTAGCCATTGTCTTCCCTACACCAAAGTTCCCTGCAACCTTGGAGGTGTGAGCCTATCTAATCAATTGCAGTTGCTTACCTTTAGGAACACATAGCTTATCCAACTTGTAGAGTAACCCATCTTGGATATGGTAGTCAATAGTGGTGTTGCCATCGTGCACATGACTCTAACTCTGCAATTACTAATACACCTCCTTCAAGTACTCATCCTCAAAATATGCCTCTCTGTATGCATCATGGGTGAATGGCTCCATGTGCATAAGAGTCTCTAAAGTTGTAAACTTTGATTTGGGTGGCATTGAAAGCATGTCGACCAACTTGTTTGTGTTTCCCTTCTTATACTTGATCACCAAATGAAACTGTTGTAAAAATCCCATCCATTTATAATTCCTGGTCTGTTGTAGCTTACTATGGGCCTGCAAGTAATGTAATGAGTATTGATCTATCTGGATTACTATCTCCTTTCCCTTCAGATAATGATTCGACTTCTTCACATCTTGCACCATAGAATATAGTTCCTTGTCGTAGGTAGGGTAGTTAATAACCTCACCATGCAATACTTTATAATGGAGTATATAGCCCTTCCTCCCTACATCAAGAGAGCTCCCATAGCATACCCACTCACATCTATCTCCACTTCAAAGGGTCACTGCATGTTTGGTAATTCCAGAACTGGTGCTTGGATGATATTCGTCTTTAGCTCTTTGAAAGCCCTTTGGTGAAATTTTCCCCGCTAGAAACTCTTGTCACTTGTTGTTATGGCATGGAGTGGTGTTGCTACTACTATAAATGAGGCTATGATTTTCCTTAGGTACTCTACTTCCCCAATGAAAATCTTGATCTCAGAAACATTAGTAGGCACTAGAAATTTCATGATGGCCTCCATGTTTGAAGGATTTAACTTCAGCTCTCCTCCATCGATCACATACCTGAGATACATCAAATACTACTATGTAAACTCACACTTCTGGAGATTTTCTAACTGTTGGTGCTTCTTTATTGTTTCCATCACCTGTGTCAAATGTGACATGTGATCCTCCCAAGTAGCACTCTATACCAGTATATGATCAAAATAGACAATAACAAATGAATCTATAAAAGGGTGCAGTATATCATTCATTAATCTCATAAATATAGATGGTATATTACATATGCCAAATGGCATGACTAACCACTCATACAAACCTTACCCGATTTTGAAGGGATTTGTCCAAACATCTTCTTCTTTGATTCGAAGCTGGTGATATTCAGACTTCAAGTTCATCTTGGTGAAGTATTTTTCTTAATAAAACTGATCCAACAAATCATCTATCCTGGGAAGGGGGTATCTATTCTTGAGCATGATTTTTTTCAACGCTATTGGGAAAGGGTCCCTGTGGTCAATTTTGGGCTAGTTTAACTAATTTTTGAATAGAATTTTGTAAAGAATATAAAGTCTCTGTGAAATTTGGTAGCGGAGCGCGTATCTAAGTATGAGTCAAAGGGGATTAAGCCCCTTGTATGGGTAAGTGATATGTTGGTTTTGAGACTCACCCATAGGCCATGGGCGATGGTATTGTAAGAAAAAATGCTATATATAGATGATTTATAGAGAATTTAGAGAAGTGAATATGAGAATATTATTGTTTTGAGCAAATTCTAAGGCAGGAAAGCTCTGTTTTTCTGTGCTTAGGTGAAAGGGGAAGGCTCCTGCAGCTGAGTGCGTGGAGACCTTTGCAAGACCACAGCTAAGTGCGCAGGACCCTACAACTGGGTGCGCAGGGTGGAAGAGTTTGTAATTTGGAACATTGAATCTAATAAAGACTGTTTTTGGACCGAATATCTTGCATTTGTGTCGTATTCTTATTTCTATTCAAGTTATGCATTATCACTCAATGGTCTGTTTTCTGTGAAATAAAGTGTAATTACTGCGCAAATATGTTAAATTGCTAATATCTATGCATGAACTAAGTAATGATCTACTTTCAAGAAGGTATTAGCTAAATATGTTATGATAACTACTTCACGCAGGTAGATCTACAAGAAGGCAGATCTAGGGTTAGTGTTTACTACACAAAAGTTGTCAGCCTACTTCTTTTGGGTCTGAAAAATCTGATCGCAGACCTTCACGAAGGTATAAAAGCCATTTTTATAGAGTTGCAGTAATGGTCCATAGGAGGATACAAATTTGTGTGAAGGCAAATCTGAGTGACAAGGGCTTCAGATTACTTATCACATGGTCTATGGATGCAGAAACCTGGTTCTAGCATCCCCTAATATTGCTTCAGGTGAGACTCCAGCTTGCGGAATGTAGGTTGTTGTTGAAAGGGCCAGTAGTTATGGTTTTGTTGGTTGGTGTGATTAACTTTGAACCTGGGTCAAGCCCCCTTAAGCCAAAAAATGGTTCCATTATTGGGACACGGGATTTATCTAGGAGATGTGTCATAAATGGTTTCCTACAAAGAAAGAGATTGAGAAGTGGATTGACTGCAACATGCACGTGTTCGCAGCTCAAGAGAATAGGAGCCCTAAATTATCCAAGGAGTAGTGGTTGCAGAAATATTTATACACAGATGAAACTGACACGTTCTTCTGTTTCTTCCCTGACAAACTACAGGAGTGGTTGTCTAAATTGGCCCATAGTTAAGGGACGTGGAGACTTGAGGGCCCTATAGTGCAGACTCCTAAACTGCTGCGACAGCTGGAAGCATCAGGAAGAAATATTGCGTAGGTTGTGGATCATTGGATTGATCACACACTTGGAAGTTTTGTGACTGAGTTCACGATCGATAGGAATATCAGCTATAGCGAAGCAGAACAAAGGCTCTTTAAGGGACTGCGAGGTAAGTACTTGAAATCATTAAAGACTTGGGCTAAAATGTTGTTATGTGAAAAGAGGGTTATGCAATTAGATTGATGTTTGGGGATACATGAAGTGGGAGATTCTTTAGAAGAAACGAAGAAACAAGCTTAGAGTACAGTCCGCTCATTGAACCCCCTTCAAGTGACGATGAAGGGATGATGCTGACTACACTGCGAAGTTCAATTCAGTTAACTAAGCAGGGTATCCCAGGGATACCTCATCCATCCACTCCACCTCCACCTCCACCTCATATTCCTACACCTTCACCTCCTCCACCTCCACTACCACCATTCAACATGGTGAATGCGATGAAGATGTCGGTTTTTAAAGGGATAGGGTGTGAAGATCCCAAACAGTTCTGGTTTTTCGCATGAGCTTTATGGACGACCCAATAGATTATGAATGATAGCATCAAGAAAGCATAGCTAGTGACAGCCTTTCAAGATCGAGCATTGACATGGTAAATCAAGTACTATGCTGATAACCTCACTGCGATGTTGGTAGAGACCCAGCATGCTATGAACAAGGAGTTCAGAAGGCCTAAGTCAGAGGCGCAGTCGGTGATTGAGTTTAAACAAATCCGACAAAAGGTAGATGAGACACCTTGGGATTTTGATCAAAGGTTGAAATGCCTGATTAGGCAATCCAACATGGTGATTACATATTCCCAGCATCGTGACTAGTATATAGCGTCACTCTTGTTGAGCTTAAGAGTGTCTCTATCACAAAAAAAGATAGTAACACAAGCGGAAGCTTTCGAAATTGCGATGAGTCTGGGTTCCTTGCCCATACCGAATACAAACCTTGGAGTGCAATAGATTCATTCATAGCTGGAAAGCATGCATTTGGAGTTGAAGAGCCTGAAGAGAGGAAAGGAAGCCCAGCCGGAGGTCCGCGTTGAAGTCTGGTGTTTGAAATGCAAGAGTCATGGACACGATAAGGACCATTGCCCGGTTTATAAGAACTATCTTATTGGGGGGGTTGTTCCCCTGAAACCAGAGAATAATGTTGGGCTGAGCACAGGAGTTGCATTGTGGTGCACTATCTGTTAGGTTACATGACAACACACAATAGATAATTTCCATTTACTACAGAAGTTTGTATAGACCCCTCAACAATTTTTTTGCAATTTCTGTAAATCTGCAGGTCATGATGAACGCCATTGTAGAAGTTATGCATTGATGATGGATAGATCCCCTACCTATCAAATGCAAGAATACATTCAGCCTCTGGATCAGGGCACGGGGGTAGTGCATGGAGGATTTGAAGGCCTAGGACAAGGAAGAGGAGGCAAAATTGGTCGAGGACGTGGCAAGGTGATTTGCTATAACTGTGGCGAAGTAGGACACTTCACGTGATATTGCACAAACCCCACACATCCATCATGTTAGTATTGCCGATAGTTTGACCATGTGATAGAGGAATGTCTGGTCCTTACAGAAATGATGCAATAAAAGAAGATGTAGCCCCAACAGCCCATGCAGAACATCTAGATGATGAGGGCGGAGCCCCACGAAGAAGATTAGAGTATAAATATAGTGAAGGAGTGGTATGGTCACTGGTACAGACAAAGGCAAGCAGCCTGAGGCTGACGGGTGGGTACACAAGGCTGCTAAGAAGGAAATGGGCTTTCATCTTAATCATGCTAAAGAGACCTTCATGGAAACAAAGAAGAACTTCACTGAGGCCTCCACCTCAGGAAGTTAGGAGAAAATGTCGGAAACAAGTACAACACAAGAAGTAGATCGATCGGTGTTAGCTACGTTTCTAAAGACATGTATGAATTTATTGTGTGATAAGAAAGCAGTAGAAGGGTTGAAAGAGTTAATTGATAAGTGTGCAAGGAAAAAACCTCTGCTGAACAACACACCGTGAGAAAAATAGGTAAGCATAAGAAGTGAACGAGGCACAAGATGAGGCTGGCTACAAAGATAGGCGAATATGAGATGGACCAGGAAATCTTGGATTAGGGATCTGACGCAAATGTCCTACCTAAGCAGACATGGGAAAGGATGGCGAGATCTACACTGCAGTGGTCTCCTATTCATCTGTGTATGGCAAATCAACAGAAGATTATTTCGATGGGGCACATATAGGGTGTAACGGTAGAAATTGAGGGTGCAAGTGCGTTGGCTAACTTTGAGGTCATTGAAATAGTGGATGATAGTAACCCATACTCCATGTTACTAGGAAATGTCTGGGCTTTTTTTATGGACGCAGTAATCAATTTGAAGAAGCGGAAGATGACGTTTGAAAGGAAGTCACTCAGGGTTGTAGTGCCACTTGACCTTGCTAAAGGAGCACGTTATACTGAACCTGTTTGCGACTTTGTGGAAAGTGATGATGATCTGGATCATATATACAGGATCACAATGTGAAAGGAAGATTGTATCAATCCTACATTTGATGGATGAATTGTGTGGGACAAGGATAGCTCCTACATCTAAGTGTTAGGGTCCAACCCTAAACCCCTTATTTATGTAATAGGGTCGAGTCATAGTTATAGTTAGTTAAAGAGTCAGTAAAGCCCATATTAATAATTGTAAGTGGTTGACCCACATTTAAAGAAAGGGACCATAGTTAGTTGCAAATAGGCCATGGTATTAGATAAATGGTATTAAGAGAACCATGGTACTGACCCATGGTATTGCATGTATGAATCATTTATAAAGGATAGAGACTCCCCATTGAGGAGTGTCGTGTCTTATTTTGTAATCAAGCATTGCTCTATTGACAGTTGTCCCCTCGAAGAGGCAAGTGAACATTTCTTTCATCTCTGAATAATAAAATACTTGTTGTTATTTCTCATTTTGTTCTGTGTTCTGGGTTGTATTTCTTCGTATATTTTGTATTTTGGCATCTTCTCATAGGTCAAGAGCATAACAAGTGGTATCAGAGTGCTTCCACGGCCGGTGGTATCTCCATTTTTAGCAGATTATTTTTTGGCTAGAGACGTGTTCCGACATCTTTAAACTATGGGATCTGTCATTGAGCGCATAAACCTGTGCATTTGGGGAGGCATGCATGCAGGAAATACAAGAGGTGGTCCCACTTGTTGGACTCCCTTGTAACCCTTGTGAGTACCCCTTTGAGTAGTAGCGCATTAGACAGAACCACACACAGACTGTCTTCCATGTACCCTCTAGGTATATCGGAAGCCCCCTAGGCTCACTTGGAACCTCGTTGTAGATAAACCGTCAGTCATCTTGCTGCTATAGTACATTGAGAACAGCACTTGGGGAGATTACTCACGCATACGATAGGGTAGTCGGGTAGTACGGCTAAGGGTACAGTTGATCCTCCTTAGTTAGTGCCCTGAAAGATTGGGCTGAGTACTACTATTGGACCCTTATGTATATTGCGATCTGTGGCACCTGACACTCCTTGAGACCATAGTTCCCTTGTGTCTCTGAAGATCACCCATTATCTTCTTTGTTAGATTAGATCTAGCAGTTGGCGTTTTGTTACTGCTGCAACAATCAGATCCACCAATTCAGGGTCTATCGCCATAGTACCATTCAGATCTAGCAGCTGGGGTTCTGTCACCACCACAGTCCAAATCACATTTAGCAATTGAGGGTTTCACAGACAAATCTGACCATTTGTGCAGGGAGGCTTGTGGCTCCTATACCCTAGGGCTATATTCACAGGACATTGGGCAGGATTAACTTTTCTGGAAATTGGCCACTGTAGTATTGATAATCTGGGAGTAAAACTCCTTTCAGAGTAAAAAAGAAATCACTTATAAGAGACTTAGCCCATAAGAATCAAGATGACAAACTGAGCGAGGTTGTACCATTCACTTGTCAGCTTCAATTTTCAGGTGGTCTAAATTTTTTTCAAAGTGATGACAAGTGACCCGGATCTGTGTATGGTAGAAACCAGAGCTCAAGCCATGGCCAACAAGAAGATTGAGACCATTGAAAAACAGATGGCTACTTTAACGGACCAGATGCAAACATTAATGGCCACATTCACAAGGGGCAAGTTGGCTTTGCACTCGGAGGCACATGGTTTTAATGAAGACCTTGAAGGAGAATCTAGCCATCATCTTCACTTCCATGGAAATCACCAACATTCCCACCCTCGACCACCCAAGCTGGACATGTACAAATTTGATGGCTCTAATCTGGCAATATGGGTAGCACAAATGGACCAATATTTCACTCTAAATAACATCGTAGATGATGAAACTAAACTATGTGTGGGAGGCCTTTACTTGGACCAAGAAAGATGGAAATGGTGGTAGTGGCATCAGAAATTCTATCCAAGGAAAATTACTTGGCAGGCATTTGCAAAATCCATTTATGACCACTTTGACCGCAAATCTAATTTTTTGGGTCGTCTTACTAAGCTTAGACAGACAGGCACAATAAACGACTATATTACAACCTTTGAGACATTGGCCTTCCACACAGCAGGTCTGGGAGATGAATTCTACTTTGAATGTTTTATAAGTGGTCTCAAAGAAGCCATCCAATCCCACATCTGGTTGCACTACCCATCCATGTGGATGGAAACTTTCACAAAGGCTATTGAAGTGGAACGCGCTTTAGCTACCCAGTTGCCTTGTCCAAATTTCATAGCTAAGGGATGCCCCACCCAGGCTCAGGGCACTACCCAAACACTTAAGGTTCAAAAGGTGTCCCCCACAAAAATGGCCGAAAGAAGAAAGAAAGGATTGTGTTACTACTGCTATGACAAATACTCCTAAGGGCATAAATGCAAGGAACCCAAATTCTTTCAAATTGATGTTACTGATCATAGTTCATCTAAGGAATCCCCACCCTTTTAGGGACCAAAGGAGGAAGATCAGGACAACCAGCATGACAATGAGCTCCCAGCTACGCCAGAAGAACTAGTTATCTCACTCCATGCTTTGGCAGGCATTTCTACTCCTCAAACTCTCATAATCAGAGGTTTTATTAAACATTTCCTAGTAGTAGTATTGATTGATAGTGGTATAATGCATAAATTTATCCATCAGAGAGTCGCCGAAGCCATTCATTGTTTTTTCAGAGCAATATCTAATTTCCAGGTCTAGATTGCTGATGGGGGGATAATGAAATGTGAAGGCCACTGTGAAAATATCAAACTTCAAATCAGATATTACCACCTAAAGGCCCACGTGTTTGCCATCAACATGGGCAGTTGTGACATTGTCTTGGGTGATGAATGGCTCCACACAGTAGGCCCAATCACAATGGATTTCCAAGAGTTATATATGAGCTTTAAGTAGAATGACCACATGCATACTCTCCGCAGACTCCAGGTAGGTGCTCCTTCTATCATCAGCTCATATCGAATGGAAAAGTTGTTGAAAAGGGGCCATCATGGAGTTATCACCCAATTTAATGCCATCTAGGCCATCAAGTCCACTACTCTTCATATTCATCCTAAGATGCAACGGTCTTAAACCACCATGCGCAGGTCTTTGACAAACCTAATGAGCATCCACTCTCTAGATAGGAACATGATCATAATATCACTTTGGTCCCAGGGCACAATGTTAAGAATAGGTATGTTCTATGCTAGAGCAATTTATTTAAATTTTCACAGTTAGCAATCACATCAGCATTAAGATAAACTGCAGATAGAACATAAATATAAATCGCAGAAGACAAGCCAAGGCAAGAGGACACAAGATATGGCGCGAGCAAGGGACAAACCCCACAATGTGTGGGGAAACCCTTTGATCAAATCTTCTTTTATCTTCAAAGTTCAGCAGAGAGAGAGAGAGAGAGTACAATTACAATAGAAGTCAACACTTTGACTTTTGATATTTGAAGACATATTGCTTCAACTGATTCTCTAAGGTGACTTCTTCACCTATCTTAGAGCTACATCTCGTCCATTTGCTGCACCTTGCTATGTAGCACCATCATGCTATCCTTATGCTGCTCGTACATCATGCTGCCATGTTCATCAGTATGCTGCTCCTTACTTAATGTGCCCATTATGCTGCATCATTCAGTCTCATTACTTATCATGTTGTCCTTTATATCATCATGTAGTCTTACTGAACATGTTGTCCATTACATTATTATGTTGCCCTTTATTAACATGCCCATTATTCTAGTGTTGTACCAAAGTATCACTGAGCTGTTCTCATTGATCCAAGAGAGGTTCCAGCATTGTTAGTGCAACCCTCTTGCCACTTGCATAGATTGACCACTGTTAAATCCATGCTATCTAAAGTTCTTCTATGACAGCACTTAGTCACCGACTCACCATGAATAGCGTATAACAGTCTTCATGACCTGTATATATATGTCTCCATGATTAGCACATAACTGTCTCCATGATCAGTGTATATGAGCAGCGTATAACTGTGGATAGATGTGATCCTCTTGACAGCAGTTAAGGCTCCTTTTAGAGCTTTATTATATAGCATATTAAGGCAACGTATTAAGCCTGTACTTGCAGAGATATATAATTTAGGACATGTATGACTGTGTATAATATCAGCGAATGGTTCACATTACCTTAAGCTGAGATGAACCCTTTTATGACTGCGGCTTGATGATAGTGGCACCCTTGTCTTGCTAACCAACGTATGTCAGCCCAGCATATATATATAAGACCATGATGCAGTGTATATAAGACTGTCCAGTGATTAATTTATTGCCCAGCGTCTAGCATTTATATAAGTATATGATATGTATGCATTCCAATGAATGTGTTTCATCCTTACCTACTTCCGAGGTGAACGTATAACAGCGTATCACATACACATATTGACTGTGTCTCATATATGATAAGACCAGCGTGGTATATCACCATGACTCCCCAGCGTATTTAGCGTATACCTGTACATGGATTTCAGAGAGCTTATTATATATGACTGCGTGTTCTTCTTTTGATACAACAGTTCTGTGTGTTGACTGCAGTTGCACCTCAGGACTGCGGCCTTCGTGACTATAGCTCCATATGTTGACACTCTATGCCTGCGGGCTGCAGCTTGATTGCGGCCTTTTATTGCTGTGGCCACCATCTATGTTACAACGTGCTGTGTATACATATCTTCCTGACCTGTGCATATATTGCTGTGTATGATGTTTCAATGACCAGCATATTAAGCTTCATGTTACCGTGGCTAGGTATCTTCCATTACTACGTTGGATCATCTTAGGGCATCATAGCAAATACTCTTAGCGTTTTCTCCTTCTCCAAAAACCCAGACGTGGAGAGGAGATCACCTAAAGAGTGTGTCTAAATGACATCAAATCCTCTTATATTTATACTAAAATGAGGGTGATGAATAGACACGACGGTTGGGCTTCTAGAGCCTACATAAGAGCTGGTCGGCTTGATAATAATTACATAAACAAAATAAATTCATATCTCCATAAATACTTATCGGAATCGGATGATCTTTGGATCAATCCTACACCTCTCGACGAGAGGGATCCAATAAAAATATCAGCTGCCATAAATAAGCCAGCCCACATGGAGTTTGGCCCTAGTTGCCAATTTAACACTCCCTCTCAACTAGGGAGAACTCCGTTCATTGATCCATAAGTCCGACTGTACTATCTCTGCCATCAGTGCCCTACACTGTTCTGCCCAACTCTGCTCAGCTCTGCTGGCTCTGCTCTACTCTACTGGCTCTGGTAGCTCTGCTCTGCCCAGCTCTGCTGGCTCTGGTAGCTCTGCTCTACTCAGCTCTGCTGGCTCTGCTAGCTCTGCTCTGCTCAGCTCTGCTGGCTCTGCCAGCTCTGCTCTGCTCAGCTCTGCTGGCTCTGCTAGCTCTGCTCTGCTCAGCTTTGCTGGCTCTGCTAGCTCTACTCAGCTCAGCTCTGTTGAACTATGAAGAAGAAGAATTGATCGAGAATGAGTCATATCATTCTCCACTAACCCGAAGTTAGTCTCAGAGTGCATACTACTGGTCCCAGACCAGTCTCAACCGACCCAAAGTCAGCGTCATAGTATGTACGACTCTCAATGGTCCCAGACCAGTACTGCACTAACACAAAGTCAGTCTTGGAGTATGTACCACTGGTCCCAGACCAGTCTCAGCCGACCTGAAGTCAGCATCATAGTATGTACAACTCCTACCACTGGTCCCAGACCAGTATCATTGATCCCAGATCAATGGAGGAAATCCTAGCGTAGGGAGTACGGTAGATACAACGATGCGTCCATCGGTACTACTATGGTCCCTAACGTCATTTCCCTGCTCATTGATCAGATGAGAGGTACTTCCCATGAGTCCCAGACTGCATGGGTAGGATGCCTCGACAGGAGAACTTAATCAATCTTGTCCTCACAGGAGAACACATCAATCCTACTACAATCGCCATGGAGAACACATCAATCCAGGCTGCCATGGAGAACACATCAATCCAGGCCTCACAGGAGAACACATCAATCCTGCTACAATCGCCATGGAGAACACATCAATCCAGGCCTCACAGGAGAACTAATCATCCTGCTACACAAGAGAGCGAATCATCTTGTCCCACAAGAGAGCGAATCATCTTGTTCCAGTGCGCACCACCAGGGAAGGGTGAGTCACTCTGTGGTCGTATGTTGCTCCATTAGAACTGCAAGCCCCCCAAAGCTCCCAGAGCTCAATGTATGCAACATGCAGGACCCTTTTAGAAAGGTCTCTCGACGACTCCAAGTCGTTTTCAAAAATCACAAATTTGGTCTTTCCTCAGGGCTCTGTCCTGTACATCATCTCAGTGTGATGGAGCCTCCTTGATCATCGATTTACCATATCCCAGATAAGGCAGTATTTGATGTCTATCTGCTGGAGCAATTGTCAAATACGGGATTCCTCAATAATCGAATCCCATCTCTGGTTGTCACAGAAAATCACAGTGGTATTCATCATATGTACAAACAGCTCACTGAAGAGCTTCAGCAACCAGACTGCCTCATAGAAGGCCATATGATCAGCAATGTATTCTGCCTTGGTGGTGCTCAGAGTCACCGACTTCTGCTTCCTGCTCATCCAGGATATCGAGGCAGATTCCAAAGAGAAACAACACTGAGAAGTGCTCTAGAGATCCTCCATACTGCCTGCCCACTCGTCATTCGAATAATCATGTGGTTTCATATTTCCGGCAGTGTATCTCAATTCATGAGAGATTGTGCCCTGAAGATATCTTAGAAGATTCTTGGCATCAATCTAGTGACGCTCAACCAAATATGAGCTCACCATGATAACTGCAACACAGATGTCCAGACAGAGGTTCTCCAAGAACATCAACGCGAATGAGTTTATGAAACTCAGAGGCATTTCCCAAATCTAGTCCGACATCATTACCATATAACTTCTGAAAGTTAAGATCCTTGAGGCAGTCACAAGCTTGCAGCTTATATTCCCACGTTCAGAATCCAACTCCCTCTGTCTCCTATAAATGAGAGGGTCTGCACCTGTCAGACATAGGTGTTGGTACGAGAGGTTTATCATCCACAACCTTCAAGTAATGGTTTGGATCGGTTTCACTCCTAGTGAATCTCAGCTGCACTAGACAGCTATCAATCCTCTCATACTATGCCCGAGGTGTTTTTCTTCAAGCCGTAGAGGGCTTTCTTCCACCTGTACACATGAGATTCCTTGATCATGATTCTCAAACTCCTCGGGTTGTTCCAAACCTGTGAACCTGCTGCATGAGGGGAATGGTCCCCTTATAATATTTTCCTTCGGTACATGTACCTTCATGCTTCTTTTTGAATTCAGGCATCCTAGTCACCATCTGACTCACAGACCTCTGGTGCTGAGTCAATGGACATGGTCCCTAGTGGACTTCCTGCAACTTGATACAACCCTAAACTCAAAAACGTCTTTAAAAGATCTATTTTCAAATGCGTACCTTTCCATCGATAGGTGCCACCCTGTAACCTTTGACTTCCATTTCCGAGATGGACATCAGGTTCGATCAGGTACATAAAAGAGATTTTGGGGTTCCTTGCTTTCGTGGAAGAGTTGACCATTTCCTTGATGACCTGCATTACCAATCATTCTTTTGATCATTGGAGATGTCCCAGGAATGATTGTTATATTCATCAAGAGATGTGTCTCTGTCATTAGGACACTCCTTCGCATAACGGCCGAACTTATTTTAACAAGGCATCCGCCTTTCCTTCCACCCTTAGATCCGGACTTCCCAATGAAGTGATCTTAAGATGGACCATCATAATCTTCCGCTGCGCCATTCTGATAACATTCTCTGCTTTGACTTCACCCTAGGTGAATTACGAGGAACCCATTGATCCTTCTGTCTTGTCCCAACTGTCTTCGGTGATTGCTCTTTCACTCTTGCTTGGGCATTGTCTTCACCTCAGCTCTGATACCATGTTAAGATTAGGTATGTTCTATGCTAGAGAAATTTAATTAAATTTTCACAGTTAGAAATCACATTAGCATTAAGATAAACTGCAGATAGAACATAAATATAAATCGCAGAAGACAAGCCAAGGCGAGAGGACACAAGATATGGCGCGAGCCAGGGACAAACCCCACAATGTGTGGGGAAACCCTTTGATCAAATCTTCTTTTATCTTCAAAGTTCAGCAGAGAGAGAGAGAGAGAGAGAGAGTACAATTACAATAGAAGTCAACACTTTGACTTTTGATATTTGAAGACATATTGCTTCAACTGATTCTCTAAGGTGACTTCTTCACCTATCTTAGAGCTACATCTCGTCCATTTGCTGCACCTTGCTATGTAGCACCATCATGCTATCCTTATGCTGCTCGTACATCATGCTGCCCTGTTCATCAGTATGCTACTCCTTACTTAATGTGCCCATTATGCTGCATCATGCAGTCTCATTACTTATCATGTTGTCCTTTATATCATCATGTAGTCTTACTGAACATGTTGTCCATTACATTATTATGCTGCCCTTTATTAACATGCCCATTATTCCAGTGCTGTACTAAAGTATCACTGAGCAGTTCTCATCGATCCAAGAGAGGTTCCAACATTGTTAGTGCAACCCTCTTGCCACTTGCATAGATTGACCACTGTTAAATCCATGCTATCTAAAGTTCTTCTATGACAGCACTTAGTCACCAACTTACCGTGAATAGCGTATAACAGTCTTCATGACCTGTATATATATGTCTCCATGATTAGCACATAACTGTCTCCATGATCAGTGTATATGAGCAGCGTATAACTGTGGATAGATGTGATCCTCTTGACAGCAGTTAAGGCTCCTTTTAGAGCTTTATTATATAGCATATTAAGGCAACGTATTAAGCCTGTACTTGCAAAGATATATAATTTAGGACATGTATGACTGTGTATAATATCAGCGAATGGTTCACATTACCTTACGCTGAGATGAACCCTTTTATGACTGCGGCTTGATGATAGAGGCACCCTTGTCTTACTAACCAATGTATGTCAGCCCAGCATATATATATAAGACCATGATGCAGCGTATATAAGACTGTCCAGTGATTAATTTATTGCCCAGTGTCTAGCATTTATATAAGTATATGATATGTATGCGTTCCAATGAATGCGTTTCATCCTTACCTACTTCCAAGGTGAACGTATAACAGTGTATCACATACACACATTGACTGTGTCTCATATATGATAAGACCTGCGTGGTATATCACCATGACTGCCCAACGTATTTAGCGTATACCTGTACATGGATTTTAGAGAGCTTATTATATATGACTGCGTGTTCTTCTTTTGATACAACAATTCCGTGTGTTGACTGCAACTGCACCTTAGGACTGCGGCCTTCGTGACTGCAGCTCCATATGTTGACACTCTATGCCTGCGGGCTGCAGCTTGACTGCAGCCTTTTATTGCTGCGGCCACCATCTATGTTACAGCGTGCTGTGTATACATATCTTCCTGACCTGTGCATATATTGCTGTGTATGATGTTTCAATGACCAGCATATTAAGCTTCATGTTACCGCAGCTAGGTATCTTCCATTACTACGTTGGATCATCTTAGGGCATCATAGAAAATACTCTTAGCGTTTTCTCCTTCTCCAAAAACCCAGACGTGGAGAGGAGATCACCTAAAGAGTGTTTCTAAATGACATCAAATCCTCTTATATTTATACTAAAATGAGGGTGATGAATAGACACGACGGTTGGGCTTCTAGAGCCTACATAAGAGCTGGTCGGCTTGATAATAATTACATAAACAAAATAAATTCATATCTCCATAAATAGTTATCGGAATCGGATGACCTTTGGATCAATCCTACACCTCTCGACGAGAGGGATCCAATAAAAATATCAGCTGCCATAAATAAGCCGACCCACATGGAGTTTGGCCCTAGTTGCCAATTTAACACACAACCACCGAATGTGCACCCATATAGATATGCTTTTGCCCAAAAGAATGAAATTCGAAAACTCATCAAGGAACTCTTGGAAGTTGGTGTCATTCATCCTAGCATCAGTCCTTATTCATCGCCTATTGTCATGGTGCTCAAGAAAGATGGGGAATGGCACATGTGTCTAGAATTTAGGGCCCTCAATAAGATCACAATCTAAGATAAATTCCCTATCCTGGTTGTTGATGATTTGCTGGATGAACTAAATGGTGCTCAATTCTTTACTAAGCTAGACCTTCGCTCGGGCTATCACCAAATACACATTAAATAAGTAGACATTCCCAAGACTGCTTCCCAAACTCATGAAGGCCATTATGAATTCCTGGTCATGCCATTTGGTCTCTGTAATTCCCCATCCACTTTTCAGAGCCTCATGTATCACCTACTCAAAGCATATCTCAAAAAATTTGTCCTCGTTTTCTTTGATGACATTATCATCTACAGCCTCACCTAGGAAAAACATCTTCAACATGTAGACCTACTCTTGCAACTGCTCTGGAAGCATAAATTATTTGTCAAATTTTCCAAGTGCTCTTTCGGCATGGAAGAATTCGAGTATTTGGGCCACATTGTGGGGCGTGAAGCTGTCAGGGTGGATCCCAAAAATATCCAGGCAATGCAGGATTGGCCCCAACGAAAGACCTTGAAGTGTTTGAGAGGATTCTTTGGTCTCACCGGCTACTATCACAAATTTGTCTACCACTATGGTTGCATTAGTAGACCCCTAACTCACCTTCTCAAGAGAATTTCATTCCTTTGGAATGATGAAGCACCACAAGTGTTTATGGCTCTTAAATAGGTCATGTGTTCCAGTCCCATATTGGCACTACTTGACCTCACCAAATCTTTTGTGATTGAATGTGATGCTTCAAGTATGGGTATTGGGGTTGTCTTAATGCAGGAAGGTCAACCCTTGGCTTTCACCCGCCAACAACTAAGTGGGAAACATCTGGGACAATCTACCTATGAGAAGGAGATGATGGCCATCTTACATGCGATAGATACCTAGCGACCATACTAATTGGGGTGGCATTTCCAAATCCGCACAGACCATCAAAGCCTCAAATATTTTTTGGAGCAATGTCTATCCTCGCCACAACAAAATAAATGGCTGGCCAAAATGCTGGGATATGATTATGAGATAATTGACAAGAAAGGGCATGAAAATGTAGTAATAGATGATTTATCACACCAATTTGAGGATGACAGCACCCTGCTAGCAATCTCTTTTCCCATTCCATATTGGATTGAAGAAGCCCGTAGGGAATGGTTTTCACATCCTTCTCTCTCCCAACTCATTAATAACTTGCGAGAAAATCCTAATTCCACAGTGGGCTACTCTTGGAAGGATGAGATTCTTCACTACAAGGATAGAGTAGTGATATCACCAACATCCACCCTCAAAACACACATTTTGGAAGAGTTGCACTCATCTCCCACTGCAGGCCATGGAGGCTTACAGAAGACTTATGCTTGCACACATCGTTCCTTCTTTTGGACAGGCATGAAAGCTGACATTCTTACTTTTGTAGCTGAATTTGATTTGTGTCAATGCCAAAAAGGAGAAACAGTCAAGTCCCCAGGCACCTTACAACCATTTCCCATCCCTGCCTCAATCTGAATGGATGTTTCTATGGATTTCATTACTAGTCTTCTGAAGTCAAGCAACAAGTTAGTCATCATGGTGGTTGTGGACATACTTTCTAAGTATGTTCATTTTTTCGCCCTACCCCACCCATTTACCCCCACTTTGGTGGCTCAATCTTTCATGGACCAGATCTTCAAATTGCATGGCATGCCCATTTCCATTGTGTCTGATAATGACTTGATCTTCACTAGTAAATTTTGGCAAGAACTTTTCAAGCTACAAGGCACCCAACTCCAACTAAGTACTTCCTATCATCCCCAAACTGATGGTCAAATTGAAGCAGTCAACAAATGTTTGCAGACCTACCTGAGGTGCTTCACTTCAGAAAAGCAACATCAATGCGTATAGTGGTTACCTCCAGTTGAATGGAGGTATAATACTAACTATCATGCCATCAACAAGATGACTCCATATGAAGTAGTGTATGGTCAACTACCCCCTTCACCTACTTCTTATATCCCTGGATGCTCTAAGGTGCAAGCAGTGGATCAACTCCTCCAGAACCGTGCAACCATGCTAGCCCATCTCAATGATAATCTCCATCAAGTTCAGAATCGCATGAAGCAACAGGTAAACCAACATCGTTTAGAACGCACATTTCAAGAAGGGAATCAAGTATTCTTGAGGTTGCAACCATACAAGCAAACATCACTCAAAGAAAAGGGTCATCAGAAATTATCTCCAAAATTCTACAAACCTTATCAAATACTCCAGCTCATTGGAGAAGTAGCCTACAAGCTAGCCTTGCCACCAATTGCAAAAATCCATCCCGTCTTCCATGTATCATGCCTCAAGAAAGTGGTGGGGAACAATTGCAAAATTCAAACCAGTCTACTTGAATTGGATGAAGAAGTTTCACTCTGGCTCCAACCTAAACAAGTCCTCGACACGCGAGAATGACATTTGTGTGGCCACGTGATCAAGGAAGTCCTCGTCAAGTGGAAAGACACCTCTCCGGAAGATGCGAAATGGGAACCAACCACTATTCTTCAGCAGTTTCCGTAGCTTTAGCGTTGAGGACAAGGCTGTTTTTATGGGGGAAGGCATGTTACTGTCTAAACATAACCCCCTTATTTATGTAATAGGGTCGATTCATAGTTATAGTTAGTTAAAGAGTCAATAAAGCCCATATTAATAATTGTAAGTGGTTGACCTGCGTTTAAAGAAAGGGACCACAGTTAGTTGCAAACAAGCCATGGTATTAGATAGATGATATTAAGAGAACCATGGTACTGACCCATGGTATTGCATGTATGAATCCTATATAAGGATAGAGACTCCCCCTTGAGGAGCGTCGTGTCTTATTTTGTAATCGAGCTCTGCTCTATTGGAGGTTGGCCCCTCGAAGAGGCAAGTGAACATTGCTTTCATCTCTGAATAATAAAATAAATGCTATTATTTCTCATTTTGTTCTGTGTTCTAGGTTGTATTTCTTCATATATTTGGTATTCTGGCATCTTTTCACAGGTCAAGAGCATAACACTTAGACTCGGATGAAGAACTTGAACACTGGCATAATCGGTTGCATGAAGTATCTACGTTCCATTGCAATATGATGACCAAACCACTGCGGTGTGTCTCAACTTAGGTAAGGAAGCTTCTGAATTATCATGGTTTGACTGATTTGGATCTGTTTATAGATTAATTTGAAAGGGAGGTACCAAAATAACATCGCTTCCAAGAATTAGAGTTGGCACTATGCACTACGCCTGCCCTTTGGTGGGGTATGTACAAGGAGAGCTTCACTGGATGGAACGAATACAGAAGAATGTTGAGATTAAGGTTCGGGTATGCTAATACCCGGATGACAGAAAAATACAGCTGGAAGGATGATCCACGTGATCATTTGGCACGATGGACTAAGGCATGGGGAACAAAACCACAACCTCAATGGGTGCACATTTTCTTTCATACCTTAGACACAATTCCAATGAACTGGTATTTAGAAACAAAGCTCTGTGATGGGAAATCTAAATGGGACATCTTAAGAGAGAGTTTCTTATTGACTTTCATCTTTGAGGATAGGTTTGAATGAATTGATGAAGCACTCCAAGAGATAAAATAAGCTATATTCAGAACACCTAAGCAACTAGTTGAATGGGTTTAGCCAGATTGGAGTACATAGTTGTTCCATGCAGTGGAATGTTATAATGTGACTGTTGAAGAGGAAGAAGAAGACCCACAGAATATTAACATTCTAGAGACAAAGGGTTAGCACGAAGTCGAAGGACCGAAATAAGAGAACCCAGATATATTAGAACCTTTGAAAACTAGACAAGTAAATATTAGATCAGAAGCAGAGCCTAAGTTCATGAAGGTACGAGACTATTGGGGCGAAGATACAATTGATAAGGTGGCTAAAATACTGCATGAGTACCAGGATCTATTCCCAAAAAAGTTTTTTGACTTGAAAGGGATCATTGGAGATTTGGGTGTTGTGAAGATTATGTTGAAACCGAATGCGAAGCCTTTCAAGCAAATATCTTATCAGCTCAATCCGAAGTATAAAGAAAAGGTGTGCCAAGAGCTTGATAAGATGTTGGATGTTGGTATTATTGAACCTGTAGAGGAATCCCATTGGGTGAGCCCAATGGTTGTCTAGGAGAAGAAACAAAAAGGCGAAATCAAGATATGCATATATCTAAGAAATTTGAATGATGCATGCTTACACAATCTGTTTCCAATGCCATTTATAGATAAAGTATTAGAGAATTTTGTAGGACAGGAGGCTTATTCATTTACTGATGGATTTTCGAGATATCAAATAAAGATCACGGCAGAAGATCAAAGCAAGACAACATTTGCAACAAAGTGGGGTTGCTTTCAGTATATAGTAATGCCATTCATATTCAAGAACACGCTTGCAATTTTCTCCCGAGTAGTAATCGCGGTGTTCAAGGAATTTATTCATAAATTTTTAGAGGTTTATATTGATGATTGGACTGCGTTTGGGTTGGTAAAGCACCATGTTGCGAGTTTGCACCTTATGTTGGATACATGTCGAAGGTATCAGATCACGCTGAATTTGAAGAAGTGCATATTCTGTGTGCCCTTTGGAATTTTGGTCGGCCATGTAGTATGTAAGAAGAACCTGATGGTGGATCCTATGAAGATTTCTATGATTGTGAATCTAGAGGCTCCTAGGAATCTCAAATAGTTACGCGCAATATTAGGGCACACTGGGTATTATAGAAAGATTATCAAGGCATATGCTTTGATAACCGTGCCGATGGAAAAATTATTAAAGAAAGATGCGATGTTTTGTTGGGATGAAGAATGTCAGCATAGTCTGGATGTATTAAAGGAAAATATGGTAATTGTTCCTATTTCAATAATCAGTCAGTGGCTAAGGTTGTCTCCAACCTTGTTGGAGTAGTTGAGGGCTTTCGCGAAGTTCAAGGCTGATTTCAATAATGTAACAATTAGGTCAAGGTAGGACCCTAAACATATATGGCACAAGCTACCATACTTAGTATCAAAAACAGATGTGCTGGAAATTATGGGGATTTTCCCAACAAAGTGGCAAAAACCCACAGATGTTTTTGTAGGTACCGACTAGGGCGAAGAAATCTCTGTTGCACAGGCGACGCCTGTGTAGAAGTGAAAACAAGCAGTAGAGAATGCGGTGTGAGCATTGGCTACAAAGAGAAAGAAAGAAGTTATTGTTAAGGAAGCTTCTGAAAAAGGGCATGCTGCAAAAGAGCGTGACGAGACAGAGCACACTAACATAGAGGAAGTTGAAGCATCGACTTCCCAGCATACCGAAGAATAGGAACTATTAGATCATGCCACAGATGGTGGAGAGGAGCAAAGCACTCCCATCACATTGAAGAAGAGAAGTAAGGAGACAACTATCAGGCCATGGAAGAAGCAAAAATCAAATAAACATGTGCCCATTGACCCGATGACCATCATAGCAGGGGATCTAGATGAGATTGGGGACAAAGTCAGAGACACAACAATAGATTTATGGCAGCAATTTTAACATTAGTATATACAGATGCTAGGGAGCATCCAGAAGGATTTGCGTGAGCTGCAGATCCAAAGAGGCCAGATTCAAGCAAGCGTAGGGCAAGTGAGCGGGGTGCAAGCGAGCCTGGCACAAGGGAGAAAGAAAGTATTGGAGATGGAAAAGATTTTGGACCTCAGAGTCATATCCTTACCAAAAGGATCAGTTCATGTGGAAACAGAGGAAGACCGCACTCTGCTGAGTACGATCAAGGACATTGGGGTGAACTTAGCCACGCTACCACTTTAGAATCTCCATGTGCTCCATCATAGGGCCTCAGACTAGCTTAGGATCAGAGAGTAGTGCACACTTTAAGTGATCAATGAATTTAACGTAAACAATGAACAAATGTTCGCTGAGAAGGCTTATGCTCTCAAAGAAAGAAAAAGCTGGAGGTGCAAAATCAGAGCCTCAAAAAAAAATTCACATAGGAATGTAATTCAGTCCCAAAGTTAAATATTTTGGAAGACACCACAACCACAGTGAAGATTAGGAAATTGGCTTCTACGATCCGAACATCAAAGGATGAGATAAGAAAATTCGTTTTTAACTTCCAGATGAAGATAAAAAAATTACAGTTGAAGCTACAATCGACGACTCTACTAGAGGTGAGGGAGCAGTGCAATGCAACCATTAAGGAACATATGAATACTTTAGAGATTTCAATTGAAGGATGTGATTTTCTCTTTAACCAAGCCATGGAATTATGGGACACTTTGCAGGAGGACCCAATCCTGCAAAGATTGAGTACGCTCAGCTTCAACCTTGGACAGAAGAGGAAAACAAAATTTCTCATACCATTCAAGACAAGATGAAATATATACAATAGACTCATCGACTGATGTAACTAGTGGTTGAGGGACCAAATACTAAAAAGATGGTCGAAGAAGTGAAGAAGGATGCAATATAGAGTACCGTGGGGCTGAACGAATTGAAGTGATAGTTCAGTGAGCTCCACTACAAATTCAAGAAGCCAGCTGAGTGACTCAACGGTGAGTCAACATATTTGTGTTCGAGGCCTATTAGGAAAGGGTCCCTGGGGTCAAGTTTTTGCTAGTTTAACCAATTTTTGAATAGAATTTTGTAAATAATGTAAAGTATCCATGAAATGTGGAAGCAGAGCACACAACTAAGTAGGAGTCAAAGGGGCTTAAGCCACTTGTATGGATAAGTGATAGGTTGGTTTTGAGACTCATCGATAGGCCACAGGCCATGGTATTGTAAGAAAAAATTCTATATATAGATGAGTCATAGCAAATTTAGAGAAGAGACAAAGATAGAATATTATTGTTTTGGGAAAGTGCTAAGGCAGGAAAGCTCCGTTTTCCTATTCTTAGGTGAAAGAGGAAGGCTCCTGTAGTTGAGTACGCAGAGACCTTGGTAACTCCGCAACTGAGTGCACGAGCCCCTGCAGCTAGGTGCATAGGGTGGAAGAGTCTGTAATTTGGAACGATGAATCTAATAAAGATTGGGTTTGGAGCGAATATCTTGCATCTGTGTCTTATTCTTATTTATGTTCAAGTTATGCATTACTGCTCAATTATCTGTTTTATATGAAATAAAGTGTAATTACTGTGCGAATATGTTAAATCTTTAATATCTATGGTTGAACTAAGTAATGATCTACTTTCATGAAGGTATTAGCTAAATATGTTATGATAATTGTTCAAAGTGGGTAGATCTGCATGAAAGCAAATCTAGCATTAGTGTTTTCTATGCGAAAGTCCTCTATTTGTTTCTTTTGGGTTTGAAAAGTTTGATCGTAGACCTTCGCGAAGGCCTAAGATCCATTTTTATAGAGTTGCAGTAGCAGTCCATTGGAGGATACATATCTCCGCGAAGGAATATTTGAGCAACAAGGGCTTCAAACTAGTTATCACACAGTCTCTGGATACAGAAACCTATTTCTAGCATCCCCCAATACTGCTTTAGGTGAGACTGCAGCCTATGCTATGCAGGTTGTTGCCAAAAGGGCCAACAGTTAGGGTTTTGTTGGCTGGCACGATTAACTGTGAACCTGGGTCAGGCCCCCTTAAGCCAACAAATGACCTGTAATCTATACAGATTTGTCATGTCCCATCCTTATTTAGCATAATGATGGTGGGCGACCCACATGGTGATGTACTCAGTCAAGTGATACCTAGTTCTAGTAGTTGTTGCAATTGTTTCTTCACCTCACTTTCTTCTATAACAGACTACCTGTACAACCCAATATTTGGTAATGGGGAGTATGGAAATAGTTGGATCTCGTGCTCCACTTCTCTCTTAGGTGGTAGTCCTTTAGGATCTCAGAACACATCCTTGTATGCCTATAACAACTCCAAATGTTTTTGATGTTTCGTAATACACCCCTCTAAGTATGCCTTACCTTTTATTGACTCCTCTACATACTGACTTTCTCTTAAAAACAATAAAACATATGTCTTGCTAGAGTTGATCAATTTTTTGGCTTGGTTAGCACTTACTAGAAAAAAATGACTCGCTTTTGAGTGCATTAATGATGAATGATTTTCCATCCTTGACAATACTATACTGGTTAGCTCTCCTCATGAATATTGCATCACACATGCACATGTATGGACTCCAAAACATGACTCCACATACATCAAGGGGAACCACATCTAGAACTACTTCATTAATAAAATCAACTTGATAGCAAATCTAATTTTACGTTGTTTTGTTACATTCAGCTCTGCATCCTTATTTACCCATCCCAATGGATATGGATATGGGTTTGGATGACCATGAAATTCTAACCGCAACTTCTTGACCAACTTTGCTATAATGATATTCATCTAGGATCCTAAGTCAAACAAAGCATCCATCTTTCTCTTCTTGATCTGTATCTTTATATGGAAGAGTTTGGTCATTTCTTTCTCTTCCTGTTGCTGAAGGCTACTCAGATTCATCTCCTTCTACATAGACATACAGACAATATTCTCATCCACATTTGAGTTTCTATCAACTTGGTTGCTTGAATCAATGGCCATCATATTCTTCTCATTATTATATTTCTTCTTATTCATCGGGTTTTTCTCTGGATGTAACTTCCAACACTTCTCCTCTATATGTCCATCAATGTTGCAATGGTTGCTTAGATATTTACACTAGTGCATTGTGGCTACTATATTTTTATCTTTTCCCCCTTTCTTCTTCTTCTTCTCCTCCTTAGAGGTATCTTGTTTCTCCTTCTACTTCGATCCACTTGATTGTTCCCTCTTTAGGCTTATGTTTTCTAGGTATTGTGCTTGTACACAAGCCTCGTCTACTGATTTGAGCTTGAACTACATCACTTTATCACACAAATGGCGGTACAAACCCCCCAAATAATTGAGTACATTTGGGTTCTTTAGAGAGATACCCAATATTATAGACACATTCTTGAATTTCTTAGTGTACTCCTACACACTTTGGCCCCAATTTTTCCTAAAGTAATGCCACCAAATCCATTGGTCCTCCATGTACCCAATGGGATAAATCTATAACTTAATGATGCTTTTTAAATCTTCCAACTTAATCACTGGAGGTTCTCCCTCCAACCTTATGGTTCCCATGTGGATCCTACCAAGTCAGTGAATGGCCCTCTAATTTCAGTCGTGCGAACGAGATATTTTGCTCTTCCATGATATGATGGACACTAACATAAACTTCCAATTATTGCAACCAGTGCTTAAGATTTAGAGCATCAATCATGCTATGGTACGACTTGATATCAGATTTTTCTTACATTTTAAACTGGGACTATGGTTGGTTCACAACACTCAAACTACGTTGATATTTTTCATTTCTTTTCTTCAATTGGTTATCTGTTTCTCCCCAATATTCTAATCCTCATTATGATTTTCCCTCTACAATTGAACCCCCATATTCTCCAAATATCCCCAGCTTGTGATTCAAGGCTTTCATGAGGAGGATTACATTGCAGTTGATATCTATGACTTCTTGTTCTAGCAACGTAAACTTCACGTCTACATGATCACAAGGTCTGTTTACAGAGTTGTCGCCCATGATAAGGGTTTTATGATTTTCAGACCCACCAATATATATCATTGTAATATCCAAAAAATACCCAAAGAAACCTTCTATGATACCAAATGATCCTTAAAATGTCATGGATATTCCACTGGACAATTCGTCACAACAATTCTGATAATAATATATAGAAATATTAAAATTTTACACTATTACAGTTTTATTAAAATTTTTAAATTTGTAGATTTAATTGTAATTAGTGCATGCATGCGAATGGAAATTATACAGAAAAGTAGAGAATGAAAAAATAAGCTCTCACACACACATAAGACATAACATATTCTCTGCCTTTCAAGATAAAACCCAACTAGAAAGTGAGCCTGCTTCAGTCTCATTTTCTATCTGGAAATATGGCTGTAGGTACAAATATGTAATGTTTGTGGCTCGTGGGTTGCTATAGTGCATAGATCCTCTCTATTTCCTCTACCTCTTATCTCTCTTCTCCATCTTTTCTCAGCTATGGAACATAATTCTCTCGAAAGAATAGAATGTCTCTTTCTCCAAGTGGCCTAGTTATAACACAACCCAATAGCCTACTAGTAGTTAATTTTGACTACATCAACTCTTAACTAGAGTTAAAATATAGACTTCTAGATTATTTTACATCATAAGCTTGTGGATAGTCCCTTTTCCATGAATAATGGGGGTCAATGCAGCATCCTCCCGAACTATAGGTGTGAAAATAAGAAGGTCAACTTCTGAGTGGCATAACTTTTGCATACGGACTCCGATTGATTTGCTTCTTGCATCATTGGAAATATATTTATGTGTAGAATCTCATGAAAGGGTGTGGAGCTTAAGAGATAAATTTTCACCCCCAAAAAATTCGTTTGTTGCCTCAAAACGCTCCTAGAAGGTTCCAGGCCTTGTTTTTCCAAACTAGGTATCACCGCTAATAGTGGTCCCATGAGATTATTCCTCCATATTTTCCACTATAAATGCATCAATATGGATGAAAAACAATATAAAGATCCAATCTGGATCATAGGACCATTATTATTAGCCACATTGAATCCAAGCTTTACAAAATTATTTTGAAAAAGAAGATTAGCCTATTACTTGAATGTAATGTTCCCCAGCCCATTCCCATCTTATTATAGACTCTACTAAGGTCTAATTCTATCTCTAATATGTCTGGTAACCTGTAATCTATAATATTCCCCCTTTTCTAGGAAATTCCCAACCAAATGATATGAATATCTAAGTGCATACTTGAATGCACTAATTATGCATAAGCCCTATTCTACATGACTATCATATAAACACAATTCAATAAAACATATAAAATATTGCAACAAAAATAAACACGGAAGGAAAATACTTGTCTTTTAATTGTACCCAACCAGCTATCTACCTTCAACGTTCCACCCAACCATAAAGTATGTTGTTCACTTTCTTTCAACAATGGGTCACCCTCGAGCTAAGGCTTTGAATCCATGGTGTGTCATCCTCCAAAACCTTGGTACATGCTCAGTACCCTCAACCATCCAAGGTACCAAACCCAATAACCTCCAACCAGCAGGCTCACATCCCACATCATCCCCTATTTTGGCCATCCAAGGACATTCTGAAGTCCTAGAACTTCCAAGAGTTCCACTTCCATTACGAGTCTTCCAAGTACCATTCTAAGCCCTCACATAACCAAGGTATCAAACTCATCAACCTCCAACCAATATGTTCCAGATAAAAAATATTCTAGAAACATAAGAAAAGATATATCAATGACTAGATAATAAGCAACTTTTAGGTCACAACCTCCCTTTACATCGCATAAATGAACAATTCTTGGATGATTCAAACAAAAATACCTCCTTCATATATAGGAGTCTAAAGGGTTAAAATATAATTAGGGCCTAAAAAATAAAAATTATGTAAGGGCACAATAATAACAATGTTGGTCTTCTATGGGGCACAACAATAGCAATAGTAGGCTTCTATGGGGCACAACAATATTGAATGTGGGGGCTACAATAGTATGATAGGGACATATCATGACCCTATCCTTCAAAAAAGTGTTGTCCTCAACACTTGAGTATTTCTTCATGCTTCTATATAAAATAGTCATCCTCCCATGTGGAATCTTCAGTAGGTAAATTCTTCCACTTAATGATATACTCAGAAATTGATTGATTTCATAGTTGTCAGATTCTTGTTTTTGTGATTTCTTCAGGCTCCAAAATGATTTTTCCTTCCTCATCAAGTTCTATAAATATACTTTGAACTGGGATCTTGTCACATATAACCTTCTTTAAGCATGAAACATGGAAAATTGGGTGTGTTCGTGAAGATGCAGACAACCACAATTTGTATGCCATAGTACTAATCTTTTGCAACACCTTGTAAGGGCCATAGTAATTGGGTGGTAATTTATTATCCTTCTTAGCTTGCTTGAGGGACATTTATTTTGTATGGTTGTAGCTGTAAATACCCAATCACCCATGTCAAAAATTCTTTCATTGCAATGTTGATCTTCCTATTTTTTCATTCAATTTTGCACTAGAGTCAAGTTGGAGAGATTTTTGTTGATGCTCGATGTGATATTCCATTGCTTGAACCTTATATCTTAAGGACAATGTCATGGATGGTGGATGATATGCATAAAGCGCGATAAATGGGGTATTTTTTTGTGGTATGGAAAGTGTTATACCACCATTATTCTAGAGGTAACCACTTAACCCATTGTGTTTATTTATCAAATACAAAGAAACAAAGATATCCTTACAAGCATTTGATCAATGTCTCAGTTTTTCCATCATATTTGGGATGGTAAGATGAGCTATGAGATAATTGATTACCAAGACATGAAAATAGTTATGTCCAAAAATTTCTAGTGAAAATGGGATCTCTGTCACTTACAATGATCTTCAAGTTTCCATGTAGCTTTTGAATTATTTCCACAAATGCAGTAGTGATTGTACTCACTTTGAAAGGATGAGATAGTGCACAAAAGTGTGCATACTTGGTAAGTCTATCAACTACCATCATGATGACACTCTTTCCTTCTAACATCAGCAAAATTGCAATAAAATCCATTGAGACCTCCTCCTAATGCTGACTTGGAATGGCTAATGGTTGTAAAAGACCTAGGTTTCAATTGTCTCAACTTTTTTTGTTGGAAACAAAAAATTCCAACACAAACTTCTAAATATCATATTTAAGGCCATTCCAAAAAAACTCCTTCTTGACCTTATGGTAATTTTTTAAAAATCTTGAGTTCCCTCCTACAAGAGAAATGTGCAATTCCAAAAGAATTTTTTGTTTGAGTTGGGAATTCTTACAATACAAAGCAATATTTATACCACAGTGAATCCTTTTTCTAGATAAATGTATCAGATGCACAAGGATCTTGCTACACCTTTTGAATGAGTGTCCACGCTTATTCAACATTCTTCCATTCATCCCTTGTGTCACTTATCCAATCAGGTTGGATAATAGAGATGGCATAGAGAAATGCCTCCACTTCATCATCACTTCTTTATAGTGAATATACAACAAAAGTTTTCTTCCCTTTTTTTAGATGATTTCAAAGTCATAACCCAACATTTTTGTGACCCATTTTTCTTGCTCTTTTGAAGATAATCTTTGTTCCAAGAAGTATTTAATATTATCAAGATGTATTTTTATCTTGAAGTGTCTTCCCAAGAGGTAAGGGTGTCATTTCTTCAAGGCATTTAGTATTTCTAACATTTCCTTCTCATAAATAGGCTTGTGTAAATGTTTTCCCTTTATTAGATGACTTTTAAAAGCAGTGGATCATCCTTCTTGCATTAAAATAACACCAATTCCATTTCTTGAGGTATAAAATTCCACAATAAAGTTTTTTGTGAAGTTGGTGTAGCTAAGATAGGAGCTATACACATTGCCTCTTTAAGATGTTCAAAGGCCGTAGTTGCTTCTGGAGTCCAAAAAATGCATCTTTCTTCAGTAATGTTGTTAGAGGTTGGTTATTTTCCCATAATTCTTAACAAACTTGTGATAATATCCTGTCAACCTAAGAAATCCTTGAACATGCCTTTAGGTTGTGGGGATTTCCCATTTCTTGATGGATTTAATTTTGTTAGGATCTACCTTAACACTCTCATGAGATACAATATGATGCAAATAATGCACTTCTTTTACCCCAAAGAAACATTTGGAGGGTTTTTCATACAATTTTTTATTCTCTAATAGTTTGAGCATTGTGTCAACATGTTGAACATGATATTTCCAAGACTTGTTGTAGATTAGTATATCATAAAAGAATTCTAACACAAATTTTCTAAGGAAGGGTTTGAAATGGGAATTCATTAAACCTTGAAATGTGGAAGGTGCATTAGTTACGCAAAAAGTCATGACCAAAAACTAATAATGACCTTCATGATGTTTGAATGATTTTTTGGGGATAAATTCTATCTTTATTCTAATTTGATGATATCCTAAACAAAGATATAGCTTGGTGAAGTAAATTTCTCCATGCAGTTTATCCAACAATTCATCAATGACAGGAATGGAAAACTTATCTTTAATAGTGAGCTTGTTAAGATCTCTATAATTTGGACACATGCGCCATGATCCATTCTTCTTGTGCACCAATACTATTGGAGAAGATAAATAAAATTGGTTGGGTTCAATTATACCCGCCTCTAGAATTTCTGCAACCATACATTCAATTTCACTCTTTTGGGCACATGGATATCTGTAAGGTCTGATGAATGGAAGAAAACTTCTTAGAATCAAGTGAATAGCATGATCATGATTGTGAATAGGTGGGAGGCCTTTGGGAGTTTGAAGTACCTTGGAATGATTGTCAATGACTCTTTTGAGATTTTGAGAAATGGATGACTTAAATTTTTGAACATCTAGTGAGCATAATTGTGCAACTACCCCTCATTGTTCCTTCTTCAAAATATTTGTCATACCATTAGATTTTAGTATCTCCCTAGGTTTCCTTGCAATACCTCTTAATTAATTTTCCTTTCCTTCCTAGAAAATATTCAAGAAAAGTTCGTGAAAAATAAAATTTATGATCCCCAAAGATTCTAACCATTGGACTCCTAATACAACATTAAAACCACTCATTGGAATGGAAATCATTGGACTATTCAATACATATTCCCCAATGGTTAGATTGATATTATGGCACTTCCACGAGAAATTTATAGTTCCTCCATTTGCAACCATCCCTTGAGACTTTTGTGCTAGATATTGAAAGAAATTTAAATCCTTAGCTATATTACAATGAATAAAATTATGGGTACTACCTGAACCAATCTGGACTATTACCTTTTTTCTTAATATATCCTTCTATATTAAGAGTTTGAGGTGTTGTACTACTCACCAATGAATTACAAGGTATCGTCAGATTCATGTATTCTTTTTAAATCATTGGGGCTGTTCCTAGTGTATAGATTTTTCTTTTGATGTTTCTTGTTCCTTTTCTTCCTCGTCTTCACAATCTATATAAAATAATTTATTACCAGCACACTTATGAATTTTAGTGTATTTTCTATCACAAATATAAAAAAAAAAAAAACATATTTTCTTTTTTCTCCAGTATTTTTTCTTTCAACCTTGTAGGTTGTGAGAGGCTACGAGAGGAAACACTTCCATATTTATAGTTGTCAGTGGTAGACCTCCTTGTTGCCATAATTTTACTTTCAAATTTTCTTGCAACTTTGAATGCATTCTCCAATGAATTAGGCTCCCAAAGGTGAATCTGATATTGGATGTTATCCTTTAATGTCCCTATGAATACATCAGTCATATGCTCATGTAGAATATCAATTACCTTGATATTCAATCTTCGAAAGTCCTCAATGCACTCTACCAGTGAACACTTTTGTTTGAGATTTATCAGTTGGTTAAAGAAGGTATTGCTCTCTGTATCCTCATAATTTTTTATCAATTCCTCTATAAAAAATTTCTCAGTGGCAAGTGATTTACAAGAACAAAGCCATCAGTACCACATAAATTTATTGGGCTCTAGATATAAATATTCTTTGCGTACATTTTGTGTGTGTTGCACATCATGTAGATCAAATAATTGCTCCATCTATAGTATCCATGTTACTATATCCTTGCCATCAAAATTCCTCATATCAATATTTGGAATATGGTTGGTCTTCAACCCAAATTTAGAGTCTCTAAAATCATTATTCACATTCCTTTTGTTCTCATCATGAGTTTCACAGAATACCTTATCACCATTAGTAAGCATTTCTTGTAGCAACATTGTGAAAGCTTCCTTTAAACCTTCCATTCCTTCTTTTAAACCAACCTTCATACCTTCCATGCCTAATTTTTTGTCTTCTTTCATCACTTTTAGTTCATATTTGGTTACCCTTTGCACGCATATTTGGTTACCCTTTGTTGCACTTGGTCTCATAATTTTGATCTATCATGTTGTGGTTTTTCCTCTTCTTCATGCATCATAGTAGAGCTTTAAAAGGGCTTAATGGCTGTAGAATTTTTTGGTTTTGGAGGAATTTTAAAACTAATTAATGATATATATGCTTCAATATGCACTTTGAATCACTTCAAACTGGTTTTTCAAACAAAATTTATGCAGATTTAAAATACACACCTTTTAAGAGCTTGATTTTGAAATTGTTAATATGGCTGACCTTGAAACTATTGTATATCTATGATTTCGGCCTCCCAAGGTCTGATATTATGTCCTAAGGTATCTCCCATTGCCTTCTTTCCAATTCCACAAGTCAAATGGAGACTGGATTCTTCAAGATAAAATTATGCCAAATATCCCACGATTACTTGATTACAGACTCGTCAAGTAAAGAAAACTTGTACGTAATGCCACATGTAACTTTTTCCACCTTCATCCCTGAAACTCATATCTGAAAAACTAAAGTTCAATCAATTTCATTCACTTTTTATGAAATTCAAATTTGATGCTCGATGAGAAAGTTATGACTATTTTCCCTAGGACACATGTTTGAGAATGAATTCTAGAGCATACAAAATCCATACTTCCTCAAACCATATCTCTAAAAATATAGCGAACTGAGGTATGAAATTTTAGCATGAAGTTAATCAAGATTTAGGCTCCACATAGTAGAAATTTCAACTTCTAAAGCCTCACAAAAAAATAACTATAGTGAAAATTCCAAGATGGTCTGTTTTAAGAAACAAGATCCTACTAAGTATCCAAAGTTCTGATATGAAATGTTATGTATCAAGATCAGAAATAGCATAGCAACATAAGAAAATATAAATCAACAAGTAGATAATAAGCCACTTCTAGGGGGAAGCCTCCATTTACATCACATAAATGAATAATTCTTGGATGGTTCTAATGACAAGGTCTCATTGGTATATATAGGAGTCTAAAGGGTCAAAATATAATTAGGTCCTACATAACAATAATAATGTAAGGGCACAAAAATAACAATAGTGGGATTCTATGGGGTACAACAATAACAATGTGGGGGATACAATAGTATTATAGGGACCTAACAACAATGTTCTTTTTCAAATAATGGGTCACCTCCGAGCTAGGGCTTTGACTCCATGAGAAAGCATCTTCCCAAATCATAGTACATGCTCAGTACCATCAACCATTCAAGGTACCAAACCTAAAAACCTCCAACTAGCAGGATCACATTCCCATCATCCCCTATCTTGACTATCTAAGGGTGTTCCACAGTTTTACAACTTTTGGGAGTTCCACTTCCATTATAGATCTTCCAAGTGCCCTTCCAAGTGTTTACACAACTAAGGTATCAAACTCAATACCCTCCAACCAATAGGCTTACATTTCCCATCAGCTTGGACCCAAGTGGTGCACACCCTTCTCTACACCTGTCATCCATTGATCTATGCCACCACCTTAAAGGGCACATTACTAAGCCAAATAGTAATGTTCTAAAGTCATGTTGCTTCTAGGAGCTCCACTACCCTTGTGGGTCTTCTAAGTACCCTTATAGGCTCTCCTTCCATGTTTGTCTGCAACCTTTCATTGCTACCCGCCAAAATAAATGAATGGGAATAATTCCCCCTCGTAGTGCCAATATGCTTATTTTTATATGCATACCCCTTTCTACCACTTAGGATTCACCCAAGCCACTTAATGAACCTTGGTTATATGGATGGTCTCCCCCTTTTTTATAATGATTATTAAATCATATGAGCCCCTTTTATCATCCATGGATTCTCGACCCCCCATACTCTACATTTTTTTGATCTACAACCATTATATTTTATTACCATGTATGTGTTATTATAATTATATTTCTACTCCTTTTAGCCTCAAAACACATATAAGTATAAAATGTGTACACACAGGCATACCGATCCCAAAACATATAACACTCATGCGCATGGACAAAACTTCCCCAAAAACACATATAAACATATGAACATGGGCACAACATCTCACAAAATATGTCCTCGGATCAATAGCCTAGTTTCACATACATGTTATTTACATTCTAGTGCTCGAGCACGGATGTTACATTGAAAGCCATGGTAAAAGTGCTAAATTCCAAGCTAGGTTTAGGACATATCATTCAATTATAAACCATCTTGTTACTCTCAATATCATTGTAGAGGAATGTTGCATTAATAAAATTTATCTCTTATGTTGTTTGATATACTTTAAAGAAGCTCTTGACATTGTTCCTAGGAAAATTTTATGGAAGATGCTAGAAGAGTTGATGATTCTTCTCAAGTTGAGGGTTATTCTGACAAGGCTATACATTAATTTTATTGCCAATTTTAGGATCACTAATGGTTGGTCAAAATAAATTAAATGAAATAACATAGTAAAGCAAGGGTGTTCATTATACCCTACCCATTTTGGCATATACATTGATAAGTTAGAAGATTTTTTGGAAGATGCAAGTTGTGTTTGCCCCATACATACTAATATAGTCATAACTCTTTTTATTTATGCTGATAACATTGCTATTTTAGTGAGGATTTGTTACATTCTTAGCAAGAAACAAAGAATCCTCCAAGATTTATGTTCTAAGATAGGTATGACTATTAATACTGACAAAACTAAAGTCATGATAATTAAATCCAGAAAGATCACATATGATACTTTCATATATGAAAATAGTTACTTGGAGGAAGTTTTTTCATATAAATATCTTAAAAATGACATCCATCAGAAGCTTAATAGGAAAAATAACATTGAGAAAAGGATAAATGGAGGATGGAAATCTTACTATGGGCTTGAAAATAATTTTAAGTTGATAGATATTTGGATATGGGATTAAAAAAAAAACTCTTGGCTCTCATCACTCATGTTATTTTATATGAATGTGAGGTTTGGGGTTACTATCCCTAGCAAGTCCTGGAGGAATATTGTATAGTTCCAAAAACAATTTATAACCTACAATCTCAAGATTAAAGGAAATACACCCTACCCTATCATCCTAATTGAGGCAAGTGTTTCCCCCATAGAAAGCATGGGTATGATAGGCATCTTATGTATAACAAGAATTTATACAACATGGAAGCTAAGAGGCTTCCTAAAATTGATTCTAACTCTAGTTAAAAGCCTCACCTATGATTCAAGTGAGGATGGAATAAGGATTTGCTTGATAATAGGGCATAATGGAGGAGATCATTTTGCATAATAAGAATAATATTAAAAGTATTATTACATCAAAACTTAAGGAGAAATTGTGGGGAGATAAAGAGTTAGAGGGAAAAACGAAACCAAGATATTATGAGGTGATTAACTCCAATCATGAAAATAAAAAATATATATCTCTCTTGACTAGTGTTAAGAAGAAATGGACATTGCTAAGATAAGAACTAAATTTCATGAGCTTCATAATGAAACTAGGCATTGGTCAATTCCCATAGTACCACAGGATGAAAGAGTCTATCACCTTTGTGATACTAAAAGAGTGGAACATGAAAAACACTTTCTCTTAAATTGTCCACGTTATACTCACATTCAGTATAATTTTCAAAATATGTGTCACACTACCAACCTTCTTGACCTTTTAAGTTATCAAAACTATGGTGACCCTGCAATGCTTTTCTCAGTGCTCTTTAAACATAGAAATAAAATGAAGAATTTTGATTAATCTCTTATATTTTAAATAAGTTTGGTAAACCATATAATCTTGATAAATATTAATCATCATTAACGTCATCAAATTAAAACCCTTTAACGATAATCCATCTCTTGGACCAAATTATTATTTTTTTCAAAAATCTCTCTACAATGAACATATGAAAAGTCTTTTGTAATATTCTTAATTTATGGAGAAGTTGACTTTTTTTGGTGGCATTATACTCTTTATTTATTTCTGGATAAATTTAAAGCCTTACATAAAAGATAAAGTTCCCTATTTGTTCGGTTCCTATGATTCATAGGATCAAATGATGATTGGATATTATCTTTCAGTTGATCAAATTATAAATAATATTGTATTCTAGAAACTATTTACAAAAATAGAAAAAAAAAAAAAAGAAAAAACAAAAAGATGGTGTAAAAATGTATATGTGAAAAAAAAGGTGAGAGAAAAACAAATAAAGAAAAATAGAATAAAAAGGAAAAAGAACGAAGAAACCCCCAAAAAAAAAATTATATATGAAAGTAAGCAAGTCTAAATTCCACTCCAAAAAATAATATATCTACAATACTTTTGGAATTTTCAAGGAAGTTTGCAGGTTGTTCAAATGCCACCTCAAAGTTAGAAATAGAGTAGTTAGTTGAATCATACTATTTAAACATGACTAAACTAAATTAAATAAAGTTAGTCTAGGTTAGTGAATAAATCAACCATCTAGTGTAATCTTGGTTGAAATTTAATAGGTATAATAAAAAGGGATTAACAAAATTATTTAATCTTGTTTAATTAGCAAAAACATAAAAGGAAATTGGAAAACCTTAGAAAAACAATAAAAGGCTGGAAAATCAAAATGCGCCTTTGGGATAAATTAATATCATTCAGAGTTAATTAATCAGGTTTAAAGATGGATTAATTTAGTTTAGAAGACACAATTGTCTCATTTAATCATGATTACCAAGTTGTGATAAGGTACTTTAGGAATAAAGTTTTGATGTTGATTTTATTATAAAATCATACGATGACAAAATTAATTTGTCAGGATGTGATAAAAAGCCAATAGGTTCTGACAGTCATGATCTACCCCACCCTGATCAACGACGGGGGATCATTTCCACCCCCCTAGCACTTCTGAAGATTATCCAACAAAGGGGGGGCGGGGGGGTGTCCAGGGAAGAAGTCTTCACTATCCCACCTTTTACTACATGGCGCCCTCCTCAGCGCTCCCCTTCCACACCTCCGAAACCACTTCCCATATCTACCCCCCTTCGGGTTCCCCTCAAACCCACTTTCCACCTTCGTTGACCGCCTGTTGGTACTTTTCCCACCAATTTACCACACCACGTTCCCATCACACCCATTCCCCTACTTCCACGTACCTCCTCCCTCTCCACCACACTCATTCTTACCTGTTTATCCCTGCACTCACACGTCACCATATCTCCCCCAATCCTCAAATGCCATGTGTCTCTATTCTCGCCCCCCACCCCTGCTATAATATATTCATTCTTCACCTTATCTGTTATAGAAGTCCATTATGCATTAAATCCATTCCCTTGCGCCAAAATAAATGACTTTTTGAATGGTATCTTTTTTATATATAAAGGTTTGATTTTCCGGATGATCAACCCTTCTTTGCCCTTTTTCTGTCAAAACATTGTCTCAACTATTGATGCAATTTCTCTAATATCTTGCCATTCTTACCAATTTCAACGCATTCACAAGCCTGTCCAATTCATCGATCGACCATCCATCTCTCTGATAAGGTATTTACAGAAAAATCGACGCCTCATTTTGCTCAATTATGTCATCCAAAAAGGAATTGCTTCCCCAACAGAATCCCATGCTGCCCCCAACCATAGATTTGGATCACCAGCCTTTAGTTGATCAACTCTATTAGGTTACAAAGACCAATTGTGAATACAACTTATATGAACTTCACAATTGGCTTGAACAAAACCATCTGGACCTTAGTGATGAATTGGGATTGTGGGACTCTTTCCTTCCCCAATACATTTTCCCACAAACCTACTATTTCCCTTAATTTGTAACCTAGTGCCAATTCTGCTATATATTGAGCCAAAGAACAATAGTGGCTCAGAATGGTGAATTCCTCTTTTCCATTAATGGCCACTCAAATTAAGAAATGATCTAGATAATAAACACAGACCCTGTGTAGTATTTTCACTCTGATTTCCTTACAGATATATATAATAAATTGGATTTCCCTCAGAGAACCAAAGTGTTTGAAACTTTTTTGCCTAATGATTCTCAATTTCCCAAAACAAACCCTCCCTACCCTGCTTCTATTTTTCCTTAGAAGGCCAAAGAAATAATCTCCATGGTTTCTTGCATCTTAGGATACTACTCTGACTAGTGGGTAGATGAATTTTTTTTTTGCATTTCTCTCTATATTTTCCACTGGTGAAAAGCCACCAACTATTTTATGTTACTATGAATTTTTGGCAGATATGATTCATGAGAAATTCGTGAAATTATAAAATGAAGGAGTTTTTAGATATGCATCCGTTTTGGTGTATTTATTTATTGATTCTCATTCACACCACGTTCCCTTTCCAACTATAGAAGATAGACATCGAAGGGAACCATCAGTCAGTCATTCACTAGACCTCCTTGGTCATGAAGAACAACACTGGATTTACATTCACTAATTTTTTAGATAAATTTGTACACATGGGATCCAATTTGCTAAATAGTAATGTAGAGCCCATAATACATCTAGAGATAAAGATAATTTTTCATGTGAGTGATGAAACCAAGAGAGGGGACTTGTATTTATATCAATATTACATGGAGATCAGAATATATGGTTGTGAATTGTATCCATATAAACTTCCTAAATTTGTACCTATTCGAATATTTGCCTTGGAGTTTATCAGGCAAAAGATGAACATGGATCAGTTGCACTTCCTGGTAGCTAAGAAGAAGGAACAGTTCAAAATAAAAACACAATTTGGGCCATTTATATACAATGCAAGGTCAGTAGGACAAGAGGCAGAGGCTATGTTGAAGTAGATGAATTTAAAACATACATTTACTTGGTCTTATGACCCTTTTGGGGTAATCTCTAAATTAATAATGGAACAGAAGTATGCTCCCTACACCCATGCTCCTAGACTAGTTATAGAACAACTTATGAATCAAGAGGAGTGGCAGGAGAATACTTTGCAGGAGTCCGAAGATCAAGTACTATCTAGTTCACAGACTCGAGTACCTTGAGAAAAGACAGAGAAAAGACCAAGGGAAAGTATCTCCCCTTCAGTAACAAAGATCTCAACTAAATATTTTATAGTATACAGTAAGAAACATAATACTATAGGTACATGGTAAACTTAGTAGCAGAATACAGAACAACAACAAATCATCATTCTAATAGGTACCAATAGCCCTTCAGGGTCAAGGAGAGAGGAGATTATTCCTACATATCCAATTACCCCAATAAACACAGAGACACCAATTTCATCCCCATCAAGAGAGGCTGACTAGAGCAATAAGGATCAAAGCATTTTTTCCATTTACAAGGAAATCAAAGCAAATAACTAGGCACTCAAGGCCACCACCTTTTCATAGTTTTGTTAACAGACAGCTAGCACCCATCACAAACTTCTGTCAACTTTTGACGCAGAGAAGAAGAAAATATAGGCTGCTTTCTTGGAGCCTAAAGTTGTTGAGCCAAGATCAACAAAAGATTACAAGAAATCTATCTTCTCTTTTGACACACATACAATCCATCCCACCGACCAGATGGACTTCCACAAGCAATCTAGAGAAATGATTTATAACACCATTATAAACACAGTTATGGCAGTAGCTAAGCTTAAGGTTTCAGTAAGTAATATTCAAGCACAATTAAAGTTAGAAAGAGTTTCTTCTCAGGCCAAAGAGACGAAGATAAAGTATTTGGAGGATTTTTTTCATTAAACTAGGATATGATCCCAGTGATGTAAAGGGAGCTAAAGAAACCATCAAGAGCAAGAATGTAGATATAACATAATTAAAGAAGCTACTTAAGCTCCCATCCACTAAAGATTCATAGGCCAAAGAATATGGAGAGCAGGAGAAGCAAAAGAACAATTTTTTTCAAGATCATCATTGAACAAAAGAATCAAATTTCAAAAACAAAAAAGGATATGGAGACACTCATGAAAGAAAAAAAGCAGTAAGCTAGTGTAGTGCAGGCCATTCCTTTGGTTGTAATCACAATAGCACGTACATCGATATTTGAGGCATCAACATCAACCACAAATTCAACAACAATTGTCACAATAAAAGGACATTCTCACAGTACACCAATAGATTTGGCTAAGGCCATGGAAAATATGTCTATTAAAGACCAAGAGATTGAGAAATTAACTTGGAAATTAAATAATTTGCAGGAACAAAAGATCAAACTAGACAATGTATATCTAGCAAAATTGCAGAAAATACACAAGCTCACATAGAGGATAGAATATCTAGAGAATCAGTCTGTCATAGTTGATACCATTACAGAATCCAAAGAAAACATATGGATAGAGATCAATGAAGCTATCACAAGGATATGGCCATCTATTGAAATCATCTTTGAACAAGGTGACTTGGTCTAGAAATCAAAGGAACATTTAGAAGATGTGAAGAAAGACCTTGGAACCAAACCAAGTGATGCTATAGCTCTAATAAGGCTGTTAAATTCAAAATCTAGAGAAGAGTTGGAAGAACTAGACGTAGAAGACATAACATATACCATTTTAGAAGTGAAAAAATTTCTCACTAAAAATAATTTGATGCTGCAATTGGAGACTAAATGCAACAGTCTAGAAAACATCACTCAGAGATTTCATAGGAAATTCAACCTATTAAACCAAAAAGGTCTCACTGGATTACAAGGGATAGGAGATAAATTAGTGAAGCGTGAAGATTAGCAGCATAAATTGTACACCATTTCTATAGATAGGTCAAATTTTGCTAAAATCAAGGGCACACTCACAGGAAAGGAGTTCATGGAATGCCTAAGCTATGATTTATTGATCCAACATGGAACCGATCATTTGTTTCCCAGTAAGATTACCTTCGAGAAATTAACAGAGGTAGACGAGGTTTACCGAAAGTTAATCAAGTTTAAACTCCTGGATGAATAGAGGTGGGAAAATTTGTGTGAGTTACTAGAGTAAGTAGTCATCGAATCTCTAGAAGGACATCATCTATGAGCTCCTAATCTTCAGGTCTAGTCACCAACAACAAGCCAAAAAAATAGTGCCAGTCAGATGCAAAAATTTAGTCTCCTAAATTTTTGTACTATTTATGTAAAAAGTTTTAGATAATTTAGGATTTTCCTTGATATTCTGAAATGAAGATATTTTGTAATTTCTCTATAAGTACTTCATATTTCGAAGTAGTAAGGGTTGATTTTTGTATGGAAAAAAATGGATATTGATGTAAAGTTGCTCCACAAGTTCTAGTGGACAAATTTTCAATAATACAAAAGCTTTTCAGGATTCCTGTGTCAGATTTTGTTGGTGAAGTGATATTCTCTCTCATTATTGTGTTTTCCTTTCTCTGTAATTTCACATGTGTTTCTAATCTATTTTGTTCAAATAAAATAAAGAATCCAAATTTGTTGAAATACACTCAATTCTGTCTTTTGAACAATTTCAATGCTTTCAACTGAAGTTAAGCAATATAATTCTTAATTTCTCTATGTTTAATGGATACTTAGTCATTTCTTCTTTCTCATCTCATCAAGCATATAATATCCAACGAATATACCTACCTTTCCCTATTCAACTCACCTGTCACTGTTGAAAAGATCCACCTAAAGCAAATTGACTCGATTTCCCAATGGTTCCTTCTTACATTATCAACCAAAAAATAAATTCAAAAACCAAACCTTGAACTTTCACATCTTGCCTAAAATTCTAGAAACAAGCAAAGCTAAATCTAACAGAGAGATCCCTCTCTATGTTTAGGAGGGCTATATTCTAGATTTGAAATTGGTTTTATGGTTATCTTTGATTTTATTTCACATTCTTAAGAAATACAGAGTACTAAAATTCTTGTGACTCCACTGGGGAATGAAAAAGCTAGATTCATATTTACTCTTCCCTAGACTAGAGTTTGTCTCACTTCTTAAAAAATCTATTTATAAGATCTGAGCTAAGACTATATATCATTCAAAAATTGTATAAATTTTGATAATTGTATATATTTTTTAGTAGATTTGGCTCCCAAAAGATTACGTACTAGAGCACACCTAGATCCTAATCCACCAAAAATTGTAGATAATCCAGAAAACATAATTAGGAAGAAGAGTGTGGTTGAGAGTGAAACAAGTCAAAGTCATATGACTAGGGTTATTCCCTTCCTGAGAGCTTTGTTACTTTATAAGATATATAGTTTGACTTATCCTTTGAACATAGTTTATTTAGGAGTAAATCTGATAGTTTTTTACCCAAAACAGTGATTGATGAAATCCTGCTAAATCCTTACTTTTCCAAATTCTGAACTACTAAATCATAATCTAAAGATGATCCACTTAAACCTTTTTCTAAGATTGAATACTTGGTAAGTAGGTTAGATCAGGTTACACATGAAACTCTCCTTCATCTATCACCTGGACCTTATTTATCTTTTGTTCCTTCATCTCCATCCCCACTAATAATTCCACCTAATTTTTCTTTTTCATTTGAAGGACCCATTGTTCACACCACTCTTTTCCAAACGCCTTTTGTATTTGTTCCCTTTGGATTTCCTTTTACTTCCACTACTTCTCCAATAATTAACCCTATTTTCACTACACCCATTTCATCTTCAACCACTACCATCTCAGCATATACACAAAAAACTATTATTACACCTCCTTTCATACCTTCCATACCCACACCTATTGTAGTTTCATTTGTACCTCACATACCAGTCATGGCAGGTAGATATGATCCTTTGGCATTACAAGCACCTTTAAATTCTATGCCACAAAACTATGCTCAGAGATTGCCACAATTTGATAGTACAGGTCCTATGACAGCACAACAACATATTGATAGGATAAATGACTTCTCTGACATAGAAGAATTTGATGATGATGGTGTTAAAATTAGGTTGTTTACTCAAAGTTTAACGGGAGAAGTTAAGAAATGGTATAGGGCATTACTAGTTGGGAGCATAGTTGATTTATCTTAGTTTCACCAAAGTTTTCTTAATATATGGGAAACTAAAAAGAATCCCCTCCAAATTCTAAATGAATACAAAAACTTGAAAATGGATGAAAATGAGACTATTGAATATTATTGTGTTAGGTTTAACCTTGTCTACAATTCCATTCTAGCTATTATAAAACCCCCACCAGGATTATCAATTATTCATTTTCTAGAAGGATTTGATGTAGACATGGCCTATTAGTTAAGAGAAATAGACCCAACCACTCTTGAAGAGATGCAAAGAATTGTTGTTAAAGTTGAGGCTAATTTATTAGCCAAAAGAGCTAAACTAAGAACAAAAAGAAGGGTCTCTTTTAAGGAGGAACCTTCCTCCTCTTCATCATACTCAAAAGTAGGTAATCTAGTTAAAACTATGGAAAAAATGATGGAGAGGATGATAGTGGTAGATAGAGCACCTCCTAGAGAACCTCAAGAAGGACCTCAAATTCGAAACCCAGATTTAAGAGAAACCCACCATAGATTAAACAAAGGGAACAAAGAGGCCCTGGTGATCAACAACCATTTAAACCTCCATTTTAGGAAAATTATGTTGATGAAGAACTTGAATTGTTTGAGGAACCAGAAGAAAATCAAATAAATCTATTTGAATAAAGTGATATAGATCACATATTCTTGACCAAAGAAGAGCAATACCAATTTTTCCTCTCAAAACGAGAAGATATCTCTTTAGAATCAGAAGACTATAAACAAGGATATCAAAATGTCATTATGGAGGTCCATAAATAATATAACTTAAGAAGAAAAAAATCCACTGGAACTCCTTCTAGTAAACTCAAAATGATGCTCCTTCCTCTATTCAACCAAAACCTCATTCTCAAAAAGAAATTTCTAAAAAATCTGATGTAAATGTCAAGGAAGTTGATAAATATCAATCATATTTAATATGGAAATTGAACTCGCTTAGGTAAAGATACCCATTTCTTTAACATAATTGATTACTAAACGTGTATACAAGACTCAAGTCATGGAAGCCTTAAAAATAGGAGAAGGGACACACATAGTCAATTTGACTGATGATCATCTTGAACTACTATTTGGACCTGAAGTAGAGGGTAAATCTTAGGATGGGATTGTTCCAACTTTCTACATAAGCCTGAACATTCATGATAAAATACTACACAATTCAATGCTTTATTGTGAAGCGTCTCACAACGTGATGCCTAGAGCTATCAAGGAGGAATTAGGGCTAGACATCACAGACCATATAAAGATTGTATGATTTTAATTCAAGTAAAGTTAGGTGTCTTAGTCTGATAAAATATTTATGTGTTACTCTAGTTCATATATCTGCTAAGATTCTAGTCATGGACATCATAGTAGTAGACATACCTCCAAAGTATGGAAAGTTGTTGTCTAGATCATGGGGGACAAAGTTGCAAGGCACTTTGCAAATGGATATGACCTATGCCACCATTCCTGTGTTTTGTCAGCCAAGAAGACTTTATAGGGAAACATGCATGAAGTATATGCTTAGCAGTGAAGATAAGCCTAACAATTTTCCCCTCTTTTTAGTATATTCAAACATGGATTCATTCATCTTAAGAAATAATGACTATGTAGAAAACAAAGTTTCGTGCTTAGAGGTTGAAGTCAGTAATACATAAATAATAAAATTTAATACTGAAGAAGAAAATATAGAGGGAGAAGCTTTGTGGAATATGGATTTTGATGGATCTATGTGTAAATATGGAGTAGGGGCAGGTATTTTTGTTGTAAATTCAACAACAAACATGGCAGAAGGACATGGTTACAAACCTAATTTTCAGTGCACCAATAACATTGTTGAATATAAGGCACTGATTTTATGGTGAAGATTCTAAAGAGACTATGAGAAAAACTACTTTTTGTGCATGGAGATTCTGAGCTAATTATAAAACAAATTAAGGGTGAATATTTTACAAAGAACCCTAGATTAAGGGTTTACAGAAAGGTAGTCTTGGATTTTTTACAATGTTTTCTTGCATATGGTTTTTCTATGGTACCTCGAAGCCAGAAAATTTTAGCAGATGCCTTGGATGTTTCAGCCAATAATTGTAAAACTCCTTTCCATCCAAATAGAAAATATGTTGTGGAATTTAAACACACGCCAGATGTGCCTGATAACATCAGATACTGGCAAGGTTTTGGAAAATCATGAACAAATCGAAAAATTCTAGAAATTAGAAGATGAATTCTAATGTACACATATATATTTAGATAATGATGTAGAAATAAATATGAGTGGAGTAGTGTTAAAAGAATCTAATGATGATTCATAACCTTTAGAAGTGTTACAATTAAATGATAATTTGTTGCCTAAGAGACTAGCACCTTTAGAATATCTGTTTGATTTTAATGATGTAGCAAAGAAGCCCAAAATTGAACCAATAGGGGTTGGGGTAGAGGAATGCAACATAGGGACTACAAAGAGCCCTAAAATTGTTAAATTATCTAGATCCTTGCCTCACAATGAAAAACATAAGTACATAGAACCTTTTAGAGAATTTTCTGATTCAACATACTATCCCCCTTAAAGAAGATCAAAAACCTTTTAAACAAAAGTTAAGAAGAGTGAACCCAGTTCTATTTCCCCTAATATAAAATTAAGTTAAGAAGCTATATGATGCCAAAATTATTGTGCCTCTCATATTTTCTAAGTGGGTCTCCAACCTAGTGCCTACAAGAAAGAAAACATGAGAAACTAGACTAAGTGTAGACTTCAGAAACTTGAATAGAGCCTCAGTTAAAGACAACTATCCCCTCCAAAAAATGGATCATATATTATAAAGGGTAGTTGGTTCGAGCAAGATCTCTTTATTAGATGGTTTTTCAGGTTATAACCAGGTCCTTGTTCACCTCGATGACCAACAAGACAACATTTACTACACCATGGGGTAGTTGTATGTATGCAAAGATGCATTTTGGTCTAATGAATGATGGAGCCACCTTCCAAAGGGCAATGGATATTTCCTTTGCTGATGAAATTGGCAGGTTCATTGTCATTTATGTGGATGATATCACTATATTTTCAAAGACCGAGGCAGAACATTTGCTGCATCTAAGGAGAGTATTTGAAAAATGTAGGAAATATGGCATATCGCTGAACCCCAAGAAAACACTTTTTCGTTTAGAGGAGGGAAAGCTTCTAGGCCACATCATTTCCAAGAAAGTCATTAGAATTGATCCCAACAGAGTTGAAGCTATTCTAGAAATTGACCCACCCAGGAATAAGAAAGAAGTCCAATCCTTCAAATTTGGGAGAATAAATTTCGTCAGCAGATTTATTCCTAACTTAGAAGAGATCTTAATATCCATAAAAAATATGTTAAAAAATGATATTGAGGTAAAATGGAACTTTGAAGCCAAAAAGCCTTTCAGCCAAGTAAAACTAGCTTTAACAACTGCTCCTGTATTGATTAGTCCTGACTTCACCAAAGATTTTATGATATTTTATTTTCCATATGATCATACTATTGTAGTTGTTTTATTGAAGAACAATAACGAAGGACAAGAGCATCCAATAGCTTTCTTTAGTAGATATTTATGGGATGCTTCACTAAAATACAATATAATGGATAAACATGATTTTGCCTTGGTAAAAGCACTAAAGGAATTTAAAGTTTACATCTTACACTCCCATATAATTGCATTTGTCCCTAATGCTATTGTAAAAGATATTTTGACAAAAACAGATCCTGATGGCAAGAGGGAAAATGGATAGAATATGATCTTGAAATCAAACCCACTAAGCTAATCAAAGGTTAGGGATTGGAAAAACTAAAGACAAAATCTAATTTAAATGCACTTGATGTAAATTTCATAGTTGAACTAGATGAACAGGAACAGTAGGTGACTCCATAGGTATACGAATTCTTTTCTTCCTCTCCATGGTATGAATACATTATCTTTGTACTGTAAAATTTACAAGATCCTCCAGGTTTGACTAAGACTAAAGCTAGATTTATTAAATTGAAAGCTATGAGATATTTTATTTTGGATAATAATGTGTATTTGAAAGATGCATGAGGAATCTTACTGAATTGTTTACTAAAAGATGAAGTAGATAAAGTTATGCAGGAATTCCATGAAGGAGATTGTGGAGGGCACTTGTACTGGAAGACTACAAAAAAAAAATATATTAAGGGTTGGTTACTACTGGCCCACCTTATTTTCATAAGTCCATAGGAAAGTCACCACATGTCATGAGTGCCAAATATTTGAATGAAAAATAAAATTATCACCCCTACCCTTGAAACCCATATCTATTGAAACTCCTTTCCAACAACGGGGTTTGAATTTCATTGGAGAAATTCATCCCACTTCCTCAGTCCAACATAATTGGATTGTTACAGCCAGTAATTATTTTACAAAATGGATTGAAGCTATGCGTACAAGACAAGCCACAAATGCAGTGATCATTAAATTCCTAGAAGGTAACATTCTTTCTAGATTTGGATGCCCAAATAAGATTATTACTGATAATGAAATTGCCTTAAAATCAAAGAAGATGGTGGACTTTTGCAACAAATACAACACAAGAGGTCACTTTACTGCCTATTACCCATAGGGAAATGGGCCAAGAGAGTCTTCAAATAAAATTTTGGTCAATATCATCAAGATGTTATTGGAGGATAACAAAAAGTCTTGGCATAATAAATTAACCAATGCATTGTGGGCCAATAGAATTTGTACCAAAAAGTCTATTAGTATGTCTCCATTCCAATTAGTTTATGAGGTAGATCTTGTTTTCCCCACATCCCTAGGAATCCCTGTTCTCAAATTACTGTAGGAGTCACAAGTTGAGCCTAATGATCTACAAAGGAGGATAAACCAAACTATACAACTACAACAATCAAGAGAAGAAGTGTACAATAGAACCCAAGTCATCCAAGAGAACATTAAAAATATTTAGGACAGAAGAAATAAAGCTGATGATTTTAAACTAGAAGACATTGTACTAAAGTGGGATTCAAGGAATGAGGACAAAGGTAAGCATGGTAAGTTCTATAATTCATGGAAGGGACCATATAAAATTGATGCTTACTATTGGTATGGGGTCCCCTCGATTAGTTTTTGGGTTAAAAACCCAAGTTTTTATGTAATTTTTGTAAAAAGATGTAAATTCTCCACGATTTGTGGATGCAGAATGCATAGGTGATTAGGAGTCAAAGGGGTTTTAGCTCCTTGCTTATGTAAAGTTGAGTCATTTTTGAGATCCACCTATGGTCTGCAGACCATGGGATTGTACGAGAAAAGCTATAAGTAGGCATATCTTAGAGAGTCTAAGGAATAATTTGAGCTGTAATGGGTGAATAAGAGAAAATTCTTAGCACGGAGAAGTGGATCAGGTAGGAGAGAAAGGATCTATAGCTGAGTGCACATAGGCCTAAAGTAGAGTCCGTAGTGGAGTGCGCAAGATAGTATTGAGTCTATAACACCATATTAAAGATCAATAAAGAAGATTGTTGAAGAATTCGTGTGTGTATCTATTTACTTATGTTTATTTACATTTGCGATATATGTTGTGGATGAATAATGTATATATGAAATATTGATCTAATGATGCATGATTCCATGGAATAAATCTTAATAATTATGTGCACTGTATGTTAGGTACTTCCACGAATATTGTGATACATTCCATTATGTTTATTAAAATACTTATGTATATTTGCGCGAGCTCAAATCTAGGGTTACTTTCTAATGCACGTAAGTAGATGATACAAATGTTAAGGGTCTGCATAGACCTGTCGTAGACCTTCACAAAGGTCTAGAGACTGTTTAAAGGGAGTTGCAGTACCAAGCCCTAGGGGCTTATAGATCTACATGAAGGCAGATCTAGGGCACTAAAAGACATCACACTGATCTCTGGATGCGGAAACTTGGTTCTAGCATCCCCCCATACTACTTTGGGTGAGATTGTAGCCTGCGCCATGCGGGTTGTTGCCAAAAATGCCAGTAGTGTAGGGTTTTATTTGGCACAATTAACTCTAAACGTAGGTGAGAACCCCCTAAACAAACAAATGGTTTTGTTGCCAGAATGGGGTTGTTTCCAGTACTATGATGTCATTTGGACTCAAGAATGCACCTGTAATATTTTATTGCATAGTCATCGCAATGTTCAACTAGTTTATTCATAAATTCTTGGAAGTGTACTTTGATAACAGGACAATGTTCGAACTAGTGAAGCATCATGTAGCAATCCTGTGCTTGATGTTGGATACCTGTCGCAGATACCAAATCAAGTTCAACTTGAAGAAGTGCATATTTTGTGTTTCCTTTGGAATCCTGCTCGGTCATGTGATATGCAAATAATGGTTGATGGTGGACCTTGCCAAGATTGTGGTGATAGTGAATATAGATGCCCAGAGGAACGTAAAGCAGTAGTGTGCAATATTGGGACATACGGGATATTACAGAAAATTTATCAAATCATATGATCATATTATCATGCCTATGGAAATTTTTTTGAAGAAGGACGCAACATTTTGTTGGGATGAAGAATGTAAGTGAAATTTGGATGTATTGAAAGAGAATATGGTCACCACATCGATCTTGGTCTTCCCTGATTGGAAGAAGGACTTCCATGTACATGTCGATGCCTCTTGCATTGTGTTGGGTGTAATGTTAACGCAAGCCGGTGAAGGAGAGATGAACCACCCTATAGCCTTTGCGAGTAGGAAATTATCAAAGGCCAAGAAGAACTACTCAAAGACATAGCAAAAAGGATTTGCCATGGTGCATGAGCTTCAAAAGTTCAGGCACTATCTATTGGGCGGAAATTTCAAGATGTACACAGATCATTCTACCTTTAAATACATGGTCAATAAGCCTGTGTTGGGGGGGAAGATATTCCCATGGTTACTGCTATTTCAGGAGTATGACTTTGAGGTCATTGTGAAGCCAGGGAGGTTGAATGAAGAACCTGACCATTTGTCACGGATTGAAATGGGAGAGGAACCCACTAATTTGGAGGAAGGGTTTCTAGATGCACAGCTCTTCACGGTGCGCATAGCGGATAATCATTTTGCTCATATCATCCATTTTTTTACTACAGGGATGGCACCAGAAGGGTATACGAGTTAGCAAAAGAAGAAATTATTAGTGTGCACAACAGACTTTTGAGTGATTACGGGACATCTGTATAAGATGGGCGGAGACAAGATACTCTGACACTATGTGCTAGATTTTGAGAGGAACAACATTCTCGTTGAAGCTCATGGAGGGGCTGCGGGAGGACATAATGCAGGAAAGGCAACTATTCAGAAGAGTTTGTGTGCAATTTTATGGTGGCCTATGCTTCTTAAATATTCCAAGGTGTATTGTAGGGCATGAGATGCATGTCAAAGAACGGGAAGACTATTGCAGAGGGATGAGTTGCCACTGAATTCTCAAGTATCATTGCAGCCATTTGAAAAATGGGTGATTGATTTTTTTGAGCCAATTCAGCCCCCAAGAAAGAAGACCAGTGTGCGCTACATCATCACGTGACTGAATATCTAACTAGATGGGCAGAGGTGTAGCCAGTTAAGTATTGCACAGGGGCTATAGTAGTGAATTTTTTGTTTGAATATGTCTTAACCAGATTTGGCTGCTTGAAGGTGTTGATGAGCGATTGAGTTACGCACTTTTTAAACGAGACAATCAACGTGTTGACTGAGGAGTTCCTGGTCTATCATCAGAAGAGCACACCGTATCATCCTCAGCCTAATGGAATAGTTGAGGCCTTTAATAATATTTTGGAAAATGTTGTGATGAAGATTTACAATGCATAGCGGAATGACTGGGATGTGCGCATACCTACAGTGCTATGGGCTTACAGGATTACTTGTAAAAAGTTGACCGGGAAGATACCTTTTAGTTGGTTTTAACCCCATATATAAATTACCTGCATATGAATTCTAAAACACAAAAAATAAACAATTCGAGAGCATAAGACATAAAACACATATACACAGATTTTCCCCTGGATCCCAAAACTGGGACTACCAGCTTGATTTTTCATTATGTTCCTTTCAATGTTACAATACATATTTATACATGCCGAGGCATCCAATACCATGGACTAAAAACCATCACATCCAAAACCATGTGCGAAAAATATGCACAAAACCATAGGAAGGTCTGCCTAACCTAATATAGGGTCCAAAAACCAAAATTTTCTGGGGCACTGCCTCGAACCCCATAGAGGGGGGTTCCCTGCAACCCTTAAACCTCCGTGTGACCCCCCCCCCCTATGGAATTGGCGCAATCTAACCCCCCAGTTAACTATGTGGACTAGTTGTGGAAAGAATATAACACAACCCAACGTTCTCCCACTTATTTTTTTCTTTCCATAGGGGGCCACAAGAGAGCTTAGTCATTTATCCATCCTTGCAACGCCCATTGTTTCTCTACACCAAGAGAACTTCTCAGAGCTCATAGATTTTGTCAATCCATCTACAGTATTCTTTAAAGTGTCCACCTTTACCAGAAACACCTTTTTGTCTTCTATCATATCCCTCACAAAGTGATATTGAACATCAATGTGCTTTGTCTTTGAATGGTATGAAGGGTTATTTTCCAATAAAATTGTACTTTGGCTATCACAATCTATCCTTATAGCTCCCTGTACTAACCCCATACTTGAACATAATCTTTGCAACCAAACTACTTCCTTGCTTACATGAGTGGCTACCATGTATTCTGCCTCTGTAGTTGATAGTGCCACTACAAATTGTTTCTTACTCATCCAACTCACTGCATCTCCAAATAGGTTAAACACATAACCACTTATAGATATTCTCTGATGCAGATCTCTAGCCCAGTCTGCATCAACAAAGCCCCGAATATCTAACACTCTATCCAATCCTGGTCTTCCTTGGTAGCACAAACCATAATCACTAGTGCCACGCAAATACCAAAAAACCCGCTTCACTATTGTCCAGTGCTCCTTCCATGGTTTTGACATAAACCTACTCAATAATCCCACTGCATGTGCAATGTCTGGCCTAGTACAGACCATTGCATACATTGGGCTACCGACTGCACTTGCATATGGAACATGGGACATGTCCTCTTCCTCTTCTTGTGTCTTGGGACACTGTTCAGCAGATAACCTCACACCTACAGGAATAGGAACCTTCACCGATTTACTATCCAACATATTATACCTCTATAGTATTGTCTCGACATACTTCCTCTGGTTTAATCATAGCTTCTTCTTTTCGTAGTCTCCTTTAATTTCCATGCCCAAAATATAGTTTGCAGCACCAATATCTTTCATGTCGAATTTGGAGGACAATTGGGTCTTCAAATCCTGGATAATTTCTTTGTCATTTCCAACCAACAAAATATCATCCACATACAGGACTAGATAAATAACACGGTCACCAATTAATTTAAAATACACATAGTGATCTGCTTTGCTTCTGGTGAAGCCAAGTCCCTGTACAAATGTATCCAATTTCTAATACCACATCCTTGGTGATTTTTTTAACCCAAATAGAGACTTCTTTAACTTGCATACCATTTCTTTCTTACCCTTCACCACAAAACCTTCAGGTTGCTTCATGTAGATCTCCTCTTCCAGATCCCCGTGAAGAAATGTTGTCTTCATGTCCATCTGTTCTACCTCAAAATCAAAAGCAGCAAAAACAGATAAAAGTAATCTAATAGAAGCTACCGTGGAAACAGGAGAAAAAATATCACCAAAATCAATTCTTGGCACCTAGGAATAACCTTTTTCTACCAACCGAGCTTTGTATTTCTCCACCTTTCCTTCTACATTTGTCTTCTTTTTGAACACCCATTTGTTGCCAATTAGTTTCCTTCTAGCCGGCAACTCCACCAGATCCCAAGCCTCATTTTTGTGCAAAGATGCCATTTCATCAACCATGGCCTCTTTCCAGAGTTTGTCATCCTCTGAATCTACTGCTTCCTTCACAGTTCTAGGATCATCACCAGTAACAAATAAATAAAAATTTGAACAAAAATTAGATGGACTATACCTTTCCAACTGCCTTCTTTCTCGAACTAATCTTATCACATGTGGATTTTGTGGCTCTTTATCTTCTAATTCCTCCTCTGTTGTAGAGTTTGATTCTTCCTCCTTAAGCTCAAACACTATCTTCTCAGGTTCCTTTGGTTGGACTTCATGTTTAATAACATCTTTCACCTCTCTAAACACCACATCTCGGTTGTACACAACCTTCCTTTTTACTAGGTTCCAAAGCTTATAACCCTTTAAACCATCCTTATACCCAATAAAGATGCACTTTTTAGCTTTACTATCCAACTTGGTTCTTTTCTACTTTGGAACATGTATATATGCATCACATCCAAATACTTTTAGATGTTAAAGGGAGGGTTTCTTACTAGTACATACCTCCTGTCGAGCCTTATCCTCCAATGCTGATGAAGGTGATCTGTTGACCAGGTAACATGCTGTCTCCATTACCTCTGCCTAGAATTCCTGTCCTAACTCGACACCACTGAGCATGCTTCTTGCCCTTTCCATCAATGTCTTGTTCATTCTTTCTGCAACTCCATTTTGCTCAGGTGTGTATGGAGTAGTCTTCTACTGTGCTATACCACACTTCTTACATAATTATTCAAATTCCTTACTACAAAACTCTCCACCGTTATCTGTCCTCAACACCTTTATCTTCTTCTCTGTCTAGTTTTCTACTAGAGCCTTAAATTCTTTAAAACTGTAAAAGACTTGAGATTTCTTCTTAAGGAAATATATTCATGTATTCCTTGAGAAGTCATCTATAAATGATACATAGTACACAGACTTACCCAGTGATGGAACCTTCACAGGTCCAAACACATCACTATGCACAAGTTCTAATATATGTTTCCCCCTTTTACCCCCAGAGGGGAAACTCACCCGATTTTGCTTCCCATATACACAATTTTCACAAAAATCAAAATCCAGAGAGCTATTACTCATACCTTCTACCATACCTTTACCATGAAGTATTCGAAGGCCCTTCTCTCTAATATGTTCAAGCCTTTGATGCCACAACATGGTCTTCTCCCCAAAGACCACTAGATTTTTTGCTCCACTTTCAAGAACCATAAAACTGTTGCACCCATCAACAACAGTGCTACCTTGCAGCTTGTACAAAGTTCCAGTTCAAACTCCCCACATCAATACCAGTGCCCTCTTAACCATCTTGTAGGTATCCTTCTCGAACACTATTTTTACACCTGCGTTATCCAGCTTGCTTACAGAAATCAGATTTCTGGCTAATGTAGGAATATGCAGAACACCCGAAAGTGTTCTAACCCTTCCACCTTGCAACTTCAACTTTATTTTTCCATGACCAATGATTCTAGCCTTCCTGTCATCCCCCAAGAAGACATCACCACCATCATATTTCTCATACTCGCAAAACCACTCTCTATGGGGAGTGAAGTGAAAGGATGCACCTGAGTCAATTAGCCATGCCTCATGATCTACATGTGTACTTGAAGATGCCAAGTACACATACCCACCTTCATCTGAGGTGGTTTTCACCTCTGCAGAAGGAGCATCATCAGATCCCTTTCCTTTATCAGGAGATTTAGATTTATAGTCCCTTTTGTAGTGCCCTTCCTTTCCTCATTTCTAGCACACCACCTTTATAGGTTTTCCTGGAGATTTAGATCTCCCTCTAGATTTAGACCTCCCACTTGATGACTTATTTTTGTTTCTGTTCTGTGACCATCCTCGTACAGACAAGGCATCACCATTATGGCTCTCCATATTTTTCTGTCTCATTTCCTCCATTAGCAAGGATGAGACTATTTCATCAAACTACAAGGCAGTTGCATTGCTACCCATTGCAATAACTAGACTATCCCACGAATCTAGTAGAGAACACAACAAACTGATGTACTTATCTTCATATGAAATTTTAATATTAACAGATAATCACTGACTTACCATAGTATTAAATGCGTTCAGATGCTCTGTCATCGAGTCTCCATCTTTCATCCTCAGGTTATACAATTTTTTCTGTAGGAATAGTTTATTCACCAAAGACTTAGATTGGTACATAGTCCCTAACTTGTTCCACAAATCCTTCACCATAGCTTCCCCTGATACATTCAACAATACTGAATTTGAGACACACAATCGTATTGTGCTCTTTTCCTTCCAATCCAACTTCTTCCATTCTTCATCGGACACTCCCGTTGGTTTAGTACCTGGATCTACCACGATCCACTAATCTTTATCCACCAATAGATCCTCCATATTTATTTTCCATAACTCAAAACTCTGACCATTAAATTTCTCAATCTCTATATTTCTACTGCTCGCCATCTTCTTTCACCACTAGAATTGATCCCGCAGATCTCCCACTGAACAGTGTCTACCACAGGCCCAAGCGAAACCCCTCAGCAACAAAGGCATCCCCTTGAAGCCAAAATAACTCTGATACCAAATGTAGGTTTTAACCCCATACAGAAATTACCTACATATGAATTCTAAAACACAGAAAATAAACAATGTGAGAGCATAAGACATAAAACTCATATACACAGAGATTTTCCCCTGGATCCCAAAACTGGGACTACCAGCTTGATTTTTCATGATGTTCCTTTCAATGTTACAATACATATTTATACATGTAGAAGCATCAAATACCATGGAATGAAAACCATCGCATCCAAAACCATGTGTGAAAACCATGCACAAAACCATAGGAAGGTCTGCCCAAGCTAATATAGGGTCCAAAATACAAAATTTTCTGGAGCGCTGCCCTCGACCCCATAGAGGGGGGTTACCTGCACCCCTAAAACCCCCTGTGACCCCCCCCCCCCCCCCCCCCCCCCCCCACGCAATTTTCACAACAAGGGAGGGCTCTGTCCCCCCTCTAACCCCCCACTTAACTACATGGGTTAGTTGTGGAAAGAATATAACACAACCCAACATTTAGATTGGTCTATGGTGTAGAAGTTGTGATTCCAATCAAGTATATCGTGCCTAGTCTGCACAATACAACTCTCATAGGTATGGAAGATCGTGAAGCCTTGGAGAATGGCTCGTGCAGCTGATTGAGCTTGAAGAGGATCAATTCTTAGCTGGATTCCTTCAGCAAGTACAAAAAGAACATGAAAAAGCATGGCACAATCGTCACATCAAACTTCGAATTTTCAAGGTAAACGATATGGTATTGTTATATGATAGTAAGTTCACTAAGTTTCTAGGGAAATTTCAGATGCATTGGCTTGGCCCATATATTATCAAAGAAATTACAGATGGAGGCACAGTTCAACTCGCGAAGCTGAATGGAGAACCTTTTTCGGGAAGAGTGAATGGAATTCGCTTGAAGTTGTATAGAGGGATCCTGCCCAATGGCTATATGGCAGCAGGACTGTAGTAGTGCTCCAGGAAGTTGCAAGGGGGCATGGGACTATAAACTACACTACCAGGGTTGGAGGACTACACAGCAGGCGGGCTGCATGAAAGACAATACAGATACAACCTATGAAGTTGCATGAAGGAAGCTATGTTATGGAGGGAGGTACCACGCACTAAAGCAAAAAAATGACCATTGGAGCCACTCTTCATGATTTGACAGCCAGAAGATGGTTAACAGGAGCGGGCTGGTAGAATTTGAGACTAAAATCTTTGAAGATCTACCGCCAAAACAACATTAACGGTTGAAATTTGGGGGGAATGGTCAGATTTGAATTCAAACACGCCTATAAATTACGCGTGCTAGCCCAACAGAGAACACTTTACACCCTTAGAGAACACTTTGCAGCAGTTTGAGCAGATACTGGGGAGTGTCCAAAAGGATCTGCATGAGCTGCAAATCCACGCTAACAGGATACAGGTGGGCATAGGCCAAGCGAGCGCAGCACAAGTGAGCCTGGCACTAGGGATAAATTAGGCTACGAAATTGGTAACGACCCTAGATCTTAGCACTGTTGCATTACCCAAAGGGTCCCTACATGCAAATTCAATCAATGATCGCATCATCTTAAGCACCCTTAAGAACATTGGGTTGAACATCACAGCGCTCCCCAATGAGCTTCTTCACCTGCTGCATGCAGGGGTGACGGAGGAATTGAGATCTTGGGAGCAACACGCTCTCAATCTGATAAGTGAATACAGGGTGAAAAACAAGCAGATGTTTGCCAAGAAAAAGCTAGCCTTGAATGAAAAGGAAACACTGCAGGCAAAAAGTTCCCAATTGGAGTCAACAATTGCAGAGGCATGCACAATAGTGCTTGAGCTTCACATTCCAGAGGATGCACAACCGGAATCCAAGATCATGAAGTTAGCCACTAGAGTGCGTCAGGCAAAGGCAAAGGTTGGACGAGTTCAATTTAAACTCAACGTGAAAATAACTGAGTTGTAGTTAAAGTTGCAGCCCACGACTTTGCCCAAGGTCACGGAGCAGCGCGGAGCTACCATAAAACAAGGGATGGCCACTTTGGATGCCACAGTTGCTGACTGCTCAGCCTTATTTGAGCAAGAAATGGATTTTATGACGGCTCTGTAGGAAGACCCAAACCTGTAGATACTAAATACGGAGGTTCAAGAGTTGCCGAAATAATACGATAAAGTCTGAGCAACAACGTGCTCCACTACCCCAGCACAACGCATCACCAAGTTCCAGGAAGGGAAGTAACTCCTCATGCAGATCGAAGCAGCACATAAGAAGGAGGACTTGCTTATGGCCAGGCTGGGGCCTTTGTTAGACGAAGCTTACCAAGTCATGACCAACATTATGTAGAAGCTAAATGGCTTGCAACAGACAATGAAGCTGGCCGCAGAAGGACTAACTATAGAGCAGCTAATGGAAGAAGTCAAGAAGGCAGGTACGTAGAGCGTTGCTGAGGTTTTCGTACTATAGGTGGATTTAGGGGATCTTCACAACAATATTGCAGCACCAGCCGAGTGAATCAAGGGTGAGTCACGAACTTTGTGTTCGGGGCCTGCTGGGATGGGGTCCCCTGGGTCAGTTTTCAGGTTAAAAACCAAAGTTTTCATGTACAATTGTAAAAAGATGTAAAGTCTCTACCATTTGTGGATGTGGAGCGTGTAGGTGATTAGGATTCAAAGGGGTTTTAGGCCCTTGTTTATGTAAAGTTGAGTCAGTTTTGAGATCCAACCATGGTCAGCGGACCATGGGATTGTATGAAAAAAGCTATAAGTAGGCATATCTTAGAGATTCTAAGGCATAATCTGAGTTGTACTCGGTGAATAGGAGAAAATTCTTAGCACAGTGAAGTGGGTCAGGTAGGAGAGAAAGGCTCTGCAACTGAGTGTATAGAGGCCTAAAGTAGAGTCCGCAGCTGAGTGTGCAGACCCCTGCAACTGAGTGTGCATGGTAGTTTTGAGTCTGTAACACCATATTGAAGATCAATAAAGAAGATCATTGAAGAATTCATATGTGTATCTGTTTACTTCTGTTTATTTATGTTTGCGATATATGTTGTGGATGAATAATGTATTTATAAAATATTGATCTAATGATGCACAATTCCATGGAATAAATCTTAATAATTGTGTGCACTGCATGTTAATTACTTTCGTGAAGATTGTGATACATTCCATTATGTTTATTACAATACTTAAGTAGATTTGTGTGAGCTCAGATCTAGGGTTACTTTGTGATAAGCATAAGTAGACGATATGACTATTAAGGGTCCCCAAAGACCAATCGTAGACCTTCGTGAAGGTCTAGAGACTGTTTAAAGGGAGTTGCAGTACTGAACCCTAGGGGCTTATAAATCTGCGTGAAGGCAGATCTAGGACACTAAAAGACATCAAGCTGATCTTTGGATGTGGAAACTTGGTTCCAACATCCATATATACTACTTCGGGTGATGTTGCAACCTGCACCACGCGGGTTGTTGCCGAAAGGGCCAGTAGTGTAGGGTTTTGTTTGGGATAATTAACTTTGAACCTGGGTCAGTATCCCCTAAGCCAACACTTGCTAAGGGATCAATGCATTTTTTCTGAAAGACATGTCCAGAGCACAACTCCCTGGTGGACTTGTCAATAGTAGAATGCTCAAACATTACTTTCCTCAAGGATTAATCATTTTTTACTAAAATAATTATGAATACCATTCTATTTTTCTACTATCAGTGTGAGTGGTTTACATCAGATATTAAATCATGAAGAGAAGGATATAAGATCCTGATGAGTTTCTTCCATATTTATAACAATAACAAATCAATTTAGATGCGAAATGAAGACTAAATACAATGGACCAAGGCTACTGATATACAACATTATTGACACCTCATAGGGAGGATGTCATCCCCAGTTGGAGCCACTGTTAGGGTTCTATGATTCATAGGATCAAATGATCATTGGCTATTATCTTTCAGTTGATCAAATTGTAAATAATATTGTATTCTGCAAATGATTTACAAAAATAGAAAAAATAGATATAGAAAAACAAATAAAGAAAAATAGAATAAAAAAGAAAAAGAATGAAGAAACCCCCAATATATATATATATATATATATATATATATATATGAAAGTGAGTAAGTATAAATGCCACTCCAAAAAAAATACATCTATAATACTTTTGAAATTTTCAAGGAAGTGTGCAGCTTCATCAAATTCCACCTCAAATTTAGAAATAGAGTGGCTAGTTTAATCATATTGTTTAAACATGATTAAACTAAATTAAATAAATTTAGTATAGGTTAGTTAATAAATCAACCATCTAGTGTAATCTTGGTTGAAATTGAATAGGTAGAATGAAAAGGTATTAACCAAATTATTCAATCTTGGTTAATTAGAAAAAACATAAAGAAATTGAAAAACCTTAGAAAAAATAATAAAAAGGCTAGAAAATCAAAATGTGCCTTTGGGACAAATTAATCTCGTTCATAATTAATTAATTAGGTTTAAGGATATATTAATTTAGTTTAGAAGACATAATCACGTCAATTAATCATGATTACCAAGTTGTAATAAGGTACTTTAGGTATAAAGGTTTGATGTTGATTTTATTATAAAGTCAGACGAAAACAAAATTAATTTGTTGGGATGTGATAAAAAGCCAATAATTTCTGATGGTCATGATCTGCTTCGCTTGGATCAACGGCGGGGGATCATTTCCACCTCCCCTAGTGCTTCCGAAGATTATCCAATAGGGGGGGTCTGGGGAAGTGGTCTCAGTTATTCTGCCCTTTTCTATGTGGTGCCCTCCTAATCACTCCATTGACCCCCCCCCCCCCCCCCCCCCCTGAAACCACTTCCTGCCGCTACCCCCCTCCGGGTTCCCCTCAAACCCACTTTCCACCTCTATTGACCGCTCATTTGTCTTATAACCGCCATTTTACCGCACCACGTTCCCATCACACCCATTCCCCCACTGCCACATACCTCCTCCCTCTCCACCATGCTCCTGCTTACATCTTTATCACCACGCCTTCCTCCCGCACTCACATGTCACCATATCTTCCCCAATCCTTGAACGCCACGTGTCTCTATCCCCCCCGTTATAATATATTCATTCTTAACCATTATAGAAGTCCGTTATGCATTAACTCCATTTCCTCGCGGCAAAATAAATGGTTTTTTGAATGGTAACCCTTTCTTTTATATAAAGGCCTGACTTCTTGGACGATCAACCCTTATTTTCCCTTTTTCTGTCAAAAGATGTCTCAAATATCGCTGCAATTTCTCTCAAAGCCCACCATTCTCAACGGTTTCAACGCATTCATAGGCCTATCCAATTCATCGCTTGACCATATAGCTCTTTGATAAAGTATTTACAGGAAAACCAACGCCTCAGTTTCCTCAATTATTTCATCCAAGAAGAAATCAGTACCCCAGTAAAATCCCATGATACCCGCAGCCATAGATTTGGACCACTAGCCTTTAGTTAATCAGCTTTATCAAGTTATAGAGACCATTTGTGAATTTTACTTCTATTAACTTCACAGTTGGCTCAAACAAAACCAGTTGGACCTCAATGATGAATTGGGATTGTGGGACTCTTTCGTGCCCTAATACATTTTCCCACAAACCTACTATTTCCTCGAATTTGTAACCTGGTGCCAATTCCACTATATGCCCAACCAAAGAACAATAGTGACCTAGAATGGTGAATTCCTCTTTTCCATTAATGGCTACTTGATTTCAGAAATGCTCCAAATAATAAACACAGACCCTGGGCAACCTTTCACCCAGATTTACTTACAGAGATATATAACAAACTGGATTTCCCTTAAAGAGCCAAAGTGTTTGAGATTTTTGTGTGTGATGATTCTCAATTTCCAAAAACAAATTTTCCCTACCCTGCTTCTATTTTTCTTGAGAAGGCCAAACAAATAGTCTCCATGGTTTCTTGCATCTTAAGATACTACTATGGCAATCGGGTAGATGAAAACATTTTTTCATTTCTCTTTATATTTTCGAGTGGTGAAAAATCACCAACCATTTTCTGTTATAGTTAATTTTTGGCAGAGATGATTCATGAGCAATTCATGAGATTATCAAACGAAGGAGTTTTTAGATATGCATCCATTTTGGTGTATTTATTTATTTATTCTTAGTCAGACAGGTTCCCTTTCTAGCTATAGAGGACAAAATTCAAGGGAACCCTCAGTCAGTCATTAACTGGACCTCCTTGGTCAGGAAGAATAGCATGGAATTTACATTCAATGACTTTTTAGATAAATTTTCACACATGGTAGCCAGTTTGCTAAACAGTAATGCAGAGCCCATAATACATCCAAAGATAAAGAGAATTTTTCATTTGAGTGATGAGACCAAGAGAGGGGACTGGTATTTATACCAATCTTACATAGAGATCAAAATATATGGTTGTGAATTACCTCCCTATAAAATGCCTAAATTTGTACTTATTTGAATATTTTCCTTGAAGTCTATCAGGAAAATGATCAACATGGATTAGTTGCACTTCCTGACAGCTAAGTAGAAGGCATAGTTCAAAATAAAAACACAAGTTGGGCCATTTATATGGAATGCAAGGTCATCTGGATAAGAGACAGAGGCTATCCTGAAGTAGATGAATTTAAAACATAGCTTTACATGGTCTTATGACCCTTTTGGGGTAATCTCTAAATTAAGAATGGAACAGAAGTATGCTCCCTACATCCATAGTCCTAGACCAGAAATAGAACAAATTATGAATCAGGAGGAGTGGCAGGAGAATACTTTGCAGGAGGTTGAAGAGAAGGTACTATCCACTTCACAAACTCCAGTACCTCAAGAAAATACAAAGAAAATACCAAGGGAAAGTATCTCCCCTTCAGTAACAAATATCTCAGCTAAATATTTCATAGTATACAACAACAAACATAAGACTACAGATACAAGGGAAACTCAAAACTAGAATACAAAAAAGAAACAACCCATTGTTCTAATAGGTACTAGTATCCCTTTAGGGTCAAGGAGAGATGAGATTATTCCTACATCTCTGATGACCCCAATGACCACAGACACACCAATTTCATCACCATCAACACTAGTACAAAATGTCTAATTAGTTACTAAAAAAGGACTAAAATTTGCATATAAATGACCATTTTTAAGTCGGTGATCAATATTATCTAATTTACAATATCTTATAACGTGACCAACCTTTAGTAATTTTTAGCTTAGTCATTAATTAGTTATCTCAATTTTATCATTTAATAGTATATTTGGTCATAAATTTGATTATTAATTTAGTTATTGATTTAGTCATTAATTGCCACAATTAATGACCAAATATATAACAAAATATATTACTAGATGATCACCCGAGAAAATAAATTAATGAACAAATAAAAATGACCAAAATGTTGGTCGTGCTATAAGATATTGTAAATTAGCTACTAATAGTCATATATATGTAAATTTTAGTCATCGATTGAAGCCAATTAATGACGAAAGAAATATGACTTAATTTCAGTCTTGTTATAAGTTATTGTAGAATAGATACTAATAGTCATATATATGAAAAATTTAGTCATCATTTGTAATAACAAATTTATCATTTGCAGTAGTAATTTATATTTTTCTATTAGTTTCTATTCATTATATAAATGATTGATTTAATATTTTATATTCATTTCGTTTACTTTCATTAATAATCATTTTAAACGACTAATTTAGTCATGTATTCATTTTATTTGTGTTCATCATTAATCAATATAAATTACTAATTTGGTAGTTTTAGAGTCATTTTATGTATTCATTAGTAATCAACATAAATTAATAAGTATGATTTTGTGACTAAATTTTAAAACATGGCATACAATGTGCATGTTCATCTAATATGAAAACACAAAGTTACATATGTTAATTAGAATGCTAAATAATATCAAGTGCAACTATAATAATTGCAACTAAAAATTATATTATATAAAATGTCAAGTATTACAATATGAGTTTCCAACTTAATATAGTCGGATTACAATTTGTACATGAAGTATTGTTTCATCACTTCAAAGCATTATCATTGTGTTTCTAAGGCATTGCCAATGAATTCACCAACTCTAAAGACTTGACCATCAGTCTCTATGTGTGTTTCTTATGTGGGATATTGACTCTAAGAGTATCACTAGACCAATTTTCTTCTCTCCCTTTTTGCATTTGTCGCTCCATTGTTATTTTTCTCCTCTTTCTTCAATTCCTGCTTCTTACCATCAATACTGATCAATTCCTCTCTTGAAAACAAAAAAAAAAAGATACAATGTAGAGTATAATACATGAAATATGATGAATAATGGAATATAAACTAAGGTATAGTATAAAATACTTATACGGCATATACCTCAACATCAATAATGTCAATGCCATTTTCCCCCATAAAAGTAAGAAACTCGAACAATGTTTCTTCACTTGGGTGATGGTGGTAACTATGTGGCCAGATGACATATATAAACAAAGAAAATAGAACGTTGCCATTGAAAATAACACCTTAATAACTTAGTATTTAACCTTCAGAGAAAGCTTAAGCACAATCATGCTAACTTACATGCTAAAAAACTCAAGAGGTGGATAATTTGTAAAAACCAATAATCTAAGGTTTCATGTCTAATCCTTGTTGTTTTATTCACAAAAAAATTTCATTCTATAACGCATGAACTTGGTCAAGTATATAGACAACTTGTGCTCAAATAACAACATGAAAGTAAACTTTTCTAATAGTCATGAAAATATCTTACATAAAACAACGAAAATGATTTCAATTAATATCGTGTAATACTAATCTCATATTCAAGATTTGGATGTTGCTTAAATGGACATGATACCAAGTATTTTCAATTTCATAATTAGAAGACAAAATAAAATCAAAGGAAACCTTCAAAATATAATCAAATAAAAAAGAGAGGATATCATGGAATGGACATTGCAATAATAAAAAATATGTTTTCCTATCCACCAGTGTCTTGTCTAGTATTCCTAAAACATTTTTTTTGCCCAAAATAATCATGAGGTGAAAGAATCACAATATTAAAAACCATAGTAAGCCCTACTCGAAGCACTAAAGTTGATGGCTCAAGTACCTCAGCGTCTCTTGTATTGACAAACCATATGATGTACAAAGTGAACTTCCATAGGCTAATTTTTTTAGCAAATCCTTCATAGTTGAATTTGGAGGTAGTTCTTGCACAGTCATCTAATTAACAATAATAAGCAATCATTTATTCATGAAATTGATATGATGATAGAAATTTAAAACAACATACATAAAAAATTGTGTAAAAGATTAGCAAATGAATTTCAAAACAAGCAGATTAGTTACTAATGGCAACACAGTATGAACACAGTATGAATTTCAAAACAAATAGATTAGCAAATGAATTCATATTATGTTACTAATGGCTAATGAATTTCAAAACAAGAAAATTAGCAAATGAATTCATACTGTGTTTCCAAGGCATTTTTCTCTTCTTTCTTCAATTCTTTCTTCTTCCCATCAATATTGAGTTCCACTTCTAAAAATGAAAGAAGATACAATGCAAAGTATAAGATATGAAAGACAATGAACACTAGAATATAATCTAAAGTAGACTATATATATTTTATAATAGAAAATTGTCAAGAAAATTATAAAGATAAACATAGTCAACAAATTAATAAAAATCTCATTTATATGTTGACTGCCATTTAGCCTTTCATTTTACAATGTCCAAAATTATCCTTATCGGTTATTTGGCTACTCAAAAATAAAAAACAATAAACATAGTGTTATATTCATTAAGAGTTTCCAACTTAGGGATAAATTCCACTGAAATTATCCAAAAAGTGCTTTCGCTACTTTATTACAAACTTTACCACACTTTGGGGCTGACTTTTTTCATGATATAAATCTCATTGTCCTCATATGTAGAGCATGGTGGTAGTTATGTAGGTTGTATTTGTACATAAATGAAAAATAGATGCCAAAAATGCTTGAAATTAACTAACTTGCAAGGTATTTTTCCTATCATTAAAAATTATAAGTGGTTTTATTTCTTATTACTTTTGTTTATTTTTATAAAAAAAGGCATAAACAACAATTAGGGAGATTGGAAACACCCCTATAGGTTGGAAAGAGAAATATGTGCATTGGAAATATTTCTAGTAGTTTTTGAGGATTTTCTAAGGTGTTTTGGTTTACATTTCTAATGGTGAAATATTGCTGGGGGAGGAGTTTTCTATTTCTTAGCTATTGAACAATGCATTCCCTCCTATATTAGAGGTTTTATTATCTAAGCTTTCTTGGAAAGAATGTGTTGGATTGTTAGTAATAGTTTCTTAAGTCTTCTTTTTGCTAAAGTTTCACATAACATACACACACAAAATTATTGTAGAGTGTGTGTCTATGAGACCATGTTTGAGAATTTCTGGAAGGAAGTTGGATGCAATTAACCATGACTCTCTTGAAATTTGAGGTAAAGTAAAGATCCCAATGATCACATATTGGTTCCCTGGGGGAGGGTGGTGGTGGGGCAAGCTACTAGCTTGTGCCAAGAGTTGTGGAGAGATGAGGTTCACAGTTTCATTGATCTAAATTCGGAGATATATGAGGTATTTGTTAAAGAGAAAAGCATATACATCATGATAAGAGATACTCATCCTCATCATAGACAAACACTCTCAAGGTCATAATAGAAGCAATAGTGTAAGTGGAGGAGGAAGCTGAAGGCATCTCTTCCAAGCCACCATTGACATATAAGGAGGAAATACGCATCAAGGATGTGATTTTTCAAGTTGAGAAGACTATCAATAACAATCTCTTGGTTTGGAGCTATTATTGTCTCTTCCATTAGAAAATAAGATCATTTTCACTAAGTTTTATTGATAGTTCTACTTCTGTTTTGATTAACACTTCCATAGATGTAAGAAACATATCTCATCTCCCAAAACTCTTCACATTCAAATCATCTCATAGGGACACTAATATTACCATTGTTACTTGTAATTTATCTTTCCTCATGTTTCTCCTTAGCACACATTCCACATGGGGTATTGCAATTTTGATAGCATTATATTCCAATGAGATTATCACAAACAGTTTGAAATTTCTTTGTACAGAAAGTATATCATTTACCATTTATGTGCAATTATGGATTTAACTCAAAGTTCAAATTCAAAACATATTGCAAGTTTCAATAAAAGTCATATCTTTGAGAATAAATGCTAACAATACATTTTCTTTTTATTTTTGAGATCAATTTATTCTTACCTATTCATAGTGCCATCCCACAAAAGTGGGGTAGCATCAAAATTTGAGCGAAGGGATCCTAGCCAAAAATTGAAACTTGATATACGCCCAATGCTCCATGAAAGTATTAATACAACTGCCAGCTTCTAGTCTATGATATTTCTCTCTGCAAAATACCTGACAAAATTGCTAAAAATAAACAAGGACAAAACACCCATCAAAATTGCTAAAAATAAACGAGGACAAAATACTCATCAAAATTGCTAATAAAACACCACTGAGGCAAAAATGGTGTTGCAAAAAACGATGAAAATGCACACAAGATTTAGTGATTATGTGTTTTACCATTTGTCACAGCATTCAGTACAGTTGGGCATAAAAAAAACATAAATAAAATGTGTTTGGAATTTTTAAATCATTAAAACTCCATCATCAATGTTTTAGCAATTTTATTCTGAGAAAATTCAACATAACTGCACAGAGTTCATGGAAAATATAGAGAAAAATGTGAAGAAACTTCAATGTGACTACAAAGAGTCCATGGAGAAGTTACATAAAAAAAATTAGGAATTTATATTGAGACAGTGGACTAATAATGTTGAAGCCCACTTCTAAATTCAATTGAGCAACCTACTAGGGAAAGAAATATATAGTGGATGAGTTTAACCAAGCATTGTATCCCTTGCATTTCATCTATGTGGGGATTAGTTTACATAATTATATCACTTAACTATATGTGATGTGTCTCTCTTAAACTAAACTACCCCAGTTGATTTAGAGGGGTTACATGTAATAATTACATGGCAGAGTGAGTAAGGAAATTTCCAAAAGAAACAAATTGTCAAAAATAATTTTTGACCTTAGATTATTTGAGATCTATGATGGAAAATCAATCATATTAACCATATTTTACGGTCAAGATGCATTTTTCCAAGATATTTTCTGCTCATTTCTGTAGAGCTATAAAAAGGGTCTCTTTCACCTCTAATTACCTCACATTAATATGTTAATCCAGGAGCTTTTTGTTATTTCAAAGAGTGTCTCAGTCTGAGGCTATCATTTGCCAGAGTAATGCTAGTAGTATAGTGTTCAGAAATAAAAGAGTAAATGGATGCTTATCTACAGCTTAACTTCTTCAAAAGAGTAAATCACACAAAGACTAAGCAACTTATCAGTCAAGGGTTCAGTAGCAATAACCCATCCCTTTGGAAACTGATGGAAAAGGAAATCAGAGAACAGATCGTGGATCTAGGAGCCAAACAGTAAATGCCAATGCTCACTATAGCTTTAGATCGTTCCTCACACCAAAATAACAAATGACAGGAAATGGAATGGCAGATAAGAAATGGAACAACAAATAAGAAATCGAACAGCAAGTCTGTAATGGAACAACAATTCTGAAATAGGACAGCAGCTAAGAAATAGAACAACAACTAAGTCTCACAAGCAGTAACAATCTTAACCTATCAAATCAAATGCATTAATCGTAATCAAATGGAAATCTTTCACTCTTAAGGGCAGATCAAACAACACACACCAATGGAACAGCACTGATTACTGATGAACTATGGAACAGCTCTTGAAAACCATATACGCACACAGCACACTTAAATAGTAATCTGATCCAAGTATCAATCTCAGTTAGAAGGAATACGACTGCGTTTCAAAATAGAACAGCATTGTTCATAAATCCAACAATCGTAAAGAACATAACTCCCAAGATGAATTCCGTAACGTGAATGAACAGGTGCACAGCACAAAAACTCTATAATGGAATAGTAACAGTATTCTGTTAAGACTAGCAATATTAGATCAACTCTTAAAAGAACAGTAATATGATGCAGAGTCAATACAATAGTTTTGTCTGTGGAAACCTTAATGAATTAAGCATAACAGAGCATATGATGTAAACTTATAAAACACATCAGATTACCAATAACGACAATAGGAAAACCATGCATAAACCAACGAAATAATACAGGAGCAAGTGTCCTCCAGGGCTGGGCCCTTAGCCTCCACGGGTACACCGCTTGAAGTTAATCCAGACTCAGATATGAAGTAATCACCAAGTTTGTATTAATGCATAAAGTAGAATTACAATAAACCAGTTCTTATCGAGACTCGATCATCAAAGTTTTGATCTTAAAAGAAATTACATAAAAGCATAATCATGTCTAACTCTCTCCTGAGCTAACAGTGTTGTCCCTCTTATAAGGGTGACGGCAGAGATGTCTAAGTGCAAAAATAGATAAAACAGCGATCCCTCAGGATCAAGGATCCTGAGGGATTTTCCGAACCGTTAGTCCTCAGTCATTTCTTTTCTCTCCTGCGCCGAGCTGATATCTCCACCTCCTTTTCTGGGCTGATTCGCTTTGATTTGCTTTGCCTTGTTTGCATTCGGTCTCCTGTCAAAGGGACAGTGGTTAACCCGTCCTTGTCCTTTCCTTTGGAACGGAAACTTCTTGTTTTCACTCCTCCCTGCATAAGGAAATGACAATTGTCAGCGTTTTAGTCTTGCATATTAATCTCACATGTTTTGTTATAATTCTTTATCGTTTTCCGAGTTCATGATGCAAAAAGGTTTGCAAGTTCTACTAAAAAGATACTGAAATAATCATCAAAAACATACCTTTTTTAGTACTCCACACACCCCCCTGCTTACCCTGTTTCATGCCCTCATGAAAACATTGTAGTTGACATGCAAGGCAGTGAGAGAATAGGCTGGAGATGGAATCTCATGTGGAGGCCTACAACCATGATGAGTAACTAGGTAGTCAAAGAAATGGCCTGTCTGACCCTCGGGCATCTCATACAGGGCTTGGTATCTGGGTGCAGGGTGCCTAATAATTGGACTCTGGAACCTATATCCTAACCAGGATGGCCCTGCCCTCAAAATGATTTCGCCATAGAGGTGCAAGAGGTTGGCATCTAATTTAATATTCTCATACTTAAACGGTTCCCTGAGCTGGATATTTGGATTAGAGATTTGATACCGAAATTTAGCTGCATCAATGGCAAGGTCTTTGATAGAAAGAAAGTATTCTAATCCCTGTCGAATGAGTGCCTCATGCATGGGTCCTAATGTTTCAATTACACCCAGAGTCTTCATGAGGTTTCTATGTGCTTTCCACAACTGTACTGGGTTCCTAGGCTCAGCCCTTACCCACAAATCTAAGCCGTTTTCTTGCCTCTGGAAAGTATTATAGGCTTTAAGCCATTTAATTTGATTAACCCCAAATGAGATGAACGCCTACAATTGGATGTCTCCAACAAAAGGGCTAGGGTTCAGCTCGGTCTCCTGGTCTAATACAAGGTTATGTAAATAGAACTCACATAGCAGTCTCTGGACTTTTACCCCGTAGTGCTTACAGCAGTCTATAAAATCATTGACAGTGTTAATTTGTATGGGAGCACCTACTTTAACAGCTTTTATTTTTAATTGCAAATACCGTTCCAGTAGAAACAGGGCATAATTCTTGGCAGGGGCTCTACATGCTAAGACGTCATTGTATAAAGAACACAAGGTATCCATCTACTTGATAACGATATCTAGCCTACGAGTTACCTTTGCGACTTTCTCTTGTTCCTTCCGCCAACCTTCAAAAACCTGGCTTTCGGATTGATTGACGTTCCTAAGCTGCTGCTGTAGCTCTTCATACTTTTTGCGAGGGATTGTTTGCTCTCTAAGATTTTCTGCTTCTTGTTGAGCTTGCTTCAACCCCTTTCGCAGGGTTACTATTTTTGGATCTCTTCTCCATGCAGCAGTGGAGGCCGGGAGTTTTACCTGAACTTTCCTATTGCGTTGCTTTGAGTTCAGAACCCTTATCACTCCTGGAAGTGGTGCCTCTGTCTAAATTTCCTTATCACAGGTCATCATGTCATCCATTTCTATTTTAACGTGAATATCAGTGTGTTGTTGTTCGTTTTCAATTGGAACAGCAGTCTGTTCCTCAGCATCATTTGGAATAGCAGCTTGGTTCTCGACAAGGTTTTGAACAGCAGGATGAATTCTAGTCCTCCGCCCCTTTGCCTTGTGGGGTTTTGTTCGAGTGGTCACCTTTTTCCTTCCTGAAGTCCTTTTTACCCTTTGCCTTGCTTTCAGGATCCTAATCTGCTAGTGGAGCTGGACTATTATATTCAATAATCTCTGTTGTTCCTTTCGCAGTTCTTTGATTTCCAAAATTTCCTTCGAAGGAACAGCAGGCTGTTCATTGTGGCCTGGACTGTGACTAGTCCCCGGATCTTCCTACTGGGGTGTTTCTTCATTGTTCTACACTGGCTGTTCTGGGGCAGGAACCCTAATTGGTTTTGTCATTTCTTGGGCGACTTCTCTTTCTGTCCCTGCTTCCTCCGGAATCTCTCCCGGTGTCTTCTGGTTAGGAATGAATTGTTCCTGTTCAGTATCTCCTATTGTCTCTTTATCATGAACAGGAAAATTCTCTTCTTCTGCCTCCTTTGCATGTGATTCTTCAGGTGCATTTTCCTCCTGGGGTTTCTTTTCGTCATGGAGGTCTGATGGACTGGAAGGTTGGCCATATTTGCCCATATTGGCCAAAACTTCGGCCAATTCATCTTCTCCCACTGGATCCTGCAATGGGCTTCCTTCCTGCTGTTCCATTTCCTCCTCCTGCTTGGATTGCTCGACTTCTTCTTCTTCTTCTTCAGGTTGCTCGACCTCTTCTTTTTCTTCTTCTTCAGATTGCTTGGCCTCCCCTTCTGGCCGTGAGGATTGCTCATCTTCAATTTCTACTGGCCGACTGGTGTTTTCCTGGAGCTTCTCCAGCCTCCCTCATATCTGTGCTAACCGGACCGATTTCCTGCGTTTTTCTGGCCATTCAGGTGTACCGGTGGTATGTTTACTCTTTGCTAATTCCTTGCATTTCTCTGGACGCTCGGATGTACTGGTGGCATGTTTCTGTTTTGCTAGTTCCGCGTTTTTCTGGACGCTCAGCTGTACTGGTGGCATGCTTACGTTTTGGGGATGGTGCTGTCAATCCCCCATTTATCATGGAAATTAGCTCTTCCCAGCTGCTCTACTGCTGAGGCTATGACTGACAATTAACCGAATAAACCCATGATGACTAACAACTGACTCTACATGCTGTGCCTTTTTTATGCTCCATGCAACATCATGAAGTAACGAATTCAAAAATGCAGGTAAATTTATAGAGCATTTCTGCTTTAGTACAGCTAAGAGTTTAAGATGTCGTGGTCTTACCACGTCTTTTCTGCCTTCACAGGTGATGTAGCTTTGAACGGTCCTTGCCAATTCTACCCAGGGCTCTCCTAGCGTTGCTGGCAGAACTCCCTTTCCTCTAATTTCCAGGCTCTGGCCTTCGTCCTGGAAGATTTCTATAATCTTCTGCAATCTCTCCTTTTTTAACGTCCATACAGGTCCGGTGGCTGGTAGTCCTGAGACTTCTGCAATTATGTCATCGGTGACTGCTATATGTCTCCCCCTCACTGTGGAGTAATCCTCTTGCAAATTCTGCAGGAATTCAATTACCACCGTCTCATTAGACTCCTGCAAGCGGTTGAGATAAGTCAGCCACCCTGCTCTTGCCAGGATTTCCCGGGCAGCAGTGGAGACTGTCAACACCTGTGGTTCCCTCCGAATCGATCTTCCTCCCATGGTTTCACTGTAAACTCTTAATGGAACGGTAGCTATTCGTGCTGTTGAAACACAGAGAGGCTAATAGACGCAAGACTTGTTCAAAACACAGAGTATACCATAGAAATGGCTTATGAACAGCAATTTGTGCAGAAAAAATAAAAATAGTATGTCGTTGAGCCATGCCATACCCTAGTACACAACTTTCCTGAATAGTGAGCTTACACGTAATCCAGGGAATAATGAGGTTAACCTCCCCCCTGCAACGTGATAGGCTGTCCCAGCCATCAAATAAAGGAGCAGTGCCCGCTCTAAAACAAAGTCATAAAGGAATAGTGTATGGCAATATGCCATGTTTACAAAAACAACGAATTACCGAAATCGAGGTGTAGAGTTAGATCACTTATTACGTAAGAGGCTGTTGTGATATGATGCGAGGCTGGGAGGATAGGACATCTGTCGTACTTTCCAAATCTCCTGCGGTCATTGTCAATTATTCTGCCATGATTGGTGATAATAAATTTACATGCGTTATATAATTCGGGGAATGATATATGATTAATTACTAAGGTATAAGAAATAGAAGGGTGTTAATAATTCATCTATTGGTGTAAATATTGTGACTTCAATACCATTAACAGTGCTCTACTACCGACAGGTGTCCATAACCTTGGCAGAGTTGTTTATTTCACCCATGGAACCATGATCCTTTGTATATACTTAGGGAATGTTGTGTGATGTCAAAATGTAGGCCATTATGCTGGCTTGGTGACCAGTTAACCATAATGCCATTCATGAGGAAGGAGCGAAAAGTGGGCAGGTCGGCTCGTGATGAGACCTCCTGTTCTAAGGGTTGTTTATTTGATATACATTTTGGACCATATCCCTGGTGTGGTGGCCATAGTGGGAATGCCACTTCGCTTTCGTCCTCATGATCATGGTAGGCTGGCTCTTGATGAGACCCCCTATGCTATATTTGACAACTTATAAGTCATGTTTACTTTTTTCGTTCTTTTTCATAAAGTACTTTCCCTTATTTATACACAAGGGGTGGTTCAACACTCCTTAAGAGTAGGAATGGTGGAAGAAGTCTTAACATCTCAATAGGAAGATATAAACCCTTTTCTCTTGTTCCTAAATAATAATCAAAGAGGATTAAAAATGGGTCATCATGATAAAGACGAACAATCATAGCAGAATTAGTAGAACAATGACAACAAAAGATGATAAATAAGTGTGTCCTTCCTTTTGTCATCTTACCAATGCAGAGCCTTATAAAGATAGCGATTTATGATTGGCTGATTTCAGTATGTTGTGATTTTGTATCCATTGCATAAGTGCATAGTTGTATTCTAAAAGACTTGAAAGAACAGGAGCAATAAGCATCCTTAATTTAGATCAGCAAAGGAACAAGCTGTTTCACAGGGAGAGCAAAAGCATGCAAGTGGTGTTCCTTTTGAAAAAAGGAAAAAGACAACAAATAGTAGAAAATGCAAATGTCGTTCCTTTGAAAAGGGACAGCAGAACACATAGATGTTGTTCCTTTGGAAAAAGAACAGCAGAACATTCCAATGTCGTTCCTTTGAAAAAGGAACAAGAGAAATCAAAAATGTTGTTCCCTTGGAAAAGGAACAACAAACACACGGAAATGTCGTTCCTTTTGAAAAAGGAACAGCAACAACCAAAAATTATGTTCCTTTGGAAAAGGAACAACAAAACATGCAAAAATGTTGTTCCTTTGGAAAAGGAACAACGGAAATCGAAAATGTTGTTCCTTTGGAAAAGGAACAGCAAAACACGCAGATATGTCGTTCCTTTGAAAAAGGAACAGCAGAAATCGAAATGTTGTTCCTTTAGAAAAGGAACTAAGCAAATGTCGTTCCTTTTGAAAAGGAACAACAAAAATCAAGAATGTTGCTCCTTTGGAAAAGGAATAGAAAAAACACACAAATGCCATTCCTTTGGAAAAGGAACAGCAAAAATCAAAAATGTTGTTCCTTTGGAAAAGGAACAAAAAAACATGCAAAAATAAAGAAAACGATCCAAATTACAACGAGATGATTGCTGATCCAAAGGGATTTTCTCTTTAAAAAAAGGAACAGCCAGAAGAAAATGTTGTTCTTTTGAAAAAGGAACAGCAAAAAATGACAGCAAAACATTAATTCAAAAATATGTACAAAAATGATTCAAGAAAAAAACTTATGTACAAACTGTAAAAAGAAATGAATTCCTTAATGAATTACAGGTGAGGAAGACTTCTCTTCCTCCCCCAAAATCTCCATATCAGAGTCTCGACGTAGCTGCTGGTAGAAGGACTCCTGAGTGAGTGGTTTGTGATAGAGACGAACTCGGTGGCCATTTGCCTTGAAGGCATATCCAGAACCGTCAATAGTGATTAGAGTAAGGGTTCCATTGTCATGTACCTTCTGGATTTCGTATGGTCCCAACCAATGAGTCTGGAGTTTCCCAGGGAAGTCCTGAAACCTGGAGTCGTACAACAAAGCCCAATCTCCCTCGTGGAAGACTTTATTTTTAATGAGAGCATCATGCCATTTAGCTCGTTTTTGTTGGATCAGGGCAGTGTTTTGAAGTGCAGAGAGCCTAATTTCGTCCAACTCATTGATCTGCTACAATCGATTAATCTGTGCCTCGGTTAGATCTAAGCCAACTTCCTATGCTTTTCGTAATGTTTGGATTTCAAATTCTATGGGGAAAATGGGTTGTTTTCCAAACACTAATTGATAAGGTGAGTAACCAGTGGTGCTTGTCCATGTTGTTCTATAAGCCCACAGTGCTTCAGGTAGTCTGGCAGCCCAATCATGTTTATGTGATGCAATGGCTTTCGTTAAATTTGCTTCTATTATTTTATTGTTGCTTTCTACCTATCCATTCGCCTATGGGTGGTATGGAGTAGTGATTTTACGCTAGACATGATAGTTGTTGAGTGTTGCAGCTATTCTATTCCCAGCAAACTGTGGTCCACCGTCTGTAATTATTTCTCTTGGAAGACCATAACGTACAAATAGATGGAACAGGAACTGTATGACAGAGTCCTCTGTAGCTCTAGGCAAAGCTTCTGCTTCAACCCACTTGGTGACATATTCTGTTGCCACCAAAATATATGTTTTCTGGTTTGATGATGGGTTAATAGGTCCAACTAAATCAAGAGCCCATCGCTCGAATGGTTCAATGACTAACTGTGGTTTCAGAGGCATCTCATCAGACTGAACAAGGCGTCCTGCTCGCTGGCAACTGTCACAGGCTTGGACAAATTTCTTTGCATCTTTGAAAATCGTGGGCCAATAATACCCTGTCTGCAGCACTTTATGTCCAATTCTGCACTCAGCGAAATGTCCACCACCTTGTCCATCATGACAGGCTTTTAAAATGTCAAAGATTTCATCTTCTTGAACGCATCTCCTGATATGAATGTCTGCCCCTGTGTGAAACAAATAGCCCCCAATCCACGAGAATCGAGCACTCTTCTGAACAATCTATTTCCACTCATTAGGGGTTAGATGTTTCGGTAGTTTACCTACTGCTAGGTAATTGGCAACATCAGCATACCAGGGTGTTTGAACAGCAACAACAAACAGATGCTCGTCCGGGAATTGATCTTCAACTGCTGCTGCATCGATTGGCTTTGGAATTCTTGAGAGAAAATCGGCTACAGGATTTTCTTTGCCCGGTCGATCCTTGATTGTAATATCAAATTCCTGCAATAAAATCAGCCATCTAGTTATTCTGCCATTTGTGACAGGCTTATTTGCTAGATATTTTATGGCAGAATGATCTGTATACAAGATAACAGGATATCCAGTAATGTAATGTCTAAACTTATTGATAGCATGTATTACAGCTAGGAATTCGTTTTCAGTAACAGTGTAATTTAATTCAGCAGGGGATAAATTTTTGTTGATGTAGTAAATTGCATATGGTTTTTTATCCTCTTCCTGCCCAAGGACCGCTCCAATGGCTGTATCTGAGGCATCAGATGATATCTAGAATGGCAAATCCCAATTTGGTCCTCGAAGGACTGGGGCTGTGGACACAAGCTTCTTCAGATCCTTGAAAGCACGTTCACATTTTTCTGTCCAAAGAAAATCAACGTTACCAGTTAGTGCATATAGAGGTGCAGCAATGTGCGAATAATGTTCTATAAATCGCCTATAATAACCAGAAAATCCAAGAAAACTGCGTACCTCTGTTTGAGTGGTAGGAGTGGGAATAAGCAAAAGTATTTGGATTTTGGCTGGGTCTACCTGAATGCCAGCTACTGAAATATAGTGTCCTAGGATAAGTCCTTCAGTCATCATCATATAACATTTTTCGTGGCTTAAACAAAGCCTGGTAGCAATGCAGCGTTGTAGGACTTTTTCTAGGGTATCCAATGCTGGATCAAAATCATCTCCATATGGTGTAAAGTCATCCATGTATACTTCAAGTCCGTCATTTATTAAATCTGCAAAAATGCTAAGGATAGCCCTTTGGAATGTGGCAGGAGCATTGCATAAGCCAAAAGGTAGAACTCGGTAGGCAAATGTTCCCCAAGGACAAGTAAAAGTAGTTTTTTCTTGGTCTTCAGGGCCAATCTGAATCTGATTGTATCCACTGAAGCCATCTAGAAAAGAAAAGAATTTCTTTCCTGCTAAAGTATCTAATATTTGGTCGATGAATGGGAGAGGAAAGTGGTCTTTTTGTGTTGCTTTATTTAGATCCCTGTAGTCCACACAGATTCTCCATTTCCCATTCTTTTTTGGTACCACCACAAGCGGAGAGACCCATTTACTATCAGAGATAGGATAGATAAATTTGACATCTAAAAGTTTTTGAAGTTCAGCTTTTACCACATCTTTTAGATGAGGATTAAGTCTCCTTTGAGGTTGATGAACAGGTCTGGCATCCTTTTCTATATAAATGTGGTGTGTACAAAATTGGGGGGTCAATTCCTTTCATATTAGGGTAATCCCATGCAAATGCTTCTTTATATTTCCTTAACAAATGGGTGAGCTTCATTTCTTGTTCAGGTGTGAGGTTGGCATTAATATTTAAGGTTTTTCCCGGTTCAATTTCCACAATTTTACTATTTGCAACAGAAGTAACAGGTATTTTTTGATCATGTGTATCTTTCAGAGGATCTTCTTCTAATTCATTATCAAATGTTGCTTCTATCATGTGACACTGTGTGCAGGATCTAGATTCAGTTTGACTAATGAAATTATTAATGGCATCATCTTCTGTTTGGTCTTTAAAATCAAGTGCCTCTTGTATAGTTAATGGAGATCTAATGTTATCAGTAAGGTATGATACAGGGTGCTTATTAGTTTTGATTATTGTTACACTTGGCTGCACTAGAGGATATAGAACTAAATTCTTGATATTTGGTCCTTTGGTTATGGTCATATTTTCTTGCCGGCAGCCAATATAAGCATCGGCAGTGGCAAGCCAAGGTCTACCTAAAATCAGTGGATGTCCATCAAGTCGGGTTTTAGGATTTATTATCAGAAAATCTGTTGGATATTCCCAGGAATCAACAGAGACCATGACATCATGTAGAGTACCCTCTGGCCTAACCACATATCGGTCAGCTAATTCTAGCTAGGTAGAGGTGGGTTCTACAGATGTAATGCCTAGCTTTTGGCAAGCAGTGGTTGTTAAGATATTAATTGCAGCTCCTAGATCAACTAAGGCATTGGACAGGGTCTGACCATAAATTTGGATAGTTACAATTGGATTTCCTGGGTCTTCATATTTAATGGGTGTTTCTTTCCCTGATAGTAAGTCAGATAAAGTGTCGACTACTTGGACTCTTGGATTATTTGTTATATTCCTCCTTGGTTTCTTTATGCATAATTCTTTGATAGTTTTTGTGTATATCGGGATGTCTTGAATGGCTTGGAGGAATGGAATTTTTATGTACAGATTTTGTAATTCTCCCAGAATGTCAAAATCAGGATATTGTATAGGTCGAGGTATGACTAATCGTTCTGGGAATGGAGGAGAGGATGTGGTTGCTTGATTATGAGTTTGCTGTTTATTCACATCCTCTTATTGTGACAGATGTTCTCTGGGTAACTGATCTTCAATCTGAACTGTCTTATCTCCCTCGGTTTCAATAATATGCCTAGATCTTAACTGAAGATCATTACACTCCCTCAGATCGGCTCCTATTTCTGGTGTTTCTATAATTTGGAGAGATTGGACCGGTCTGTTATTTGGATTGGGGTTGGGTTGGGCTGGGAGTTGCGGTCTCAGATTAGACTGGGGATTTTGTTGTAAGGCTGGCAGTGTAGGTTGGGGGAGCGGAATAGTTCCTACTGGCTGATGCATTGGTCTCTGCCAGTTTGTCTAGCAGGCTGAACTTTGTGAAGTAGGGGGAGTCCATTGTGGAGGATATGAGTTACCTTGCCAATATGGTGGAGTATAAGGAAAATTTGGCCAACCAGATTGGCTTGCCTGATTCAGCCACGGGTTTGAAGAAGGAAACGACTGTGGTGACCAGTTTGGAAACGGGGGTTGGGATTGACTTTGCCACATACTATATTGTTGAGCATTATACTGTGGAGGCTGAAAAGAAGAAGTTGGGTCTGGAAACATACCAGATTGTCTCGGCTGCCACTGATGGTGCTGGTTGAGAAAATACACCGATTCTGGTTCTTCTTCCGCTTCCTTATATACCGCTTTCAATCCAGGAAGTGAGGGGCAGCTCTCCGTAAGGTGATATTTTGTACAGATGGCGCATGTTTGGATTGTATCCAGTGGACACTCCTTGTGACTATGCTTTTTCCTGCATCGGGGACAGAAGATCGCCAAATTCTGTTCTGCCTCCATTTGCTTCTGTTTGGCCTGCATAATATCAAGTTGTGTAGTCAGTGTCCCTAGTATATCAGTTTTAAAATTTTCTAATAAATTTCCAATTTCTACACGTGTTACTCCTTCTGTTGAAATTTTATTATCTCTTACAAACTGATCATGTTCTGCCAGTTTTACTCTTATGCTACCTCTCGAGCTCCTGATACATAAATCAATAATGTCAGCAAAATTTTCTTGATAAATATCCCCTTTTCCCATAATGTTTAATGTTTTGATCCATTGTTCCTTCATGCCCCTTATCAATGTTGTTTTTAACACATTATCAGGTAAAGGTAGTGATGCATAAGGAGATCTTTGTAGATTATACTGAAAACGTTCCACATACTCCTCTAATGTTTCATTCGGTCTAGCTGTCATCTGGAATATTTCGTCCTTCAGTTCTCTAGACCTGCAATAATCCTGATATTTTTTTAGAAAAGATTCTTTCATTTGATCCCAGTTATTTAGAACCCCGCCACATAATCCCATAAACCATCTTAAAGCAACCCCTTTTAACGTAGAGGGAAATAGTTTCAGTTTCTGGGGGTCGGTGGTGTAATCATATCCCCTGCACAACACATCAAATTCAAATAAAAATGCATCTGGATATTATGATGTAAGACTGTGAAATGTAGGGATATGTTGAAGAGGGATTGCTTTCATAGGCGCATTTGCTGCAGAATCCACTATAGGGTATTGTAATGTAGAGGTTTGGGTGTTTGGCTGATTTTGAGCCATTGGGTCGAATATATGCCAATAACCTTCTGGGATATCTAGGAGGGTATTCCTAGGTTGAGAGGGAATGGCTTTAACAGGGATAGTTTTAATAACACTTCCTCTATCTGGGATAATGAGAGTGCCTAATGTCTGAGGAGATTGAGTTTCTTCAACAATGATTTTTGCAGCACTTCCCTTGTCTGGGTTGTTTAATGGTTGAGTTGTTCCAATAGGAGATCTTGGTTCCTCAGTTTCCCCTGTTTCTCCTTCTCCTTCACAAAGATTGCTGAAATTCCCTTCCTGCAATAGTTCTGGAGTAGAATTTTAAATTTCTTGAAAGTCCTGCTCTTCAGTTTGACTATGCACCTCAGCAAAGGCTACAGATGGTGATCTTGTTGCCTGAAGGGAACTAGTAGGCTATTTAGAAATGATTTTCCTAGGTCCTACTGATGGCTGAGATTCTGCTTTCTTGTAGATTTCGTCTATGAAGGTCGTTCGGCCAAGGGTCACCGGCCCCTTAGCTTTTTCTGGCTTGGGTAGAGGTTTGGAATTTTTTCTGGCTTTTTCTGCTTAGTCATGCACTCAAATTAACTACTAAATTCTATTCAAACAAAACAACAACAAATCTGTTAGGAAAGCGGACAGAGGAGCAGGGCTTTTACATGCTCCGTACGTAGGTTCTTACCTTCCGTTTTTAAAATCCAACTCTTCTGTAGCAGGTTCGTACACTACTCTGAAGAAAGAACAAACGGCTACACTCTTTCCCCGGCAACGGCGCCAAAATGTAGAGCTATAAAAAGGGTCTCTTTCACGTCTAATTACCTCACATTAATATGTCAATCTAGGAGCATTTTGTTATTTCAAAGAGTGTCTCAGTCTGAGGCTATCATTTGCCAGAGTAATGCTAGTAGTACAATTTTCAGAAATACAAGAGTAAATGGATGCTTATCTACAGCTTAACTTCTTCAAAAGAGTAAATCACACAAAGACTAAGCAACTTATCAGTCAAGGGTTTAGTAGCAATAACCCATCCCTTTGGAAACTGATGGAAAAAGGAATCAGAGAAAAGATCCTAGATCTGGGAGCCAGACATTAAATGCCAATGCTCACTAAAGCTTTAGATCGTTCCTCACACCAAAATAACAAATGACAGGAAATGGAACGGCAGATAAGAAATGGAATAGCAAGTAAGAAATTGAACAGAAAGTCTATAATGGAACAACAATTTCGAAATAGGACAACAACTAAGAAATAGAACATCAACTAAGTTTCACAAGCAGTAACAATCTTAACCTATCAAATCAAATGCATTAATCGTAATCAAATGGCAATCTTTCACTCTTAAGGGCAGATCAAACAGCACACACCAATGGAACAACACTGATTACTGATGAACTATAGAACAACACTTGAAAACCATATACGCACACAACACACTTAAATAGTAATCTGATCCAAGTATCAATCTCAGTTAGAAGGAATACGACTGCGTTTCAAAATAGAACAACATTGTTCATAAATCCAACAATCGTAAAGAACATAACTCCCAAGATGAATTCCGTAACGTGAATGAACAGGTGCACAGCACAAAAACTCTGTAATGCAATAGTAACAGTATTCTGTTAAGATGTAGCAATATTAGATCAACTCTAAAAAGAACAGTAATATGATGCAGAGTCAATACAATAGTTTTGTCCGTGGAAACCTTAATGAATTAAGCATAACAGAACATATGATGTAAACTTATAAAACACATCATATTACCAAATAACGACGATAGGCAAACCACGCATAAACCAACGTAATAATACAGGAGCAAGTGTCCTCCAGGGCTGGGCCCTTAGCCTCCAGGGGTACACCGCTTGAAGTTAATCCAGACTCAGAGATGAAGTAATCACCAAGTTTGTATTAATGCATAAAGCAGAATTACAATAAACCAGTTCTTATCGAGACTCGATGATCAAAGTTTTGATCCTAAAATAAATTACATAAAAGCATAATCATGTCTAACTCTCCCCTGAGATAACAGTGTTGTCCCTTTTATAAGGGTGACGACGGAGATGTCTAAGTGCAAAAATAGATAAAACAACGATCCCTCAGATCAAGGATCCTGAGGGATTCGCCGAACCGTTAGTCCTCAGTCATTTCTTTTCTCTCCTGCGCCGAGTTGATATCTCCACCTCCTTTTCTGGGCTGATTCGATTTGATTTGCTTTGCCTTGTTTGCATTCAGTCTCTCGTCAAAGGGACAGCGGTTAACCCGTCCTTGTCCTTTCCTTTGGAACGGCAACTTCTCGTTTTCACTCTTCCCTGCATAAGGAAATGACAATTGTCAGCGTTTTAGTCTTGCATATTAATCTCACATGTTTTTTTATAATTCTTTATCGTTTTTGAGTTCATGATGCAAAAAGGTTTGCAAGTTCTACTGAAAAGATACTGAAATAATCATCAAAAACATACCTTTTTTAGTACTCCACAATTTCTGCCATTAATGGTGCTTTACTTGACACTTTTTGAGGTACTAAAAATCTCACTATTGAGAATTATAGCTTGGACATGAACTTCTGCATAGGTTCAATGTGAACATAAGAAATAGTTTGAGATAATTTTGAAAAACAATTATATTTTTGGAAAATTAATTCTATTTTGTAATTCACTTTAGTAAAAAATGTGAAATTCTTATGTTTAGCAATTAAGCCTAAGATTGTATCTCATGCATAACCTAGACTAGGAGAAATATTAAAAATAGATTCTCTACTAAAAGTATATAGATAGGTCAAGGTAGAGGCTTTCAACACACTTCGGAAGTTGAATAGGTTGAGCAACATAGAGGGAGAGTGTTATGAAACCAGCTCAAGAAAAGATAGAAAAGATAGATCAACGCCTTAGAATTCAGCCTCTTCGAGGGGGCAACCTCCTTTACATTACATAAATGAGCAATTCTTGGATGATATAAATGAAAATACCTCCTTTCTATATATAGGAGTCTAAGGGGTCATAACATAATCAGAGCCGACATAACAATAATAATGTAAGGGCACAATAATGACAATAGTGGGCTTCTATGGGGCACAATAGTAACAATATGGGCACTACATGGGTACATCAATATAATAAGTGGGTTGTACTAATAAAAATAAGGGGTTACACTAGTAGTATAGGGGCCTAACATGCCCCTCTCCTTCAAAAAGTGTTGTCCTCAATGCTTGAGTAGTTCTTGATGCTTCTGTATAAAATTCTTGTCCTCCCATGTGGAATCTTCAATGGGTAAGTTCTTCCACTTGATGAGATACTCTGAAATTGATTGATTTCGTAGCTGTCGGGTTCTTGTTTCTGTGACTGCTCTAGGTTCCAATATGATTTTTCCTTCCTCTTCAATTTCTGGCAATATTGTTTGAATTGAGATCTTTTGCAACTTTTGAATAAGTGGCCATACTTCTTCATCCTTCTTCCATTCATCCCTTGCTTCGTTTATCCAATTTGGTTGGATAATAGAAATAGCACAAAATAATGCTTCCACATCCTCATCCTTGAAGAGTCTTCCCATTTGGTAAGGTCGCCATTTTTTAAGTGCATGTAGTATTGCCAACATTTCCTTCTCATAAATAGCTTGCTTGAGATGTAGCAGTAAAAATACCCAATCACCTACATCAAAACATTTTTCACTACGATGTTGATCTACCTGTTCTTTCATTTGATTTTGCACTGAAGTGGCGTTATCCTTTAAAAGTTGGAGAAATTGTTGTTGATGCTCGATGTGATCTTTCACTGCTTGAACCTTTTTCTTCTTGATATGTCCTTCTATCTCTAGAGTTTGAGGAGTGGTAATTTCTTCCAATCCTTTACAAGATATGGTTAGATGCATTTGTTGATCCTCGATGTGATCTTTCACTTCTTGAACATTTTTCTTCTTGATATGTCCTTCTATCTTGATAGTTTGAGGAGTGGTAATTCCGACCAATGAATTACAAGATATGGTTGGATTCATTTCTTCATTCTCGATGTGATCTTTCATGTCTTTCACCTTTTTCTTCTTGATATGTCCTTCTATCTTGAGAGCTTGAGGAGTTGTAATTCTTGCCAATGCTTTACAAGATATGGTCTGATTCATTTCTTCTTTCTCTGGGGTGGGGTCTTGGCGTATATCTTCTTCTTTTGTTGTTTCTTGATCCTTTTCTTCCTCCTCTTCATATTCTATGTAAAATAATTTCTTCTCAGCACACTTATGACCTTTAGTGCATTTGCTATCACAATTGTAACAAAGCCCTTTTTCTCTTTTTTCTTCCAATTGTTGTGGTGTAACCCTTGTAGGTTGTGGAAGGCTAGGAGAAACAACACTTCCATCTTTATAGTTGTGAGGGGTACACTTCCTGGTTTCCATAATTTTGCTTTCCACTATGTCACAAAGCCCTTTTACTCTTTCCAATTGTTGTGGTGTTGCTCTAAAGAAGGTGTTGCTCTTTGTATCCTCATAATGTGCTATCATTTCCTCCGTGAAAATTGACCACGTAACAAGTTTTTTACGAGAACAAAGCCCTTTGTACCATAAAAATTGATCTGGTTCTAAATATGAAGATGCAATACATACCTTTTGTAACAGTTGTACACCATGTATATCAAAATATTTCTCCATCTGAAGTATCCAATTTACCGGATCCTTGCCATCAAACTTCCTCATCTTGCTTTTTCTTGATTTTAGGAGCTCTACCTTGAAACGACTGTAACTCTGTACTTTCGGATCTTTAAGTTTTGAAAATGTGACCTGTAGTAGCCCTCTGTGTCCTCTTTCCAATGCCACCAGTCTGATCCAAATTGGATTCTCCAAGAAAGAGTTATGCACAATCTCCCAAGATGACCTGATTATAGACTAGTTCAGTAGAGCAAACTTGTACTACGACGTGCCACGTGTACAATTTTTTACCTTTGGTTCTGAGAAAGATATACAAGAAACTACAGTCTATACTCTTTTTGTACCTTCTTACGAAATTTCAATCCGAAGCTCAGAGAGAAAGTTATAAAGATTTTCCCCAGGTCACCTGTTTGGAATGTAATTTAGGAGTCTGCAAAAAGACCAACTTCCTTAGATCATATCTCCGCGAATATAGCGCGAAAAGCTCTGAAATTCGGACCCAAGTTTCAGCGTGATTTCTTCCCAAATGGGTTTTTCTGCAACTTTTGAAACATCACAGAAAAAAAGTTATAGCGAAAATTCCACGATGACCTGTTTGGAGCAACGAAACCCTAGAATCCAAAGCTCTGATACCAAATGTTATGAAACCAGCTCAAGAAAAGATAGAAAAGATAGATCAACGCCTTAGAATTCAGCCTCTTCGAGGGGGCAACCTCCTTTACATTACATAAATGAGCAATTCTTGGATGATACAAATGAAAATACCTCCTTTCTATATATAGGAGTCTAAGGGGTCATAACATAATCAGAGCCGACATAACAATAATAATGTAAGGGCACAATAATGACAATAGTGGGCTTCTATGGGGCACAATAGTAACAATATGGGCACTACATGGGTACATCAATATAATAAGTGGGTTGTACTAATAAAAATAAGGGGTTACACTAGTAGTATAGGGGCCTAACAGAGAGAGAGGAGGTAACTAGGAAAGAGATGTTTCCAACAACACTCAGTACCATATGGTAGCATGGGTAGCACAATAGAGATTTGTACAGTCATACATACAATATTGTTTAGATCCATACAATTATATAAATAGTCCATACATGTGTCCATACAGTTTGTATGGGCAGGCCAAAAATTTATATAGAATTCGTTTTTCTTAATCCAATGTGTGTTTGGTATCCATACATGTGTTTGTACAATTCATATGGGAAGGACATATTCGGTCAAAGTTTGATCAAATTTGTAACTTAATATGATCTAAGGAACTAGTGACAACCAACAGTTGTAGCCAAACAAAAGATAGGAGGACACAAGAAAAGCCCCTTTAAAATGAAATGAACAATGAGTACAAGAGAAACATGAAATGAGATAAACATAGATGTACAAGAGTGTTTTCGTGAGAAGGAAAACCCTAGAAAGTGAGGAAGGTGCAGTAAAAGAAGTGTTTCATGAGCTAAGGTTCTACTACCACTAGAGGAGGTATACAATACTTCTCATCATCCAACTTAATGGTATGGACATCAACACCATGTGTTTGCCGAATAATTTCGTCTAGAATGATGCATGTACAAATAGGGTTGTGGTGAGCAATCTTGGCTAACATCAAACTTCTCTTGAGTATTGGTTGAAGTGGAGGAAGAAGAAGAAGTAGAACCACTTCTCACATATAGGGTTGAATAACTCCTACAAGTGGGAAGAAATTGGTAATGCTTCTCTGATTAGCCATTCTGCAATGATGATGGTTCTAAGCAGCTTTGCTTCTCACAGGTAACCTAAACGTGGCACAGTCTGGAGTCTTGGTGGTGTGGGCCAAGGAGGAATTTTGGATGGTTATTGCATTTTCCAACCAAGTGTCATGAAGAATTTTAATCCCCCATTGTCCTAGATTTGATGAAAAGAGGAGGCGTTGTGTGTATTTTCTCTAGAATTGCTCTAAAATAAGCACAATCTAAGAGAAAATGTATCTCTAATTTGCAAGGAAAGGAATTGTTGATTGAATTGTTTGAAGAATGTTGATAAATTTATGCCCTGGTCCCTGTAGATGCAATAAAACATGCCTCTTATCTCATTTAGACATGAGATTTAAAAATAAAGTGCTCCTTAGTTTCTACCTCAAGAAAAGAGAAAAGTTTGCAAATCATTTCTACCAGGGGAAGATGGTGATTTGTCTCAACCCTCAATTGATGTGATCACATGTGAAGCTATTGAGAGGAAAGGGAAGCCCAACAAATGGAACTGGAGATAGTATCGCCAAACAATGGAGAGAATTGTGCCTTTTATTGTTCAGTTCTTGTCCCATATTTCTGACAAATACGTGATTAAAGATGTATAAAGGAGATAACTACACCTTTTTATATTCACTTCTTGTTCCATATTCCAAACTCATTCCTGTTCAATCAAGACATTTATTCCATCTCATGATTACCTTGATAATCATTACTAGGATACTGCATTAGTGTCACCATACCCAAGCCTTCTTGTTGACGTTTGTTATAAGTTATGATATGGTTTTAGTTGATGGGGCTCCCATCTCATGGGTTATTGAAACTGAATTTTCATTCATTGTCCAGTCCTTTTCGATAAGATCCATTATAATTGATAGGCTATCCACTTTTTCCTCCATGCCAACTTTACCTCTATTTCCCACATATCCCATTGGGGATAAATGCCCAAGCTAGTACATGGTATTTTCCAACCAATGTTTGGATATGAATTTTCATGAAATACTCATGACCAATCCATGTTGGGGGTAGCCTGCATCTAGGTACATGCAACTAGATCAGTAGTCACTTAGAAATTCTAGTTTAAAGTTTAAAAACTACGATTCATAACTTGGAATGTAAACACATTGTCTCATCTATATAAAACTGCAAACAATATAGCTATTCTTTGTGTTTACATGGACTTTGTTATTTTCTTCCAATGAACTCTAGGATCCCCTGGTATTTTCCTTCTGCATGGATAGAAGAATATAGATTTGCACAGTCATACAAACAATATTATTCAGATCCATACAATTATATAGACAGTCCATACATGTGTCCATACAGTTTGTATGGGCAAGTGAAACATCTATATAGTAGTCCTTTTCTCAGCCCAATGTGTGTTTGGTATCCATACATGTGTTTGTACAGTTCATATGGGCAGGAAAAATTTGGTCAAAGTTTGATCAAATTTGTAACTTAATATGACCTAAGGAACTAGTGACAACCAACAATTGTAGTCAAACAAAAGATAGAAGGGAAAAATAAAAGCCCCTTTAAAATGAAATGAACAATGAGTACAAGAGAATCATGAAATGAGATAAACGTAGATGTGCAAGAGTGTTGTCCTGAGACGGAAAACACTAGAAAGTGAAGAAGGGGCAGTAAAAGAAGCATTGCCTGAACTAAGGTGTCACTACCACTAGAGGAGTTAGATTGTCCTTCTCATCATCCAACTTAATGGTATGGACATCAACACCACATTTCTATCGAATAATTTCCTTTGGAAAGATGCTTGGACCAATAACGTCGTGGTGAGTAATCCTGGCTAACATCAAAATTCTCTTGATTACTGATTGGAGTGGAGGAAGAAGAAGAAGTAGAACCACTCCTCACATACAGGGTTGAAGAAATCCTAAAATATGGGGAGAAACTGGTAATGTTTCTCTGAGTAGGTGTTCTAGAGTGGTGATGCTTCTGAGCAGCTTTGTTTCTCATAGGTTCCCTCAACGTGGCATAGTTAGGAGCCTTGGTGGTGCGGGCCAGGGAGAAATGCTAAATGGTTCTTGCATTGTCTAACCAAGTGTCATGAATAATTTCAATCCCCCATTGTCCTAGATCTGATGAAAAGAGGAGGCATTGTGGGTAGCTGCTCTAGAATTGCTCTGAAATAGGCACAATTTGAGAGAAAATGTATCTCTAATTTGAAAGGCAAGGCATTTCTAATTAAATTGTTTGAATAATTTTGATAAAATTCTTTGCAAGTCCCTATATATCCAATAAAACCTCCCTCTTATCTCATTTAGACAGAAGATTTAAACATAAAGTGCTCCTTAGTCTCTACCTCAAGCAAAGAGAAAACTTTGCAAATCATTTCTTCCATGGGAAGAGGGTGATCTGTCTGAACCCTCAACTGATGTGAGAACATCTGAAGATATCGAGAGGAAAGGGAAGCCCAACAAATGGAACGGGAGATAGTATGGCCAAACAAAGGAGATAAATGTGCCTTATGTTGTTCAATTCTTGTCCCGTATTTCTAATAGATAAGTGATTAAAGATCTATAAAGGAGAGAACTACACCTGCTTGTATTCACTTCTTGTTGCATATTCCCAACTCATTCCTACTCGAGCAAGGAATTTATTCTATCTCGTGACTACACTGATAATCATGACTATGATATTGCACTAGTGCCACCATACCCATGCCTTCTTGTTGCTATCTATTATAAGTTATGATCCGGTTTTAGTTGATGGGGTTCCCATCTCATGGGTTGCTAAAACTAACTTTGCATTCATTGTCTAGTCATTTTCTATAAGATCCATTAGAATTAATAGGCTATCCACTTTTTCCTCCATGCCAACTTTACCTCTACTACGCATATCTCCCATTGGGAATTAATGCCCAAACTAGTAGGTAGCATTTTCCAACTAGTGTCTGGATATGAATTTGCATGATGCCCTTAGGACCAATCCATTTTGAGAGTAGCCTACATCTAGGTACATGCAGCTTGATCAGTAGTCACTTGGAAAGTCCAGTTTAAAGTTTAAACACTGTGATTCATAACTTAGAATGTAAACACATTGTCTCATCTATATCAAGCTGCAATCAAGAAAGATATTCTTTGTGTTTACATGGACTTTGTCATTTGATTCCAATGAACTATAGGATCCCATGATATTTTCCTTCTGCAAGTTTTATACAACATAGTTGTTGGGCACAAAGAAAATGGTATACAATGTGCACAAAACACAAGAATGTAACAAGTGACTAGAATGTACAAGGATAGAATAGGTAATATATCATCTCCGAGCACAAGATCAAAACCAAGCCTTGTCAATCCAATATAATGCACAAGAAGACATAGAACAACAACCCAAACCGTTATAGACAGAGAAGACTAAGGAGAGTAGGAAGTTCAAGCACAAAATTATACTTTCAAGGGAATAATTTATGTGATCCCATTCCCCGGAATATCTTTATAACAACTTTGCATGTTATTATTTATATAGTCTAAATACATGTTATAATAAACATCACAAACAATAAATAGAAAAAAGGAAATGAAAAGAAAAGAAAAATTAGATGTCCTTTAAAACTTCTTACATGTTCATCCTCTTCAGAATCAACAAAAGAAGCTCCCACAGATTCTGACTTGCACTTAGCATGGATGATAGGACCCAACTTAGACCCATATATGCCTTCATTGCTCCCACTAGGAGCCTGCATATACACTACTCCTTTATACATCCATCCATTTGTTTCATTGCTATAGAAATAAGCAATGTTCTCCCCATAGAACACAGAGACTATGTTTTTCATTAGTAGGCACTGCCACTTCCTCACTCTTTTTTATCCAAATTTGTTTCCACGAGGAAAAAAGCAGAAACAACCTTAGATGTCGACACCTCTTTTCCACTAAGCCATTCCTTTGCACTAAAAAATTGTTATACATCAAATTGACCCCCTCATCAGCTCAGAGGGGAAAGACATGATAGCTAAAGCAAAGACCAAGATCACAAGCCTTGTTTCCACACTAACATTGGCTATGCACTAACAACCTGCTTTATAAAGCTTCTCAGCAAGCCTAAGGGAGCATTAGTGACCCTACTAGCTGTAGTTGTTAGTTTGGGAACAACGTTAGTGAATCCTAATGAAGTTCTAAAGGTCAAAGGAGCGAATTGACTAATAAATATCTAGATATTTGCTCCTAAATCTACTCAACAGAAGAAAGGAAACATCTCAAGTTCGACCTGTCTGGGGGATTTCTAATCCTAATGAAGGAGGAAAATGGGAAAGATCTGAAAAGCATGGCAACTTCATTGCTTTTACCCTAAGGAACTCATGGAGGAACTTGGCAACCCTAACTCAATTGGTACATAAGCAAAGCTAGGGTTATCGTGATAGAGGTCAGATCATTTGAAAAGATATCATACTTGATTGTTGAGCATTGTCTCAAATCAGAAGAAGTTGGTAAGAAGGGAGAGAGAAAGAAGCTAGAGGGGTAAGGGAAGGTCAATGCAACAGATGGTTGTAATCACTCTTCCGACATTAATATAGAACTATAGTTGTACTATCTACTCCGTGGTGTTGGTACTATCATTCATTAACTTGTTTGTCTAATACCTTTTAGCATCAATAGCTTAGTTATGTGTAAATAGATTTTCTTTTATGTATTCATGTATTACTTATTGAGGTTGTATGTTGTGATTATGCTTGTCTCTTCTATGTGCAGGACTTGATATGAAGCCAGCTTAGGGGACTTCCACCTAGTTGCATTGTGCTCTCCAGCAAATCTACACGGAGGCTTGAGGTAATCTATTTGTCCTATTTATATAGTTAATTATTGTTTATGAACATGCATGTAACTTTGTGACGGTTACAGATAATCTTACAATTTTCCAAAGGTGTCGGGAAGACCTTTGAGGGTATCTCCATTCTCCATACACCGTGCATTTTATCCTATAGCAGAATTGGTGACTCAGCTGGGGACTATACATCTAGTTCCTGGTTCACCTGGACAGTTCTCAGTTTCCTCCTCCTTATAAGACCTCCCTATACTTCTGCATTCCCTTTCTGACCCACCAAAACCTTGCTGCATTCTGCCTTCACATATTCAGCCTTGAATCTGATCCAAAAGGCCATGTTTTGAGCTATTTTCCCACACTAACGTAGGTTAGCAGACTACACAGTGCTTTATAAAGCTCTATGTCTGCATACACAGAGCGTTAGTGGACCCAGTAACTCTCTGTGGCCACTGCTACAGAGCATTAGTCCCTTAAAATCTTGATATACAACTGTCTACAAACTCAAGGGGATAGGAAGCCTGCTCATGGACTAAAAGAGGGTCTGCAATTGCATTTTTTTAGCAAGATCGATGTCCTAAAATAATTTTTTTTTTAGGAAATAAGTTTTTTTTTTTTTTTTTTTTATTTCTTCAAACATTTTTTATGAAAGAAAGATCCAAATTTTTTGTTCATTCTTCTGTTTAGCTTATTAAAAGCTGCTTTATTTTGGTTTCAAGTAGTTGTTAGGAAAACATTGGAAAGATTTATGTTGGTTATGCATGTGTTATAATGACTAGGATCCATGGAACAAATATGAAATGTGAAAGACTCTCACCTATAGAATATAGCTTGTTTTCATCGAGTTGAATATTTTTTTACAAGAATTGTCTTGTGCATGATTTTGAGTCAGAGTCCCATCACATTTCATACATCAAATCCCCTACCGAAGACACTAAAAAAGTACACATAAAATTCACCTAAAATCAATCAATGACTCTTTATTGAGCAAACAACATTAGTTCAGGCTAGGATCTTGGGATAGGCAGTGTGAGTAAATTGCCTAAGATCAGAAACTCAAACTAGTGTCATTAAAAGAGAGAAAATTCATGCTGCACTCATACTATCAGGACCACTCCAATCAAAGCAGAGCTAAATACGAGACAACATTGGACTGTAAGTGAGGGTAGCCTGCCTTTGCTTGCACCTCCTTTGGGTATTCTGTGTATTGGGGATCCCTTCGGGGATTTTGTAGCTGATTCAGGGACTCAGGTATCCTGCCCACATAGCATACTGTTTGTGACTATGTCCCCCCCGGTAGTGTCTATGATTTGAGGTATCCTTAGTGGCCAAGCTTTTCAGGACTTACACAAGGTGATTGGGGCGGGCTACCCTGGTACCTAACACAGAAGGACCTACTATGTCTTCAATTTTTGGGAGGGTGCTCATCTTCACGACAGTACTTGGCCCCTCAATCTAAAGTTCAGGCGAAGCTCAAGAGTAACCGCAACTATACATTTGGTCAACCCTCTCTATTATTCATTGTGATACTGGGTTTCATCTCCAATGATCAGTGCTTATCAGACAGGGTCATTTCCCTCTGTTTGTTGATTGATCAACTTAGTGTATTTTTTATATTTTTTAGGCACCCGAGTGTTATCATTTGATACTTTAACAAATATCATGATAAAATTTATTGATAAAAATTAATGGTCACTGTGGCTACATCTGGCCCTCGTCGTCAATCCAGATGATTGTTAGGACTCCCTCCACTCATTGTGGAAGATATACTGAGCTCCAGTGAACCAGATTCCCTATCTTCGGGGAATCAATCTCCTAGATCTCACACGGAATCTGTTTGGACAACCGACGATTCAAGTTTGCTAGAGGATTTATTTACCGAAGGATTTCTTCCTCCCTTTAACCCTCCGCTTACGAATCTGTTGGACCCACTCTTGGTTCCTATGGCACCTGTACTCCCTGTTTCTTTAGGTGGAACATTTCCATCCATCCTGTTGACGACAAATGGGTCGTGGAACTTTCTGGAAACTTTTGGTCCTCCACCACATCCCCAGTCGACAGTCACCACCACACCGTTGATGGTGAACCCCGCTATCCCATTTGTCCCAGGTACAACCACTCACATGACACCCTCCACGAGTGGAACCCAGCCGATGCCAGGTTCCACCCCTTTAGTGTCAAACTGTATACCTTTGACAAGTGCTACATACAATGCTCCTTATAATGCTCAATATAGCACTATTAGCATGGTTCCCATCCACCAACAATATGGTTGGCAGCCATTGTACAGTTCAAACCCCCAGATTCAAGTATCTGGGGGCATTCCCAATATGCACATATCGGTCGGGAATGTAACAGTGCCCCCTCCATTCTCAGTCATGCATGGTTAGTCATTGATTAACATGAGCATTCTTTATGGCAATCAAGGACATATGGTTAGTTCTATGGTGGGCAGGAATCCTCAAGGAGGTCCCAACCAATCCATGGGGGCACCCTACTCACAAATTCAAATGAGTCAAGGGGGCACTGCTTATCCTGGGGGCAATTCTATACCCCAACATCAAATTCCCCATGGAAATCCACACTACAACACCATACCCCAAGGAAACTACTATACCACGTAGCCTATGTATAATACTGGGACTCAAATGATGGGAGGACCGCAAGGTTCCTCAAGTCATATGTCATTGCCTTGGTCCGAGTTGGGGGCACCACACACTTTGCCTTTCTTGGCAACGTTGGATATCCCCAACTTGTACAAACTTACAAATGACCCCATCTACCATAACTTACTTTGGTCACCGATCCCACATAAAATACCAATAGACATCCCCAATTTCAAAGGGAAACAAGGGGAGGATCCGAGCACCCATATCACCACCTATCATCCTTGGTGCATTTCCAATTCCATGGTGGACGATAGTGTCCAGTTACGTCTTGTTCCCCGCACCCTCACTGGCAATGCAGCTAAGTGGTACATTGAGTTACCACACGCATCATTAAATACCTTCAATGCTCTAGCGATGGAATTCCTAAAGCACTTCCAGCTACCCATCCACTATGAGACTGGGACAGAGCTCCTCACTTCACTACGTCAGGATACCGCCACCCACATCTCTGATCATATACATGAATGGAGACATAGGCGGAGGTTAGTTAAAGCTCCCCTCCCAGACTATCTCTTAGCGGATTGGTTCTGCAAGTCCCTACTCCCACAAATCGCTAAAGATGTCACTTTAGGTGGTGCGATCATAGAAGACCAATCCATATGTCGTTCCTAGCACTTAGATCTAATATATTCATAGTCTGGTACTCTTTACGATGTAATCCCTAATGCCCCTCATAACTCCAATGTTTCCACTACTTAGCACCCTCGAGTGCACACCGATGGGATTATCAGCATAACCTCTAGGGCTGTTGTAAAACAACTCAGCGGTCACATTGCCCAGATGTCAGTGGACCCCTATACCAAATCGACTAGTCTTCCTACCACCGCGATAAACTCTGTGCCGTCTACGCAAAACCCGGTGGTAAGAACAAGAAGAATAAGAAAAATACTACTCCTTCTGAAGAGTAGTCAACAAAGCAACAAAACCCAAAATAGAAGGCCACTATGCCTCCTGACGGTGGAAAGGATAAACCCACCAAATTCCCTTGCAAAATCTGTGCTGAATACCACATGACCTATCGCTGCCCATGTCTTCAGGAATGCACAGAATACATTTCTAAAAAGGATACTAGTAGGACCCCGTTGCCCTTAATAATCCTTTTCCCGCTTAGCAACAGCAAAACATTATCGCAAATCAACCCCAACCCCCACAAGGGGGCATTGGTGGTTTGCAACATCCTTCAGCTAGTGAAGGATCTCCTACCATTTACACGTCTGAAATGGTAGATCTACAAACAAGAGCCAAATCCTATGGAGCTCCTGTCGCTCAGGCAGAGGAACTGTCCTCGAGTCAAAACCCACCTCCACCCAACGATTTGCATATCGAACGGCCAGTTGCTGACCTTGTAATTCGCCCCCCCAAAGGGGCACTTCAACCCACAACGCATAATACATCTACACGTGCTACCCAAAACTACAACATTGTAGAAGACTTGGCGTAAGCGCCATTGGCTATGTCAGCGCTCGAAGTATTACAAACATGCCTAACACAAAGGAAAGCTCTGCTTTTGGCTATTGGTGGTATCGACCCACAGGATTCCATGCTTGCAATTTTCGACATGGAAAAGTCTAAACATCCCCTTTCCCACCAACTTGCATTTCAAGTGCAAATTTTTTGGAAAGGTAAAGGTATACACAGAACTGTCATCGACGAAGGTGCTTCTACCTGTATCATGTCAGCGTCATGTTGGATTGCTTTGGGTTCTCCAACCCTATCTCTGCCATCGAATTCCCTTAAAGCTTTCGACGACCACACTTTCATCCCAAAAGATTACCTAGCTAGCTACCCCATCACATTGTATGGGAAAACAGTAACGGTGGACATAGAAGTCATAGATAAAAAAACTAAACTATAATCTCTTGTTGGGTCACAGTTGGACATATGCCATGACAGCCATCATATCTACTGTCTTTCGCATCATCCTATTTCCATTGGATGGAAAGGTAGTTACAGTAGACCAGTTGTCTTTCTGCACCCCCGATTATTCCCCATTACCAAGCGGTTATGTAACCCTAGCAGGTGGTGTACCTGACTCTTACATCAGTATCGGTACCAGTTTACTGAAGGCTTATTCCCTCATGGGTTGTTTCGCTCTTCAGCTACCCAAGGTTTCACAGAACATCAATATGCTTTCATCTATTCCTCATGAACAAACCAATCCATGGATCCCACCAACTCCTTCAGACATTGACACATACGGAGAACAAATGCTGCTATCACCAGCTGAATTGGCCTACCAAGCCATTCAATTTGCATCCGCATCTCCGGTCACTTTGGTTATGGCCAACAGTACCACTGCCCCTCCCATAAACACTCCTTCTTTTGATCCACTCAATCAAGTCCTACCTATGGATGAATCTATTCGAGAAATCATGGGTTTAGAAGAGCAACCTTGGGAGGATTCGCACCATCGTGTTTCAATATCTGATTCAGACATGATGCCTCTTCAAATCCTATCCCCTGACATACCAGAAATCATTTCCTCATGCTATACAACGATCCAAAATTTGGAGGCGTAAGGAAACATGGGCAATATTTCAAAGACATTGCTCATCGATATTTCTATTGAGACAAGCATCATGGAAAACATCTAGATTGGAGAAGATTGCAATCCTAAGGAAATTTCAAGCTTCACCTACCTTTTTAAGGAATTTCGTGATGTATTTGCCTAGTCTTATGAGGAAATGCCCGGAATAGATCCGTCTATTTTCAAGCATGAGATCAAGCTTTACGACAATGCTAAACCTGTCTGTCAAAGACATCGACTAGTCCATCCCCACAAAATGGTAGCCATAAAAAATGAAGTAGAAAAATTGTTACACGCTGGTTTCATCTATCCTGTTCCTTTAATGGAATGGGTTTCCAATCTGGTTCCTGTCGATAAAAAACAAGGAACCAACTGCGTATGTGTCGACTATCGAGACTCGAATGCAACATGTCACAAGGATAATTATCCAACACCATTCATCGATCAAATCATCAATAACTGCGCTGGTTGTGAATAATTTTAATTAATGGATGGATTCTCAGGTTACAACCAGATTGCTATAAAACCCAAAGACCAGCGCAAAAATACCTTCATCTGCCCATGGGGCATATTTGCCTATCAAAAACTCCCAATCGGTTTAAAGAATGCTGGAGCAACTTTTCAAAGAGCCATGGACTACGCATTCACAATATCAGGCATATCATTCAAGCTTACTTGGATGACCTTCCAACCCATTCCAAGCAACGAACACAACACCTAAACCATTTAAGAGCAATATTTCTAAGGTGTCAGTTTTACAACATCTACCTGAATCCACATAAATACATTTTCTTTATTGAATCTGGACGCTTACTTGGATTCATTGTCTCCAAGTATGGGATTAGGGTTGATCTCGATAAGGTAAAGGCAATTACTCAATTTTCCTGAACCACAATCCATTCTATGGCTCCAACATTTGCAAGGGAAAGAAAATTTTTTACGACGGTTCATTGTAAATTATGCCGAGTTGACGAAAGGATTTATGCGCCTACTTAAGAAGGGAGTGTCGTATCTGTGGGATGATCAAGCTCAACGATCATTTGATGCCTTGAAAAAGGCGCTTATATCAGTGCCACTCCTTAGCGCTCCCGACTATGGTCGTGACTTTCTTCTCTACCTGGCAGCCTCGCCATCCTCTCTTGGAATGGTCATGGTTCAAACTCATGACAACTGGAGTGAACATGTGATCTTTTATCTGTCCAAAGGCCTGGCTGGGCCCAAAATCAGATATTCACATGTGGAAAAGCTGTCAATGGTAGTCGTCTTCATTGTCAACCGATTCTGACACTACATCCTATTGCTACAGACTACTATCATCACCTTGGAGAATCCCATGAGACATAATTTGTCTCGTTAAGTAATTGGAGGAAAATATTCAAAATGGATCATGATCCTCCAACAATTTGATTTGGTTTTCACAATTGCCAAGGCAAGGAACTCCTTAGTCTTTCCTGAACTTTTGTTGGACCTTCCCATCATTTATCCTAATGAGATAGCCCACGATCCTCTTTCAGATGAAGCTATCTATCTTATCGACACCACTGACCCTTGGTACGGTGACATTCTTGTCTACCTCCAAGCACAATGGTTCCACCTCGAACTCTCGACAGGTGACCGTTGTCACATCTACCACCAAGCGTGACACTATCTATTGATTAACGATATGTTATATCAGCACGATGTGGATACAATTCTTCGACGTTTCCTCACTCATGAAGAGGCGAAACATGTTTTAAATGATTGCCATGCTGGGGCATGTGGCGATCATCTTTTTGGCATATCTATTGCACAAAAAGTCTTGCGTGCAGGCTATTACTAGCCAACCATGTTTAAATATTGTGTCAAGGCCATCCGACAATGCCATCCTTGTCAAGTGTTCACAAAGAAAATGCGTGCTCCTCTGGCCCTACTGCACCCGGTGATCTCCATTGGCCCCTTTACCAAATGGGGGATAGACTTCATAACTTGCAATCCTATTTCCTCTGCTGGACACAACTATATTATAGTAGCTGTGGACTATTTCATGAAATGGGCCAAAGCCCTTCCCACCTACAGAGCCGATGGAGAAACCGCAACACTATTCTTATTCAATCAGGTTATCTGTTGTTTTAGTGTACCCCGCACGATCATTACATACCATGGATCTCATTTCCAGAATCATATGATGTATGATTTAACGTCGTTGCTTGGTTTTTGTTAGGATCAATCATCCTCCTACTACCCCCAAGCTAATGGTCAAGTAGAAGACGTCAATGGCGTCTTAAAAACCATGATCCATAGGTTGGTAGGAAACCATAAAACCAATTGGCACCGAATGTTATATTCAGCGCTATGGGCATACCGAACTTCAGTAAAAACTGCTACGGGCTTTAAACCTTTTTAACTCACTTATGGCATAGAAGCAGTTTTACCCATCGAGTGTCAGATCCCTTCCCTGCAAATAGCCATTGAACTCCTGCCCGACACTACTGTCGAAGAAGAACGCTTACTATACCTTAATCAACTAGACGAAACCCGTCTAGATGTCGAATTGGCACTCGAGGCTCACAAGCACCGAGTAAAAACCCAATATGACAAAAAGGTCAAACCTCGTTCTTACCAAGAGGGAGATCTTGTTTTGCTCTATGATAAAAAAACATGACCTCTTAGGGGCAGGAACACTTCAACCCTTATGGCTAGGTCCCTATGTCGTCAAGAAAGTCCTCTCAAAAGGGGCATATGAACTACAGGACTAGGAAGGAGTTCCGCTCACGAATCTCAGAAATGGGCTCTATCTGAAAAAGTGTTATTCCTAGTATTGCACTAGGCATGTGCTTTGTAATTTTATGTATTCATAAGTTTTGCTTCCCTTTTTGGTGTGATTGGATTGGTTTGATATTTATTGGAGTAATTGTCTCATACATTCTTCTCGCAATGCAGATTTCTTCATTACTTTTAGCATACATAGGATATGTAGATGGTGCTAGTTGTCACACACGGCACATTGCATTAGCTGCTTGGGTCATCTACACACCTGAGTTGGAACTATTTTGTTCTGGTGGAGTCTTTCTTGGTACCACCACCAACAATATTTCCGAGTACATGTCTTCATTTCACTTCTCACAGAAGTGTCATCAAGGGACATCTCCAATCTGGTGGTGAGGTTAGACTCCTAGCTTGTTGTTATGTAATTGACAAGTCATTATCACATTCGTAATCCAACATTGTTACATCATTATTTAAGGGTATGACTCCTGGAACGTCAATTTGAAATAATCACATATTAACACATTCTTAGAGAATTTAATGCGGTTTCTGATTCATTAGCTAAGTATGTATTAGATTGGCAGCTATCTCATTCACTATAGAAGCATGCATGAAAAGTAAAAATTTACTGAGTTAAAAATATTACAAAAACATTTACACCATCAAAATACCAAAATGTCTGTGTATATATATATATATATATATATATATATATATATATATATATATATATATATATATATATATATATATATATATATATATATCAAAATCCAATCTTTTACATTGAAATATTCCAAAACTTGGATGTTTTAAGTACAAAATGGCTACTAAAGCCCAGCTACAAACACCCATTGGCTACACCAAAAACACCTGCTAAAAAGAGCCTATTACTCCTAAAATGATAAAACCGCTCTAGGTACACCGACTGTGTGCCACTGCATATGAGTAGGAATCTCCCTCATAGGAAGGGGGGACACCCATGCTCAAGCCCTCCAGGTTCCTTAGAACCTCGCGAAGACTATCGGCATCACCCCCCCAAGTAGGTAGTTGGCCTCCTTGTCGCATATGGTGAGGTTCGCCTGCAGGTCGTAATGGCGCCACATTTTTTTTAAGCATAAAGCTTCACGTCAGTACTTATTTTGCCTATAAAAACATTACATAAACATTCAAAAGCTAAAAAATACTTGAAGTACTTTCAAAAAGAATTCTCACCTTGAGGACCCCAGTTGGTCCCACGCGATAGCATCAGGTTAGGGTCACCGATAAAGTCCATGCCCTCATAAGCATAGTCATCAATCATCACAATTTGGCCACGAAGCCACTAGAAGAAATCTTCCTCGAAGAAATTCCAGATCGGTCCTCCTATGCGAGGATCACATGATGACCATCGCCCCTGCCTCCGCTCCCTCGGATCAAAGGGACCTAAGCTCATCCTTGGGTGCATAACAGGTACCCTCTCAAGAATGAATGAAACTATGAGAGTACCATACCCAAAACTATGTTGGGTAGTCTTGCATGCCATTAACTCTGCCTTCAACTGGTGTTGGCTATATGGGCCTGACCCAGGTTGGGAAGAATTGTTTAGCGAAGCAAATCTCATAGCTACCGGCCCTTTCGACAACAGCCCGCGGAGCGCAGACTGAGGTCTCACCCGAGGTAGCAGGGGAGGGTGATGGAACTAGGTTTCTGCACCCTTGGGATGTCCATATGTGGTTTAGGAGATTCACACTCCTTTTTGTAGCTTCACGCCACTCAGGATTCGCGTAGATCCTGACCTAGAATACCCTCTACTTTATATTATCACGTTGTTTGTAGATCTAATCTATTTGATAAAGTATTGTAAATCAGATCTACTTAGCAGGGTCTTTAAGCAAACATTTAACCAAGTTAACCATTTCGCGCACTTAGAATAAACTCAGATTCGCATCCATATATATAACATAAGCATATATGCATAGGTCAAACAGTTATATTAACCATACACAAAGTCAGATCCGCAATAACTCAGATTGTAACACAAAATTTACAGAATAAACTTATCTTTATTTCCACTTTATCACTAATACATCTAGCTCCACCCTGCGCACTCAGTGACAGGGGTCCGCGCACATAGCTGTGGACTCTTTTAGGCCTCTGTGCACACAGCTGCAGAGCCTCTATCCACTACCCAAACACCTGACTCGGACTTACAGATGCTTTCAGACTCCTCTTCTCAAGAACCCATTACAATTCAGATCCAAGATCATACCCAAAAAGAACTACCTTTCCCTCATAGAGTCGTGCTCTATTTATACCTTCCTATGGTCTGCAGACCAACTTACTTCCTATTATTTTATTTTATTTTTCAGGCAGACAACCCTTTGACTCGATCTTTTACATTTCACGCTCTACGTATTTCAGAGGTTTACAATATTTTTATCCTAATTTCTAGGCTATCAGACCCAAACTGTTACGCCAGACCTCCACTACCCAATAGTCCCCCAACACAATCATCGTGACTCGTCTTGAGTCACTCATTGGTGTGGTGAAATGCGCTGCCATGGCATCATGGTTCACCTCCCTCTGAGTGACGCTCGTCGTCCTACTGCTTCTTCATTGTCTCCTACAACGCTTCGTCTAGCTCCTGCTTCATTGTTTCTACCACTTCTTGTGACCAATAATGCTCATTCTACTCTGCTCGGTTAACACAGAACACCCCCTCACAGGATTTTAGCTCGAGCAGGGGAGCCGCATATGGGACCACCTTGTACCAATGCAGCCACTTCCAACCTTCGTATCTACTCTTTACACTGTCTGCTGCAGCTTGTGTTGAGATTTTGTAAGACCTTTGTTGTTGTCCATGAGATCCCAAATCTTAAGGTCCTTCATAGACGACTTAGTAACTTTGTTCCTATGTGTGGGCTCCATCTTTCCATCCTTTCTCTGCATTGTTGTATTTCGCCAGCCTATCCCCAGGCAGGGCAACGACATCCGGACCAATTCTGCTTCGTGTCTCCTCTTTTCTGGTACATCCCCTACTGTTGATGTTTTAGTCTGCGGGATGCCTCCAGCTATCAACACCATTCTCGTTAGAGAGTTCTGCTGCTCCAATGGCCATATCACCACCCTCGAGCTTATTCCTTGTGTAGAGATAATGAATAGCTCCATATCGATACTCAGCATATGTTTTCCAGAAGTGTAGGTCACCCGGTGGATGCCCCTCAGTGATTTATAAGCGATTCAAATTTCAATTTCACTGATTCCCGCCTATTCTAGTGTCCCCGTGTAAAATCTATGGCAGCTCGTTCCATATCTGGCTCGTACTCCTTCTCTTAATTGCCCGCCACCTGCTCCCTTTCGCCATAATGTAGACATCTTGTCATGAATAGTGACATGAATAGTCACCTTTGCTCGTAGCAACGCAGCAGCGTACTTCAGACCACACGACCGTGATCTTGGTGATGGGCCAGATCGATGCGTATCTTGGCACTCACGCCTCTTTCCCCCAGACTGCTTTACCATCCCGTGCTCTCTTTCAATTGGCTGGAGCAGTGAGACTATCCTACGAACGGTTAGTCAGGTTGCCAGCTCGCCCATATAGAGCTTCAAGCGACTGCCATTCACTCGACCGGGAAGGGGTCTCCATTGAAGTTTTGCAAGCTGAACCGCACCCCCATCGTTAACTTCTTTGATGACATAGGGTCCCAACCAATGCATTCAGAGTCTGCCAGGAAATTTCTCAAACTTACTATTGTATATCAATACTAGATCATCCTCCTTGAAGGTGCGCACCTTGATATGGTGATCATGCCACGCTTTCTGGCGCTCTTTCTGTACTTTCTGAAGGAATCTGGCTAAAAAACATTCCTCCTCTAGTTCCTTGAGCTGCACGAGCCTTTCCTCCAAAGCCCCACGGTCTGCCATACGTGTGATTTCCACGATCCGCAGACTAGGCACAATATACTCCATAGGCATAATGCCCTCCTTGCCATAGACTAACCAAAAAGGGGTCTCTCCCATTAGCTTCTTGCACATGATTCGGTATGCCCATAGCACAGCATGGATGCACAAGTCCCAGTCATTTCATCGTGCATTACAAACCTTGGTCAACATTGTCTCCAAGATTTGTTGAATGCCTCAACGGTCCCATTTACTTGTGGGTGGTATGGTGTACTCTGTTGGTGATATATTTGGAATTCCTTAGTGAGTGCGTTGATTGTTTCATTCAGGAAATGCATTCCCTGGTCGCTCATGAGAATTTTAGGATAGCCAAACCTTGTCAGTACGTTCTCAAACAAAAACTTCATAGTTGTTGTAGCTATGCAATCCTTAACTGGCAGTGCCTCTAACCATCGAGTCAAATAATCTGTCGCAATGATGATATAGTGCGCACCCATCTTCCCTCGTGGCTCGATAGGTCCTACGAAATCGATTGCCCACTTCTCGAATGGTTGTAGCGTCCTCTGTGGTTAGAGCAACATTTCATCTCTCCGCGATGGTTTCCGCATCTGTTGACATGCATTGCAGGCTCGGCAGTATGCTTTCAAATCCTGATGCAAAGTGGGCCACCATAATCCTGTGCGAAGAATATTTTGGGCTGTGGCGCGACCCGCATAATGTCTGCCAACAAACCCCCATGTGCTTCGGCCAAGATATATCCTCGCTCGAACTTCAGGACATATCTACACAATATTTCGTTGTTGCCCATTTTGTAGAGGTGTCTTGCAATCACGATGAAGTATGCTACATGTATCACCAATTCCTTCTTCTACTGAACAGAATATCCCTGCGACATGGTTCCTGTAGTTAAGAAATGGATTATATCCTCAAAGTGAGCATCCGCTACGCACAATGCATATAGTTGTGCATCCAAGAGTCCATCCTCTAGATTTGTGGGTTCTTTGTTGGTCTCAATTTGGGACAGGTGATCGGGGCCTGTGTTTAGACATCCCTGATTTACGACGACCTCAAAGTCATACTCCTGGAATAACAGCAACCATCTACAAATACGCCCCCCCAACATAGGCTTGTTCACTAGGTATTTTAATGCTGAGTGATCAGTATACATCTTAAAGTGGCCCCCAAGCAAATAGTGGTAGAATTTTTGAAGGGCGTATACCATCGCTAATCCCTCACGCTTAGTAGTGGAGTAATTCTTCTCAACTTTTGATAATCGGCGACTTGCAAACGCAATCAGGTGGCCAATTCCCTCTACTCTTGGTTGAGTAAATACCGCCCCCAATGCGATACATGACACATCGACATGCACATGAAATTTGACGTCCCATTTCAGAAAGACCAAGATAGGGGCTGATGCCATCTTTTCCTTAAGCGTCTCCAGACTTTTGTTGCATTCCTCATTCCAGCAATAAGTAGCATCCTTCTTCAGCAATTGTTCCATCAGAGCCATGATCTGAGCATAGCTTTTGATGAACTTCCGATAGTAGCCCGTGTGTCCTAGTGTGGCGCGTAATTGTTTGACACTTCGCGGCGCTTGCAGATTGAGTATGACGACGATCTTTGCTGGATCCACCATCAGGCCTTGCTTACAGACCACATGGCCCAGCAGGTTCCCGAATGGGACAAGGAAAGTACACTTCTTTAATTTTAGCGCAATTTGGTGTCGGTGACAAGTATCTAGCATCAACCGTAAGCTCGCTACGTGCTTCCTAACTAGTCCAAACAAAGTCTAGTCATCAAGATAGACCTCTAAGAACTTGTGGATAAATTCTTTGAATGCCGCTACTACTATTCATGAAGAGATCGCCAATGCATTCTTCAGTCCAAAGGGCATCATCGTGTACTGAAAGCAACCCCATTCAGTTGCGAACGTTGTTTTACTCTTGTCCTCTGGTGCAATCTTGATGTAGTGGTATCCTGAGAACCCATCCATGAAGGAGTAGGCTTCCTGCCCCCCCACATTTTCCAGTACCTCATTTGTAAACGGTGTTGGAAATGGATCATTAACGCAGGCATCATTGAGCTTCCTGAGATCCATGTAGATGTGAATCTCACCCTTCTATTTCTTCTCCTGCACAACCATCGGACTTACCCAGTCAAACTCCTCGACTGGTTCAATGATTCCTACTGCCAGCATCTTATCCAATTCTTTGCGGACCTTTGCTTTATATTTTGGATTCAATCGGTAGGGTCGCTGCTTCACCGGTTTCGCGTCTGGCTTCAACATTATCTTCATCATTCCTAAGTCTCCTAGGATCCCTTTTAGCTCCATGATCTTTGTTGGGAACAAATCTTGATATTCTTGAAGCAATTCAATGACCTTCTCCACTGTGGCGTCGTCCCAATAATCCCCCAACGTTGCATACTTCGGCTCTTCTTCGGTTCCGATATTGACTTGTTTCATTTTCAATGGTGCCGTGATATCTGGATCTTCGATTTCAGGTTCACGCACCTCACGGCTCCCCTCAAATTCTAGAATATTGACGTTTCGCGGATCATCCTCATCATCTTCTACCTGGACATATAACATTCGAGGGCCTGGCTTAGCTATCACAACCAGTCGGGTTGTACAATTTCCTTTGGTTCTAGTGGTGCCTTGAAAATGATGGCCTTTACTAGTTGTAATGCTTCATCCATGGGATCCATCCATTGATCTTCAAAGAGGAATGTCGACAAAAACCCTGTGCGTAAGATATCCCACTCGCCTGTGTTGTGCCGGAGCTCCACTTCAGTATACCTATTTCTAGGAATGACGTCCAGGGTGTGATAAAATAAGTGCACCCATTCTGGCTAAGGTTCCTCTCCATAGGCTTTGATCCATCTGGTAAGGTGCAAGTGCAGGTCATCATGTCCATCATATTTCTTTGTTATGAGTAGTTTCGGTTTCCCAAATCTGATCTTCATCATGCACCTGCAGGCGCGCCAATCTTTGAACGTCCCTTCATGTGTGCCCCACCATCACGTAGGCGTCACACATAGTGCCCACCTCATTGCATCAAAAAATTGGTGCTCTGGTACTGCGATTTCAAATTTGGTAAGGAATTCATCTATTATTGTCAACACATCATACTTCGGCAATTCGCGATCCTAGGCCCTTATGCAGTACAAAGATTTAGTCACCATGTTGCAGTGTGTGGTTACTCCATTCAACCTGTTGCGCCACCGCTCGTCTTCCTCATCTGAATCAGAAGTGTAGGATTCTCCATCACCCCATGATATTCTTCTATCCTCCGTTGTCTTGACCCATCCTCGCCTTTGGGTAGACATTCTGTAGCTACAATCTACATCGTCGTCATGTTCTCTGTCATGCACAGGTTCAATGTAGTGTGGTCCTTCAGTCGGATCTAACGGAATGACTATGCAAAGCAACTTTGTTTCAAATATCATTGTCCGCTTCTTTAAATTAATAACCCCGTTCATGTTGGTGGCCCAATCTATTTCTAATAATGCAGGATAGGGCGTACTTTCATCCATGACCTCAATAACTTCAAATTTCATTCGGGTACTTGTGCCATCAAGGTCTATTGTAACTCCTTGCAGCCTTCCCATGGGCAAAACCTTCTATTAGTTTGCCATCCACAATTGGATAGGGGACCATTATAGTGTAGGCTTACCCATGTGCTCCCAAGTCTGTTTCAGCAGTACGTTGGCATCTGAGCCCAGATCCAGAATGACCTGATCCATCTCACAGTCACGATATGTGTTGTTAACCACATTTCCCTCCTAGTCCGTGATGCATGTATTCCCAACTTTTGAACAACGCGAGGTTCACTCCATCTTGTGCATCTATTTAACAACTCCTATAAGCCTTTAACTTCCCTGTTGTCACAAAGCAATTTTATACATGTCTCTAAAAAGGTTGTTATCATCAAAGGATCCTTGTCTGAATCTAGCTGATCCCTACTACCTACGGTAGAGACCTCCACGAAGCTCCCCAAGCTTCCAAATATGTCTCCTTACTAGTCCCTAAGATCCTTCCATCCGCTCCTGTGGCCATGCCACTTCTCAATACCATGTTGACTTTGGGATCTTCCTCGTAGGTATCAGACCTCATCATCTGCACATTTTGGGTCATTATTGGTTGCACTACCTTTTTTTCACGAATCTGTGCTATCAGCGTAGGATAATCTATCAGCTCATGATCGAATTGCTCATAATAACTACAAGAAATTCTAGTTGGGTTGGTACAATCTCACACATAATGTCCTGGTCCCCTGCAGTTGTAGCAGGTTAGCTACTCACGACCCCTTCCGGGCCCCATTCCGCCCTGTCCTTGTCCTCAGCCCTGGAACCCACCGCGCATGATCGCCACAGTTGGATCCTGACCTTGCGCCTCAGTCTGCATTCTGTAAGCAGGTGACTGGTCCATTAACAATTGGTAACTACGACAGTCTCTTTCCTCGTGGCCCACCGACCTGCAAAAGTTGCAAAATAGCTGTTGGGGGGTCTGGTTGTATTTTGGTAATAGATGACAGTTATCAGTGTTGTGCTTTCCTCCCACCTGACAGATTGTGCACCAGAGCAGGGCTATGGTGCTCGGTCCTGCCTGTGCCTCTGGTCGCAATAGTGTTGGTCCCCCCATTGCCACAAAATTCACTGAGACTGGGCAGTGATCTTTATCGTGTCCCTGGCTTCTACACTTTATACACCATACTTCCTCCCGAACTTCCAGTCGCGGTACCTATTCTTGTTTTAACTTCTTCATTTCCAAACACAAATTTTGGATCTGTGCTTGGATTTGATAAACTCCCAACCCCGAGTCTTGTAACAGAGTTTTGTGTAACCTCATCACTATCTCTAGCACTTTGGCCTGGGTTGAGATCTTCTGTTGTGATAAAGTTGTCCTCAGATGTGGTGTTAAGGATGCCATAAACCAAGCGCAATGGTGCGCATCCGTCAATGTCATGTTAGCCTTGTGAATAGTACTTTTCAATCTTTGGTCTAAATCCCACGAGGTTTCACCAGGTATCATCGCGATCTCTTTGTACCCTATAATCGATTGTGTTTCTAACTTTGGCCGGCTAAACTCCTTCTTCAATTTGGTCTGGATTTCTGCTGTCCCTGCCATTGGGTGATTGCTTGAGTACTTTATGCACCATTTCAGTGCTTGGTCCTGTAGCCCGCTGACTAAGGTAGCCTTTTTGATATTATCATCTGAAATTCATTACACTTTCCATACTGATGTTAACATGAACCATAATTGTTATGGGTCTTCGCCTCCTGCTCCTTTGAATACCAGTAACTAGATCACACTCGTCATTGTTACCCTTGAACTACTACTGTTCTTGGTCCCTTCGATCCTTCAATTTTCTTCTCTATAGAGTCCCCGCGTTTCACATCAGACACCCCTTAGGCCGATCTCGATCCCAGAAACGGAACCATTTGTTTGCTTATATGGGCTTGACCCAAATTCGGAAGAATTGTTTAGCGAATCAAATCCCGTAGCTATCGGCCCTTTCGGCAACAACCCGCAGAGCGCGGGCCGAGGTCTCTCCAGATGTAGTAGGGGAGGGTGCTGGAACTAGGTTTCCACACCCTTGGGATGTCCAGATGTGGTTTAGGGGGTTCGCACTCCTTTCTGTAGCTTCGCACCGCTCAGGATTCGCGCAGATCCCGACCCAAAATACCCTCTACTTTCTATTATCGCATTGTTTATAGATCTAATCTATTTGATAAAGTATTGTAAATCAAATCTACTTAGCAGGGTCTTTAAGCAAACATTTAACCGAGTTAACCATTTCACGCACTTAGAATAAACTCAGATTTGCATACATATATATAACATAAGCATATGCGCATAGATCAAACAGTTATATTAACCATACACAAAGTCAGATCTGTAATAAATCATATTGTAACACAAAATTTACAGAAGAAACTTATTTTTATTTCCACTTTATCACCAATACATCCAGATCCACCCTACGCACTCAGCTGCAGGGGTCCACGCACATAGCTGCGGACTCTTTCAGGCCTCTGCGCACATAGTTGTAGAGCCTCTATCCACTACCTAAACACCCAACTCAGACTTACAGACGCTTTCAGACTCCTCTTCTCAAGAACCCATTACAATTCAGATCCAAGATCATACCCAAAAAGAACTGCCTTTCCCTCATAGAGTGACGCTCTATTTATACCTTCCTATGGTCCGCAGATCGACTTTCTTCCTATTATTTTATATTATTTTTTGGGCAAACAACCCTTTGACTCGATCTTTTACATTTCGCACTCCACCTATTTCGAAGGTTTACAATATTTTTATCCTAATTTCTAGGCTATCAGACCCAAACTATTACGTGGGACCTCCACTACCCAACAACTGGCAAAGCACTGCTTCACACCAATTGAACATTTGTGGCTGGACACAGTCAACTGCAAGCAACAGTTGGGCCTTTGTCGCAACGTGGCGACTCTTTGACCCCACCAACCGCACAATCAACCATAAAATTTCCCGCATAGATCTGGACTTTATCCTCTCTATGGGGACTCTGTTGCTGACTAGTTCGCTCTCAGGGATGCAGTAGGATTGCACCAGCTCTAGGGTAGATCGTGGATCTGGCCTACCCCTGGTGAGGTTTTCCTATGCCCCACGGCACGCCAGCCTAGTTAAAAAGTATATGACATCACGGTCAATAGCCAGCTCCTGATCTGCAATCTTGAACACTTGCTCGTCTTCATCCCAATGGTGGATAATCCATCTCAATAAATCCTCCTGCCCTTTCATCAGCTCCAACTTTGCATACTTCAGTAAACCACAGTGGCGCAATACAAGTATGCATGTTGGATCATTTCACATCAGCAATTTCTAGCTACCATGGGCCCATTCTCTCGATAGACTAGTCATTATGGCCTGAAACCTATGCAAAATAACCCTTAAAATAGTCAAAATGGGGAAAAATAGCTTCAGGAATCCTTGCATGAGGTTTTAAACTGTGCCCTTAAGCTTTCACGCTCCCCCCAGTAGTATGCAGGGAGGATTAACGCCCTCTAGTAGGTCGTACAGGGCATTTAACACACCCTATAGGCCATCTGGAGGGCGTTAGTGTGCAAAAACTGCTTTAGGGTACCTCAAATATGCAAAAATCCACCCTTGAAACTATCAAGAGAGGTTAAGAAACACATATAGAAAGGTTTTAGTCTCTACCTGGGACTAACGGCACGTCAAATGGTCACTCAGATCTCCTGCAATGGTCTGCGGAAAATCTGCTCCTCTTTAGCTCCAAAATGCTCTCACAATTCTCAAATACTGAAAATGGTGAATGTGAAAGCTTAAAACACTTTCTTATATTTATTTTTAGAGACATGATTTTTCAAAATCATTAAAGAGAAAGTAGTCCATTCCCCATGATTTTTTATCATGCATGAACCCATATGTATAGGAATTGCTGCTTTTTATACTTTTTTTGCTTTTGATGAAAGTACCTTTAGGAATGACAATCAGTAAAAGTTGCATGAAATTCTCAAAGATTTCTTTTCTTTTATGGGATATTTTCTCACCCTCAAAAACTGGAAAATCCCTGAGTTTGTCATCGTTGGACTCGTTAAACACATACAACGATGGTCTGAGCAACTCTTTTTCGCTCTTTTTCTAGCTCATTAAACTGAAAAAGACCATTAGAGCATTCTTTTTAGGCACTTTTTTCTCGCTCATAAAACTGAAAAATTCCGTGTTTTTTCTTTAGGCTCATTAAACATTTATAAAGATGACCTGAGCATTCTTTTAGGTACTTTTCTCACTCGTTAAACTGAAGAATCCCAAGTTTTTGTCATCGGGCTCGTTAAAAATCTATGACAGAAACAAGAGCACTTGCTTTTTTGGGACCATTTCTCGATCTTAAATCGAAAAATCCACGAGTTTTCCCCTTCTCCGGGCTCATTAAATCGATGAAGAAGGAATGAGAAGCTCTTTTCCCTCTTTTTCCTTGCTCAATAAACTGAAAAAGACACCTTCAGTTTTCTTCATTTGACTCGTTAAAATTTGATGAAGGTATTGAGTTTGTCGTCGCGTTACTCATTAAAATTCACGACGAAAAACAAGTTTACTCTGTCTCCTCGTACTTGTAACAAAATGAGGTCAACATCTATTGAACATACTTTCTCTTTACCCAGATTCAATAGATTAACTCACGGAAAAGTAACCGATCCGGGTATACTATTAAGCTTTTGTCACACTCGATTAACAACTATGACAAAGGGACCACCATAGAGTCATTCTTTATGATCTTTTCAAACTCTCTAAATATGAAAAGAACACCGAGTTGTCTAGTCTGGACTCATTAAATTACACAGACAAGATATAGAGTCGCTCTTTTTACGATCCTTTTTAGACTCTCAAAACATGAAAAGATCGTCGAGTTTGCCTGTCTGGAGTCATTAAACTAATCAGATAGGGCATAGAGTCGCTCTTTCACGGTCCTTTTCAAACTCTTAAAATATGAAAAGATTGATGAGTTTACCCGTCTGGACTCACTGAACTAATCAGACGAGGAAAGTAGACAATACAACTACATTCAGTATTAGAAAGTGTGGTTTGGCAGCAGTCGTTCCCTTGAGCATGGCATCCCTTGGATAAACCTTCCTTGTGACGACCTCTCAATATGAATCCTACCATCCTATGAGTTTAGCCTAAATACCCCGATGTTCCTGCATCTTTGTATCCTAACACTCTTTGGTGTTCATGAGTCTCCTGCTACATGGTTAAAACTGTTGTCATGCCTTCTATTGTTCAAGGGTTAACCTTTTGTTTCATCGATCAACCCATCAAGAATATCCTTTCATCATGACCTTGTTTAGACCCAATGCTCAAAGATTCCTCAAAAAACAAATCATTCTTGTCCTGTTTCGTGCCGATTGATGTAGGACACATTATTGCCTACCTATCGACAGGTATCTTCCTATCGAGTTCAACACTCTATCTAGGAAGACAACCCAGAAACACATTCAATGCCTTGGTACTTGCAGACATTAGTGGTAGGTGGCCTTATGTTTGATCAGGGGTTCTCATTATTGGCTCCTGGTTAAGCGATTCTATGAGTGTTCAATGACAAAAACATCTTTCACACTCATTAGATTGTACTGTGCATCTTGGAGACCATCACCATTATTGGTGGCCTTCCTCGCATCTGTTAACGGTCTCCATTATTGACTGGTAATTAGATGATTTCGTGCATGTTTGACATCAATGCATATATTCACATGTATCGATCTATGCTATTTGGTGAAGCAGAAATCAAGACCTTGGGTAGAGGCTTGCATCACTCAGCCTTGCTTCCTCTCCCAAGTTGCATATATTGTTTTTTGGAGACAGCTCATCAAAATGATCCTATTATGACACCAGATCTGCATTATGCTTATCGGTGGCCAACATTGTCAAATCTCTTTTATGAGAAAATCACTCTGACATAGCTACTGAGCATGGGAATGCCCGACTTAGGACATGATTTTAGTATTTGTATATATATGTGTTGTATCAAGTTTCCCGTACCACCCGAAGCTCCGATCCTCTCTCTCTTTTTGTCAAAGAAGGAAAATTATAGTTAAGTAAAGTATTTTGGCCATCTTCACAGCCTCTAATCTCACACTTTAGGGGGCATCTATTATACAACAAATTGACCCCCTCATCAACTGAGATGGGAAAGACATGATAGCTAAAGCAAAGAGCAACATCACAAGCCTTATTTCCACACTAACACTGGCTATGCGCTGACAACCTGCTTTATAAATCTTCTCAGCAAGCCTAAGGGAGCATTAGTGACCCTAATAACTCTATTTGTTAGTTCAGGAACAACATTAGTGGATCCTAATGAAGTTCTAGAGGTCAAAGGAGCGAATTTACTCATAAATATCTAGATATTTGCTCCTAAATCTACTCAAGAAAAATAAGGAAACATCTCAAGTTCGACCTATTTGGGGGATTTCTAATCCTAATGACAGAGGAAAATGGGAATGAGCTGAAAAGCATGACAACTTCATTGCTTTTACCATAAGGAACTCATGGAGGAACTTGGCAACCGTAACTCAATTTCTACATAAGAAAAGCTAGGGCTATGGTCATAGAGGTCAGATCATTTGAAAGGATAGCATACTTGATTGTTGAGCATTGTCTCAAATCAGAAGAATTTGGTAAGAAGGGAGAGAGAGGGAGAATATAGAGGGGTAAGGGAAGGTTGATGCAATAGATGGTTGTAATCACTCTTCCGAAATTAATATAGAACTGCAGTTGTATTGTCTACTCCGTGGTGTTGGTACTATAATTCATTAGTTTATTTTTCTAATACCTTTTAGCATGAGTAGCTTAGTTATGTGTAAAAAAAATTTCTTTTATGTATTCATGTATTAGTTATCGAGGTTGTATGCTCTGATTATGCTTGTCTCTTCTATGTGTAGGACTTGATCTAGAGTCGGCTCATGGGATTTCCACCTAGCTGCATTGTTCTCTCCAGCAAATCTACATGGAGGCTTGAGGTAATCTATTTGTCCTACTTTGATAGTTATTGTTTATGAACATGCATGTAACTTTGTGACGGTTGCAAATAATCTTACAGTCTGCCAAAGGTCCCGGGAAGACCTTTGAGGGTATCTCCATTCTCCATACACCGTGCATTTTATCCTATAACACAAACCATTTTCGAGGCACTGATTTTGGTACTTTTACTTATGAATCTTAGATACAATTTGATTTCGAGACACATGCCAATCCATGTGATTGTTATGCTCTTCTTGAAACTTGAAGCACTAACCACATGTTGTGCATTGTCTTGGAAAATCCTCATACAATGCACTAAGAAACAAATTCATGATGAACTTTGAGTATATCTTAATTGAATTGAGTTCCAATGATATCTTGAGAAACAACCATTGCTTTAGCTAGAATTGACTTTGGAGGTGTTGCATTCAAAGATGGGGTTGGAAACAAGGATGTTGTAGTAGAAATGACATGTATAGTTGCATTTTTATCTAAGGATATATTTGGTACTGTAGCTAAAGAAACAAGTATAGATGGATTAGAAGAAGAGGCAGCTTAAGTTTATGTACATATTACACCCTGTGCCATCAGTGACCATAAAAGAGATGACACATTGCCTATCGAATATGGTAATGTGGTGTTTGAAGTTGTCAACTATGATTTTTGTGATGTTGATGCTACCAACAATGAAGTTGGTGGTGGGCCAGGAGATAGAGGAGTTTGCACTCCTAAAACCTAGGAAGATAAGTTATTGGGAAATATAGGAAGTAAAGCAAGCCTTGATGTTAAGCCTGATTAGGATTCACCATGCTACTACTCACAACATATCCCCTTGTTTCATATGCTCCATAAATTAACTATGATTGTTGTGGAGGTTGGGATTGCGTCAATGCTGCCTAAGATGAAGTAATTTGTTGAAATGGAGTAAGGAGAATTGGTTGTACTTCCTGAGGTATTGGTAACTACTATGGAATTTGGTTACCTTGTGAAAGGTTGTGTGATAACTGATTCAACAAATTTGGAGTAGCTTGGGATTGCGACACTTTCCATAACTATGGTAGTTATTGAGGAATTTGTTTAATAGGTTGTGATTGAGGTGGATATCATTGAAAGGACTGTGAATACTGACCTTGGGAATGGAGAGAAGGAATTTGAACTTGTTATTGACCAGCTTCATGAAATTAGTTTGAGGCTGATGGTTTAGTGGTTGAAACTATTGATGTTGAAGGGGTGGTGCAGATGGAGGTATAGGTGGAAAAATTTGCATAGAAGGTTGTATAGATTGTGTGATAGGAGACAGAGAAGCAATTCTTTGTGATTGTTGTCTTTGTGATAAAGAAATGTTTCTCGATGATGGTGTCACAGGTGACAGGAATTCGAAGCTCAGAGGATCATAGCTAAGGGAAGATCCAGAATTTTCCTGAGATTTTGGTATAATTCCTAATGGAATTTTTGTGCCTACTAACCTAGATTCAATTGTTGAAGTTGTAGGGTGACTAATAGAATGTGTTAAATTTAATGAATATGCCAAGCCAAAACTTGAATTGTTGTGGCCAGGAACATAAACTTCAAGTTTTCTTAGCCTTGATTGTGAAGTTGGGATATTATTTTGATGTGTTAGGTGAGGAGCTCGACCCATTACAGGTTGATTTCCTAATACACCTTGACTACCTTGCATCAAAGAGGATGTCTCAATGGAACTATCTCTAATATTTCAAGACACAATACCTGATTGCGAAATAGAAGATGGCTAGCGCTCTTCAGACTCCTACATTAAGAAAAATATCATTCTGTTAGACATCCTTCATCTTTACATGCTAAGGAAATCACTAAAAAATGAAAAAAGGAAATGGGGAATAATTTGTCATCAAACTAATTAGATCAAAAAAGACAACAAGGAGAAAAGAAGGTTACCCTTATAGAAGGTCGTCTCTTTGTCTCAATCATAAGTCTATCCATATAAGACAAGGGTCCATGCATATGCTAAACATTGTTATGAAGAGAGGGTTCCAAACAAAATGACTGTTCCTGACTGGCAGATGCAACGTAAACCACCACACTCTTGGTTGTTACACTAAGTGATCCTGTATCATCACGATGTTGATTGAGCACTACCAAAACCTTCACAAGAGTCACATACAATGATCACATTGTAGACGCAACCTTATTCATAATATCAAAGTCTAGGAGATTAGTCGACTTCCTTTTAATTTCCTAGGCTTGATATGCTTCACTTGCACTTACAAAACCTCCAATTTCAACATCTGATGCATCTTCATGTCACCAAAGCTGACCAAGACACATTATTGAAAGAATTCATGTTTGTATATCATAAATATATTCAATTTCAATAGACCAATGAGAAGAAATTCCATTCTTCATATGCATTGGAATAACATACCAAACAATTGAAACTGTGTTATTGTCACTGCCAGCTTCTATACCTGTTGCATTTGGTGCCAAATTTCTCGTTGCAGGTCTTTGTTCATCCTCTTTCTTCACATATACTTTTTAATCACTAATAAGAGATATCTCACAAACTATTTCTTTGTACACCTTCCCTACATGATTTGGTGTATCTACATCCCCAAAACGAATTTCAGGCATCATTATTGTTGTGTTTTTCAATCGATGTGTCGACAAATATAAAACACCTTCTAGACTTGAAAGGAATATCAAAATTCTAATATGTTGTGCTACCTCCATATCTGCTAGTGTACTAGCTAGCTCTCGTTGAAGGCTCTCATTGGGAGCTAGTTTTCCACTTCTCAAGCAAGCACCATGAGCAACAACATCAAACAAGCATCTTCCATCTACTAGTATGGCTACAAAAGTAAATTCAAATAAGATTAGCAAATTTAAAGGGAGGGATTTTCAAAATACTTTTCAGATTAGTAAATTAAAAGGGATGGATTTTCAAAATACTTTTGAAATTAGTCAATTAAAATGGAGGTATTTTCAAAATTATTTTCTCTCAAAATAGTTTGTTGCCTTAAATAATGCAACCAACAGCAAGGGTATCTATCACACCAAACTCGCTATATTATAGAATTCCATAAAGATTTAAAGTTTTTCTTTAAACAAACTTGTTTTTTAATAAATAATCACAAGTTCCCAGTGCCCTATCATGTTGCATTGTGAAGGCATTCTAATCAAATAACAAAACAATGAAACCTAGTAAATAAAAAATTAAGATATAATGTGTTGCATTAACCATTAAACATTCCAAATACTTCACAAAGGTGGAGGGAATTAAAAGTTCAAACTCATTCACAACATTCCAAATACTTCACACAGTTGGAGGAAATTAAAAGTTCAAACTCAATCCAAATGCTTCACATAGTTGGAGGCAATTATTTGTTGCCTAGTTGCAAGAAACTGCAATTCCTTGGTGAAGTGGATCCATATCAACTGGTAGCATTGGTTAAATCTCAAGTATAATAATTATAAATACCATGATGGTTTAATAGTTATCTAGGAACCTATATTTAGTGGATGGGCTCTTCTCACTCATATAGATTAATGAATTCAAGATCTAAAAAGCCTTAAATTCTATTTTAGAGTCGACTCCCTTGGGTGGAAATGATCCCAATGAGTTTGAGAGTTGATCCAAGTTTTTTTAGCTTAGGTGGAACATAATTATATATGTAGTTGATGAAACTAAACTATATGTTCCTTATATAACCTTATTCCTTAACTAAACCTCTAGGTTCTCCCTTAGCCGCTCCCAAAATAACAACCAAAGAATGAGAATCCCTAACATCTAGGATGCTAAGAACTTAGGCGACAGGGGTGCTAAAAAATTTAGAGAATCTGTTATGGTCCCTTTCTTTTACTTTGTCCCTAGATGTATATGCTATAAACATGATTCCCATTTCAAATGCGGATATTCCTAAAAATTAGTTTGCAAAATAATAAGCTACATAGGCTTCAATTCTAAGGATCATACTAGGCTTCAATGCCAAGGATCCTTAGTAAAGTAGATGTATATAAAAGTTTGGTTAATGAACATCATGTCTATTTACATTTGGGAATAGTGATGTATCATGTATTATTGAATTGACTCTCGGCATAGGTGTTACTAGAAGAGTCCAGTGTTTATGTGTCATTTGGAAATAAATAAGGTTTTAATTCTACATGAATACCAAAATTGAAGGATAGACTTTGTCATAGCTAGTTGATGATTGTGAATTTATACATACTTGGGCAAGTTGGTTAAACTCCCACATTATCCAACCATGGATTATATTTGAAAAAATTTCATAGCACAAGGTACAAGAAGGAAGGCGCAATAGATGACTCTACTAAGGAAATATTAAGCGAGTTCCACAACTACCTATAAAAGGCTCCACCTACAGGGCTCTCGTATAAGCAGAAGCAACAAGAATGAAAATTCAAACTACTTCACATAGTTGGAGGAAATTAAAAGTTCAAACTCATTCCAAATACTTCACAGGACTTTACCTACAGGGCTATCATATAAGCAGAAGCAACAAGAATGAGAATTCCAAATACTTCACATAATTGGAGGCAATTATTTGTCTCTTGGTTGCAAGAAATTGCAATGCCCTAGTGGAGAAGTGGATCCATATCAAATGTTAGCATTGGTTAAGTCTCAAGTATAATAATTATAAATCCCATGATGGTCTAATAGCTATATAGGAACCTATCGTTATTTGATGTACTCTTCTCACTCATATAGATTAATGAATTTAGGATCTAAAAATCCTTAAATTCTATTTGAGAGTCCCTTGGTGGGAAATGCTCCCAATGAGTTTGAGAATTGATCCAATCTTTTTTAGCTTAGGTGGAACATAGTTATATATGTAGTCAATGAAGCTAAACTATATGTCCCTTATACATCCTTATTCCTTCACTAAAACTCTAGTTTCTCCCTTAGCCGCTGCCAAAATAACAACCAGAGGTTGAGAATCCCTAACATCTAGGATGCTAAGGACCTAGGCAACAGGGGTGCTAGAAAATTTAGGGAATCTGTTGTGGTCTCTTTCTTTTACTTTGTCTTTAGATGTACATGCTATAAATATGATTCCCATTTCAAATGCTGGTATTCCTAAATTTTAGTTTTCAAATTAATAAACTACATAGGCTTCAATCCTAAGGATCATACTAGGCTTCAATTCTAAGGATCCTTAGTAAAGTAAATGTATATACAAGTTTGGTTAATGAATATCGTGTCCATTTACATTTGGGAATAATGATATCTCATGTATTATTGAATTGACTCTGGGCATAGGTGTGACTAGAAAATTCCATTGTTTGTGTGTCATTTGGAAATAAATAAGGTTTTAATTCTACATGAATATGAAAATTGAAGGATAAACTTTGTCATAGCTAGTTGATGATTGTGAATTTGTACATACTTGGCCTAGTTGGTTAAATTCCCATGCTATCCAACCATGGATGATATTTTAAAAACTTTTTTAGCACAAGGTACAAGAAATAAGGCGCAATAAATTAATCTACTAAGGAAATATTAAGTGATTTCCACAACTACCTAGAAAAGGCTCTACCTACAGGGCTCTCGTATAATAAAAGAAACAAGAATGACAATATCTCCAAGTATAAAATAATTAACCTGTGGAGCAAGTGTCAATTCTAGGAAAGTGGTAGAATAAAACCACAAGAGTATTGAAAGTTGTGGAATTCTAATAAAAAACGTATGTAAGTTTTTAGAACCCTGTTGTTTTAGAATCTTGTGATTTGAAATTGAAAAAGGATTAGCTAGATACCAACTACTTAGTGCAGGTGTTGGTAAGAGAATGAATCCCTTTTGCAAGGATATTTTTTCTAGGCAATTTGTTAATGAGAATTCATGGAGATGTGCACAACTTGGAATGAATTGTGTTTTGATTTTTGTGTAGTTTGGGAGGTACTCCAAGCCCTTTGTGTTCGAGGGTTGGAGGTCAAAGTGCCACAAGTAGGCTTGTGGGCTTAGAACCTAAGCCGTGGGTTTTTTACCCATAGATGTTTGGGCCAAAACCATGATGATTCTTTGACATGTGATGGATGGGGATAATAGTTATCGGCCAGACGATTCTAACGCATCGAGAATCATCCTATTCCAAGTTGTCATTAAGGAGTTATGAATTTTTGAAGTTATATGATGGAGTTTTCACACATGTTAAGGTCGGCTTGGTGTTAAGTTGACTTAACTAGTTATGGAAATCCCTAGAATGACGTTTTGAGAATCCTCTCATTTATGTATAAATAGAGGGTGAGGGGGAAGCGTTTTCACATCTAACAAGTGCAACACAAGAGCTCATTAAAGGAGCCTAAGGAATTCGATCTAGGGAGCAAGGGTAATTCTGTTAGGGTCCGTAGTACTAGGGATATTTTAGCGATGAAGAGAAGGCAACGTGGAGCCTTCTAGGGAGTTTTTAAAGGGAAAATTACTCTTGCATGGAGATCGAATAAGAGAGGGTTGGATGCAACTCTGTTAAGCATCGAAAAGAGGTAAGGGAATTTTGTTTTGTGTTGGCTATAAGTAACAACAAGGACCTGTAGTAGGCTGCAGGAAAACACTATTGTAGGAACTGTAGGTGACATAAGGCAAACACTACTTTAAATACATGATTGACAATGCATGTCCACTTGGTGGGATAGTGTGGGCCATGAATTAATTCAATTGCGATAATAAATATGCAGGGGTCCAAGTGCTTGCATTTAAGGTCTAAGTGAAATATCAATGAATTAACCAACTTTTTAATGGTTGTGATTTCCCAACAATTGATCATGATTTAAAATCTAAATATATCCAGTGAACTTTATTTAGTTGTAAGTATTATTTTCCATCAACTTACAATACAAGCTTCAATTCCAATGGCTAGGTTGGGTCACTCATCAACTCAATCAGTTTGGATAGAAATTGAATGGACAATTGGCATTATCTCTAGTTTGTATTAGTTCATGCAAGACGGGGGTGGAAAAATAAGGCAGCAATGAAAAAATACCAAGAAAAAAATTAATATTTCATGTGTGTGCACCTTTAGAAGAATGGATATAATGTACAATGAAAATCAGTTTGGCTTCAACAAGACACAAAGTGGTCTAAAGTAGGAGTGTTGCATTGGGTGTTCAGGTGAGATAATGTATTGGTATAAATGAAACAACATGCATTTTGTGATGAGTGCCTCATTCCTCCTCACAGTCTACTCTAATTATTTGTCTCTTGGTTGAAAGAAACTGCAATGCCCTGGTGGAGAAGTGGATCCATATCAACTGTTAGCATTGGTTAAGTCTCAAGTATAATAATTATAAATCCCATGATGGTTTAATAGTTATCTAGGAACCTATCTTTATTTGATGGACTCTTCTCACTCATATAGATTAATGAATTTAGGATCTAAAAAGCCTTAAATTCTATTTGAGAGTCCCTTGGTGGGAAATGGTCCCAATGAGTTTGAGAGTTGATCCAAGTTTTTTTAGCTTAGGTGGAACATAGTTATATATGTAGTTGATGAAACTAAACTATATGTCCCTTATATAGCCTTATTCCTTAACTAAACCTCTAGGTTCTCCCTTAGCCGTTCCCAAAAGAACAACCAAAGGATGAGAATCCCTAACATCTAGGATGCTAAGAACCTAGTGGTACTAAAAAATTGAGGGACTTTATTGTGATCCCTTTCTTTTACTTTGTCTCTAGATGTATATGTTATAAATATGACTCCCATTTCAAATGCAGATATTCCTAAATTTTAGTTTGCAAATTAATAAACTACATAGGCTTCAATCCTAAGGATCATACTAGGCTTCAATTCTAAGGATCCTTAGTAAAGTAGATGTATATACAAGTTTGGTTAATGAACATCATGCCTATTTTCATTTGGGAATAGTGATATGTCATGTACTATTGAATTGAATCTGGTCATAGTTGTGACTGGAATATTCCAGTGTATGTTTTTCATTCGGAAAGAAGTAAGGTTTTCATTCTACATGAATACAAAAATTGAAGGACAGATTTTGTCATAGTTGGTTGATAATTGTGAATTTGTACATACTTGGGCCAATTGGTTAAAATCCCACGCTATCCAACTGTGGATGATATTTGAAAAAAGTTCTTATCACAAGGTACACGAAAGAAGGCTCAATAGATGACTCTATTGAGGAAATATTAAGTGAGTTCCACAACTACCTAGAAAAGGCTCTACCTACAGGGCTATCGTATAAGAAAAAGCAACAAGAATGAAAATATCTCCAAGCATAAAATATTAAACATGGAGCAAGTGTCAATTCCATGAAAGTGGTGCATTAAAACCACAAGAGGATTGAAAGTTGTGGAATTCTAAAATCAAAAACATATGTAAATTTTTAGAACCCGGTTGTTTTAGAATCTCGTGATTTGAAATTGAAAAAGGGTTAGCTACAGACCAACTGCTCAGTGCAGGTGTTGTTAAGAGAATGGATCCCTATTGGAAAGATATTTTTTCTATCCAATTTGTTATTGGTAATTCATGGAGATGTTCCCAACTTGGAATGGATAGTGTGTTGATTTTTGTGTAGCTTGGAAGGTACTCCAAGCCCTAGTGTTTGAGGGTTGGAGGTCAAAACACCACAAGTAGGCTTGTGGGTATAGAACCCAAGCCTGGGGTTTTTCACCCATAGATTTTTGGGAGAAAACCATGATGAGACTTTGACATGTGATGGATGAGGATGATCGCTATCGGCTAGATGATTCTAACACATCGAGAATCATCCAATTCCGAGTTGTCATTAAGGAGTTATCAATTTCTAAAGTTACATGATGGAGTTTTCACACATGTGTTAAGCTCGACTTGGTGTTAAGTTGACTTAACTAGTTATGGAAATCCATAGAATGACATTTTGAGAAGCCCATCATTTATGTATAAATAGAGGGTGAGGGAGAAGAATTCTCACATCCAACAACTGCAACACAAGAGCTCATTTAAGGAGCCTAAGGAATTTGGTCTAGGGAGAAAGGGTAATTTTGTTAGGGCTGTGGGACTAGGGCTAATTTAGTGAGGAATAGAAGGAAACATGGAGCCCACTAGAGATTGTTTGAAGGGAAAATTACTCTTGCATGGAGGTCAAATAAGAGAGGGTTGAATGCAGGTCTGTTGGGCAGTGAAAAGAGGTAAGGGAAGTTTATTTTGCGTTGGTTGTAGGTGACAGTAAGGAACTATGGTAGGTCGCAGGCCTTACCAACCTAAAACAGGGACAGCGTGGGAGGTTTTGGGGCTGCAAAGTTCCCATAGTAGTAACATACATTGGGAGGAACCTTCCTTGACGTGGCCACAATAATTAAGGGTTATTTTGTTGCATAGTTGAGGGTTGTTGTAGCATGTTGGATTCCCTAATCAGTCATAGTTTGGAACAACAGTAACACAATAGACTTGGAGAAACATAACCTTGTGTTGGGTCCTTGATTTTTGAACCAGAGTGTGGATATGTTAATGGGTTGCTTATAGGAGGCCTTAGGAGTTGTTTGGAGGAGTCGACGTGGATTTTTGGGAGGCCTACCAATCATCCAAGGTGACATCAGGCACATCAGAATTGAAGGCAAGAGGATAGCAGCAAGGAATGTTGCATATGTTCCCTTGGTTAATGAGTTGATGGTGTCCTAGGAGAGGATAAGTTGTTGGTGCCTAGATTTGTGTAATAGATCCTATATTGTAGAAAAAAGGAATATTGGTGGAATATATATGCAGCCATATGTAAGGGTCTCCCAAGTATGGGGATGCCCTAACTAGGTGCAGTTGTTAGAGCATGGACTTGGTCTCTCGTGGACTGTTGGAGGGCAGTGTGAGAGAAGAAAATGTGTAGATGAGATTGGGAACTTATGGTCTTCTGGAGGACAGTGTGATAGTGTCCAAGTTCGAGTTCAGTGAGCAACACCTTGATGGAAAAAGGTGGTTACAAGAGAGGCAATTGATGAGCTCAAGGGTTTGATCAACGAGGAGCATTTTCTAGAGCTTCAGACTTGTGTGTGGAGAAGGACTTCTACAACAGATGATGGGCAATCCTCCTAGACCATGTTCATTATGGGAGATGGACATCTTGCAGTGATAGGTGGTAGCCCTTTGTGCCCTATGTCAGTCTTCATTGTTGCAACACAGAAAGACCATATTAGGTTGAAGTCCTCGAGAAATTGAGGAGAAGTAGTGGGTAGTTGAGAGTTGTTCACAAGTGGAGTTGTGAACAAATTGACAGGAGTCTTGATGTGTTGTGGCCTTGATGGACTAAGGCATAACTAGAGAGAAGATTCAATAGCTGAGATTCATTGGCCAAATGGACTTGGAGCATTGATAGAGGCAAGAGCTGCAGATCAGGAGCCGATGGACCGGGTAGATATAGGGTACGACTGAGAGGAGCTAAGAGAGAGCGCTACATCAACCAGATGGCCAGAGTATCTTGTTGAGGGTAGATTAGTCATCGATGGACTGACACCAAGCCCCAGTTTGTATCTTGTACTTGTGGATGTATGAGGGTCATTATGCTTGGTACGGGAGCCCTAGAATTTTGTATTATATCAGTTGGATTAATATAATAAAGTTGGGTTGAAAAAGTAAAAAGTTGTCTATATTTTGTGCATGTGTGATTTTTTTTTATTCCATTGTGCAAAGTATGTTATGGTTGAGATTCTTGGTTTGGTAGCATCAGTGATTTTAAGACTCTGACCTAGACCCAAGGTTGCAGAAATTGAACATGGTATCAGAGGATATCTGAGCTACTTTAAGGGATAGTGAATCAGATTGTGCACAACTAAGCAAATCATAGGGAGTTGTTGGTGTCTAGATCATGGAGCAGAGGGTTTAGCTGAAGACATGGAGATGTGGTATTGATTGGCTTGGCATCGATATTGGTCGGGAGTTCTGGTGGATTATGGAGATGTGGTATTGATTGGCTTGGCATCGATATTGGTTGGGAGTTCTGGTGGATTGGTGGTTATTCTAGTGAACAACGGTTTGTTGTAGGGAAGATTGTTAACCATGGATGTCTATTGATTTGTCATGGATGGTTGGGACAAATCGAAGGTTTCCTTGGCTTGGATGAGATCAGGTTGATCGAGATGTCTTTGTGTGATGGACTACAAGTTGGCAAGCTAGCGTCTTCATCGAATCGTGATGTTGCACATTTGAGATTGGTGGGATTTGCACAAGTGGTATTTGATCTAGGAGGATGAGTGCGTGCAGGACTGAGCCAATGGAGATTGTGTAGGCTTAGAGGGAGAAACCCTATGAAGGTTTGGGATCTTCAGGTTTTGATGTGATTAGGTAGAGGTACTACTGATATTTCCATTTTCATTCTACAGGGTATGTTGCAATGATGGATTCCAATGGGCTAGTGTCGTCATCGGATGATGATGATTGCTTCCTAGTCTTGGAATTACCCCCCACGCTAAGAGGGAGTGCTAATTTTTGTGTCCCTTGGGAGGTACTCAAAGCCCTAGTGTTCAAGCCTTGGAGGTCAAAGTGCCAAAAGTAGGCTTGTGGGATTAGAACCCAAGCCTAGGTTTTGAACCCATAGATGTTTGGGCCAAAACCGTGATGTGTCTTCGATATGTGATGGATGAGGATGATAGCTCTCAATGAGACGATTCTAACGCAACGAGAATTATTTGATTCTAAGTTGTTATTGAGGAGTTATGAATTTTTGAAGTTATATGATGGAGTTTTCACACATGTGTTAAAGTTGTCTTGGTGTTAAGTTGACTTAACTAGTTATGGAAATCTCTAGAATGAATTTTTGAGAAGATCCTCATTTGTGTATAAATAGAGGGTGAGGGAGAAGCATTTTCACATCTAACAAGTGAAACACAAGAGCTCATTAAAGGAGCCTAAGGAAATTGGTCTAGGGAGCAAGGGAAATTCTGCCAGGGTTATAGGACTAGGGCTACTTCATTGGGGAAGAGAAAGTAGCGTGGAGCCTTCTAGGGACTGTTTGAAGGGAAAATTACTCTTGCATAGAGGTTGAATAAGAGAGGGTTGGATGCAGGTCTGTTGGGCAGTGAAAAGAGGTAAGAGAAGTCTATTTTGTGTTGGCTATAGGTGATAACAAGGAACTATGGTAGGTCATAGGGATAGTGTGGGATGTTTTGGGGCTGAAAGGTGCCCAAAATAGTAGCATATGTTGGGAGGACCCTTCCTTTGTGAGGTCTCAGTCATTAAGGGTTTTTTTGGTGCATGGTTGAAGGTTGTTACAGCATGCTAGATGCCCTAATCAATCATAGTTTGGAACAATATTAACACAATAGACTTGGAGCAACATAACCTTGTGTTGGCTCCTTGATTTATGGACCAAAGTGTGGATCGGTTGATGGGTTGATTGTAGGAGGCCTTAGGAGTTGTTTGGAGGAGACTACATGGATTTTTGGGAGGCCTACCAAGCAACCAAGGTGACAGTGGCCACATTAGATTGGAAGGCAAGAGGACAATAGCAAGGAGGTTTGCATATGTTCCCTTGGTTGATGAGTTGATGGTGTCCTAGGAGAGGACAAGTTGTTGGTGCACAAATTTGTACAATAGCTCCTCTATTGCAGAACAAAGGGTAGTTTGGCGGAGTCTATGGATAGCCATGTGTAAGGGTCTCCCAAGTATGGGGATGCCCTAACTAGGTGTAGTTGCTACAACGTGGACTTGATCTCTCATAGACTATTGGAGGGTAGCATGAGAGAAGACAAAGTGTGGAAGAGATTGGCCACTTATGGTCTAATGGAGGATAGCATTATAGTGTCCAATTTGGAGCCCAGTGAGCAACACCTTGATGGAAAAAGGTGGTTGCAAGAGAGGTAGGTGATGAGCTCAAGGGTCTGATCAACCAGGAGTAGTTTTTGGAGCCCGAGATTTGTGTGTGGAGAAGGACTTCTACAGTAGATGATGGGAATTCCTCCTAGCCCATGTTAATTTTGGGAGACGGATATCCTGTAGTGATAGGTGGTAGCCCTCCGTACCCTATGTTGGTCTTTATCATTGCAACACATGAAGACCATAGTAGGTTGAAGTCCCCGAGAAATTGAGGAGCACCAGTGGGCAGCTGAGAGTTGTTCACAAGCGGAGTTTTGAATAACTCGATAGGAGTCTCGATGTGTTGTGGCCTTGATGGACTAAGGCACAATGAGAGAGAAGATTGGATAACCGAGATTTAGTGGTTATATGGACTTGGAGCATTGATAGAGGCAGAAGATGCAGATCGGGAGCTGAAGGACTTACCAGGTATAGGGTACAACCGAGAGGAGCTGAGAGAGTGTGCTACATCAACCAGATGGTATGAATATCTTGTTGAGGGTATATTGGTTTACGATGGACTGACATCTTTCCCCAGTTTGTATCTTGTACTAGTGGATGTATGAGGGCCATTAACCCTGGTCTACTAGCCCTAGACTGTTTTATTATATCATTTGGATTAATATAACGATGTTGTGTTCAAAAAGTAAAAATTTGTCTATATTATGTGCATGAGTGATTTACTTCTATTTTATTCTGTTGTGCAAAGTAATTTATGGTTGAGATTCTTGGTTTGGTAGCGTTAATGATTTTAATACTCTAACCTAAACACAAGGTCATGGAAATTGAACATAGTGCATTCCTCAATATTGATTGGAAATATATCAATGGCATGATTTCATTGAGAACCATGGTCATTTGGGAATACAATTTGTAATGTAATTTATCAATATTGAGAGTGAATTGGCTTCTAGAAGTAGAGGCGCTTTCTTGTGCTTTTGTTAAGCATTTCAATTTATTAACAAAGAATTCCTAGAGTAGGGTGAATCAATATGAATTGAATACAATGACCAACCCCAAATTGTCACTGAACCATAGATTTTTGAAGTTGATCTCTATGTAAATCACACAGATGTCCATAGTGTTTTTAAAACTAGTCGAGAATTACTATGTGTAAAGTATTGTGCCCAACGCATGATAAAGTATATTGTATGGAAGTATGACATGAGGTTTGAATTACTATAAATGAATGGATGATCTAATGCTTGAGATACAAAGGATTGTGTGTAGTGAATAAGGAGCACACTTGTGTATTCAAAGGAAGAAATACACCACTGTGTATATGCAACAATGATGAGGAAAAGCCTGAGAGTTATAGAATACATACATCTACAGGTAGTAAATAAGGGTTATACCTTATGGGAATATACAAAGTGACATAACCTATGACAATGAGAGAAGATATGGTGTGTAAGTGAAACACCAAGGATCAATAATGAGATCAGTTGTCATAGAGTTTAGGGTCTTGAAGATGATGTGAGGATCAAACCTTTTAGAAGAACAATGGTTTTGTAGATATGTTTTAGAACATGGATTTGAAAAAATTTCAAAGAGGAGAATTCCATGCATTACAAGAAGGTTTTCTTTTGAAATGGACCACTCTATCAGTGAACATAGGAACATGGGAAAATATTTAGAGAATGAGAATTAGCATTTTTAAACAGAGGAAATGTTGAGTCAATCGAACAGTTTAATTTGTAAGAAAGTTAGTCATGGCAAAAACATATTTTGGCCATAATATTGATCCATATGACTCAAGAAAAACATAAACTTAGTATCATGAGGGTTTTATTTAAAAAAAAATTGCAAGGACAATGTAGAGGACAATTACACAATTTGAAACATGTCTCTCGCAAAGGAAGAAATTCAAGGACAACACCATTCATTTTCCTAAGAATAGAGACACCATAAATTTGTTAATAAATCATGGTGCTCAAAATTTCATTTCAAAGAGGGGAGAGACTCCAATATGAAAAATAAAAATAGTGGCCACCAGTGTAAAGGAGACCTAAAACAAGAACCCTTTATACTAGAACCAAACTTTTTCCTACAAAATTTTTATAGAAAAGAATATCAATATCCATGGAAGGGGGTATCCTCCATAATGAACCTACAAAGGAAACAAATAACCAATTAAATAATAAAAAATTTTGAATAGAGAAAAGAACAAAATTAGTGGAACCAATTATAAATGTTTGACCCTATACATTATTTCTTACCAAAAGGGCCACTTGGAAACCAATATTAAATTCCACTAGAGAAAACACAAGAAGGCACATAATCTTTCGCTGCATGAGCGTGAGTTAGGGGCATTAATCTACTTGTTTGATGATGTATTAGAGTTAATCTAATTAGATTCAAAGGGATAACCCTTCACTAAGTATGACTGGGAAAGGTATCTATGCCATGGAGAAGGATATTTATTTGATCAGAATAATCACACATATATATAATAGTGGATACATAGAAAGCATTCCATCTTCCAAGTTGTTCTAGCTTCTGCTGCCTTTGGCTACAATGTAAGGTGGAGTAAGTAAGGTTGATATCAAGATGAAATATATTAATCTTGTAAATAAGAAAGAAAAATGTGTGGAAAGTTTAAGAAATTATAGCTGGTAAACTCACAGATAGTAACCCTAGAGCAGAGCTGAACTACACTCTTTCGCTAGAAAAGAATAAATGATAAATGAAAAGAGCGGGTAATTCAATTTCACCCAAATTCAAGAACAATGAGCCCTATCAATAACCATTTTTTATTCACTAATATCAAGTCGGGATTGTCGGTAATGAGGCCAGATGGATTTGACAAGTTGACCTTTAGAGGGAAAGTCGTGTGGAAAACGTCACATGGGAATGAGGGCTCGAGGTTCATAAGACATTTGTACCCATGAAAAACCATAATGAGAGAAGAATTTCCAATGCATATAGTTAAACAAATTCACCATATTAATAAATAAAAAAATATTTGAGACATCCCCACTATAAACCCTTTCTCCTAGGGGATGGGTTGATACATAATGCAAGACATAATTCAGGGAAGAAATACAATTATATGTAACAAATGTTTTACCTAACACACATGGAAATAAAAATCAATACGCTTACCAAGTTAGTCAAATTAAGTAACATGTTTCAATTATAGCCATTAGTGAAAGACATGAGAAGACAATAATGGTTTGTTGATTAAACCATCAATGAATTTAGCTAAAAGAATGAATAGTGATGATGCATTAGTAAGAAAAACAAAAAGTGAGTATAATTCTAGACGAATGGAAGGAAAGAGTAAATATTCTCTATTATATGGCATAGATTTTGTTTTTAGGTGTGAATTGAGGTACATTATAGAAGTATAACCTTTCAGCCAATCTATTATAGCCTTCGAATACCCTATCACTTGTTATTTTTTATTGCTAAAGTGACACAAATAAAATTACTAACATAAAAAACTCATTCATATTGGTATAGTACTTGTTAAGTAGTCATAGTTTGTTCCTAGACTAAATTAGGCATTCATGTTAGTCATTTTTAGTTGTATTACTTATTAGCTAGTCATATATTTTAACTCGGGACTAAATTAGTCATGTATGTTAGTTATTTTTATTTGATCACTTAATATTTTCTCATTTTTGGTAGTATTTCACTTGGAAAAGTTGTGGTGACTAACGTTTTTAGTCACCTAATCACTAATTTCATCATTTTTTACTAGTGCAAGAGAGGCAGACCAGAGCAATAAGGATCAAAGCATTTTTTCCATTTATATGGAAATCAAAGCAAAGAACCAAGCACTCAAGGCCACCACTTTTTCACCGTTTTGGAAATAGGCAACCACCACCCAACACAAAGTTTTGTCAACTTTTGATGTAGAGAAGAAGAAAATGTAGGTTGCCTTCTTGGAGCCTAAAGTTGCTCAGCCAAGATTAGCAAATGATTACAAGCAATCTATCTTCTCTTTTGACACATATATAATCCATCCCATTGACCAAATGGAATTCCACAAGCAATCTCGAGAAATCCTTTATAGCACCATTATAAACACAACTATGGCAACAAGTAAGCTTAAGGTTTCAGTAAGTAATATTCAAGCACAATTAAAGTTAGAAAGAGTTTCTTCTCAGGCCAAAGACACGAGGATAAATTCTTTGAAGGATTTGGGATATGATCCCAATGATGTAAAGGCAGCTGAAGAAATCATCAAGAGCAAGAATGCAGATATAACAGCATTAAAGAAGCAGCTTAAGCTCCCCTCCACTGAAGATCCACAAGCCAAGGAATATGGAGAGTGGGAGACGGAAAAGGAGAATATGTTCAAGGTCATCGTTGAACAAAACAATCAAATTTCAAAAATGGAGAAGGAGTTGGAGACACTCCTGAAAGAAAGCAAGCAACAAGCTAGTGCAATGCTGGCCATTCCTTTGGTTGTAAACCCAATAGTAGGTACATCAACAACTGAGGCATCAACATCAGCCACAAATTAAATGGAAATTGTCATAACAAAAGGACAGTCTGACAATACACCAGCAGATTTGGCTAAGGCCATGGAAAATATTTCTAGTAAAGACCAAGAAATTGAGAAATTAACTCAGAAATTAAATAATTTACAAGAACAAAAGCTCAAAGTAGACAATGTATATCTAGCAAAATTGCAGAAAATGTATAGAGGATAGATCATATAGAGAATAAATATGTCATTGATGATATTATTGCACAAGCCAAATAAAACATATGGATAGAGATCAATGAAGCTATCACAAGGATATGGCCATCTTTTGAAATCATCTTTGAACAAGATGAGTTGGTCCAGAAATCAAAAGAACTTATAGCAGATGTGAAGAAAGACCTTGGCACCAAGCCAAATGATGCCATAGGTCTAATAAGACCGTTAAATCTAAAAATCCAAGGAAGAGTTGGAAGAAATAGACATAAAAGATAGAATAGATACCATTTTAGAAGTGATAAAAATTCTCACTAAAATGAACTTGATGCTGCAATTGGAGACTAAATGCAATAGTCTGGAAAACATCACTCAGAGATTTCATAGGAAATTCAACATACTACAACAAAAAGGTCTCCCTGGATTACAAGGGATAGGAGATAAATTGGTCAAGCTGAAGATTACCATCATAAATTGTACACCATTTCTAGAGACAGGTCAAAATTTGCCAAAATCAAGGGCACACTCACAGGAAAGGTGTTCATGGAAGACATAAGTTATGATTTATTTATCAAATATGAAATCAATGATTTGTTTCTCAGTAATCCTACCTTCACAAAATTCACAAAGGTAGATGAATTTTATCGAAAGTTAATCAAGTTTAAATTGCCAGATGAACAGAGGTGGGAAAAATTATGTGAGTTATTAGAGTAAACATTCATCAAATATATATAAGAAAATCAACATTTAGCTACTATTCTTTAGGTCCAATCACCAACGTTAAGCCAAAAAAATAGTGCCAGTTAGATGCAGAAATTCAATTTCCTAAATTTTTCTACTATTTATGTAAACAATTTTAGATAATTTATGATTTTGCCTTGATATTCTGAAATCAAGATGTTTTGTAAATAATTCATATTTCAAAGTAGTAAGGGTCGATTTTTGTATGGAAAAAAAAGACTATTGTTGTAAAGTTGCTTCACAAGTTCCAGTCGACAAATTTTTAGTAATACAAAAGCTTTTCAGGATTCATGTGTCATATTTTGTTGGTGAAGTGATATTCTCCCTTGTTATTGTGTTTTCCTTTCTTTGTAATTTCAGATGTGTTTCTAATCTGTTTTTTTCAAAGAAAATAAAGAATCTGAATTTGTTTAAATACAATCGATTTTGTCTTTTGAACAAATTCAATGTTTTCAACCGAAGTTAAGGAATAGAATTTTTAATTTCTCTATGCTTAATGGATACTTAGTAATTTATTATTTCCCATCTCATCAAACATATAATATCCAATGAATATACCTACCTTGCCCTGTTAAACACATCTGTCACTGCTGAAAAGATCCACCTAAAGCAAATTGACTCCATTTCCCAATGGTCCCTTCTTACATTAACAACTAAACAACGAAACAATCAATTCAAAAGCCAATCCTTGAACTTTCACATCTAGACTAAAATTCCAAAAGAAAAAAAAAGCTAAATCTAACAAAGATATCCCTCTCTAAGTTTAGGAGGGCTAGCTTCTAGACTTGAAAGTGGTTTCTTGGTTACCTTTGCATTTCTTTAACAGTCTTAAGAAATACAGAGTGCTAACACTATACACATCTGGTTAAATAAATTAACCCACAAAAATATGAGTTAAAAACTATGTATTAAGTTTTGAACATCAAAATAACATAATTATTTAAAAATAAAATCTTTTTTCTTATTTTTTCCATAGCCTTTTGTAATTTAGGTTGTCCAAATTGTCAAACAAGTTGTGAGTTTTAGGCGATTTTATTTGCAAGCACTTTGTTGCAAATAAAATTTAAACAACACATGGATGCCTTTGTGCAAGCGTGAGAAGCATCATTATACTATAAAAAATACTCGAGGGAGGAACTAAAGTAAAACATTAATTCTTGGAATAAAGGAGCATCATTGTGAACACAGAGCAAGACTATCAAATTACACAATTAAAAAATATAAATAATTTCCCTTTATTTTCTAGTTGTTAGGTGTATATAAAAATGTTAAATTTTGAATCATTATGTTTATTTCCATAACAGTAACATATAGTGACCATGTTTTGCTATTAAATTGAACCATACAAAAATTAAATCAAAATTGTTTCTTTTTACATAGTTTAACTTTCGGTTTTGAGGACATCACCCCACAACTACCACTAAAGCTCCAAATCCCAATGTATGATGTCAAAACTATCCCTTTCTTCCATTCTCATGTCTTGCCTTACATTCTGTTGTCCCTACAAAAGTTGATTTAGAGCATGGGAATCTAAATAATGAGCATGCATGCACTGATCAACTACTATCAATATTTGTGGAGTTATAGCTATGTTAATGCATAGAGGTAGTATATGCCAACAGTTGATGAGCATGCATGCAATAATGAATCGCTATCAATATTTGTGGAGCTATAGCTTCTTAATTCATGAAGGAAGTATATGCAAACCATTAGATTTCTAAGTACAAAATCCAATAGGTGGCATATACTTCCCCGCATTAATGGAGCTATAACTCCACAAATATTAGTTTCCCTTATAAGCAGGCAGCTCTCGAGAAGATAATTACTTTGTTCGTCGTTGCTATGGCCATTCTAGAAAAGGTTGTCTGTCAAATCTCCTTTTATAAAATAAAAGCCCAAAGTTGAGGCATTTTGATACTTGAATTCTGGATTTTGTGCCCTCATGAGGTTTGATTTAGTAATTCGTTGTAACCTTTTATTATCAGGAGGCCTACGCATTTAAGGTTCTTCCAATTGAGATTTTGCATCATCTTAGTTTTGTTCTTTTTGGTCTGAGAACATGGGATTGCTGGTTGTTTTAAACTTATTTTTTTCATATGATTTTTGTGTTTTGGAGATAAATATGGTGGATAATGGAGGTTTTACTTTCTCCAATGAAAACTTGGTTAAGAACGGTTTAGCAAAAACCCACACATAGAAGAAGTAGAATGGCATCTTCTGTTATGAAACCAGCTCAAGAAAAATATAGAAAAAATAGATCAATGCCTTAGAATTCAGCGTCTTCGAGGGGGCAACCTCCTTTACATTACATAAATGAACAATTCTTGGATGATTCAAATGACAAAACCTCCTTTCTATATATAGGAATCTAAGGAGTCACAATATAACCCAGCCGACCTAACAATAATAATATAAAGCCACAAAAATAACAATAGAGGGATTCTATGGGGCACAGTAATAACAATATGGGGATAATACAGGCACAACAAGTTTAATAAGGGGTACAACTACAATAGTAATGGGGTAATCACTAGTATTATATGGACCCAACATGCCCCTCTCCTTCAAAAAAGTGTTGTCCTCAACGCTTGAGAAGTTCTAGATGCTTCTGTATAAAATTCTCATCCTCCCATGTGGAATCTTCAGTGGATAAGTTCTTCCACTTGATAAGATACTCCGAAATTGATCGATTTCGTAGCTGTCGAGTTCTTGTTTCTGTGACTACTTTCGGTTCCAATATAATTTTTCCTTCCTCGTCAAGTTCTGGCAATATTGTTTGAACTAGGAGCTTGTCGCCTATAACCTTCTTTAAACATGAATCATGGAAAACTGGGTGCAATCGAGAAGCTGCAGGAAGCTCCAATTTGTATGCCATAGTACCAATCTTTTGCAACACCTTGTATGGACCATAATACTTTGGTGATAATTTATTATCCTTCTTAGCTTGCTTGAGGGACATTTGCTTATATGGTTGTAGCTGTAGGAATACCCAATCACCTACATCAAAACTTCTTTCGCTACGATGTTGATATGCCTGTTGTTTCATTCTATTCTGTGCCAACACGAGCTTATCCTTTAAGAGTTGGAGGACTTGTTGTTGATGTTCAATGTGATGTTCCACTGCTTGAACCTTAGAATTTTCTCTTAAATATGATGTGATGGATGGTGGTTGATACCCATAAAGTGCCATAAATGGGGTCATTTTTGTTGTTGTATGGAAGGAAGTGTTATACCACCATTCAGCCAGAGGCAACCATTTGACCCATTGTGTCTGTTTATCAGATACAAAGCAACGAAGATATCCTTCCAAACATTTGTTTACTATATCAGTTTGCCCATCAGATTGAGGATGATAAGATGAGCTATGAGATAACTGAGTACCAAGACAAGAAAATAATTATGTCCAAAGATTTCCAGTGAAAATGAGATCTCCGTCACTTACAATAATCTTTGGGTTTCCATGTAGCTTTTGAATTGTTTCCATAAATGCAGTAGAAAATGTACTTGCTTTAAATGGATGTGACAATGCACAAAAGTGTGCATACTTGGTAAGTTTGTCAACTACCACCATGATGACACGCTTTCCCTCAGACTTGGGTAAACCTATGATAAAATCCATTGAAACCTCCTCACAACGTTGGCTTGGAATGGATAAAGGTTGTAATAGACCCGGTGTCTTAATTATTTCAACTTTATTTTGTTGGCGAACCAAACATTCCACCAAAAACTTTTGAATATATGATTTAAGGCCATCCCAAAAAAATTCCTTCTTAACCCTGTGGTAAGTTTTAAAAATCCTGAGTGCCCTCCTAAGGGAGAAGTGTGCAATTCCATAAGAATCTTTTGTTTTAGCTAGGAATTCTTACAGAGGTATAAGCGATCTTTGTACCATAACGAATCATTTTGCCAGCTAAATGTATCAGACATACTGGAATCTTGTTGTAACTTTCGAATAAGTGCCCACACTTCTTCTTCATTCTTTCATTCCTCCCTTGCTTCATTTATCCAATTTGGTTGGATAATAGAAATGGCGCACAACAATGCTTCCACATCCTCATCCTTTCTTGAGAGTGCATCTGCCACCACATTTTGCTTCCCTTTTTTGTAGATGATTTCAAAGTCATAACCCAACATCTTTGTGACCCACTTTTGTTTCTCTTCAGAGGATAATCTTTGTTCTAAAAAGTATTTAAGGCTATCATGATCCGTTTTTACCTTGAAGTGTCTTCCCATTAGGTAGGGTCACCATTTCTTAAGTGCATGGAGTATTGCCAACATTTCCTTCTCATAAATAGCTTTGTGTAAAAACTTTCCCTTGATTGGACGACTTTCAAAAGCAATGGGTCTTTCATCTTGCATTAAAATAGCACCAATTCCATTTCCTGAAGCATCACATTCCACAATAAAGGTTTTTGTGAAGTCCGTTGTAGCTAAGAGCGGTGCTTGGCACATTGCCTCTTTAAGATGTTCGAATGCCTTTGTTGCTTCTGGAGTCCATGAAAATGCATCTTTCTTCAATAATGTTGTTAGAGGTGCTGCTATTCTCCCATAATTCTTAACAAACTTGCGATAATACCCTGTCAACCTGAGAAATCCTCGTAGATGCTTTATGGATGTGGGAATTTTCCATTCCTTAATGGCTTTAATTTTGCTAGGGTCTACCTTAACTCCTTCATGAGATACAATATGACCCAGATATTCCACCTCTTGTACTCCAAAGAAACATTTGGATCTTTTTGCATATAATTGTTTCTCCTCCAATAGTTGTAGCACCCTGTCAACATGTTCAACATGATCCTTCCAAGACTTGCTGTAGATTAGTATATCATCAAAAAATACTAACACAAATTTTCTAAGGAATGGTTTGAAAATTGAATTCATCAAACCTTGAAATGTTGAAGGTGCATTGGTAAGGCCAAAAGGCATGACCAAAAATTCATAATGACCCTCATGAGTTCTAAATGTTGTTTTCGGAATGTCTTCAATCTTCATTCTGATTTGATGATATCCTGAACGAAGATCCAACTTGGTGAAGTAAATTGATCCATGCAATTCATCCAGTAATTCATCAATGACAGAATGGGAAACTTATCTTTAATAGTGAGCTTGTTGAGCTCCCTATAATCTGGACACATGCGCCATGATCCATCCTTCTTGTGCACCAATACTACTGGAGCAGAGAAAGAACTTTGACTTGGTTGAATTATACCAGCCTCTAGCATTTCTGCAACCATACGTTCAATTTCACTCTTTTGGGCATAGGGATATCTGTACGGCCTGATGTTTGGAGGAACACTTCCTGGAATCAGATGAATAGCATGATCATGATCATGAATAGGTGGGAGACCTTTGGGAGTCTCAAATACCTTGGAATGATTGTCCAAGACTTTTTGGAGATCTGGAGAAATAGATGATTCCACTGTGGAAACATCTAGCGAACATAATTGTGCAATTACAACTCTTTGTTCCTTTTTTAGAAGCTTTGTCATACCATTAGAGCTGATTATCTTTCTTGGTTTCCCTGCAATACCCCTTAATTCAACTTCCTTTCCTTCCACAGAAAATTTCATGAAAATTTCTTGAAAATTAAAAGCTATTGTACCCAAGGATTGTAGCCATTGGACTCCTAGTACAACATCAGCACCTCCCATTGGAATGGAAAGCATTGGGCTAGTCAATACATATTCTCCCATGGATAGCTTGATATTATGGCACTTTCCCGAGAAATTTATTGTTCCTCCATTTGCAACCATCACTTGACACTCTGGTGCTGAATATAAGAAGCAATTCAATTCTCTTGCTACCTTACAATGAATAAAATTGTGGGTACTTCCTGAATCAATCAACACTATTACCTTTTTCTTCTTGATTTGTCCTTCTATCTTGATGGTTTGAGGAGTGGTAATTCCCGCCAATGCATTACAAGATATGTTCGGATTCATTTCTTCTTTATCTAGGCTTTGTTCCTGGAGTATATCCTCTTCTTTTGACCTTTCTTGCTCCTTTTCTTCTTCCTCTTCACAATCTATGTAGAATAATTTCTTCTCAGCACACTTATGACCTTTAGTGTATTTGCTATCACAACTGTAACAAATCCCTTTTGCTCTCTTTTCTTCCAATTGTTGTGGTGTCAATCTTATAGGTTGTGGAAGACTAGCACTTCCGTCTTTATAGTTGTGAGTGGTATGCTTCCTGGTTGCCATAATTTTGCTTTCCATTTTTCTTGCTAACCTGAATGCCTTCTCTAATGAATCAGGTTCCCAAAGGCGAACATCATGTTGGATATTATCCTTTAAAGACCCTATGAACACATCAATCCTATGCTCCTCTAGAATATCTTTTACCCTTATGTTCAATTTTTGGAACTCCTCAATGTGCTCCATTATTGAACCCTTTTGTTTGAGACTTATCAATTGGCTAAAAAAAGTGTTGCTTTTTGTATCCTCATAATGTGCTATCAATTCTTCCGTAAAAATTGCCCAAGTGATAAATTGTTTACGAGAGAAAAGCCATTGATACCATACAAACTGATTTGGTTCCAAATATAAAGTTGCAATACGTACCTTTTGTGTGTTTTGCACATTATTGAGATTGAAAAATTGCTCCATCTTTAATATCCATGTTGCGGGATCCTTGCCATCAAACTTCCTCATATCGATTTTTGGAATATGGTGGGTCTTTAATCCAACATTAGAGTCTATGGAATCATGATTAACATTTCTTTTGTTCTCATCATGAGTTTCCTTTAAAACCCTTTCACCATTAGTGACCCTTTCTTCTAGCAACTTATTCATATTTATCTTCAATTCTTCCATGTCTGTCTTCAAATCTATCTTCAAATCATCCATCTTAGCTTCTAGGTCATTCATATTAGCTTCTACACCTTTCTTTAAACAATCCATCTTAGCTTCTATGCCTTTCTTTAAACCATCCATCTTAGATTCTGTTCCTTTTTGTGCAAGGGACAGTTGTTGCACTTGGTCTTGTAATTTTGATATATCATGTTGCATTTCTTCCTCTTCTTCATGAGTCATTCTAGAGCTTTCAGGTTACTTACTAGGTGTTTGCATTTTCTTTCCTTGTGGCATCAGTTACCGATAATAATTCTCTACTATGCCCTTTGAATTCCTTCAAAATAAATTTTCAAACCAAGCTTAAGCAAAAATTTAAGAAAATCTACACACATTTTTTCACTTTGTAGGAGCTCAATACTGCCTCTGATGTATATCTATACTTTCCAATCATCTAGATCTGAATTTGTGACCTACAATAGCCCTCTGTGTCGTCTTTCCAATGCCACAAGTCTGACCCAAATTGGATTCTCCAAGGAAGAGTTATGCGAAATCTCCCACAGTGACTTGATTATAGACTAGCTCAATAGAGTGAACTTGTACGACGTGCCACAAGTCACTGTTTCGACCTTTGGATTTGAAAAATGCATACAAGAAACTAAAATCCATCCTCTTTCTGTACCTTCTTATGAAATTTCAATCCGATCCCCAGAGATAAATTTATGACGCTTTTCCCCAGGTCACCTATTTGGAATGTAATTCAGGAGTCTGCAAAAAGACCAACTTCCTCAGATCATATCTCCGCAAATATAGCGCAAAACGCTCTGAAATTCGGACCCGAGGTTCAACGCGATTTCTTCTCAAATGGGTTTTTTTGGAAACTTCTGAAACATCACAGAAAAAAGTTATAGAGAAAATGCCACGATGACCTGTTTGGAGCAGCGAAACCCTAGAATCCAAAGCTCTGATACCAAATGTTATGAAACCAGCTCAAGAAAAAGATAGAAAAGATAGATCAACGCCTTAGAATTCAGCCTCTTCGAGGGGGAAACCTCCTTTACATTACATAAATGAACAATTCTTGGATGATTCAAATGACAAAACCTCTTTTCTATATATAGGAGTCTAAGGAGTCACAATATAACCCAACCAACCTAACAATAATAATATAAAGCCACAAAAATAACAATAGAGGGATTCTATGGGGCACAATAATAACAATATGGGGATAATAGGGGCACAACAATATTAATAAGGGGTACAACTACAATAGTAATGGGGTAATCACTAGCATTATAGGGACCCAACATCTTCCACAACAACTCCTATGAAGGCACAAACTCTAGATAAGCTCCATTCATTGCAGAAGAATAAATATGTTCCTTCAACTCTCATTAAAGGAGCTCATGCGGGTTTTGTTGCTCAACTGTCCAAGGATGAAAGACTAAAGCAATAGTTGAAGTCCACCAGGTCGGAAATTTTGTTTTCGGTATTGCATAGCTCTTGGGCTAACAACTAACATGAATGTTAAAGTTGGAACATTAATTAATTAATTAATTAATTAATTAATTATATATATATATATATATATATATATATATATATGTTGCACAGGTTTGCGAACTCAGGGGTGGGGTTCTCGAACCTATCCAGGGTTCTAGTCCCCAAGTACTAGATTTGGGTATGGGTGCTTCTAAGAACCCATAAGCACCAGGTTTTTCTATGAAGAACCGGCTTCTCCATTAAAAAAAATTGGGTTATTTTGTCTTGACGGGTATGAAGAACCCTGATGATGGATACCTGGAACCCAAAAATCGATTTCTTTGGGGTTCATTTTAGTTTTTTTTTTTTAATTGATTTAATGGGCTTCCCCTAATATTTTAGGTAGCTAGTTCTTCATCTTGCATATGAATTGGAGTATTTATGCCTTTATCCATTTAGTAAAGAGAAATAGGTTGGGCTCAAAGAAGGTAGAGAAATCAGTGTACATTCATAACACACTTCATCTCATATCTCGAAAAGACCTTGGGTACAAGGGGGATCTTCTCAAGAGATGGGATCAATACACAAAGGATGTTGTGTGTGTGGACAAGGAGATACAACTAGATGGCCTTATTAAGCTACCTCCAGTTTCTATGGATGAGTAGGTGCCTCAAGTTGAGAGTGAATCCTAATTGGAGAGCATGCTAACTAAAGGTCTGAGTGATGCTGATGACATGGCTTGAGGAAGCCATTGTTCACTATTAGCTAGTTTTATTTTAGTATTTTAAAATTTCCTAGTTCTTGTTTGGAGATGTCTTAAGGAAAATTTTGAATGTAGTATGACAATGGACATATATCATCATTCTTATTAATATGTAAACTCCAATTTTCACTTGATATCAAACTAGAAATTTTGAAATTTCATTGTGAATGTTGAATGTTCAATGATGTGAATGCTTAAATATTTAAAGTTTAAATCATAAATATTTTAGTTTTCTTGTTTAAAGTTGAAAAATATACAGATTAATATATATTATAATTTATAAAATATAATATATATATATATATATATATATATATATATATATATATATATATATATATATATATATATATATATATGTATAAATTATACTATACCCCTAACGAACCCATGCACCCTGTTTTAAAAAATTACCTCCCCGTCCCCGAACCCACGTCTCCTGACAACATATTATATGCAGTGCTTCTTTAGCATCTCTTACCAGGGAAACCGTGCCTCACGTTTTGAGGGGAGATCCTAGTAAGAAGGTCAAGTGTTTGAACCCAACTGCTGATATTTCAAGCACTTTGCCTATGGCTAAATTTACAACTAGTGACAACACTTTGAAGATTACCCATTCTACACAACCTTTCAGCATCCAGTTAACATTTATATCGAGATTTTCTATAGTTGTACATTTCTTATGTTTGTGATGAAATTTTATCTAGTAGCTGAAATGGATACAACATTTGTTCTTGGATCGATATCTTGGTGAATCTCATGGGATTAGGTCTTTATGTTAATAGATATTATGTGATTTATCATTTATTTAATGATGTCTAGGTGGAGCTTTACATGATAAAGTATAAATTTCGTTGGATTTTAACTCTTATTCTTTTTCCCCTCCTTCTCTTTGGCCATCCAAAGGTCCTTGGACTAGAAATTGTTTTCCCTTTTCCTGTGTGTCACAATGTCTGGGGATTTTAGTCCTACTTTTTTTGCTAGATGTCAGGGATTAATCTTGTGTGAAAGGGGAGATGTTATGTTGATCTGATATGGAATGTTCACTATCAGAGGATATGTTCATGTAGATGAAAAAATTTCACGGTTTTGAACAAAATTTCGTTGAGGTGAGAAAATTTTAGATGTTGAACATTATTTCATGGCTGAGGCTATGGAGTTTTAGATGTTGGAAGATAATTTTTTTTGTGGCATTCTGAAGCTTCGGAATGTCATCTTTAATTTTTCAATGCTATTTGAGTTTACCTTGATGTATGACTATACATTCTTTTGGAGCTACACAAGGCTTTTGTTTTGATCTTGTGTCTACACCACTTTTCTTTATATTTATTTTTTTAAATGGGCAGGGGTTTTATTCATCTGTATTTTGCTAGATTTGAGGGATTAAATTTCATTATTTTAATTTGTGCCAGAGTTTACATGATTAGAGATATGATTGTGTAGATGACAAAAATTCACATCATTTTAACAATATTCCATTTCTAACTGAGTGAATTTTCAATGTTTGCAGATTTTACTTTTTATCTTTTACTTAAGAGGTTATTGAATTTGAATGTGTATTAAGCTTTTGGAATATATTCTTTAGTCTATTATTCTCTTTTGGCCTTTTTATGTTTATTCTGACTTGGATTTACTGTGAATATAATATTTGTAGAGCTATACAAATATGACATTAAATAAGAGAAAGGATCATTCATTACATTGAATGGTGCTCTGGAAATGCTTTCGGGGACCAAAACTGGGTGCTATGCTAGAGATAAGCATGTTATTAAGGGTGATATGACTGAGGTTGAACTATGGTGGGTGTTAGGAAACCAACTCACAAAAAGATAGAAAAGAAAGATCAACACCTTAGAATTCAGCCTCTTCAATTGGATGATACAAATGACAAGGCCTCCTTTCTATATATAGGATTCTAAGGAGTCATAATATAATGAGATCCGACATAACAATAATAATGTAAGGGAACAATAATAACAATAGTGGGCTTCTATGGGGCACAATAATAAAAATATAGGGACTACATGGGCACAACAATATAATAAGGGGGTTGTACTAATAACAATAAGGGGTTACACTAGTAGTATAGGGACCTAACATGCCCCTCTCCTTCAAAAAGTGTTGTCCTCAACGCTTGAGTAGTTCTTGATGCTTCTGCATAAAATTCTTGTCCTCCCATGTGGAATCTTCAGCGGGTAAGCTCTTCCACTTGATGAGATACTCTAAAATTGATTGATTTTGTAGCTTTCGAGTTCTTGTTTCTGTGACTGCTCCAGGTTCCAATATGATTTTTCCTTCCTCATCAAGTTCTGGAAATATTGTTTGAACTGGGATCTTCTGCAACTTTTGAATGAGTGGCCACACTTCTTCATCCTTATTACATTCATCCCTTGCTTCGTTTATCCAATCTGGTTGGATAATAGAAATAGCATAAAACAATGCTTCCACATCCTCATCCTTTCTAGAGAGTGCATCTGCGACAACATTTTGCTTCCCTTTTCTGTAGATGATTTCAAAGTCATAACCCAACATATTTGTGACCCATTTTTCTATTCTTCTAAAGTTAATCTTTGTTCTAAAAAGTATTTAAGACTATCATGATCCTTTTTTACCTTGAAGTGTCTTCCCATGAGGTAAGGTCACAATTTCTTAAGTGCATGTAGTATTGCCAACATTTCCTTCTCATAAATAGATTTCTTGAGATGTAGCCATAAAAATACCCAATCACCTACATCAAAACTTCTTTCACTGCAATGTTGATCTACCTATTGTTTCATTCGATTCTGCACCAAAGTGGTGTTATCATTTAAAAGTTGGAGAACTTGTTGTCGATGCTCGATATGATCTTTCACTGCTTGAATATTTTTCTTCTTGATATGTCCTTCTATCTTGAGAGTTTGAGAAGTGGTCATTTCTTCCAATGCATTACAATATATGGTCAGATTCATTTCTTGATGCTCGATGTGATGTTTCACTTCTTGAAAATTTTTATTCTTGATATTTCCTTCTATCCTGATAGTTTGAGGAGTGGTAATTCTTGCCAATGCATTAAAAAATATGGTCAAATTCATTTCTTCCTTATCGATGTGATCTTTCACTTCTTGAACCTTTTTCTTCTTGATATGTCCTTCTATCTTGAGAGTTTGAGGAGTGGTAATTCTTTCCAATGCTTTACAAGATATGGTTGGATTCATTTCTCCTTTCTCTGGGGTTGGTTCTTGGTGTATATCCTCTTCTTTTGATGTTTCTTGATTCTTTTCTTCCTCCTCTTCACAATCTATGTAAAATAATTTCTTCTCAGCACACTTACAACCTTTAATGTATTCGTTATCACAATTGTAATGAAGCCCTTTTGCTCTTTTTTCTTCCAATTGTTGTGGTGTAAACCTTGTAGGTTGTGGAAGGCTAGGAGAAACAACACTTCCATCTTTATAGTTATGAGGGGTAGACTTCCTTGTTGCCATAATTTTTCTTTCCACTTTTCTTCCCAACCTGAATGCCTTCTCCAATGAATTAGGTTCCCAAACATGAACCTCATGTTGAATGTTATCCTTTAAAGTCCCTATGGAGATGTCATTCCTCTGATTCTTTGGAATATCATTTTCTCTTATATTCAATTTTTGAAAATCCTCAATGTACTCTGCCATTGAACACTTTTGTTTGAGATTTATCAATTGGCTAAAGAAGGTGTTGCTCTTTGTATCCTCATAATGTTCTATCATTTCCTCCATGAAAATTGACCACATAATAAGTGGTTTATGAAAACAAAGCCCTTTATACCATAAAAATTGATCCGGTTCTAAATATGAAGATGTAATATGTACCTTTTGTAGTATTTTCACCTCATGTAGATCAAAATATTTCTCCATCTGTAATATCCAATTTACTAGATCCTTGCCATCAAACTTCCTCATATATCCTTTTCTTGATTTTAGGAGCTCGATCTTGAAACGATTATAAATCTATAATTTCATATCTCCAAGTTCTGATATTACATTCTAGAGTATCCCTCTGCGTTCTCTTTCTAACCCTGCAAGTCGGATGAATATTGGATTCTGCAAGAAAGAGTTATGTGAAATCTCCCATGATGACCTGATTATAGACTTGTTTAGTAGAGCGCACTTGTACGAAGTGCCACATGTCATTGTTTCAACCTTAGGATCTAAACAATATACACTGAAAACTATAGTTTGTCCTCTTTATACTTCTTATGAAATTTCAATATGATGCTCAGAGAGAAATTTATGACAATTTTCCCAAGGTCACCTGTTTAGAATGTAATTTGGGAGTCTGCACAAACCCTAACTTCCTAAGATTATATCTCCTAAAATATAGTGATACAAGATCTGAAATTCAGCCCCGAGATTCACCAAGATTTCTGTTCAAATGGGTTTTAATTTCAGAGTCTGAACCATCGTAGAAAAAATATTATAGCGAAAATTCCACGATGACCTATTTCAGATGAAATTCTGGAGCTTGTAAAAACCCTAACTTCCTTAAATCATATCTCTGAAAATATAGTGATACAAGATCTGAAATTAGGATGCGAGGTTCAAACCAATTTCTTCTCAAATGGAGTTTTGTTTTAGCTTCTGAAACTTCGTAGAAAGAAAGTTATAGCGAAAATTCCACGATGACCTATTTGGAGTAGCAAAACCCTAGAATCCAAAGCTCTGATACCAAATGTTATGAAACCAGCTCACAAAAAGACAGAAAAGAAATATCAACGCCCTATAATTCAGCCTCTTCGAGGGGACAAACACATTTACATTACACAAATGAACAATTCTTGGATGATACAAATGACAAGACCTCCTTTCTATATATAAGAGTCTAAGTGGTCATAATATAATCAGAGCCATCATAACAATAATAATGTAAGGGCACAATAATAACAATAGTGGGCTTCTATGGGGCACAATAATAACAATATGGGTACTACATGGGCACAACAATATAATAAGGGCGTTGTACTAATGACAATAAGGGGTTACACTAGTAGTATAGGGACCTAAGAGTGGGGCAAGTAAGGGACACCATTATTTATTTTTTGAATATATAAGATGTGAGTCGAATTGTGGGATGTTTGAGTTTTGGTTGATTAGGTCCTAGACAAGGTTTTGAAAATTGATCATCCTTTTCGACTCTTTTCATTTATTTATGTAGGTAACTCTGAATATCGAGATGGATGAGCATAATTTCCTGGTCAATAGAGAGAGGTAAGGGGTTGTAGATTATCTCAATTCTTTAGAGAAGGTAAATTAATATATTCATTAAATATAAAAAATTTGTGGAATGAACATAAGGAATGTATGACTTATTTTTATTTTTTTTAACCTGATGGTCCTGATGGATGCAATGTTTTGGGAATGGTGGGTCTTTATGAATGACTAGTTTCTAAACTAGGATACTGAGTCCAATCAAATTCATAATTGTCTCAGCACGAGAATCACACTCTCACGGGTTAAATTTGACAGGTGCCCCTACCCATCAAGGAATCTTATTTTTTTATGATGGTTTTATTTTTAAACTACCCTTTATATGAATTTCAATATTTATTTTTACCTTGCATAATATTTTTCCTATAAAACCATAATCAATAAAAATTTAATCATTTTTTTAGACAATTTTTTATATATATAACACCTATATAATAAAAATAAATAAATTAAATATATATAAATTTCAATTCATCAATTAAAAATTAATCTCGCACAAATTTCAAAAAAATTATTAACCAGGGAAAAGATTGTGAAAGTCAAGCCAATGTGTCTACATTCATAATACATGATTGGATTAAAATTAAAAAATAGTTGCAGTGGCACCGGAAGCACTTGAAGCGGTGTGAGTGCCATGCCCATCCTAGTCACTGGGGTAGGCTTTAAAATTACTACATTTACATTATCAACTAATGGAAGCACATTAAAAGAGTGCTTCTAAACAATGATTCATTTTACTCAGAAAACTTATGATTTGGGTTTTATAGTCATAATACTTTAAAACAATCACCAGATTTCCCCACTATAGTTAGTATTAATCCATTAATATAGCAGAAATGTAGGATGCATCTGAAATACCAAAATAGATTCTTGAGTCATTAAACTCGGGAGTTGACTTGGTAGGTAGAATGTATTTCAGGAAAAGAAAAACCCTTTTCACCAATAAGAAATTTTATTATGTCCATACAATAGGGACCTAAATAGCTAAAAAAAAGTAGAGTAACTACGTAAAAGATCGTATATTTCATACTGTTGACAAATTTGCTGTAAAATTGTGATTGCAGAAATGTCATTTTTTTCCTTTGTATTTTGAAGACTCAACATAGTGTATATGAATATTTTTGGATAAATTACTTAAGAAATATTTAAAATCACAATGTTTGGGAAACAGACAACCAAGATATATTAGAGTAACAAAGGTCATAGATTTTGGACTGCTAACAAATCTGCTCAAAAATGGGGTTTACAAAAAGGAAGAAAGGGTGTTAATTTTTTATGTGCCTTTTAACGACCTCATTTCTCTTGTGAGAATGTCTAGGAATATATTCCCCAAATATTAGTCACACTTAAAGGTCGAATGGGACTAGGAAGAGAACAATGACACTAATTGGAAACACCATAATATTGATACCCATGTCGTGAACACAGTAGGAAATTCAGAAAAAATAAATAAATTAATATGTACAAAGTTTAACACTTGGGAAACTATGTTTCTCACATTTTTTAGAAGTGAGTTAAAGAAAGAAAACAACCTCATTGACATCTATTTGAGTACATATGTGCGGCTATAAAGGAAAAAGTGAAAGAAACCCTTCGTACAAATCACATAAACTCTGATATTCATTTCTGTGCATATAAGAAAAATATAAATATACTAACCAGAAACAAATACCCAGAATACAACATGCCAAAATAAAGCATGAAATTGGATCAATGATATAGTCACAAAATCACCAATTTCAAAGTTTTACAGCAAACCAATCAATTCCATTTAAAATAAGAGTAATATTGGTTTTTCAATAAAATCAATAAGCATCAAAAACAAATTGGATTTGTATTTTTATGATTGCCAACATTGAAATAATTGAAGATCAAAATGGGAAGTTAGGGGAAAATCCTATAACTAACCTCGATCAAGTGAGGGCCACTGAGGGTCAAACATCAAACCTCCTCCTTTTGAGTCTGCTTGGCCAAATTGTCCCAAACCCCATAGCATTACATGTCCCTAGATCGAATACTGCGATGGTCTGGGAATTGGGTTAATCGATTAAATGAAATTCACTTTGGTAGATCGACGACTAATATTTGCACTCGTGCGTTCGGCAAAGTATATTAGTGGAATTCAATGCAGATCAGCAAGCCCACTTGTAAACTATAAACCCTCGCCTTCACTCATTGTTAAGAGAGAAGTTGCAATTGTAAATCCTGGTGGTCTCCATAGGGAGAAAACAATGGTGTCCTTATTCTTGGAGGCGATGTTTTCAAATTAATTTGTCAAGCTTTCTGAAATGGCGGGTACTAGACAAAAAAAGAGAGTGACCAGACTTGAATACATTCACTGATTTCGGAAGTGAAATAATGGTGGTCGCCACTGGTGAACAAATATATATATTTCAACTTCTAATTTTCCTATATACCCGTCATTATGACACTTTTCAAAATTATTTGAAAGTTACGAATGACTTGTTTATTTGATAACAAATCGTATTTTACGGCTAAAAAACAAAAGAATGTCCATACGGGCATCAATTTTAAAGCCTGGGATTTCTTCATGCACAACATGTAAGTATTAATTATTGCAATGATTCCATACTCTTTGCTCATGATCACATGTCCCATCTTCGATAAGTATAAGGCTTAGGTAAGTACTTTGTAACATTGAATGGTATTATTTGATATTTGGTCTTTATCTATGGAGAATGGTTTTGTTGGATTTGGGGGTCCTAACCCAGGTTTAGAGTTAGTTGCGCCAAACAAATCCCTACAGGATTGGCCCTTTCAGAATCAATCTACAGTGCACAGACTGAAGTCTGACTCGAAGAAGTATGGGGGGATGCTAGAACCAAGTTTCCACACCCAGAGATCAATGTGATGTCCCTTTTCTATCTAGATCTGCATTCATGCAGATCTCTAAGCCCTTATGGATTATCGTTATAACTTCCCTTAATTGGCCTCTAGACCTCCATAAAGGTCTACAATTAGCTTTTTCAAACCCTGAATAGGCAAATTATCTACTTACGCATACCATATATTCTCCTTAGATCGGTATTTACTTAGATCTACCTAATTGTTCAATAACTTTAAGAAAAAGTGTTATGCTCTTCACGTAATCACTTAACATTAATTTCATTCAAATAATAAGACGGATCAAGTAAATTCACGCATCAATACATCATTATTTCATAAAGACATTATTATCACAACATATATCACATTCATGCATGACAGAAGTAAAAAGATAAAACATAGGAATTTCTGCAACAGTCTTCTTTATTGATCTTCAGTAAAGGCTTATAGACTCAAAACTTCCCTGCGCACTCAGCTGTGGACACAACTCTAGGCCTCTACGCACTCAACTGTAGAGCCTTTTCATCCTTTAAGACTCCTATCTCAATCTTCCTTCTATCCACCCATTACATTCATCATTATAGATTATGCCTTAGACTTTCTAAGACACTTCTATTTATAAAATCCCATGGTCCGCAGACCATGGGTAGATCTTCAAAAACCGACTCAAGCTTACATAAAGGAGGGTAAAAACCATTTTTAACTCTTAACTAGCTACGCATGCCACGACCACAACTTGCAAAGACATTACATCTTTTGTTGGGTCCCTATAATACTAGTGATTACCCCATTACTATTGTAGTTATACCCCTTATTTATATTGTTGTGCCCCTATTACCCCCATATTGTTATTTCTGTGCCCCATAGAATCCCTCTATTGTTATTTTTGTGGCTTTATATTATTATTGTTAGGTCGGCTGGATTATATTGTGACTCCCTAGACTCCTATATATAGAAAGGAGGTTTTGTCATTTGTGTCATCCAAGAATTGTTCATTTATGCAATGTAAAGGAGGTTTCCCCCTCGAAGAGGCTGAATTCTAAGGCGTGGATCTCTCTTTTATATCTTTTTGTGAGCTGGTTTCATAACATTTGGTATCAGAGCTTTGGATTCTAGGGTTTCGCTGCTCCAAATAGGTCATCGTGGCATTTTCGCTATAACTTTTTTTCTGTGACGTTTCAAAAGTCGCAAAAAAAACCCATTTGAGAAGAATTGGCGCTGAACCTCGGGTCCAGATTTCAGAGTTTTTCTAACGATAGTTTCGGAGATATGATCTAAGGAAGTTGGTCTTTTTGCAGACTCCTGAATTACATTCAACAAAGGTGACCTGGGGAAAATCGTCATAACTCTCTCTCTGAGGATCGGATTAAAATTTCGTAAAAAGGTACAGAAAGAGAATGGACTGTAGTTTCTTGTGTGTGTGTTTCAGATTCAAAGGTTGAAACAGTGACTCGTGGCACGTCGTACAAGTTCGCTCTACTGAACCAGTCTAAAAGCAAGTCACTGTGGGAGATTTCACATAACTCTTCCTTGGAGAATCCAATTTGGCTCAGACTTGTGGCATTGGAAAGAGGACGAAGAAGGCTACTACAGGTAGCAATTTCAGAATTGGATGATCCGAAATTACAGAGATACATCAGATTCAATATCAGGCTTCTATAAAGTGAAAAAAGGTGTGTAGTTTTTTTTTAATTTTTGTGTAAGCTTGGTTTAACGGAATTCAAAGGGCATAGTAAAACTTTATTATCGGTAACTGATGCCCCGAGGAAAAAAAATGAAAACACCTAGTAAGGAACCTGAAAGCTCTAGCATGACTCATGAAGAAGAGGAAGAAATGCTACATGATATATCAAAATTACAAGAACAAGTGCAACAAATGTCACGCTCACAAAAGCTAACAGAAGCTAAGATAAGTGGCGTGGAATCTAAGGTAAATGGCGTGGAATCTAAGATAAAGGGAATGGAAGCTAAGATGGATGGCATGGAAGCTAAGATTGACGCTAAGATTGATGGCATGGAAGCTAAGATTGACGCTAAAATTGATGGCATGGACGCTAAAATTGATGGCATGGATGATAAGATGGATGAATTGAAGAAGTTGCTACAAGAAAGGGTCACTAATGGTGAAAAGGTAGTAAAGGAAACTCATGATGAGAATAAAAGAAATGTTAATCATGATTCCATAGACTCTAATGTTGGATCAAAGACTCACCATGTTCCAAAAATCGATATGAGGAAGTTTGATGGCAAGGATCCCGCCACATGGATATTACAGATGGAGCAATTCTTCGATCTCAATAATGTGCAAAACACACAAAAGGTACGTATGGCAACTTTATATTTGGAACCAAATCAGTTTGTATGGTATCAATGGCTTTGTTCTCGTAAACAATTTATCACTTGGGCAATTTTTACGGAAGAATTGATAGCACATTATGAGGATACAAAAAGCAACACTTTTTTTAGCCAATTGATAAGTCTCAAACAAAAGGGTTCAATAATGGAGCACATTGAGGAGTTCCAAAAATTGAACATAAGGGTAAAAGATATTCCAGAGGAGCATAGGATTGATGTGTTCATAGGGTCTTTAAAGGATAATATCCAACATGATGTGCGCCTTTGGGAACCTGATTCATTAGAGAAGGCATTCAGGTTAGCAAGAAAAATGGAAAGCAAAATTATGGAAACTAGGAAGCATACCGTTCACAACTATAAAGACGGAAGTGTTGTTGCCCATAGTCTTCCACAACCTACAAGGTTGACACCACAACAATTGGAAGAAAAAAGAGCAAAAGGGCTTTGTTACAATTGTGATAGCAAATACACAAAAGGTCATAAGTGTGCTGAGAAGAAATTATTCTACATAGATTGTGAAGAGGAAGAAGAAAAGGAGCAAGAAAGGTCAAAAGAAGAGGATATATTCCAGGAACAAAGCCTAGATGAAGAACAAATAAATCCGACCATATCTTGTAATGCATTGGCAGGAATTACCACTCCTCAAACCATCAAGATAGAAGGACAAATCAAGAAGAAAAAGGTAATAGTGTTGATTGATTCAGGAAGCACCCACAATTTTATTCATTGTAGGGTAGCAAAAGAATTGAATTGCTTCCTATATCCAGCACCAGAGTGTCAAGTGATGATTGCAAATGGAGGAACAATAAATTGTTCTGGAAAGTGCCATAATATCAAGCTATCCATGGGAGAATATGTATTGACTAGCCCAATGCTTTCCATTCCAATGGGAGGTGCTGATGTTGTACTAGGAGTCCAATGGCTACAATCCTTGGGTACAATAGCTTTTAATTTTCAAGAACTTTTCATGAAATTTTCTGTGGAAGGAAAGGAAGTTGAATTAAGGGGTATTGCAGGGAAACCAGGAAAGATAATCAGCTCTAATGGCATGACAAAGCTTCTAAAAAAGGAGCAAAGAGGTGTAATTGCACAATTATGTTCGCTAGATGTTTCCACATTGGAATCATCTATTTCTCCAGATCTCCAAAAAGTCCTGGACAATCATTCCAAGGTATTTGAGACTCCCAAAGGTCTCCCACCTATGCGTGATCATGATCATGCTATTCATCTGATTCCAGGAAGTGTTCCTCCAAACATCAGGCCGTACAGATATCCCTATGTCCAAAAAAGTGAAATTGAACGTATGGTTGCAGAAATGCTAGAGGCTGGTATAATTCAACCGAGTCAAAGTTCTTTCTCAGCTCCAGTAGTATTGGTGCACAAGAAGGATGGATCATGGCGCATGTGTCCGGATTATAGGGAGCTCAACAAGCTCACTATTAAAGATAAGTTCCCCATTCCTGTTATTGATGAATTACTAGATGAATTGCATGGATCAATTTACTTCACCAAGTTGGATCTTCGTTCGGGATATCATCAAATCAGAATGAAGATTGAAGACATTCCGAAAACGGCATTTAGAACTCATGAGGGTCATTATGAATTTTTGGTCATGCCTTTTGGCCTTACCAATGCACCTTCAACATTTCAAGGTTTGATGAATTCAATTTTCAAACCATTCCTTAGAAAATTTGTGTTAGTATTTTTTGATGATATACTAATCTACAGCAAGTCTTGGAAGGATCATGTTGAACATGTTGACAGGGTGCTACAACTATTGGAGGAGAAACAATTATATGCAAAAAGATCCAAATGTTTCTTTGGAGTCCAGGAGGTGGAATATTTGGGTCATATTGTATCTCATGAAGGAGTTAAGGTAGACCCTAGCAAAATTAAAGCCATTAAGGAATGGAAAATCCCCACATCCATAAAGCATCTGCGAGGATTTCTTGGGTTGACAGGGTATTATCGCAAGTTTGTTAAGAATTATGGGAGAATAGCAGCACCTCTAACAACATTATTGAAGAAAGATTCATTTTCATGGACTCTGGAAGCAACAAAGGCCTTTGAACATCTTAAAGAGGCAATGTGCCAAGCACCGGTCTTAGCTACACCGGACTTCACAAAAACCTTTATTGTGGAATGTGATGCTTCAGGAAATGGAATTGGTGCTGTTCTAATGCAAGATGAAAGACCCATTGCTTTTGAAAGTCGTCCAATCAAGGGAAAGTTTTTAAGCAAAGCTATTTATGAGAAGGAAATGTTGGCAATACTCCATGCACTTAAGAAATGGCGACCCTACCTAATGGGAAGACACTTCAAGGTAAAAACGGATCATGATAGCCTTAAATACTTTTTAGAACAAAGATTATCCTCTGAAGAGAAACAAAAGTGGGTCACAAAGATGTTGGGTTATGACTTTGAAATCATCTACAAAAAAGGGAAGCAAAATGTTGTGGCAGATGCACTCTCAAGAAAGGATGAGGATGTGGAAGCATTGTTGTGTGCCATTTCTATTATCCAACCAGATTGGATAAACGAAGCAAGGGAGGAATGGAAGAATGACGAAGAAGTGTGGGCACTTATTCGAAAGTTACAACAAGATTCCAGTACTTCTGATACATTTAGCTGGAAAAATGATTCGTTATGGTACAAAGATCGCTTATACCTCTGTAAGGATTCCCAGCTAAAACAAATAATTCTTATGGAATTGCACACTTCTCCCTAAGGAGGGCACTCAGGATTTTTAAAAACTTACCACAGGGTTAAGAAGGAATTTTTTTGGGATGGCCTTAAATCAGATATTCAAAAGTTTGTGGCGGAATGTTTGGTTTGCCAACAAAATAAAGTTGAAACAATTAAGACACCGGGTCTATTACAACCTTTATCCATTCCAAGCCAACGTTGGGAGGAGGTTTCAATGGATTTTATCACAGGTTTACCCAAGTCTGAGGGAAAGAGTGTCATCATGGTGGTAGTTGACAGACTTACCAAGTATGCACACTTTTGTGCATTATCACATCCATTTAAAGCCAGTACAGTTTCTACTGCATTTATGGAAACAGTTCAAAAGCTACATGGAAACCCAAAGATTATTGTAAGTGACAGAGATCCCATTTTCACTGGAAATTTTTGGACAGAATTATTTTCTTGTCTTGGTACTCAGTTAGCTCATAGCTCATCTTATCATCCTCAATCTGATGGGCAAACTGAGATAGTAAACAAATGTTTGGAAGGATATCTTCGTTGCTTTGTATCTGATAAGCAGACACAATGGGTCAAATGGTTGCCTCTGGCTGAATGGTGGTATAACACTTCCTTCCATACAGCAACAAAAATGACCCCATTTATGGCACTTTATGGGTATCAACCACCATCCATCACATCATATTTAAGAGAAAATTCTAAGGTTCAGGCAGTGGAACATCACATCGAACATCAACAACAAGTCCTCCAACTCTTAAAGGATAACCTAGTGTTGGCACAAAATAGAATGAAACAACAGGCAGATCAACATCGCAGTGAAAGAAGTTTTGATGTAGGTGATTGGGTATTCCTACGGCTACAACCATATAAGCAAATGTCCCTAAAGCAAGCTAAGAAGGATAATAAATTATCACCAAAGTATTATGGTCCGTACAAGGTGTTGCAAAAGATTGGTACTATGGCATACAAATTGGAGCTTCCTGCAGCTTCTCGATTGCACCCAGTTTTCCATGTTTCATGTTTAAAGAAGGTTATAGGTGACAAGCTCCCAATTCAAACAATATTGCCAGAACTTGACGAGGAAGGAAAAATTATATTGGAACCGGAAGCAGTCACAGAAACAAGAACTCGACAGCTACGAAATCGATCAATTTCAGAGTATCTTATCAAGTGGAAGAACTTATCCGTTGAAGATTCCACATGGGAGGATGAGAATTTTATGCAGAAGTATCCAGAACTACTCAAGCGTTGAGGACAACACTTTTTTGAAGGAGAGGGGCATGTTGGGTCCCTATAATACTAGTGATTACCCCATTACTATTGTAGTTATACCCCTTATTTATATTGTTGTGCCCCTATTACCCCCATATTGTTATTTCTGTGCCCCATAGAATCCCTCTATTGTTATTTTTGTGGCTTTATATTATTATTGTTAGGTCGGCTGGATTATATTGTGACTCCCTAGACTCCTATATATAGAAAGGAGGTTTTGTCATTTGTATCATCCAAGAATTGTTCATTTATGCAATGTAAAGGAGGTTGCCCCCTCGAAGAGGCTGAATTCTAAGGCGTGGATCTCTCTTTTCTATCTTTTTGTGAGCTGGTTTCATAACATCTTTTTACATCAAATCTTAGGATTTTGCCCCAAAACTAACCCAGGGGACCCCATCCCAACATCTTTGAGCTTAAATTTTCATTAAATTATAAATATGTCCATACATGTTCAATGCGTTTTTGACAATGGTACTAATGTGGCAGTTTGTCGTCTTATGATATTTAAACGAGCCCTTAGCAAGAATTTGTGAGAAGTCATCATGTGACCTTCCACTCTATTCTGACATTCCTTTAAAATTCATCAGAGGGGTTTATCTTTTGAATCTCAGAATTTTGATGTGACTGAGATTCTAAGTTCATAATCATGAGTAAAGCACTATAGATTTCCACTCCGTTTTTCTAGGTTTTTTATATGTACGAATGGATGGATAATATTAACATACTAGTGTACCACGTAGATATGAAATCATGTGCACAACCAACCATGTCTAAAATAATAGACTTTAGTAATCTTAGTGACTTTAGTAACTAGAAATTGCACTGAGAGGTGCAAAGGAATGTCGATAGGAGGAGTGGGGGAATGTGGAAGGCAATAATGTAGTAAAATATACGGACAATGAAATGCAATCGAAATTTGGGTTTCTATATATATTCTAAAGAATGTAGTAGGAGGTTAAATTTAATTAGAAAGATACACTAACATAAATTTCCCAGAACAATGGAAATACTTGCAGGCACAAGGTACATAGTAGAGGAGTTTAATTTTTTGGGGGTTTTTTAAAATGGTATGAAAACAATTCTGAACATGGAAATTGTGAGGTGTGTATCAGCTAAAGATAGCACTAGCACTTGGGAGAAATGGATTTTATGAGTAAGATGTTATGAACATAAGAAAAAAATAGGATTACAAATAGAATTGTTGTATCAATGAATGTTGTGAAAATACTTGTGAAAGATCTATGATTGGGATAACCGAATTGGGCATGATTCTTAAGAAATCTTACATAATATCTCTTTGAAAAGTTAGTTGGGTAAATATGTTGTTTATATGCAATATTCATTTGCAAAAGGATTGAAATATTAGTTGAGACAGCTCTCCTAAAATAACAAATGGTTTATCATATTTAACAAATAAGAAACGAAACAATTGATTAAATTGATCTCTAAGCATCATGGTGCCCACTATTTTATTTTATACTCTTAGTTTGAAGAAACAATTTTGTGGCATAGCTCCTTATATCATTTATGTTGTTTGCAATAATTATTGAGATACAATAAGAAATTCTTGATACATATGTTTTTGTACTTCAATATAATGAAATCTTTGCAATATTTTGAGTATGTGTGGTGTTCCTTGTTCATGGAAACATAATATTCACAACAAAATGCACAGAAATATTGTGCAAAAACAAAATTAAAAAATTTGGAACTTGGAAAAAATAGCAGAAACCATACCTATATTAATATTCAAAAACCATATGTATATTAATATTTGGATGCATGCAGTTATATTTGACAACTGAGCTTAAACAACTAAGAAAGAAAGATTTTTTTTCGAAATGTTGTTTTTAGTCATTATGAATCAAAATGTACTTTCATGGTTGATGAAACTCTTCTACAATAATGATGATTTACCTTATGAAGAGTTTCCAATACACAACAAGAACTTCGATTTCAGAAAGAATGCGCTCATTTATGGATTTTGCAGTTTTAAAGTTTAGAGTTATAGAATCTCTCTAGTATAACTTTTTGCTTGTTTGATTCAAAAGGACATTCTAAGGTACTCTTGGAATTAACAACCACGATCTTTTCCCTCGCACATTGTTCCTATGACCAAACACATCTATTAGTTTAAATAAAATTTAAGAAAACTCGCAAAAAAGTAAGTCCCATCATATTAATTGCTCTTAAAATTGAAATGCCCATAATATCATATATTGCCTTAGGGAAAATATCCCCAAGCTTCTTTCAGAAATTACGAAATCCCCAAACATCAAATCCCTAAAATAAAATGTTTGGAATAGAGTATATCAGGACACACTATCCTTAAGCTTCTTTTAGGAATCATGAAATCCTAAAACATCAAAAGCCTAAGGGAGAGAATGGGGAATAAACTACATTTTCAAGTATAAATCATCATGTTTTTTCATGAACACATACCAACTTGCATTCATCATTTCCATTTGTATATAAAAAAATGATCATCATAGTCTTAAAAACTAGTAATCACAAAATATCATGTTGTTGCAATTATTCAAATCAACACATGATCAACTTGATAGCTCATAGTGCTATGAAATGTGTGCATAAACAACAAAAACAAAAGAAAGGGAAAAAAACATAGTTGGATTACAATAAATATGGATTTGGAATTAAAAAACATGTTTATCAATGAGATGGATTCATTAATTTATTTTTTCCTTTATTTTCTCTTTAGATTAGTTACTAGTTCAATAGATAGATTCATCAATTAGGTTGGTCATGGGCTTAATAAGTAGTTCATCAATTATCTTTGTCACAAGCTTAATAATGTAGAACTTTTTAGTTTTTCCTTTTCATCTTTGAAACATATTTGTTGCAAGGAAGGGACTTAGAAGGATAATTTTTCAAATAAACTTGTTTGAAGCTTTGTGGATATATTTTTATTTATATGTAGGGTAAAATTTATATGTTGATTTGTTTTATATTTTTGAATTTTTCATGTCAAAGTTAAACAAATTTCACTGATTATTACCATTATTCCCTACTAAAGAATTTTCAAGTTAAAAGTTCTTATATATTTTGTGATTGTTAATGTTAGTAATTAATGGCTTTTTCAAAGGGAGGACAAAAACCAGGGAAAACTTTAAGAACCCCCCCAAATTTATATGTATAATAAATGGGCGAATCTCCATGGTATATAGGAAAAATGGAAGGCGATTTTATCAATAATATAATATGTATATATAATTTTTTGGCGAATCTCTCACTAGGCATGGCGAATATTTTACTCAATTATAAAATCTTGTAAGATCTTGGTGAGTCTTTCACTAAATAATAAAACTTTGTAAGGTCCTAGTGAATCTTAGCATTGTGAACTCTTAGAGAATTTTTTGAAAAAGTATAAAACCATATTTGACAAGAGCCGCATGGTGGCAATATCACTGTTTTTTTCACATTTCCACGAAATGGAACTTTTTTATAAAATTATAAAAAAGACAACCAAGTCCCTTATAATATGAAGGTAAGCTTATAACGGAGTTTGATACATCTACTATGCTTGTCTTCATTCAAGTGTCATAGCTGCTATACTTAACACTGTGAATCACAACTCTCTCAGAACTAAACTCTATAGTGTAATTAAAACCTTTGGGAATTGAATCTGACAACTCTATAAAAAGGATTAGTGAAATAGAAGCTTTTGTGAATGAGCCCACTAATTATCACTGCTAAAAAATCAATCCAGACTATGAAGTCTTCCATCTTGATCACAATCATGCTCATGATCAAGGGAGTGTGACCACCTAGCCTGACATAATGGCCATCATAGCTTCCAATAATCAACAACCACCTTGCAAGGACATCCTAGCTCATGTCTCATGAATTTTATTCATCAATCTTAACTAATATAAATCTTATAAAGATAATATTAGAATCCTCTCCGGATTCACTGTTAATACAAGGGTAAAGGAAATTTTCTAGCTCAAGGCACTAGCCAATACCAACTTTGGTATTTGTGACCCCTTTGTGGGGATGCACCTACCCTGCCCCGTTGGGTTTCTGCCTTGTAACATAGTTCAAGGATCACAAGAATTTCCAATCTTCCTACTCCATTAGACACACTTTATATGCTATACATAGTGAATGGAAAAGAAGCATTATAGAACACACAATTTCACAGAAGGAAGAAAAATCTTAGCCAGTTCAATATCAAAATCTTAACCACTGATTAATAAAGAATAACAAGTAGTGTAATGAACTGTTCCGAGTTTTTTATTTACAAGCTGTAAAAAATGTAGTGGAATGGAAAATATTATTGAGGCAACCCTTCAATATTTTCTACTAATATGTCTATGCATGTACATATGAAATTAAGAGCATTGTTGAATACAAAGTTTCCTTTTCTCTTGCCTCCATTTTGACAAATCAGTGTGAAATTAGTGTCACTTTGATTCTCCTTTCCTATGTGGATGTTTTGACAAATCAATGTGAAATCAAAGTCACTTTGAATTTCCTTTCTTGCAAGGGATCACATCCACAACTTGATTAGTAAAATATAATCTACTATATATTATGTTCAAGAAACTGACTGGAATCTACAGTGGAAATGAGACCTCAATTCTTATTCTGAATTTGAATATCTCAAGACAACATAAGAGATAAAAATGCATATGGCCTTAGTAGGTAGAAAACAATCACTCCATCATTACAAGACCACCTAGATTTCGGCACTTAATCTAAATAATGGCACTAGTTGTAGTGCTTATTTGCATTAACACCATGGAAAAGCAACAACAATGTTTCAAAGTACACTTACTAGAAAAGTTGTAACGTTCTGAGAATATTTAATGATAGCATCTGAACCTCATAGCTATGATGGGGAAACTAGGGAACCCAAATATTGGAAGATATCTCATACCAAATCTGAGAAAAAAATAAAAAAGGGAAAAAATCAAAATCTATAAATCAAGAAATGAATTGTTTACAAATCAAAAACAATTCCTTTAACTAACAGTTAAATTGTGGTGATATATTTAAATATTTAGTAAGAGGGTAACTTCAAACCATGGAATATTACCTTTGTCATTACTTTCATCCCTCAGTGACTGAGATTACAAATCAATACGTATGGAAAGATTGTAAGAAATTATGTGAAATAGTAAAGCGTAACCTCTATTTTCAAGCAACAAAATCAAGACATTGTTAGATCAAGAGCCATAATTGATACATAATCAATGAATCAAGTCTTGTATGGCACAAGCTTCTTTCACAACCTCTATTTTCTCAATAACAAAATCAAGACATTGTATGTGGTTATTGCCAAAAGGAAACTACGTTCTAATTTGGAAGAGGATCTTATCAAAAGACATGGATTTATTCAAATCTACAAAGCCTAATGGGTTACTGAAAAATAAGTTGGAATATGGGATCATGATACTTAAATTGAAAAAATATGCTTTCCTTTTAGAAACATTACAGTTATACAATTTTTTTGAAAGCATTAGAATTTGAAATTGGGCCTTTCTATCAAGACGAATTTTCATTAACAGAATGTACTTTCCTACCTGAAACGTTGTAGATATCCAAGAAAAACTTGAAAAGCATAAGAGAACTTAGCATAATGTACTTTCTTTCCTTCCTTAACATTCTTCAAGATTTGAGGTTCCCCAAGTCATCAGGTAACTTTCGAAGGAAATGATAGTTAGTAATAGTCCAATTCACAATTGAAGATGTGTCACAAATACAAGTGGTCATCTCCTCCAAATCACAAAAGTGATCCAGGTTAAAATCTAGCATTATTGGAAGCTTAATGCTCGATTGGTTGTTATTGAACCCAGACATTTTTCCTTTCTTCACTAAAATCTTAAAGATATCTTCTCTAAGTTCTACATGACTTTACTATGCTCTTGAAGTGGGGCCACATGCAGGCTCTCCAAGTGAATAGTCTTAAACTAAGTGAAGATAAGGCCAATAGATCATTCAGTGTGGATCTCTTTAACCCATAATTGAATACTATGTCTCTCTTGAACCCATAATTGAATACTATTACGACTTTGAAATTTTTCATGGAACTAAAAAATGTTGGAAGAAAGTATTTGCTTCCAAAAAGAGTAAAACTAAAGCCTCTTCTTGAGGACAATTGATGTCACACCACTAACACTTCTCCATGGAATCTATATAGGTAAACCACAAATGCAGAATTCCATTAGAATATTGTGTTTAGTGAATACACAAATGAAATCATTGCATTTCTTTAAAATATATTTTGAAATCAAAATTACTGAAATTACATATCGATAACCTAGTGGGTGTAGGATAAAATTCACCCATGTCATTCACAGAAAGCATGAGAAAAAATCTAATACTATATATAAAACCAAGAAAAATTCAAATTCATCACTTCTAGGGACCTCGTAACCACCCTGCCAATACACAAGTATGTTCCTATTTGCAGTTAGAAAAATTACCCAAATTACAATGTATTTACCCCAGCATATGTTGGAAAGTTATAGAAGGATGACTAGTGCAATCAATCCATTCCTTTTAGCCTTGGATTTGTTTCAGTTTAAAACAGAAGTATACAAATATACTTGTCCAATGTCTATGCTTTAACCATTCACCTTAAGATGTTTTTACAATATAATTTCCAAAGTCTATTTAGTATATTCATTATCATAAAAACCAACCTATATCCATCTTAACTCCATATCTACCACTCTTACGGGGATGAAATCTATTTCTCCCTCTGAGCACTTGGTAGACCCAGAATTAAGATGGATCTAAGATGATAGAATTTCCCCTTTAAATAGTCTATGCTCACATGAATACCATGGTATTACCATGGGTCAATACCATGGGTTATCATAAACCTCGAGCTTAAAAATTACTATTAGTAATTTATAAAAATTAATAAAATTAATAGTTGAATTTTATTTTATTTTTTATTTTAACCAAGCTAAAATGTTTAACATACATTAAATTACAACATCCGTTTTTACTCTTGATCCACCAAGCCCCAAGAAGGATCAAATATTTTTTTCACTCTATGCTAGTTTGCATATTGATACCTCTCAGGGTTAGTAGATACAGAGTAAAGATGGATCTATGCTGGTTTAATTCCCCCATTTAAATAGGCTACATTCTAGGTGAATACCATGGGTCAATACCATGTGCCATTTTGGTGAATACCACAGGTCAATACCATGTGCCATTTTTATTTTTATTAATACTAATATTATGGTTAATAATGTTTTGTTGCATGGTATTAATAACAATCTAGTCCATGGTAATTGTCCCACAGTGTTTTTCCCATAGGTTTCACCTAAATATAATGCATTTTTTGAGTGTCCTTAAATATAAGGTGACTTATGGAGTAAATATAAAAAAATGTTTTATTTGTTTACCATACCTCTCGTTTATTTATATTTTTATTAATTTACCGTACCTCTTTTACAAATATGGTATTTGGCCCATAGGATTTACTTAAATAAAACCTCTTTCTTGAGCCTTCATAAATAGAACGAGGGTTATGGACTAAATATAAAAAGAGGTTTTATTATATTTTTATTTATTTACCATACCTCCACTTTACTTATATTTTTATTTGTTTACACCCTTGCATGTATATAAGGTGACTTATGGAGTAAATATAAAAAATGTTTTATTTATTTACCATACCTCTTATTTATTTATATTTTTATTAATTTACCATACCTCTTTTATAAATATGGTATTTGGCCCATAGGATTCACTTAAATAAAACCTATTCTTGAAAATGGGTGAATGGATTCACTTAAATAAAACCTATTCTTGAAAATGGGCGAATGGAAGGTTGTAACTCCTAGTTTCAAGGGCTAAATTTACCTTTTTTACCCTCTCCCTTAAAATAAGGTGGGCTATTTGAGGTGATTTGTAAAAATATGCTATGATACAAAATATTCACCCACTAAAAATTTAAAACCCCTTAATTTCGCCAAAGGGCGAACATTCGCCCCTAAAATTTTCTATGTCAAAAACACAAATCCTCAATAATGATGTTCAGTGGTGAAAATTTGTGAGAAAACCAGTTGGTTTAACATTTTCCAGAATCTCATATATGCTTTTGAAATCCACCAGTTGGAGAATGAGATTCAAGTCTTCATTCAGTACCAAATGCCTTCTCAATTATATATTAATTTGAAAAATATCATAGCAGAGTTCAAGATTCTTTCCCATCTGTAAAAATTGGGGGAATGTATGATAGGAAGGTGAATAAAACAATCGTGCGTAAGTTTAATAATGATGTTCAGTTGGTGAAGTGTGAGAAAGAAATTTGTTTTAATATTTTCCAAAACCTTAGATATTCTTTTGAAATCCACAAGGCTGAGAAGGATATCCAAGACTTCATTGAGTACCAAATGATTTTCAAGTTGAAGAATCAGATATCAGAGTTAAATATTGTTCATTATCTGTATGAACTAAGGTCAATGGATGAGAGGAAGGTGAACTAAATAATCATGCCCAAGCTCAATAATAATGTTTAGTTGTTGAAAAGTGTGAGAAAATAAGTTTTTTAATATTTTCCAAAACCTCATATATTCATTTGAAAGCAAACAGCAAGAGAAGGAGATCATGGACTTCACTCAGTTTTAGATGCCTCTACAATTATCTCTTAAGTTAAAGAATCTCATATAAGAGTTCAAGATTCTTCACCATATATATGAATTGAGGATAATGGATGAGAGGAAGGAGAATGAAACAGTTGTTCCCAAGCTCAACAATAATGTTCGGCTAGTGGAAATGTGTTAAAAGACAAGTTTTTTCAATATTTTCCAGAACCTTAGATATGCTTTTGAAATCCATGAGTGGGAAAATAAGATCCAAGACTTCATTTAGTACCAGATTCCTTCCCACTTACCTCTTAAGTTTAAGAATATCATTTTAGATGTCAAGAGTCTTTTCCATTTGTATGAATTGGGGGAAATGGGTGAGAAGAAGGTGAATATGACAATTGTTCCCAAGAACAATAATAATGTTCTATTGGTGAAAAAGGGTTAGAAAATAAGTTGCTTAAATATTCTCTCGAACAGATATGATTTTGAAGTCCAACAGCTAGAGAAGGCATTTTGGGACTTTATTAAGTACCAGATACCTTCCCAATTATCTCTTAAGTTGAAGAATCTAATATTAGAGTTGAAGAGTCTTGGCCATCCATTTATATGAATTGGGGCCAATGGATGAGAGGAAAGTGAATCAAATAATTTTTCCAAAACTCAAAAATAATGTTCAATTAGTGAAAGAGTGTGAGAAAAGTTATTTTAGTATTTTCCAGATCTTAAATATGCTTTTGAAATCGACCAGTTGGAGAAGGATATCTAGGGATACATTGACTACCAGATACTTTCCCAATTATCTCTTAAGTTGAAGAATCTCATATCTGAGTTCAAGAGTCTTGGATATCTGTATGAATTGGGGGCAATGGATGAGAGGAAGGTGAATGAAATAATCATGCTTAAGCTCAATAACAATGTTTAGTTGGTGAAAAATCTTCAGAAAAATAAGTTTTTTAACATTTTCCAAAATCTAAGATATGTTGTTGAAATCCACTAGCTAGAGAAGGAGATCCAAGACTTTGTTGACTACCAGATGCCTTCCCATTTATCTTTTAAGTTGAATAATCTCATATCATAGTTAAAGAATATTCGACATCTATATGGGTTAGATAAAATGGACGAGAGAAAAGTGAATAAAACAATTGTGCCCAAGCTCATTAATGATGTTCAGTTGGTGAAAAAGTGTGAGAGCATGTTTTTTTTTATATTTTCCAAAACCTTAGATACGCTTTTGAAATTCACCAGGTGGAGAAGGAGATCAAGTTCTTTTTCTAGTTCCACATTCCTTCCCAATTATCTCTTAAGCGGAAGGATCTCATAACAAAGTCCACGAGTCTTCACCATCTTTCTTAATTAAGGGGTGGTGGATGAGAGGAAGGTGAATGAAATAATCATGCCCAAGCTCACTCCACAATACTCACCTTCTCACACCTACGCCTCACTGCCTAACCAATGAAATGATTATGCTCCATAGTGTGAAGTGTTTATTTGCATGTTTTATTAGGAGTGATTACAAATATCTAAATTGAAAATGATATTTTATTAATGTTCATGAATGAACCTCTTAGTTATGAAAATTAATTTATGATAAAAAAAATTTCCATTCTAGAAGAGTTATATAGTTATGGGAGGGAATATGGTGGCAACTTTTTGCATTATGATGCAAGGATATAAAACCTTGTTGGCGAAGAATTTGGTTCTGGATGGTTCTCTTTCTCATAATTATTTAATTTTTATCCTATTGAGTTGCATATCATTGCAATATTTTGATATCTCACAAATCTCATATTTGTTTTAGAGTGGTTGGATTATGCGAGGACCTGGGCCATGGTCTTAGGAATCTCTTTGAGAGTTTCATCTATGAATTATTTTGTAGACCAAAATTATATTTTACTAAACAGAGCTCTAGAATAATTTAATTTTTATCCTATTCAGTTGCATATCATTGCAATATTTTGATATCTCACAGATATCATATTTGTTTTAGAGTGGTTGGATTATGCGAGGACCTGGGCCAGGGTAAACTTAGGAATCTCTTCGAGAGTTCTATCCATGAATTATTTTGTAGACCAAAATTATATTTTATAAACAGAGCTCTAGAATATGTAACGCAAAGCTAGACCACTCTCATTTGACAAAAAAACCAACGATTCCTCATATGGCAGTTGAATTATTCCTAAATCTTAAAACTAGTCGCGAGAACCTTTACGGGATAATATTTGTCAATGGCATTCTCCCTTGGATTTCATTAAAAATAAAACATACGGTAACAATACAACCTTTTAAGGAATGAACCTAATTAGGCTATATAATGGTAATGAATCTTTATGTAAATGTTTGCTAAGGATTTGGCCTAATTGACTAAAGTTTAGGACTAATGGTTAATTATACATTATGATGAGAAATTGTCGGCCTAAACACAATATAAAGTTTGTAAATATAATGTGTTAGATATTATAAACAATATTGTGAACGAACGAAATTATATAAAAGTTAGCCTAGAATATGAGTAAAGCTAAATTCTGAACACTTCCAACAGAATTGTGAATTTTCCTGGTAAGTGAATGCTTATAAATTCTGAATTGCTATAATATAGGAAATTAATTCTGAACACTTACAACACAATTATGAATTATCCTGAGAAGTGAATGTCCATAAATTCTAAATTGCTATAAATAAAGGAAATTAGTGAAAGGCTCTCTCTAAAATAATATGTCTGGAAACAACTAACTAATATGGAAGAGAATGTTATATAAAAACATAAAATATGTAAGAATCAACTTCCATAACTTACATGAAATGCTACAGCTATTTTGTAGCTATACATTGTTCTCACCATAAAAACATTTCTTGCTGTGACCCCATTGGCGATGTGGACATGCCTTATCATGCTATGTTTTCAAAGAGAAAAGATTGGTGATGTGGTTATGCCTCGTCATGTTATGTCTTAAGAAAATAATAGGCTATAGCTAAACACGTCTTTAGGAAACTGGGAAAAGAGATTACAACGTGGGAATATAATTCTGTAAAATGAATTATCAAAAGTTGTAAGAGAGGAGCATTTATGGGTACTTGGTTTTCGTTGAAAATAGAAAATCTTAAGAGAAGAAAGATTGATTAGGAAAGGGGCTTTGATATTACAAAAATTCTATTTATTTTTAGTTTTTGGCACGTTTTCTTTGAAAATCTTGTTTTTAATGGAATATTTATCTTATGCTTATTCTCCCATTATGAATTCATGAACTGAACTTTTCGTATTCAGAAATTGTTTAGTTTTTTGTAATTAACTAGCAACATTTAAAATCATTAGTGGCACTCATAATGTGCTCGTTAAGTTGGATCTTCACTTTTGTTTAATTTGCAATAAGTTTATGTTTATTAATCACGGATTAGCTTGAGGATTTGTGCATTGAACTTAAACATGCTACTGAGCTATTATTTATTTTATGTCCTTTTGTTTAATAGATGTTATGGACGATTCAAACCATGCAATGGAATTAGATCCTTCTATGGAAAAGGCATACTGGAAAAGGCATACCTGGGTAAGGAGTAAAAATTTTGTTCTATGTTCAGATTGTCACATTTTTCTCTTTCAAGATTTGGTGGTGTGAAAATGTGGTCATTGATCCACTAGCCACACATGTTTATAGTTGAAATGAGAGTTGATACAAATTTTTCATCCCGACTTGGAATTTATATTCAAATGTCATTCTAATATAAATTATCATTTTAGCTTACAGTATTGTGTTCTTTTCTCTGGAGGAATATCAAATAGATATGGTTGCATTTAAGTAGGATTTGTTCATGATGCCAACAACCCAAAGTTGAATTTATATTCAAATGTCATTCTAATATAAATTATCATTTTACCTTACAGTGTTGTGTTCTTTTCTCTAGAGGAATATCAAATAGCTATGGTTGCATTTAAGTAGGATTTGTTCGTGATGCCAACAACCCAAAGTTTAAGACTTAGATGGATAAATGTGATGCACGGCTAGTTGGTAAATTGTCTCTATGATAATGACTTATCTTTAAAAGAGATAGCTTTCTTAGTTTTATAAGAGTAATAATCTTTGATTACTCTTTGTTATCGAGCATTTAATCTCCAAAGAATTGTAACCATTGATTCTAGTAAAACAAACTTTAAAATATTTGTTTCTTGAAGGATATTCTAGTATTTTGTGTTCCTAGGAAATTTTAGAAAGGAAAATAAATGATCTTCAATGGATAAATTACCTCCAGTTATGTGTCATTATGCTCCTTCTTTGCACCCTTTACTATTTTTATAAAATTGTTCTAGATATGTGATGTTTGAAAATAATTTCTGGAAAAAAATCTATCTAAAATCCTCAAAAATTCTAAGGCACTTGAAGAAAAGAATCCATGTTGACCACAAGTCCAAACATGTGAATTTTTCCCAATGCATAACTCTTTCTCTCACAATAATTTTTTCTTGCATTCTTCCCATCCAAGAATTGTGAGTGTTTCTTTGTTGGGTTTCTATGTATTTATGGATTCACTTATAATCGTAAAAAAATATATAGCCTTAATCTCCAATATTCATGAATATCTTCATGGGTCATTGTTTAATAGTAGACTTGTATAGATTCATTTTAACTATGGATCTCTTAAGACTTGGAAGTTCAAGCCTTGTTATTCAATAGATCTGGGTTAACATGGAACTATGCTAGTTCTATTGAAGAAGTTTGTAGACAAAAGCAACGGCGTACATGAGATTCAATAGATCCTCTTTTTTTCTGAGGAATAAAAGATGATCTGATGTAAATTCTTCATTCTAGGAACAAATGTAATCCCTTATGATTGCATATTTAAGATCTTCCAAATGGACAACCCATATGGAGGGTCATTCAAATTGGAAGAAAGATAATTTATATGCTTAGTACTACTTTTGATAATTTAATATTCAATTTGGTACATGGTTGTTTTCTCTTTTTCCGTTTTTGATCTCATACAACAATAGGATGTTGAATCAGTTACATCAATTATTCTAGTCTATTTTGTAGTTATGGATCTAGTATCAGAATGAAAGGAGCACCAGAATTAAAATTGTTTGTTCATTTGTTGATGTATTATTGTCTTCTTTTATGCACTTGTGATGAGAAGAGTATTATGAAATATAATTCTTGTTATGGGTCTTCTGCTTATAGAATATGTGACAGTTGATGAGTTTGAGACATTCATCTAACTGTACATGGCATGGTTTTATTTGATGTGTATTTGGCCTATATTTTTTTCGTTCGTTTACATTTGAAACCACACAAAAGAAGTTGCATCAGATGGAAAAGAATTACTTTGTTTCTCCAACAACAACCAACGAACTTGTTGCCCCTGTATTTCATTTAATAGATAATGATCTTCCAAATGTAGGATCTGAGCAATGGACTTCCACAGATAATAATAATAATAATATTGGTGAACCTTTGCAACTAGCTAAACCTAAATACATGTGAAAAACTCTAATGTGTATATAATGCTTTAAATTTTAATATTATATGTCAGATATTGAAATATTTGATGTCGTTCTATTGAAGGATCTTAAATCAGAGGATCCTTATCAGTTTGTACCCGTTAAGATCTTCTTGTTTGTCAAATAGTTGTTATTTGAATTGGATGAGGCTTAATAATGGTGCATTTCAATCTATGCATAGAAAACATAGCTTATGTCTTTGCATGACTCGTTTAAATGTATTTTTATTCTTATGGGTTGAACATTCTCATTGTTTCTTGCATAGAAATGATAATGACCCAAAATTGAATGAAGTAATTGTTACTATGTTTTGAAAGGGATTATCTAAAGACATTGCTAATGTTGAGTTTACAAAATAGATTGTATGTTTTCTCTCTTATAGGATAATTGGTTCTTTTTTTTTCTTTAGTTGTACATTTAGTGGGGTTAAGGATTTTATTCCAAAAGAAAATCTTCAATTCCATGGGATGGCTTCCCTATGCTGTCAAAATGAATGCGATTGAAATTAATTTATCATAAAAGCCATGAAAAAAAAAAATTTATCATATAAAGAATCAAAATTGATTACACATAAATAAATGCAGTATCAAACAACTATAGGCTAGTTTGTTTTAGAAAGGTTTACAAGTTACAAAAGAAAATGAGGATCCACCAAATGTATAAGAATTGGACAAGTAATGGAGTGAAAGAGGATTGAGGTATGGAGTCCTAAGAGAATATGGGGAGGATTAAAGCAAGGTCTAAACCTTGATAAAACATCAACATTGTATACAGAATTTTGAATTTTCATAGGAAAAACTATCACAAAGACGCATTGCTTGCAAAGATGGGATAACATTCTCGATGTTGGGTTCATAGACAAAGGATATGGGTCAATTCTGGTGTTAATTCGATTCCAACCAGTTTACACATATTGCCTTAAATAATCTTCATCATGACTGGATATTCGAAATAAGGAGGACTAAAATATAGCTTTAAAGGTCGCTAAAATGAAGCCCTCACTTCCCAGAAACCCATATTTGTGTGGTTAGATACCCAAAACATATGTTTCTAGATGCAATCAACCCAATCTAATATCTCGTCCATATGTTTCTAAGAAAACCAGTTGATAGAGAAACTAAAAGAAGCATTAAATGGACGTGCTCAACTAATTTTAAAAAACAATGCTAAGAGGAAACTATATCCATAATATGTTCCTAAGAAAGGCACCCGGTAGAGAAAATAAAGGAATACGTAAGAAGGAAAGCTCAACTAATTTTAAAATGAAAATAAGAGGAGGTGCCCTTACGAGAGACTAACCTCAGAACATGGAGGTTAGCGTAATTAAACTAAATACAAAGTTGAACATCACATTAATATTAGACTTAATTAGCAAACAAAGCAGTAGCATATACAAAGTACCTAGAGTAACTACTTAATCTATTCAAGGAAGAACTCAGAAATGGTTTGCAGGAGTGAAAACCATAAGCAAGATGGTGCTTCCGTCCATGGCAACAAACCCAAATAGAATAGTTGTTCCATAGGAAGTTCCCTTTGCTGAAAATGCATAAAATATCCAAATCCTCATGTGAAGGCTGGAATGGTGGATCACTTGGCAAGCAAATGGGCTTTACTCACGGGGATACGGGGGTAGTGGCTACGATCCGATCTATGGCAGGCAAGGTTTTGTGGCTGAGGAGTAACGGGTACGGTAGGCACAGATGTGGGAGGTATGGGTGGACCCAATTCCGTAAGCACCCATTCGCTTGGTTGGTTCCAGGAAAGGCGGGGGAAGCAAAGGTAGCATCCCCGCCAGTTTGAGACCCAGAAGCAATCAATTGATCTGGATATTATTAGTAAGCGCATCAAAGCAGGTCTACCTCTAGCTGCATAAGGTTAAACGAAGTCAAATAGCACAACTGCAACCGGCTTAGTTGGTATTTCCTCTCCTTATCAGTCGAGCCCCCTGTCGGGTTCGAGCCCTCTGTCGGGTCCTTGCACTAGGAAGCGCCAGAGCGAGCCACTAAATGAATCTACACACAGCAAGAAAAGGGAGAGCCGATCCGATCTGTAACAAAGTTCACACAAAAATGAGAAAGGGTGGAGCAAATAATAGATAGACAAATTAGAATTATTAAGCATATTAGATCATGAAGCTTACATTAAAGAAAGAAAAAGATGATCCACAATGTACAGACTTGGTAATGCACCAATTCAATCGTTGGAAAATGGAGGGTGAGCCCGCATGTGTCAGTTTTGGATTGCAGTGAGGATGGTGAAAATAAAGTTCTCTTATTAGCTGGGTGAATAGTGTCTACGCACCCCAAGCTTGCATAGAAACGCCTATCCACGTAATTAATGTACAACAATTGGAGAAAAAATGCGGAAGAGATTACCTTCCTTCCAAAATTTGAATTTTTGTCATTCTATTATATTCTATATTTTATCTGTGCATTAATGATTCAAATATATTTGAGGATTAGATTCTGACCAAAAAATGTGAGTTAATGAATTTTTATTATAAATATGAGCATTTAATTTTTAAATTTTTATGTCAAAATAAATGTAATTGAGTTAATGAATTTTTATTATAAATATGAGCATTTAATTTTTAAATTTTTATGTCAAAATAAATGTAATTTTAACATTAATATTATAATGATTTTTCATAAATATGCATTTTTTTATTTTTTATTTTTTATGTTAAAATTAATGTAACTTTTTAATTAATATTATAATTTTTTCAATTCAATAATTTATATTATGTTAGATTAAGACTTTTGTGATCCATATTGTAGATAAATGTCTTTCAGATTAATCACATCATTAAGAATTAGATTGACGTTTCGAACCAGCGAATGTTGTTTATCCTCAGGACAAGGTGAGAAAATCAATGAATCTTCAAGAATAAATAACATGAATGCATTATTTCGCAAAGTTATCTAGTTTCCAACGGCTAACTCTAGGCAATGATGCATCCATGCTATTTATTCTTGAATATTGACAAATTTTCTCAGCTTGTGTTAAGGATGCCACCTTAGTTGCTTCAAAATGTCGGCCCAATTCTAATTATGTGATTAATCCGGGAAATATTTATCTATAATTTATATCACAACAAATATTATATTAATTGCATCATTATAAAAAAATATCATAAATTTGATTATTTAATAATATATATCTTAATATATCTAATATAAATTTCATCTAGCATTTATTGTTTATTAATTAAAATAATATTTTTTAATTAAAATTAATATCAAGTTAAAGAATAGTAGAGATATTTGGATTTAAGAATATACATCTTTATGTATAATTTATAATATTAATTATATAGTTAAGAAAATATTTGTATATTTTCAATTTAATAATAGGTATTCAAATATATATAATATTAATTACACTAAATGGTTAGCTAGTCTAATATATAAAATATAGTATTTATGAATTAAAAATAAATTAAATAATCTTAATTATATAACTATAAAATGTATTGTACATTTGGAACCCAATAATATATATCCAAATATATATCGTCTTAATTATATGAGTGTTTATTGTTTGTAAACTTAATTAATTTTTTTTGTGAATCTGTATTTCTTTAATAATTTATTTTGATTGCATAAATGATTTGTGTTTATGTATTAAAATTGGATTAATTTATATGTTTTTCATAAACATTGAAATTTTCTTACGTGTGATTGTAATGTAAATATGTTTTGTATGGATATATAGTTGTCTTATATGGTTAATATCATTCAAAGTGTGAATATGAAATCAATTCAATTTAAAAGTTTGTTTAGGTAGAGAAATTTAGATAAGTTACTACAAATTTATTATAATGGTTATTTTTTTTTCTTTTCAACAAATTATCATAATAGTCACTCATATATTATAACCTTTCTTATACTTTTATTTAATTAATTGAATTGATAACTTCATATATTTTCTTCTATCATATTGTATTAATAATTTTATATTTTTATTAAAATTATTATAACAAGACACATGTGGTGGCAACGTGCAAAAAAAATAAAGGCAGCAATATTGCCACCACGTGGCTCTTGTTATATATTTATTGTATTCTTATTATGAAAATTTTTAGGTATTATTTTAGATAAAGTTATTTTGCAATTTTTTTAGGTAGTAAAATTCATCATAATCATGTTGTGGAGCATAAGGGAGATGTTGTAGTGGAACATCAAGTGAAGTTTTATATCAATAATAATAATAATATATTGTGGATTCCAGTAAGAAAATAAATCAAATTGACAAATCAAATCAATTCAATTTGTTATAGTGTAATTTTTTTTAGTTTACTAAAATTACAAACAATTTATTTAAAAAAATCATAATATGCATATTGCATTAACAAAATCCTTTGGTAATGGGGTAATAGTCATGTCTTGCGACTTTGTGTGAGATCTCGTCAATGAAAGGAGTTGGGAAAGAGTCAGTGATTGTTACTGTGTTTAAACCTATGAAGATGACATAAATTCTCAACCTTTTATGGGTCATGCTCCTTTGGTTAGATGATCATTGAGCTTTCCCATTCCAATTTATCAAGAGGGAAGATGACCATCAAACCAATCTATAAAGTAAGTAGTTATAGTTGTCCATGTCTGCAAATAAGGAACATGTGTCTCCCACCATATTGCGGCTTGGCTAATCAAAAATTGGACCAAGTTTTGCATTCAAGTATTTTCCTTGATTTCATTAGATACTTCATCAACATGAGCCGACAATGAACTAAGTTCCTTAAATTACAACAAATTAGTTGGTCCCTTTTTTTCATACAAAATTGGCACTGATTTTAATAAAAGGCATGAATGATGTCTTTTAATAGGTATGGCCTCAATCAAATAAAATTCTTTCACATTTGACTTATATTTTTTTATTTGTTACACATATAGTGTAGTGTTCAGGTTGTGGAGAATTGACAATGGTGAACCTTGTAAGATTTATCTTTATGCATTTGGTTCGACATTATCCTAATCTTAATTAATGATGTTGGATAAATTTTTTGTCAAGGAATCTTCATCCCATGTATCAACCCAAGGCTTACTATAATTGGGATCAAGATATATTACCATTTTCCAACCTTTTCCTTTAAGTTTAACCTTATCTCTCCCTAGAGGAAGAGTTTCTTTTATCTTGTTCCCCTAAGGTTGGCTAAGTATTGAAGGATATGTTGGGATTCCTTTGATGAGGTTCATCACTTCAAAGTGGATTTCAGTTGAAATACCCACATTCACAGCTTGTATATTCCATAAGATGCCAATGGGTTTGATGGACCATTGATCCACTAGCTTTAAACAGTTCATTATTCTATGTAACTAAGGATTTCCCAATTTTATAGATGCCTCCCTAGGGAGAATATTTACTTGAGAGCCAATGTTAACAATGACTTGGTTTATCATATACCTATTGGTCTCCAAGTTGACTTATGGATCAATAATCTTGTAATTCAATTTTTGATAGTTTCTAGAGCTTTTTATATGATCTTTGGTCCTCTTTTTAGTCCTTAAAAATATTAAGTAATTTAGGAACTTGTTTGACTAACTATTTCTCCTTAAGTAGGTGAAGGAGTTATTCCATGACATCCTCACAATTTATATTATTTTCATATTCCTTGTTATTAAATAATTTAAGTGCTTAGTGTACTATTCACCTTTCCCAGTCCATATTAAGATATGCATTTTTGTGCTTGATGGTCAAATGTGTGACACCCCTTGCGTGATGTTTCATTTTATTGTGCCTGATTTGGTAACGACATGTACATTCTTGGGATTTAAGACATCATTTTTAGATACAATTTATACTAAATTAACATTCCTTTTGTTCATAGTTTTTCTAGCATAATAGGGAAATTTTCCAAAGAGTGATCGCCTTCACAACATGTTTCAACATTTAAGGTCAATTCATCCTTTAATGAACAGTATTGGCTAAGGTGATCAACTTTTTAAGATGTAAAATAGTATATATTACCTTGACCCTAACCTCTTCCACCTTTTGTAAACCTTTCTCCTCAACCTCTTCTTCTCCCTTGATAGACACCCTGCCCTTGATATCCATTTGTATTGTTTTGATGCATAATCTAGTCATAGGATTTTGTATGATATATTAAATTATAGTTGGACTTATTTAGATTATTCAATTGGAATTCTTGTGTTGAATGACTTGCTTCTTCTCAAATTGCACACCATTTTGGTTTTGCATTCTTTAGATTATGTATGCAATCTATAGTGTTATGATTTGTCATAGTTTGAAACTTTTCACGGAATATTTATGCTTGACTTTATACACCTCTTATCTTTATTGAATTGATCACGATATTTTCAATTGTCTTTAGTGTGACCATCATTCTTACAGTGTAACAGCCCCGGTTAAAAATTCATGTAAATAAATATAATACCAAGGTCATGGCACACATATTCCAAGCTGAATAGTGGGAAAAACATCCTAGTGGGTGTTCATTTGGTTTTTTATGGCTAAAGGAAATTGGAAAAGTCAATTGAAAAGGATTTAGAAAGGGAAAGAGAAATTATTTGGCATTTATTTATAAAAATAATGAAAAATAGGAGAAAATGAAGGTGAAAGGTCACATGTTGCATATGAGGAGGAAATTGAAGGAAATAATGGAAAATGAAGAAATTAGACGCCTCATTAATAAAAAGGCTTCTGAGGATCAATTGGCAATATTTTTCTCAGACTTTTGATCAATTCAGTTTTAGAGCTCTCATTTTTTCTCTCTCTCTCTCTCATACTCTTGGACACGTAGAGTTTTCTTGGAGCACTCTTGGAGGAGTGTGGCATACTTGGTATTTGGAACAAGAAGGAAAAGGAAAAGTAGGAAAGCACAAGAGGACATCGCAATCAACAACTACAATGGATTTTTCTTGTAGGTACGGAGTTACATGTATGACTTCCTCGCTAGTTTTGTCATGCTTGGCATATAACACATATTTCATGAATATTGGAATTAAATAGTGGATTTATAATTTCAAAATAACTAAGAAACTCAATTATCCTTATGTACTTGTAATATTGTTTTCCAATTTTAATGAAATGTGTGTTATATGCATGTGGTTATTTGGTCATGAAATGTCATTGGCATGGAGGATTACCTGGATTTATAGTGGTTTTGCCTAGCCTTTCCATTTCCTAGATATCCATGGTGTTGTGGGTTTTAATTTTGTTTTCTGGTTGGTTTTCTTGTACTTTTGGTTGTGGGTTGAGTTATTAGTTCCTAGAAGCCTTGGTTGAACAAACACTTTGGAAGTCTTGTAATAGCTTGGGTCTAGTTACTAGTCCTGAAAGCCTTGGTTGGACAAACGCTCTAGAAGCCCCTGGTGGGTTGTGTTACTAGTCCCGGAAGACGTAGTTGGACAAACTTTCGAGAAGCCCAGTGGCAACTGTGGATTGAGTTACTAGTCCTAGAAGCCCTGGTTGGAACAAACCCTCTGGAGCCCGTAGAGACCAATCTAGTGATGGTTAGTGATGTTCAACCATAAGGTGGAATAATTAGTTAAGGGTTGAGGTGGTTTGGCCTCTTGAAGCCCTAGATGGCTTTGATTGATTTGTTTGATGAGATCCCACATTCATGCTCGGAATATGGCATGGGGGTGGTTTGCTGAAAGAAAGATTTGGTTTAGCCTAGTACAAGGTCGGGTGGTTTGCGGAAGTCCCATACTTAGTCGGCTTATGAAATCATCAATAAGATCTCTCTTTCTCCTTGGTATTTTATAGGTAAATATACTTGTTTATATGTGGCTTATATGGTTGTTAAATCCTTGATATTTATGCTTCTTATATATTGATTATGAGTTAGTTTTATGACAATGAAAATGTATGGTTCTCATCATGTTTTGGTTAATCAATGAATGTACAATGAATATATGGCTTAATAGATGGTAATGCAGTTATTGTGATGAGGCAACAATTCTTCTTAGTGATTCTGAGATAAGTGTTAGACGCCTATGCTCAAATATTTTGTTTAAACATGTAGAATGCATATTTGTTATATGTTTGACAAAATGTCTCGCATGTCTAGTAGGGGTCTAGTCAAGTCCCTGTTCAATTATTTGCATTTGTATCATTGTTTTGATGTTACTTTTCATTTCTGGAAGTTTCATGGAGTTCTGGGCAATGACCTTAGTCCCTGCTCTTAAAAATTGGCACATAATCTAGAGTTGTTGGCACAAAACCACTTGGAAAAGTCCCTAGTCGTAGGCATGCCTTGTTGTGGGAGCAATTGGAGGTTCCCAGACGCATGCATGCCCATGTTAAGGGAGTGACTGAGGCTTTAATGCAGAAAAATGTTAATTTGTCTTAGGGGTTGGTCACCTATATGGGTTGGATGGATCCTGGGGATTTTGTTACATGTGTAAAAGGCCAGGTTTGGTTGTGTTTCATCGGTTGCACTTCTATAACTGATACACATGGAGTTGAATCATATCATAGAAACTCTTCGTCACATGTTTACCCCGATTGGTCGGTTAGTTCGGTAGATGTGGGAGGAGGGTGGTTACAAAGTGGTATCAGAGCATGGTTCAATACTTGGATTGGATGGGCATAATTTGTTTTTCATGCATGCATGAAGGATGTGTATGTGCTTGTTATGTATGCATGGTGGTAGACATTGTTACAGTTTTGTTACCATGCAGGAGTTGATGATGTTGTTGTTGGGATGATTTATTCATGAATGCATATCAATTCTATAGGAATTTGTTATGCTTGTCAGTGTCTCTATGTTGTTATGCATGAATTGTCATCATTATAGTTATACATTTATAATAGATCAAAAATGCATCGTGAGGTAATTGTATGTAGTTGTTCCATCATGATGTTGTTGGTCGTTATGAAGCTAATGTGTTGGCTGAGATAGAATGGGAGATGTAGATCATCAAAGTCAACTTGCAACACTTGACCTTAGGGTAAGATCATATCGTCATATGGGTTTGTATGTTTGGCATGCATGTAGGTGGTTAATGCTTGTTATAAGAATTAGGGTTACTTATATGCTTGTTATTCTATTGTTATTGTGGTTACATGTATGATAAATGCTAGTTGATAAGTGTAGTCATATGCATGTGGTTATTTGGTCATGATATGTCATTGGAATGGAGGATTACCTGGATTGATAGTGGTTTTGCCTAGCCTTTCCATTTCGTAGATATCCATGGTGCTGTGGGTTTTAATTTTGTTTTCTGGTTGGTTTTCTTGTGCCTTTGGTTATGGGTTGAGTTATTAGTTCCTAGAAGCCTTGGTTGAACAAACACTTTGGAAGTCTTGTAACAGCTTGGGTCTAGTTACTAGTCCTAAAAGCCTTGGTTGGAAAAACGCTTTAGAAGCCCTTAGTGGGTTGCGTTACTAGTCCTGGAAGACCTAGTTGGACAAACTCTCGAGAAGCTCAGTGGCAACTGTGCGTTGAGTTACTAGTCCTAGAAGCCCTGGTTGGAACAAACCCTCTGGAGCCCTCGACAACTTGGGTAGAGACCAATTTGGTGATGGTTAGTGATGTTCGACCATGAGGTGGAATAATTGGTTGAGGGTTGAGGTGGTTTGGCCTCTTGAAGCCCTAGATGGCTTTGATTGATTTGTTTGATGAGATCCCACATTCATGCTTGGAATATGGAATGGGGGTGGTTGGCTGAAAGAAATATTTGGTTTAGCCTAGTATAAGGTCAGGTGGTTCGCGGAAGTCCCATACCTAGTTGGCTTATCAAATCATCAATAAGATCTCTCTTTCTCCTTGGTATTTTATGGGTAAATATACTTGTTTATATGTGGCTTATATGGCTGTTAAATCCTTGATATTTATGTTGCTTATATATTGATTATGAGTGAGTTTTAGAACAGTGAAAATGTATGGCTCTCATCATGTTTTGGTTAATAAATGAATGTATGGCTTAATAGATGGTAATGCAGTTATTGTGATGAGGCAAAAATTCTTCTTAGTGATTTTTAGATAAGTGTGAGACCCCTATGCTCGGATCTTTTGTTTAAACATGTAGAATGCATATTTGTGATATGTGTAACAAAATTTCTCGCATGTCTGGTAAGGGTCTAGTCAATTCCTTGTTCAATTATTTGCATTTGTATCATTGTTTTGATGTTACTTTTCATTTCTGGAAGTTTCATGGAGTTCTGGGGAATGGCCTCAATCCCTGCCCTGAAAAAGTGGCACATAATCTGGAGTTGTTGGCACAAAACCACTTGGAAAGGTCCCGAGTTGCAGGCATGCCTTGTTGTGGGAGCGATTGGAGCTTCCCAAACGCATGCATGCCCATGTTAAGGGAGTGACTGAGGCTTTAATGCAGCAAAATGTTATTTTGTCTTAGGGGTTGGTCACCTGTATGGGTTGGATGGATCTTGGGGATTTTGTTACATGTGTAAAAGGCCAGGTTTGGTTTTGTTTCATTTGTTCCACTTCTCTAATCGATACACATGGAGTTGAATCATATCATAGAAACTCTTCGTCACATGTTTGCCCTGATTGGTCAGTTAGTTTGGTAGATGTGGGAGGAGGGTGGTTACAAAGTGGTATCAGAGCATGGTTCAACACTTCGACAGGATGGGCATAATTTGTTTGTCATGCATGCATGATGGATGTATATGTGCTTGTTATGTATGCATGGTGGTAGACATTGTTATAGTTCTATTACCATGTAGGAGTTGATGATGTTGTTGTTGGGATGCTTTATTCATGAATGCATATCAGCTCTATAGGCATTTGTTATGCTTGTCAATGTCTCTATGTTGTTATGCATGCATTGTCATGGTTATAGTTATGCATGTATAATAGGTCAAAAATGCATTGTGAGGTAATTGTATGTAGTTGTTCCATCATGATGTTGTTGGTTGTTATGATGCTAATGTCTTGGCTGAGATACAATGGGAGATGTGGATTATCAAAGTCAGGTTGCAACACTTGACTTCAGGGTAAGAGCATATCGTCATATGGGTTTGTATGTTTGGCATGCATATAGGTGGTTAATGGTTGTTATAAGCATTAGGGTTATGTATATGCTTGTCATTCTATTGTTATTGTGGTTACATGTATGATAAATGCTAGTTGATAAGTGTAGTCATATGCACATGTGTTAGATATTCATGTAGGATAGTAAATTGTTGTTATATGTATTGTTGTTGATGCTAAATGTTAGTTAACTTGAAGAATATGTTATATGTTAACTTGTTGTTGTTATAGGTTCGTTAACTTGATGATTAGGGTTATTGCATTTAATATCTTGTGTTATTATGTTTTGTGCTAATTAGGATTGACCTATGCAGATGATTATGATTATAACATTCAGGTGTGAGTTAATATATTGTGATATTATGTCATATTAAGATAGGTTGACTATGCATATGTGATTGTTATGCATGAATGATAATTGTTTATGAGTTTATGATGTGAACATATTAGATAGTTATTTCTATGGACATCGTGACCTTATTTATGTTTGATTTGATATGTTGTGAAGCTATATCATGCTAATCTAGATTGATTGTGTAGACAAGATAGCCTCCCTTAAGATACATTAAGGTATGAGTTTTCTTATGTTGTCTACTTGGTGCTTGAATGTTTGATTATGTCATCTATTGGAGTTTGAGTGTTTGGTGTCTATTATGTCATCTATCTGTTGTTTGAATTTTTTATTAATTGCATGGTATGAGTATGTGTCTAGAAGATTGCATGAGGTAATTATCTTGTTCTAATATGGTTGTGTTGACACATTATGTGTTGAGAAAGTTTATATGTACTTGAGTGTAAGAAGGTGATAGTTGTAGAATGATGTGTTATGACCAATGAATGTGAGTTGATTGTGGATTAGGACATGGTTGTTAGACTTGGTAAAGGTTGATTCCAAGTTAATAAATATGTTGTCTTAATATATGGAACATGTGATCGACATATGTGAACAATTGCGGTAAACATGCTTGGTATTAACATGACAAAGTAATAGTTGATTTGTTTATATAATTAATAGTTGGGCGATGTGATAGCATGTAGTAAGACTTAATTGTAGCGAGGTAAAAGGTAAAATAAAGGAATTGGGTAAGAATTCCTTTGGTTTTTTTTGGATACCACAGTTTTGAATGAATGAATGCTTTGCATTCAGAAAGTCTTGTTAACCCTAATCTTGTCTTAAATTATGTGGGTATGTTCTATATTCATGGACATGTATTTGACGAGTATAACAGATGGAGTCTTGTTATAACTACATCTGTCAACAGAATTGGATTTCCATGAGAGATGACATGAATGTGTTCGCCTACATGGCAACGTTTTTGGCACAACAAGGTAAAATAGCTAGTATATTTTTATATTTGTTTATACACTAATAGTTATTTGTGTTTTGTAGTATGATGTATGGAATTCCATGAAAAAATATACTGCTATGAAATCTTGACGAAGGCTCATGTTGAGATTTCCCTTGGAAGCCCAAGACCCATGGGATTGAGCCATGGTGTCTATTGAGAGTAGTGTGATTTCGATGCTTTGTGATTTGTTCTTGCTTGATTTGCAGTTTTTTTCATTTCTAGTGTATGGCCATAACAATTTGTTTGTGGTGTCATATTGTTATTGGTTTTCATGGTCTTCTTCTTATCTATTTTTTGTTCTTTCCTTTTATGTTTTCGAGGGTATTGAGAATTGGTTGCGGAAGGAAGAATTTAATGAAATCAAGAGAGTTCAATGAAACCCAACAAGTAATGTGAGACTTGGATAAATCTTGATTCATGTGTAAGGGAAGTTGAAGGTAAGAATATGATAATCGTTTGGACTGGTTGGGTCCATTGTGGTAAATGGATGGTGGCAGTACAAACATGAGAAGGGTAACTAGAAAGGTAAAGTAAATGAATTTGAGGCATCAGATGCCTCGGTTGTGTTAGGAACCGTTGTTTTCAATATTGTGGATACTGTGAATGGATAAAGCAAGTTCTCTTAACCTTAACCTTACGATATCTGGTAATTATATTGTGATCATGATTATGTTGATGTCTATATATGTATACATGTATGTATGTATGTATGTATGTCTGACAAGGTCATCATGGATCATGATTATTTTTATGCTAATGTTTATATGTATATATATGTATGTATGTATGTTGACGTCTGACAGGGTCGTTAGGAGTCATTCTATAGAGGAATGATTCCTTATGCAAGTGAGGGGAATGAAATATGTTCCTAGTCTTATGAGGAATGAAGTGGGAAGAGTAGCCTTGACAAATTTATGAGGTCAGTATCATGTGGATTTTAGTTGATATTATGTGTTTATATTATGTCTATGTTTACATTATGGACAAGTAATGCTAAGAAATACATCAGTGGAATGAAAACAATGTGATCCACAACATGTTAGGATAAGCATGGATGGCAGAGAGACATTGGAATCAAGATTGCTTGGTAGAGTCGGTGTGGTGTCTAGATGTGTGGTACTATTGTTGTGTATATGTCGTACATGTTTCACCTATAGTGTTGCATGCATGTTTCATATATGGTATTGTGTACTTATGATGTTGTGTGCCTATTGTATATATGGTGTTGTGTGTATATTGCATATGCAGTGCTGGGTATAGGTGGTGCTATGTACATGTTGGATATGTGGTGTTGCATACATATTGTACTGTACGCATGTTGGATATGCAATGTTGTTTGCATATGGTGTTATGCGCATGTTGGATATGTGGCATTGTGTACATATGGTGCTATGTACATGTTGTATATGTAGTGTCATGTACATATGTTGTTGTGTGCATGTTGTACATGGAGTGCTATGTACATATGGTGTTGTGTGCATGATTTTACATGTGGTGTTGTGTGCATGTGGTTCTGTGTACATGATGTACATGTGGTGTTATGTGAAGGTGGTGTTGTGTACATGTCATGCATGTTGCGTTGTGTACTTGTAGTGTCGTGTATATTTCATGTATGTAGTGTTATGTACATGTGGTATTGTGTACACATTGTATAGGTGGTGTGGTGTACATGTCGCATTGTGTACACGTTGTACAAGTGGTGCCATGTACATGTGATGTTGTGCACACATTTTGCAGGTCATGTTGTGTACAGGTGGTACTTTTACATTTTGTACATATGGTATTTGTGTACATGTGGTATTGTGTGCATGTCGTACATGTTGTGTTGTGTACATTCGTTACTATGTATGCGCATTGGGTAGCCATGGTATCATGACATATGTACTCATTGTGTTGTACTCTATGTACATATATGTATCGTGTTGTATTTTACATTAGATGTAGGTGTATGTGTTTTTTTGTGTCGTACATTGGATGCAGGTGTCTGTGTTGTGTTGTACATCAGGTGTATGTGCTATGTTGTACGTCAGGGGTAGGTGTATGTATTATGTTGTATGTGGCTTGTTGCATACTAGGTGTAGTTACATGTATTTTTTGGTGTTGTATGTTGTGTGTGGGTGTATGAATGTGATGTAAATTATGTGTATGGGTACATGGTTGAAGACAATAAAATGCACTAGGTACTTGTCGAGTGTGGCAACCAATTTAATGTGTGTATAGAATAAGGACGAAGGTAGAAGCTAAGGACTGATTAAAGGATAAGTATCAATATTTTATTTTAGTTTTATTATGTGTATGATATATGATTCTGATTTATGATGGTCACATATGATCTATTATTCTGATTTATGATGGTTACATGTGATCTATGATTATGATTTGTGATGGTTACATGTTATATATGATTTTTTTATGATGATTGCATGTGATTAATGATTTTGATCTATTATGGTTGTGTTTTGAGATAATCATATGTGATATGTTTATACATGATGATTTTGTCAAAAGCTAGCTTGAATTTTTGTGACATGAAGTGAACAAAATTGAAAGTGTACCTTATTGATGAGGTACCGATGAGGTATGATGTGAATTTATTTCAATATATTTTAAATATAATGGCATTTATGTGCTTGGGATAGGAAAGCATGAGAATTCTCAGTTGGGTGGTTGAAGCTGACTACAAGAATTAGTAGTGCGAGTGAAAGGAATTGGAACAAGAAATAGTATGATGGTAAAGCACTTCAGGAACAGGGCCATTATGGGACACTGACACCAAATAGTGTCCATTGATTTCCATGAGCATGGTATGACCGATATTATGGTTTTGAGGTAAGGATATGCCTTGGCTTTTGGACCTTCTGATGCAAAGAAACCTTGCCAAGGGATGGATTGCCTAGGATGAGGGTGCCAACGGAACTTGGAAGGTGTGTGACTGCACAGGAGGGGATGATCAAATTTCCCAAGGGACTATGTAATAGAGAAGGGAAGGTTGGGGATGTATTTGTTTTCATCATTATCATTTCCACATGGAATTAAATTCACCTTGGGAGTGTGCCCTGGAACAATGAGCTAGTAACTATTCACTTAGAACACAAGTGGCACGAGATTGTAGTGCTAAACATTAGATGCAACTTTGACTTTGGTAGACGATTCTAGACTTCCTAGGAATGAGCTGAATCCTAGAATTACTTTGAGGGTGGAGGTGTGGGCCTCTAGATTCCCTTATTGTAGATGCAGGCATTATATCCTTTTAAATAATGTAAACTTTGAAACGGGAACTATAAACTCAAAACGGGAACTCTAGCCAAAAAACCCAAAAAAACATGAAAAACAGTGCTAAAAATGAAAAGTGTTGATGCTGGAATAACACCTTTTTTTTCTAGGGTAAATTTTCAACATGTTTTAAAAATTGCGGTGAAAACCAATTTTTTGTGCAAAAATAGTCCAAAAAACACCCTCAAAACGAAAAGTGTTGATGTTCGAATAACACTTTTTTTAAATGATAAATTTTGTGCAAAAAACACCCTCAAAACAAAAGGTGTTGATCCTCGAATATCAATTTTTTTTTTTCAAGGGCAAATTTTCAAAATTTCAAAATAATGGCGTAAAAGGTTTTATCATGACTCCGAAAAACATTAAAATTTCAAAAGAATAATGAAAACATAAAAAAAAAAAAAAAAAAAAATATATATATATATACATATATATATATATATATATATATATATATATATATATATATATATATATATATATAAACAATGAAAAAACACAAAACAAAAAAAAGGTTGAAAAAAAAAACAAAACGTAAATTAAAATATATATTAAAAACAAAACATAAAATTTAAAAAAACAAAACAAAACAAAACAAAAAAAATCCAATATATATAAAAATTAATTAATTAATTAATTAACAAAAAAAAAAAAAAAAATCATAAAAACGTAAAAAAAAAAAAAAAAAAATTAACCTACAAAAGGTAAGAACTAAAAAACTAAAAAAAAAAATTAAATATAAACAAATGAATAATAAGAAAAATATATTTAAAAAATAAAAATAAAAATAAATAAATAAAATAAAAAATAAAAAATTATCTTGTAAACCATAAAAAAATTTGGAAAAAAAAAAAAAAAAAAACAAAATTATGGAAAAAAATAAATAAAAATAAAATTGTAAAATTAAGTAAGTAAAAATATAAAATTCAGAAAATAAAATAAAATAAAATAAAATAAAATTAAAAATAAAATAAAATAAAAAAAAAAATAAAAATAAAAATAAAAAAAATTGAAAATTAAAATAAATAAATAGAAAATTAACAAAAATAAAAAAATAAAATAAAAAACTACTAAAATTAAGATTAAAAACATTTAAAAAAACCTTAAAAAAATATTTAAAAAAAAAAAAACAAAAAACAAATAAAAAATAAAAATTATATATGTATTTTGAAAAAAAAAAAACAAGTAACATTTAAATTGGAACAAAATCTATATTTTTTTATTAAAAAAAAAACATTTCAAAACTATATATATATATATATATATATATATATATATATGAAATAAACAAATTATTATTTTTTTATAAATAAACTTAAAAAAAAAAAAATTAAACAATATTTAAATACAGTTTAAAAACAAAAAATTGGACTCACGCACTACGCCTCCCGGTCACCCATGGTGGTGCGGCCCTGGGTGGAGGAGGCTTCATGCAGCCCCTCCACCGAGGGCCACGCCACCACAGGCAGCCAGGCGGCAGCGGGTCGATTCCCGGAATCGACCCATCCAACCATGGTCGCACCACCATGGGCGGTCAGGCGGTGGCGAGTGGCATGGCCTTGGGCAGAGGGGCTGCATGTAGCCTCCTCCGCCTAGGGTCATGCCACCATGGGCAGCCGAGAGGCGGAGGCGTAAGTCAATTTTTTTTTTTTTTAAGTAAAAAAAAATGTTTAAAATTTTGTTTTTAAGTTTATTTAAAAAAAAAATAAAAAAAAAATGTATATAAATTATGTAAACTTTATTTATTTTTTCTTTTAAATTTTTTTTTCTTTTTTTTTTTTTTTAAGTTTGAAGTGTTTAAAATAAAAAAAACTCCACTTAAAAAAACAAAAATGAAATGTTTGTTTTAAAAAAACAAATAAAAAATATTTATTCATTATAAGAATTTAAATGTTTATTTTCTTTTTAAAATCTCACACACACACGCACACACACACACACACACACATATATATATATTAAATTTTGTTGTTTTTAAATAAAACATATAGGGTTTAATAAAAAATTTAAAAGTTCTTTTTTTTTCAAATCAAAAATAGATATTTTTTTTAAATTTTAAATGTTTTTTGATTTTTTTTTTAAGTTGAAAATATATATGTCTATGGTCAAGTGGTTCATGGAAATCCCATGTTTGGTCAACTTATGTAATCGTAAATAAGGGCTCTCTTTCTCCTTGTTATTTTATGGGTAAATATACTTGTTTATATGTGGCTTATATGGTTGTTATATCCTTGATACCTTTGTTGGTTATATGTTGGTTATGAGTGGGTTTTATGACAGTGAAAATATATGACTCTCATCATGTTTTGGTTAATCACTAAATCTACAATGAATATATGGCTTAATATATGGTAATGAAGTTATTGTGATAAGGAAACAATGCTTCTTAGTGATTCTTAGATAAGTGTGAGACCCTTATGCTTAGATCTATCATGTAAACCTGTAGAATGCATATTGTGACATGTTTGACAAAATGCCTATCATGGCTAGTAGGGGTCCAATCAAGTCCTTGCTCAAGTATTTTCATTTGTATCATTGTTTTGGTGTTACTTTTCATTTCTAGAAGTTTCATGGGGTTCTGGGAAGTGGCCTAAATCCTGGCCCTGAAAAAGTGGCACAAAATCTGGAGTCACTAACACAGAACTACCTGGAAAAGTCCCTAGTCGTGGGCATTCCTTGTTGTGGGAGCAATTGGAGGTTCCCAGTTGCATGCATTCCCATGTGAAGGGAGTGAATGAGACTTTAAAGTAGAAAAATGTCAGTTTGTCTCAAGGGTTGGTCACCTAGATGGGTTGGATTGCTCATGGTGGTTTTGTTGCATGTGTAGAAGGTCAAGTTGGTTGTGTTCTATTGGTTCCACTTCCTTAACTGATACATAGAGAGTTGAATAATATCATAGTAACTCTTCATCATATTTTTACACCGGTTAGCCGGTTACTTGGGTAGATGTGGGAGGAGGGTGTTACATACAGTTTTTTCACCTGAGTTAATTTCTTTGGGTATCTAAGATTCTTAGTGATTGTTTAATAATTTAAAAAAAATTCTTCAAGTTCTTGTGAGTCTAAGACAATGTCGTCAATGGCTAACCTTCATATGTCTCAATATGTTTCACTTTATTTAATGCATATTCAAATAATTTGATGTCAAGCATTCACATTGGATCTCTAATTTTCTGTAATAATTGTGATATGTAAAACTACACCAATAGTTGATAATATATGGATAAAGGGATTTGAATTAACAAATCCTTGAATCTTTTATCCTATTATTGAATTATTTCTCCTTGTCATTGTTTAACTTATTAAGTCTTTGAGAAAGAAGATGTTTGACATATTATTATTTGAAGAAAGATAAGAAGATGGATTTTAGAATTTATTTACTTCTTCTTTTGAATTTTATGAAGTTAATAAACCAATTCAATGCTTTTTTTCTGAGGGCACTTGCAAACTAGGCCATTTTTTTGTCTTCAACTATAATATTTTATGCATCCCAAAATTTCACACATACAAACCTATGCCATTTTGGATTTTTTTCACCTTCATATAGTAGGACATCATTGAGGCCCATTTTGTTTTTAGAATGTGTCTTCTATTGAGGGGGACTGGGGGGGTTTATTTTTCATTTGTTTATTTCTTTATTCAAATAATTGTGAAGTCGATTGAGTATTACTAGTCGACTACAGAATGGTCAACTTAACTAAGGAAGTTGAAGGTATTGCTTCCATTGGTATTAGTTTAGTCAATTCTCCAAAGTTCAATTTCTTTTCCTATAGGAGAGTTTCTTCTATTTGGTGGGATTTATCTATATATTATGTGAACGACACACTAGTTCACTTGAACTATTAGTTGATTTAGAATCTTCCTCTTCAATAATTAAATTTGGAAAGGGGTGCATGTCCATGATATCCTTGGTGTGGAGTGTTATGTATCCACGGCCTTATCAACCTCCCCAAATTTGATGTACTAATGGAATTTTGATCAACATTCTATCATATAGGTTCCCTTATGAATCCATTTTATACCAGATTGAAGACAACTTAGGGTCTAAGTTTAATATTTTCTTGAGGAATTCTCTAATATGAGGACTAGTGTCATGAGGAATGGGAGATTATTACAATGTTGGGTCAGATTCATCAATATCCATACTTTCAGTAGTATCTACTAGTTAGCAAGAACCATTTGTTGCCACAACCAACTACAAGCTATATCTTCTAAGAATCATTGAGATAGCTCCTCTCGAAGCTAGTTGGTCTCCACCAATCTTAGATGAGTCTAGTGCATCGACTAGTCACTCCTAGAGTGTCTTTCTTCCAAATGTTCTGGGATATCTTATATTACACATATCCTCTCATTTCCTTTGTCTTTTGTCTATTTCAATTTTTTGAATCTCGTCTCAAGGCTTATGATATTGCATTTGTACTATATTATTTCAATTTGATTCTTCCTCTAATATAGATTCTCTTGCAATCAACTTACTCCTCAATTGTGGCATGATATTATTTAGTGTAGTCAATCCAATCAACTCCAACTAAGGAATCTCACGAATCAATGACCTCCCCATCATTGGCCTCGACTTAATTGAGGCTAATGATGGTTATAATAATTACTAAACTCATTTATTTAGGAAGTAATCTCAAGCATTTTGCTTTCTTTTGCAATTATATTATAAAAAAATTTGTTAATTTTTATGACTTTGCTCCCTATTAGTATTTGTAAGTGGAGTATTTAAAGGTCATCAATATCTAACTATATGGATGACCAATTTATCTAACAATAATGTATGCAAAAGGGAAGGCATGGTACATAAGAAACCATCATGAAGATTGTTTTGGAACGTTCTTTTGATTTTGTTGACTGATAATCTTTCCTCATTTGCTTGTTCTTCATAACGGTCATTGTATATTTTCTTGACACACTCATACAAATTTTTTTGGCATTAGTTAATCAATTTTAACGTTTTATCACCATCAAGTATATTCATAAGCATGATTATTAATGTATTTAATAACCTTTTCAGGGATGGCATGTAAGAATCTCTCATGGGTTTCTGTGAACAAGTGTTCTCTAGCTTCTTTTAATGTGAATAAATTTATTCTTGCATAATTCTTACGTTAATTGTTGATTTTTCACCCCCACATTCTCAAAATATCCCTTATACTCAACATCTATGTATGTATGCTCACTCCATCTTGGATCCAGGAACTACTGAGAAGTTAACCATTGTTGTAATCTATAGAATAATTTGTAAGCAGTGAACAGTAATATCCTAACTGAGAATCAAAGAACATCACATAAACCATGATACATACATACACATAGATGAGAGAAAGGAGAAGATAACTTAAGTAATGAGAGACCAACAATAAGAACTTTATTAATATACCACATCAATATAATATCTTCTTCTCTCTCTATTATCTTTTACATCAATGACTTATTTATTTGTATGATTTAGTTACAAAGTATTTGTGATTGTCTAACTACCTTGGTTGGTTAACCCAGCTACATGATGAACCTGACTTACGTTTTTAACTTAAATAGTTGACTAAATTTGATTTACATCAATTATTGGATCGATTGGGAATAATACTTGGGGGGGGGGGATGAATCAGTATTTACAAATCAATAACTTTTTCATTTACATAATCATATTTATATACGCTACTTCAGTGAAGGGAACTTATGTGTGCACACAACTATTCTTAAGGCAACCAACGTATATCCAATGAACTTATGATTCAGTTAATTCATCATATGTTTATCTTTAATTAGTGCACCAATATTTTATTAAACATTAAACAGTAACCATGTGCAGTAATAACATAATAAACCATCACACATAAGCAACACACATGAACACCAAGATTTAAGGTGGAAACCCAATGTGGGAGAAAAACCACCTATTGTTGTTGTCTTTGTCTTCTTTTAATATAAAGAATAATTTTTTTACAATCTTGTACTGGTGTAGACTCATACCAGTATGCAGGCACTCACCTGTAGAAGGTTGCAACCTTCTCTCATTTTCCATCTTCTACTGGAAGGGAGATGCAACCCCCTAGCTCTTGTACTAGTCAACATGTTTACTAGTACATAGGCGTCGTCCTACAGAAGGCTACAACCTTCACTTGTTCTCTAGCTGCTACTAGAAGGGAGCTCCAACCCCCTTATCAAATCACTAGCCACTACTAGCAGGAAGCTTCGACTTCTAACTAAAAGCTTCAACCCTCATTATCCTCCAGGGACCACGTTTCATAATTTTTCATATTGGATACTCCTAGCACACAACAACACAATATGTAGGCCATGTTCCATCAAATTTTCATATTGAACCCATCAGTAACATTGAAGCTCAAAACCAATCACCACTGTAATACATCTGCATCAATCAATCACTGAAACTTAATCATCAATATCTGATATAACTAAAACCCAATCATCAACCCTTGAATCAACCTTAACTGAATCAATCAATCATTGAAACCTCTAACATACTGAATCAAACAATTAGTGAACCTCTGACACAACTGAATCAAATAATCACTGAACCTCTGACACAATTGAATCAATCATTCATTTAAACTTAATCAAATTCAACCAATCAACTGGAACAGACAGATCACTGTAACCAATACACAAATTTAAACCCATAACACTGCATCAACAACCAGAACCAACTATAACCTCAAAAATCATGTGTTAGAATGTATACACTACTTCAATGAAGCCAACTTTCATGTATACACTACTTCCTTTAGTCCAACCCGCGTATACCTCTAAAGATACTGAATCATAAAACCTCTGAACCACAAACTATGCCAATCAGTGACATTCTGAAGATCTACTGTCATATTATAGATTTCTAAATAGATAGCAACAAGGACCACCCTTCTTTCTCAACCAAGCAATCAACTAGACTCAATCTCCTTATATAATCAATTTTACTTTCAGATCTAATGAAGACATCATTAACAAACAATAGTAAAGCAGTAGCACTCATCAGATAGATCAGTCATCCCTGAACAACAAGTGTTTCTTCTGAATACGCTACTTGGAAATGTTGAACCAACATGTATACGCACCTTCACCAAGGTGAACCAGCATATATATCTGTAATTAATTACTTATAACTTTGTAGCCATTCCAGACTTCAGACATACCCCGATCATGACATATAAAGGATAAACCATTCGTTAGAATTCAGATCTAGGCTATCCATTATCATATCACACAAGATAATTCATTATGATCTTGATCCATTATTAGATCACATCCATCATCAAACACTCAGGTGCATACTTAGTTCAGATCAGGAAAAGCATCAAAAACCCATAACATGCATAATTTATTTTGATCTAACACTTAATAAGATATTCTTTACTTGTGCACTTAGCCCTTTGATCTTCTCATCCTTATATAGTTTTAGCCTTTTTCAATACCTCCAACCAAAACAACACTTAGAACTTGTGGTATTCTTGGTCGGGATCAAATAGTCATTACACTGCTCAATATTGTGGGCCAATGCCATGGTATTGACCCTTGGTATTCTTTAATCTTGAATTTCCTTAGATTTCCAACCCATACGCACTTTTCCTCTTGTGAAAATGTGTGCATACATATACGCTCTTTTTGTACAATGAACTCATGTGTATATGCTCTTTTTGTACAATGAACCCACATATACAAATTAACATACCTGAAAATGTCCTTTTTCTTCAACTTCTTGATTCTGATCTGTAGTCCTTTGTTCCATCATCTTATTCTTTTGTACCATTACTTGTTCCCTCTGAATAGACCCGTTATAATGTGATTTTCCATTGTACATTACTTCTAAATTGATTCCTTTGAACTGCCCTAGATTTTGTCACATCTGTAAACACAACTACCATGCATTCTGTCACATCTGATATCTCTCATGTAGATTCATCTAGTTACCATATACAAGTGAGTTGTTCAGCTACAAGTGGGTTTCCATCAAGTACAACACATGCATCATAATGCCAACAATATCCCCATTTGGACTTGATGGAAACCATATTGGTGTTGATTACTTCAAGTTGTAGAACCTATTAGATGTATCAAGCAACACCAAGATACTCTCTCCCTTTGACATCAAGGGCAAAGGGGGGACCAAGATATTCTCTCCTTTTGAGATCAAGGGAAATGTTCTGACCAAAATGAAGACTTCCATATCTGAAAAACTAAATATGAACATTGATCATGCTCCCCTTAGGCACATGCTGAATTCTCTGATTAAACTCCCCCTTTTTACATGTTGAGATGCACTAAACCATCCATGCTCCGCCTGAGCACATGCAGAGTTTGAAAAAATATTTTCCAAAAGAATAACATGACTCTATAGCTCAAATATGATATTATGACCTTCCTATCACCAATGACTCACACATACATCAATCTCCCAACCAAGTGGGGATATACCAAGTGTTTGTACATGACTAAAATATAGCAATTATTACATCATCCTTCCCATTACCCAACCAAGTGGGGATATACCAATTGTTTGTACATGACTGAAATATAGCAATTATTACATCATCCTTCCCATGCGTAGTGGGGTTACTTACATCATATGACCAAAAAGGACTCATTAAAAGACTATGACAGATAGAGACATATTATTACATCATGGTCCTTTATATGACCTTTACATCGAATGATATACATGAAATTTATAACAAAGACCAAATATCTAAACAAGAACATGATAGTCATCAGCAACTATCATACACCATATATGATCTGCACCATAATCATATGTCAGCAACATACAAACCAGCAACCGGTATATGTCCATCATCTATTCCCAAGATATGACAATGTAAATATCATCAACCTATGACAAAGTATGCCGCATATAGTTATCAAATCATCCTCTTGATCTCATCAAGATCAACTTGCTCTATTTCCTTAGTAGAAAGAGCCTTATCATAACCTTCCATGAATCAACTAAGCATATGTCATATCTCCAAGAAGTAACACAAAATTATTCACATCATACCATATGTATGTGAAAACACCAGAGTCATGATCATCATCAAGAAATGCATGATCTTTCCACAAGAACCCTCAATATATCAACCATGTATCATCCCTTGGTAAAATCCCACATCTGATAAACATCAACCATGATAATCAACATATGTGAGTATCAAACCTATCATCATAAAGTAAGAATTCAACATCATTATGTGACTAAGTAAGCCATGTCTCCAAATAGATATGCCTTCATGAAACCTACAATATCACCATTCTCTTGGCCAACCAACAATATTTACCAATATTCCACTTAAGTAATCATCATGTATCTATCATAGAGATAGCAATATGTATCTAGCTTCTCATCAATGTGAAATTTAGCAAACCATGTGCTCACAGTTATTTGTCAAACGTTCTTGATACCATTTAGAGCAACAATCCTCAACCAATATACCATGTGAGAGCCAAGAACTATGGGGATCCTCATCCATAACTACACCATATGAAGTTTATGCATCTTTCAAGGAATGATGACAACAACATAAAAGGACTGACACTTATCAAATAATGAAGGTGTATACTCAATCTTTGTTCTTCTCCTTGTCCTTATGAATATTACCATGTAAGTAAGATACCATATGTACTCTATGAATTATCAAAAGGGTCATCCACAATCATCCATAAATCTGATTTGAATAACAACTATGTGGCTCAAGCAATATAAGTATCATCTGAGATTTCATCATAGGAAACTCATGATTGTAGCTTAGCATGATGTATCATTTAAACGCTTCAACAACATAAGCATCCTCACCATTGATAAGAATCGTTATGTATCAATGGCTTCTAAACATAATGAAAACAATGCATTATTAGAAGCATAGTATATTCTCCCCCTAAACCTGTGCCACCTGTTCACTGGCAGATCTGATCATTGCATATATCAGTAAGGATCATCAAGGCATCATCATCAACTAGTTATACATCAAGCCATCAACAACTTATGAGGGTCAAAATCACTTCTACATATCATCAATAGGTTGTAATCATCATCAAAACAGAAAGGCTTATTGATAATTGACTGAACCATATCAGACCCCTTTTCCTGAGTCCGTCTTACTACTTTTACATCAAACCAACATATACGTGATTGTGCAGCTTCCAACTCGCGTAAATACGTGACTTGTCTTCATGATACCTACGTAAGAGAATTAGAAAAGTGAAATTTCATACTTTCAGTTCCTCCTAAATCTGTTCTATCTATATACTGAGCTATGCCACATATTTCTTACTATACTTCCTTCTTCTTCCATACCTTGGAGTGGTGATGTTTTCTCCTTTTGGTATGTTGGCCGAAATTTTCTCCTACATTCTTTTGCTATATGCCCAAACTTGTTAAAATCATAACATATTATATGTTTCATATTCCCTCTATAGTAGTCAATGGCTTTGTGACCAAACATATTGTAAGAAAAATAATATCCCTTAAAGTACCTAGAAGTTCGTGATCTTTCTATGTGATGGTTATTAGCTTGAACCATTCTACTTCTACATCTCACTACAACATGTCCAAAATTATGACATATAAAACATTCAACATTATTCATTAGAGGAAATCACTGATTATCACTTCCATAGTTAGGAGTAAATGATTTTCTTTGAAGACTTTCTTTCATTGGTTGTTGGTGGGGTTGACCTCTTATCTCCTTGTTGAGCATTTTAGGTTTTGCATTAGAGTTCCTTGCCTCCGTTTGTGAGCTAGATTCACCTTTAACAGTTTCATGGAAACCAAGACCAGATTTGATGGAAGGAGACCTTTGACTACTAAGAATATCATCTAAAATCTTAGTATTATCTTGAAATTGTAAAACTTTATTCTTTTCTTCTAATTTATTTTTTAGGATATTTACCTCTACCTGTTGTTACTCTTCCTTTTCAAGACACTGCTTCTTCATGATTTCTTCAGCTTTTCTTCCTTCTTCCACTTGTTGTTTTAATTTGAGAATCTCATTTTCTTTTTCTTCATCTTCTTGAGGTAATTCTTCATTCTTCTTATTTTAATTTTCAAGATCTTCATTTAAAGAGACTATCTCAACTTGAAGACTTTTATAGTAATTGGATCCTTCTATAAGTTTCTTGATTTCTATATCATTTTCATTTACTTCATTTCTCAATGATGCCAATTCATATTGTAGCCTTTGACATTGATATTCCATTTCCTTGTACTGCTTCCTTTTGTTTCCTTCCTCCAACTGAGCTTTTAACCTCGTAACTTCTTCTTTGTGGGCACATTCCCTTTTATCAATTATATATTTTTGATCTCTAATTTTGTCTATGAGATTTTTAAATTCTGCCTCTGTTTGATTTCTTTCTCTTTCACCCATAAGAGAAAATTCAGTTGTTTCGTTGTCAGAGTCATTATCTTCAAATGAATAGAGAAATGTATCAGCAGAGGACAATAAATTCGTACCTGATAATTCTTTTGCTTCTTCATCTTAATTCTAAGGTGATTCTGAATCTAAAGAGTTGCTTCCAGATAATGGCCAATCGTATCTCCCATTATCACAGTTCCTTTGATATGTCTTCTTGTTTTGGGTACTTTCTTCTTTTGCTTCTTTGCCATTGTTACTACGGATCTTCTTCAAGCAATCAAGCTTCTGCCAAAGGACCGTCTCTCATACCAATTGTTGGGGGGGGTGAATCAGTATTTACAAATCAATAACTTTTTCATTTCCATAATCATATTTATATATGCTACTTCAGTGAATGGAAATCGCATGTGCACGCAATTGTTCTTAAGGCAACCAACGTATATCTAGTGAACTTATGATTCGGTTAATTCATCATATGTTGATATTTAATTAGTGCATAAGTACTTTATTAAACATTAAACAGTAACCATGTGCAGTAATAATAGATTAAAGCAACACACATGAACACAAAGATTTAAGGTGGAAACCCAATGTGGGAGAAAAGCCACCTATTGTTGTTGTCTCTATCTTATTTTAATATAAAGAATAATATGCTTACAATCTTGTACTGGTGTAGACTCATACCAGTACACAGGAACCCACCTATAGAAGGATACAACCTTCTCTCATTTTCCAACCTCTACTAGAAGGGAGCTACAACCCCCTAGCTCTTGTACTAGCCGATATGTTTACTAGTACGTAGTTGCCGACCTACAGAAGGCTACAAACTTCACTCATTCTCCAACTCCTACTAGAAGGGAGCTCCAACCCCTTGATCAAATCACTAGCCACTACTGGCAGTAAACTTCGACTTCCTCATTGAAGGCTTCAACCCTCAATATCCTCCAGGGACCATGTTTCATAAATTTTCATACTGGATACTCCTGGTACACAACAACACAAAATGTATGCCACATTTCATCAAATTTTCATACTGGACCAATTAGTAACATTGAAGCTCAAAATCAATCACCACTACAATACATCTGCATCAACCAATCACTGAAACTTAATCATCAATCTCTGATATAACTGAAACCCAATCATCAATCTCTGAATCAACCTTAACTGAATTAATCAATCACTGAAACCTCTGACATACTGAATCAAACAATCACTAAACCTCTGACACAACTGAATCAAACAATCACTGAACCTCTGAAACAACTGAATCAATCATTCATTCAACTTTAATCAAATTCAACCAATCAACTGGAATAGACAGATCACTGTAACCAATGCACAGATCTAAACCCAGAACACTGCATCAATAACCAGAACCCACTGTAACCTCAAAATTCATGTGTCAAAATGTATACGCTACTTCAATGAAGCCAACCTGCATGTATACACTACTTCCTTTAGCCAAACCTATGTATACCTCTAAATGTATTGAATCATAAAACTTCTAAACCACAAATTGTACCAATGAGTGAGATTTTGAAGATCTACTGCCATATTACAAAGTTCTAAACGGATAGCAACAAGGATCACCCTTCTTTTTCAATCAATCAATCAACCAAACTCAATCTCCTTATACAATAAATTTTAATTCCAGATCTAATGAAGACATCATAGACAAACAACAGTGAAACAAAAACACTGATCAGATAAATCAATCATCCCTGAATAACAAGCATTTCTTCTGAATACGCTACTTGGAAATGCAAAACTAGTGTGTATACACACCTTCACCAAGGAAAACCAGCATATATATATGTAATTAATTACTTCTAACTTCGCGACCATTCCAAACTTCAGATATACCTAGATCATGACATATAAAGGATAAATCATTTGTTATCATTCAAATCTAGGTTATCCATTATCAAATCACATAAGATAAGTCATTATGATCCTGATCCATTATTAGATCTCATCCATCATCAAACACTCAGGTGCATACTTAGTTCATATCAAGCAATGCATCAGAAACCCATAACATGCATAATTGAGTTTGATCTAACACTTCATAATATATTCATTACTTGTGCACTTAGCCCTTTGATATTCTCCTCCTTATATAGTTTTAGCCTTTTTCAATACCTCGGACCAAAACAACACTTAGAACCTATGGTATTCTTGGATGGGATCAAATAGTCGTTACGCTACTAAATATTGTGGGTAATACCATGGTATTGACCCTTTGTATTCTTTAATCTTGAATTTCCTTGATTTTCCAACACATACGCGCTTTTCCTCTTGTGAAAGTACATGCATACAGTGAACCCTCATGTATACACTCTTTTTGTACACTATACCCGTGTATACAACTTAACATACCTGAAAATGTCCTTTTTATTCAACTTCTTGATTCTGATCTGTAGTCCTTTGTTCCATCATCCTATTATTTTGTACCATTACTTTGTTCCCTCTGAATAGACATGTTATAATGTGATTTTCCATTGTACATTACTTCTAAACTGATTCCTTTGAACTGCCCTACATTTTGTCACATATGTAAACACAACTGCCATGCATTCTATCACATCTGATATCTCTCATGTAGATTCATATAGTTATATAGATTCATCTAGTTACCATATACAAGTGAGTTGTTTTTCTACAAGTGGGTTGCCATCAAGTACAACACATGCATCAGAATGCCAACAGGATCTTGTCAATAGAGACAACTAACCCTTCCAACACCACTAGACTAACATACATCATGCTCTTTAGCTATCTTGATGAGAATTCACTCAATCATCTCATGTTTCTAATAAGGAAATCTTATGAAAACTCAAACTAGTCTAGTATGTAAGTACATTGATCTCTCTATAGCTACATTTTCATGAAATAGTTAATCTTATATAGTTGAACTTTTTTAAGTTATCTTTATGAACGTTTTAAGGCTATCTCTATGAGAAGCATTACATTAATATTTTACACATTCTTTTATGTCATAATTTCCATGTATTTGTAAATTATCCATCTCTAATGAAATTCAAGTAGACTCCTTTTATATGCATAAAATGTTGAAGCACCTAATCCTAGGCTTTAATATTTAGCTCTATATGTTATCAATGCATTGAATAAGATACAATTACTTCCTTAAATATTTAAGGAAGTGTATTGCATTAAAAAAATCCAAACATTGCTACGATAAATACGTTGAAAAGGATATGGATAAAGGAGGAAACTTGGATGGGAAGATTGAGACTACTATCACATAAAACCAAAAAAATACCAATAAAAATATATATAAAAAAATTCTTGGGTGAAAAAATAGTGAATATCAAGTCAATGTCATCCATTATTCTAGTTTAAAAGAGGTTTAATAAAATAAAAAACTACTGCTTCAAATATCTTACATTTAAATTAATAGACTACTACACTCAAAATGCACCACTTATAGAACACACAATTCACATAAGAAATTATTAAAATATACAAAATAACTTTGATAAACATGGTATACTTTAATTTCTAGGTTGCTTAACCTTTTTTATCTATTCTCTAATAATAGGTTTTTAACCCATTCTTTGTTAATGACTCAGTCAAAATCTCTAGCAATATAACTAATTAAATATCTATCAACATAAAAAATATTGTAATCCATATGTTTTTTAAATGAGAGGTGCTCTAAAAAGAATAAATTGATTATTGATTTGACATATTGTAATTTTATTTTTATTAATAAAATTACAAATAATTTGTATGTGAATTTATAGGAACAATAGAATGTGGAGCTTTTACTAATATTTCAACTACACATATGTGTATATTTGGGACCCAAAAAATTGAACACATGAGGCATACACTAGTTAGTTTGAGTGGGGTTTAGTCCCCACCAAGTCTCAAGTTCAAATTTGATGGGGAGGATTTGAGATGGAAGCCACCTTCAAGGGAATTAAACTATCCCATGGGGCATCCAAGCTCGGCAAAATTTGCACAATCATGGTCATAAAGTCTCACCATTAATTGATCATTCTTGCATCCAATAGATGGACTGGCTCCATCCTTGGATCAACCTAGTTACGAAAAAATTACAATCAATTTTTTTGAGAAAAAAAATTATAATATACATATCACACTAAAATAAATTTAAATAATAATTATTCGTATTCATAACCATGATAATTTAGAATATATATGTGTGTGTGTGTGTGTGTTAACTATAATTTAAGATTCATTTTACTATTAAATTAAAATAATGATTCATATCTGTAACCCTTATATTTCAAATTTTTATATTTAAATTTAATTAACAAATACATATAAACTTAACACTTATAATAGGCTTTTTTCCTAATCTATTTTAAATCGAGTGTGACTAGAAGATGGACAATCTAAGAGAAAGTGTTTTTCATCTTCAACCCTCCTAGGATTTCACATGTGACAAACTCTTTCATCTCATAGTCTTTTGATCAATTTCACTCTGAAGCTCATGAGTTCTTAATCTTGAAAATGTTTATTTTATTTTTATCACTTGTAAACATACAAAGATAATTTTGATTTTCAAAATTGCGGTTGATAACCACCTTATAATATTGTAGTTTCCTTCCCTCCAACTCTTTGTTTCTATATATAGAAATAAGAATATTTCTATATATAGATATGTGAAATATGTATAAATATAAATAATATTGATGAATTTAAACTTTTGTGATCCATATCATGTTTTTGAGAAGAATTTTTCAGCGTAAATCACATTCGAATTCCTTTGTTGACATGTTTTGAACCAACCAGTGTGGTTCATCGTCAGGACAAGTTGAAGAATCAGATCTAGGCAACATGTTAAATAGTCAGAGCAAAACATCCAACAACTATATTTGACCAGGTAACAACTATATTGAACTGGTAGGCTAAACCAGCTAATGACTATATTTGACTGGGAAATGGCTAGTCAGACTGGACTAAGGGACAGAGATAGGAGAGCATAACCATTTTTAAAAATTAATTGATAGGAATTAAAAATAAATATTTAGTTAGTTAGTTAAGAACCAACATGTATCCATCTTAATTTTGGATCTAATGAGCATCAAGAGGAATCAAATCTTTGTATGTTCAAACCTTCTCTCAAGTTTTGCACTAGGAAAGAAGTTTGCATCTTGAGAGATTTGATCCCTCTTGGTGCTTGGCAGATTTGAAGTTAAGATGGATCCTTTAGTACAATTAAATTAGTAGTAATAATTATCATTTTTTTATTGTTATTTATGAATGTAAGTTAATTTATTATTTTATTAAAGAAAAATTATGCATTTAAAATAAAGTGTTAGTAGTTAGTTAGGGGAAGACTTATAATATTGTCAAATGTTCTTAAATTTTGTATTGTTAATTAGTTTCCTTACATTAAAAAAATTGAATTTTGAGCCTATTAGAAGCAATTTTATGTTTTATTGAAAAACCAAAACACATTATTAACCAAGCTAGTATTTGCAAGAAAGTCTATATCGTTATGGTCATTGTTGAGGTTACCTCCAATAAGTCATATGTGTTTTAATAGCATTTACCATTGAATATTAACTAATTTATTATCAAATGAATAGAAATATATAAGGGTGAGGATTAGAGTGAGGATGGGGAAATTTAATATAACGTTTTTTTAATTTAAGTCAACAGAAATATTATAGAACTAAAATTAAATATATGTGAGGGTGATTTGAGGGAGTGGGAGAAATATAGAGAAAAAGTAATTTATTTGTTAAAGAATTTTTGGGATAAATATTGTGGTGATGTTTTTAAAGTTCAATATTCCAAGTGGGCACTTCACCCATCATCAAGGACAATGAATCCTTTGATAATGTGAATGTGTGCTATGGGGGAAGTTGATAAAAAGAATAGGGAAATAAATTAGCCATTGATAAGAATAAGGGGCCAATGTGTTGAATTTAATATAATTATTGTTAGTTATAAAAGGTTGACTAGCATAGCCATATAAATCAAATGGATGGTAAATGTGGATAGACATCAATCCATAATAAGCATCAAAACACTTACTTCACAATATCTCTCATGTTATTATAACTTTATTTTAAATGATTATTATTACAATTATATTAGTTAAACATATCTACGTATGAAAACGCATGGAACAAGAATCTTATCCATGGAGATTTACACCCACTTTACCATAGAAATTCTTAATCTGTAAATATGCTCCGTTACAATACCATGGTTTATCAATACCACATGGTAAAAAAAACATAAATCATTTCATATGACACTTGTTAATATGGCAATTTTTTTAATTAATCAATTTAATTAAAAGAGAAAGCATGACATAACTACTTTGGAGATAAATCTCCATATTTTATTTATGTATACTACTAAGAATATTATAGAATATTTAATGGAGATTAAATCCCTACCATCTACCTAATAATTATTGATAATTAAATTAAAATTTTAAAAGCCCTATTCCAAAATAGACATACCTTTTAGTATAACTGGTCAACCTTTTAATAAAATAATTGATTTTAGTTCTAAAAGGTTGAGTAGTTATTCTATGAAAATTAATAACTAATAAAAATTTTAAAAGACTAATAATTATTTTACGTTTTCTCTACTCCCCACCATTATATATGTGTGTGTGTGTGTGTGTGTGTCAAAAAAATGTATGGTTATTATCTTATTTTTCCTTTGAAAAATTCTTTTAAGTTGTTTTTGACGATATTTAGTCACATTTGGCCTAATAAACATGTTTCCTAAGGTATTGTGTTGCATATTTTTAATTTTCAAAAATTTATGAAATAAAAGCATTGTAACACAAATTTATAGGGTGCAATATATCACCTAGATTATCATTTGTTTTGATATCTGTGGGAAACCTAGGAAAATTTCAAAACATGGTGTTAGGTCTCTATAATACTAGTGTATCCCCCTTATTGTTATTGTTGTGCCTGTTGTATCTTAAGAAACCAATTTCCTGGCTGTAGAGAAATTGTGCTTAAGACATTAATAAATATTATTTACTATCACTTATTGTTTGTTGTGTTCTCAAATGAGGGACCTAGAAAACTTGGTCTTTAACCCTTAATACATGTATGACCGGAACATTTCAGAATGCCATTTGTTGCTAGATATAAATGATGAGTGAAGAAAGCTTGAACGAGAAGTTAAAGATAATATGCTGGTTTTTCACAAAAACTACTATCTGTAACTTAGAAGAATTATGAAAATCATAATTGAATCATAGACAATATGATGCTTAACACAGAAACTACTATCTATGACTCTTGGAGAAGTTAAAGATAATATGGTGGTCTTTCACATAAACTATTATCTATAACTTAGAAAGTAAGGTGGAAACATCAAGTATAGGAGCACTCTTTTAAGGAATTTTAACTTTATCTACATAAGCAAATAAAGACCTGCAACTTCATTACTATACTTGAAAGAAGAAAACATAAGATGATACATGACAGAGAAGGTTACAAAATTATGCCCAACAACTCATGGAAACTTCTAATTCTTTCATTAATCAATGATGATATCAGGAATACAATGGCCTAGTCTCCGGGTTCTCCAAAATTCAAACCCTTTCTTCGTAAATTTTCCTCTTTTTATACATTGTGGAATAGTTGTTGATCTCTAAAACTGCCCAAATTATTTAACTGCTTCTCTAACTATATGAAGTAAAAACTATTACAAAATTTTACAGAGGGTAAAAGACACCTCAAAAAACATGAAATAACAAGAACAAAAATGAATTCAGAAAAAGGACGATAATTGTCGGCTTGCTTTGTTAATCCATTGTCGAGTTCCTCTGTAAATTCCCTAATGATGCTTAATTCGTTTTAGCCGGAATGAAATGTGTTTAGCTTGTGTAATCCTAGGCTTATATGAGCATTTTGATTAGCCAAAACACAAAGAAAACATACCTGACTATATTCCCCTTCAGATTCGGCTCTAACCCTGATTTTCCACTTTACACAGTGAAATTAACATGAACTTTTAATTAATATGCAACTTAAAAGAGTTAATCTTGCTTTATAAACCTGTCAAATCTGTCCACTCAACGCTCCATTGACTTCCATCGCAAATCGCAATCGGCCCGATATATCACTGCAAACTTAACTTTACGCACCCTTAAGCCGCATAACTATGGTAGTGTTGGACTTATGCATAAATCCTTCATATTTGCGCTTTTCCATTATATACCTTTTATAATGAAAATATGCCATAAAACATGTTTTTTCCGCTTTTAATACAAGCTCCACACAACTATCAAGGCATACCTTTTCGGCTAATATATACCCATCGTAGATCTGCGCTTAGTGGATCACGGTCTACAAAGATTTTGGGTGGGACATAAGCCCGAAGAACGCCCGCTCGAAATGGGTGGTTTTCTCTCTCTACCCAGCGACTACATGTCGAATGATAAGTGGGATCAGGTGAGCTCCAATAAAAACCATTTACCGTTTTTGCTCCACCCAAAAACCTGCTTGTAGCTTGAAATCTACCTTTTCGTACGCCTCGCAGACCCGTCGGGGCTTATAAATCATAATATATATACGCTTCAGGTCCGGCCTTTCTATTATAATCCTTTATAATAGAAATACATATAAAATTGTGTAAACAAAATATATATGAAGGGCTTTTGACATAGCGGACCTGCCAGGACTTTACAATAAAACATATATATTTCAAGTCCGTCATCGCAAGTCGCAATCAGCAACGTACATAGCTCAGTGGGGTGGCGGACCTGACGGGACTTAAAACCACGATGTATATACCTTTCGGGTCCGGCTATCGTGAATCGTAATTATCAATTGGTGAATGAACCAACATATGTATTCAGCGCTTTACGGACCCGCCGAACTTTTAAATATAATATATATATTTTAGGTCCGTCCCACGATTGCAAATCGAATCAGTGCTATCAATGGAACCAATTATACATATCATTGCGGACCCTCCGAACTTTATAAAATGCAACTTATAGTATTGCAAGTCCGACTTTAACCCTTTAATACTTGTTTCTTTTGTGAATCTGATATATCACTTTGTTTCTTTTGTGTTTTGATTCTGATATACAATTTATTACATCTACCTCTTGCCTTATCTTTTTTCAAAATATTTTCCAAGTGATTTTTTGAATGAAACAAAAAGATAATTGTTACAACAGTGCCCATGTAGGCCCCATATTGTTATTGTTGTGCCCCATAGAAGCCCACTATTGTTATTGTTGTGCTCTTACATTATTATTGTTATGTAGCCTCTGATTATATTGTGACCCCTTAGACTCCTACATATACAAAGGAGGTCTTGTCATTTGTATAATCCAAGAATTGTTTATTTATGTAATGTAAAGGAGGTTTCCCCCTTGAAGAGAATAAGTTTTTAAGTCATTGATCTATCCTTTTGTGAGATAGTTGCATAACATTTGGTATCAGAGCTTTGGATTCTCGAGTTTTGCTTCTTCAAATAGGTCATCTTGAAATTTTCACTATAATTTTTTTTCTACGAGGCTTCAAAAGCTTTAATTTTGACCACGTGGAGCTGAAATATTGGTGAACTTCGTGTAAAAATTTTACATATTGGTTTGCTATATTTCTAAGATATGATCCAAGGAAGTTAAGGTTTTTTCGGGCTCCAGAATTCAGTCTCAAACAAGTGGCCTAGGGAAAATCATCATAACTTTCATTTCAAGCATTAGATTTAATTTATGTAAAAAGTGGTTGAAATTTAACAGGTAGTTATTCATGTACAAATTTCAGGAATGAAGGTTGAAAAAGCGACATGGGTCACCCTGTAAAACTTCATTATACTGAACCAATCCATACTCAGGTCATCGTGGGAGATTTGCATAACTCTTTCTTGAAGAATCCAATATCTGTTAGACCTCTGGGGTTGGAAAGAAGACTTAAAGTGATAACACAACAAGAAATTTCAGAACTTAGAGATCCGAAATTATAGAGTTACAACCATTCAAAGATCAAGCTCCTAAAAGAAAGAAAAATGTGTGTCTTGTTTTTAAAAATTGCATAACTTTTGTTTTAAAAATTAGTTTTAAGTGATTCCAAGGGCATATTGAAGCATAGATATCAGTATTGGGTTCTAAAATGCCTCCCAAGAAAAATAATTCTACACCCATTAATCCCTCAGAAATATCTACTATGATGCATGAAGAGGAAGAATTACAACATGATATATCGAAACTACGGGACCAAGTGAAACAAATTTTGCTCTCACAAAGAGCAACCACAGATGAACTAAAAGGGGACATAGATAGTTTAAAAGAAGAAATAAAAGGTGACATGGATGGTTTAAAAGGTGAAATATATGGTTTAAAAGGTGACATGAATGGTTTAAAAGAAGACATGGAAGCTTTGACAAATTCATTGCAAGAAAGGCTTCCCAGCTATGACAAGGCAATCCATGATAATCATGATGAGGAAAAAAGGAAAATGAATTATGATTTTAGAGACTCCAATGTGGGGTTTAAGAACCAACACATTCCAAATATAGATATGAGGAAGTTTGATGGCAAGGAACTGGTAACATGGATACTACAAATGGAGCAATATCTTGATCTACAGCATGTGCAAACCTCACAAAAGGTACGTATAGTATCTATAAATTTAGAACCCAATCAGTTTTTATGGTATATATAAAAAAATTCTTGTAAACCACTTGTCACATGTTCAATATTTACAGAGGAAATGATAGCACATTATGAAGATACAAAGAGAAACACCTTCTTTAGCCAATTGATAAATCTGAAACAAAAGGGTTCAATGGTGGAGCACATTGAAGACTTTCAAAAATTGAATATTAGGTTAATCAATATCCTAGAGGAGCATACAATTTATTTCTTCATAAGTCCTTTAAAAGATAACATCCAACATGAGGTTCGCCTTTGGGAATCTCATTCATTGGAGAAGAAATTCAAGGTGGCAAGAAAAGTTGAAAGCAAAATTATGGCAACGAGGAAGTCTACCACTCACAACTATAAAGATGGAAGTGTTTCTTCTCCTAGTCTTCCACAACCTACAATATTGACACCACAACAATTGGGGGAAAAAACAGAAAAAGGGATTTGTTATAGTTGTGATAGAAAATACACTAAAGGTCATAAGTGTGCTGAGAAGAAATTATTCTACATAGATTATGAAGAGGATAATAAAAGGAACAAGAAATATTAAAACAGGATGATATACTAGGAACCAACCCGGAGAAAGAATAAATGAATCCAACCATATCTTGTAATGCATTGGCAAGAGTTACCACTCCTCAAACTCTCCGGATATAAGGATATATCAAGAAGAAAAAGGTACTAGTGTTGATTGATTCGGGTAGGACCCATAATTTTATTCATTATAAGATAGTCAAGGAATTGAATTTCTTCCTATATCCATCACCTGAGTTTCAAGTGATGGTTACAAATGGAGGAACTATAAATTTCTATGGAAAGTGCCATAATATCAATATAACCATGGGGAATATGTATTGAATAGTCAAATTTTTTCCATTTCAATGGGTGGTGTTGATGTTGTACTAGTAGTCTAATGGTTACAATCTTTAGGAATGATAGCTTTCAATTTTCAAGAACTTTTCTTGAAATTCTATTGGGAAGGAAAGGAAGTTGAATTAAGGGGTATCATAGGGAAACCACGAAAGATAATCAGCTCTAATGGCATGACAAGGCTTTTGAATAAAGAGCAACAAGGTGTAATTGCACAATTACGCTCCCTAGAGGTTCGAACATCGAAATCATGTATTTCTCCATGTTAGGAGTTTTATTCATTGTTCTAAATCCCCTAATATTAAATTATCGACCAAGGATCATAGTTTTTGAGTCACACTACATATTGATTCATATTCAGAATTAAGTAAAAAGTATTTGATTTTCTTCTTATAAGCGTAAAAATGTTGAAGTGAAGAATCCTATTTATCCTAATTCTATTTGATTCAAGATTTTAAAATAATGGCCTATCTACTCTGGAAGTCCACTCAGAAACAATTCAATGCAAATATCATTGTGCACACCATTTCATTTCATAAATAACAGAGTTAATATTTGCAAAGAAGCACATTTCCTGTTAACCTAAAGAACTCACTACTTAAATAACTCACTCACTAAAACTCATTCCTTAATGATAATTATATTTAATAATATGATAAATCACTCTTTAAGTAAAGAGATTCTAATATTTAAATGTGAAATGTTGGCTACATGTTAACTTTATAACTCAAAACTTTAAAGCTAAACAAATCAAAGCATTCTTCAAAAAATTAACCTATCTTGGCAATGGAATCACACTGACATTGATTATGAAATCCTCATAAACTACTTACAAAATTAAAACCATGTCAAATAAAAGCAGAACTCAGTTAACACACCCCAATGCTAATGAAATAGAGAAACCTATTATACTTAAAGTATGAATGCTAGACCTAAATCTGAAGACACACAGAACTGCTACTTTAAACTTGATAAACAAAATGCATACCTCTATCTATTCCACAACAATCATACTCAACGTAGAATCTTAAATTCTATTATGGACTTAACACTTATCACTATAAAACTCAGAAAACCTACATTATTGCACACTGAATTCCAATCCTAATTCAATATCTCTCACTATATTGTGTATGAAATCAAACAAATTTGAAACTAGATATATCTGAGTATTCTTATAAAAACATGACACCACAAGATTCAGAAGCATACAGAATATAAAACTCAATTCTTTCGAGGTTTCAGTTATAAACAATATTTGTATATATTTGAATTAACAGTACTTCATAAACACCTTTTTACAGTGTGATTTCACGAAGGAAACAATGACATGCCAAAAATCGTTACCCAGGAAGACCTTGATTGATTTATATCAAACGAGAAATAAAATTCACCTTTGTCAATTTAGATCTATGAAACCATAATACGAAATCAAGTACAGAATGGATCTAGAAATTCAGACACCTAAGTGATAATATTCCAAATAACATTCACTTAGTTAAACAAGCACAGTCCTAAGATCTAGACTAGTTGTAGGACTTGTTTCCAGGTATGGTGGGCCCTTTCCATTCCCGGAGAAAGTTAAATTAATTCAATGAGAATAAATTTAAAGCATAACCATAATACTCATAGTAAAACTTAACGTTGCAACTGAATTATATTAAGGTTCAAGCATCGATACAAATTTCATACTAAAATCTCCTTAATAGAGTATTCTTCAGAAAATAGATCAACAGTTCTTTTTGTTACTTCCCTTCTCGCTAACCGAGATACAAAGCATATCGGCCTTAAAAATTTTAACTGATATGATCTAAAATTAAATAATTAACTATACAAAGTAAACATTTTCAACATTAAAACTATTATAAGTTGGATGATAACTTTTCGTGAATGATCTTCCAAATGGATCAGATTAGTTGGGCTTCATCCTGTTTTTGGGAAAACTTCTTTCCTTTTTTAGCAAGAAAATGTTCATCCTCAATCACCCAAGATATCACTCAAACATTTGTTGTTGCTAGATTAAGTGCAGAATCATGGATAGTTGTCATATCTAAATTACCCGAGATATCACTTGAACTCTTGATGCCAAGTTAATTACATAATCGTAAAATAGAGTGGGGTATAAAATGGTAGGAAACCATTTGGATGATGAGTTGTCCATTTCCATATATGAGTCATATAAGTGCTGAGACTTTGACTACTTGTCAAAATACTCCAGGTCTAAGAGTCCAAGTAATGAATAGTTATGAATAACCTAATAATCATGATCTTATTAATCTACCTAAACTTAATCAAAAACACTGAAAATAGAGCTAAGTAAGTGTTTTACATCTAGTCACAAAATATCAGGTTTTTATGTTAATGGAATAGTACAAAAAGGTAAAAGGAGTATAGATATAGGTGAAAAATAGTAAAGAAAGGGGTACATGTAGGTACAAAAGTGGGGACCAACATCCGCCCATGCCAAAAGAGATGCAGGCCCTCATGCATTTGTCACTAAGTCACCAAAAATAGGGTAGATCATTGTTTCAAACTCCCGTTGCCTTGACCAACACTTCCAACCCATGATGGTCCTTTACCACAGATTTCTAGAAGTGTAGAGCTATCTTCTGAGCATTGACCTTCTTAACAGGCCTCATCCGAGCCTTCTTCCAATGAAACAGTCGCCCATTCTTTAGCACTAATGCATCATTCTGAGACACCAAGGAAAGGTTGGTGTCTCTATACTCATTATTGAAATCTCGGACATAGAGAAACAAAACCTTATACTTACGAGCCCTTTCTCTTAGTTTGGCATTCTTCTTTTGAATTTTAGCCACAAGACAATGCAGGTTTTCTTCATTATGGACAGAGGAGATTTTTCCTGGCATCATGGGTGGCTAGGAGTTATTTCCGTTCTGAGTAGAGCCAGTCTTGTTTCTATTAGATCTAGACCTTTGTTACTTGTTGCTTGTACTTCTGCTGGAAAGTTTTTCAAGCCAGGAATAGCTCATCATATCTTGGTCAATCTCCTACAAGATATTTTGTTCACATAGGGGAACTTCATTTCCTTTATTGACCACAATGATTTCCTCGATGCCAAAATCTAGAGAAGATAAAACACTAACTAGTTCCTAATATGAGTGTCTGAAATTGACAACCCCTGCTTGCACATGCCCCTAGTATAACATTTATTTTGAGCGAGAGTCGGGGTTTCTACCGATTGTTCAAGTGGATTCGAAGACAGTACAGCTATTGATCCTACATCATCCTAGAAACTTTTGTGTTTCCTCTTAAGGGTAGTCCTAGCCTTTTCATCGCACTATTCAGTAGTATCCACCATGGGTTCAACAACATCTGGGGAAGGTTCTACTGGTTTGTCATCCTGCGCTTTCTTGGCATTATTTTCCCTATGTCCAGGTTTTTCCTTCTTATTTCTCCTACATTTCTTCTTTTTTTGTGATATTGGGGTTGCTTGCTCATCGAGGATATCAGGACTTAATGTTACCTCCCAAGGTTTTTCGGCCGAGCTTCCTTCCACAAAGAGTGGTGGCCTTTGTTTATGAACTAAGGTCTAGTCTAGAACTTGAAGGATTTTTGGCCTTAAGACTTGGAGGTTTCGACACAGGGCTGATAAGTCTCTTTCGACCTTTTGTTTAGGTTTCCTCTCCTGAGAAATTCTCGATTAGGAAATCCTCCCAAGTCTTCCAACTTTTGCTCAATTCTTCTATTACAATCATCTTAATTAGACTATAATGATATGTAACTATTTGAGGGTTTTTACCTTGAGACTAGACCCCTCTTTCCATTTTATGTATACTTTGATGCAAAAAGTAGGGAAAATTAATTTCTCGACTCTCTGAGAAGTGAAACAATAATCTAAAGTGGAAGAGAAAAACAACAGCATACCTTCCCTTGCATGTAATGAATCTCTATAATGTCATGAGCAACGAGTACCATTTTTCATCCAAACAACTTCGTAACACTCCTGTCGACTAGCTCTACGTCTGATGTGCAGGCATGAGGAATTTTTCACACTCTGTTACATCTTAGTGCCCTCGTTTGGAGTTGGTCAACTGTAGAAGACAACCCCGTCAACTTTCTGATAGATTCCTCTGTAATTCTAAATTTGAGGTTCCTTATCTCCACAATGTCATCGTTAAAGCTATGCGAGAAGGCTAAGGCCACCTTGTCATTATATCCCTGAGATTTCCTAAGAAACCCCGTCCAGCCTCTTTCTTCAAAAAATTCCCTACACTTTTCATACTCTCGACTTCTAGAAAATTTCACAAAGGTGGACTCATGCCTATCAACCCCCATGCCTAAATGAAGATAGGTCTTGATAAAAAAAATTGTTGCGAGATTAACACTCACAATCGATTTTCTTAGCACCTTGAACAGAGAATTACAATACTGATTCTCAGCCTTGAGTAATTTGTAAAAGGAACATATTTCAAAGGTTAGATTGAAAACCTCCATGTGCGGGGACATGATGAATCAGCATCCATTCAAAAGGTCGTACAGGTGAGGGAGTTGTCGGATGTCGGTGATGAAGGGAATGGGAATTGGTTGTCATGATGGCCAATAGTTTGTCATAATTCATAACGATAGGAAAATAATCATGGCAAGGGTAAATTGAGGATTCACATGCATCGTTATGATTAAAGGGAAAGTGGGGGAAATGGGGATTAATTGACATAGGAAAAGACAATAATAGATAATGGAGATAAATTGTTACATAGCCTATAATCGTATGCTTCCAATTTAGCTTAAGTAAATAAATAGTCACATACCTTAGTTCTAACTCATAATGTTGTTGGATTCCAAGGACAAGGATGGTAAGTTGATTTTGATTTTTAATCAAAGCATAGCAACACTTAAGAACAATTGGGAAAGATTTTGTCCTGTAATCCATGTTTATTAATGAATTTTGCATGTAGCATTTTCCCTTGAAGTTTCCACATTCTGGAGCTCCATGATAGTGCCAAGTTAGGTATAGGAAGTTAAGTAAAAAATCAACCTAAACTGCATTTGGAAACAAATCTTCTTTTGTGGAATATTTGTTGGAAATAATACTGAGAGGGGGGGTGAATCAATATTATTAAGTCAATAATACTTTTTCATTTCCATACTTAGATACATATACGCTACTTCAGTTAATAGAACCCACGTGTATACGCAACTATGTCTAATGCAACTAGCGTATATCCAAAATTCAGTTAATCCATTAAATGTTGATCTTTAGTTAGTGCATCAGAACTTAATTAACCATATGAACAGTAAGCAGGTGCAGTAAAATAGAATAGATCATCACACATAAGAAGCACACATGAACACCATGATATAAGGTGGAAACCCAATGTGGGTGAAAACCACTTGCTGCAAGTCGTCTTTATCTTCTTTTAATAAGAAACTTCATTTTACAATATTTTGTACTGGTACAGCCTTATACCAATACACAGGCTTCTACCTACAGAAGGCTACAACCTTCTCTCATTCTCCAGACACTCCTGGAAGGGAGCAACAGCCCCCTTAGCTCTTGTATTAGCCGATCCATTTACTAGTATGTAGGTTCTGGCCTACTGAAGCGCTCCAATCTTTACTCGTTTTCTAGCTGCTACTGGAAGGGAGCTACCACCCCCTTAGCTCTTGTACTAGCTAATGTACTAGTACGTAGGTACTGACCTACAGAAGGCTACAACCTTCTCTTTCTTCCTCTAGGTACCACATTTCATACATTTTCAGACTGGATACTACTGAAGCACAACACAATAATCTGAAGGCCACGTTTCATCCAATTTTCATACTAAACCCATCAATATCATTGAAGCACATTAGCATCATCAATCTTTAAATCACTTCAATACTGAATCACTAAAACCTTGTCAACATACTGCAGTCACAGAGTAGACAACAGAACTCTGTAATAACAATCAGACCCAACTGCAACTTCAAATATCATACTTCATAATGTATACACTACTACGATGAACCAAACCCGCGTACATACGTGCTTTCACCAAAGCCAACCTGCGTACAGATCTATAAATATTCAATCATGACTTGCAGCTATTTCAAACTTAAGTTATACCCAGTTCAGAACATTACATGTGTCAGTATACAGATCTAGAATAAGCATAATCAACCATATAGAGATAGTTCATTTCAAACCATTTGATCCCGATCTATCCTTAGATCTTGTTCTCCATCAACCGGTGAGATTCCTCCTTAGCTCAGATCAAGCAATGCATCATAAACCCATAACCTGCATACTGGATCTCATACTTCATCATACATTCAAGACTTTCTCAATGTCATTGCCTAATGATCTTCTTCTCCTTTTATAGTCTTAGGCCTTACTCAATACCATGGTCCAAAACCATAACAAACCAATACCATGGACCCGATACTTGGGATCGGCACATATGACGAGATACTATGGTCCAAAACCATAGGTTCAAATACCAAGGACTAACTACCATGGACCAAAACCTAATGTACGCGACTTCTCTTGCATGAAAGTGCGTGTATACTCATACACGCCTTTTGATCGATGATCCCGCGTGTATACGTGACTTTGATAAGAGGAACCTGCGTATACCTTATTTTCTTCATTCTTTGTAGTCTGATCATCAACTCTTTGCTACTGACCTGCTGCACTATGATCTATCATCTATGTGATTTGCCATCAAGGACAACACTTGTCTCATAATGCCAACAATCTCCCCCTTTGGACTTGATGGCAAAGCTAACTTGTCATACTAAGAACTGTCATCTGATTCCTTTGAGCTGTATTGCATCCCATGCATTCAGTCACATCTGATATCTCTTCTGTAGATTCATCTAGTTATATGTAAGTGAGTTGTTCTTCTATGAGTGGGTTTCCATCAAGTACAACACATGCATCATAATGCCAACAATATCCCCCTTTGGACTTGATGGCAACAATGCCAAATCACTCTCCCCCTTTGACATCAAGGGCAAAGGGCGGACCAAGATATTCTCTTTCCTTGATAAACATTCTGTTGTCCATACTCCCCCTGAGTACCTGCTGAAATATCTGAATGTGCTCCCCCTTTGTATACGCGAAGGTGTACCAATCTGTCCATGCTCCCTATGTTGAAGTCTCTGCTCTGCTGAAGAGTGCTATTCATGCTCCCCCTGACTGTAAGCATGGTCTGCAAAAAGATGTTCTATAAGGTCTGCAAAAAGATGTTCTATAAGAAGAACATGACTCTATCATAAATGACCTTCCTAGCACCAAAGACTCATACATACATCCATCTCCCAACCAAGAGGGGATATACCAGAAGTTTACAAAGTACATTACATTATTCATCCCAGGCATAGTGGGGAAACCAACATAGGCCGTTACATGACCTTGATAAAAGAAATACATTTCATCATCCTTCTTATGCATAGAGGGGTTACAAATTACATCATGTGACCAGAAGAGATTTCATCAAATGACTACAATAGATAGAAACACACTATTACATCATGAGTCTTGACATGACCCCTTACATGAGACCAAACATCTAAATAAGACCATGATAGTCATTAGCAACTATCATACACAATGTATGATCTGTTCCATAAGCATCTATCACCAACATCTAGACCAGCAATCATGTTCTCCCTCTGTACCTGTTCCATCTGTGCCAGATGGTTTCTATCAGGCCCATATCAAACTCTTCTCATTCTGAGTTTGGCCCACTGATTTCCTTCAAATTAACATATATGCGACTGTATCCATAGAAACAGGTGTATATACGCGGATGTTCTTCATAAAACTCGCGTACAACCACTTCCAGATCAGCAACCTGTAAATGTCCTGTAACAAGGTATGTCTACATATAGATATCAACTCATCCTTTTGAACGTCATCATAAAATCATCCACATTATATCATATGTGAAAAACACCATAGTCATATCATCAAGATCTGCATGCTCCAAGTATCATCACTTTGGGAACATCTGTATCAATCAACATATGTAGGTATCAACCTATCATCATATAGGTAAGAACTCATCATCATCATGTCTCCAACAATGCAACTTTGAGTAATCATTCATGTATCCAGCACTATGTATCTTGAGCTCAAGATCATTTGTCAAGACTTATTTATATCATCAACATCAACAATCCTCATCCACATGGGCACCAAGAACTATAGGAATCCTGTATCACAACTGTATTATATGATCTTGATGCATATGACGAAAGTAGCATATGAGTGACTCATCATCAAGTAATGAAGTTGTGTATCACCATGTAAGCACCATATATGTATTATCAGAGAATCAATCACCAATCTGATATGAAAATCAACTATGTGAACCCAAGAATCATATGAGATGGACAACTCATAATCATATCATAGCAAGATATATCATTTAGCCATATAAGCTTCATCACCAAGGACTACTAACCATAATGCCAACAATGCATTATTCAGAACATAAACTCCCCCTGAACCTGTGCCATCTGATTACTGTCAGATCTGATCATGCATGTATCAGGAGTAAGACTTCATCATCATCAAGTTAGGATCAAAAACACTTCTAAACATTTTAGGAGTACCAAGACATTTCCACACATCATTAGCATATTGTAACTATTATCAAACAGAGAAAATAATGAACTGAATCATATCAGACCCTTTTCCTAAGCCTGTCCCTACTGCTTTTCCTCAGACTGACATATACGCGACTGTGCAGTGTCTAACTCACATATATGCGTGAATTCCCTTTATGAAACTTGCGTATGAGATTCAGGACACTGAAGTTTTATACTTTCAGCTCCCTCTGAGTCTGTTATGTCTGCGTCGTGCTGTGTCTGAGTACATTGTGCTATGCCACATCTTTCTGACTGTACTTCCTTCTTCTTCCATATATTCAAGTGTGTTGATGTTTTCTCCTTTTGGTGTGATGTCCGTACTTTGTTCCCGCATTCCTTTGCTATATGTCCAAGCTTGTTACATGCATAACATCTTACATGTTTCATATTCCTCCTGTAGTAATCAGCAGCTTTGTGACCAAACATATTGCAAGAAAAACAATATCCATTAAAGTATCTGGAACGTGATGATCTTCTGTGTGGTGGTCTTGACCCATTCTACTTCTGCATCTGGCTGCAACATGTCCAAGATTATGACATACATAACATTCAACATTATTCATCGGAGGAGTAAAAGATTTTCTTTGAAGAATTTCTTCCCTTGGTTGTTGATGGGGTTGACCTCTTGTCTCTTTGTTGAAATTTCAGATTTTGCATTAGATTCCCTTGTCTTACTTTGTGAACTAGATTCTTCTTCAACAGATTCATGAAAACCAAGACCAACTTTGATAGCAGGAGACCTTTGACTACTAATAATATCATCCAAGATCTTAGTACTATCTTGAAATCGTAAGAGCTTATCTTTTTCTTCTAATTTATCTTTTAGAATATTTACCTCAACCTGATGTTGCTCTTCCTTTTCAAGATACTGCTTCTTCATGTTTGCTTCAACATTTCTTCCTTCTTCCAACTGATGTCTTAGATCAAGAACTTCATTTTCTTGTTTTTCATGAGCTTGGAGTAGTTCTTTATTCTGCTTCTTTGATTCTTCAATATCTTCCTTTAGCGAGAGGATCATAGCTTCAAGCCGATCATAGTAACTGGATCTATCTCTGAGTTTCTTGATTGTTGTGCTTCTTTCATTTACTTCATTTCTTAATGATGTCACTTCATCCTACAACTTTTGATATTTTTCCTTGAATAGTTTCCTTACCTGGTTACCTTCCTCTAGTTGAGCTTTTAGTTTGGTAGCTACTTCCTTGAAGGCACATTCCCTTTTGTTCAATAGATCTTGTTGATCTCTAATTTTGTCTGTTAGCCTTTTAAATTCTACCTCTATTTGGTATCTTTCTTGCTCGCCCATAAAAGTAAACTCAGTTGTTTCGCTATCGCTTTCATCGTCTTCAAATGGATAGATACCAAAGGATAACAAATTCATACCTGATAGATCTTGTTCATCTTCATTCTGAAGTGATTCTGAATCTGAAGTGCTTCTTCCACATAGTCCCCAATCGATGCTCCCACTGTCATAGTTCTTTTGAGATGTCTTCTTTTTCTTAGGTGCTTTCTTCTTAAGCTTCTTTCCCATTGTTCCACGGATCTCCTTCAAGCGATCAAGATTCTACCAAAGGACCTGCTCTGAAACCAATTGTTGGAAATAATACTGAGAGGGAGGGGTGAATCAGTATTATTAAGTCAATAATACTTTTTCATTTCCATACTTAGATACATATACGCTACTTCAGTTAATAGAACCCGCGTGTATACGCAACTATGTCTAATGCAACTAGCGTATATCCAGAATTTAGTTAATCCATTAAATGTTGATCTTTAGTTAGTGCATCAGAACTTAATTAACCATATGAACAGTAAGCAGGTGCAGTAAAACAGAACAGATCATCACACACAAGAAGCACACATGAACACCATGATATATGGTGGAAACCCAATGTGGGTGAAAACCACCTACTGCAAGTCGTCTCTATCTTCTTTTAATAAGAAACTTCATTTTACAATATTTTGTATTGGTGCAGCCTTATACCAGTACACAGGCTTCTACCTGCAGAAGGCTACAACCTTCTCTCGTTCTCCAGACACTCCTGGAAGGGAGCAACAACCCCCTTAGCTCTTGTACTAGCTGATCCATTTACTAGTATGTAGGTGTCGGCCTACTGAAGCGCTCCAATCTTTGCTCGTTTTCCAGCTGCTACTGGAAGGGAGCTACCACCCCCTTAGCTCTTGTACTAGCTGATGTACTAGTACGTAGGTACCGACCTACAGAAGGCTACAAAATTCTCTTTCTTCCTCCAGGTACCACGTTTCATACATTTTCAGACTCGATACTCCTGAAGCACAACACAATAATCTGAAGGCCATGTTTCATCCAATTTTCATACTGGTCCCATCAATATCATTGAAGCACATTAGAATCATCAATCTTTAAATCACTTCAATACTGAATCACTGAAACCCTGTCAACATACTGCAGTCACAGAGCAGACAACAGAACTCTGTAATAACAATCAGACCCAACTGCAACTTCGAATATCATACTTCATAATGTGTATGCTACTACGATGAACCAAACCCACGTACATACGTGCTTTCACCAAAGCCAACCCACGTACAGATCTATAAATATTCAATCATGACTTACAGCTATTTCAAACTTAAGTTATACCCAGTTCAGAACATTACATGCGTCAGTATACAGATCTAGAATAAGCATAATCAACCATATAGAGATAGTTCATTTCAAACCATTTGATCCCGATTTATCCTTAGATCTTGTTCTCCATCAATCGGTGAGATTCCTCCTTAGCTCAGATCAAGCAATGCATCATAAACCCATAACCTACATACTGGATCTCATACTTCATCAGATATTCAATACTTTCTCAATGCCATTGCCTAATGATCTTCTTATCCTTTTATAGTCTTAGGCCTTACTCAATACCATGGTCCAAAACCATAACAAACCAATACCATGGATCCAATACTTGGGATCAGCACATTTGACGAGATACTATGGTCCAAAACCATAGGTTCAAATACCAAGGACTAACTACCATGGACCAAAACCCAATGTATGCGCCTTCTCTTGCATGAAAGTGTGTGTATACTCATACGCACCTTTTGATCGATGATCCCACGTGTATACGCGACTTTGATAAGAGGAACCTGCATATACCTTATTTTCTTCATTCTTTGTAGTCTGATCATCAACTCTTTGCTACTGACCTGCTGCACTATGATCTGTCATCTGTGTGATTTGCCATCAAGGACAACACTTGTCTCATAATGCCAACAATATTCTCATAAAGCTAACTGTAAACTTTGTCTTCGAATCATCATGCAGATTCTGAAATAACATCCCATGGATTTTGAATAGGCCTGGGATGATTTTTCCTGAGGAATTTCATATTTAGAGAGTCTGAAATGTTCCAAAGAAGACTCCAGGGTTGTTATTGTCCGTACTTATTCTACTAAGCCCATAAAAGAGTAATTCTATGCTCAGCAGATCCCTAACTATCGCTACCTCACTATTTTAACGAGCTTGAAGTAGCCATGTGCTCGGGGAATTAATTTTTAAAGAGTATGAATAACCCAAAGTAGACTGCAAGGGGTTTTATTTTCCATAAATATTCCACTGAGCCCGAAAAATAATAATTTTGTACTCATCGGATCCCTAAACTACTATTGTTCCATCTAGTTTTTACGAGCTTGGATCAGTCACTACTCGGAACTTTGAATTTTTGAGAGTCTGGAATGTTCGAATAAGTCTCCAAAAGATCCTTTTCCATAATTAATCTGTCAAGTTTGGTTAAAGTAATAAACTTACCCAAGACAGATTCCTCCTTTATTCTACATTAGATGTGAGGAGAACACCTATAAATATGGAAAATATGCCAGCTCACTATTTATACATATATATACATAAACATAAAATAAAATCATTTTGAAGGGCTAGCAGAAGTCGGGTCCTTCCCTTGAACTAATTCCATCTCCAGATCTTGCATCACTTGCTGTAAAAATTCCTAGTGATAAAGTGGTCAGTGGTATAACTTGAGTCAATGGCCATTTAACACAAATGAGGTCTGATCAACATCAATATTTTTTATTTGGATAGAGCCATTATCGAAAAATTCCTCCACTTCTTAGGGTCCTAACAACCTAGGTGAAAATTTCCCTTTGAAGTGTTTGAATTTACTATCATATAGCAATGCCTAGTCTCCAAGGTGAAAAACCTTTTTCTTGATAAATTGATCATGCCATCGACCCCTCTGATCCTTTACTAGCATAGTCCGCTGGAATACATCCTGTCTGATCTCACCCAACTCATTTAGCTGCATCAGTCTTTGCTCTTGAGCCTCATTTAAATTCACTCCTAATTGAGTGGCAATTCTAAATGTTTTTACCTCAAATTTGATAGGAAGAAACACTTGTTTTCCTTACACTAATTCATGAGTGTGGCTTGTCACATTCCTCCAAGTGATACGACAAGCCCACACAGCTTCAGGTAATCTGTCAGCCCAATCTCCATGTTCGAGTTGAATGGTCTTAGTAAGAATAGATTCTAATACTTTGTTTGTAGATTCCACCTGTTCATTTTCATGGGGGTGGTATGGGGTGGATTTCCGATGCTTAATATGGTTTTTTTCAGTAATGGCCTTCACCAATTTAGATGTGAATTGTGTGCCTTGGTCAATAACAATCTCTCTAGGCACTCCAAATCTAGTGAAGATGTCTTCAAAGAGGAAATCCACCACTACTTTCTCAGAAGCTGAATATAAAGCCTTCACCTCTACCCATTTCATTACATAATCGATGAAAACCAGTATATATCTCTTTTCCTAGACATAGGAGAGATGGGTCCCAAAAAATCAAATTCCCACTTCTCAAAGGGCTCTATTGATATTTGTGTCTGGAGAGGCATCTCATCTGAAGGAACTGGCCTCCCCATTCTATGACAAGCATCACAACTGGATACAAACTTTTTAGCATCTTTGAAAAGTGTGGGCCAATAGTATCCTGCATGTAGGAATTTATAAGCTGTTCGTTTATCTGCAAAGTTCCCTCCACAAGGCTCACTATGGAAAGCCTTCAAAACGTCGAACATCTCATCTTCTCACAAACACCACCTCATGATCAAATCAGGTCCAGTGCGGAACAAATATCGGTCTATCCAAGAATAATTGGCACTCTGTTGTATGATATTGTGTTTTTCCCTCGTGGACAGATTATGTGCTACTTTCCTTGACACCAAGTAGTTAGCTATGTCGAAAAACCAAGGAGTAAAATTTGATATTGCAAACAAGTCTTCATCAAGAAAATCATTCGGAATTGGTGCTGAGGCCCTGTCCTGAGCAATGTTCATTCGTGATAAAAAGTCAGCAACCAAATTATCTCGCCCCAACCTGTCAATCACAGTAATGTTAAATTCTTGCAATAAAAGAAACCATCTAGTAATTCTTCCATTAGAAATAGGTTTATTCATAATAAATCTAATGGCAGAATGATCCGTATGAACAAAGGTCTCATAACCGGTGATATAGTGTCTAAACTTGCTAATGGCATGTACAACTGCTAATAATTATTTTTCAGTGACTGTATAATTTAATTCAACAGGGGAAAGATTCTTACTAATGAAATAAATAGCATAAGGAAAGTTATCCTCCCTTTGTCCCAACACTGCTCCAAGGGCAGTGTCTGATGCATCCGTGAAAATATGAAACTTAAAGGGACCAAATTGTCCCTCTTAATACCGGAGCAGCAGTCAATTTATCCTTCAGTTCCTGAAAAGAATTCTGATAGTTAGTATCCCATATAAAATCAACATATTTAGTAAGTAGTTTAAACAAGGGTGCTGTAATTTTTGTAAAATTTTCAATAAATCTTCTATAGTATCCTAAGTGTCCCAAAAATCTTCTTACCTCTTTCTGTGATGTAGGAATTGAAATATGTGAGATTACCTCTATTTTCACAGGGTCGACTTTTATCCCTTCGAATGATACATGATGTCCCAAAACAATTCCCTTAGTCTACATCATTTTACATTTAACACTACTAAGGGCTACATGAGCTTCTTGACATCAAATCAATACCTTTTCAAAATTTTCTAAAGCTTGAAAAAAATCATCCCCATATACTGTGAAGTCGTCCATGTAGACTTCTACATAGTCATGTATTAGGTTAGAAAAGATGGCCAAAACAACCCATTGAAAGGTCGTTGGGGCATTGCACAAGCCAAAAGGAAGCACTTGATAAGAATAGGTACCCCACAGGAAGGTAAAGGTAGTATTCTCTTGGTCCTCTGGGACTATTTGAATTTGGTTGTAACCACTATATCCATCTAGAAAATAGAAGTGTTTTCTTCCCAATAGTGTGCCAAGCGCCTGATCAATGAATGTGTTGAAGCCTCGAAAATCGTTTCGACAACATGGGGGAAAAGCATCTAGTCTGGACATTGGTTAGCAGCTCCTTTTCCGTTTGTTGTAGTGGCTCTGACTAGGGATAATGGGACCAGTTTCCCAAAAAAGATTTTGATAATGTTGGTGGGGATGATATATGATGTAAGGAAAATGATTGAGCTAACTGTAATCTAATTTAACTAATAAACTCATACATATATCCTAGTTTAACACTACTAATCTATAAATATACTTGTGAATTAAATACGGAATGCGATCTACAATGATGTCCTACAATAATTGGTGATAAAGATCATTCAACTACAATAAGAAGTTAAATCATTTAACAATACTCGTTTTGGATAAATAGTTAGATAAAACAATTGAGAAAGATATATCACATATAAAATCGTTCATGTATTCAGAATAGAGTCAAAGCTAACATCATACAAAAGTGAAATAATGTTGAACAGTAACTCAGACTTTCACACATAAAACAATTTAAAGAAGAAGTATTGCTTGATACATAAATAAAACAAGATCATAAGATAAAAGTACCATATATGACGAGTCTTGGTCATGTGCTTCAACAATATTAACCCAATCTCAATCAATCCAACAGATTCTAAGAGTACAAAAGTGCATTTTAGTAGAGCATGCTAGATATTTGAAAGAAAATAGATCCTATTCCATTCATTCCATTAGAACCTCCTCAAAAGTACAGAAGTGAAATGTTTCGAAGCATGTTTCTGATAAAATTTCCGGACCCCTCTCTAAATGCATGCGAGGGGTTTAAATACTAAACTATAGGTCTTAAAATGAATTATTACAAAAAAATAGTTGAGGAGGTTTAAATGACCTTCCTCGGAATATGAAAAAAATAAAACTAAAAGAAAAATAAATTAAATGACTAACTCCTTTGGACTTGATCTCTAAGATCACAAATATCAGTCATTGGCTTGAGCTGAGTTGGTTAGCCAATCGCAAATTTTAACTGCCCATCAAATATGGTGTCTGTTAGTGTTGGCACCATCTTTTGTGTGGATGTTGCTAAGCACCTCAAGGTCATCCACTGGCTATGTGATTTCACTAAAAACTGCTAGTATGCTTCCCAATTCAGCCTACTTAGCTATCGGATTACCTCCTCCTTTTCCTGCGCTGCCTGTCTCCACTGTTGCTCTAACTGTTTGACATTCGAAATAAATCCTGGTATACATTCCATAACCATATTGGCGCCATGAAGATTTTTGTTGATGGATTCTATTATGTTTTTTGTTGTTGTCATTGCTATTGTTGTTGCCCTTTCTACTTGTTTCAACCGAGAATCCCAATCTGTGAACAAGATGCCTTTATGAGATTCCTCCAGCTTCGGTAGGTTAGCCTTTCTCCCATCCTCTAATTCTTGCCATGTGATAAAGTCAGAAACCCTTTTATGGATTTCTTCATACTCAAGTCTCATGTCAACGACTTGGTTTGTTAACTTTTTACTGGTTTTGCAATAAGAACTTATCTGCGAGATCTTCTGGAAAAGTACTTCCATCTACTGCATTAGTTGGGAATTAAGACTAAGCATTTCCTTTATGAATTCATCAATTTGTGGATTATCTTTAAAATTATCTATCATAGCTTGTATCCACACATCTCTTTCTACTAAGCTAGCATGATGTTGTATTCTCCTCTGTTCAAATTCCTTCTGGAGCTGGGCTACCTGTAATTCTGCTTGTTGATTGGATTTTTTGTGACTCGTTAATTGTTGTTCTAACAACATAATTATTTGTTCTTTTTCCTTAAGAAAAATTTGGACCTCTATCGCTTTTTCAATAGTTGTTGTGGCATAGGCTGTTGTGAATTGTAACCCCTCACCTAACTGGGAACTTAATTTAGCTGCTCTTTCCAAGAGACGGGAATGCAAATAGAAAACATCTCCCGGATAAGCTTCTCAGCCAGGTGGTCTTTATCATGCAAAAAAGCCTTTTTTTTGTAATTTTAAAAAGCAACGGTGATTATTACATCGTTTCTACGAAAGAAGAAAGATTCTTCTTTCACGTTCAAAAGAATGGAGGGAAGATGGGATCGGGATATTTCTCCGAGAGAAATACAAAATACTTCATATTTATCACATATTTGATAATAAGCCATACAACTTGTTCGAGAGTTGAGAGTTGGATGATAAAAAGCTTAATGCCTCTTCTCATTAGAAGGTCGTCTTCTTTGAAACCCATTTCTTACATATTTTCTTTCCCACTCCACACTTTACTTTTATTTGAAACGCAATACCTGCGCTCGCTCATAGCGATGCGATAAATTTGCTTCTGCATCCTCTTACCCCAAAGAGACACTTTGGCCATTTCAGTTGCTTGGCCAATTACTCAAAATCCTCGATTGTTGCATTTACGTATAACTACAGTATTGGACCAAATGAGATTCATTCGTTAGAATAGCTTCCATTGAGTCTCTGCACCTATCCCCTTCCTATCTTAGGAGAAGAAACATTGTCTTCATGAACCGATTTGGCTCAGGATTACCCATTCAAAATATCCCAGGGTTCCCTAGAGATTTTCGAATGGGTCCACGGGCGAGTCCTTCCAAACGATGTCCATTGGTTCATTTTTAGAAGTTGTAATAGCTAAAATGTCCATCTCTTTTTTCTTCCTTCATCTCTTGACCACAAATTTGTGGGTAGGACTATAAAATACATCTAGTGGAGGTATTTATTCAACTCTCAAAACAATTTCTGAAGTAGGAGTAGCAGGAATGATTTCAACGTCCTGAGTGCCCTTAGCTCCTTCCTCTGTCATTTCCAGATTTGACTTGTGTTGGGTTTGCTTAGGAGTCTGTATCTTAGATGTTTGCTCAGGGTTTGAATTTGTGTGAATCTTTTTGGTGAACTGTTCCCATTCCTGTTCCAAGTCAATAATTGGGCTTTTACTTGACTGAGTTGATGTAGAGGAAATTTTTGCTTGCTTATTTGCTGAGGTTCTCTTGGTCGTCTCTTCTATAGTTCCAGTTGTGTCCTTCTCGAACTCTTTATTTGTGTTTCCTCCTCCATTTTGAGACTATTTCTCTAAGTTCTCCGACTCATGCATAGATCTCTCTTAGGTTTCTTCTTCAGAGTTTTCTTTGGAGCTGTCCTCTAAGCTTACACTGGGAGTTGGATCCCTTATTGATTCTATCTGCAATAGGTCCAATGGGACCTTCAATAATCTTTTTTCCCTATACACATGAAAATCCCTAAGATCATCTGGGGTTAAAAGTTCCGATGCCAAATGCAACACTTGTGAATATGTTCCTGCCTATTGGAAGAGCTCATCAAAGGCTTCCCCTTCATGGGTGAATGACTTTACTTTTACCATAGTATTAAAATTCTTAACAGTGTCGTTGGGGTCATACTATTGTCCTGGAAGTGTAGCTAATTTCAGAGATTTAATAATCTCTTCTTTGCATGCATGCATGTCCAAAATCATGTAGCGCAAATGCACCACATTGTAATGGGAATGTAGGCCAAATGGTCTTCTTCTGCTCTTTAAGTCCTCTGCTTAATCCACCTTCCCCTATTGTTTGGTAGGCTATTTCTCTGGCCATTAATTTGTCTGGGACATAATATGGGAGAACATGCGGTGAAGTGATGCTCCTGAATAATCTAATGTAGGTAAAGGTTTCTTCCCCAAACCATTTGGCTACTGGCAAGATATCTACCTCGGCCTCTTTAGAAAACCTAGGGGTGGTTCTGTTGTACACTTCTTTATGGATGGATAACATAACTCCTTGACATATTTTATAAAAATGGGGGTGAAATTGAGATTCCCACAAAATATTATGGTACATATGGATGGGAAGCAGTCTTGTATAGTCCACTTCCATCCCATATTGGGAAATTTAGACCTAAAATAGATTGCATCCATTACAAAAGCACTCATGAAAAAGGGGGGAATCACTCTTAGAAAAGAATTTCTCTTCCTTCTATATTCTATAATAGCCTTAGCCTAATTGTCTGATAGAATTTGAGCGTAGTTCATTATTGTTGCATTCATTGTTGCATCTATCAATGGGAGCCATTCCAGGGAAAACTTGGTGCTATCAAGTTTACTGAACAATCTATATAGCATTGTTGTTGCAAAACTAGGAGGGGGAGAAATGGATGTCGTAGAGTGCATACCCGTTTTATCTCATTTGAGCTTGCCTTCGCTTGTTGTCCAAGTTTGCGTGACGTCTGTTGGGTCTTCATTTTCCTTGGCAAAATTCTCAAGAAACCGTTTGTTGTAGAGCTTTTGCGGCTCTGGAAATTGGTATATGAGTCATAGGTTGTCTGTTGAAAAAGACCCCTTGACCTCTTGCCTGTGATTCTTGAATGTTCTGTCTGCAATGTCTGCCTCGTCAATTACCCATTTGACCATGTCCATATATGGGATTATCTTTGGTCGTGTAGCTATGCGGTGCAGGAAAGAGCATGTCACTTCGAAATAGGAGGCATCAGATGACTCCTAGGAATCTGTCGTGGCCTTTGTTTCCATTGGCCTGGGGTGCTCCTCTTCTAACAAGTTGTACATGGCCACCCAGGTCGTAGTTCCTCTGTCTCTGCTACACATAGTATCGAATAAAAGAGGAATCATTTTTTATTTCTCAAATGCAGCTTCCTTTCCCTTCTTTCCCATTGTTTCTAGCAATACTCACTGTGGACTTTTCTTGAAACGGATCAAAGTGGAGTTATTGGATAAACACAAGTAAGAATGATAATGTGAATGAATGATACAGATAACCTGAAATGGTGACAAGAAAGGAGTTTTAATCAAATGTAGATGAAAAGATATTGTATCACGCCGAGCTGCTTTTTAACATAAATGACATTAACCTATATTAAATAGCCACTAATTGTCCCTTATTGCTGCCTTTATTGCTCATTAATGTACTGCATCACAAAATGGGAAGGAAAACTTTTAAGGTGGTGGATTTAAGTTGCGAGAATGTCGATTTTGCGATTGCGATGCAATATCGTAAATCACATTATCACATATTTGTCTGTGTGCTTTCTCAAAGTTCTTTAGGATTCTGCAGGATAAGCAATATATTCTTTTTCACTTAGAGCGTAGTTTGTTTGAAAGAGTAATTACCTTATAAAGCGCTTTTCACTACATGGTGGACTTAAGTACCATTTATGACATTGGCTTCTATCGGGTCTGGGCTTCTATCACATTTTGCAAGATCGCATGGTTCATAAGATTTAGTCCTTTTTAAGTATCTTGATGTGATGCGGTAAGGTTGACTTGTCCTATCGCAATATCGCATTTTGTATGTTTCAACATGCTTTGTGGGTTTGCGTCCTTTGTGAACATCGATTGTGTGATTGCGATATGGAATTTATTAAATAGGAAATGTCATAGGTCTTAGCTTTAAATGAAAATACCAATGATTTCTAAGTTAGGCGTGGTGATTCTTTTGATCACAATTCACGGGTTTTTCTTGTTAACAAGGATTTTGACACACTTGGTCTAGCGGTATGCGAAAAGGTGAGAATTTCTAGTTTTCAAAGTGTTTTGACTTAATATCTTGCTTTATTCTTTAAAAAAGCTTAAAAGAAAGTGTCTAAGTGCTATATTTATTTTTGAAGGATTTTATCAAGGGTCCCAATTTATTAATAAAATATTAGATATTACATCAATAAATGGGGGGTTGTTGAATAGCACAACCAAATGGTAAGGGAAAATAATCCCACAAGGTGGCTTTGTTCAAATTTCTATAGTCAACACAGATTCACCATTTACCATTTTTCTTTGGGACCACTACCAAAGGTGATACCCATTTACTGTCAGAAATGGGATAAATGAAATCTACATTTAAGAGCTTCTACAACTCACCTTTAACAATTTCTTTTAAGACTGGGTTCATACGTCTCTGAGGCTTCTTAACAGGTCTCATCTCATCATTTGTATAAACATGGTGTGTGTATGTGTCTAGATGAATACCTTTCATATCCATGTAGTCCCAAGTGAATGCTCCAGATTTCTGTTGAAGCATATTCGATACTTGATTTTTCTATTCTGTACTCAATTCAATGCCAATTTATAGCGTCTTTCCATCACCGATTTCAATAGGTTCAGTATTTATTTCACTTCTATCTTCTAATGATTCCATAGTGAATGTTCCAAATACAACTAGATGATAGGTTTCCTGAAACTCATTTCTGAAAACATACTCATAGACATTAAAAGAAACATGGTAGTTAATGCAAGTAATATCAGACAAAAATTGTTATAAAATATGTTCTTTATTTGATCCTAAATTCCTCTAGATTGTTCTAAATTTAATAGAGGAAACATACAATCCTCTTCTCCATAAGGATTTTCTAACCACAAAGATACTTTAGTAGCCATTTGAGCAGGTGGAGAGATGCTTAATGTCTGATTCTATACCCCATTAGAAATAATCATTTCCCCATGCCTACAGCCAATGACAACATCAGCGGTGGCCAACCATGGTCACCCTAAAACTATTGGATGTCTAGGTCTAGATGTTTTTGGGGAAATCACAATAAAATCAATGGGATACTATGAGGAAGCTATGGTCACCACTATATCTTATAGGATTACCACTGGTTTAACAATAGATTTGTCTACTAATTCGAGCACTATAGGGATAGGACTAAATCCTTGCAGTTGCAAGGATGTCATAGTGTCAACTATCATGGCATTAATGGCTGCCCCCAAATATACAAGAGTGTTCAGTAAAGTGTGCAATTAATTTCTATTGTTACCACAACGTTTCCCGGATCATTGTATTTTAATGGTAAATGAGATATCATTTCTCTTATTTGACTTACCACTTTAACATTTTAATTTTTATTCTTCTTTCTCCCTGATTTCTTGATACAGAGGTCCTTGATATTTTGGTATAAATAGGAATGTCCCTTATAGCTTGTAATAGAGGTATATTTATGCAAACATTACTCAGTTCCATCTCCAAATCATACTCTATATGAGTCTTAGTTTTCTTAACAAGCAACCTTTTCGGGTAAGGAGGTTCTTTTATTTCTTCTTGTTTGTCATCTTTTTTATTTTCTGTTTGGTGAATTTTGTCCTCAAATTTTTCTTGAGGGTCCTCCTCTTGAATTATCACAACTGACTTTTCCCTATTGATTATTTTCCCTGATCTTAATTGAATTAGATTTACGGGAAAGCAATAATAACATAGGTAGGAAAAGGTTGCAATTCCATATTTTCAATAGGTTGAGGAGGTTTATTATTGGGGTTAGCACTGGGTTGCGCAGGCATAAAAGTAGAATGACATGTATTAAATTATTATGGTGCCTTCTGAGGTGGTGAGTTAGAGCTTGAGGGTAAAAGTTGGTGCAATGGAGGTGGAGGCAGCGAGGGTTGCTAATAATAAGTTAGGTTGTACCCTTGCTAAAATGGAGGGATATTTTACTTGTAAGGCATGTTAGGCATGCCTTGACATTGAGGATACAATTGATTTTGGGGCTGAAATGTATTTCCATAATCGTTTCCCCTCCATCCTTGGTTCCATGAGGAATTTTGAGGTTTTTGATTACTCCAAGGAGGGTAGGATGGTTGAAAGTTTGATGACTGTTTTTGAACGAAGCCTTGTGGATTAGGATCTTGATACATTTTTTGATTTTGCCCTCTCCATAAATTCTTTCTGTTTTCTTGATATGGGTCATTAACCTCCATACCACCTTTGTAAATGGCTTGGAAACCAGGAATGACTGGTCATTTTTTAGTGGAATTTTCTAATGCACAGATTCCACATACTTCAACCATATTGATAGAGTACTCCCTTTCCATATGTTTTCGCTTGCATTTAGGACAGAGGATTGCCATGGAAACTCTCTCCTCTTCTTGTTTCTTCTTGAATTTCAAAGTGTCTAACTAGTCACCATTGGTATTTAAAATGTATGTTTTAAAGTTTTCCAACAGATTTCCCAACTTAAACCTGATAACATCATTAGATATAGATTTTGAACTCTTGGGCACATAATCTCTTGAGTTCTCCCGGGTTCTTCTTCCTACCTTGGCTTGAATTCTAGAGTAGGTGAGGCATAATTTAGCTACTTCAACAAATGGTTTTTTATAGACATCACCAGCACTCAAGAGGTTAAGTATCTCAACACATTCTTTCCTTAATCCCTTCAAGAAGACCGTCCTAATTCTTTTTTCATCTAGGTTACCCCCTCTTGATTTATGATAGTTGCAGAGGAATCTCTCTATATATTCTTCTAGGCTCTCATCTTCCATCTGTTGCATCCTAAAAATGTCGTTTATATACCTACTTTTGCAGAAGTCTTGATACTTTTTAAGGAAGATAGATTTCATCTAGTCCCAGGAGTAAATGGTGTGTTCCCCTAAGGTCATGAACCATCTTAGGGTTGAGTCTTTTAAGGTATAAGGAAATAATTTGAGTTTATGTGCATTATCATAATAGTTGTAACTTCTACACAAAATGTCAAACTTGAATAAAAATGCCTCTGAGTCCTCAAAGGACATGCTGTGAAAAAGTGGAAGTGATGGCAATGGGATATTTTTCATTTGGATATCCCTAGTTATATCCAAGATAGGAAATCCAAAATTTGTTTCATCTTCCTCTGGCTCCTCTGGCCCGCCTCTTGGTCCATCCCTTTGGTCATTGTTTCCTCCTCCAAATAAAGTTTCTTCTTCATGATTTCCCTCATTATTATTTTTTTCTCCTCCTCCTCTGTTAGCCATGTTCACTGCAAGTTCAAGAGTAAGTCTTTGAGAATTGACTTGACTAGAGAAGGATTCAGCTAAATGAATCTTAGTGTGTTCAAGTCCCAAGTTTTTGTGAGGTCCTCCTATTGTTGATTCCACCTGTGGAATTAGCACTGGTTGTGTGACTATAGTGGATCCCACAACAATCTCTACTTGTTGTAGCACTATTTTTTGTTGCTCAACTCCTTCTTGAAGTGGTGTTTCATTTGTTGATGCCACTTTGCTACTAGTACTTCCTTCTCTTTCTTTGATCCCTGTGTAATTATTAGTAGTATTAGTTGTTGGTGGTTTTACAGGACCAAAAATTTCTAAAAATAATTTTGTGCTTGAAATAAATCTACCTTTTCTATTTCTAGGTCTAATTTTACTTCTACACATAAGAAAAGAAACATTACAAATATCCACAAAGACAACCAAAATTTGGAGAAACCGCACTAAAGTGGATGTGTGGCTCTTCACTCACATCTTACCATACACTCCCCACCCTCTGACTATCCTGCAAATATCTTTATAACACTGTAAAAGAAATTATTACTTGAACCAATTGAAACTCCCCGGCAACGGCACCAAAAATGTTAGGAGTTTTATTCGTTTTTCTAAATCCCTAATCTTAAATTATTGACCAAGGATCGTAGTCTTTGAGACACTACATATTGATACAAATTCATAATTAAGTACATAGTATTTGACTTTCTTCTTATAAGCATAAAAATTCTGAAGTGAAGAAGCTTATTTAACCTAATTTTATTCAATTCAAGGTTTTAAAATAATGACCTATCTACTCTCGAAATCCACTTAGAAACAATTCAATACAAATATCATTGTGCACACCATTTCATTTCATAAATAATAGAGTTCCTATTTGAAAGAAGTGCACTTCTTATTAACCTAAAGAACTCACTACTTAAATAACTCACTCACTAAAACTCATTCCTTATTGATCATTGTATTTAATCATATGAGAAATCACTCTTTAAGAAATGTGTTTCTAATCCTTAAATGTGAAATCCTTGCTACAAGTTGCCTTTATAACTCAAAACTTTAAAACTAAACAAATCGAAGAATTCTTCAAAACATTAACCTATCTTGGCAATGGAATCACACCAACACACTAATTATGAAATTCTCATGAACTACTTACAAAATTAAAACCATGTCAAATAAAACCAGAACTCAGTTAACACACCCCAATGCTAACGAAACAAAGAAACCTATTTTAATTAAAGTATGGATGCTATACCTACATCCCGAGACACACAGAACTACTACTTTCAACTTGATAAAAAAAATGCATACCTCTGTATATTCCACACCAATCATACTCAACACATAATCTTAAATTATATTATGGACTTAACGCTTATCACTATAAAACTCAAAAAACCTATATTATTGCACACTGAATTCAAATCCTAATTCAATCTCTCTCTCACTATATTGTGCCCGAAATCAAACGAATTTTAAACTAGATATATCTTAGAATTCTTATACAAACATGACACCACAATATAAGTTTTGTCTAGACTACCTATCAACATACTCCAAGTCTACGAGTCCAAGTAATGACTAGTTAGAAATAACCCAATAAGCATGATCTTATTAATCTATATAAACTTAATCAAAGACACTAAAAATATAGCTAAATAATTGTTTTACCTCCAATCACAAAATATCAGGGTTTGATGGTAATGGAACAGTACAAAAAGGTAAAAGGAGAATAGATATAGGTGAAAAATAGTAATTAAAGGGGTACATGTAGGTACAAAAGTGGGGACCAACACTCCACATCTCCAAAATATCTTGGAAATCATTCAAAGGTGTTTGAGAGTCCCAAAGGCCTCCCAGTTATTTGTGATCATGATCATGCTATTCACTTGATTCTAGTAAGTGTTCCTCCAAACATCAGGCCTTACAAATATCCTTATGCCCAAAAGAATGAAATTGAACGTATGGTTGCATAAATGTTAGAGGCTAGTATAATTCAACCTAGTCAATGTTCTTTCTTCGCTCCAGTTGTATTGGTCAACAAGAAGCATGGATCGTGGTGTATGTGTACAAATTATATTGAGCTCAACAAGATCACTATTAAAGATAAATTTCACATTCCTCTCATTAATGAATTTTTGGATGAATTACATGGAGAAATTCACTTCACCAAGATGGATGTTCATTCAAGATATCATCAAATTAGAATTAAGACTGAAAACATTTCAAAAAAAACATTTAGAACATATGAGGGTCATTATGAATTTTTGGTCATGCCTTTTGGCCTTACTAATGCACATTCCACATTTCAATTTTTGATGAATTCCATTTTTAAACCCTTCCTTAGAAAATTTGTGTTAGTATTTTTTCATGATATACTAATCTACAGTAGGTCTTGGAAGGAACATGTTCAACATATCGACAGGGTGCTCAAACTATTGCAAGAGAAGTAATTATATGCAAAAACCTCAAAATGTTTCTTTGGAGTACATGAAATGAAATATTTGGGTCATATCGTATCTCATGAGGGTGTTAAGGTAGACCTTAACAAAATTAAATCCATTAAGGAATGGAAAATCCCAACAACCATAAAGAATCTTTGAGGATTTCTCGGGTTGACAGGATATTATTGCAAGTCTGTTAATAATTATGGGAGAATTACAGAACCTCTAACATCATTACTGAATAAATATGCATTTTCTTGGACTCTAGAGGAAACAAAGGCCTTTGAACATCTTAAAGAAGCAATGCTCCAAGCACCGGTCTTAGCTACACTAGACTTCACAAAAACTTTTATTATGGAATGTGATGCTTTAGGAAATGGAATTGGTGTTGTTTTAATGCAATAAGGAAGACTCTTTGCTTTTGAAATTCATCCAATCAAAGAAAAGTATTTACACAAACCTATTTATGAGAAGAAAATGTTGGCAATACTACATGCACTACAGGAATGGAAACCTTACCTAATGGGAAGACACTTCAAGGTAAAAACAGATCATGATAGTCTTAAATATTGTTTTGGAACAAATATTATCTTCATAAGAGAAGAGAAAATGGGTGACAAAGATGTTGGGTTATGACTTTGAAATCATCTACAAAAAAAGGAAGCAAAATTTTGTTTCAGATGCACTCTCAAGAAAGGATGAGGATGTATAAGCATTTCTTTGTGCCATTTCAATTATCCAACTTAAGTGGATAGTTGATGCAAGGGATGAATGGAAGAATGATGAAGAGGTGTGGTCACTTTTTCAAAAGTTGTAGCAAGATCCCAGTACATCTAATACATTTAGCTGGAAAAATGATTCATTATGGTACAAAGATCTCTTATATATTTGTATGAATTCCCAACTCAAACAAAAGATTATGTTGGAATTTCACACCTCTCTCTTAGGAGGGAACTCAAGATTTTAAAAAAATTACCATAGGGTCAAGAAGGAATTTTTTTGGCATGGTCTTAGCTATAATATTCAGAAGTTTGTGGCAGAATGTTTGGTTTTCCAACAAAATAAATTTGCTACAATTAAGACTTCAGGTTTGTTATAACCTTTATCCATTCCAAGTCAACATTGGGAGGAGGTCTTAATGGAGTTTATCATAGGTTTCCCAAGTCTAAAGGAAAGAGTGTCATCATGGTGGTAGTTGATAGACTTACCAAGTATGCACACTTTTGTGCATTATCTCATCCTTTTAGATCCAATATAGTTGATACTGCATTTATGGAAATAATTCAAAATCTTCATGGAAATCTAAATATTATAGTAAGTGACAGAGACCCCATTTTCACTGGAAATGTTTGGACGGAATTATTTTCTTGTCTTGGTACTCAATTAGCTCATAACTCATCTTATGATCCTCAATCTAATGTGAAAACTGAGATAGTGAACAAATGTTTGGAAGGATATCTTCGTTGCTTTGTATCTAATAAACAATCACAATGGGTCAAGTAGTTACCTATAGCTAAATGGTGATATAACACTTACTTCCATATTGCAGCAAAAATGACACCATTTATGGAACTTTATGGGTAACATACAGCATCCATCACATCATCTTTAAGAGAAAATTCTAAGGTTCAAGTAGTGGAATATCACATCGAGCATCAACAACAAGTTATCCAACTCTTAAAGGATAACCTCACTCTCACATAGAATCGAATGAAAGCACTCATAAATCATCATCGCAGTGAAAGAAGTTTTGATATAGGTGACTAAGTATTTTTACAACTACAACCATACAAACAAATTTCTCTCAAGAAAGCTAAGAAAGATAATAAATTATCACCTAATTACTATTGTCCTTACAAGGTGTTGCAAAAGATTGGTACTATGGCATATAAATTTGAGCTACTTGCATCTTCCCGAGTACACCTGGTTTTCCATGTTTCATTCTTAAAGAAGGTTATTGGTGACAAGATTCCAATTCAAACAGTTTTGCCAAAACTTGATGAAGAAGGAAAAATCATATTTGAGCCTGAAGCAGTCATAGAAACAAAAACCCAACAGCTACAGAATCGATCAATTTCAGAGTATCTCATTAAGTGGAAGAACCTACCCACTGAAGATTCCATATGGGAGGATGATAATTTTATACAAAAACATCCAGAACTACTGAAGCCTTGAGGACAACATGTTTTTGAAGGAGAGGGGCATGTTAGGTCCCTATAATACTAGGGTATCCCCCTTATTGTTATTGTTGTGCCCATGTAGCCCCCATATTGTTATTTTTGTGCCCCATACATGCCCACTATTGTTATTGTTGTTCCCTTACATTATTATTTTTATGTAGTCTCTAGTTATATTGTGACCCCCTAGACTCCTATATATACAAAGGAGGCCTTATCATCTGTACCATCCAAGAAGTGCTACTTTATGTAATGTAAAGGAGGTTTCCCCTTTGAAGAAGATAATTTTTAAGCCATTGATCTATCTTTCTGTGAGATGTTTGCATAACACATGGGATTTATAGATCAACATCTTGAGATGGATTAATGTACATCTTCTCATCGAAAATTGATCTCAAAATGCCTAGTCAACATGCTCAATTCAGTGAGAAAAATGCCGGATAGTTTGGATATTTCCCTCAGATATGACTTTTCTCGATTTGATCCATGATAAGAGTGTTGAATATAGTTGATTTGATCTAAATACATCCTTAAAATAGGTGCACGATCAACAACAAGGATATCTTTGTGTAGTTTGTTATATTTTTTCTTATAAAAGCAAGCAAATAATGCTTGCAAAATAGTGAATTATAAGTTTGTAATTAAAATTCTTTGAGAAACATATTTGCAGCCCAAACTTTAGTATCTTGAAGCTTGTTCCAAGTTTATTTCACTCAATATATGCTTCTATTTTTATTTTCAACCATCAGTAAACAATTTAGTGTGCTTGTTGAGGCATGGAGGGTCTCCACAAAATACTTTCCATGTGTTGTTCAATCATATTGTATATGTTGGTATGGCATGTGTATATATTCTCTTTTCTGTTTGTATATATCTGTAATTTTCTTGTTTATATTAGTTTCTTATGTTTGTGTGAGTTCACTAATATATTCACTACCATATTCTTGTCTGTAATTTATTTATATCATTGTTTATGTTTAATGATTTCAAGTATTGTTTATGAGCTTTATTTATCACATAGTATTTATTTCTTATCAGGATAATCTAATTGACAAGGTTGAGAAACGAATCGTGAGTGTCATCCACCACTTTTCTCAGTGGATAAGGCCCCAACCATTTTGAAAACCTTTTCACTTAGCATTATATTAATCAACATTATAGTTCTTTTCTTCCAATAATTTATTTATTTATTTAATTAGATCAATGATTCGAGTACATACTAATCATGAATATGAGTAGAATACTATTTGGGTGACCATCCATTTTCACTCTCGTAAATGGAGAACGCCTTAATGCATTCTCATGTTTTCAATTGGTATTGGTCTAAAGTCTATTAGATTTAATGAAGGACTACTAGAGTGTCCACTTGCTTCTATCACTAAGCAATAGAGGCCCTAGTGAATCACTAATATGTTAAACCAAAACCGCTTTTATCGTTGTCTCAATTTCAGTCATTTATAAGCATTTAAGTGTGCTTTACATTTCTAGTGAGTGTGTTTAGTTTAAAAAATGTCTTTCATGCTTCCGTGATTTTACTTAAACGTTTTATTAGAATTTTTAGTTTTGAATTAAATTAGACAACTTTAACATTTAAACCTATAAATGATAGCTAATATAGCCTAACTCTCTACAGATTGTATTGTTTTTCCAAATTTAAGAATTCCTAATTGATACAAATACCACGTCCTATATTATGTACTTAATCCACAGCCTGGTATTTTTGGCACTGTTGCCCGAGAAACACATTTTGAGTTAAGTTAGAATTAAATTTTCCTTGAATATTTCCATTTCATTTTTCACAAATATAAACATTTAGGATTTAGAGGAGTGGAGACAATAATATGAGAGGTAAGAATATGCATATTCACTTTTGTTGAGTATCCACAACCCTAAGTCATGTCTATATTTGTTTGTTTGAATTTCATTTAGTCTTAATTTTTTTTATTTATGCATTCTAAATAGAGTTATGGATTAGAAAGATACTTCAAAACCCCCTCTCGCTAATAAAACTAACCAGTAATCCATTTGCAAGACAGGTACAAAGGAAGATGCTAAATAATTTGTTTATTAAAGGAAGGTATGCCACCACAAGGATCTTCTCGAATGATTGTCCACAATTCATAACTGTCACTAGGGATGAATCTTCATTTCAAAACATAAAAGAGAAGAAAATCATCCATAAATAAGATCCAAAAGAGGAGAACCTAGAAGATTTTTCTAGTTATCGTTGTAAGGAGGACAAGGAATCAAGGGCCACAGCTCATAAAGAGATACAAGAACCCTTGTGCATTCAAAAAGGTAATGAACAAATTTTACATGAACAACATTATGTTATGACAACAAAGGACAATTGAGTCAAAGATCACATTGACACTTGGTTCCAGGAAATCATTGGGCTAAAGTGCCACTCCATTTCTCGATATTTCTTGGCATCAAATCCATATGAGAATCTAATCGCTCATTTCCAAGCATTCCTCTCAGGTATGGTTTTCAAATTTGGATATGAGTCTATTTATGATTTTGTTACACAAATGGATGCAATGGAAATTCTATAATACTTGAGGAATGACTTGTTTTTCTAAAATATGATAGCATATTATAAAATAATAAATGAACTCATAAAAATTTCACAATAAGTTGGTTCAATCTTGCATGAATAATCATTCAAATCATTGCTCAATACTCATTTTGAGAGAACTTAATGGAAAAATGAAATCGAAATAGTCCTATTTTGAAACACCATATGAGATAATCCTTAAAATTTTATTATATACAAATTATCCCTTGAAATATAGTTTCTAACCTATTTTAAACTTTTCAATTTAGATATCAAACAAAAATTATATTGCCAAAATAGTCACAAGGTCTCAAAGATGAAAATTTGAGGACAAAGTTAGTACAATCATGATTTGATGGATTTAAAGGACATAGTTTTACAAGATATTTGAAGGGGATATAGCCCTTGTAAGCTAGTTTCCAACCCAATATGAACAACCTCAATCCAACATCGTATGAAAAAAAATTGTTCAAATTACTAACTACTTGTTATAATATTTGCATTATCACCCATATTGACTCTACATTAACATATTTCACATATATTTCCAAAAAATTATTCTAAGGGAGATATAAATTCAATTCTAGTTTAAGCCGCAATTTGAAACATCTCATTTGGAGGTCAAACAAAAAATTTATGCCATATTTAGTGACTGGATGTCTTAAAATCAACATAGTAAAACTCTACCTCAACATTTTTATGATATCAAATCAGGGGATATTAGAAACATTTTTCTATTGGAGATAAAAATATATATATAATTTAATTTCCAATTGGAATAACATATATCTGATATTTAACGAAAAATTTATGCTCCAAATAATGATTGTTGGTGTAGTAAAAAATTCACAAACGTCTCTATCAAATAGGGTGCTTCATCATGTTTAGCGCATCATTTTAAACTGCTTTAAAAATATGTTTATACTATAAGTATATATGTAAATTTACTTCATTCAAGCTATAGAATCAATCCAATCAAAAAGAACGAATATTTTGTGAATAAAATACCATCAAGAGGTCCAGTTAGCCACCACTTCTTAACAGGTAAACCAATTTTTCTTTGTCTATATTCTTTGGATTTTTTTCCTATGCATCTCTTGTAATTATTTTTCATAAATATTTAAATATAATTATATACTCATATTTGTATTTTGATATATCATTTTTAACTATAATAAAGTTCCAAATTTTTGCAGGGCCCTAGAGGATCTAAGGGGTCAAATCTATGGACGAGTAGTTTCAAAATCAAGTTTTAAAAGTCCATATACAAGAGTGTGAAATGAAAATATTCAAGTAAATAAAAGTGAGCATTATTTGATGTTGAGTTCATCGAATAATCTCAAAGTTCTTGAAGCTTTCATTCAACCATTGACCAAAAACACCAACAACCCTACAATGCTACGAAATGGATCAAGATCAAGGCAAATGACATGAAATCAATCATTATAAGAAGAAGTCATATTAAATTTCATTTCAAGTCACATCTACTCTCAAAGAAGCCTCTCAAAATCCCTATTATTCATAATTTCATTCATCAAAGCATGTAATATGCCAATTTCCTTCTTCCAACCTTCATAGCCCATTCATGTTGAAGTGTGACTTCTTTATATTCATCCATCTCACTTTTACTACCAAAGCATGAATTCAACCCATTTTATTTCACAAGTGTACCATTCTTCCTTACTCCATTCACCATATCTTTCATCCTTAAAAAATATATGAAAAAGAAAAGAAAAAAAATAATAAGTTTAGTTTTCAAAACCTAGGTTTCTGGCACAATATAAACTAAATTTTTTGTTGGAAAACCTAGAAATTAGTCAATGAAAATTATTAGTAAATTATGTACTAGGTGATTGAATTTTTTTATTGTCAAAGAATTCATATGAAGGTAATATACTGGTCTAGAAGATGATATTTGAAAATATTGAGCGTGTCCTATTTATTTTTTGTGAATAAGTTCAAAGAATGTTGCATAGATATTCATGTGAACTACTACTACAAATCCTCATTTAAAAATCTATACGTTTTACCCCAAATACATAGGTAAATTATCAATTTTATTTTCATCTCTAGAAGTACAATACTACTCATACTCTTGGAGGGAAGTAGAGAAACATTTTAAAATTCTTGGGAAGAAGAAAGTCAAAGGATATTCAAAAGTATTTAGATCAACCAAAGCATCAAAGAATCAAGCCACTCACACCTACAACACATCAAAGGAAACAAGCACTTAAGGAAAAAAAAATTCTAAGGGAGAAACTACTTCAACATCAGTCAAAGTATATGGCCACATCATCAAAGAACCTATCAATGAGATAACGTCAACAACAAGGAGAAGGTTGCATAAATCCTTACAACGCTCCACTTATTTCGTTTTTTTTTAGAATTGAAAATGTGGCAACAAATACCTTCTCCTAAGATTTAATTACCACAAAATTTTTGTGGTTTGAAACCCCAAAATTTTGTTCTTTATTTAATAAATTCCATAAAAACATCATTTTAGCCTATAAATCCCTTCCTTGAAGAACCAAACATTAGTATATGAAATTTTCCTATTTCTCAAAATTAGCACATCCTATATTTCTATATCACCATCCTATTTATATCATCCTATACATTACAATTACACACTATAATCTTATACTAACTCATAAAACCTTATATCTTACCATAAGAAACAATTTTTCATAATTGAGGATAGGGCAAAAAATTGAAAAATATAAATCCTCATAGTACAAATGATCTGAATGGAAAGTGGCATCTACCCATGGTATTCATTCACCCATGGTATTTATCCACCCATGGTATTCATCCAACCATGGAATCTACCCATGGTATTCATCCATCCATGGAATCTACCAATGGTATTGTAAGTGGCATCCACCCATGGTATTCATCCACCCATGGTATTGTGAGTGGAATATACCCATGGTATTCATTCACCCATGGAATTTACCTGTGGTATTGTAACGAAAAAAAGACTATAAGTAACAAGTCACATTTTGTAAAAGGACAGATTATCCATCACAATGTAGATTTTACAATTATTTTATATTTTAATAAAAATAGTTTCTTTGTGCTTCTATTACTGTGTGTTCCTTTTTCTTTTGGTATTTCAATTTTTTAGATCTTGGAAGCCTTCCCCCCAAGATTCGTATAATGGTATGAGATTCAGGTTATGACTCCATGGGAATGAGGGTTTGATGCATATTTCAGTTTCAAATTTTTGCAGCAATATTCAAAAAACTTCATGCATGTGATATGACCTCCACATAGCACTTTCTTGGGCAAAGCGGGAAGAATTTTTGTTCATTTGTTTGTAGAATTTTTTGGGCAACGAGTTTGCAAATCATATCTGAAACTTTTGCTGAAAATTTTACAAAAACAAATAAAAAAGTTGGATTCCTTATGAAAAAAATACCCAAATTGAAAAAACAATCGGTCGAATCAGAGTCTGGATGAGGGAGATATCACTGATTTAAAATCAGTTGCGTTGCAAAAAAATTTCTATTGGCAATTGGTGGATGTCGTCTCTCCTATCATTGTTTGTAGTTTTTGTGCAGAATTTAAGAAAAATTATTCATAATAAACTCCTCTTGAAAAATATTCCAATTTCAAAAAACAAATTGGTTGAATCAGAGTTTAGATGAGGGTGATATCACTGATTTAAAATCAAGAATTTTTCAGAACTTTTGTTACGGTGGGACAGTTGCAGTGCAAATTTGAGTTTCTAGAGTCTCCAAATAGGAATTTCAACCATAAGGGAAGATGCATAATGGTCATTATATGTCCAAAAATAGGTTATAATAAAGCTTCTAAGCTATATTGACCAAGTTATGCCCATTTTAAATTAGTTTTTATATTTGGAACAAAATTTGGAGAGAGTTCCCCTTGGAGATGTGCTCTCCCACCCTGCTTTAGTAGGCACCTAATTCACATTCACCAGCTCCAACATAGCATCACCCATCTTGGGTTATTTGGATATGTGACCTACCACCCCATTCTATGTAGGCACCTACTACTTCATCAATAGTCAGCATCACAGTTATGGGTCAACCACACAAAATCCTTGCCATCGAAGTCCACTTGCTAGGTCACACATTGTTAGTATCGCAGTTGGTCACAAGCATTACATGGTATGTCTATCCTCAGATCTTCTTTTCTCATAGTTATGGGTCATCCACAAACCCACACTTCATCGAAGTCCATTTGCTAGGTCACACATTGTCAGTATCAAAGTTGGTCACAAGCATTACAAGATATCTCTATCATTGGATCTTCGTTCATCATAATTATGGGTTAATCACAAAAAACCCTTCTCTTTAGTGGCTCTTCATATTCAACACAGGATTCTCAGAAGGGAACTTCACGTAATGGGGACCATTTCTTCTTAAGTAGGGAGGAATGATTTGAATGGAAAGTGGCATCTACCCATAGTATTCTTTCACCCATGGTATTCATCCATCCATGGTATTGTAAGTGACATCTACCCATGGGATTCATTCACGAGGGGTATTTACCCATCCATGGAATTTACCTATAGTATTGTAACTGAAAAAAGACTATAAGTAACAAGTCACATTTTGTAAAAGGACAGATTGTCTATCACAATGTAGCTTTTACAATTATTCTATATTTTAATAAAAAAATGTTTCTTTGTGGTTCTATTTACTATGTGTTCTCTCTTTTTTTTGGCATTTCAATTTTTCAAATCTTGGGGGCCTCCCACCTCCCCCCCCCCCCCAAGATCTATTTCAATTTTTTAGATCTTGGGGGCCTCCCCCCAAGATCCAGATCAACAAAAGGTCAAGATCAAGGCTACGATGTAATGAAATATGGAGCAAAGAAAATATATGTAATAGAAAAGAGATCAATCTAATGATAATGTAATGTAATGGAACAAGTAAGGCATGATTGAACTGAGTCTTAGTATAGGCCTATTACAAACCTGAACAGACAAAGATTAATAATTAAAAAGGAAGTTTTTTCATATGTTACAGGTATTTCGAAATTCATGAAATTGTGCCTTAAAGAGATTGAGCCTTAAAAAATAAGTAATCATCAACGAAAATAAGTTTTTCAAGATCATGCTTTGTTTTTCATAACATATTATACTCTATTTTACAAAGGAAAATTTTGTAAAAGTCTATGCCAAATATAAGTTTGAGAGCTACATTTTAAAATTTGAGATAGTATAAGTTTGAGTAATCCTTGTCTAACTTTTACATTTAGTCACATGAGTTAGAATTTCATTAACACATATACACACAACCTAGCTAGTGGACAAGTATACAAATAGTGTTACAAGGTATTTAAAGAAGAACAGGTTTGTAGCTAGGAAACAAAAATTTGAAGTGTAAAGGAGAAAACTTATGAAGGCCAATAAGCCACTCACTTATCAATATAATGATCAAAGTGGCATACAAAGAAGTTGGCATACAATTAATGCACATTTTGAAGAGTTTTGAGCACATAATGATAAACAGTATTGATATAGGATTTATTACAAGAATTAAAGATGATAGGGAAAATTGAACCATATGGTTTTGAAATAACCGAGTATCATGTTGATACCATTAATATACTGGAGGATAATAACTAGATTAAATTCTGGATTAAATTCAAAGGCTACAACAAGAATGTTTCAAGAGAATCTGCATTATCCTTTGATGGAAATTGTGTCCATGTAGGAAACCTCATTATTCTTGTATTAGAATATCTACTTAGATAACAGGGTTTCCCAAAGAAGGGGATAAATGGTTCAAGGCACAACATCTAGAAGGAAAAACAAGAGTTATTTCATCAAAAGATAAAGAACCAAATTTCATCGGAAAATAGAGATGCCTAACTCCTGGCTTAGATACCCTTGTGATGAAATTGCTTTAATAGTTCGAAAATATATCACATGTGCTGGAAAATTTATCTGAATATTTTTTTATCACATAAATATACTATACCATTTGAGAGAGGAAAAAGCATGAAAGATTCCATATTATTTTCTTAAAATTCTCACTAAGATGGAAAGGTTGATAAAAAGCCCCCAACAAAAGAGACTAAGTGTTTATATCATCATGGAATAATTAAAATGTTAGTGGAATGGGAGTTGTCCAAAACCCAACAGACTTTGGCATCATTAATCAAATAAAACCAGTTTGTTACAATTAATGAAAATGAGCCTTGAATAGATGAATAATATGAGCAAGAAGATGAGGAATAGGGGCAACAATATGAAGAGTATGTACATACAACAAATAGGTGAGTTACAAGGTCAATGACCAGAAAGGTTGGAAAAAAAGGAAAAGCATCAACATTTACTCATGCAAAAAAGAAGAAAATAACTAAGAATATTGTTATTATTTAGGTTTATGATGATAATTATGATATTTATGAGGACTAGTAGGTTGTGTATAACAACTACATAGAGCCCTTAGAAACAAAGCACAAGTAAATTTCTTGGAGAATATAATTTTGTGGATAAAGATGATGAATATACTACTACAGAGGAGGAAATTAAAGAGATAATAAGGAACTTACCTTATAGCCAAGCTAAAAAGGCTCCTATGATCTCTGAAGAAGGAAATTTACACCCTCAAGAAACAACCTTAGAAAACATGAAAAAGAAGATTAAAATGATGAAGAGGACTATTCTAGAACTGCAAGTGTTGTAGAGATAACTAAAATCCCAAAATGATCTACTCACCAAGCATAATTTGAAAAATTAATTAAAGAAAACTAGAGGTTCAAAGAAGAAAACAAGAAATTGCAAGAGGAAAATGGTATGATTTCCAGACAGGCTTAAACATGGTATGAAAGGAAGAAGGATCTTAAGGCTAAAAACAAGAACTTAAGAGTAAATATCCTTATGAAAAATCCAAAGTCAGAAGGGAAAGCATCACAACATCCACCCAAGGGTAATGTAGACATTTTGTTACAAGAATGAGTGTGTATATGATAGGCACATTGATAGTTTTGAAGAAGCAATTTTGAGCTTGAGGACATGCTCCATCTCCAGTTCAGGGGAGACACAAGTGTTATTTTATGGTAAAAACAAATTTATGCTTATTATTTTATTTAGAATTAGGAAACTTATTTTAAGTTTTTTTAATGACATTTAGTCGCATTTTGCCTAATAAACATGTTCCCTGAGGTATTTCATTGCATATGTTTAATTTTCAAAAAATTATGAAATAAGTGTATTGTAACATGAATTTACTAGGTGCAATATATTTCTTAAATGATAATTCATTTGGATATATACAAGAAACCTTGGAGAGTAACATTTATTTTATATATCAATATCCTAAGATGGATGAATATCTATGCACTAACTGAAAATCAATCATGTAATGCTTGTTTAATGTGTGGTCAATGTGTTGAGTTCAGTAAGAAAAGCATAAGATAGTTTGAGTATTTCACTCAAATCCTACTTTTCTCAAGTTTATTTATGATTTGAGTGCTAAAGAGAGTAGCTTTGATATAAACACATCCTCAAAATAGGCCACAATCAATAGTGAAGAATATTTTTGGGTAGTTTTCTATGTTTTTGCTTATAAAAGCAAGCACAAAGTACTTGCAAAATAGTGAATTAGATGTTCGTAATTAGAATACTTCGAAAATATATTGTTAGCCTATAATTCAGTATTCTGAAGCTTGTTCCAAGATTATTTCACTTAATATATGTTGTTTCTATGATTTTCAACTACTGGTAGACAATTTAGTGTGCTTGTTAAGATGTGGAGCCTCCACAAACCAAAGCTTGTGCACTACTTTCCATGTGTTGTTCAATAATTTCATATATGCTAGTACGAATTGTGTATATATATGTTCTTTTATGTTCATACTATTTTTCATGTATATCTTTAATTTCCATGTTTATATTAATATTTTATGTTTGTATTAGCTCATTGGTATATTCACAATGACATTGTTGTCTATGATTTGTTTATATTGTTATTTTTGTTTAATGATTTTAAGTATTTCAAGTATTTTTATGATTTCTATAATTTGTTTTTAATTGATAAGGTTGAGAAAAGCACTAGAAGTATCATCCACCATCTTTCTTGGTGGAAAAGGCCCCAACCCTTTTGACAACATTTTCACTTAGCATTATATTAATTATCACCATATTTAATTGATTTGGGTGAATAAACTAGATCAATGAATTGGGCACATAATAATTAAGAAGATGAGTAGAAGACTACTTGAGTGACCATCCATTTTTCACTCTCATAAATGGAGAAGGCCATAGTGCATTCTTATATTTTCCATTGATATTGGGCTAAATTCTATTAGATTAAAGAAAGGAATATCACAGTGTCCACTTGCTTCAATTAGCAAGAGAGGTCGCTTGTGAATTATCAATCTATTAAACCAAAAAACTTTTTATCGTGGTTTCAATTTCAGTCATTTATAAGCATTTGTGTGTGCTTTACATTTCAAGCAAGTGTGTTAGTTTAAAATTTATGTTTCATGCTTCCTTGATTTAACTTAACTTTTCTCTAGAATATTTTGTTTTGATTTCAATTAACCAAGTTACTTTAACATTTAAACCTAGAATTGACAACTAATCTAACATAACTCTCTACAAATTGTGTTCTTCTTTCAATCTTACAAGCACCGCATTGACAAGAATATCACATCCTAGTTTATGTAATTAAACTACCGTGACATGTATATAAAGCATAAAACTTATATTACTTAAATTTATTTTTTATTAGAGAAAAAGAATTATTTTAGGATGAGGGTGGAGGTGGGGGGATATCATAGAAAAATTAAATTAAATTTAAGTTCTTTCTAATATGCCACCCTACCCCCACCTTAAGTTTTCTCTAATATTTCTCCCTACCCTCATATACAATTTAGGAAATGTTAGAGAGAACTTAAATTTGAGTTTTCTCTAATATTCCCCCATTCACACCCTCACCCTCAATTATAATTTAATTTTTTCTAATATTTCCCCCCACCCCATTTATGTTTTCTCTAATATCTATCCCCACTCGACCCTCACCCTCATATAGAATTTAGGAAAAATAGGAAAAAAATCTTAAATTAAATTTAAGTTTTATCTAGTATCCCCACACCCCCCATATATAACTTAAGTTCTCTAATATTTCTCCCCACCCTCACCCTCATATATAATTTTTCTTTGATATTTCGTGCCACTGTTATATATGAGGGTGGGAGTAGGGGGGAATATTACAGAAAGGGTGGGAATGGGGGGATATTTAATGTAATATAGAATAATAGAATTTTTATGTGAGAGAGGATAATGTGATTTTACATTTGTTTATTAAGCATTGTGGTAATAAGTATTATGATATAATTTTTCATTGACAAAGATATGGTGGAGTAGCATATCCATTAACTCGGGGCTTCCATGCATCCACCTACATGTTCGTCATGAATAAAATTAAATTATTTGGAATTAACAACCATATTTTGTAGATGGCACTTGCAATGCTATGGTGTGTCTCTGTTGGCTTGAAGGGTCCTGACCCAAGTTCAGAGTTAGTTGTGCCAAACAACAAAACCCTAAATGTTTGCCCTTTCAGCAACAACCCGTATACCACAGGCTGCAGTCTCACTCGTAGCAGTATTGGGGGATGACAGAACCAGGTTTCTGCATCCAAAGGTCAGTGTGATGGGTTCTTGCGGCTTCTAGGGCTTCTTTTAGTCTTCACGAACCCTAACCCTTAAAATATAAATAATTTCAGTGACTCATAGGAATAGAATCTAAACCTTCATGAAATGATTTAAACATTCATAATAGTAAGTAAATAAGAAGATCTACTACTTTCATGCATCAATTAAGTATTACTTCATATAAGTTCAGAATAACAGATAAGATATACAGAAATTTCATAAGTAAAGATAGATGCACATATACATAAGTATAGCTCAAAATAGTTTCTATTAGATGTATTCTTTGTTGTTACAAACTCTTATTCCCTACGCAGTCAACTTATGGACTTACCAAGGTCTCCATGCACTCAGCAGTAGGAGCCTTCCCCTTCGCCTAAGTATAGAAAATAGACTTTCCTTCCTTAGCTTAATTTCCCATACAATGATATGCTATTCTATGATTCTCCTTAGACTCACTATGACTCCTTTACATATAGCCTTCTCTTTTACAATACCATGGTTCGCGAACCATGGGCGGGTCACAAAACCTCCTATCTTCTAACAAACTAAGGGACTAAGCCCGTTTTGACTCCTATGACCTTCGTGCTCTGCTCCCATAAAACATGGAGGCTTTACAATTATAACAAACTTAATGACAAACTTTACCCTAGGGGACCCTTTCCCAACATGCCCCCAACACAATTTGGTGACTCGTCCTCGAGTTACTCTATTGGTGGTGCCTCGATCTTCTTTTTTAGCTCACTAAAATCAATCTTCAAAACCTGCAGGTTTGTGGTTCCCTGCATGGCATCTTGCTGCACTTCTTCGACCAACTTTTCAGTAGTTGGGCCTTCAACTGCAAGGCCCATGGTCCTTTGATTCTATTACATCCCTTTGAGCTTACTCTACAACTCCGTGTGTAAGCTAGCCAGCTATGATTGAATCTATTGCATCCCTAGATTCATATCTTGCACAAGTGAAGCCTCCAACCTCATGGCAATCTCCAAGGCTTTACCTTGCATTCTTATTTTCTGTTGAGATAGTGGCAATCTCAGATGAGGCAATAGCGAATCAATGTACCAGTCTCTATGTTGATCATCTATGATCTTCATATTAACCTGTTGAATCAGAGACTTCAATATTTGATCAAAGTCCCATGTGGATTTACCCTATGTGGGATTTCTTTAAACTTCGTCACTGACTAGGCTTGCGATTTAGGCTTCTTAAACTCATTGTTCAGCGCTTGGTGTGTTTCCAACATAGTTGCATTGGGTTTAGCTCAACAAAAATTGATATACCAGCTCAGTGCTATGTCCCATAGTGTCGTAACCAACTATTCTTTCTTCATGTCATCATCTATGATCTGTTGTGTCTCCCATACAACATCTGCAACAAACCAGAATTGTTCGGGATCTTCAGTCCCTAGACCCTTAAACACATGCGTCTTCATCATGTTTTCCATATTGAATGATGGAGGTGGAGGTGGAGGTGGATGTGGAGGTGTAGGTCTAGGTCTGTGAGGCGGAGGCAATGGTGGGGGTGGAGTGGATGGATTCAGTATCCCTGTGATACCCTATCTTATAGCCTATAGCGCACCTAGCAGTGTCCTCAGAGCACTTCCTTCTTCGTCACTTTTAGATGCTCTTAACAAAGGGTTTTTTTCAACACTTGAATCTAGGTCTCTTCTGAATTTTTTCACACTTCGTGTGGCTCCTGTCAGATCTCTTCTAAACATTAATTTAGTGGCATAACCCTTTTTTCACACAATAGCATTTTAACCCAAGTCTTCAGGGATTTCAAATACTTACCTCTTGGCCCCTTGAAAAACCTGTGCTCTTCTTCGCTATAACTGTTGAATGTATCGACTGGGAATTCGGTAATGACTCCTCCCAAAATATTATTGATCTAGTAATTGATAGCCCAGACATTTTTTTTTCTGAAGCCTCTATGCGCTTCACCAGTTCTGGGGTCCACAGAATAGGGTTGTCCAACTTCCACGTGCCCTAACTAGCTACCAATTTCTACAACCAATTTTGTAATTCACGGAAAATAACATAAGAAAATTTTGTGCTCGTCAGTATACAGGTTTCTATTCAACCACCCTTCCTTGGACATATGTGGATTCTTGTTTTCCTGAGCCGCAAATTCGTGCAATCTCTGATCTATCCACTTCTCGATTTATTTCTTAGTTGGGAACCATTTATTCTACATCACACATTCCTAATATAGATCCAAGTCCTGGGAACGAAGCCATTTGTTGGCTTGAGGGGTCCTGACCCAGGTTCAGAGTTAGCTATGCCAATCAAAAGAACCCTAACTACTGGCCCTTTTGGCAACAACCCACGTAGCACAGGCTCAAGTCTCACTCGAAGTAGTATTGGGGGATAACAAAACTAGGTTTCTGCATCTAGAGGTCATTTTGACGGGTTCCTACGGCTTCTAGGGCTTCCTTTAGTCTTTGCGAACCCTAACCCTTAAAATATAAATAATTGTAGTATCTCATAGGAACAGAAGCTAAACCTTCACGAAATGTTTTAAACATTCATAACAGTAAGTAAATAAGAATATCTTCTACTTATGTGCATCAATTAAGCATTACTTCATATAAGTTCAGAATAAAAAAAGCGACTATACAGAAATTGCATAAGTGAAGATAGATGCACAAATACACAAGTATAGCTCAAAATAGTCTCTATTAGATGTATTATTTGCTGCTACAGACTCTTCTTCCATGCACACTCAGCTGCAAGGACCCGCGCACTCAACTTGCGGACTTACTAAGGTCTTTGTGCACTCAATAGAAGGAGCCTTCCCCTTCGCCTAAGTATAGGAAACAGACTTTCATGTCTTAGCTTAATTGCACAAACAATGATCTTCTATTCTATGATTCTCCTTAGACTCGCTATAACTCCTTTATATATAGCATTCGCTTTTACAATACCATGGTTCGTGAACCATGGGCGGGTCACAAAACCTCCTATCTTCTAACAAAGTAAGGGACTAAGCCCCTTTTGACTCATATAACCTTCAAGCTCCGCTCCCACAAAATGCAGAGACTTTACAATTATAACAAACTTAATGAAAAAATTTACCCCAGGGGACCCTGTCCCAACAGTCTCGCATGCCACCTTATATAAAATATACATATGATAGCACAAGGTATATTATGTCATTTGGACTATAGGTAGAAATGTACCATATACATCATCATATAATATGGATATGGTGTTAACATAAGCATGTCCATAACACCATTTGGGTCTTGTATCTCCATTATAAACCATTTTCTTTATACATTATATCAAGAAGTATTTATGTCAAGTTATAGTATTCCAAGGAAAGATCCATTGTGGGTAAGTCTTAAATTTTAAGTAATACCTAAGCATTGATTTTTTTGGTCAACCATTGGTTCGAAGAGAAATCTTGTTTTTTATTTAAAATAGATTTTCAATAAGCCATTTCATAGAAATTCAATTTGCTAAATGAATGTGTGAAATAGAGTTTGCAATACCATTTTGTAGTGAATTACTATTAGAAGTTGGAAGGCGTTACAAAATTATTAAAATTGGAAGAAATAGTTACATTAAAGAATCAACCACTAAACATAAATCCATATTATGTACTATTCTTTGGTTTTTTGTTTGACATCATTTTTTGTTGATTCAACTTGCATTTGTTTTCGACTCGTGTCTATCATTAAATGCATGTTTTAGTTTGAATTCTTAATATGTTTTGAGATATATTTTAAATTTTCATTGCTCTCATCAGAAGAACATTAAATTTATCTCCAACATAAGTAATTTGATGCTTTAAATAAAACTAGTGTCAAACTCTATGCAAAATACTTGACAACATCAAATTATATATTTTTAGGTCCCTATAATACTAGTGTAGCCCCATATTGTTATTGTTGTGCCCCATGTAACCCCCATTTTGTTATTTTTTTGCCCCATATAATACCACTATTGTTATTGTTGTTACCTTACATTATTATTGTTATGTAGACCCTCATTATATTGTGGCCCTTTAGACTCTTATATATACAAGGGAGGTCATGTCATTTGTATCATCCAATAATAATCATTTATGTAATGTAAAAGGAATTTCCCACTCAAAGAGGCTTATTTTCAAGTCGTTGATCTATCCTTTATTTTTCTTTGTGATATGGTTACATAACATTTGGTATCAGAACATTGGATCATAGGGCTTCGCTGCTTCAAATAGGTCATCTTGGAATTTTTGCTATAACATTTTTTCTGTGAGGCTTCAAAACCTGAAATTTCTTCCACATGGACCTAAAATATTGATGAATATCATGTAAACAATTTAAGACCTTGGTTCACTATATTCTCCGAGAAATTTTTGAAGATAGGATTTTTGTATGCTCCATAATTTTGTCTCAAATAGGTGTCTCGGGGGAAATCATCATAAATTTTGTTTCAAGCATCCAAATTGAATTTCGTAAAAAGTTTCGAAAATTGAATAAGCTTTAGTTTCTTGGATAATATTTTCATGTCCGAAGGTTGAAACAATTACATGTGGTGTTCCATATAATTTTTCTCTAATGATCTAGTCCAAAATCAAGTCATCTTGGGATATTTGACCTAACTTTATCTTGAAGAATCCAATCTCAGTCTAACTAGTTTAGTGGAAAGAAGAAATAGAGGGCTACTATAGGACAAAATGTCAGACCTTAGGAGGCCGAAATCACAGAGAAACAATAGTTTCAAGATCAACCTATCAACAAGCTCAAAATCAAGTTGTAAAAGGTGTGTATTTGGAAATTTGCATAACTTTTGTTTTAAAAAAGTCAATTTGAAGTGATTCAAAAGGCATATTGAAGAATATATATCATTAATTGCTTCCAAAATTCCTCCTAAACAAAAAAAAGTCTACATCAATTAATCCATCAGAAATATCTACTATGATGCATGAAAAGGAAGAAAGGCAACATGATATATCAAAATTACAGGAACAAGTGCAACAATTCTCACTCTGACAAAGATAAATGATTGTTAAAATGGATGGTTTAGAAGAAAAAATAAAAGAAGACATGGAAGTTTTGACAAAGTTGCTAAAGGAAATGCTTCCTAATGGTGATAAGGTAGTCCATGAAAATCACGATGAGAACAAAAGGAATGTGAATCATGATTTTAGACTCTAAATTTGAGTTGAAGACCCACCACATTCCAAATATTGATATGAGGAAGTTTGATAGCAAGGATCAAGTAACATGGATACTACAGATGAAGTGTTTCTTTGATCTACATGATGTGCCACACACACAAAAGGTATGCATTGTGTATTTATATTTAGAACTTATTTGTTTGTGTAGTGTCGATGGTCTTACTCTTGTAAACTAATTGTTACATGAACATTTTTATGGACGAATCGGTATCACATTATGAGGATATTTCTCTTTAGCCAATTGATAAATCTCAAACAAAAGGGTTCAATGGCGGAGCACATTGAGGACTTCCAAAGATCTAATATCAAGGTAATCGATATTCCTGAGAAGCATCTGATTGGTGTATTCATAGGGACTTTAAAGGATAACATCCAACGTGAGGTTTCCCTTTGGGAACCTAATTCATTAGAAAATGCATTCAGGGTAGAAAGAAAATTTGAAAGCAAAATTATGGCAACAAGGAGATCTACCACTCACAACTATAAAGATGGAAGTGTTGTTGATCCTAGCCTCCCACAACCTACAATGTTGACACCACGGAAATGGGAGGAAAAAAATATAAAAAGGGCTTTGTTATAGTTGTGATAGCAAATCAACTAAAGATAATAAGTGTGCAATATATATATATATATATATATATATATATATATATATATATATATATATATATATACATAGATTATGAAGAGGAGGAACAAATAGAACAAGAAACATAAAAATAAGAGCATATACAATAGGAATCAACCATGGAAAAGAAGAAATGAATCTAACCATACCTTATAATGCATTGGTAGGAATTACCACTCCTCAAAATCTCAAATATATTAAGAAGAAAAAGGCAATAGTGTTGATTGATTGAGGTAGTACCCATAATTTTATTCATTGTAATATAGCCAAGGAATTGAAATTCTTTCTATATCCAACACTAGAGTATCAAGTGATGATTCCAAAGGGAGGAACTAGAAATTTCTTAGGGAAGTGTCATAATATCAAGCTAACTGTGGGGTAATATGTATTTAATAGTCCAATGCTTTCCATTCCAATGGGTGGTGTTGATGTTGTATTAGGAGTCCAATGGCTACAATCTTTGGGGATGATAGCTTTTAATTTTCAATAAAATTTCTTGAAATTTTTATGGGAAGGAAAGTAAATTGAATTAAGGGGCATTACAGGGAAACTGGGGAAGATAATCAACTCTAATGGCATGACAAATCTTTTAAATAAAGAATATTGAGGCATAATTGCACAATTATTTTCACTAGATGTTCAAACACAAAGTCAATTGTTTCTCTAGATCTCCAAAGAGTATGTACAATCACTCCAAGGTATTTGAGACTCCCAAAGGTCTCTCACCTATTCATAATCAAGATTATGATATTCACTAGATTCCAGGAAGTGTTCCTCCTCACATTAGGCCTTATAGATATCCCTATGCCCAAAATAATCAAATTCAACATATGGTTGTAGAAATGCTAGAGGAAGATATATTTCAACCTAACCAAAGTTCTTTCTCGTCTCCAGTAGTATTGGTGCACAAGAAGAATGGATCATGGCATATGTGTCTAGATTATGTAGAGATCAATGATCTCACTATTAGAGATAAATTTCCCATTATTGTCATTGATGAATTGTTGGATGAATTTCATGGAGAAATTTACTTCACCAAGCTAGATATTTTTTCAGGATATCATCCAATTAGAATGAAGATAAAAGAAATTCCAAAAATAGTGCTCAAAACTAATGAATGTCATTATGAATTTTTGATCATGCCTTTTGACCTTACCAATGCACCTTCCACATTTCAAGGTTTGATGAATTCCACTTTCAGACCCTTTCTTAGAAAATTTTGTGTTAATGTTTTTTGATGATATACTAATCTTCAGCAATTGTTGGAAATATTATTTTCAACATGTTGACAGGGTTTAAACCATTAGAGAAGAAAAAATTGTATACAAAACCCTCCAAATGTTTCTTTGGTGTACAAGAGGGGAATATTTGGGTCATATCGTATCTCATGAAGGTGTTACGGTAGACACTAACAAAACTAAATCCATTAAGAAGTGGAAAATTCCCACAACCCTAAAGAATCTTCGAGGAGTTTTTGAGTTGATAATGTATTATCAAAATTTTGTTAAGAATTATGGGAAAATAGCAACACCTCTAACAATATTACCAAAGAAAGATGCATTTTTTGGGAATCTAGAAGAAATTAAAGTCTTTGAACATCTTAAAGAAGCAATGTGCCAAGCTATGGTCTTAGCAACATCAGACTTCACAAAAACCTTTATTATGGAACATGATGCCTCAAGAAATGGAATTGGTGATGTTTTTACACAAGAAGGAAGACCCATTATGTTTGAAAGTCATTCAATCAAGGGAAAGTATTTACACAAACCTATTTGTGAGAAGGAAATGTTGGCAATACTACATGCCCTAAAGCAATGGCACCCTTACCTAATGGGAAGACACTTCGAGGTAAAAATAGATCATGATAGTCTTAAATATATTTTGGAAGAAAGATTATCTTTAGAAGAGCAGAAAAAATGGGTCACCAAGATGCTAGGTTATGATTTTGAAATCATCTACAAAAAAGGGAAGAAAAATTTTGTTGTAGATGCACTCCCAAGAAGGGATGAGGATGTGGAATCATTTCTCTATGCCATTTCTATTATCCAACTTAATTGGATAACTAAAGCAAGGGATGAATGGAATAATGACGAAGAGGTGTGGACACTCATTTAAAAGTTACAACAATATCCTGATACATCTTATACATTTATATGGAAAAATGATTCATTATGGTACAAAGACCACTTATATTTATGTAAGAACTCCCAAATCAAACAAAATATTCTTTTGGAATTGCACACCACTCCTTTAGGAGTGCACTCAAGATTTTTAGAAACTTACCATAAGGTCCAGAAGGTTTTTCTTTTGTGATGGATTTAAATATGATATTCAGAAGTTTGTGGCAGAATGTTTGTTCTTCCAACAAAATAAAGTTAAGGCAATTAAGATCCCAACTCTGTTACAACATTTAGCCATTCCAAGTCAGTGTTGGGTGGAGTTCTCAATGGATTTTATCATAGGTTTACCCAAGTTTGAACGAAAGAGTGTCATCATGGTGATAGTCGATAGAATTACCAAGTATGCACACTTTTATGCACTATCTCGTCATTTTAAAGCTAGTATAGTTGCTATAGTATTTATGGAAACAGTTTAAAAGCTACATGGAAACCAAAAGATTATTGTAAGTGACAGGGATCTCATTTTCACTAGAAATTTTTGGACAGATTATTTTCTTCTCTTGGTACTCAATTAGCTCATAACTCATCTTATCATTCTCAATATGATGGGAAAACTGAGATAATGAACAAATGTTTGGAAGGATATCTTCATTGCTTTGTATCTGATAAACAAAAACAATGGGTCAAGTGGTTATCTCTGGCATAATGGTGGTATAACACTTCCTTCCATACCATAGAAAAAATGACCCCATTTATGGCACTTTATGGATATCATACACCATCCATCACGTTGTCTTTAAGAGAAGATTCTAAGGTTCAAATAGTGCAAGATCACATAGAGAATCAACAACAAGTTCTCCATCTCTTAAAGGATAACCTAACGCTGGCACATAATCAAATGAAACAATGGGTAAATTAGCATCACAACGAAATAAGTTTTGAAGTAGGTGATTGGGTATTTTTACAGATACAACCATACAAACAAATGTCCCTCACTAAAGCTAAGAAGGATGATAAATTATCACACAAGTATTATGGTTCTTACAAGGTGTTGCAAAATATTGGCACTATGGCATACAAATTGGAGATGCCTGCATCTTCCTGACTATACCTAGTTTTTCATGTTTCATGCATAAAGAAGGTTATAGGTGACAAGTTCCTAGTTCAAAAAATATTGCCAAAACTAGACGATGAAGGAAAAACCATATTTGAGCTTGAAGCGTTCATTGAAACAAAAACCTGACAACTATGGAGTCAATCAATTTTAGAGTATCTCACTAAGTTGAAGAACTTACCTCCCAGAGATTCCACATGGGAGGATGATATTTTATATAGAATCATCTAGAACTACTCAAGTGTTGAGGACACCACTTTTTTGAAGGAGAGGGGCATGTTAGGTCCTTATAATACTAGCGTAGCTCCATATTGTTCTTGTTGTGCCCCATGTAGCCCCCATATTGTTATTATTGTGCCCCATAAAATCCCATTACTTTTATTGTTGTTCCCTTACATTATTATTGTTATGTAGGCCCTGACTATATTGTGACCCTTTAAACTCCTATATATATAAAGGAGGTATTGTCATTTGTATCATCCAAGAATTATTCATTTATGTAATGTAAAAGGAGGTTTCCCCCTTGAAGAGGCTTATTTTCAAGTCTTTGATCTATCTTTTCTTTTGCTTTGTCATCTAGTTACATAACATATGGTTGGCTTGATAGAGCCATATGTTAGAACCCATAATAATACATGGTACTAACACAACCAACCTTGAATTTTATTTTATAGAGGACACCATTAACAATATTAGACCTACTTGTACCTCCCTTTTTATTATAGAAGCACAAAATGTGTACATTGTTTCTCAACCTATAAAAAGTGTAACAACCCCAGGTTAAAAGCTCATGTAACAAAGTTAATAAAGGAAAAATAACACCAAGGTCATGGGAAACGTATTCCAAGCTGAACGTTGGGAAAAACATCCTAGTGTGCATCACTTGTGTGCATTATAACTAGGGTAAATTGGAAAAGGAAATGGCAAAGGCTTTGAAAAGTCAAAAAGGAATTATTGGTATTTTATTTATGAAAATAAAGGAAAATAGGAGAAAAGGGCATTGAAAGGTCACAGGTTGCATGTGAGGAAAATTAAGGAAAATGAAGAAATTATAGGGATCAATAATAAAATGACATCAGACCATTAGTTTGGAGCCTTTTTTCAATTTTGTTTTGGAATTAGTCTTAGAGATGATAAGAGCACCAACAGGAAAAGGAACATAGGGAAGCAAAGGAAGGACAAGGAAAGAAAATGAGAGACAAGGAAAGCAAAGGAAGGACAAGGAAAGAAAATGAGAGACAACGAGAGCAAAGGAAGGACAAGGAAAGGAAGGATCAATCAAGGAAAGGTTGGATCAACCAACTTCAGCTAGAATACTTGCAGGTAATAGGTTACATGTATGATTTCCTAGCTGGTTTTGGTATGCATGGTATATGCATGTGTGTATTTAGTTCATTTTTTTTCATTTTCATGGGTTTTGCTAGGTTTTGAAAGTGGCTTTAGCCTTGCCTTTCCATTTCTGAATAACCACAGTGTGATGGAATTCATTCTTCATTGAGCTTTGGATTGTTAGAAATTTTTGGATCTGGGTGAGGTGGTCTCAAGAAAATCCCAAGGGTTGGATGTGAAGATGATTTTCTGTAGGAATTCCTCAATAGGTGGGTGGAGACAGGAAAATTCCTCAAGGGATAGTGAAGGAAGCATCCAAACTCGGTTTGATTTTGTGATCTCAGGACCGGTTTAGGTGAAACCATGATATGGAAAAGGTGGAGGTGGTTTAACCTCTGGATCCCTTGGTTGTTGATGGATTGGCTTACCCCATGACATACCACATTCATGCTTGGGATATGGCATGATGATGATTGGCTAAAAGGAAGATTTGGTTTATCCCAATCTATGGTTGAGTGCTACGTGGAAGTCCCTGAATTAGTTGGCTTTTGCATATGGTTAATAAGAGATAAGTTTCTCTCGTCTTTTGATGAGTAATTATAATTGTTATTATATGGATTTAATGGTTGTTCTATCATTGTTATCCACCTAGTTATCTGTTGGTTATAAGCATGGTTATATGATAGATTTAAGTATGCCTCTTATAACATTTTAATTAATGAATTTATGGTTAATGAATGCATGACCTAATTGGTGTTATGATAGATATTGTGAGAGGGCATTGTTCCTTCTTGTTAAACCTCAATAAGTTTCAGATCCTTGTGTTCAGATATGCATTCATGACCTGTATGATGTGTGTTTACCAAGTGTTTGACAGAATTCCTGTCCTAGTTGGGAGGGATCATTTCAAGTCCTTATTCAAGTTTTTTTATCAAAATCTTTATTTATATGTTATTTATCATTTCCAGAAGTTTCATTGAATTCGACGGAGAGTCCTGAGACCTAGCACTAAAAATATGGCTAATAATGTGAGGTCGTTAGCACATAACTAACTGGAAATGTCCACATTCACTGGGAAGCAAACCTATCGGAGCGACTGGAAGCTTACTATCACTTGGAGGCCTTGTCAAGGGACCGAATAAGGCTCTATGTCGGTGAAAAAAAGAGTTAACATAGGGGTTGGACACCTTGAGGGGTTGGGTAGCTCCTGAAGGTCTTGTAACACCATAGGGAAGTCACTAAGGTCTTAAGTTGTTGACTCCATTTTCTCAAGGTCATATAGGAGCTTGAGTTTTATCATAATGACCCTTAGCTCATGTTTACCCTGGGAAAACCGGTGAAAGTGGGTAAATGTGAGAGGAGATGATTACAGGGTGGTATTAGAGCCAAATTGCACTCTCATTGGGTAAAATATGATGTTGTCAAGGGTATGGTTGTCATGCATGGGGTCATCGTATACAGTTGGTACGGTAATTGATGAGCCCCAGAAATGGGTAATTATATGGGCTCATTTAGCGTCCTAACTCAGCTTAATCCACCATTCTCATTAGTTTATTGCATGTTTTTTATTATATTTATGCTAATAGAGTGAATTGGGTTAGTCATTATGCCAAAAAGTCTAATGTGTGCTTTATGCAGATTTTTGGTCAATTTTGAGACAAAATCAAATGTTTAATGAGCATTTGGCAGCCAAATTCGAGGAAGAACAAGGGAGAGGATTTGTAGGCGGGTGTCCCCTTAATTTATGGACCCTTACCTCAAATTATCCATCAGAAACTCGGAGCACAAACAACCACATTAGTGCATCCAAGGGGCAGCCGAGCAAGTAAAGAAGGATTGTTGTTTATCTGCAATTTTGGGAAGTTAAGCTCCTTGATTTTAGGAGAGTTGTTGGAGGCTCGAGTTGTATAAATAGCAGGGCTTAGGTGCTCAGTTTTTTTAGTTGGATTTTAGCCAGTCATTAGTAGAATTTTTGCACTTTTGTGCAGCACTTGTTCAGCTTATTTTCGAGTTCCTTTTTTAGAATAGTTTATGTAATGTGACTACTATTTTTATAATGAAGATGAAACAGTTTTTGAGCCAGCACTGATCTCTTTCAGAGGGTTGAAGCTCTTGGGTTAGGGCCCAACCCAAGCTACCCAACACCTCTTGCTTTGTACTTATATGTTTTTGCTTCAGTTCATGAGTTAATTTCTGCTACATAGATTCATTTTGCTTTGTTTAGATTAGGTTGCTTTTGATGGTTTGCATAGCTATTTTTGTTTCAGTTGCTCAAGTAGGTTACTGCAGTAATAGAATAAGATTCAAAAAGGCCAACAGCGGGCCCTAATCTCCTTTCTCCCTTTCTGGGACTATGATTGGAGGTCAAGGCACTACTGCTGCCACCAAAAACACAGTTTTGTTCTTCCACGTAATTTCTAGTGTGATGACTTGATTTGGAAAGATTGATATATTGATTCAAATTCAGTTGCCTAGATCGCTCCTGTTATTTTACCATAGATCTCTCTGCATTCTTTTCTGTTCAAAGCTTACTGTTCAGCATTTTCTATTTGTAGGTCAGAAATTAGGTTAGGCTAGAGAAATTTCTGTTTTCATGGTATAGTTAGTCCTTTCTTTGATCAGTTTTTGTAAGAAGATGTGTAGATCTCTTGTAGGACACCTCAGCTCACCATACATCCATAAAGCAGCCAGCACCAGCTCACTTCTCACAGATTTCCCAAGTCATTCGCAATATTTCACCAGTCTGCCCTAATTTCAGCATTTTTCTCCATAGCTTCCCTCTTTGTCATTTGAACAAATCCAACCATCATGTCCCCTCTTGATCTTCTTTGACAAGCTCCAGACACCTCAACACCTTCATCTAGCCTTCAGTTACCCTTTCCCATCATTTCTCCACCTTCAAAACTCCAAAAATAGCTCTTGACCTCCTCCTATAGATCCCCTACAGCCTCCTGTAGAACTCCTTCTAAGTGGTTTTTCGAAATCCGATTGCAATGGAAGTCTTCAGAAGGGTACTAGGGGATTCGTAGGACCTCTCCACACCTTCCTCCACCTCTGAAAAATCCAACTCCATCTTCCTTTGCCACCAAACCTCTACACAGTCATAACCAGATAAATCACAAGCATAATAATCTCACATAAAAACACTCAAAAGCACAAAAAGATGTTTTCTTCTCATTTCTTTTCAGAAATAGCTTGAATAAATGCAATTTACCTTTTCAGTAGTAAATGGCACTCATTTCATCAGTTTTGATCTCTTTTCCTGCAACAATAGGGTTAGTGGGTAAATTAGGGTTTGCTAGGGTTTGATAGGGTTTGCGTTACATTTCAGTTTTCCTTCTCTTTCTACAAGTAGAATAGACTCTTTAGAGTTAGCTTTCTTTCATCACAGTTAAAAGCTTCTTCTGAGAATTCATAGAAGTTGGCTTAAGCTCCTAGTGATCTTGCACCAGCAGACCAAGTGACAGCCTACAGTAAGAGCTAGTACTTGTGCATATAGCACCGTCACTTCCAAGTTTGTTACGAACTACCGGGTTGATAAAACCAAAATAGGGAGCCCTAGGAGTTGCAGCATTATTGCTGCAATATGCCATTGCCGGGGAAGTGTCGGAGTATTTTGTGATTATTGCTTTTCTTCTATTTTCTACTGCAACATTCTGCTAAGTAGTTTATTTCAGCAAAAGTAGAGTAGTTGTTCTTTCAATTTCTGCATTTCCTTGCTTTCATTTCAATTCTGCAATTTCCATTTCAGCAAAAGTAGATTAGTTCTTTCAATTCTACAATTTCCATTTCAACAAAAGTAGATTAGTTCTTTCAATTCTGCAATTTCCATTTCAGCAAAAGTAGATTAGCTCTTTCAATTCTGCAATTTTCATTTCAGCAAAAGTAGATTAGTCATTTCCTTGCTTTCATTTCAATTCTGCAATTTCCATTCTAGGAAAGTACATTAGTCATTTCCTTGCTTTCATTTCAATTCTGCCATTTCCATTTTAGCAAAAGTAGATTAGTCCTTTCAATTCTGCATTTCCATTTCAGCAAAAGTAAATTAGTCATTTCCTTGCTTTCATTTCAATTCTGCAATTTCCATTCTAGCAAAAGTAGATTAGTCATTTCTTTGCTTTCATTTCAATTCTGCAATTTCATTTCAGTAGTTGCAATTTGTTTGTTCAATCAATTTCAGTTTTGCAGGTACAAGTAGAAAAAACAAAAACCACCCAAAAATATTTCCTTTCATGCCTCGTAGGAGTAGAGATAATTCAGAAAAATGTTTGCCCAACACCCCCACTGCTTCACATAGCTAACCTTCTCTTCTTTAGTGGCTGCAATCAAGAAACACCCTTAGGTAACATCCAGTCATATTTGAAGAACCTATAGGGGAAGAAGAAGAAGAAAACATTCCTCTAGAGCCAATGGCTAAAAACAGAAATATTGGGAGCAATACCTTTTCTTCCAACTCATCCATTAAAGGTCAAATTGGAAACATGTGGGAAGACTTCAAGAGTGAGATGCTGCAAATCCTTACCATGCATATCAAAATAATACAAGAGGAATCAGAGAGGGCTTTGGCCATTTTTTGCCCTAGATGCACCAGGAGGCATCCTAGGAATGAATGCCCATTGAACTCTATAGAGGTTTGTTCAATATTCGAAGAAAATCATTCTACAAACAAGTGCCTGTCCTTGCCTGGACTTAAAGTTGTATACCAAGGGGTTGAAGGAGTCACTGAACAAATCTATTACATAGACCAAAGGAGGTCGCATGGACCTAGACCATATCTGCAGGGGATGCAAGGGACATCTCATGCATACTACAACCCCAACCAAGTCACATCCATACCTTCTTGGGGCCCCCCTGCTCATCCTTCCTGGTCCACACCTCCTCCTTGGTCATTCACATCTCCATATCGTGCCCAAATAGCCACCCATTCATTTCAACCCTATGTTCAGCCGCAACCTCAGTGGAATGCATCTCATCAGGGGTGGAGGCCCTAGTATAACTCTCCTCTCGTTCTTTTGCCTCCACCACCTGTTCAACCACAACCATTTCCTCCTACTCCACCAAGGTAACTCCAAATGCCTTCCCAGTCGAACCTGAACCTGAACAGCAGCCAGGCCCAACAATTATATAGTGGGGAACCACCATTTCCAAACCCACACATTAGAGTAGCTCAACCCAATTAAAATGTTGAGGTACAACACTTCCAAACAACTCCTCTTGAGCTCAATGATATTCACCATAGCTCAGGAAGAGTATTGCAAAAAAGAGATTATATTGATATCATTGAAGGACCACATCCAGCAGAAGAAGATGCAAAAGAGAAGATCAAAGAACCATGGGCTGCACTTGATGAAGAGAAGACATCAGAATCAGAGATCGAGAGAGCTCCCTCATGGTTACCATCAAATCCTCCATGTATTCAAGAGAAAAATCAGCAAAAAGAGGAAGATGTGAAGGTCATGGTAGAAGGTGACATGAAGAATGATCCAGATCAGCAAAAGGACCAAAGAGATCAAAACTATATTCAAATATGGTTCTAGACAGTCATTAAGTTGCAGTAGTACTCTCTTCCTCAACTATGCTTGATCCCTTCAAAGTCAAATCATTTGGTCTCTGAAATCTGGATACCTGTCAAAGCATGCATTTCAAGCCTCCACATCATTTTGTCTATCATCTCGATGTGCACATGACTCCATTGGAAGTATTCTTATACTTGAAAATGATTTTGTTTTTCAAGTAGGGTAGGGTAGAGAAAAAAGGGAAAAAGAAAAAATGAAAATAAAGAGAAAAAATAAAAATCTAAGGTGAAAACCTCCTCGAAGGTGCCTCAGATTGGCTCATTGATTGAAAACCTCCATGAGACGGTCAATGGGTTGGAAAGAAGAGAAAAGAAAAAGAGAATAAGATCCCTGGGTGAAAACCTCCCTTGGCGGTGCCCAGGGCAGGCAATTAGGGTCAAAACCTCCTTGAGGCACCCTAGTTGCTTTCAAAACAAAAACAAAAAAGAGAGAAAAAGAAAAAAAAAATGAATTTCCAATTGTATTGCAGGTCTGCAAGAGAACTTCAAGAAGCAACAATAGGTGCTAAGAAATATCTGAAACCAATAACAACACCTATCCTACCTTCCCTCACCCTTCTCCATCATTCTTGACATTCTTTCCACCTCACTATGCATCTTTTCTGAAAACTATGTTTTCTACAGGAGGCTCTTGTAGAAATTACAGAGAGCTAGAAATGGATTTTAAAAGCAGTTTGGGGAATAGGGAAGCTTCATAAAGGGTTTATAAATCCTCCTGCAGTCTTCAAACCTCTCTTCCATCATGTCCAAGCTTTCATCACACCCCAAGCTCATTTTTCTTACTGTCCAAAAACTGTAGGATGCTCTGATACAAGAATACATAGGGCAGAGATTTGTTTTTTTCCCTAACTTGAAAACCGTGCATCCATTTAAAAAATTGTTTCATGGGGAGTTGTATTTTTGCATTTTCTCCATATCCGTGCATCCATTAAAAACCTATTTCATGGGAAGATGCATATGGGTGATAGTAATATGCCCAAGCAATTTCAGCCAATTCCAGTGCACGGTTTCCAATAAATCGGCCTCCATCACCTTCAGCCATTTTCAATTTTTCTCGAAATTCGTGCATCCATTGACCATAATTTTTCTATGGGAGGTGCATAATGATGATGGAAACATGCTCAGAAAATTTCAAGTCAATTCAGCTTACCGTTTAGGAGATATGGACAAAACAAGTCACTGTCCCATTAAAATCTAGCATCAGCAGCATGAGCATGCAAATTTGATGGTTGAAGTAGACTCCTATAGCTTAGATCCAGCCAGAGGATTCCTGCACAAGAAAAACAGTCACACATTGGACAACAACAAAGCATAGCAACTGATACCCTTAAAAATCAAGCTCTAGAAGCAGAATCAGTAAGGCCACAGATGTGTAGAATGCGCAAGGAGCAGGATCCTGATTGAAGATCACCTGTACAAGGAAACTGAGCCACCAATCCAAAAGCCATGGGCGCCAACAGTAGAAATCCATGGATAGAATGCCAAAGCCTAAGCATGCAACAGCACGGCAGCACGCAATTCTTGACTAACAAGTAAGTGACTAAACTCGTTCCTTTGTTGCATGGGTATAGTTTAAAAACTGCATGGACAAATGGGATGGTTGCGATTAAACTAGATCGATGGCCAGCTAACTGGCCACCCTCGTCCAGTTCAAACAGCACTTAGCCAAATTTCACACTGCACGTGTGTCCAGTCAACTCATGAGAATCTGAAAATAGGTAGTGGTGGCTGTTTAAACTCCAACACAAATGATGGGAGATGATTGTGGACAGAAAGCATAAGGTTTCATGATGACGCTGCAGTAGGGACCAATAGTCCAAATAATGCCCACACACATTTTTTCTAGCTCACCATCAGCGGAAGTATCTCAAAGAAAACATAAGTATTCCTCCTCGAAACTCCTTCACCACCTTTTCTTCCATTTCATCCTCATCCACTTAGCTGAAATAAGCTCTATACCACCACCATAACCTTGAAATCATCATCCGCTATCGTTTTTAGCCATTTTTCTGCTATCAGCATTCTACAAGAAGCTGTAACAGTTTTACAGGAGGACCAGCGAGCAGTCTTGCAGAAGGAAAAACAGGATTCTCATCCAAATTTGGTCTTGAAGAGGTAGGCTCGGTGCAAACCCACATTGCATTTTCATATATACAAGGGGTGATGTGGTTGTAAGATAGAATGGAGCCTGAAAAGGGAGAGGAATTGCATTCAAAAAAAATTTCCTGCTTCATAAGAAAAACACAGTTTTCATCTATTCTCTGTTTCTAAAGTATTGTCTCTTCTTCACCCTGGTTTTCACATATACAAGGAGTGATGCAATTCTATAGAAGGATTAAGCCTGAAAAAGGAGAGGAAATGCATTCAAAAGTCTACCTGTTTCTTGAAAAAACACAGTTTCATCTGTTTCCTGTTTCTGCAAAAGAAGTGGTGTCTCCTTCTCCACCTTGGATACTCACATATACAGTGAATGATGCAATTTTAGGGAAGAATTAAGCTTGAAGAGAAGAGTAATTGCATTAAATAAAAAAATAAAAAAAAATAAAAAAGTTTGTATATTTCTTAAAGAAAAACACAGTTTTTTCTCTGTTTCCTGGTTTTGAAAATTGTTGTCTCCCTCTTCACCTGAGATATTCTAGAAGACTCTCAACATCATGACAGGGGGATGTATAAGGAAGGAACCTTTGTACTCGACCAGGCTACATGAACACCCAGAGGTGGTAGCCCTCTTTACTAGAGCAAATTGGATGCAAATGGGTATGATGAAGAAGTAACAGAGGAATTTGCCTTGTCTTTGACACCTCACTCAAAAACTCATGCCACTGTCAGTCTCAGGGGTCTCACTATAGAAATCACCCCAGAATTCATCAGCAGGGTTACCAGTCTCCCACTTGGACTACCCTAGAGCAAGGAAGAAAAACCACTGGGTCAAGTTGCCAAGAACACCTTCTCCTAGCCAGAAGAACATCCTGTAGAGGACAAAAATGGCATCAGGAGAACAAGCATACCTTACTCCTGGGATGAGGCCAGCTATCAAATTATCAAGTACATCTCTTGTGAAGGAAGGTACAACATAGTTTATGGGTACCATTTCAGACTTTTGCATGAGTTAAGATATGGCATGGATCTTCCTGCACCCCAAAAACTCAGTATTCCTTATTTTCTCCTCCAATCCCTAATAGATTACCGCAATAAATTGAAGGCACGAGTTCCAGACCAATTGGCTCTCCATGGGCTGATTAAACTACTGGTGGAAGAGGCCCTCCACACCTTCATAATACCCATAGCCTGGGAGATTTTTAGAAATATGGCAGGGGAAAATGAAGAGGAAACAGAAAAAGAGGAAATGACCAAAATAGAGAAAGAAGAACTTCAAATAGAGGAGGAAATCAAAATAGAAGATGAGAAGAAAGAACCTGAAACAAGGAAGAAAAAGACTAGAGCAAAGAGGAGGAAACCCAGAACAGAAAAGGAAAAGACTAAAACAAAAAAGAAAAAGACTAAACCAGAGAAGAAAAAGACTAAAGCAGAGAAGACAGAAACTAAACAAGATGAGAAGGAAACCAAAACAAAGCTTGAGGAAGCAAAGCTAACATAGGCAAAGAAGACAAAAGAAGAGGAAGAAGAAAGAAAACAGTGGGAGGAGGTCGATAGAAAGGTAGGATTCCATGATAACAAGGAGGATATCACATCAGAAGCATGGGATGTCAAGGAATCCATCAAAACCATCATGGATGAGGAGATAGACTAGTTGCTCAGAGGATGCGCAACCGATTCAATAGGGAGTTGATGATGAGCCCCAGAAATGGGTAATTATATGGGCTCATTTAGCCTCCTAACTCAGCTTAATCCACCATTCTCATTATTTTATTGCATTTTTTTTATTATATTTATGCTAATAGAGTGAATTGGGGTAGTCATTATGCCAAAAAGTCTAATGTGTGCTTTATGCAGATTTTCGGTCAATTTTGAGACAAAATCAAAGGTTTAATGAGCATTTGGCAGCCAAATTCGAGGAAGAACAAGGGAGAGGATTTGTAGTAGGATGTCCCCTTCATTTATGAACCCTTACCTCGAATTCTCCATCAGAAACTCAAAGCACAAGCAACCACATTAGTGCATCCAAGGGGCAGTCGAGCAAGTAAAGAAGGACTGTTGTTTATCTACAGTTTTGGGAAGCTGAGCTCGTTGATTTTAGGAGAGTTGTTGAGGCTCGAGTTGTATAAATAGCAAAGCTTAGGTGCTCAGTTTTTTTAGTTGGATTTTAGCCAGTCATTAGTAGAATTTTCGTACTTTTTTGCAGCACTTGTTCAGCTTATTTTCGCGTTCCTTTTTTAGAACAATTTATTTAATGTGACTGTTAATTTTGATAATGAAGATGAAACATTTTTTGAGCCAGCATTGATCTCTTTTAGAGGGTTGAAGCTCTTGGGTTAGGGCCCAACCCAAGCTGCCCAGCACCTCTTACTTTGTACTTATATGTTTTTGCTTCAGTTCATGAGTTAATTTCTGCTACATAGATTCATTTTGCTTTGTTTAGATTAGGTTGCTTTTGATGGTTTGCATAGCTGTTTTTGTTTCAGTTGCTCAAGTAGGTTACTGCAGTGACAGAATAAGATTCAAAAAGGCCAACAATAGGCCCTGATCTCCTTTCTCCCTTTCTGGGACTATGATTTGAGGTCAAGGCACTACTGTTGCCACCAAAAACACAGTTTTGCTCTTCCATGCAATTTCTAGTGTGATGACTTGATTTGGAAAGATTGATATATTGATTCAAATTCAATTGCCTAGCTCATTTCCTATTATTTTACCATAGATCTGTCTACATGTTTTTCTGTTCAAAGCTTACTGTTCAGCATTTTCTATTTGTAGGTCAAAAATTAGGTCAGGCTAGAGAAATTTCTGTTTTCATGGTATAGTTAGTCCTTTCTTTGATCAATTTTTGTAAGAAGATGTGTAGATCTCTTGCAGGACACCTCAGCTCACAATACATCCATAAAGCAGCCAGCACCAGCTCACTTCTCACAGATTTCCCAAGCCATTCGCAACATTTTGCCAATCTGCCCTAATTTCTGCATTTTTCTCCATAGCTTCCCTCTTGTCGTTTGAACATATCCAACCATCATGTCCCCTCTTGATCTTCTTTGACAAGCTCTAGACACCTCAACACCTTCGTCTAGCCTTTAGTTACCCTTTCCCATCATTTCTCCACCTTCAAAACTAGAAAAATAGCTCTCGGCCTCCTTCTATAGATCCTCTTGTAGATCCCCTGCAGCCTCCTGTAGAACTCCTTGTAAGTGGTTTTTCGAAATCTGATTGCAATGGAAGTCTTCAGAAGGGTACTAGGGGCTTCTTAGGACCTCTCCATACCTTCCTCCACCTCTGCAAAAGCCAACTCCATCTCCCTTCGCCACCAAACCTCAACACAGTCACAACCAGATAAATCACAAGCATAATAATCTCACATAAAAACACTCAAAAGTACAAAAACATGTTTTCTTCTCATTTCTTTTCAGAAGTAGCTTGAATAAATGAAATTTACGTTTTCAGTAGTAAATGGCACTCATTTCATCAGTTTCATCTCTTTTCCTGCAAAAGTAGGGTTAGTGGGTAAATTAGGGTTTGCTAGGGTTTTCTTTTACATTCCAGTGTTCTTTCTCTTTCTACAAATAGAATAGCCTCTGTAGAGTTAGCTTTCTTTCATCACAGTTAAAAGCTTCTTCTGAGAATTCATAGAATTTGGCTTAAGCTCCTAGTGATCTTGCGCCAGCTGACCAAGCGACAGCCTACAGTAAGAGCTAGTACTTGTGCATACAACACCGTCGCTTCCAAGTTTGTTACGAACTACCCGGTTGTTAAAAGTAAAGTAGGAAGCCCCAGGAGTTGCAGCATTATTGCTGCAATACTGGTGCCCACCAGTAATGCATGATGGTTTAATACTAATATGATTAGGATCATATATGTATCATGCTAATGTGGGCTGATTTTGCAGATGAGATAATCCTCTCCTGAATGTCATTGAGATATGGTTTTGATTTTGGTATCTATTTGGTTTATCTAGCATGGCCTACTTGCAGGAAGAAGATAATTAGATATGACAAGAAAAATGGTAGACTATAGTTCCTGTGACTCTCCCTAAAAAAATTTTAGGTAGAAAGGAGATAATTATTCTCTTGGTATAGTAGATACATTTAGGAGTTTTAGGGAAGAGATCAAAAGTTGCAAAGCAGAAAATGATAGGTTGGTTGAGGCTCAGGCAAGACATACAAGGGCTCAAGAAAAGCAGGTAGAAGTCAATGCAGTGATTCTTTTGATCTTGTCATATTTGTAGAGATGGGGATAGTTGAGGATCATTCAAGAGCAGGAAGAGAAAACTAATGGAGCTCATTGTAGCAAGTCTCGATTAGGATATAGGTTGGATAAGGGGGATACATACATAGGTGTAAAATCACTGGATACACCCGATAGAAGGAATGACATGTATGGGCATCATTCTAGTTCCTCATCCAGGAGACATTATAACCATCATACCCATCATCATCCTTATAGGAGGAGTGAGTAATTACCTAAGGATTTCAAGAAATGCAAGCCTCCCGCATTCGATGGAGATGTGAAGAAGTCAGAAGATGCTAAGGCATGGTTTCTTGGGATGGAGAAATTCTTCAGATTTCATAACTACTCAAAGAAAATGAAAGCCAAAATAACCACCTTCAGTCTTAAAGGGAAAACAAACATTTGGTGGGAAGATGTGAAGAATGTCAATGGAATTCGAGAAGAAGAATTGGTTAGGGATGACTTTGAGAGACTCTTTAAGAAGAATTACTTGTCTAAGAGGCACTATGATGACATAGCTAAGGCATTGTATGAGTTGGAGATGGGTTCTATGATAGATGATGAATATGCTAGTAAGTTCCTGGATATTTTGAGTTATGTACCTTACCTCAAGGATGAAAAAGTGAATATTCAAAGGTTCATCAGTGGGTTTCCAACAAAATATAGAGTCTGGATTAAGTTTGATGAGCACGGATCGTTGGAGAAGGCAATCCAAAATTTGAAGAATTGTTATGAGCAGTCAAATCACAACGTTGAGACTAAGTGTGATTTGAAGGGAATTATAAAGTTAAAGCAAAGTGGCCATCGAAGCGGGGAATACCTCAGGGTGCAGGTGAGAAAGAAAATGCTTCTCCTCACAAGAAGTTCAATGCAGTTGAGAAGGGACATGGGTCATAGCCTAGAGAGAAACAGAACATAGGTGATGGTAGGGGACCATTGCAGTGTTGGATATGTGGCAAAGATCATCGCAAGAAGTACTGTCCATTGTACCAGGGTGGCATGCCACAGTTCTATAGTGCTCAGGAGGCACAAACAGTTGGGTATGTTGGTCATTCCTCGGATTTATGCAGTTGTAGAAAACACGCAGGAAAATCATCAGGCATCCATTATTGAGATGGAAGGTCTTGTGGTTGAGTTGCTTCTATTTTGATTGATCCTAGATATAATTATAGTTATGTTAATCCTGACCTGGTGGATAAGTGTGGCTTGAGAAAATAAGTGCATGCAGAGTCTTGGTTGGTGCAGTTGGCTATAGCTACTAAGAAGAGAGTTCATCACTGGGTAATAGCTTGTGCATTTGAACTGAATGGTATGCCTACAACAGCACATTTGAATGTACTGCCATTAGGATCATCTAGTATGCTCTTGGGTATAGATTAGTTGTACTTTCACAGGACCAAAGTAGATTGTTATGACAAGGACATTAAGTGCTTGGATGTTAATGGGGAAAATAGAATCTTGCAGGGAAAAAATAATCCTACATCAGTTATGATGGTCACAACTATGAAGGCAAAGTGCAGTCTTAGGAAAGGGTGTGTAATGTTTACAGTTCATATTTCCAGTGGTAAGGGTAAGGATGTTGAGGATGCATAAATCTTCAAGAGGTACCATGTATTACAGCAGTTTCAGGATGTGTTTCTACTAGATATTCCAGAGTTTCCTCCCCACAGGGAAGTGGACTTTTTTATTGAGTTGGTACCAGGAGTAGCACCAGCATCAAAGGCACCTTACATGATGAGCACACTAGAGTTAGTAGAGTTAAAGTTGCAGCTGAAGAAAATGCTTGATAAGGGATATATTAGGCCAAGTTTATTGCCTTGGGGTACACCAATATTGTTCATGAATAAAAATGATGGTACTCTTAGGTTATTCATTAATTACATGCAGTTGAACAAGGTGATGATCAAGAATAGGTATATGTTTCTGAGGATTGATGACTTGTTTGATCAGTTGAAGGGAGCAACATATTCCTAGGTAGATGGAATCGACTTTGGTGAAATTTTTTTCTCATATTGCTAAGTAACTTCAATTGGATTTATTTTGTTTATTTTTGTTGCTTTTGATCTTGATGTAGAATAAATGGATTTGTAGACAACATTCTTACCTGGGGATATCAAAGAAGAAATAAGCATGCAACATATGGAAGGCTTGCAATGAAAGGTAAGAAAGAGTTGGTTTTCAAGATGAAACAATCCCTGGATGGGTTAAATCAATCTCCAAGGATGTGGTATCAAAAGAAATATATATATATATATATATATGGGACTTAGTTTCATAAGGAACAAATTTTATCACTTCATGTATTTGAAATTAGTTGGGGGTGACCCTTTTACTTATGTATTATTGAATGTTGATGGTATTTTGTTGATTGGAAACAACATGGAAATCATCAACGATGTGAAAACTCAATTATCCTCAAATTTTGACATGAAATATATTGGTGTTACAACTTTTATTTTGGGCATTAAAATTAAAATAGATCGATAAAATAGGAAACATTTGTTCAATCAAAAGGAAATATGTTGAGACAACATTATAGAGGCTTAATATACATCTTGTAGACTAGTCAATATCCCTATTCCTATAGGTGTAAATATATTTGCAGAATATCATCCCAAGACATAAGAAGAGGAAGAGGACATGTTTCATGCTTTGTATGCCAGCGATGTTGGTATTTTGATATATGCAATGGTTTGATCTATGCCATGGGAATTTTGAGCAAGTATGTGCTAAACTAGCAAAGGAGCATTGAACAATTATAAAGAGGGTATTTGCATTGCACTATAGATTATGGAATTTGTTACCAAGTAAGACCTAGAGAAGATAAAGTGTTGGACATGCATTGCTTTGTTAACACATTTGGATAATAGAATATATACTAGTGATTTTGTCTTTAACCTATTTGGAGGAACAATCGTTGGAGGAGAAAGAGAAAATTCATAGCATCAACCTGAACAACAGAATTTGAATACATGGAAATGACTCATGCAAGTAAGTTGTATTGTTACAGAGATTTTGTTCAAGTATTAGGTTTGTATAGGAATTTATAACATTAGATTGTTAAGATCAAAGTGAAAGGCCTCATGGAAAAGAACCTAGCTTATGAATTTAAGATAAAGCATATTGATTTTCAGTATCACTTTATGAGAGACATGGTTGAAGACAAGAAGTTGTTTCTAGTGAAGGTGAACACTTTGAAGAATTTCATAGATTCATTAAAAAAAATTGTGAACACTAAGAAGTTCTCATGGTGTAGAGGAATGGGAATTGTTTCCTTGGATTGTTAATCATGTAATCATGTTACCCCCTATATGAAAGGAAAAAAAAATGGGAGAATCTTAGGTATGTCTTATATCCTTTGTGGTATTTTCTATCCATTCTTAGTGGTTTTCAACACATTATATTTTCTTTTGGAAATTTTATGGTACATGGTGTTTTAAACCATGGTTTTCTAATTCATTTTAGCAATTAAAGTTTTAATCTAATTTGTATCAATGATTAGGAGTTTTGGATATTGCGAGATCCTATTTATTGTATGTAAACAATGAAGTTGATTGATAATAGAAATTAGAGGTGTTGCTCTAAACATTTGTTAGCTTTTCCAATTGAAGGTTTCAAGGGTAAATATTAAATATTTATGTATTATATGTAATTTCCATTGTTTATTTTATTATTTTATAAAGAATCTATATATGCATTTCGTAATATAAAGGTCTATAACTTACAAAAAAATTGTGTGCATATTTTTTTTTAATTGATAAACTTCTAAATCAATAGTTATTAACCTTTATTAAGATTTATGTCTTCATATTTTCCATCCCATCTTACACATGAGTGGTTGTCAATGGTGATACATAATGCTTGTCGGTCACTCGAAAAAAACACTTATTTGTATGGTATGGGCATGCGAATTAACAATACAATAAAGTTATTGTTATCCTCGTAAAACAATTTTATTAATTACGTCGTAAGTAAGGCATTTCCATATAAAAAGGACTTCCCTCTCTGCGTTTCTGTCATAACCTTGTGCCGTTGGATTCGATGTTAGATGATTAAAAATTATTCAGCCGTTGGATGAAAGTAGTTAGAAATATTAGGTTTCTAATTCAGTTATACAAACACCCTATTAACTGATCCGTCATCCGTTTGAGCACTAAACATTTGTTATGCTAAAGGATGTGCAGGAAAGTCTCGCCGCGCTTGCCCAAGAAATGCTCTACACCAGAGTTCCTCGTCATGATGTCTGAGGTGACACAGGTAAATTTTTTGGCACAAATTTCATTTTCACTGGTTTTTGTACTGGAGTCTCCTCAAGCTCCTCGTTAATTGATTATTATGACCATTGTAGATTTCATCTAACTGGTTCGATCACTGTGTGGAATGTTAATTTGATTTAGACACTATTCTTGGCGACACCACAAGAAGGATAGGCGAATTTCACCATTTCAATGAGAACTCGCGCTTACCGAGGAAATCCTCTACAACAGAATCCCTCGCCATAAGTTCTAAGGTGACGCCGGGTAAATTTTTGGGTACGGTTTTCATTTTCACTGGTGGGTTTATTTGAGTTTCGTAAAGTTCCTCGTTAATTGATTATTGTAACCATTTAAATTTGTTTGAGATTAAAAATTGCAAATATAAACTTAGAAACGGAACTCCTTCTTAATTAATGTTGGGATGGTTGTGAAGGTAAGTATTATGACTTATGTATTTGAGCACGCTGCACTGGTTTGTTAACATGATTTCATTTCCAGGAAACTTTAACTGGTCGTTGACCTAGAACCAAACCATGTAAAGATTCAAGTGAGAGTATTTTCTGTGACAGATTAACATGTTTCGTTGATTTCATAGTGCGGTGTTGTCAAGCCTAAATGATTAAAGAGGTGTAGACAACAGTAGCTGGAATCTGTAGAGTAAGCATTTTCATCAGAGCTTTTGAAATGTTGCTATATGACTCTAGTTATTTACACAATTTTATTTGAACTTGCTTTTGAAATGTTGCTATATGACTCTAGTTATTTACACAATTTTATTTGAACTTATTCGTGTTTATTTATTTATTTTCTGTAATTCTGTGATAATTTATCTTTGTAATGTGAGATCAGAACAATTTTTAGTCTGTAGCATGCAAATTGTTTTTTTCGAAGCGTGTGGAAGAAGAAGAGAAATTCTTGGCATCTACCAAATGCTGGCAGTTGAAGGCAATCCCGAGCTTTGATCACAGTTATAAGGAGTTAGTTGTTTCATCTTTGAGTTGCAGCTATCGAGTTTAGTAAAACTATGGAAGGCATTCATAAGTGTGAAATCTTCCAAATTTGTTTGTCAATATTTGCAGAGACAACTATTTAATATGTTGTAGAGCATAATGTTGAAAGTGATAATGATAGTTGCATGTCATTATGCTTCATAGACTTTCTTGAGCCTAGCCTTTTCATTTCAAATCTCATAGCGTAATAGAACGTTGTTCTATAATCTTGCTTTAAACAAGAACAGTATGAGGCAACTTCGCAGCCTATTTATTGCCCAATCATTATATTGTTTTCCTATGTTTTTAGTGAGAAGAATTCTCTCCCAACAATGGTAAAAATTTGATTTTACGATCCTACTAAATTTTCCAAATTTTATTGGGCTAACTATATTTTCCAAATTTACGGTCTATTTTATTAAAAAAAATGTGGATTTGTGTTATGATGCCCCACAAAATTTACCAATTCTTATCCGCTGATAAGATTTGTAAAATTTGTTGTCTACATTAAGAAATGCTTAATTTTTTTATTGGTAAGTACCAAGTTGTTTTCTTGAAAAAGAATGTTTTAGATTTGATTTCGAAGTTTCTACTTATACAAGATCATATGGATGTTATCTATATAAGAATTAGGAATTTATGTGAACATCAATGCTATTTTATTTTTATTTATCATTTAAATATAATGTATTATGTGTTTTTTTAAATTTTTGTTGTTGATAATTTTTCTTTTAATATTATATATGTTTTGTGCTAATAAATATTATAAAATAAATTTCAATTAATATCATAGATGTATATGTTTTATATTATTTTAAAAAGATCAAACATATTCAATCAGATTTATTCCCAATGTTAATATAGTCAATGATTTGGTGTAATTATATACAGTGACTATTTATATAATATAGAAGATTTTACAAAGTATTATAAACCATTCCTAAAAACTTTTCAAGTAGGTTGATCAAATCCATTAACTATAATATATTTTGAAGAGGAACAATCAATCTTAGCTTTCAATTTAATGAGTTACACTTAAGAATGACCTTATCAATAATAAAACAAGTTTGAAGCCACTTTTAAATAAGAATTTGGAAGGATTCAAATATTTAAAGAAACAATAATATGCATGCATGAATTTCAAAGAAATTCATAATCTTTTTATAAGGAAGAATAATAGAGCTTTCTAGTAGATAGGCTAACATCTAAAAGACACAAACACGGTTACTTTTATATTCAAGTGTCAATGTATTAAAAGCATCATATCCTTGGTAAGCACACATTTCAGATTTCCATATGAAACCATACAATATATTTGTTTTCTAATCAAACTAATAAACTGAGATCTCTCACCAATGTGCCAACACTAAATAAACTACACAAAATTCTTAAACTCAAAAGAAAAACAACTAGAACACCAATGGCTCATGGATGTGAACATGTCATATGAGTCTTAACAAAATCATTAACTTCTTTTGTTTTCTATAATTATATATATATATATTATATATATAGTCTTAGTATTATGGGTATTGTGTTTCGTGATACTTATGGTAGAATCAATATTTTTTTTTTGTTTCTATAATTTTATTTGAAACTATGTTTAAATCACCCATTAAATTGAGGGTTTGAAGACCCTATTCAATGATGTGTACATTTTAAAATGGACATTATCTGATGGTTATATAAGGAAAATACAAATTAAACCTTTAGGTTATAGCAAAGTTATGACAAACAATTTTGGAAATTATGTTTTATTAGTTTAGTTTTTTTAATATACATATATATATATATATATATATATATATATATTACAACTTAAAATTTGAGCATGCACATTATATTGTATATTCACGTCAAGTAAGGTTACATATAAATATATTTAGTGTTGTCTAAAGATAGGTAGACTATCTTGGACACACAAACACTTGGTTGAGAGAATATCTCATCTACACACTAATCTAGGCACATCTAGATATAATAACCCTAAGGAATAGGAACAGACTCCTCTACATATAAAGAATCACAACTGAGACAAGTAGGAATTACAATTTCCAAGTCACCTCCTTAATGACTACTTGTCTCAATCTCAATATGAAAATTCTAGTTGTGGTCAAACATAACAAAAGAATATATTCATGTCAATATAAAGGAGAAACGATCCATCGGAAATATTCATGTCAATATAAAGTCCTTCACATACATGGTTTTGTCAACCATTATAATTGCATACATGTACCTGTTCCTACAAATCCCCCTCCATCATCATCATGGGTTTTATTGGATTACCCATAACCATGCTCTGGGTTTTATGAGATTAGCCTCAACCATGCCAACAAGGACTCTCAACCACCAAGGCTCAACATAACCATCAAGGCTCAACTCTACCACCAAGGCATTCAATTCAGCCACGAAGGCTCAACACAGCCATGAATGTTCAACTCTACCACCAAGGCACTCAATTCAGCCACAAAGGCTCAACAAAGCCACAAAGGCTCAAATCTGCCACAAAGGCACTCAATTCAGCCACCAAGACTCACCACAGACCCAACTTAACTAGGCCCAGGGTTTTCTCAGATCACCCTCAACCATGCCAAGGGTTTTGTCGAACCCTAAACCATGCCTACAAGAATCTCTATCCACTTCACTCTCACACATGGTTTCTAGCTTACCACAAACAAACAGTGCCAATACAAAGTATTTTTAAGATCACCATGAACTTTATGGGGGTACATTACATTACACACTCCAATTCATGGAGTTACTAGGTACATACATTATAAAGACCATTACAAAACATCCTAGATTTTCTTACTAATAAATGTATGTGACATATAATACACCATGAGTCTATTTTACAAACCCACACAAACTTTCAACTCAATTGTCCATCATCATTTAATTTCCAGTGTTGTTGTTGCACAAAATCAATATTTGTTGCACTTCAACCTTATTATCCACCACGGAGTGTCTTTGCATCCTCTTTCTTTTTCTGGTTTAATTGTTGTCTTGGATTCACCTTCACGATTTGTTAGAGTAACTAATTATAACAAAACCACTCCATTGAGTTAGCTAAGCTCAATGCCTCTAATTCCAAAATGTTTATAAATACCACTATTTGTTCTTCTTTGGAGTTTATAAACATGCAATTATAATTCTTTCTAACAAATTACATTTCTGCATTGAGTTGATCATGCTCAACATATTTATCTTTCCAAACTCCAAGTATGTTTAGAAAGATTAATTTTTATTTTGCTATGGCAGAAGATTACTCGAGAGACCCGAACCCAACTGCGATCCATTTAATCACTACATTGACAACCAGCAATCCCCTTTTGTTTCAATGCACCTCTCATGGTTTATTCTTCTCTAAGAGGCCCAGGGAAATTGTATTAAGTGATTAAAATAATAATAAAATAAAATCTTCTATAGGGCTCCATCATATATATAAAAGAGGAGGAGGAGAACTTTTGGGGATATCTTGGAGTTGATTTTTCTTTCTCGTGGAGAGGATTAGAGAATTGGGAGTTCCTAGCTTCTGTAGTAGCCCCATGATGAAAACCCTTGTGTGATTTAATGAGAGTGGCCGAGTACCCATCTCTCCCCTTGGTGAATTCATTAACAATTCATAGGTGCTTCAACAGATCAATTATTTTGGAGGCTCGCTAAAGTAGTATTGTTGATCATTTGAAGGCATCACCTAAGTCATATCCACACTCTTTGTACTAGCTTATTTACATAGTAATAAGGTAAGGTTGAGATTATATACATGTTTATCATGTTTGTTCTTCAGTTGTAGTTTATATTTTCTCTATAATATTATGTGATATTTACGATGAACTTTTCATTTAGTTTTATTAGGTAACTCAAAATACATTAACCCATCTCTTACTTTTCCATCAATGTTAAAAAAAATATAATATAATAATATCATTGAGACAATAAAGATTGTTGTGCATAATTTATATAGGAGCATATGGATGCAAAATTACGTTTGGAAAGATAGCTATAATATTGTTAGTTATCATATTTTTCATGAATTAATGATATTTTATTTAGCTTATCGAATGTCATCTACTACTTGTATTTTTTCAAAATCTATCAATATTTGCTATTGGAAATTGAAACATCATGTAAGTGATTTTATCTTCTAGTTCTAAATGACATGTTTTTTACTAAATTTTATTTTCAATGATGTTGTATATGATAGGATTCTTCTTCAAGTTTTGCATTATGGCATTTCCTTTGCAACATTTGATGCAATTTCTAGTTGTAATATTATTGGAAATGGTTTCTTATTGTAATGTTGTTAAGAATATGGCCTTAATTTTTAGTATAGTGAACAACGTCAATATTAGTAGTCCATTATGTGTTTAGATATTTAGAAAAATAAAAAATAAAAAACACCTTGAGGTTAACTTTATTATTGTTACAATATTGAATAGAGTTTTCAAACTAGAAATGATACAAGTTACCATACAATTAGTTTTTGAACACTAGAAAGGAATACATTAAGAAATTGAAGCTATTAATTCAAAAATGAGAATTATATCCTCATAGCAAGAAATAAGAGACTTTTTTGGATAATGGATTGAGGTGATATTAATAATCATGAGTTCAAGTCCTTTAGTGGAAAATTATTACAAAAATCAAAGTGATCTAGATGAGCCTAATAATAATATGGGAAGGAAGTTTTGTGTACTTTAAAAAAGATTCATTGTTGCAAGACAAAATTAATGAAAAAATCTATATATGTTAAGGATTTTAACTCCAAGAATAACTCTACCCAATAGATGTGTTTCAATGTAAGGGTTATATAACACCCTTGAGAATGAAGTAAATATTATTGTTAATATAACAACAACAAGTAGTTTCAATCAATAACGAGCCATATGAAAAATACAACATAACATAATTAAATATGTTACCAAGTGAAGAGTCTATGGTATGTATCTAGTTGCTAATATGATCTATTTCTCTTAGGTCAATCATCAACCGTCAACAAACTATGGATTTTTTTCCTTTCAATGCCAAGATATAGAGAAAATGTTTACCCACCAAAATTCTCTACATGGAGCAGGTTAGTTTTAATAGATTGCAAGCAGGGAAAACTTATCATTAGCGAAGAACAAACAATCAATTGTTTGTGGATGTTATTTGTAAAGGGAGTGTTAAAAATACAACTTAACATCAAAATTTTGATAGATTTTGATAAATGTGTTTAAATTGAATCATTGTTGAAGAGATGCATTATGAATCCATAATTGGGTAAGAATGAAACTACAACTAAACCAAAATATTTTTAGAATCTTGCATAAGATAATATCACTATGATCTTACCACGCATGAAAATATTATCCTAAACTTGTATTCTCATACCATAGTTGGCTTCATATAAAGGAAATGTTGTTGAATGATTATGGGAAACAAATGCATGTCTATATTGTATATTTCCCTTTAAATCCATAAGAAATAATTATGTTTTGAATAAAATTCATTTTACATAATCTTATTATGTATGCCACCATGGATTTCAACAATGTAAAGTATTAAATACTATTAATGAAACTATAGGATCCTTTACAAACAAGAGCCACATGGTGGCAATGCCATTGCTCTTGGTTTCTGCAATTTGCCACCACGTGGATTTTGTTTATTGTGCAAAACTGACATGGATTTATGTGTTAACATAATATTTTCAATAAATAAAAAATAAAAAAAGCAAAAAAGCAAATTTTTTTAAAAAAATAAATAATGTTTTTCATTTTTTAATATAACATTGACATATAATATGTATATATTAAAAATGAATATAAATGTATATTTATTTGATAAGAGGTAGCTTAGAAAACGCTAATATTACATGGAAAAAAAGGCAAAAATGGAAATAAATGATTTCAATAAAACTTCAATGTTTTATCAAAAAATGTTAATACCAGATGCAAAATAAAAATGGTTAAAAATGGAAACAAATGGAAACAAAAGCTTGCAATAAAACTTTAAGACTTAATAGTAGAGGATATTTTAAATATGTTGTCTTGTTGGTAGTTTGTGAGAGACTACATCATTGGCAAAGGGTAGCATTCACACTGTTGTTCAAGAGACTTAGGCTGAAGTTAGCATCCAAACCTCAAGAAAGTTATATTTCATGTGTTGTCTAAAATATTAATTAGTGTCCATAAAGGTTTTGTTTTGATGATTTCAATGTCATTTCTTTTCAAATATTCCCCATCTCATTTAAAAATTCAAATTTCAGTTTCATATTTCTGGTATTTAAGAACATTTAATCATTTTCATTTTGACCTAAATATGTTTCTTGCACATTTGGACAACCTATAATAATAAACCAGCTAGCTGATTTGACTGAAACCTTATTTCTCTGGCTATTTCAATAAGTAGAATTTGGTTATAGTAACAAATTCCATCCATGCTCATTAGTGATTATCTGGCTAGAAATATAACATACTTTCCTCTTGGTTGATGTACCCCCTCAAAATATTTCTTGCGGCATTCATACAACACAAACAAAAAATATTCTCCTCCTAAATTATAATAAAAAACACAAAAAATGTTGGTAAGCAAATTGTCCTCTTGATTTTCCACATTAATGTTACTCTATAAAAGTAAAAAAGAGTTAGTGAATTAAATACCCATACTATATTGATTGAATTTTGATTGTACCAATTGCATTTATGTCATTTTGGAGTCTTTGGAATAATATTTTATGCATTACTCCTTAATTGCATTGTTTATACTGGATAGTTATAGAAAAATGACTTCAAACCATAAATTCTCTGACTAAGTGTGGATCCCTTACAATCAAACATCTAAATCTACCAAAGGTAATAATAATGTGTAAGCTATTACTATTCAATTTCCACTTGGAAAAGACAAACACTTCCATTTTAGAAACAACTTGATAGTTTACAATACCTGGCCCATTGACCTACATAACTAGTGAGCCACAAAAGGCATCAAAAAATAAAACTTTCAACAGGGTAAATATTTGGGTGTCTTAACCTATTTATATATTGTAATTATAAGTCATCTGGTTCATATGCACGTGCGTGTTTAAAAACTATGAAGTTCAAAAAATAATTTGGCAACACAAAACAATGTGATAATTTGCAATAAACATATCATTCTTAATCTAGATTTAAACAAGTTTAATTGAATTTGAATCAAATTTATACACTAAACTTAAACAAATTTATTTTTCCATGCTTTTAATTTAGTGAATTTCCAATTTGAAGGATCAGTTACAGAAAACACGGTGTTAATCCCTAATTAAATAAGTCTCAGTGATGAGAAAAACATGGGCTTGTTGACAATATCGTTGATTATGGAGTTCTTCTACTTGGAATGTAAGTAGCCATTACTTTGACAAGCCCAAATATATTAAATACACAACAAAGCAACTTGTTGAACAACAACTCTCTACAATAATTGGTGGGGTTGGATGGCTCATCCCTATTTGTGTTGCATAGATTAAAAAAAATCAGGTTTGTTACACATTTCCATCTACTACTATCACATCAAAAATTTTGGATTCAAGATGAAAAGATGAGATAAGATAGTTATTGGCTTTATTAGGTAAGATAGTTCTCGCTTTACCCCATCAAACATTAGAATTTAATCATGAGATCTTAGCAGAAAGAAAAATTCAATCAGAAAGTCAAATGTCTTTTGTTTGAGAATTAAGGAGTCTTTCAAAATCCATGGAAAATGATCCATGCTAATGTTCACCCTCTTCACTATTTTTTCTTTTGAAATTTGAGGGTTCAAATCTATAACAGTGTGATTGAATGCTCTCAGGCTTTCCTTTGTTGAAATAAAATGTAAAGGCTAGCATGAATTTACCACTTATTTGGCCACTTATTTGGTTGTATATGTTTCTCACCCTTTTTGTTGTCGATTCCAAGTTGTGGAAACTCATGTAACATAACTGCAAACACAACACATATGACACTGTTGACCAGATGTCTATTTTTACTTTTAACATCTTAAACCATTTATCTTAGAAAGTTATATGTGCATTCATTCACAAGAATTTAACAAACATTATATCAACATAGCATATAGTTTACAATTCAAAATATGCTAAATTTTGCATAATGTCAAAGGTACTGAAGGCGAGAAACCTCTAACAATAATATTCTATTAACATTAAAATCATATATTAATTTCAAAGGTATTGAAGGTGAGAAACCTCTAATACGCAGATTCTATTAACATTGAAAATATATATTAACGGACATCAAAGAACTCCGTGAGGGTTTCTGCTGTCAGACATCGAGCTCATATTCTTCTCCAGTGGCTGCGAATTTGTTCACAAGGGCAAGGGAATTACTGATTAATTTACTCACTTTCTACCTGTGACCCATGACCATGGCCTTAACCCTCCCTCTAGTGGGATGCAATCTGTTGACACAGGAGTCCTCATTGGTGAGGTTTGTGCTCATCCATGTTTCCACGTTTCTCCTCTGTGACTTAAACATTTCCACCTCAAGTGGTTTAGCTCTGCTAGAGATTGATGAATTTGGCTCGTGGTGTCCCCATAATCCTCAAAGCAATCCTTGAGTTGCATCGTTTCACTTTTACTCACCCTAGCTCTTTTGGATTTGAGGCCTCTGACCTGGACAGAAATATTGCGGGCATTAACAAGGTTAACCGACACAACTTCCTTCACAACATCACTCTGCTTGGCCCTCAGAGACACCGAGTAGGAAGAGGCGACAAAAAGTAGAGATTCAGATATAGAATCACATTGCAAAAAGTTTTGATAAATTTCGTCAGGCATGTATGGTCGTGGTGAATGGGATTCACATCCTCTACTGTTGTTGAAGCTAGTATAACATCAATTACGATAAAAGAAAAAGGTAGTAGTGGATGGATCCATTGTGATTCGACCTCAAGACATACTCATAGAAGACATATCTAGAAGTTTCGGGCTCTTATCTTCTCGCTTCAAGGCAAGTGAGGATATTGTCATTGAAAGGCCATTCGCAAATTCTTGGAGGAGGATCAGTTTGAATCCGCTTTAGTTCTCTCCACATATGTGCACTAATTCAAGTTATTTGTCTTTTTTGTGAGACAGAGTACTGCGAAAACCTTAGAAGTGTAGGCCTCCTGATACTCAATGACTACAATAAATTATTGAGTCAAACCTCTCCTCAAGAGATGCTTGTTAATCATTTCATACAATGCTGACATCATGCGTTCACGCTTTGGAGCCCTAGTGGTGGTGGTGGGGGCACGCCTGTATAGTAAATCCCAAAACCCAAATCAACTACGTAAAAATTTAAATATTTTGAAAAAAACGTTAAGATTAATACCCCAGCATGAAAACTAGATATCAGCGTTATCGCAGTGACATAATAATATTATTCTCTGCGTATCATATTGTCTCATATTATTACAATAAAAGTTACCTAATTACTATTACTTTGTAAATATTCATAATCTTCATAAAAATGTGAAATTTAATAAAATATAATGAACTTAATATTTGTGTCTTTAGTTTACATGATTATTAAAAATTCACCAATAAAATACATGTTATTATTCCCTGTCTCACCAAGGACTATAACATCTACTTCACGGTCAAATTTCGTTGACTCTACATTATTTTGTTGTTTTTTGGAATTTTAGCCAAAATTTTGGGAAAATCCTTAATATTTCTAATTTCTAGTAAATTCAAAAGTAATTTTCTAGTTTTTTGGAAATTTTATTTCTAATATTTGATTAGTTGAGGCAGCTCTGATGGGACATAATTCCCCTAGTCGAAGGTGTTTTATTTTGGGTATTTTTTAGTCCCTGACAATTCATTTAAAAAAGAAAAAAAAAAGGAAAAAAAAAAACCTAGTTTTATGAGTGGTCATTCCATCGATGAGTGCTCTAACATTGACACGATTATGCTCCTATTCTTCCCAATGATGCCAGGACTAACATGATTACAAGTCCTTTACAAAGGTATGGGCGAGGGCACTGAATAAATCTTCAATTAATATTACTATGCTTCATTGTGCAAAGCTTACTTGTGCGTATCTTTCACTATGCAAAGGAAGCTTCATCCGCATAATGAAAGCTCCACACAAGGGCGCATCGATTCTGGTCATACAAATTTCCAATATTATTTCCATGTGGAGTCATACGTTTGTTTCCATCTAAAACTATTTGTATACTTCCTATTAAATTCACCACCATGTGTTGTTTAATTTCCTGTACCAAGTTCATTAGTGAGTTGTTCAAATACAAACCAAATTCTCATCTGAATGATTTAAAAGTGAGTAAATGAAAGTTAATTTGAATCCTCAAGTTGGGAATATATAATTAGTGGAATCACTCAATCTAGTGCCACGGTTCATTCCAACCCTCTAAAAACAAAATATAATTTTGCAATCCATTCAACATCTTTCACAACATATCATATAGAGCTCTTGGGTTCTTTAAAACTGGCTACCTTATCTTCCTTGCCAATGTTGTGAAAAGTGCGAGCGGGATTAAATCGGCAGGGGGAACGAATCGGAAAAAAGCGGAAAAAAGCGGGAAAAAATTGTTTGGTACAAAAATATTCATTTTTTTTCATTTTTTTTCAATTTTTTTAATATCTAAACCATCTACAACATAAAATAAATACATTGACACATAAATATGATAGAAAAACTAATATATAAGATGTTTAATATCATTTCTAGCGCTAAAATCACACATAACATTGAATCATATCCTGAATAGTAAGTCCTGACTCCTGAGTCCCAACTTAGCCTCAAAATATCAACAAAAAATATGATAATGTATCTCATCTCATCATGTCATAATGTCATATACAATAAAATGAGGTCTAATCCTATTGATTTCCTCTGCCCCTCTTGCGAGAAAATGCCACAACTTTCCCTTTCCCTCTAGATGTAGATGCTAGTGCCTATGCTGGTGGAGATGGCAGTGGAGTCTGATGTGCTCTAGAAGCTGAAGAACTAGAAGTAGGAGCTATAGGAGGTAGACCACGTCCTCTAATGGTGGCAGGGGTAGCCCGAGCAGGTGGTGTCACCTGGAAACATTACAATCTCCCAATCCTGAAATCCTGAAAAACTGATAAGTCTGCTGGATTTTAAATGAAATCTAAAATTCTACTTTCTCCATATGAAATCCAATGAGGCTGGAACCACTCTCAAACATCTTGAGTCATTTCATGGTAATGTTAAAAATTTAAGTAAAAGGATGAAAATGAAGATTAAGGAGAATGTCACTTTTACTTTAAGAATTTAACATTACCATGAATAGCATATCCATACTAGGGCCTAGACTTGATCATTAAGCTGCCTCACTCAAAAATTATTTGTTTCTTTCAAAAAAATTTACATGAAAAAACCCAAATGACGAAATGAAAAACCAAAAAAAAAATTATAAAATCGTGCTGTCCTGGCAACCCCGAGCTTTTTTCGGAAAAAATTGCGTTTTTTTCGATAAAAGCGCGCTTTTTTCAAAAAAAGCGGCAAAAAAATAGCCAATTTTTTCGTGTAAAAAGCGTGATTTTTCCAAAAAAGCGTGATTTAATCGCGCTTTTCACAACACTGTTCCTTGCTGACCGAAAAATACAATTGCACCCTTGCCTTGGCGTAGGATTTCCCTGGCACTGGAGCCATAATTGGTGCTCAAAGCCACACAGTATCCTGTGCCATAAGCACATCCGAACCGATCAACAACTCCACGACCAAAATCACTTCTAGAGCCATAAGCTACGCCTCCATCAATGTATGTGACCAAGGACACATAAGGTAACATATGCTAACAACTATAATATTAAATAAATTCACCATTCATCATTATCTTTGATGCGAAAGAACTAAGGGAAAAAATCTACGGAGAAGCCATCTTTTCACTGGCTTGATATGCCTTATCTACATCACTATTCCTTTCCCCCACCCACCTATCAAGACCATGGTTAAAAATATCACTTGTCAACCACACCAAGATGTTTTCGAAATCTCATGTTTGTTATATCAACATGTTGTTTCCATATGACAGCAAAGAGAGTTAGACACACACATGAAGCCTCCCAAAACTGTCAGTTCCTTCCCAGACTGAAGTCAGTATGACAACTCTCTCAATCTAGCCGTCTTTGAGCATAAATTTATAAATATTTAGAATAAATATTATTTCTGAATTGTCGAAGTTGTTGCATTATGCAATCAACCCAATTTTCCCCCTTTAATAATCTTCTAGGAAATTGCTGACCAAAGTTATATTTAAAATATTTTTCTAAAGTTGATCCCATTGGAAGGGAATAGAGAAAAATGATTGTCTACTTTGACTCTAGAGATGACGATATAAACCCTTATAGATAAATATTATTTTTGAATTGTCAAAGTTGTTGCACTATGTCATTAAGTCAATAATTCCCACCAGTCATTATGAGCGAAGACTTTACCAACAACTAGGTGTACTGGGTTGGCCATCTGATCGAAGGCATTGATTGTACTAAATTATTTTTGTTTGAAGTTTATATATAACTAATACTTTAAAAATATGTTACGGGAGTGAGGAGGTATGTGAGTATGGAGGAAGCACAATGAAAGATGAAATCTTCCTTCGCACTTTGCACAATGACAATGATAGGTGTTGGAGAGGTAAATCCCCTCTGCGGATAGAGGCGATCCCACTAGCCCAAAATGGGTCTAGCAACAATCAATCAACGCTACCATGCAAGTTCCTAGTTGCAAATTGAAAGTGGATTATGAGAACAACCTGAAGTCCAATGCTAGTGTCGTGGAAGAGTTGATACTCCCATTCCCTTGTTCCAGCAGGTCACGATCCTCACGATCTCCACGAATGGATACCTGCACATGCAAAGAACGAAGCGAATACAAGCATAAAATCCACTAAATACAACCATATATCGGTCAGAAAAGATATAGATCAAACATTATCATAATGAACAATAAGATCGGAACCATAATGATAGTCGTTTATTAATGAGTAATCAACAGAGAAAAGTACAACCAAGGTTCTGACGTTGAATCCCTCCTCTGGCTAGGCGAACAGCTACATATGTCTTGCAATAAACCTTTCTCTCTCTTTGATTATGAATGCACAGCTCAGACTTCTGACAGTATAATCTCCCTATGCTCCAAGACTCTTACTATCACTCAAAACTAGCGTTATCACTAGCTTGTCAAATGCATGAGGACAGGCTTTTATAGATGGAGGAGGGGAAGAAGATACAATGAATCAAGACACCCATTATGGATTGGCATTATCCCCAAAAAGCCATTGTGGATAGATGTAAGGGATAGATGATGAATCTCGACATCCAAGAGATTAGCATTATCCTCAAAAACTTCATGATTTGAAGGGAAAAAACATCCGGGCGCGCGTTTGTTAAAAATCTTTTCCAAACTCGGTTGGCGCGGGTGTAACTCTAAGACAGAGCGCCAACTGGCGCGCCCTCTTTTGAGGATTTCCTTCATTGGCATGGGTAGTACATTGTGGACCCGCGCTAATGGAAAAAGGGCACTTTTCAGGGATATTTTGCAGGAGATGTCTTCAAGGCACATGAAGTCCATACTTAGGGGAACATAATGCAAGTGTTTTTAAGTTATGTCACTGCTCACAAGTCCCGGAATGAGTCCTCCAAAGTGCGGGAAAGGGGTAACAGGGACGGTGACCAATGGTGACAAATTACTGTGTAACAGATGCCCCCTAAAGCATGAGGCCCGAGAGAGAGAGAGGGGTGAAATGCTTTACAAGAACACATGCAGCTGCCGCCGGAGAATCTGCATAGAGAGATACAACTGATAGCTCAAGTACATGATATATGTGGTATGGTCGTAGCCATCCATAACAGAGTACATAATAATCTAGATCCATGGTATGGGCATAGCCATCCGGTTAGGATCGATGAATAGACTCAGGTATGGTCGCAGCCATCCAGTGAATGAGTCATGTAACAAGAATCCACAAAATCCCAGCCTGGATTCCAACAGACAAAATCCAGGGTCTTGCGCTCCATCTCGACCCGAACAAAAGTACAAGTTCAAGCATGCGAATACATGAGCTGAAGTCAAACATGCATGAACATCATCTGATTACCAGTCAATAATGAAAACTGTTAACAGACGCGAGAGGTACCACCAATAATGACAATGGCCCTCAAGGTACTATAGGTACAATCTACGGCGTGCGAATTAGTGAGTTGGCATCGAACACTCGTAGAATCATTCGATCGGAGGCCAATGATGAAAACCTCACGTCTAACACGAAGAACCTGCCATTGAGGCATGCAGGCTCCAAGGCACCGGAAGGGAGTCTCTAGATCAGCTTCCTGGATAATGAGTTGAAGTCGACAGGAAGTGACCTTGATCGAAGGTTGGCCATAGTGTTTCCCACATCATCGACACGAGACAGAGAAACAATATTGTGGTGGATCAAAATTATGTGAGCTATCAGAAGAAGGTTGTTATTCTGCAGAGGTCAACTTCTCTTGAACATATCGGCGGCACGACAGTGGAATTGGCAGTATTTGACATCAATGGATCAGAGGTCATGGTGATGAGGCAATGAGCAGATGAGAGGTCAAACAAGATTACCCAAATCCACAGAGGCAAGTGAAAAATGAGATGAGATATCTCCACCCAGACACGAAAGCAGACAAGTGCCATGTCCAAGAGCGATATACTGCCGACACGACAATAATTATGGTTCCATTTTCCCCTACCATTTCTAGTGAGTACCCCAATTATTTTTATTTACAAGCTTGATGGGGATAGCATATGCTTGTAACGTCATCTTGACGGACTCCAATGTCATTAAGTTTTAACGAGTCTGACAAAGGAAAAACTCGGCGTCTTTTCATGTTTAGAGAGTTTGAAAAGACTGCGGAAAAGAAAACTCCAAGGGTGTCCTTTTTCGTAAAGTTGTGTCTCTCGAGCCCAAAAAAGTATAAAACAATGCTCGAAAGAACCGCCCGACCATTACAATCGAGGAGTACTTTTCATAAGTAGTGATTTCGACCTGAAAAAGTAAAAAAGCGATCGAAACCACGTCATTTCGAAACTGTTAACGAACCTGAAACAACAAAGGTCCGACGATCTTTTCATTTTTACACAGTCGAAAAAGAGTTTAAAGACGACCGCCTCTTATTTACGTTTAACGAGTCAAGAGGGAAAACTCGGCAATCTTTTCGTCTTTAAATGGTCGGAAAAGAGCTGAAAGTAGACCTCCATTTTTATTCTCTTTAACGAGTCAAAAAGGGAAAAGTACTCGGCAATCTTTTCATCTTTTACGAGTCAGAAAAGATCTTAAAAGGAGACTCGTCCTGGAGGAACGAGTGGTATAAAGGGTAGCAACTGGTTTCGGTAATGGTGGAACTACTCAAAACATATAATGGTCAAGAGGCTGGCTAATAAAACCACTCATCGCTGCGGTTCCTCAGGAAAGGATAAACAACCAAGTGAAAGCGTATGATCGGCCAAAGAGATGGTGGCAATGGAATGAAACAACCAAGGCTCATCTAGCAGAATTTAGCGGATAGGCGGCAATCACAAGATGTGAATTAGGTATGGGTTCATTTTTACACAAGCTTGAACCATGGAGAACTCTGCTTGGATTCGGTTTCATGTTTACACAAGCTTGAAACAAAAAAACTATGCTTGTTATAAGTTCGCATGCCCCCAACATAATGACACAAATCGAGGTACATGCCCCCCCAAGCTTCATTGCATTCAACGAGGTGGATGGAATGAAGGTTCACTTTCGAGATCTTGGAAAGACTCGACTTGTATTTTACGAGATCTTAATCAAAGGCTCGATTTGGAAAGGGAGAGAGTTATTTCATTTTTTAATGAGGTCGACATAGGAAAATAACTATCCTCATAACCCTTGTTTCATTTTTTAATGAGCCTGACACAAGATCAGGAACTATGCTCTGACACCTAGTTTCATTTTTTAAGGAGCTTGAAACGAAAAACGAACTATGCTCTGCCCGAACTTCATTAGAATGAACAGGAAGTCGGGGCTTCCAAGAGTGCCACTTCGGGTGGAAGGGTAACATCTCGGAAGTCAGGACCCAATGCCCCCAGGACACTATGCACGATGGCGGCATCACTGGATACAGGCACGGGATAAGTGGCCACGTAGTTGATCTGTGGTGAGGCAGATGCAACTGGTGGATGAAAACCAGGAGGGGATGACGACTGTGCAGGAGGGACCCGTGGACGAACGAACGATAATTGATCTATAGTCACGATTCTTCCATCATGTGAAGAGACTAGGGCCCCCATGGCATATACATAGTCACGGCCAAGGAGAAGACTGAAATCTAAAGCACCTTGGGTAACCGATACGTCTATATAGACGGTTTTGCCTCCCAAAGTAATAGGGAACTTTGGAAGGATCCCTAATGGTTGACTAGTTCCTCCATCAAAAGCCGTCAGATTCGGCGCGACTGGCACAAGCTGTGGGGAACCCAAAGCTTGCCAAGTAGTGGCAGGCATAAGACTGACAGATGCACCCTCATCCATAACAGTGCCAGGTATCGCTTTATTATAGGTGTGTACCATGACCCAGAAAGGCACATGGGATGGGAGGCGGGAGGTAGTCAAACGACTCCAGTCGAAGGAAACGACTGAACTACTTGGTGGGGGAATCGTATGATTGCCCCCCTGCTCTAAAAGAACCGAAGCAGGACTCTCGGGAGCAGCTGGGATAGGAGAGTCATTTCCGGACTCAGGAGAATCTGAGGAGATGAGAAGAACATGGGAATGATGCTCTTCCGAAACAGAGTGGTCGACGGGTGGTGAACTCGAGTCGACACTCTTTCCGATCAATGGTTGGTCTGGAACAGGCTTGGCAGAGCCAGGTTCAGGAAGAGGAGGCTGGACAAGAGAGGAATCTTGGTCGATCTCTTTGTCAGCAGGGGAATGATCTGCGGCTGTAGAGAGACGTTGATAACCAACGGGAAGTTGGGGTGAGGGAGCTGTAAGACTTTCCAAGACAACAGATGCTTTATCCATGAGCGGACAAAGGTGAAGGGGATGATTGCCTTCACAAAGTCTACAAGGGATTCGAATCTTCCCTTTTCCCTTACCATTTCTAGCTGATAGAGTAGCATCGCCATGAGCTTCAGAGGACGATGAGGGGCAGGCCGGATCACAAGACCATACTTCTAAGACCTTGGGAATGCCAGGACAATCGCGAAGAAGATGGTCCTCCTTGCATAATCTACAAGGAAATTTGACCTTCCGCGGAGGAGCAGAAGGTGGCTCGACTTGAGTTGTACTTTTAACCTCTCGCTTAGGAGTCTTCTTCTTCTTCATCTTCTTCTTCTTCTTCTTAGCCACCTGGTTACTTGAATCCAGACTTTCGCCAGGCGAAGTAGAAGATGAGGACGCAGAAACAGGCGAAGAAGGGGAGAGGTCCACCTTGGAATCAACATGATGTTGTTCGGGTGGAGGAGACGGTGGAACAAGAGTCATCACACTCGGGACCACCGAGGTTGAAAACAACCATACGGGCAAACCGATGGTTAACCCAGGCAAAGACAAAGTTGCCATATACGGAGCACCGGCATTTCCAAAAGAAGGAAATGGACTAGGGTTTCCATCCGGGGGAACACCTTGGCCGGTAGACTCGGGGAAGGTTGCCATTGAAAACGAGAAAGAACCCTACTCAAGCTAATGCAAACAAGATCTAACCGGGTAAATGTGAATCGTGGCCGAATAAATTTTAAGACAAAGGAACTGAACTTGACCTTTTCATGTTTTAAGAGTCGAGAAAAGGACAAAAAGATGACTCTAGTCTCCTTCGAATATTTAATGAGCCCGAAGTGACAAATGCTCAGGTGAACCTTTTCTTTTAGGGAGTCCGAAAAGGGTCAAAAGTGACTACTCTGGAGAACTAGGCAAAAGGTTTACCAAACAATCCGTAAAACTGCTTATACACCTTGGCAATCAGATGAAAACCAAGGACTTCCCGTACGGCAGTCAATCTTCCCGAATGCTGTGTTCAGTGCATTACGGCTTGTAAGGCGGCAGACACGGCTTCCTGTGGATAAAGGATGATAACCTAGTGGGGTCTCCACATATACTCGATGGTACGTGGGAGCACAAATCCGTGCTAGACCACTATCGAGTCACAAAAGGAGGAATCACCCAACCATAATGTGAAACAACAGTGACTAGGTTTAACGATGCCGGAACACGTCTCTAGCCTAGACCTCTAGAATGTATGCGTTAAGTTCCAATGCATTTTTAGATTCATTCAGTTCATTTTACAGTTGATCTTTGATTAGGTTTCAGTTTTCAGGTCCTACCGTATGTGATCTCTCACAATTTCCTAAATGCAAGCTATATGCCAAAATATATCATTCCATTCAATGAATGCTAACTACAGAAGAGTTGAGATCTTTCAAACAAACAAAATGATCATCAAACAATCAACAAAGATTCTAATGCAGCTAATAGCAATAAATGAAACTTTTTCTTTTCTTTTCTTTTTTTAAAAGTGACTAATTGCTAATAACAGTGAAGAATGCTAACTAATGTAATGCAAAAAGATCGTTTGTTTTTTTTTTAATGGCATAATGCACTTAAACAAATTTTGAGAGATGATAACAAAGAGTAAACAGACAAATTTCACTCAATGAAAATAGAACCAAGTCTGAAACACCAAGACAATCTGTCAAGCCAAGGAGAATCACAAAGACCTCAATGAGCTATGTGATCTAAGCCCAAACGAAGCCAAGTGAAATCCAAACGATCAAGAGGTGGATTGCTCGAAGCACACAATAAAAAGTTCTGACAACCACTAGACAAGTGCAAAAAACAGCCAAGAAGTCGACTGGACAATCAAAGAACCAAAAACTCCCACGGAAGGCTCGATGTACAAAGCCACTAGATGCTCTAGGGCTGGGATATAAGATCGATGGAAAGAGGCAAACACCCGAAGGATGAAGGTCAAAAACCAGTCAAACAGAGCTCTGACACACTCCAGTAGCTGAAAAAGATGTGAAAAGACAGAAATCTGAGTTTAGAAGGCTTCCAAACAAACAAACTGGCAAAGTTCACAGGACTGGCGCGACTGTCAGTCTGTAACTCGCGCTATTAAAGGATTAGCGCGAGTTGCTTTTGTGCAACCTGCGCCCACTGGCGTGACTGTCAGGTAGAAAAACGCGCTAATAAAGTTTGCTGGCTTAAAAATAAATCAAGCAGTCCAGGGTCTGATCGACAGTATCCAGACAGATCAAGCAGCAAGAAACAACTTAAAAATCTAACCCAGAAAGCTTATTTAAGCAAGCAAACAAGAGAAAACCAAAGTGCAAGACAAACTCCAAGCTGTTCGGTTCGTAAACCAAACTGGAGATTGACTGAAGTGGCGTTGATCTACTTCGCTAATGCAGAGCAATAGCGTTTCGAAGGCTACCTGGTCGTACTTCAGGCTCCGTCCAAAGTTTACGAATCAAACAACAAATAGCTTCCCCAGTGGAGTCGCCAAATTGTTGGAGAGGTAAATCCCCTCTGTGGACAGAGGCGATCCCACTAGCCCAAAATGGGTCTAGCAACAATCAATCAATGCTACCATGCAAGTTCCTAGTTGCAAATTGAAAGTGGATTATGAGAACCAACCTGAAGTCCAACGCTAGTGTCGTGGAAGAGTTGATACTCCCATTCCCTTGCTCCAGCAGGTCACGATCCTCACGATCTCCGCGAATGGATACCTGCACATGCAAAGAACGAAGCGAATACAAGCATAAAATCCACTAAATACAACCATATATCGGTCAGAAAAGATATAGATCAAACATTATCATAATGAACAATAAGATCGGAACCATAATGATAGTCGTTTATTAATGAGTAATCAACAGAGAAAAGTACAACCAAGGTTCTGACGTTGAATCCCTCCTCTGGCTGGGCGAACAGCTACATATGTCTTGCAATAAACCTTTCTCTCTCTTTGATTATGAATGCACAGCTCAGACTTCTGACAGTATAATCTCCCTATGCTCCAAGACTCTTACTATCACTCAAAACTAGCGTTATCACTAGCTTGTCAAATGCATGAGGACAGGCTTTTATAGATGGAGGAGGGGAAGAAGATACAATGAATCAAGACACCCATTATGGATTGGCATTATCCCCAAAAAGCCATTGTGGATAGATGTAAGGGATAGATGATGAATCTCGACATCCAAGAGATTAGCATTATCCTCAAAAACTTCATGATTTGAAGGGAAAAAACATCCGGGCGCGCGTTTGTTAAAAATCTTTTCCAAACTCGGTTGGCGCAGGTGTAACTCTAAGACAAAGCGCCAACTGGCGCGCCCTCTTTTGAGGATTTCCTTCATTGGCGCGGGTAGTACATTGTGGACCCGCGCTAATGGAAAAAGGGCACTTTTCAGGGATATTTTGCAGGAGATGTCTTCAAGGCACATGAAGTCCATACTTAGGGGAACATAATGCAAGTGTTTTTAAGTTATGTCACTACTCACAGGTCCCGGAATGAGTCCTCCAAAGTGCGGGAAAGGGGTAACAGGGACGGTGACCAATGGTGACAAATTACTGTGTAACAATAGGTATGTGCGAAGGTGAATTAAAATAAAAACTTCTAAATTATTTCTAAAACAAAAATATTTAAAATTAAAAATACCTTCACGTTATTCAAGCTACAAATACTGAAACCCAATGAATCAATGTCAAAATTGATGGGAACTGTTTGTAAATGTAGTGCGAGTAAATAAAGGGGAGCTTAGCTTGCAAGCTACTTTTTGGGCATCTAAAAAGGGAAATAAAAGTGATATGGACTTGACATGTGATTCTCATGGTCAATCACTAGATTTTCATTATATCCAATCATTGTCATAGCACTAACATTAAATCTGAGATGCGACACTTGTTGTAAATATTTCAAGATTTGGAACATAATCATAGCTCCCTCTGAAAACATCTTTAGCCTAATTAAATAAATGTTGTTGGTATTAGTGTTTGATTTCTTCTACCACAACTTATTCAGAATGAAATTTCAACAATACATATTAGATGAATGTGGAGGAATCTCATTGTGCAGGAGCGTAGAGCTCCACATAATGAACTTAGCTCATTGTGCAAATCTACGCATTCCTGCATGATGAACAGAAATATCAAATTCAAGATTCACGAATTGGTTTCAGATATTAAATATAAGAATTCAACACTTGTTGTAAATATTTCAAGATTCAACACACAACCATAGTTTCCTTTGAAAACATCTTTAGTCTAATTTCATAAATGTTAGTGGTAATAGTGTTTGATTTCTTCTTCCATAACTCATTCAAAATGACATTTTAACAAATTAATGCACAATTACAATCTTCAACTTCCTCTACATAATTACAAGGGTAATAGCTTTCAAACAATACCTCCACACTCCAAAAATTTTGTAACAACCCCTGGTTAAAATTCATGTAATAAAAAATAATAAAGGCAAAAAATGACCACGGTTAAGGGACACTTATTCCAAGCTGAATTTTGGGAAAACATATCCTAGTGGGCATCACCAGATGTGTTTATTGCTAAACGAAATTGGAAAAGGAAATGGCTAAGGCATTAAAAAGGCAAAAAGGGATTTTTGGCACATTTATTTATGAAAATAAAGGAAAATAGGAGAAAAGGAAGGTGAAAGGTCACATGTTTCATATGACGAGGAAATTAAAGGAAAATAATGGAAAATGAAGAAAATAGAGGCCTCATTAATAAAAAGGCTTCTGAGGATCAGCTCATGGCTTTTGTTCAGTTCAGTTTTGGAGCTCTCTCACACTCTTGGACACTTAGAGTTTTCAAGGAGAATTCTATCTTTGCAGCAAGGAAGGGAAAAGCAAGCAAAGGAAGGAAAGCAAAGATCAAGAAAGGAGGAGAAGGATCGAGTAGCTTCAGTAGGAATACTTGCAGGTAACATATGGAATGTGTGATTTCCTAGTTGGTTTTGACATGCACGGATTTGCATGTTGGTATATGGTTCTCTTACTTTCGGTGGCATGGTTTTTCTGGGTTATGACAGTGGTTTTCAACCTTGCCTTGCCTTTTTCTAGATAGCCACGGTGTGATGGTATTTTTTTCTCAATTTGAGCTTTTGAATTTCTGGATGGTTTCAAAATACGAGGTGGATGTGGTCTCAGGAAAATTCCTAAAGGCCTAGGAATCCCTTAACTGGATTTGGCGGGATACAAGGTAAAGCCTGAGGGTGGAATCTCGGTTCAGGGCCTAGTGATCCGGTGTGGATTGCAGTAAAGCTGAGAGATTTTTGTCTCATTTTAGGGCCTATGGATCCAGTGTGGATTACAGTAAATCCTAAGAGATAAGGAGACAGAAAATTCCTCAAGGGTAGTGATGGAATCCGAAGGCATTCCAATCTTGGTTTGGTTTCGTGATCTCGGTGCCGATTTTGGCAAGATCGCGGTTTGGCGAAGGTGGAGGTGGTTTAACCTTTAGATTCCCTTGGTTGGTTTTGGATTGTTTTATCCATGAGATCTCACATTCATGCTTGGAATATGGCATGGGGATGATTGGCTGAAAGAAAGATTTGGTTTAGCCATGTCTATGGTCGGGTGGTACGTAGAAGTCCCAAACCTGGTTAGCTCTTACCTATGATTAATAAAAGCTCATTTTTCTTTATTTGTACTTGTTAATATGTGGCTTTAATTGTTGTTATTTCATTTTTATTTACATGGTTTAAAGTTGGCTATAATCTTGGTTATATGACTAGTTATAGTCATGGTTATTTCATGTATTTACTTGTAACTTAAAGGATAATGGATGCAAGACCTACTTGATGTCAAAACAGTTAAGGGAAGAGGGAGGTGATCCTTCTTGTCAAGTCTCATATGAGTTATCAATCATTGATGCTCTGTCTTGTATTCACTTCCTCTAAGCATTGATGCCAAGTGTTTTACAGAATGTCAGTCCCAGTTGGGGATGGTTAGGCCTAGTCCCGAAGTCAGTTTTCTATTTGTAATTATTTTGGTCATGTAATTTATGGATTTTGAAAGCTACAGTGGTTTCTAGGAAATGACCTATATTCTGGGCTTGAAAATTGGCATAAATATCGGAGCCATAGGTACAGGTTTGAGGAGAAAAGTCCCCAGATGCATGCATACCCATGTTGTTTGTGCATCTAGATGTTTTCATGCGCACCCTTGTCCATATCAAGGGAGCATCCAGGGGCTTAGTGGTCAAAAAGCTAAGTGGGGCCCAAGGGTTGGTTAGGGGAATCACTAGGATTCATTCTGGAAGTCCTGTAGCAGGTGCAAAAGGTCTAGTATGGTGTGCTTCCGTCAATTCCACTTTCTCAACTGACACATAGGGAGTCGAGTCATATCATAGTAACTTCTCGTCACATGTTTACCTTGATTGGATAGTTACTTGGGTAGATGTGGGAGGAGGGAATTACAGAGTAGTTTCAAAGAATGGTTAACCCCTTAGACTAGATGGGCGGCGTATGTTGGTCATGCATTCATGTCAATTGCACATGTGTTAATCATCCTTTTGGTCTATATGCTTGTTGCATGTGCATGGTGTTGGTCATGGTTGTAGTGATGTCGCCATGTGAAATAGGGTGTTATTGTTGTGAAGTGTGTCATCATGAGTGTATGATTGGTCATTCATTTCTATGCATGTTAGTTCCTACATGTTGTCAAATGTGCATTGATATGGTTGTTGTTGTCATGGATGAAGTCATGGTATGTGTAGTTGATATGGTCATGCATTGATGACTGGACTCTAGCTAGAATGATGGTTATATGCTTATGTGTTATATTTCTATATGTTGTCATGATTATGTTATACATGTATTACATTGATCTTTTGATACTACAGACGATGTATCCTCCTCGAATTATGCTAAGTTACGTTGGTTTGTTGTGATTTGATTTAGATGACATGATATGCCTTGCAGGAAGAATATCAAAGATGACTACAAGATGGTAGGCTACATTTCCTGAGACTCTCCCTATGGATTAGATGAGAAACGTGATTTTGGGAATTCTTCTAATTTGGCAGACACACTGAGAAGTTTAAAGCCAGAAATAAGGATTTGTAAGGCAAACAATGGTGCAATCATACAGGCATAAGAGAAACAAGTAGAGGCAATTATAGTGATACTTCAGAGTTTGTCAGAATTGCAGCGACAGGGACCACTTCAAAATCAACCATGAGCAGGAGGATAGAACTAATGTGCCATATGGTAGTAGGTCTCATGGTGAGTATAGGTTGGATGGAGAATACATGATTAGAGGTGGTAGGTCCTTGGATACTTTGGATAGCAGGGGTGATAGACACGGGTACTATTTTAGTTCTGGCTCTACTAGATATTATGATCATCATCGTTATCACCCATATAGAAGGAGTGACAAGGGATATTTTTCAGATGATTTTAAGAAAGAAAAGCCACCTACATTCGATGGATATATGAATAAATCACATGATGCAAAGGCATGGTTGCTTGGCATGAGGAAGTTCTTCAAATTGCATGATTATTCATAGAACATGAGAGAAAAGATAACCACTTTCATTCTTAAATGGAAAGTAGATATATGGTGGGAGGATGTGAAGAATGTTAAAGTTATTTCGGAGGATGACTTGATGTGGAATGATTTTGAGAGGCTCTTTAAGAAGAAGTATTTGTCGGAAAAGTGCTATGATGACAGAGCTAAGGAGTTTTATGAGTTGTAGATGGGTTCCAGGACAAATGATGAGTGTACTAGCAGGTTCTTGGAGATGTTGAGATATGTGCTTTACCTCGAGGAGGAGAAGGCCAAGGTTCAGAGATTCATTAGTAGAATTCTAGTAGCATACAAATATCGGATTGAGTTCGATGTGCCTAGATCATTGTAGGAGGTCATCCAAAAGCTAAAAAAAAATTATGAGCAGTCGAAGCACAAAGTTGAGCCTAAGCATGACTTAAAAGGAAATGAGAAAGTTAAAGGAAAATGGCCACCAAAGTGAGGAAGACCTCAAGATGCAGGTGACAAAGAAAATGTAGTCCCTTACAACAAGTTCAATACAGTTGATAAGGGACATGGAGAGAAACATACTAGAGGTGATGGTAGAGCACCATTGCAGTGTTGGATATGTGGCAAAGATCATCGTAAGAGGTATTGTCTGTAGTATCAATATGGTAGACCTCATATCTATAGTGCTCAAAAGGCACATAAAGTTGGGGATGTTGCTCATAACATTCCTCAGATTTTTGCAGTTGTGGAAAACAAGCAAGCGAATCATCATCCATCTATCATTGAGATGGATGATAAGCTTTGTGATCAAGTTGTCTCTATGTTGATTGATCCTCGATATAATTATATTTATATTAATCCTGACCTGGTGGATAAGTGTGTTTTTAGAAAAGAAGTGCATGTAGAATCTTAGTTGGTACAGTTGGATACAAGTACACAGAAGATATTTCACCAATTGGGTAAGAGCTTGTGCATTTGAGTTAACTGGTATGCCTACAAAAACACATTTGAATGTACTGCCATTGGGATCGTATAGCATGGTTTTGGGTATGGATTGGTTGTACCTTCATAGGAAAAAAGTGGATTGCTTCAACAAGATCATTGAGTGCATGGATAATAATGGGGAAAAGAGAATTTTGTAGGGAAATAAGAAGCCTAGATCAGTGAGGATGGTTACCACTATGTAGGCTAAGCATAGTTGCAGAAAAGATTGTGTGATATTTATAGTGTATATATCTAATGACAAGGGTAAATATGTTGAGGATGCAGAAATCTTCAAGAGGTACCATGTATTGCAACAATTTCAGGATGTGTTTCCAGCAGAGATTCTAGAGATACCTCCTCATAGGGAAGTAGATTTCTCTATTGAATTGGTGCCAGGGGTAGCACTGACATCGAAGGCACCTTACAAGATGAGTACCCCAGAGTTAGTAGAGTTGAAACTGTAGTTAAAGGAAATGCTTGAGAAGAGATACATTAGGCCAAGTGTATCACCTTGGAGTGCACCAGTGTTGTTTGTAAAGAAGAAATATGGTACTCTCATATTGTGCATTGATTGTAGGAATTTGAACAAGGTAACGATCAAGAACAGGTAACCATTTCTGAGGATTGACGATTTTTTTTATCAATTGAAGGGAGTAGTAGTGTTCTCTAAGATCGACTTGAGATCGAGATACCATCAGGTATGCATCAAGGAAAAAGATATCTATAAGACTGCATTTAGGACCAGGTATGGGAATTATAAGTTTTTTGTAGTTCCATTAGGTTTGACTAATGCCCAAGATACATTTATGTTTTTTATGAATAGTGTGTTGTGTCCTTATTTGGACAAGTTTGTTATTGTATTCATTGATGACATCTTCATATACTCCAAGAATGAAGAAGAGAATGTCGAGCATTTAGCAGTTGTGTTAACATTACTAAGAGGCAATCATTGTATGTGAAGCTAAGTGTTGCTTCTTTCAGACATAGGTGCATTACTTAGGACATGTTGTTTCCAAGGAAGGCATAATAGTAGACCCAGAAAATATAAGGGCCATCATGGACTGGGAAGCTCCTAATAATGTGGTGAGGTAAGATCATTCATGGGATTGGGAGGTTACTACAAGAGGTTCATCAGGAACTTCTCACACATTACATACCCTATGACATCCTTGCAAAGGAAAGTACGAAGTTTGAATGGACAGAAAAATATGCAGCTAGTTTTGAGTAATTGAAGCAATGTTTGACCAATGCTCTAGTCCTTAATATTGCATATCCAAATAAAGAGTTTGTAGTGTGTACAGATGCATGTAAAAGAGGACTTGGTGGAGTCCTTTTGCAGTAGGGACAAGTGTTGTGCTATGACTCCATGAAGTTGAATGAGCATGAGTAGAACTACATGACTCATGATCTTGAGTTGGCATCTATTATTCACGCCTCAAAGATGTGGAGGCATTATATTCTTGGTAATAGATTTGTATTGATGAGCGATCATAGTGGGTTGAGATACTTGTTTGACCAGCCGAATCTAAATTCTAGGAAAGCTAGATGGTTGGCTACCCTTAGTGAGTTTGACTTCGAAATCAGATACATTAAGGGAAAGGAGAACCATGTTACAAATTCTCTTAGCAGGAAGGTATAGGTGAATCATGTAGCACCTGTGAGCCCTTATGGGACAAAATTACATGATAGGATATTACAAGCAGGACAACGAGATGATAGGTATATGGAGATTATGCACAGGTTACAACAAAGTATAGGTATAGGTACAAGTATAGGTACATGTAAAGGTATAGGTATAGGTACAGGTACAGGTACATGTAAAAGTGATCAGGATGTAGGCTATCATCTCATGTCAGATGGTTTTGGTGAGATTCAAGGATAAGATCTATGTGTCAGATTGTAGTGAACTCAAGAAACATATCTTGAGGGGGTTTCATGTCAAGCCATACTTGGGTCACCCAGGATATCAAAAAATTTTGATAGTGGTGAAGAAGTTCTATTATTGGCTGGATCTAAAGAAGGAAGTCATAGAGTTTGTGGCTAGATGTTTGGATTGTTAGTAGGTAAAGGAAAAAGTGTAAGTATCTAGGTGGTCTACTACATCCTATTTTTATTCTGAATGGAAATGGGAGGTCATTTCCATATTTTTAATTACAATTCTTCTGAGGACAGTGATACAAAATGATTCTATTATGGTCGTGGTTGACAGGTTGAGCAAGGTAGCTCACTTCATCCCAAAGAAGACTACATATTCAACCAGTGAAGTGTTGCAGGTTTTCATCAAGGAAATTATGAGATTACATAGTGTTTTCAAGAAGATTGTGTCATAAAGGTATGTGAAGTTCACTTCCAAGTTTTGGAAGGAGTTTTTGCAAGTTTGGGCATAGAGTTGGCCTTCAAAACAACTTTTCATCTGCAGACAGATGGACAGATGAAGGGGGTCAACATGATCTTGGAGGATATGTTGAGGATTTACATGATGCACTAGCATAGAAAATGGGATGAGAATCTTCTATTGGTTGAGTTTTCATACAACAACAATTATCAAGAGTCATTGAGGATGACTCCTTTCAAGGCACTATATGGGTGTAGTTGTAATACTCCCATTAGCTGGAGAGATCTAGTGATCTGGTTACTTATTGGAATAGATATGTTGGTAGACATGGAATAGGAAATGAAGGTTATAAAGAAGAATCTAAATGTAGAACAAGATAGACATAAGAGTTATGCAGACCGGCACAATGCATTCGAGGAGTTTCAGGTTGGGGAGCATGTGTATTTTCCCATCAAGCCCAAGAAGAGCTTTTTAAGGATTGGATCATGTGCCAATTTGGCACCAAATAATTATGGGCCTTCTGAGATCCTTGAGGGGATTGGACCAGTGGCCTATTGACTTGCACTTACCTCCAACAATGAAATTCCATGAGGTTGACCATGTTTCATTACTTAAATAGTATATAAAGGATGTTGATCATGTTATTGATTGGTCTTTATTACAGGTGGATCAAGAAGGATAATTCTAGTCAGAGCCTCAATGCATATTACAACGGAAGCATCTCATGCTCAGGAATAGAGCCATAAAGCAAGTTAAAGTGTAGTGGAAGTAATTTGGGCCCGAAGAAGTACATGGGAGATGACGGATTAGATGTGGGCCATGTATCCTTCTTTGTTTTTTGGTGGAGGCAAAGCACTTTTGGTATGATGTTTGGTATATGTTTGGCATATGTTTTTCTGATGTTTTGGTATAGGTACATATGTATATGGATGTAAATACTTCCATGATCTGAGTTATAAAGCTCCAATAAGCGGTATGGTTATTATCTTGTCATGTTGTCATGATGTTTTTCTTTTGAGTAAGTCATTCATTGTAAATACTGCAACGGGCTAACTTATAAAGCTCCATGGGCACTATGTTTTCTTTTCACCGGTTTTGTTGAGGTCTTGGTGTGCTTTAACACCAAGGACAGTGTTCCCCAAGGGGAGGGGTTTGTAACAGACCCTAGTTAAAAATTCATGTAATAAAATTTAATAAAGGCAAAATAGGAGCACGATTAAGGGACACTTATTCCAACATGAATGTTAGGAAAAGATATCCTAGTGGGCATCACTGGATGTGTTTATGGCTAAAGGAAATTAGCAAAGACAATGGCTAAGGAATTAAAAAGATAAAAAGTTATTTTTGGCACATTTATTTATGAAAATAAAGGAAAATAGGAGAAAAGGAAGTTGAAAGGTCACAAGTTTCATGTGAGGAGGAAATTGAAGGAAAATAATGGAAAATGAAGAAAATAGAGGCCTCATTGATAAAAAGGATTCTAAGGATCATTTCATGGAATTTGGACCATTTAGTTTTAGAACTCTCTCATTATTCTCTCTCTCACACACTCTTGGACACCTAGAGTTTTCTTGGAGCATTCTAGCTTTGGAACAAGGAAGGGAAAAACAAGCAAATGAAGGAAAGAAAAGATCAAGCAAGTAGGAGTAGGATCAAGCAGCTTCAGCAGGAATACTTTCAGGTAACATATGGCATGTGTTATTTCCTAGCTGGTTTTGGCATTCATGGCTTTTCATGTTGGTATATGGTTCTCTTGCTATAGGTGGCATAGTTTTGTTAGGTTATAACAGTTGTTTTAAGCCTCACCTTTCCTCTTTCCAGACAGCCATAGTTTGATGGCATTGTTTTCTCGGTTTTGAGATTTGGAATTGTCGGATGGTTTCGGGATTCAGTGTGGAGGTGGTCTCAAGAAAATTCCCAAAGGAATCCCTTGACTGGTTTTGGTGGGATACGCGATAAATCCTAAGGGTGGAGTCTTAGTTTAGGGCCTAGTGATCCGGTGTGGATTGTGGTAAAGCCTAACAGACTGGTGTCTCAGCTTTGGACCTAGTGACCCAGTGTGGATTGTGGTAAATCTTGAGAGATAAGGAGACAAAAATTCCTCAAGGATAGTGATGGATTGTGGAGTCCATTTGGTTTTGTTATCTCAATGTCAGTTTTGGTGAGATCACGGTTTGGTGAGGATGAAAGTGGTGTAACCTATGGCTTCCCTCGGTTGGTTTTGGATTGGTTTATCCATGAGATCCCATGTTCATGCTTGGAATATGGAACGAGGGGTGAATGGTTGAAATAAAGATTTGGTTTAGCCATGTCTATGGTCAAGTGGAACATGGAAGTCCCAAACCTATTCAACCCTTGCCTATGATTAATAAAAGATAATTTATCTTGATTTTGTACTTATTAATATATGTCTTTAATGGTTGTTATTTCATTTTATTTACATGGTTTAAAGCTGGTTATAAGGTTGGTTATATGACTGGTTATAGTCATGGTTTTGTTAGGTTATAACAGTTGTTTTAAGCCTCACCTTTCCTCTTTCCAGACAGCCATAGTTTGATGGCATTGTTTTCTCGGTTTTGAGATTTGGAATTGTCGGATGGTTTCGGGATTTAGTGTGGAGGTGGTCTCAAGAAAATTCCCAAAGGAATCCCTTGACTGGTTTTGGTGGGATACGCAATAAATCCTAAGGGTGGAGTCTTAGTTTAGGGCCTAGTGATCCGGTGTGGATTGTGGTAAAGCCTAACAGACTGGTGTCTCAGCTTTGGACCTAGTGACCCAGTGTGGATTGTGGTAAATCTTGAGAGATAAGGAGACAAAAATTCCTCAAGGATAGTGATGGATTGTGGAGTCCATTTGGTTTTGTTATCTCAATGTCAGTTTTGGTGAGATCACGGTTTGGTGAGGATGAAAGTGGTGTAACCTATGGCTTCCCTCGGTTGGTTTTGGATTGGTTTATCCATGAGATCCCATGTTCATGCTTGGAATATGGCACGAGGGGTGAATGGTTGAAATAAAGATTTGGTTTAGCCATGTCTATGGTCAAGTGGAACATGGAAGTCCCAAACCTGTTCAACCCTTGCCTATGATTAATAAAAGATAATTTATCTTGATTTTGTACTTATTAATATATGTCTTTAATGGTTGTTATTTCATTTTATTTACATGGTTTAAAGCTGGTTATAAGGTTGGTTATATGACTGGTTATAGTCATGGTTATTTCATGTATTTACTTGTAACTAAAAGGATAATGGATGCAAGATCTAATTGATGTCAAAATATTTAAGGGAAGAGGGAGGTGATCCTTCTTGTCAAGTCTCATATGAGTTATCAATCATTTATGCTATGACTTGTATTCATTTCCTATAGATTGTATTGATGCCAAGTGTTTGACAAAATGTTAGTCCCTGTTGGGGATGGTCAGGCCTAGTCCTAGAGTCAGTTTTTAATTTGTAATTATTGTGGTCATGTAATTTATGGATTCTGAATGCTAAAGGGGTTTCTGGGCTTGAAAAGTGGCATAAATCCTAGAGTCACAAGCACAGGTTTGAGGAGAAAAGCCCCTAGACGCATGCATACCCATGTTTTGTCTGCGTCCGGAGGTTTCTAGGCGTATCCTTGTCTATATAAAAGGAGTGTCAAGGGGTTTAGTGGTCAAAACTCTTAGTGGGACCCAGGGGCTAGTCAAGGGAATGACTGGAATGAATTTTCAGAGTCCTTAGCAACTGCAGAAGGCCTAGTATGGTGTGTTTATGTCAATTGCACAACCTCAATTGACACATAGGGAGTCTAATCATATCATAGTAACTTATCATCACATGTTTACCCTAGTTGGTCAGTTACTTGGGTAGATGTGGGAGGAGGGTCTTACACATTTTATACATATTAAGTAATAATAATCACATTAGAATTTGGTTTATGCAGTAACAAAGGCTACTCTCATGGCATCTTGCAAGTCTCCAACCTGGATTTAGCTGCATGGAGTTCCTCCTCGTACATTCATGGAAATCGATATTGGGACTTATAACACTTCCATAACTACCACTCAATTATTTGGAGTTGTAGTTAGTAAAGGGTAGAGCACCCCTGATTTAGCTGCATGTCCAACGTTACATCTCTCTTGTGGAAGTGTTATCACTTAAAATTAGGTTGCTCTTGGAGATTGAAGTGTGGAGAATAGTGATTTCTTCACACTCCTGCACAATCAACTTCTTGCGCACTCTAAATACTCCACACTCCCAACATAAATACAAGTACCTTTGTACGAGAGTGTAGAAGGTGTTGTTCTCCTACACATAGGTAACTGTGCACAATACATCTACAATTCTTGTTAGTGTGGTGTACAAGTTGATAAATATAGTTTTGTAAATATGTAACTATCTCACTAATATTTCTTTATTACTATGTCCCTGTTATCACTCAGGTTTTCCCCAAAATTGTAAAAAAGGGAAGGATGCCGAGGTAACCACAGACCAATCTTTTAGATACAGAATCTAGCCAATCTGTATCCAGAGAGGGCTCTCTCTTTATCATTTATCTTTGTTTTTGAAAGGTATTAGGCTAGTTATGAAGCTCAAGGGTTTTGTTTGAGTTTGGGTGGTGAGATTCGATAGAACTGAGAGGTAAGACAGAATAGTTTAGTCCATTGGGCATGATGTAGTCAAAGAAGGTGACTTTCTGGATTCGGTTTCTTAACAGAGGATGGCTTCACAGAGCAAGGTAGTCAAACAGGGAACAAATGAAGATTGGAAAACAGATAGAATGGGCTCAAATGGGTGAAGGGCAGTTAAGAATCCTTCAACATATTGAAAGAGGGAAAATGGATGATTATTGACAAAGAGCAGTTAAGAATTCTTTAACAAATAATCAACATGAGAGAATCAGGAAACAGGAGCAATTAAGATTTCACTGCTTATTCTAATTCTGAAGAAAACACAGAGAACAATAAAGACTGAAAACAGAGTGCAATCAAGCAAATTCTGAAATTAACCATTTTCTTTATCATTCAGTTTATGAAACACAGATGATATAATAAACAAGAAAACTATAAAACACAAGATATAGAGGACTTATTGATCTGGAGTTTGATTCAAGAATTTTGTGACAAGTCCTCTGCTTCAATTCTTCATCCAGTAGGCCAGACAACAGATGTTTCCAACAGCTCTTTATTCCAAAATTTCAGTATTACAGCACAGTCTAGGAAATCCACACACACCTCACCACCCCAATACTCCAATGGAGGGGGTATTTATACAACAAAATATGTACAACCTATATCTCATAACAGCTGTGAGATAATATCTAGTTTTAACCTAAAATAGTTTACAAGTAAAATAGAAGCGGCTAGAGAAAGATAACTGATGTTGTGTTGGAGGCAGGCCTTTAGGGTTCGGCTTGCAACTGTCTTCTGTAGTAGCTCTGTGTCGACTGCATATCTTAATTGATGCATTAATTCTGGTCTGATAGTCTTTAACTCTTATCTGCTGCCTTTAATTCTGATATGCTTTGCCTTTAATTCTTCTCTGCTCCTTTTAATTCTGCTCTGATACTCTTTGACTTACTTTAATGCGGATCTGATACACTTTAATGCTGAACTGCCCCTTGCTCACTGCCATCTAGCATTTCGCCCAAAATTTCCTTTTTCCAAGGGTAACAGCGTAACTATGGATAAACACCTATTTGTTGGGACATTGGAGGTTGTTCTGCGCTCTTTAATCCATGACATTGAGATATTTTTGTGGCTAGTATACTAACTTCCTGCGGAGATTGCTGAGAAGTCCTGGCAATTGATGCGCTGATAGCCATGTAATGAGAAAATTTACAGGTACCTGTGTCAAAAGAGGAGGAAACCGTACACTGGAGGGTCGGTTGGCAGGCGGAGGAGCTTGTCGATGGAGCCTTTTCTGGTCTGGAGGTGGTCGAGAATGAATTGTGAACTCAATAGATATCATGCCCCGAGCGCTGTTTGCAGAGAAACATAGTAAAAAATGACTTTTTTACCATTTATTTGACAAAATGAAGCTTGGCGAGATTTTTTGGTTTTAATGGGTGAGTGACGTAAGCAGTACGAATGACGTCAGCGGGAGTACGGGGCAGGTGATGTGGCAGGTGATGTTAGCAGAAGGGTGAATGACGTCAGCGAAGGGTGATGTCAGCAGAAGGATGGATGATGGTGGTAAGCGGTTTGGCCCGCACCGCTTTTGGGGCTGGGCGGTTTCGGGCGAAGGGCGAGCGATCAGGCTGGATGAGTGACACGTGTCCTTGGTACGGCGGCAAAACCACCAGTTCCCCACGCGTTAATGTTTGGCGGTTATGGTGGTTGCGAAATGGATGCGGACCGTTGGATGGATGGGCAGAGATCTGACGGCAGGCGCTCATGGAATATGGCGGGAGGTTTAAGTAGCAGGCTCGGTTTATAATAAAACAATGTTTTTAATGCATCGGGGCTGTTTTTATTGGTTGGAGGGGCGGTTTGGTTATTAATTAGCCCAGGTGGCTAATTAATCCCTTTGAGCGCACTGGAAAGGTTATGGTTCTTAATAAACTCCAAATAAGTTTATCAATTCCATTTTTGAAACGGTGCTAAGGTTATATTTAACCGGGGGCAGGGATATTAATATTTGGGGATTTTTATGAATTTTTAAATAATCCGGGAATAGGTGAGAGTTTATCTGGGAGTTATATAATAAAAGTTAGTAATTAATATGAAAAAATATAAATGAAAGTGCTAAGTTAAAAACAGTTGTCTTTTCGTGTAAAACTTAGGCTTCAAAGTGAAAAAGGGGGTTTATATGATGTATTTGCCATTTTCCTAAGTAAAACGGGGTTTTACTTTAGGCAATGTTATGGAATGGAATGAGTGATTTTAATGATATCAAGAACAGATTCTTAATACTTTAAGGGGGGGAATTAGTAAACGATTAGGGAAAAGTATGAAGGGGAGTTAGTTATTCAACCGTGCCTCACTTGAGCTGCTTCAAGTGTAATGTCCGCCATTGCACTTGTGATAGAAGTGAAAGTTAACACACTTTAGAAACATGATCCATCACAACTGTCATTCTGCAACACCATCTACCTACCCTGCCTACTTTGCCCTTGCATTTTTTCCTTCTTTCTTTGGGTGCACTTAGACTGGAAAACCCTCATCAACTTTTCTTTTCTTTTCATAGCAAGCCTACCTAAGTCCGCCCTTATTACATCCAAGGGCTCAGATTGAACTGTTCAGCTCCTTTGCCTCTCTACCTATCTACTTATCTGTGAAGATTAAACAGTTTGGTCAGATTTTTATTCTCTATCTCTAAAACATGAAATTCAAACATGAACTAGCCAAGATTAAGCTGTTTGGCCATTCATCAATTGTGGCATAAAGTTCAACAAGCTACACACAATGCTTTATTTTTCGAAAATGAAAAAGTAGTGGCATTTTGGACTTGCACACTTTCTTGGTCTTTCTTTTGTTTGGGGTTCATTTCTTCTCATTTTTTCTTTTGACCATTTTATTCTTTTTACCTTTTGATTTTTCTTTTAGGGTATACCCTCTTTACATTTTTTTATTTTTTGATTTTTTGATAATATGGAAAACCTTTGCAACAAGGAAAGGGATGAACATATTACATAGCTCAATAAGTCAATCATGAAATATGACACCTATTGGTATAGGAGTATAACAGTCCCCACATTTTCCTACCTCCCTATATGTCATCATCCTTTGCAAAAGGTAGCTATCCCTTGCAATCTAATGGGTGGGAAAAATTGGTATAAGGGGAAAAGCTAATAATAATTTAAAGATGTTAAAATTCAAGTCCTAATGCATAAACTAAAGTTTAATATCTTTTTCTTTTCATTCAATGTTAAATGACAACTAACTACTTATATTTTTTAATTTATTAATACAAACCAACAAAAAGTTATTAAATGGATATATTATGATGCCATGTCTATCTCTACGTAATATAATTTCAAAAAATCATAGATCATAATTAATTAATTAATCAATAACCTATTTTAGTAACTAATGTATTGTGAAAATATAATAGTGCATGCATATTGGGTATTCAACAATAACTAACATACAAATATAATGCTTTCAATTAAATAAGTTGCATTTATTAGACATAATAAGGTCTGAATAAATTTATGGTGCGAAGGTGTGGAGCCTAACTTTGCAAATTCATTGGTGCGGAACTTTGCATACACAAAAAAGTTATGCACCTTAGTTGAACGTAATCAAATGCATCAATGTTTATGGCTCTTGCATCATTGTATTTTGTAAAATGGATTTTGTATAATTCAACTATAAAATGCAATAATTTTATACAAATTTCAGTTAAACCTAAATACTATAAACAGTTTTTGTCCCAATTGGTTGTGCAAAGGTACTTTAATAATGGTTATAAGAAACAATTCAATACTTTATTCAAAGTGCAGAAGAAGTTCATTGTGAAGTGTGCAGTTCCTCCGCACTCAGCCCAATTAAATTCCTCTAAAAACTCTGCATTCCACATTTTGTAGAGCTATCTCGTGAGATCCATTGATCTCCATGCTTAGGGTGGAATGGATGGTATCAATCTAAGTTTCTTGAGGAGGGCTTGTGCGAAGTGTTGAGGATTAATGAAGGAATTTGTGCAAAGGTGGATTTCAATGTGTGGAGTGTGGTTGTGCGGAGTAAGCATGTGTGAAGGCGGGAATAGCAATAGATTTTAAAGATGATTGTGAAAACAAAGCACTCTCAAATAACGACAAAACACAAACCCCGCACTCGCTTAATTGCTTAATTAGTGGTACAGACATGGACTATGCTGCATTGCAACTATTATTGTTCCTTGCCTCGTTAGGGACTATAACATCCACCTTGTGGTCAAAGTGTGTTGACTTTGCATTTTTTTTTTGTTTTTGCAATTTTAACCAATTTTTTTGGAAAATTCTTAATATTTATATTTTTTATTGAATGAGAGAGCTTTGATGGGACATAGTTACCATGGTGGAGGGTGTTTTATTTTCAGTATTTGTTAGTGCTTTAAAATTCATTTAAAAAATGTTAATTTTGTGAGTGGCAATTTCGTCGGTGAGTGCTCTCACACTTACATTGTTATGTTATTTCTCTGTCCAATGATGCTAGAAATGAAATGGTTGCAGGTCCTTTACATATGTGACGTAGGGGGGAGGGGGGGTGAAGGGGATGAACTAATCTCTAATTAATATTATTATGTTTCATTGTGCAGAGATTCCTTGTGTGGAGCTTTCACTATGCAAAGGAAGCTTCCTTCGCATAGTGAAAGCTCTGCACAAGGGCTCATGGAGTCTACCCCTACAAGTTGCCATCATTATTTCCATGTGGAGGCACATGTATGGTGCCATGAACACTATCAGTATGCTTCCTATTAAATTCACCACCGTGTGTGATTTAATTTCTTGTACCAAGTTCATTAGCAAGTTGTTCAAATACAGACTGAATTCTCATCTAAACGAATTAAAAGAAATTAAATGACAGTTACTATGAGACCTTGAGCTAGGAATAAATAATTAGTGGCATCACTAGATCTATTTCCATAGCTCATTTTGATCCTCCAAAGGCAAACTATATTTTTCAATCCATTCAACATCATTCACAACATATCATATGGAGCTTCTAGGGTCTTTAAAACTAGCTACCCTATCTTCCTTTCCAACTGTAAAATACAATATCTCCACCCCTTCTCGAGCATACACTTTCACCCACACTGGAGCCATAATTAGTGCATGAACCCACATAATATCTTGTGCCATACATGCCTCTAGATCGATCAACAACTCAAGGACTGGAAAGGCTTTTGCAGTTGTAAACTATGCCTCCATAAATGTACATGATCAAGGATACATATGGTAACATACATTAAAAAATATAATCTTAACTGTTATGAGCGCGGTTAATGTAAGAACCCATGATCGATGCACTTGTCGCTCCATTCCCTTGCCTATTGCATGAAGAAATCATTGTCGAGGAGATCAATCCACAGAGGGAGAATATCCACTTTAGAATTTTGGCATGTGTGAAACCCAAAGTACTCCAAACAGTCTATCAAATTGGTGAATATCCCAAAAGAAATTTTGAGTGTTCTCAAATTTTGTCAATATACAATTTAGGGCATAACAAATAAGCTTCAAGGAAGAAGAGTTATGGCTAAAAAAAGATACTCCAACAATGGTGAAGAACCCTTTATGAAATAAATTAGTGCAGAGTGTAGCGTTCTAGACTCGGGTTATTAAACATTGTCTATCTACACTTTGCACTCTACACTGTCTATCACACTAAACACTAAATTGAAAACTCCAAAATATTATTATAATTAGATAACTAAGCTAGCAATGAACAAAGAGAGTCAATCTCCTTTTTAATATTTCAAAGGCATTAAATAAATTCAATTTCCAAATAACTAATCAATTAATGAACTAAATACCCTAGTATGTTCCTTTGTAATTCAAACTAGGATTGAATTCAACTCAAAGTTTGACAATGTTATGGTATGTTGTAGCCGAGATTACTAATGGGTATGAAGCTAGGTTTGCTAGAACATGAACAATGGGTTAACAGTTCAAACCTTTATGAATATATGTGTGTGTGTGTGTGTGTGTGTGCTTCCCTACATCGCCTATTGTATATGTTGTGCACCACACCATCCCGCTTGTTACCGCTAGAGACCCACCTTAATTAAATGCATCTATAGTTTCAAGCTGATAGGTGTACAAATAGGTAGAATTTAGAGGAGCGACAGATGTATGCATACGTCAATTTAGGACGAGTAGATGGACTTGGGGGGTGATGACATTCCAAAGTATTCTCATTGTCTACATTTTCTTTTTCTTTTTCTTTTTTTTGAAGAAATATCTAGGCATATCTACTCAAAAGGTCACATCCTGTCAGCTTATTAACAGAGCCTAACCTCAAGGGAATCGAGGAGAATTAAATCTGTGACCTCCCATTAGTAATGTTCTTTAGTGACAAAAATTCGACCAATTGAGCTAACCCTTGGGGCTAATATTTCTCGTTGTCTACTTATTCTATATCTCCTTGAAATTACCAAAATTTGCATGCTTTGTCTCAAAATGTACAAAATCATCTCTATCCACATAATTTAACCATGCAAAAAAGGCATCCACACCTTTGCAAGGCACCATTCTGTTTCTGTGGATAAATCCCAAGAGACAACAAATCAAATAATAACAAAAAATAACATTGAATTTGTTTTTGAAGCCACACAATGTAAATGTGGATGTTTTCTTTCACTTTCAGTTCCTTAGTAAATGAATAGAAAAAAACAATGCATAGAGATAAATATAGATAATAAATAGTAGTGAGAGAGAGAGGACTCACAAATTCTCATTAAACATTGAAGCACATGATTGGCACATAGTGCATTGTAGGACATCAATAGCTACATACTTAATCAGGCACAATAACTTATAACTCCATGAAAGAAATAAAATCACTAGTCATCATTATCTTTGATGCGAAAGAACTGAGGTAAAAATTCTACGGAGAAGCCACATTTTCAGCTTGATATGCCTTATCTACATCACTATTCCTTTCCCGCCCCTTCCCCCTCCACCCACCGCCGCCCCGTCCCATCCCCCTCCACCCACCTATCAAGCCCACAGTTAAGAAGATCACTTGTCAACCACATTAAGAAATTTGCAGTTTGAAATCTTGCATCTGATATATCAATAATGTTGTGTCAATACGATAGCAGAGAGAGCCATGCCTGCACATGAAGCCTCCGTGAACTATCGGTTCCTTCCAATGATGACACCATAGTCACAATGGTACCAATTTCATTCTTCCACCAACCGAGAGTGTGCATTTACATTCAATTTAAAATTTATGGAAACAATAAAAGGTCAATCTCTCATAAATGGACTCAATTCTGAACACATTCTATATAACAATTCTCAAATGGGTATTAATAAATTGCCACACTTGGCAAATCAATCCTTGAACTATTCAACTAGAAATATTAACGTTATGGGACTGATTCCCAAAAATTCAAACCAACGACTCTGCAGTTCCACCAATCATGAATGTGTTTTGAAACACGACCCATTTCTCAGTTTGGCACTCATTTCAATATGAAAACCCTTGGACTAACCATTCAATTCCCTTCCAATCCAATTCTCTTTTACTCTGCAACAATGCCAATTTTAAATTTATTCCAAGAGAGCGTCCATACATTCCAAGAAGCAACATGCATAATTAATCACTCCAACGGTTAGAGGCCACGACTCTCTTACAAGTGGATAGCGATTTAACTTCTAGGAATCCAATTTGTTTCCGAGAGCGACTTTCCAATGACTGGATAAATCCATCATTCCTGCGATCTTTGAATGCACCCCCACGATTTTTCTTCAAGAAGGACCCGGCTGGGCACTATTTCACTCATTCTTAACGGACATAATTCCTTCAATCATTAACGTAGCTTTAGTTGTCTAGCGTAGCTTGCATTCAATGTTTGTATATGCTTCAAAACGTCCAGATTGACCAGGCCTTGGTCAATAGCAAATTTTTAGTGCATATAAAGTTAATCAATTCCATAGTGTCACGACTCGATAACAATAAGACCACTGGAAAATAAATGTCAGGCCTTAAACCCTCTACAATCCACTTTAGCACCAAATCCCTCAATGTTGCCTAGGTTGTTGTGTATCCCAACGTAGAAACTCTAACAAACCTTATATATCCTCTATATGAGTTTGCATCACTTGCATAAATCCCTTCTCGAATTCAAACATTGGGATGAATTAAATTTATCAAGAGTTGGGGATATACATTTATGGTTGTTGGGCATATACCTTTATGGTTGGGTGCAGCAACTTTTTTTTAATCTGCAACTTTGATTCAACTTGGAAGGGATGCTCTTCAATAAACAACTCTTTCCAATGGGCACCGTTGGGCATTATTAGAGCAATCACAGACACACACAACAATATGACAGTCGTATCTTTTGGTTGTCACCTCATTTAATTATCAAATAGATCCACGGAAATAACTATACAATGAAAAAACGTTTCCTTTAATTAATAAAATTGTTTACATGCATCCTCGAACATTCTTGGTCTGATCTAACAATCATTAGCCATCCTTCTACTAACTCACACTTTCCATTTCGTAACTATCTTTTTCACGCCCATAAGCTACAATATATACAAGAAGATCCAATATATACAAGAAAATCCAATAGCTTAGATCCACAAATCACTCAACTAACCCTTATTTTTAGAAACCTTCTGGATCCATTACAATTAAACCTCACACATTTAATCTTTATCTAGATTTCTCGATCCTACCTTTCCTCAATAAACCTAATCTGCGCATAAATCCTCAATTCTACATTCAATATAATAATAAACTAATTTCCTTAAGTGTAACATCTCGAATCTAATTAAATGCATGCAATTTGGAGGTTGGAGGTTAGATGCTAATACATCACCCAATGTTACATTGGTATGGGAGTGCGGAAGGTGCTCGTTCTCCCGCATATAGGTAAATGTACAATACACTCGCGCTTCTTGTTAGTATGGTGTACAAGTTGATAAATCTAATTTTGTAACTATGTAATTATCTCACTTATATTTCTTTGTTACCATGTCTCTCACTTATATTTCTTTATTACCATGTCTCCACCTTTTATTGAGTTCAATCCTCCTTATATGTCATCATCCTTTGTGAAAGGTAGTTATCCCTTGCAATCAGATGGATGGGAAATGTTATTATTAGGGAAAAAGCTAATAATAATTTAAAAAGTTAAAATTTAAGTACTTAATCATAAACTAAAGCTTAATATATTTTTCTTTTCATTCCATGTTAAATGACAACTAACTATTTATATTTTTAAATTTATTAATACAAACCAGCAAAAAGTTATTAAATGAATATATTATGATGATATATCTATCTCTCCTTAATATAATTTCAAAAAACATAGAACATTAATTAATTAATCAATAACATATTTTAGTAATTATTGTATTTGTGAAACAATAATAGTGTATGCACATTGGCTATTGAGGAATAACTAACGTACAAATTAAATGTACTTAAATTAAATAAATTGCATTTATTAGACATAATAAGGTGTGAAGAAATTTACGGTACGGAGGTACGTAGCTTAACTCTACGAATTCGGAGCTCTGCATACCCAGAAAAGCTTTGCACCTTAGTTGAACGTAATCAAATGCATCAATTTCGATGAATTTTGTATCACCATATCTTGTAAAATGTATTTTGTACAATTCAACTATAAAATGCAATAATTTTATACATAATTCAATTAAATCTAAATACAATAGAACAAATTTTATTCCAATTTGTTGTGTTGAGGTACTTTGATAATATTGATAAGCATCAATTTAATACTCTATTCAGAGTGCGGAAGAACTTCCTATGAAAACTCTACATTCTGCACAACAATGTCATGAGAGCCATTGATCTCCATGCTCAGTGTAAGGACCTGCAGTTCTTACCAAGACCACCGTGGAGTGCGAAGTGCGAAGTGCGACGAGTTGGCCCAAACAACCGAGCGCACGAGTTAACAAAACGTGGCAGAGCAAACACTTGGGAGCGTGCGTGCGTACAAGTGAAGAGCAAGTCATGTATTTATATAATGAACAGCGTGGGCGTTCATGAAGTAAGCCGACGGTGAAGAAATGTTGGTTGAGGGCGTTGGCAGATGAAGCCGACCGTATGAAGAACCAAGGGGAAGGGCGTCGGTGGAAATATAACACAGGTCGACCATGGAGTTGGTTAACCATGCATGCAGCATATATATTGGCGAGTTGGAGATTCATTTGGCAACCGCTCTAGCGTTCACAAGTCTTCACCAATGTGGAAAAAGTCGAAGTCGGGATTAATTCGGCAAGGGTCCAAAAGTTGAAAAACTCGTTAAAGTCGGGAGTTTTTTGAAAAAGTCGACAAAAAGTCGACAAAATTAAAAAAAAACACAAAATTATTCATTTTTTTTAATTTTGTTTTAACATCTAGAGTCGAAGTCATAGTTTAGAGGTGTTTTCAATGTTTTACTACAATGTCATTCTTTACATGTGAATTCGATCACTAAAAGGATGTTACACTCTTGCAGTCTGCATTCTAAGTGCATTTTATCACCAATGTTTTTCAACATTATCCACAAAAAATATGATCATAACAGTGTTGATTCTTGGGAATGTTCATCAGCTATTTACACTTCCTTGCTTGCTAGTCTGAATACTCCTTGTCCTCTTTCTCTTATGTCTCAAAATCATGCTCGTCGAGGTAGGTATGCACTTCTTTTTCATAGTCTTCTTAGTTTCTTATAGCAGCCTATTAATAGCTTAGCCTTTGGCTAATGTCTCTTCTCTGTATTTTTTTGCACATCTCATATAGACCCCTATTGTTTTGCAGACATAACATCCAGCGAGAGCAAACCAATAATAGTCGTATATGTTTCAACATTCAACGGAATATAGCAACCAAGCAATTAATTTTCTCAGTAACACCAACCAACTATAATGCTCGAAATTAAGATTCAACAACAAAACAAATTGCACAGCACAACATTATCACCAAATTTCTAGGGCTATGTTTAAAATATTCCACTTTGCCTTAAGATTAAACATGAGAAAATTATATCATTTTCGCCTTTGCAGCCTCTTTATCCATGGCCTGGGAGGGAGGCAAACTTTTTGGGTCGACTCCTGATTAAATCGGGAGCATAACGATTAAATCGTGATTTTTTTCCTTTTTGAAAAAGTCGCCAAAAAGTCGGGGGATTAAATCATTTAGTTTAAAAAATCGCATTTTTAGGATTAAATCGGGATTTTTTGCAGACTTTTTCCACACTAGTCTTCACGCAAGAAGTGCGAAAGGTAAAGAGCCGCAGCAAAGGTGAAGGCACAGATCTTATGCGCCCAACCTTGGGCAGCTCCTTAAGGTAGCACGAGTTCTTGGAAGGAAGGCGAAGGCGCGGTGCACAGATAGAAGCGTCGGGCGTTTGGTTGGCACGAGTTCTTGGGTGGCTCGGGTGAGTGCCCGCCCGTCGTGCAAAGACAACGCGGAGGTGGAGAAGGGGACTTTGGTGAGGTCGCCCGCCCACCGTGCGGAGATAAACGAAGGGTGACTCGGGTGAGGTCGCCCACCTGTCGTGTGAAGGTTTGGTTGGCAGCTGGTGTGAGGGCGCGCCCGCCCGACTTGAGCAAAGGATCTTGGTTATCACATGGAGGTGTGACAAAGTTGTAAATTTGTCTAAGTATGAAACTTGGTATTTCCAAGTATACTTGTAAAGCTTTGTAACATTGAAAGATTGTATAATCTATTATTTGGGCAGACTCATTGTTTAGGGAGTTGCCCCTCCCTTTATACTGTGCAATTGTGTTCTCTTATATAATTTTTGATGATAATGAATGTGTATGGGCGTTCATTGGTAGAAAGGAAACATAATAATTACTTGGTTGCGAAACACAAACTAAGTAAACTAATGGTTGGGCGTAGTCCATGAACATAAGTATTGGTGAAAAGAAAGTGTTCGGTGGTGCCACACCTCGCCAAGAGCGGTTGAAAGACTACCACTGACCTAGGGGCGTGACAGTTGGTATCAAATCTAGTCTGAAGACTTGGAGAAGTCTTGCAGGAAGCTAGGTGAAGCAAGTGCATACACATTTGACAGTTGGTGACAGTAGAAGCAGGTACTTGCAGGTGAAGGAAGCTGGTTTCACATACAAGTGGAACACGGGCTGGTTCATGGTTCCAGGGAACTTGGTGAAGCTGGTGAATGGTGAAACAAGTTTATCAGAGGAGAAGCTTTATGCTTGAGCCAAGCTGAATGACAAGGCATGGCAGGTTTGGAAGAATGCGAAGGGAAGCTCTTGCTTACCTTATACAGGTTGAAGCGGATGAAAGAAGAGAATCCCCAGATTTGAGATAAGCTTGAAGTCTTGGAAAAGAATGTTGAAGATGAACTTCTTCAACTTAATGGGACAATGGAGCAGGATGAAGTTGCAGATTGTGCTAACAAGGAAGAGGAAGCCGTGATGATTGAGTATGTTGCAGATGTGACAACGATGGAGAACGAACTTGAGGATGATCAAGTTGGACCAAGATCGTGCAGTTTACAGACACGAACAGATGGGGATACTCACATGGAGGAGCCTCATGATGATGAAGTATTAATACTTGCATTTCACTTGAGCATTTGGTAGATCAACCGTATGCAGGGAAGAGCAAAGTCAGTTTGTCGATGCAAGGAAGCATCTTACCATGGATGTCTATGATGAAACCTTGTATGGAGAAGCAAGGATTTTTTATTGTTGCAAGACTTGTTGGGGTTGTTTGTGACCTTATGGTAGAAGGTACAAAGGCCCGTGACAAGGGAGGAACATGATGATCATTGCGGAGGATTGGGTCATGTTTTAGCCACATGGAGAATTGGCTAAGTGCCCAGCATGACTCATGAATAGATTGGAGGGCACACACTTGAGTACAATGATACTTGGGTGGACTTCTCATGGCCAAGACCAAGAGAGGAAGTCTTGGTGGAACCTTTAGTGGGGGAGCTATGAAGGAAGGGACTCATGATGATGATGATATGGTTGGGTGACCGAGTTCATTAGACCAAAGATTGCAGACTTGGATGAGGATGACTGATTGTTGTGATGAGTCTACTTGGTTGGACTACATGGGCAACTTAGTCATGGACATCAGGTTGGAGATATGGAGCTTGGCAGTCTTATGCAGGGACATTATGTAGGAGCACTTGTAGAGGTGTCACTTATGGGCATCCAATAAGGAGTGCCAAGGCAGGGATGTTGTGCAGGTGGATTTGCTGGTGTGACATGGAGATGTTTTGTGTATGAGCCGATGGAGAGGTTGTGCACTCTTGTACAACAAGGCCATGGACTTGGATGGAGTTGTGAGCAGACTATGGAGCATTCCTACTACATGGAGAGCTGAGGCATCTTGCAGAGACCTTTGGGCCAAGACTTGTATGCTTGCTAGAGTGTTGGTTGGAGATGACTCATGGAGCTCATGATGACATGAGGTTGTGACTTTTAGGGACTTCATATATAGTGGACTTGGAGGATCTGATGCATTGAGGAGCTGAGGTCAAGGACTTTGATGCAGAATGGGATGCATACTTTCAAGTACATGTATGGGTGTGGCTTGAAAGAGTGACTTGATGTGGAGGATCGATATGAGACACTTTGGAGTGATGGAGTTACAACACTGATGATGCCTTGGTGGCAACACTTGGGCATGGGTTGAGCCGAGACTCAACCACTTTTGACACATGGGAGCTGATTGATCTATGATCATGGGCAGCTCATGGTTAGATGAGACAGGTGCGTACTTGTTTCTATGGCAAACTTGAGGGATGGCACATACAGATATGATGGAGGTTGCTTCATGGACCTGGATGTGGCACATCGAGAGTCGAAGTTTGATGAGATGGTCTCTTCATATTGAGGAGATGGATGTTTTGCAGATGGATGATGTTGGGATGGATGCGGTTGATTTCATGCAGCACATTGGTACCAAACATCATGGACAACATGTTGCAGATGAGATGAGGACTACTTCATGGACCTGAGCATGGCTTACACTTATATGGAGATGGATTCTTGATCGAGTCGAGGATGTGATGGGATGTTCTAAGAAACAACTGATGATGGCATGAGGATGTTCACTCTCATGGTTTGAGCGTGACGGTTGGATTAGCTACCCAACTAGTTCAGACATGGGGTCACGAAGTGTGTAGAGATATGTTAGCATTGTGTTGGAGTATCATGGCAACAGTTCACATGATGACGATACATGATGAGGTCGACACGAGATGTTGCAGTAGGCATGTAGCTTGAGATGGAGGGGACAACCTTCCATGATGGGGAGCAGCATGTGGAGACTGTGACAGGGTGGTTGATGATCATGGATTGAGATGATTTCCGATGTATGACATACCGATAGGGTGTATGCCTTGGTATGGATAGCATGGTGATAGATGATTGCCGAGACAAGACATGATGGAGACGGTAGTTCTACATATGTTGCAGGGATGTTTGTAGTATGTGGAGGAGTTGATATCATGGATAAGACTGTTCGGATATAAAAATATTGATCTTGGTGGATGGCTACCAGGATGGCATGTTGTCGAGGACGACAACGACTTCGGGTGGAGGAGGATGTAAGGACCTGCGATTCTTACCGAGACCACCATGGAGTGTGAAGTGCGAAGTGTGACGGGTTGGCCCAAACAACTGAGCGCACGAGTTAACAAAACATGGCAGAGAAAACACTTGGGAGCGTGCATGCGTACAAGTGAAGAGCAAGTCATGTGTTTATATAATGAACAACGTGGGTGTTCATGAAGTAAGCCGACGAGGAAGTAATTTTGGTTGAGGGCGTTGGCGGATGAAGCCGACCGTATGAAGAACCAAGGGAAAGGGCAACGGTGGAAATATAATGCATGTCGGCCATGGAGTTGATTAACCGTGCGTGCAGCATATATATTGGCGAGTTGGAGATTCATTTGGAAACTGCTCAAGTGTTCACAAGTCTTCACGCAAGAAGTGTGAAAGGTAAAGAGCCGCAGCAAAGGTGAAGGCGCAGATCTTATGCGCCCAACCTTGGGCAGCTCCTTAAGGTAGCACGAGTTCTTGGAAGGAAGGCAAAGGCGTGGTGCACGGATAGAAGCGCTGAGCGTTTGGTTGGCACGAGTTCTTGGGTGGCTCGGGTGAGCACCTGCCCATCGTGCGAAGACAACGCAGAGGTGGAGAAGGGGACTTGGGTGAGGTCACCTGCCCACCGTGCGGAGATAAACGAAGGGTGACTCGGGTGAGGTCACCCACCCGTCGTGCGAAGGTTCGGTTGTGAAGTTTGGTTGGCAGCTCGTGTGAGGGCGTGCCCACCCGACTTGGGCAAAGGATCTTGGTTATCACACGGAGGTGTGACAAAGTTGTAAATTTGGCTAAGTATGAAACTTGGTGTTTCCAAGTATACTTGTAAAGCTTTGTAACATTGAAAGATTGTATAATATATTATTCGGGCAGACTCATTGTTCAGGGAGTTGCCCCTCCCTTTATACTATGCAATTGTGTTCTCTTATATAATTGTTGATGATAATGAATGTGTATGGGTGTTCATTGGTATAAAGGAAACATAATAATTACTTGGTTGCGAAACACAAACTAAGTAGACTAATGGTTAGGCGTAGTCCATGAACATAAGTATTGGTGAAAAGAAAGTGTTCGGTGGTGCCGCACCTCGCCAAGAGCAGTTGAAAGACTATCGCCGGCCTTGGGGTGTGACACTCAGGGTGGAACGAATGGTATCAATCTAAGTTTCTTGCAATGGACTTGTGCGGAGTGTTAAGGATTAACAGAGGAAGTTGTGCGGAGGCGAAGGAAGTTGTGCGGAGGTGGATTTTGTTGTGCAGAGTGCGGATGTGTGGAGGCTAGACTAACGACATATTGTAGAGACGATTGTGAAAATGGAGCATTCTCGAATAATTGAAAAACACAGATCCCACACTACCTTGATTGATTAATTAGTGATAGAGGCAAGCACTATGCTATGTTGTAGCTATTACCCTTGTTAAATAAAATCTTAAATTTAAAAGATTAAATTCACTGCAATACTAATGAAGATTTTGAATAAGTAATGTGTCAAACAACCAAAGAACATATTTGGTCATTCATTAAATAGATGATGTAATTGCAAGAGTCAGAGTTGTAAAAAGAAATGTCCATGACATTGAAGTTTCACATGGTAGTTACTTCAATATTGTCTAACTTTAAAACTTAAATATATCATATAACATATAGTCTATGTTGACTAAGTCCATCTAGAAACATTTAAAAAATTGGTTAAAGCGAACATTGTATATGTCGTGGATCAATTTAAAGGTTTAAGAAACCTTTAATGCATCGAAAATAGCATTCTCAACACATATATTACACCATTCTATAGAAGCAAAGACAAAATTTATGGGAAAAAAATAATAATTTAACTAGACACAATTTCACTTGGAAAATAATGGAAATTCATATAAGATTTTGAAAAAAATGATTTTGGATGTTCCATAAATTTTTGATGATACTAATCCATTTCCGCCATAAAAAAAATATTCAAACTCTAAGTAAAAAAAATCAAGATAACATTGGAGAGATGTATTTCACTAATCTTTTATCCTACGAAAATTCTTCATTATTATTTCTTATTCATTATCACGTGACTCACCGCTAAGAAAGACCAAAATTTGAATTAAAACAAATTATATACACACTAACCTATGTAATTCAATAATAGTAATTAACTACATGATATTCTTCAATTTCAAAGAATTAGTCTATGTATTGCTTAGTGTAATATTCACAATAAGAATAATGTAATTTAATATTTATAATAAGAATAATGTAATTTAATATTTATAATAAGGAAATTGTAAAATATATATATATATATATATATAATTTAATATTTATAATAAGGAAATTGCAAAATATGGTAAGTTTTATATATATATATCCTCTTACAAAGACACATACATAACCATGTGTATATGTGCGGATTGATGGTATACATTGTCCATTTAAATAAGTAGATGAAAAGGAGATTCCTTCCCTTAATAGAGTATGTTGATGTGAAGGATTCTTGCACCGTGACACCAACGTTTATTTCTTCAACAAAATCATTAGGGGAGGGACGCCATTACCTGTGCGCCCTCCCCTCCACCTGGCGGACAAGCACGTTGCAGGCACGTGGCCTCGTACGACACCACGCCAACTCAATCCGCCACCTGTTAACATGCGTGTCAAGGGTTTACACTTTATTTAACGACCATGGATCCGCTCATTTCCGCCTTTACCGCGCGATGTATGCTCCGACTGTGGGTTTTCTGTTCGGGTCCGGTGTTTGTTCGAAGCCCTCCGCCGATGATGGCGCGGGAGGGCTCCATTACCTGTGCATGATGTCCGCCATGGTTGAGCTCATGTCCGCCAATTGCTGTTCAGCCTGGACCGCCGGTGGTTTAGGGTTTCCTGGGTGGTTGTTTAATTCGCGCTATTTGCCCGCCAATTGCTGTGCCAATTGCTGTTTAGTCTGGACCGCCGGTGGTTTAGGGTTTCCTGGGTGGTTGTTTAATTCGTGCTATTTGCTGTTTGGGGAGGAGCCAGTACCAATTTACAGGTAACTGCAAATTTCGGTGGTATTTGTGTGGTTTTTTGGGTTTTTTTCTTCTGCATTTGCTCATTTGTTAATTTTTTCCAATTGTTGCAGGTGTGGCAGGTCCGGCAAGCACTGGAGAAGGTCCGCCGAATGTGTGGCGAGCTCTGGACTGATGGCTTCTATCCAGTAGGATTTTTATCCTACCAGCCATTTTCTGAAGTGTTTTTCAACACCTCTCACCGTGTGTTTCTCAACACCTCACCTCGCTTATTGGAAGTTTTGTTGTAGCTTTTCGGTGTTAAGGTCTTGGGCGTTTTTCGGTGTTAAGGTCTTGTGCTTTTTTCTGATATAATGGTAGCCCTCTGGTTTTGTTGAATGTATAATTTATTAGCTACTTTGTTGAACGGTTTAGGGTTTTGGATTCTAATGGCAGCTTGGTTTTGGTTGCCATCTCCAAAGCTTGCAGCTAGTGTGAGACTCCGAACATACGGAAATGATGTTGTAGCTTTTCGGTGTTAAGGTCTTGTGCTTTTTTCTGATATAATGGTAGCCCTCTGGTTTTGTTGAAGGTATAATTTATTAGCTGATTTGTTGAAGGGTTTAGGGTTTTGGATTCTCATGTGTATATTTCTTAATAGGAATTGTAAATGCTCTTCCGAGGCCAAGATATGCTATTTTTACTACACCTCTTTGCTTATCCACCAGGAGATTGTGAGGCTTCAGGTCCCTGCCATATTATAGGCTGCCTTTCAATATTGGAGCATGAACAGAGAATGTTTCAACTGCCTTTCGAGCTTCTCTACCATTCCATATAATTTAGGCATACTTCATGAATTGTAAGACTCCTAAGCCGGTGGTGTTCTAAATCCTTCTATGAGATGTAAGGTTGTTTGCTTGTAGGAAGTTTGTCAGACTGTCTTAAGGTGGCTAAGCTGTTTCTAGGGTTCTACTGCGTCTAGTCTTGTTCTGAGGGTTTGAAGGGAGTTATACAGATAAGAAGGTATGCGGATTCCTTCCTAAGCAGGTATTGTAAGGATTCAAGGTCTAGTGTTTCATTCCAAAGATCTAGCTTCCTCAGTCCTTCTAAGCTAATGTTTATTAGCTGCTTTGTTGAAGGGTTTAGGGTTTTGGATTCTCATGTGTATATTTCTTAATAGGAATTGTAAATGCTCTTCCGAGGCCAAGATATGCTATTTTTACTACACCTCTTTGCTTATCCACCAGGAGATTGTGAGGCTTCAGGTCCCTGCCATATTATAGGCTGCCTTTCAATATTGGAGCATGAACAGAGAATGTTTCAACTGCCTTTCGAGCTTCTGTACCATTCCATATAATTTAGGCATACTTCATGAATTGTAAGACTCCTAAGCCAGTGGTGTTCTAAATCCTTCTATGAGATGTAAGGTTGTTTGCTTGTAGGAAGTTTGTCAGACTGTCTTAAGGTGGCTAAGCCGTTTCTAGGGTTCTACTGCGTCTAGTCTTGTTCTGAGGGTTTGAAGGGAGTTATACAGATAAGAAGGTATGCGGATTCCTTCCTAAGCAAGTATTGTAAGGATTCAAGGTCTAGTGTTTCATTCCAAAGATCTAGCTTCCTCAGTCCTTCTAAGCTAATGTCTCAGACCATCTTCAGATTGTCTCTGTCCTTCTTCGGAATGTTGGTTTGCTTCTTGAAGGATACTAGAGCCTATGGTGTAAGCAGCTTACGTATTATTCATATATTATGATAGCTTGTTTCTCTATATTGGTTACTAGTAATCACAATGCATAACCTTATGGACAGTGTTCACATAATCTACATGCCTTAATTACGATAAGCTCTTGTTCCTGTATTAGTATAGCTTGATTACAGTGATATCATAACTCTTACATATTACTGATATAAGCTCAATGTAAGGATATGGAATATGAAGCGTATAGTCTAATCACTTACACGGTATCAATTGATGTACCATATATAATTGACTAAGCTTAAACTCCATATTAGTAGAAGCTGTAATACATTTATACCTATAACTATTTCACACATATGGCTCTGATTCCCATTGAATTGATTACAATGAGTACTCTTATTCAAGCATTGTGTTAGCTTCTCACTTCCATGGGACTAATCTGATGAATACCGATATAGTGCTTGCAGTAGTTTGGGTTAGGTTCCTAAAGACTATCTCCCATGTTTGCCTATGCCATTCAATTTTGTCTATCACATGCATTTTGTTCGTTTCCTTGGAACAATACTTAGCTCAATTATTTTAGAACTATATATGACTACATATTTGATTATATTAAAATCAGATTTGTTGGATTTATTTACTTATTTATGGTTGAGAATTTATTTGCAGCTCTGTATCTTATTATCTCAGTGTTTCAGGTTTTCTTCAACAAATTTAAATAATAATTACTTCAAAAATGAAGAAAATGACTTCAAAGAGTCCAGTAGTTCCAATTGTAACTCTTTATGATCTTTGTGGAGTACATATGTTGTGTAGGCTTTAAGTTTAGTTCAGTTTTGGTTTTGAGCTATTGTTGTGTATTAACTTCTTTCTGTATTCAATAGAAGATGGATGTGTTTGAGAGTTAGGATATTTTACAGAAGTATGTGCTTGTAGGTAAGCTTACTTAGATCTAGGTTATTCTTTCAAAGTTGAAAAACTGCTTACAGTGGCCTGCTTTCTATGATACTTGTTGACTGCAATGAATAATTAGATCTAAAGCATATTGCTATGGTGACTGCATAAATACCATAAGACAATAATAATAAGCCCAAGACCACTGCACATTGACCATAAGAGACTAATAAAGTCATATGTTTTTCTGTTGGTGACTTTCCAAGTGTTTATCTAAGGTCTGGTATATGTTTTCTGATATCTGAAATATGCTTTTCGAGATCTGGTGTACTTGTTTTAGTAAGAAGAAATCAATTTGCTAAGGTTTAATATCCATAAGAAATCACTTATCAGTGTTGGGAGCATCATTTTGAAGCTAATGGTGAAGTATTAAGTGATTTATTTTGTGAAATATAGTTCATCTTTGCAGTGGAAAAAGATGCCCCAAGACATAATATGAATTGACATAACAATTTCAAAAGGGGAATAAGTATCTAAGTTATCATTGTAGCGTCTTTTGTGGACTGATATCATTTGTGCTTAACTCGTAAATAAAACTGCTTTACAACCAACCAAGCTGCTGTTGGCTTTTCAATGTAGTGAATGCATAGCACCATAATGTTGTTAGTGTTTCAAAGCAATAAAACAACCTAGGTTGTAAGCCAGAATGTTTTTGTGACAAGAAAAAGACACAATCCATCCAAAATCCACATCATAATGTGGTTACAAACAAAAACATATGACACCCCTATTCTTTATGGCCCTGAGAATCTTGAGTGCCAAAACTCCCCGAGTTACCTTCTTGAGCCAAGTAGGTTGGCCTACCTATCAAGGGTTGATTAGGAAATGGTTGATTGCTGCCATATGATTGACTCCAATTTGCAGCTTCCAACCATGGAGGTATTGAGTACCCATACCTCACATTTGCACTACTGGTCCCTGCATTAAGTGGAGGTGTGTAATGAGCATACATAGAATTGGCACCAACTCTGGTAGGAATAAGGCAAGTGGGTAAACCCTCAGTGGTATAGTGAGGCACTTGAATGTTTATGAGATCTTGGAATAATGGTGTATTATCTGCAATGGAGTCCAATGAGTTTGAAATAATTCTGGTTTCATTAGCTATTCTTGTATCATTGTCAACCATATTGATCATCCCTTGTTCCTTTTCAAGCATTTGTTGTGCCTTTCGTTTTTCCTTTTCCTGTCTTGCCATTTGCTTTTGTTGGTCCTTAATTTGCCTTGCTTTATCTCTTTCAATCTTTTCATCTGCTCGATGTTGTGCTGCAACAATCCTTGCTGCCTTCTTCTCCTTGACTAGATCCTTCTTTTTCTGTTTTAATTCTTGCATTTCAAATTTCTTTTTTTCAGACTCAACTAACAGGTTTATATAGTCCTCTGAGGTGAGTAACTGTGAGCTTCGGCCCAGACGAAGACTACCTGGTGCACCTTGCTTTTTTTTCATTGATACTCTTTGTACTGGTAGCTTTAGGAATCGTCCAAGTGTCTTCTCCACCCCTCCCACCTGCATGTCATTGCTTGGTACTTCCCTTCCAGTTTCTGTTGGAACTGATCGAACTATATCATTATCTTCATTTGATGCCTCATTATGTCCTTCATCTTCTTCCATTGATATATTGTCCACAAAAAAATGAACAATTTCACTGTTCAATTCTGCTGGTTGTGAGGGCATGTTCATGCTTTCTTCATTGGTTACTGAGACACTATGTGCATTCATATTGATCATTGCTTCTGCTAGCCATGAAGGTGGGGTTACTTGGCTTGGCAATGTCAATTGGTCATTGTCAACTGCATGTTCAGCAATAACATTAACAATATCAACAACAGGAATTTCATGTTCTTGAGTTGGTGGAACAATCTCCATGTTACTGCAAATTTGTTCATTGTTATATTGTGTTTCACATACAGTTTCATCATCTTCAGCATATAAGTGTCCTTGAGACAAGGAAATCATATTACTAGCTGCAACAACATCATCTTGGTCATCTACTTCTTGCACTTCAACACCTGTTTGGGCATTCCCTTCTTCCTGACCATCCACATGAAACGCTTGGCTACAACCAGTATCATGCATGAGAGCATCATAGTTCAGTGGCCAGATTCCTGTCCTCCTAAAGCCAGCCTTGATATTTGATGGTGTCAAAGCCCTTTTAAAAGCTTTACTTGCAAGCTCTGCTAGCTCAAACCTTTTCACCTCAACCCCTGGATTCTTTGCCATCCATGCAGCATGCTCCGACCTGAAATAGTTCTTGAAAGGGCCAAACACACTAACATCAAGGGGTTGCAGTCTATGAGTGGTATGAGCTGGCAATGTCAATAGGTCGATGCCTAAATTGTTTGCTTCCTCAATTGTTTGTACAGCCATGTGGCTCCCATGGCCATCTAATATCAAAAGGTGTCTGTTATTAGGCGAGACGCCACCTGGTACCGATGCAGCAAAGTGAAAAAGCCAACTTAGAAACAGTTCTTTAGTCATCCATGCATGGGGATGTGCAGCCATGCATGCACCTGGTTCGCAGTTCTGTATATAGTTTTTCAGTTGATTTTTACCTTTGAATAGATAAAATCCTGGGATTGAAGTACCAATTGCATTAACACAACATAAAATAGTTATCCACTCCCTGCTCTTGGGCAAAATCTTTGGCACATTTCGGCTCCCTCTCTTGGCAATTACCCGCATGCCACAATTCCTCCCTGCCTGTAAACCTGTTTCATCACAGTTCCATATATGGTATGCTCCATAAGAATGTTTATCATAAGCACTAGAAAGTGTGTCATAGAATTTTTGCACAACTGCAGGGCGCAAATTTAATGCTCTGTCTCTGTCAAGGCCCTCAGCAGTACGCAATACAAGTTCTGGATGCCTTTTTTTAAACCCAAACCACCATGATTTACCAGGAAACCCATCTTTGAATGGGTTTGGCCTCCCTTGACAGATTTGAGCAACTGTTGATTTGAGTTGTATCAACTCTAGCCCATGTCCCAGTTGGGCCATCTCTTTACACCACTCAACCACCTCGGCCTCCTCATCCTCAGTCATAACTGTAAGAGGCCCTCTACGTTTTGTATGAGTCAGTCCATTTATCCAATAATGTATTGATGAGGGAGGAATACCATGTTTTTTTGCAGATGCCCGAACTGAGTATCCATTAAACTCTATGTCGTCAATTGCAACTAACATTTGTTCTTTTGTCCATCCTCTTATAGCACTGATTTTTTTAGTTGAGCTTGCCCCTTGGACTGTTGTTGATGGTGGTTCTGTGGTTGATGGTGTGTTAACATCAGCAGCTGTCACATGGTCATCTTCAACAATGTTCCCTGGTGCATTGCTGGCATCGACATCAGCTGGCCTGTCATCATCAGACGATGTGCATCGGAGCTGCGCACCCCTTGTCACTCTCCTGCCACTTCTCCTTGTACGAGCAGAGTAACTTCCTTTTGCCATAGATGCAACAACCTATAAAATTATTGCATGCATTTAGACATTAGAATATATGTTAAATTATGCTTTATTACTTCTGCAAAAATTATCCCTATGAAGCTGATGATCGAATAATTCCTGTAAGCTAACCTTCAATTCCTGTAAGGTAAGCAACAAATAAGGTCAACAAATAAGGTCAACAAATTATTACAGTTTTAAAAATAAAATTAAACATAAATAGATAGCATTCTCAAATTTTCAAGGCTAACAAAAGACTTACACACATGAATACCATTTTGAAAGAATTCATACCATTTGTAACTTACAACACTAGGTAGATCTTGAGATTAAGATTTTTTCTCATCTGTGATGTCAGAACAAGTTTTTACCATGGTGGTGAACTTGTGCTTTTATTTACATTATTGGGACTTTCTTTCTCTGCTTAGCATATCTGACTACAAAAATTTAGGTAGATAAGATGTTTTCTCATCTGTGGTGTCAAAACAAGATTTTTACGATGGAGGTAAACTTGTGCTTTTATTTACATTATTGGGACATGTCTTCCTCTGCTTCGCATATCTGGTTACAAAAACTTAGAAATGCTTCCCACTTGACTGATATGGAATTTGTGAGTTTGATTTTAGTTTTTCATGTAATGTCTAAATGAGTCTTTTTCTCTATCTTTACATAATTTCAAAAGAGTTGAAATTATTGCTTCAGTGCTTAGTATTTTATTGGTGTTTACCATGCTTACTGGAAATTTGGATTCAGTGCCCTGTTTTGATTGTTTCCTTTACAGTTACTCTGTCTCTTCTTTCAATTAATTTGTCCTTAGGCTTTTTGAAACAAATGGCTTGCATCTCCTCATATTACTTCACCGATAGTTCACTAAAATCCTATTTAGTTTGTTCCATGTGCTTGTTGCATGAGCAAAAATAAGCGCGACCTTTGTAAAATGTGACTGAACTTAAAATTCGGCTGAGAGGTCTCACTTTTCATTATATTTTGATATATTTGTGAAATTTTCTCTCATAATCATGTAAGTTCACGGGTTTCTTCAGTATCTGTTTTTCCTGGTATACCACTTAAGCGCGACCATTGTAAAATGTAACTGAACTTAAAATTCGGCTGAGAGGTCTCACTTTTCATTATATTTTGATATATTTGTGAAATTTTCTCTCATAATTATGTAAGTTCACGGGGTTTCTTCAGTATCTGTTTTTTTCTGGTATACCACTTTTGTTGCAGTTCCAAAATCTTTGCAATTCTAATATATATTCATAACATGACCAAGTGTGAAATAATAATTCTTACGCCAGGAGAACTTAAACTAGTATTTCTGAAATTGGCACCTTTAAAGTTTTGAGTTTTGCAGCTATGGCTTAATAGCGAGCTGGATTACTAATGTAGCCCAAGTATTTTTAAACTTAAAAACACCTGTTTTATTAAGCAGACTTAAAATCTAATAGCATCTTGTCCTCTTATTTGATTTGCTGTCTTTCTGAGCAAGATGTTTGATAGCTTACTGCACTAATTTGTTTGTAATCCTAGAAAAAATGATCTATTTTAGAAGTCTGAAAGTTGAGCTTACTGTACAGTGTATTGTTTCATATTGCTTTTGTTAAGTTGGTCCAATCAACATGGACACAGCGGGGCTTTCGTTGCGCTTACTGTACAGTGTATTGTTTCATATTGCTTTTGTTAAGTTGGTCCAATCAACATGGACACAGCGGGGCTTTCGTTGCGGAGACCCTACCGTGTATAAAGGGTTATCGGGAACGACAACAGGACGAGAAACGATGTTTAGAAGTTTCCCATTGAAGAAACTAGGAGAAACGATGTTTAGATGTTTAGAAGTTTCCCATTGTATTCAATAGGTTAACTGTATAAGCTAGAACACATACATAAACTCTGTATAAAAAAGGTTAATTGTAACTGTATAGGTTAACTGTCACCACCCTATGGACAGAACTGTAATGTAAGAAATCTGATAATTGAATGGACAGAACTGTAATGTAAGAAATCTGATAAATGAAAACAATGAAAACAGAACTGTAACAGAACTGTAATGTAAGAAAAATCTGATAAATGAAAACAGAACTGTAAGAAGAATGAGTTGTAATTCATATAACTAACTTGAATATATTGGCCACTGTTTTGTGATGTTGTCTTCAAGTTTGCTGAATAGTTTGAAAGCATAAGATACAACTTCAACAGTGGGTGGACTTGTTTTATAGTTTTGGGGACTTGATTTTAATTGGTGGACATGGATGCACATGGATTGCAATGGCTTCATTTTGAATGTGTGGTATGGATTTAATTTGCTGTGATCTAATGGTTGGGAATTGTTTATTTGTTGATCCATGTGCTTTGATTTGTTTTAATGAGAAATAGAATGAGTTGGGTGTCATTTATTGAACAAAGTGGATTTAATTGTTATTGGGTTGGGTGTCATTTATTGAACAAATTGGATTTAATTGTTATTGGTTTGGGTGTCATTTATTGAACATAGGGTGCTTAGTTGTTGAACAACACAGCAGTTATGGCTGACATACATTCCTTTTGTTATGTGCAGGTAGGCATATTTATTTGGGATGCAAAGTTGGAGTTCTCATGAGTGGGGGTTGAAGTGACTGCTGTTTTGTACTTCTGGAATAGACCAGTTTGGAAGCCTTTATGGCTCTAGCTGTTTTCTACTTGGGTCAATATGTTTTGCAATATTAAGTAGTAAAATACTATTTATGGACAGTTGTGGGCCCAGTCAATGTATGGGTGATTTTTGGACATAATTTAAAACTTATTTATACATAATGTTATTTATTTCTGTTTAAAATTTGGTTTCACAAGTCTTAATCACTGGTGGTTTGGTGGGACCAGTATTATATCAACTACTGGTCCCTGCACAAGAATAGGAATCCCTCCCCTACGTTATGTTTTTCTGGACCACCCCACATCACGTAATTCAATGGCCTACAGAGTAATCCTAAGTCATGTACTTTGACAACTAAATATATGATTTGACCACCTTTTCAATCAATCGAAACACCTTTAATTATTCCACTCGCTTTCGGAGGTATTATTTTGCACAAAGAATCACCTGTTTCCATCTCTCATTTTTCATTATTATAGTTTTCTATTTTATAATTATATATTGAATTATTATTTTATGAAAGTTGTATTTTATAATTTAATGGCTACTTTTAAAATAATAAAAGGGAAAAATATATTTTTTTTTTATAATTTATTTTCATGGCTAAATATTTTTTTTAAATTTAACACGTTTATTAATATAATAAAAATTTTCCCCGGATGCGGGTGTCGAAGCTAGACGTACAGGCATGCCACATGCAGTGCATGGGCTGCTCCGTGTAAACCCATAAGCTCCCCAATGAAGGCCGTCATATGGCCATTAAGCCACCCCAAGTGGAGAAGGCATTCAATGCAGAAGAGACGGGGTAGATGGAGGAGCAGGGCAGATTTATTGTGCACCTGCAACGAGAATTTAGGGGAGAATATTACAAGTTTCATGGCTCGATCAAGGCATTCTGGCCTGAGGAAAGTTGGCGGTCGTGGAAGCATAGCAAGCTCCGGCCAAGTTCGGGTTCATTCCCCTGCAGCCTGGAGAATTGTCCTTGCGGCCATTCTGGTTGCTGGGTGGGGAAGAGAGAGCAATTTGGTGCCTTGCAGCATCGAGTCTGGCAGCGGAATTGTTGACCAACGAGCGAAGGAAGACAAGGGGAAAGCCGGACATTTGAGAGTGAGTTGGGAGGAAACTGTTGCGGCTACCAATTCCAGATTCAACATCGAAGACACAGAGGCAGCTTTAGACTTACAATGGCAAAACTTCGCGAACGGCAGCCATGTAAACGAGGTCCATCCAGAGGATCATCCTCAAGACCACCTGCAGCAAATGAGCACCATCATTGTTGCTGCTGCTACTGCCACCGGAGAGCTAGAGCAACCCCGCTTCCCATTCGACAATATGTGGAGGTTGGGGGATCTTGTGAAGGGAAGACGAAGCTCCCAGCTTTTGGTTCTGTGGTTTTCACCTTGCCGAGAACAGAGGATTATGAAGGCGTTAACGCCCATATCTCCATCATGTTCACAAAACTTCCAGATGAGGAGCATCTCCAGAACCCGCAGGAAAAACTACTGGAAGACATGGGCAGGGAGATCAGTCTTGGAAAGGAACAATCGTCCGTGGAAAAGAATGCTGCTGAAGCGCAACCAACGTCTGTTGTTGGAAGCTTGGAGGAGACGAGTCGGCAAGACCGCTTCCCTCCGGTGGGGCCACCTCCTCCAGATGTTGACGAAGACACTTGGTGGAAAATGTGGGAAGGGCGCGAGGAAGGCGACGGGTGGGCTTATGTCGTGGAGGATCCGAGCCTGGCTGAAGCGGCAGATGCACACTTCGCCTCCATCCAGCAATCTTCAGCTCGTTGAAGCCATGGCGGGTAACGTCTGGATTTTGTCTTTTGATCCTCTGGTTAATGCTTCCTCTGTTTCGGTCTTTTGGCATTTGCCTCCTGTCTCTTGGTCCTGCTTAACTCTGAGTTTGTGGTCATGTCTTTGGTTTTGCCTCATCACTGGTAATTTGAATTGCATAGCTGACATCTGTAACTCAGTCACGTTGACACCTGTCAGTTATACAAGTCAAAATATTTCTGCTGATAGCCCCTGCGTGGGCATTCATATGTCTAGTTCACTGTCATGAAAGTTTAGCTCTTTGTCGCCCCTGTGTGGGTTTTTTGTTTTCTTGGACATCTCAGTTTGGTTTTGGAAGAAGCTGCCCCTGCGAGGGAGCTATAAGGTTTACAGTCTGCAGGCCCAGGGCTATTCTTTTGGCTCTGGAAGGAATGACATGATGCTTGTAATCTTTTTGTACATATAATATATTACTTAGATAGCTTTTACAGAGAAAAAAAAATATAATAAAATTTTTACAATTTTATAAAATAATAAATTTTTATTAATATTTTATTAAAAAATATTTGTTTATCAATATAGTGATTAAGAAATAAATTTATCACTTAAAAAATAACTTAAATACATCATTTTAGATTCAAATTTATAATCCATTCACATTATATACTTAATTCTTTATTTTATGGTATGTAATGTCTAAATTATAATATTAAATACATCATTTTAGATTCAAATTTATAATCCATTCACATTATATACTTAATTCTTTATTTTATTGTCTGTAATGTTTAAATTTATAATATTGTTCCAATTTATTTTTTTATAAAATTTATTATTTATAATATTGTTTTATCTTTTTTCATAAAATAATAGGTGTTTGTAATATTTAAATTTATAATAATGTGTGATTTACTTTTTCTATAAAATAATTATGTTATTAGGAAATAAAAAAAATATCATTTATTTTTTGACTTAGTTAAATCCATACATTTTACTTAAAAAAATATCCATACAAAAATACCCATACGGGATTCATACATAATCATACAAATTAATTAAATAAAAACTAATATAATCAGGATTGTTTTAAACTTCCAAAAAAAATAGTGAACTATCTCAACTCCACGACCTATCAATTAAATATCAAAACAAAAAAGTTGAGTAGTTCTTAGTAGGGCATTGTTATTATATTCATATTCCATGAGGAGTCTTCCATGCAATGTAATAGCTTCTTTTGACAACAAATCCACTTTTTGATTAAACTCCTTGTGGACAAAAGAAACCTCCTTGGACATAGTTTTTTCTCCAAGATAGTACCATGATTGACACCAAAATCATATCTGCAATATGACATTTTCTATTAGCCAAATTCAAAAACAACTGCAAATCTCCTAGTATTTGTAGACATCAAATACGTTTATCGAGTGCCACTTTCATCAAGGTCATCAACGTCGACAAGATACAAAATTCAACCATATTATTTGTTCTCAATGTCACCCCATATTTTAAGGATAAAAATGGGAGTTATCTAAGAACAGTATGGCTCCAACTTCGTAAATTCAAAGAAAACCTTGACAATCTCTATCAAAGAACCCCCAAATTTTCTGAAATTAATACTAGTATCATGCAATACCATAGATATCTTACATTCACCCCCAAGAGAGAGTCTAATTTTAGATAATTAGTCATTCTAATTGAATCTGTAATTCTTGAAAAATATGAAGGTAAAACTTTGAAAAATATTAAAGTAGACTTGTTTATAAACCAATATTACATACATTCCAATCAAATATATTTATTCCAATTGATTTGTAGTATAGTTATAGATAATCTGCTTCTAAACAATCTTTGTAAAAGAATAAATTTACAAAAATATGTTCAATATAGTCACTTACATTTTTACACATAATGCATCAACAAAATCTTATCCAATTCTTTTTATATCCATTATCCCAAATTAATATTCCATTTACTAAAATAAATAAATAAAATATGATAATGTTCACAAATATTTTCAAACTTTCACAATGCCTTCTACTATTAACATTATTTACCTAAATCCTCCCTACTAACTTCTAACTTATTTATTTCCATTATCATTAGATAATTTTTATATAATATCATAATATTTAACCAATTAATTAATAAATTATAAAATCATGACCCCTTCCCTTCATGTAATTTATATATCTTCCTCTCTTCCTTGTTTGTAATTTGTATATATATAAATAAATATCCAATTTATGCTATTTTGGAATAGTCCTTATCATCGTAAAAAAATTATTCTAAAAATTGGTCAGTCACATCGTGGAGCTCATTAACTAAGTAGAAACAAATAAGAAGCATCTAACGCCGCTACTTTAGTTTCATGTAATCTAATCATTATGTTGCCCATGTGAAGTGGTTGATACCACTCAATGTGGTACGTGGTACGTCTTCTTAGATTGATACGCGTATAACTTCAATTTTCGGTTGTTGATGTGGGAACAATATGCCATAAGTTTAGTTTACTCTTCATATAAATATTAAGGGAAAGAATAAACCTATCTTAATAGGAAAGTAAGCTAAAGTAAGCTTTTTTATATTGTACCATGGCATGATTAAGGGATTTCATATGCTGACTTAAATTGTGTATAAGGATATGTATAAATATTAAAGAGAAGGAGAAGTATATCTTAATAGGAAAGTAAGCTTGTTTATATGGTAACATAGCATCATTAAGGGTTTTTATATGTTGATTTAAATATTATACTAGGATATGTATGAACATGGATTTTTTATTTTGATTCGTTATCTCAATATAGGACACAAGAAAAAAGGCTACTCACTGAAGGATTTTTTGAGTTTTGATTCTTTATCTTAATATAGGACACGAGAAAAGAAAGCTACTCATTAAAAAAAATTGAAAAATTCTTTATTGATTAAGAAAAGGTAGAAGATATAAAAAAATATAGTCTAACAACAAGAATAAAAAGTCTCGAGAGTAAGTATTATGGAACTCTATTATTTTTAGAATTAAAGATATAGTATTTATAACAACAAAATTATACTAATTAGTCAATTAGTCAAGGTTTTATAGGTTAAGTTGTAGAAGAGAAAGGAGTTTAACATTAAGATATTCTTAGTAGGCTTTTGTTCTTAAAAGCTAAGTTTGAAGCGGTTTTGAAGGTGGTCTTTGGGTTCAAGAATAAAAGTCTTTAAATTGCAATCGAGACAACGAAAACTCAGAAGAGTTAGCATGGGGCTTGACTCACAGAAGCCTCCTCCAATCCCATAATCATAGAAGATGACCTAGTGTTAAAAGTCAACAGGCATGTTGAGGAGCAACAATCACCCACTCTTCTTAAGCTAAGTTTAATTTGGATTTTGTTGTTTATGGCTTTAAGCCATTATCTATGTTTGTGGTTTCCAACATTATTAGGTTGTTAATTGTTAAGTTCTAGTGATTATGTTATACTCTACTTGAAACTTGAGACCTTTTAATTTCAATTAGTTATAATTCTAAGAACACAATTTTTTTTTTTGGTTAACTCTTTGTAACCTTATTTCCATTATGGCAAGCCACAAAAAACACTAATTGTAATATCTTTTGTATGATGATAATATAGATAAACCTACCTTGTTAAAGAAAAAAAATATTGGGTATGTGGTTGTCATTGTTAAATATCTTACAATAGTAAGCATTATGTGGTATTACTGTCAAAAATGTTGTATAGTTATATTTTGTGTATCATATTAATATTATGATGTGGTTTGGTATGGGAAATGTTACTTCTTTGTGTATGATGTAGATCCTACTAATAAAATCCACATCTTAGACAATATGAATGAGATTTATCCTTAATTGTATAGATCTATATACTTTTGAATGTCCAAAATTATAATCATATATAAGTGAATCTAATAAGTTAAGATGTGGTTTGGATCAGCAATGTTGCTTCTCTATGTATGATTGATCCAAGAGGATCTTTGCCACCCTTCAAAATTGACAATCTTAGAATTTAGCAAAATTATACACATCGTGTAGAGCTCGGCAAGACCATTCCTGGGATTTTTGAACAACCTCATACAGACTCTGGATGCAAAGTTATCACAATCTAAAGTTTCCACCAAAAAGAAAAAAGGAACTATGCATGTCTACCATGTGGCACTGCACGGATGTTGACTTGGAATACCATACGATTACATGGAAAACCATATGATGACATGGAAACCATACGATGATGTTACAAATGATGTAGTGTTAACGTGGCATTCGTACTGGTAGGATAGGTGGCAGAAAGTTAGCAGATGCGTTGCAGGTTTTGGTGGAGGTACGTGACATAGGGCACTGACTAGACAAATGAAGTGTGCAGATTAGACAAGTGATATGGCACTGACATGGAAGACGATTCTGAATAAGTGGCCCAATGAGAAGGTGCCACGTGGTAACCCAAAAAGGTCTAGAAGGTTCCGAAGGAACGAACTGGAAAGGGCAGCAAGGAGGTTTGAACTTACAAGCTTGTCATTGGGCCATGGTCACCGTGGTTGTTAACTGTAAGTGGTAAAGAATATATCTATATTTTACTTATTTTTTGGTCGACTACAAATTTGCATGGAGGGGATTCAAACACCTGAACAAATGTTAACCAACCAACACACTTAACTAATCCACCATTTATTTTACATCGTAAAGCTTGTCGAACTTCCATAGTTGAAATTGTTACAACCATAAAGGTTGAGGTCTACTGGTTTGACCCCGCAACCTCTCCCAACAAAAAAATTTGTTTAATTATGCCAAGGCATATACCTTGTTTGGAGTGGCAAGAATATTTTTTTTTCTTATGTAAGTATTGCATTGGTGTGAAAAATCCTAAGCCTGCGAAATTGAACCAACAACCTGCCATTGTATTATATCACCAACATGCCACAAGCCCAAGATTTTAGAGAAGAATGGAACAGTAGAAGAAATATGCAAAGTTTGAGAGCCATTGGGAGTTTTTGCAAATAATAATGTGTTTGTAGTCAAAAGTTGTGGTTTTTTGAAGCACAGTCGATCATGATGACTACACTTGACTTTTTTGTTGCAAAGTAGAGGACTAGTCAATTTAAGCATTTTTGGATAGAGTTTTCGTGTTAAGATAGATTTTTCATAAACACGACAGGCGTGGAACATAAAGCTAAAGACGTTGTGGAAACTCTTCAAGTGATGAGAGTGGGAAGAGCCTAATTTGTGCAACGGTCTTCCTAGAGTTGGTAACAACACTACATGGTTGAATCAACTTCCTTATTGATGTAATAAAGCTTGTTGAATGTTTGGAATTATAATGGAACAATTCATCAATTGAGTGGGCTCAAAGATGTAGCCCATGGAGTGAACTTCTTTATCAAATTCTCATCTCTTTTTCACCATCTTTAATTTCATTATGTTGTCCATTTTTGCGTTCAAGTATATAAAATATTATTAAGTAATAAGAAATAACTTATGGAAGTTAATAATTAATTTTAACATGCATCCATCATTTTCGACTTCGGTCCAGACCAAATAGTATTATAGAAAGTATGATAGGGATTGTGAATGTTGAATGTGAGATGGGAAAAGAAGTGAAGCATGAGCCACTTCAAGAGCTTGAAGAGATCAACCAAAGTATTCAGACAAAGAATGTTGAGTTGAGAATGTTGTTGCAAGAAGTGGAAGATGAGAAGTGAAAGTTGCAACTTCAGTTACAAGCCATAGAAGAGGCTTTAGCAAAGTTGTGGTGTGATGAAGGATTAGAGAAGCCATCCTCCACACTATATCTATAAATTGTCTATGAGGTATGTAGTAGAAGTAATCTATCAATTTCACATTCTTCCCATAAATATTATTATTTTAGTGCATTTGAAAAACACACAAAAGGTGTTGGGTTTAAATTACTAAAGAAAATGGGATATTAAAGTAAAGGTCTTGGAGTTAATGGCCAAGGTATATTTAATCCCATAGAAGTGGTAGAATGGCATCATTATATAAGATTGGGTTATGGCGAAGAGGATATTGGAGAATGCTCATAAGCAATGGAAGCAAGGAGTTCTTCAAGTGACAAATCTAAGTTAGTGTAGATAGATCTCTCGCAAGTTAATGGTGTTGGCATTATGATACAGGTATTGTCCTTGATGGCAACTCACTCAGATGAAAGATCACAGTATAAGCAGGTAAACAATGAAGAATTACAAATCAGCCTTCATAGAATGAAGAAAGAGAGGTATACACAGGTTCACCATTGACCAAGATACATATACACGCAGGTTCATTGTATACAAGTCGCGTATATGTACACACGCACTTTCACAGAAGGAAAAGCGCATATACCTTGGAAAACTAAGTTTCTGGTCCGAGGTATTTGGTCCATGGTATTTTGATCCATGGTATTGGTCCAAGGTATCTGGTCTGAGGTATTGACCCTAGGTATTTGGTCCAAGGTATTAGTCCTAAGTGGTTTTGGTCCATGGTATTGAGAAAGGCCTAAAACTATAAAAGGAGGAGAAGATCATTAGGCCAAGGAGTGCAAGTATCGAATATCTGATGAAGTGTGAGATCTAGTATGCAAGTTATTGGGTTATGGTGCATTGCTGGATCTGAACCAAGGATGAACCTTAGCGGATGATGAGGGATTAGATCTAATGATGGATTGGGATCTTAAGGCGTAAAATGAACTATCATTATGTGTTTTTGCTCATGTATATTCTAGATCTGAATACTGACACATATATTATTCTGTAAATGATATGATTTGGGTATAACTGAAGTCTGGAATAGCTGTAGAATTTTGAATAAATATTTATAGATGTATACGTTGGTTGGCTTTGAGAAAAGCGCGTATACACGCAGGTTCGACACATGGAAGTAGCGTATACCCTATAAAATATGTTTTAGTTGCTTCTGTTTGTTGTTGTAAAGTTATGGGTTCTGGTTTGGGTTCTATATTCTGGTGACAGTATTCTAAATAATAAATTGATGGGTTTTCAAAGTGATTGATTGATTCGATTGTGGTTGGTTCAAAAATTGATTGGTTCATGCAGATGTATTTAATGATTGAATTACAACTTTGATGTTTTTGATGGATCCAGTCTGAAAATTTATGAAACGTGGTCCCTGGAGGAAGAAAGAAGGTCGTAGCCTTCTGTAGGTCAACACCTACATGCCAACAAACATATCAGCTAGCACAAGAGCTAGGGGGTTGTAGCTTCCTTCCAGTAGTAGTTGGAAAACAAGAGAAGGTTGCATCATTATGCAGGTAGAAGCCTGTGTACTAGTATAAGTTTGCACCAGTACCAAATTGTAAACATATTTTTCTTATTAGTAAAAGAAGACAGAGACGACAGCAGCAAGTGGTTTTTACCCACATTGGGTTTCCACCTTATATCTTGGTTTTCATGTGTGATTCTTATGTGTAATGCTTTATTCTGCTTTTACTGCACTGTCTAATTAATATCTGACATACTGGTTAAAGTTCAATGCATGATAAATTGGGTAAATCAAAAGTTCTCTGCATATACACTGGTTTCCTTAATAACAGTCACGTGTACATGATAGTTCACTTAGCTAAAGTAGCGTATACAAATCTGTCTATGGAAATGAAATATTATTGAGTTACAAATACTGATTCACCCGCCCCCCCTCCTCAGTATTATTTCCAACAATTGGTATTAGTGCAGGTCCTTCAGAAGAAGCTTGATCGCTTGAAGGAAGATCCATCATCATGAGTAATCAAGAAAGTAGGGGATCCATCAAACTGCCAATGTTTTATGGGAGAAACTTTGTTTATTGGAAGATAAGAACCATATCCTATCACTTGGAACAGATGTCTGGGAAATCGTGGAAGGAGGATATACATTTCCATCAGCAATTCCTACAGATACGGCAGGTAAAAAGCAATATGAAACCAATGTCAGGGATATCAATACATTATTGGGAAGTCTATCACAATCAGAGTTTGTCAAAGTTATGTAGCTCAAATCAGCCAAAGAAATATGGGACAAAATCATTCTAAACTACAAAGGAGACTCTTAGGTAAAACGTGCTAAACTACAAACTCTCAAAATTCAATATGAAACTCTTAAGATGCAAAATGATGAAAGTATAGCTAGTTACTTCTTATGTATAGATGAGGTTGTTAATTGCATGAAGGATCTAGGTGAAGAGATAAAGGAAGTTACCTTAGTTGAGAAAGTTTTAAGATCCTTGTCTGCTAAATTTGAATCAAAAGTATCTGCCATAGAAGAAAAACAGGATCTACATAATATTACTATGACATAGCTTCACCGAGTCTTAATTGCCTTTGAGATGAGAAAAGGAGGCCCATCAAATATGAGAGAAGCCACATTTAAGTCTTTAGCAAAAGGAAAAGAAGAACTCAATGAATCATGACATATTTCAGAAGAAGAAGATGAAGTAAACTTTGTTAAGAAGCTTCAATGAGATTCCAGAAGATTTAGAGGTAAAATTCCCTTCAAATGTTTTGCCTATGGTAGAGTCGGTCATTATGCTGCCAAATGTCCTCATAAAGATAAATATGATAAAGGGAAGGAATCTGAAAAATGGAAGAAAACAATGTGTAAGTAAAAAGAGTTACTATACTCATGAAGATAGCGATGGATTATCAAATAGTGATGAAGATGAAAATAGTAATGACTATATACTTCTAATGGCTTATGAAGATGATAAATTTTTGGATGCTTTAGAAGAAGATGACCTTCATGAAGAAATCTCTAAACTCAAGATCTGTTTAGAAGAAAAGAATATGATTATAGATACCTTGACATATCAACTTGCTAAAAGAGAAAAACACAATGAAAAACTAGAATGTGAAATTGTGGGTCTAAGAAAGGATCTTGAGAAAAAAAAATCTCTCAACCTTAGATTTGCTAAAGGATCAAACCTTAAATGAAATTATCAAAGTGCAGTGTTCTCCTCTGATAAAGACAGGTCTTGGATATACTGAAGAAGCACCTCAATCATAGAAGTCGTCAACCTCCACTAAAAGCTATCTTGATGCAGCAAAGAACAATGAACAGTATGACAATTGTCAGCAAAGGCATAAAGCAGATCACCAGGCAAGTCAGGCTCAATTTGCTTCAAGGATGAACAGAAGTCACAACCAACCTCAGGTAAATCATACTCAATTTGCTTCAAATATGAATAGAAACTAGAATCACCAGGTCAATAGATTCGATAATCGTAGGAACTTCTTCAATGGTCAATGTTTTTCATGTCATAATTTTGGACACAAAGTTGCTCAATGTGTTGTGTACAAAACCATCATGACTAGAGAAGCACGAAATCAAAGGAATGTGACAGGGATTAAGAAAAGTTCCTATAATAACGTTTCTCTTCTTGAAAATGAAATAGAATGCTCAATCTGTAACAACTTTGGCCATGAAGAATATGATTGCAGGAGTAAATTTCGGAAAATATCTCAAGAGGAGCAAACTCCATTAAATCCCAAAATATGGAGAAAGAAAGAACCATAAAGAGAAATATGTGGTATAGCCTTGTATGTAGAAGGACAAGAAAACCAGTGGTACCTCGACAGTGGATGCTCAAAACACATGACAGGTGACAAAGAAAAACTACACTCATATAATGCCTTAGAAAAGGAAAAGAATGTCTCATTTGGAAATGACACTCCTACTGTCATAAAAGGTAAAGGCTCTGTTTTCTTGAAAGAAAAGTTAAAGCTGGGAATGTTATGTATGTTGATGGTCTAAAGCATAAGCTGTTGAGTGTCAATCAAATGTGTGATCAAGGAAATGAAGAAGTGTTTCGATCAAATGGATGTGTTGTTCGTGAGATTGATACAGGAGAAACCATGATCAAAGGTACAAGAACTCCAAACAACTTATACATACTCAAGGGAGGACAACAACAGTGATATCTAAGCAAAAATGATGAAAACTAGCTATGGCACAGAAGATTGGGACATCTAAGCTTTTCTCAAATAAGAAAAGCATGCATATTCCAGGTTGTTCGTGATCTTCCAGATATCAGCATTCCTAAAAATATAATATGCAAATCATGTCAATTCGGTAAGCAAACCAGATCTCACTTCATTGAAAAGGAAGGGTCAGCTAGTAAGCCTCTTGACCGTTTTCATACTAATTTATGTGGACCATCAAGGAAAAAGTCACCTCGTGGAGAAGAATACTTTATATTGTTCATTGATGATTTTTCCAGAATGTGTTGGATAGGTCTTCTAAAGCATAAAGATGAAGCATTTGAAAAGTTCAAAGCCTTCAAAGCTTTGGTTGAAAATGAATCAGATCGCAAAATCAAGTGCCTCAGATCTAATTGAGGGGGGGAATTTACCTCGGATGAATTCTTTGACTTTTGTGAACAACATGGAATAAAAAGGTAGTTCTCCACCGCAAGGACTCCTCAGCAAAATGGAGTGGTAGAAAGAATGAACAGAACTGTTCAACAAATGGCTCGAGCTATGCTAGATGAATCTGGAACTCCTACAACCTTCTGGGGTGAAGCTGCATTTGCCGCCGTCACTATTCTCAACCAAGAAAATGTTCGGGTAAAAAGCACTCAAACTCCACATGAACTTTGTTATGGTAAGACTCCTACTGTAAAATACTTCAAAGGTTTTGGAAGCAAATGTTACATCAAAAGGACTAATGAAAAACTTGGTAAGTTTGAACCCAAAGCAGATGAAGGTATTCTTCTTGGCTACTCTTCCCAAAGTGAAGGATATAAATGTTATAATAAAAGACTTGGGAAAATTATTGAAAGTATTGATGTTGTGGTTGATGAAGCATGAAAAAATCCAAAACAGATAAAAACCGAAGATTATGACAATGAAGAAGATGAGGATAATTTTCCCACATCAAATCACACTGATTCTGAAGAAGAAACCAATGAAGCACCAGAAGAAGAGATAACGGTAGAAGAAAAGACTCCGTCCAGGTATGTTCAGAAAAAATCATCCAGAAACTCAAATTTTAGGGGAAAAAGGGGCAAGTGTGGAGACAAGAAGAACTATTACAGAATCCTCAAGCTATATAGCATTAATATCTTCCACTGAACCTCAAAATTTAAATGAAGCATGCAAAGATGAACGTTGGGTCAAGGCCATGAATGAAGAACTTGAGCAAATTGAAAAGAATAATACTTGGGAATTAGTTCCTAGACCTCATGATACGAATATCATAGGAACTAAATGGATATTCAAAAACAAGCTGAACAAAAATGGAGAAGTTATTAGAAACAAGGCCAGACTTTTTTGTAAAGGATATGCTCAATAAGAAGGTATAGATTTTGAAGAAACTTTTCCACATGTTGCTAGACTTGAAGCCATAAGGATGTTTCTTGCTCTTTCTAGTTTTCAGAAATTCAAAGTATACCAAATGGATGTAAAATCTACCTTTCTTAATGGAGACTTAGAAGAATAAGTCTATATTGAACAACCAGAAGGATTCATTCTTGGAAAAGATGCAAAACTTGTATGCAGACGCAGAAAGGCTCTCTATGGTCTAAAACAGGCTCCAAAGGCCTGGTATTACCGTCTTGACAAATATCTCCACCAACTGGGTTTTTCAAAGGGGTCAGCAGATAGCAATCTATATACAAATATTGACACTATTGCTAATAATTGTTGTTTATGTTGATGATATCATTTTTGGTAGCAATGAAGAATCCATGAGTCAGAATTTTGCTTCAGTAATGCAACAAGAATTTGAAATATCCTTGCTTGGTGAGCTTACCTATTTTCTTTCTCTACATGTTCAATGAAACAAAGATGATATTTTTCTCTCACAAACCAAATATCTCAAACAAATCTTGAAAAAGTACGGCATGGAAATTCTAAACCAGTATGTACCCCAATGGTAACAGGATGCAGTCTCAGCTCAAATGATGAATCAGCGGCAGTACATCAACCAACTTACAGATCTATGATTGGTAGTCTGCTTTATCTAACAGGTACCTGTCCTGACATCATGCATGCAGTAGGAATAGTTGGAAGATTCCAAGAATCCAAAGGAATCACTCCTTCAGGCAGTCAAAAGGATTTTCAAATATCTTCAAGGAACACAAAACTTTGGTTTATGGTATCCTAGAGATACAGATCTTACACTTCATGCATATAAAGATGCAGATTGGGCAGGAAGTGTTGATGACAGAAAAATAACTAGTGGTGGTGCATTCTATATGGGTTCCAAGTTAGTGTCTTGGTTCAGCAAGAAATAAAGTTCAATTGCATTATCTATAGCTGAAGAAGAATTCGAGGTTGCTGCATCTTGTTGCACACAACTACTTTGGATGATGCAAACCTTGCAAGACATTCAGATCACATGTACTCCACCCATCTCCATTCTATGTGATAATACAAGTGCCATCAGTATCCTACCACTAGTCCCAGACCAGTATCATTGATCCCAAATCAGTGGAGGTCATCCTAGCGTAGGGAGTACGATGGATACAACGATGCATCCATCGGTACTACTATGGTCCCTAACTTCATTTCCCTGCTCATTGATCAAATGAGAGGTACTTCCCATGAGTCCCAGACTGCATGGGTAGGATGCCTCGACAGGAGAACTAATCAATCATGTCCTCACAGGAGAACACATCAATCCTGCTACAATTGCCATGGAGAACGCATTAATCTAGGCTACCATGGAGAACACATCAATCCAAGCCTCACAGGAGAACACATCAATCCTGCTACAATCGCCATGGAGAACACATCAATCCAGGCCTGGCAGGAGAACACATCAATGCTGCTACAATCGCCATGGAGAACACATCAGTCCAGGCCTCACAGGAGAACTAGTCATCCTACTACGCAGGAGAGCGAATCATCCTGTTCCACAAGAGAGCGAATCATCTTGTCCCACAAGAGAGCGAATCATCTTGTTCTAGTGCGCACCACCAGGGGAGGGTGAGTCACCCTGTGGTTGTGTGTTGCTTCAGTAATAACCGCAAGCCCTCAGAGCTCCCAGAGCTCAATGTATGCAACATGCAGGACCCTTGTACAAGGGTTTCTTGACGACTCCAAGTCATTTGGGAAAATCACAGATTAGATATTTCCTCAGGACTTTGACAATGTGTATCGACTTGTACGTCATCTTAATACAATGGAGCCTCCTTTCTCATCAACTTACCATATCCCAAATGATGTCTATCTGCTGGAGCAATCGACGAATACGGGATTCCTCAATAATCGAATCCCACCTCTGGTTGTTACAGAGAATCACAGTGGTATGTGTTCAAATAGCTCACTGAAGAGCTTCCCCAACCAGGCAGCTTCAAACGAGATCATACTCGTAGATATGTATCCAATCTCGGCACTGCTCATGGAAACCGACTTCTGCTTCCTGCTCATTCATTACATCGAAGCAGAATCCAAAGAGAAACAGCATTAAAAAGTGCTCCAGTGATCCTCCACACTACCTGCCTAATCAACATTCGAATAATCATGCAGTTTCATATTTCCGGCAGTGTATCTCAATCCATGAGAGATTGTGTCCTGAAGACATCTCAAAAGATTCTTGACACCAATCTAGTGAGGCTCAACCAAATATGAGCTCACAATGCTAACTGCAAAACATATGTTCGGACGGAGGTTCACCAAGAACATCAACAAGAATGAGTTTTTGAGACTCAGAGGCATTTCCCAAATCTGGTCCGACATCACTACCATATAAATTCTGAAAGTTAAGATCCTCGAGGTAGTCACAGGCTTTCAGTCCACCATACCAAATCTTTCTAGAATCTTCACCACATATTTTCCTTGAGATAGGAAAATTTCTCTTGGCTTTTGCCACACTTCAAGTCCTTGGTCCTTCATTTCAAATTCAGTATCCAACTCCCTCTTACATTTTCGAATGAGAGGGTGTGCACCTATTAGAAAGAGGTCATCTACATACAACACCAGTATGAGAGGCTTGTCATCTTCAACCTTAAAGTAAAGGTTAGGATCGGCTTCACTCCTAGTGAATCCCAGCTTCATCAAGTAGCTATCGATCCTCTCATACCATGCTCATGGTGCTTGCTTCAGCCCACAGGGAGCCTTCTTCAACCTGCATACATGAGATTTTCAATCATAAATCTCAAATCCTTCGGGTTGCTCCACATAGACCTCTTCTTTGATCGAATCGTGCAAGAACACAGTCTTGACATCCATCTGATGTAGGTTCCATCCTTGTGAAGCCACAAGGGTTATGATCAATCAGATGGTCATATATCTGTCAACAGGTGCAAATATCACATCATAGTTTATACCTTCCTTCTGGGAGAAATCACGAGAAACAAAACGAGCCTTATAGTATTCCGTACTTCTATCTGCTACATCTTTATCTTGTAAAGCCATTTTGAAGTAACAATTGTCTTGTCCTGGGGTCCGGGAACTACTTCCCAGACATCATTCTCCATAATTGTCATAGCATCCTTCCATACTTGATGTTTGACGGCATCTAAGAATGATGAAGGCTCATTTTGTATAATCGTGCTCATGATGGTCAGGTATTCCTGATACCTGTTAGGTTTCTTACTTTCACGAAAGGTTCCTTGGGGTGCAGCATGTCCTTCAGCATCATCAAGTATCCCCCTAAGCCATGGATTCCTCTTCATAGAAGAGGGAGTCTCAGGTGGATAAATAGGATCCATGGGTACCTTCACATCAGGTATTGTTACATCATCTACCCATAGAGACAGCTTCCACAATTGTACGGTTCTTCCTTTCCACCACACCATTCTACTCAGGAGTATGTAGTGTAGTAGTCTCCCTCTTAATGCCAGCCTCAGATATGCCTGAGTGAACCAACTATAATATATCGGAGGTCTTGCTTTGACTTGAGGGGAATGGTCCCCTTTTGAGCTTTCCTTTGGCACATCCGGACATACACCTTCTTTCTCTACTTGAAATTCGAGCATCCCTGTTACCATCTATCTTACATCGGGTAGAGCTTTGTAATGAAGGTGGGAAAACCTCCGATGCCAAAGTTCGAACTGAAGAGATGTGTCATAAGATATGACACCTAGCGGACTTCCATCGATCTGATATAATGAATCAACACAAAACCCAAGAGTAAAGGCATATTTAACATTATTTTTCCATATACATACCTTGCCATCGTTGAAGGTTACCTTGTAGCCTTTGTCTTCCATTGCCAAGATGGACACCAGGTTCTTTCGAAGGTCAGGTGCATTTAATACATCCTGGAATTTCTAGCTTTCTTGAATGGTTGTCCTCTTCCTTGATTTCTAGCATTCCTTTTACCTTTGCTATTGAATTTTCCATCCCTTCGATTACCATGAGAGGGATTTTGATCATTGTCACGGTGAGAGTCCTTTCTATCAGGGCATTCCCTTGCATAGTGACCTGCTTTATTGCAAATGTAATATCGTCCTGTTATTCCACCCTTAGGTCCAACCTTTCTTTTCGATTTAAACCCAGAATTATTTCTTTTCTTAACATGAGAAGAAAAAGTAGCAGGAGGACCTTTAGGCAAGGGAATTTCTTGCTCTTCTACCCTTGTTTCTTCCTGAATGCATCTAGCCATTAATTCCTCGAAACCAGGAATTACATTATAGTTCAGAAGAGTAGTCTTGAACACGTACCCTTCAGATGCTAATCCTCCAAGAGTCGTGAGTGCCATTTCCCTGTCAGTAATAGTCTCCCCAATAGATAGGAGATTGTTCCTGATCTCGGTGATTCTTAAGAAGTATGCTTGCATACTCTCATCTTTACCCTTCTTGATTTCCCTTAGCTTATTTATAAGAAACAAAACTTGATTTGCATCATTAACTTTAAATAAACTCACCAGTCTATCATAGATTTCCTTGGAGGTGTCTAGTTCAGAGATCTAGGCCACCAAGTTCTTGTTGATAGAGTCCTGGATGATCTTCTTCGCTTTAATTTTTTTGTTCTTCCATTTGTTCCTGGCAGCAGGAGGTGCATTTGATTGAGGCTCAACAATATTTCCTCTCACATGATCCAACACCCCTTGATCCTCAAGGGTTAGATCGATAGACATCTTCCATCCGTGATAGTCACCTTTCTCACGAGCTTGTCTTCGGCAGGAAAGAGTTTTGAGGACCCCATCGTTCTTTTAGGATAGCCTTTCCAATCTTCTCTTCGGTGATTGCTCTTGCTCTTACTCGGGCTTTGTCTTCACCTCAGCTCCAATACCATGTTAAGTGATGGTATGTTCTATGCTTATAACAGTTTACTTCTTTTTCTTATTATATTCCATATATTAGCAATCACATGTACATAAAGTAAAGTGCAGATAGAACATTAAACGATTGACAGAAAACAAGCCAAGACAAGAGACACAAGATGTGGCGGCTAGCCAGGGACAAACCCCATAATGTGTGGGGAAACCCTTTGATCAAATCTTCTTTTATATTCAATAATTCAACAGAGAGAAATAGTACAATAAATCTTATTTATATCAGCAGTAGCAAACCCTAGATCAGCGGCATCAGCATTAGCGGCTTCATCATCAAACTAGGGCAGACGATATCTCACAAACCGACCGTCGGACGGCTTGATTCCACGACCAAAAGTTGCAGCTTCCAAAGGAGGTTCATATGAACCTACAACGCAGTTTAGATGAGGAGATCTTCTAGTCCACGCAGGTCAAACTTTACTTCTGCAGTTGCAGCTTCAGTTTTGGTAGCTTCCGGTTTCAAACTAGGGGAGTCGATATCTTGCAAACCGTCCATCGGATTGACTTGATTCCACCACCAAAAGTTGCGGCTTTCAGAGGAGGTTTAGATGAACCTACAACGTAGTTTAGATGAGGAGATCTTCTAGTCCACGCAGGTCAATCTTTACTTCTGCAGTTGCAGCTTCAGTTTCAGCAGCTTCCGGCTTCACATGTGTGAGGGAGAGACCCTTTTCTGCGCAGTAGAGAAGAGACTCTTTTTTGTGCAGTAGAGAGAGAGATGTGATGAGATGAGTGAGTCCAAGTGAGGAAAAGTCCTTCTGTATTTATACACAATGTTGGTGTTTGAATAGATGTGACTGTTGGGCTTTTGAGCCTACATGAGTTGTAGGTCAGCTTGATAATAATTCCATAATCAAAATAAATTCATATCTCCATGAATACTTATCGGAATCGAATGATCTTTATATCAATCCTACACCTCTCGACCAGAGGAATCTAATAAAAATATTATCAGCCATGAATAAGATGACCCACATAAAGTTTGGCCCTAGTTGCCAATTTTAACAAGATTGGTCTCATTAACGCAATATTTTTTTCATTACTAATCATTTCTAGAATTTGTTGAATTGTTGTAATTACGGCTATTGTCAGTCTAAGCATTCCTCCATCAAGAGATCATTAAAATAATTAATGAATTCACTTTCTATGTCTTGGGGTTGTAGTTCCTTGTTCCCATCCTAGCCAATGAGGGAAAATATTCTATTATTTTGACGTCATTGGATCATAGCATTGTGGAAAATTTTTTAATTATGATATCCCTCCTTAAGCCATTGTACCTTGGATTTTTGCTTCCAAATTGTCTCTTCTTGTTGCCTTATGTGCTCTATATTTTGAAGAGTCTCCACCTCTTCTACTACCAACTTTGAGGTTTTTCCTTCTAGAATTATTCATTTTTTGATGCTTGACATTTTCCTTTCCAAGGCTCTCTTGTCTTCAAAGATGTTTCCAAAGACATGCTTATTCCAAAATTTGACCCTATGCTTCAACGCTTTCAGTTTGATTTGGAATATGTGCATTTTTCTGGTACCTCTAATATTCAAATACTTTCGCCATTTGTCTAACAACTCTACAAAACCTGTCATTTGAAGCCAAAAGATTTCAAAATGGAAAGAACAATTTAATGGGGTTTCTTTTAGATCAATTTCTAATCGAATGGGCCAGTGATCCAACCCCATACACAGTAAAATTGAAGTTTCTATAAATATATCCTTTTGTAAAACTTGCTATGATATCATGAAGCAATCTAAATGAAAGGTTATCTGATTGTTACTTCCACGATGATTATTCTAGGTGAAAAGCCCATTATTGGTTGGAATGTCTATGAGATGAAGGTTTCCTAAGGCCTCGTCAAAATCAACTAATGCTTGGTCTAACCTACATGTGCCTCATTTTTTCTCCTCTAATGATCTTATGATGTTAAAATATCCTCCCACCATCGATAAGGAATTCCATATCATTTGTTTCATCTCGTGCGACTGCTGCAAAAAACCTCATTTTCCCTTACACCAAGAGGGCCATAGACTGCTGATACGAAAATGGAAACTTTCATCCTGACATACCTAAATCTACTTGTAGGAATCCGAGCAGTATCCCACCAATATTGAAAACCACTTCATATGGGTTCCACTAGAAATCTATGCCTCTCGTACTACCCCTCATATTGAGAGACATGGACTCGCAACCTTTCAACCAAATACATGCAATTTGGATCATTTTCTCCCATGATAATTTTGTTTCTTGTAATATGATAATCGTTGGTTTTTCCTTTTTGATTCGATCTCTAAGATATCATTGTTTTCCCATATTATTGAGTCGTCTTATATTCCATGAAAGTATTTTCATGATGACAAGTTGGGTAAAGGCGTTGGAATATTTGGTAAAGCCATTGCATGGTCTGTATTAACCTGGTTCAATGCAATGTTTTTCCCCACTTCCTTCTTTGGTTTATTAATCTTCTTCTTAGTTTCTATAGAAAGGTCCTTCAAAATCATTTATTTCCCCTTTTCCCTAAAATCTTGGAATGATTGAGCTACTAGGTCCCTTGTTGAGGTCTGTCGCTTTGTTTTCCACCTAAGATAAGCATTTTCATAGAGCTCTATATTCTCTTATTCTGGTCTCGCATATCTTGTTGAGACCAATCATTCACCAAGGTAACTAATAACCTCTCATCTTTAGAGAGGTATGATGATTTTTTCTTCAACAAAGGAGCTACTTCCTCAAAACCTGGAACTGTATAAAAATTGAAATTGCCTTGTAAATCTTCCTCCTCCACTAAGTTGCATTTTAACGCACTTTTGTCCAGAGTTTTTTTTTCTATGGGAACGACATCCATATGGGTCACCTACATGTTTTGAGAATCTTCCTCAATAGCCTCCAGTGCCAAAAAGGAGTTCTTCTCCTCCAACCCCTTTATATTATAAGAGTCTCGGTTCCTGTAGTTGTGTTTCCTTATTGTGACCTTGGTAAAGCCATCATTTTCCATCTGACCTCCAATGTATTTTTCCTTTTGTCTCAAAGGACATTCTCTTATCAAGTGACCATGCTCATGACAGAGCCTACATCTAAACAGAACGTGTTCATAATCCAGAGGTTGTTTCCAGATCTCTCCCTAATAATCTAACTTGATAGAATCTAGTAATGGCCGAGAAATATTCATGTACATGCACAACCTAGCATATGACATATTTTTCCTTCTTTTAGTGACCTATGATACCTTGACAAAGCGTCCAAGTGCTTTCCCTATACCTTCTATAATTTCTTTTATCCAAAAATCTACTGGTAAAGAATACAATCTTACCCATATCGGTGTTGTTGTGAATTCCTCCTTATCTGGGTTGAAATAGGCTTCCCAATGTCTAATATAGAGACCTTCATTATTAAAGAAGTAGGGCCACCCATCAAAGATTCGAGATTTATCTTTGAGGTAGGAAAAAATGAATGTGAAGAAACCTTTCGGCCCTAGTCACAAATCCACCTCTCCCTTTCATTTCCAATTATGTTGTATCCAATGCTCCAATTCCTTCTACATAGTCCAGATCCCTATTAACTTGCATATAAAAGCATGATCTCATATGTGTTTCCTATGATTATCTAGACATCTTTCCAGGATGATAAATCTATGGTTTTGAAGGGCCTTAGGGATCCTTTGACCCCTTAGACCCATTTGCCACTTATCTCCTAGAATATGCATTTGTGAATAACCTGAGGATCCCCCTTTTGGACCAAATTTTCCTTCCCCTTGAAAATACCTACTAGTAAGAGTATTTTGAAAAGGGGGGTGACACCCTCTTGTCTTTAAATTCATGTTTCGTGAATCCATGTCCTGCAACTTCTCTGTGAATGAATAATTCAACACATGACTGAAAGAGGGAAAACCCCCAACCCCACTACTAGGCTCTCAGAGATTCAGAATCTATTTCTTCAAAATCTAAACTTCAGCAACGCCTTAGAACACACAAACACGCCTATCAATATAATAATAATATTGTTGTTAATTAAAATTTTGATTCTACTAATAAAAATTAAACTAGTAACCTTAAATATTATATATATATATATATATGATAAAATACACATTCTCTACTAAAATATGAATAAATAAATTCAATATATATATATATATATATATATAAACACATATACACATTATGTATATACTTTAAACACCATAAAATATCGGATGAGAAGGAGATTCATCCTCTAGTTAACAAGCCATCTTCAATGGTCACCCATGCTTACACCATAATTCCTTGTATTTCTTTAGGACTATTTGAATAAAATCATTTTCGTCACTTTACTGACCTTTTGAATGATAATTTTTAACTAGCATACCCGTGAAGCAGGGGAAATGGAACGCCGAAGTGAATTAAGATGTTTTTCTAGAGATGAGAAAAGTATGTTACATATTTCATGGATAATTAATAGAGAATACATTTAATCACATTCATGAATAATGTGTTTAATATTTTTTTATAATGTTAAGCATTATCACAGTTGAATGTATATTAAAGAATTTTCTAAGAGAAGCCATGTTGTCATTTGAAATCAATATCAAATTAAATGTTAAACATTGATGGTAGTCATGTTCTAGTTGTTATCATTTGAGAATATGGTTGAGAAAGTGGTGTAGGTATTTCGAATGCATATATGACGATAATAAAGATTACACATGTTGATCATTTTATGAAAAACAATTTTCCAAGAGAATAATGATTCCTTGATCACCATTGGATTACTTGACAATGTATGATCAATTTCAAAAAAGAATGAGTAGCCTTCACCAAGTTTCCATTTAATTTTTCTACATTCTAGTAGTTCAAGGAGATGGAGCAATGGATTGTTGGATTATGAATAAATAGGTACTGATGATACTTTGTGATGAACATAATTGAATACTTGTGTTTACCATATATGTGATTTCGATGTTCTTTCTATATGGGTCTACTATGTGAAGTCCATGTCACCTCTTAGTCCACATTATAGACGTGTGGGCTAGAAAGATCCTATCTACTTAAATTTTCATTAGTTTGGGAAGATGAATTGTTTCCTTTCTATGTATAAATGTTAGATTTGAGATAAGAATGAGAACTCTTGATCATCTTTCACATCAACTTTTTTCCTAATACTATAACTACTCCAAAAATATTTCTTTCTTTTATGGGCAATTACTATGCTACTTAACCTATAGAATATGCAAGAAACGTGGGCAAGGTCAAGTTTAAACTTGTTATAAGAGGGCATGAGATGATACATCAAGAGGGTGTGAATCCTAAAACAACTTGAATCATACTAGAAAATGCATGAATTAACCAAAATCATAAGAAACAAGGCATAACTATATGAAATGTGGAAGATTAAGGAGGGTATTAATCACACAAAGCAAGACTGTATTGAAAGTTGTATGAATTTACCATTTGTAATGAACAACAAAGTATTTTTTTGTGTGCAACCCTTCTTCAAGGACTTATGCCAACATATCAGGATCGACTACCACTGGATGTTCCTTCTTTATTCTTTGATATTTTAGTTATTAAAATTTCTCTAGCGTACAAAATTACTTATCCAAAATAATTTACGTATTTATATCAAGGTTTTTGTGCTAAAAAATGTACTCTTCACATTACTATGGAAGACATCCTTTACATCATTTTGCTATAGGTATGTATTGCATCAATTAATTAAATTTTGTGTTTATCAAGTTGTCTAACTTATCCAAAGATTACTTCAAGCTTGACTTGTGCCTTGAGAAACTATGATTCAGGTGCATCTAAGCCATCAAAATCACCTGGGGATTACACTCGATCTGGGCCACACCAACCCTTAACATGGCTAGATTTTTGTCCATGGGATTTTGAACCATTGACCTTCACATCATGGAGTGAACTGATAGTACACCCCATCACCGCCTATTATACACCCATGGGCACGTCAATTAGAATTAGAATAATTCATATGATTCTAAAATTGAAATATATAAACTACAATATATAACAAAAATGTTTTTTTTTTTGGATACTATCAACAAGTGTAAAAATTAATATTTATATAACCTTGAAAGATGGAAAAAAATTTATATACCTTGAGCCCATTTGCATTGGTGGTACCAAGGGTCTTTCTAGGAATGGAAATGAATGCTCAGATAAATTCAACAAGTGTTTTTCTATCAAATTTGTCTTCCCTAAATAGTGAAATGACTAGTTAGGTACACTACAACTCTTTTTTCCATGAGAATAACAATGGTGTAGACAATTAGTACTGATAATTGAGTGCTAATGGTGCATTGATTTACATATTTTAAGAAAGCTTCATGAATCATCAAACATGGATGTAAGGAGAAGCATTGATTGTATTTTAGATTTTGAAAAAGAGATTTGATAAGTTCCACATATATAATTAGTATTTGATATATATTACAAAATGGAGTGTAGGATCATATATTCAATGCCCCCTAGTGAAAGAGATAATCAAAATGGACTCTAGGATTACATATTTTATGCCCTCTAGTGAAAGAGTTACAATCATATATGAACCTAGACATAAATAATGTAAGACAAAAAAAAATTAGGACAAAGAAAACTTTGTATTACTTAAACAACAAAACAATGTTAATGTTTTAATCCTATATACAAAAAAACATTAGGAAACATTATAACTTTATTTTGTTTAATTACTTGTTCATTTCTCATCCTCTTTCATGACATAATAGTGACAAACATCCCCACTTAGAAGGAATTTTGGAGACGATCACATTTAATGTGTGTAGGTAGATATAAGATAGAAGTGGAGATTCCACATAAGGTGTGCTTTCACCTAAAAGAATTTACACATGCAACTACCATAATGGCTTATTTACTTAAATAAGTTAGAAGGATAAAGTACTCACACATTCCATATCAACTTCTTGTGTGTGTGTGTGTGTGTGTGTGTGTGTGTGTTGTGGAGATGACACATAAGGTGTGATTTTGTAGAAATTAGGTTGTATATTGGAACTGCTCATGAAGTTTTAATCAAAATCACAAGACACGGACCTACTCTACGAACATTAATTCACAATTTGGAACAAAAATATCATACATGCAAGAAGAATAACACACATGTAACAAGTATTTTAATGTAGGGAAAGAATATGCTAAAAACCCCAATACCTGCTTGCATTAATCAAATGAATAGATATGTATTACAATTGCTTTGCTCAATTGATCACACCCTGCAAGTGCATAACCTATCTCTTTGCTCATTAAAGGCCTCTGACCCAGACTTAGCAAAAATTTTCCTCATCTTGAGCTCATGTTTCCTTGTGTTGTTCCTTGAGGAATTAGCCCCTACTGTTTAGGAAATTACTCTAACTAAATTTTGCAATTCCTTAGGTTGATCATCTGACTACATGTAACACCTGTACACTTAATATTAGTCTACAACTGATGTTACACTACCTTGGAATCTCCACCTCAACTGGGTAACTCGAATTCTCTTCATGAACTAGCTATTTTGGGCTGATCGATTAGTTAACTTAATGATCACTAAGTTTGACTAAAGTCCCAATGCTTAATTCACAGTTCAATAGTTCCTCCAAAGGTTGGAACTGGTTTAACTAAAAATAACCTAAGATAGTTGGCCTTGATTGCTACAAATTAGAAATCACGCATGTTGAACTGAACTCTAACTCCTCCAAATTGAATTTAATGAGTAAATTGGGTGACACAAGCCAAATCACACAAGTTAACATTATCCAAGTTGTCTATTGATGTGGAAATTCGAATTTTCTCAATTTAATCAGGGCAAAATCAAATTGAGAATTTCTTGTTGCATTTTTCAACACTCCCTCTCATCAAGAAATGGATTATCAGTAACCCCTATCCTACACCTATGGAACTCAAACTTCCCTCTTAATAAGGCCTTTGTCAAATGTCAACATCTTGTTCCTCTATCAGAATGTACTACAACAACATTATCCGCCTCTTCACACAGTCTTGTAAATGGTGATACCAGATATCTATATGCTTGGATCAATCATGAAAAATAGGTTTTCCAGAGAGTTTGATGCAACCCTGATTATCACAATAGACCACAGTTGGATCCAACATCCGACCAAATAATCCAACAAGTATCTTTCTCATCCAGATCACCTCACATGTTGCTTGATTGGAATCCATTTATTTTGCTTCTATTGAGCTGAGTGCTACAAATATTTTCTTCCTGTTGTACCAAGAAACCATTGTGGAGCCAACACTAAAAATTCCACCTGATGTACTCTTTCAGTCTTATGGACTCCCCACTCAATCTACATCTATGAAGCCACATAGCTTCACTCCCTCTATTTGTCTGTACCATAATCCAAATTGGGTAGTGTCTCTAAGGTACCATAGAACATGCTTAATTGTCCTCCAAAATAGTTTGGTTGGCCCAACCATAGTTTAGCTCAGTTGGTTGACTGGATAGCACATATTTGGTAGTGTGTTCACAAGATACATTAGTGAACCCACCAACTGTTGGTAAATAGAATCATACACTTCCTCACCTGAAGTAGCATCCTCCTTCCCCTATTTGGTTGCTAGATGTGTCTCCACGGGTTTGCAACTATAGATGGGGAACCTCTGAAGTATCTTGTTGGCATAATTTCCCTGAGAGGTAAACAGTTCCCCATTACCTCACCATACTTCCAATTTGATGAAGTTGTGCATGAGACCCATGTCCTTCATTTTAAACTCTCTTGCAAGGTCATCCTTGCAAGATCTAATTAGCTACTCATCAGTAGTTAAAATAAAATCATCAACATATAAGATAATAATCAACAATTTACCTTCTAGCAAGATATGATAGAGGTCTACTTCTGCTTCACTTTTGGTGAAACCCAAACCATTGAGATAACTATCAATTATGGTGTACCAAGCACGGGGTACTTCCTTGAGACCATACAACGCTCGCTTAAGTCTGCACACATGAGACTCCTGATCGAGTCTTGAAGCCTTTTGGTTGCTCAATGTACACCTCCTCCGCAATAACTCCATAGAGGAATGTTGTTTTTACATCCATATGGTGGATCTTCCACCCCATATGTGCAGCCAGAGCAAGAATTGATCTAGTGGATGAATACCTTACTACAGTAAAAAAGATCTCCTCATTGTCAATCCCCTCAACTTGAGAGTACCCCTTGGCCACAAATTTTTCCTTGTACTTTTCTATTCTTCTATCTACCCCATGCTTTACCTCAAAGATCCATCTTGAACCCACAATTAATTTGTCTATTGGTCTTAGTACCACTTCCCAAACACCATTCTTTACAATGGACTTGTATTCCTCCACCATTACATCAACCCATACATGTTTCTCTACTACTTCCTCAAAAGAGGATGGCTCAGTCTCTTCAAGCTCAGTCATTAGATCCATGTAGCTAGTTTACTGATCTAGTGACCTTCTCCACTTGTGCTGATTTGAAGGATCACCCACATTATCCCTCGCATCCTACACAAGTCTCTCAGCTTCCATGGTCATTTTTATGCCTTCTCTAGATGGTTCTGATTGAGTGGTTGTTTCCACTCTCTACTCCTCAACTTGTGGTTGCTCCACAACATCTTGAGGTTCCTCCTTTGGAGCTAAAAGCTCCTCTTCTAGTGGGATCTAAAGATCCCTCTCAAGAGAGCACCACATCACTTTATCTTATTCAAATTTTACATCCCTTCACACAACTATCATTGTGAGGGATGGAAAGTACACACAGTAGTTGTGGCGAGTTTCTATATAACCCACAAATATCCCCAATTATGTTTTTCGCTCTAGCTTCTTACTTGATTCTTTGGAGATATGACAGTAAATAGAAGTTCCAAAAATATTGAAGTGTGACACATCTAGCTTTCTCCTCGAGAAATCCTCCTCCGATGTAATTATGCCTAGAATACGATTAGGACTTTAGATCTTCAAATAGATTGTTATGTTGTATGCCTTGTCCTATAAATGCATAGGTAGGTCTTGATCATGCAAAATCACCATCATTGCTCCCACAATGCTATCGTTCTTTCTCTCAGCCACCCCATTCTAGTGTGGGTTTTGGGTTATTGTCAACTCCTATCGAATGCTTTCTTTTGCATAGAAATTTTTAAATTCATTCGACATGCACTCACCTCCATTATCGTTCCTGAGATCCTTCACCTTCTTACATGCTTCTTTCTCAACCAATTCCTTAAATTCTACGAACTTGGAGAATGTCTCATCCTTCTTCCGCATGAGGAAGATCCAACACTTCTGTGAGAAGTCATCAATAAAAATGACAAAATATTTGTGCCTAAGAGTGGAGGTTGTCGAGAAAGGTCCATAAACATCAGAATGGATCTTTTCTAGGACTGCATGCGCTTTGTTGTCTGGTTCATGGAATGTGGATTTTGTGTACTTCCCTAAAGTGCATCCTTTGCATACATCTTGCTGCTCAAGTGCTCCTTTGGGGAGGCCTGTGGTTATTTGTTGCGTGATCTCCAAAGCACCATGATGAAAATGGCAAGTCTTTTATGCCAAAGTTCATCGACATCACGGCTTTGCACCTTCTCTGTCTTTCTGCTTAATGCAACACAATCCTCCATGTCTAGCTTGTATAGGTTCTTCACATGAACCTTGATCTTATTTACCTTTCTTTTGTCTATGTTTCTTAGAAATACCTTTCCTTTGTTGAAGATCACATCATAACCATGGTCTTCCAAAACTACATCAGAGATGAGATTTTTATTTAGGTCTGGAATGAACATGACATCCTTGAGCCTAAGGGGGGAGCTTGACCCACTCTAAAAGGTGATTGTACTAATCCCGGTCGCTCTATACCTTTTTCATCCCCCATCTCGATGTGCATATGAAAATCTTCTCCTTGAGGTCACTGAAAAAGTCTCTACACCTTGTCATGTGGAACATTGCACCTGAGTCCAAGTGCCAAACGTTCCCCCTCATTGTGCTAACCATGCATGTAATGAAGGTAAATTCAAGCTCAAACTCTAAAGCCAAAGCTTCCCCTGCTGCTCCTCCTGAGGTCTTATTGTGTGGATACTTCGTGGCATAGTTCATGCATTCATGAAAATGGAAGCATTTAATTTTTGACACATATTTCTTCTTGCCCCCTTGACTGGATTCTGGTTTGGATTGGGATTTCTTCCCTTTTCCCTTCTTTTCTTTTCCTACCAATGCAAAGTTTTCTTCATCCTCACCCTTGGATGAAGTCCCATCTCTGATATTCTGCCTTATTTCCTCATGTACCAAATCAGACCATAAGCATTCCCAATTCGGTAGTTTCTCCCTCTTGTTCACCAAATCTTGATAATTATGCCACCTCTTGGGAAGGCCCAGAAGGGCTAGGCTTACCAATTCTTCTTCAGGGACACTAACACTGACCCCGCTAAGTTCATCACAACATTGTGTTAACTTGCTCAAATACTATGGAATTGTGTCATTCTTGTGGATCTTGATACTTCGAATTTTATCCCTGAGTGACATCTTCCTATTTTTGCTACTATTCACAAAGAATTATATCAATGTTTTCCACATTTCAAATGGAGTTTCTTTTCTGTGGATTTTTGAGACAGTATTATCCCTTACTCCCTCAAATATTATTCTCCTCACCTTGGCTACATCTTTCTTCCACTAAGCAAGGTTCTAGGCATCAGATGCTTGTGGTTTTTCAACATGACTTGATGTATTCTAGCAATCCATTGTCATCCAATACCGCCTCCATGTGATCCTTTTGTGCAACAAAATTATAGGTGCCTTCCAAGGCATACTCTATCCTTAGTTGATTGAAGGCCATTTTCTCATCTCTAAAGAAATACTACTACAATGATATTCAAATTCAAACCTTTGAGAAACAACTTCGAATTCACTGCTCTAATGTGAATCCAACTCCGATACCATGTAGAAATTAGGTTGTATATTTGCAACTACCCATGAATTTTTAATCAAAAGCAGAAGACACAAACCTACTCTACTACTCTGCAGACATTAATTCACAATTTGAAACAAAAATCTCAGCCATGTAAGAAGAAATAACACACATGCAACAAGTATTTTTATCTAGGGAAAGAAATATGCTAAAAATCCCAATGCTTGCTTGTATTAATAAAATGAATAGAGATGTATTACAATTTATTTTCTCAACTGAGCACACCCTGTAAGTGAATAACCTATCTTTCTTCTCATTGAATGCCTCTGACCTAAACTTAGTCAAATTTTGCCTCGGCTTGAGCTCATATTTCTTTGCATTGTTCCTTGAGGAATTATCCCCTATTATTTAGGAAATTCCTCTAATTGACTTACGCAATTCCTTAGGTTGATCATCTGACTGCATGCAACAAATGTACACTCAAGACTAGTCTACAACTAATGTTACACTTTTTTGGAATCTCCACCTCAATTGGGTAACTCGAATTCTCTGCATGAACTAGCTATTTTGGGTTCAGTGATTAGTTAACCGGATGATCATTGAGTTTGACTGAAGTCCCACTACTTAACTGACCTTCCATTAGTTCCTCCAAAGATTAGAACTAGTTTAACTCAAAACAACTTGAGATAACTGATCTTGATTGCTAGAAATTAGTAATCACACATGTTGAACTAAACTCTAACTCCTCCAACTTGAATCTATTGAGTAAACTAGGTGACACAAGTCATGTCATACAATTTAACATCATACAAGTTGTCTTCTAATGTGCAAATTCAAATTTTCTCAATTTAATCAAGGCAAAATAAAATTGATAATTTCTTGTTGCATTTTTCAACAACCTTCACCTAAATTCATTTAAATATGTGACTACCATAATGACTTATTTACTTAAATAAGTTAGAAGGTGTGCATGATATGCAAATGGTGATAAAGTACTCACGCATTCCATATCAACTTCGTGTGTGTGTGTGTGTGTGATCTAACAAATAGACAAAATGACCTTTTGCATATAGGCATAATCTAACTAATAGACAAAAGGATTTTTTGGTTCAAATTAGGCAACACCATTTTGAGAAAGAATGTGATTTCTTATCGTTTTAAATGCACTTTTGAAAGTATAAATGGATTCATCACCCTAAAAAGGCCTTGAGGCACTTGAAATTTGCAAATTAAATAACTTAAACTTATGATTCTTAAAAATATCTACACGATTATGCGCAAAATTGACCAAAGAAAGTGTCTGGAAAAGGATCGTTTTGTCAATTAACTAGACCCCCCTGCACCCCACCCCCCCACCCCCCCCCCCCCCCCTCCCACACACACACACATATAAAGTAATTGAAGGTAACTGTTTCTTTTAATTGCAAAAATCGAAGCTTTTTACAATCTAATTACAAATCAAGGGAGATGTGTGATTTGAAAAATGCAAATATTCAAATATTGGTTTTTCAATGTATAAATGTAAACCTATTAAGAAAGACATTTTTGTCTTGGATGGAATGATTGTAATGTAAATGGGGGTGGGGGAGGGATGACACTGCCCTTCCTGACCAAGTGGTCAGGGGATGTGGTAGCACATCCCCATAGAAAAATGAATGAAAAGTATGCTCGTAACACTTCTCTTGAGGTGAGTTGTATGTTGGATTCTCGATCCCAAGACCATGCACCACAAAAGCTTTGAAGAGTCGACACCTTGCTAGGATGATCTCGTCCTTACATGTGAGGTGAACAAAGTTAGCATTCTTATAATTCTAGTCCTCCTTCTAGCGTGAGCCTATTCAAATACTGTTACGGGAAAAAACTCTCCTTCAGTCTGTAGCTCCATGAAATCAACACTGAGGGCTATGGTTGGCCCACCTTAGTGAACTTCGTCAAGCCCTCTCATGTTTACTCGTATTTTTCTCGGTAGCTTCAGTCCTATTCAAATTTTCCTTCATTCTCGACATTACAAAGATGCTTTCCATTGAGCTCCCTAATTTATTGGTCATGACTTGTTGTTTCCTTTTCTTGGCTTATCAATTTTGCATGTAGGTGAGAACATGAGATCTCACATGGGCGACAACTATATGTTTGTCACTACCCCTTGAGGAAGTTGGACTCCTACAATGTCTTTTCTTTTGAAGTTGTATGGTTTGTGTATGTTTCATTTTTTATTCATTTCCTCTGATTTCATAATCGAAGACTTGTCCTCTTTAGCTCACTCCTTGTCTTATGTCCTTAGTATTTGGCTTTAAATGTTCCTAAAGCTTTATTAACCCCCTCGCCTATATCAGTAGCTCAGTATCCCTCCCCTACTCCTCATCTGGTGGACTATCGTCTCTTGCAGCCATCCTCCTTGGTAGGCTCTCCAATAGTTCACGTCCATTCCCATGCCCCCTTCATATTCTCATGGCTAACTAGAAAGCAGCTTATTATATCATCGACTTATGTTTCCATTTGACTCCTTGCCATCAGCTTCCTACCCCCACGACTTGTCCTTACATGGCTCACTCCCCTCAGTCCAACACCCACCTATCTATCTTCTCAATCCTCCCACTCAACATCAGTGCATGGTCTTGCGTCATGCCCCATCAACGAGCATGTGTCTATCGAGGGGTTGCCTACTATCAGGAGTGAGCTTGTCGGGGACATACACGTGCACATCACAGGCTTCAGGAATCCGCTACTAAGTTTTAGGACCTTACCCCAAGACCCATGCAAGAGGAGCTAACATGCATGGAACAGGAAGGGGCCTCCCAACAGCGGCAGTTTTCAGATACGTAAATTATGGGAGATTTGGTTGACTGGTTGGATGTTGGGCACATTCGAGGCTAATTTAATTAGTATACGTATACCATCGATTTATATTGGCACCTGAAGTTTCTCCTAGGAAGAATTCTAATGGATCATTTTGAGCACAAGGTTGATATTTTACACTCTTTAGAGCACCTTCATCATCACCTAAGGGACATAGATCAACTCATGGGTCATATTGAGAAGCATCTAGGCATTCCTCCACCAGGAAGAAGCACCCCCCACAACATTGAAGATCCTATTCAGGTTGTCACTACTAACTCTAATCCCTTGGCTTAGCCAAATAGTTCCTTGATGCTTACTAATTAATTGACTCGCCCCATTGGAAGATAAAAGATTAGTGTGGTCCAAATTGTTATGGAACATCAAATTTGGACTTGTTTTATTGTCCCTTCTCCCCATGAAAAAAGGGGGGTATTTCATCAAGCTAATTTGAACCATATTGTTAACGATCTTATTTGTTCGTCTACTGTATCGGAAAGAATGCATCGGATGGATGCACGGGCATTGAGAGGGAAGGACGCTTCCCAAGGCGAAAGGCCATGGGGAAAGTTTTTGATCCATGGATATACGATCGGGAATAGGGATTTGACTCGAGAGCCTAATTTTTTTTATAAATATATAGTTTCTCGATAGGCGAATTTGGCCCATATTGTAGTATATATATTTTCTACTTAATTTTTTGTAAAGCATGATCTTTGGCCCATCTTGTAGTATATATATTTTCTACTTAATTTTTTGTAAAGCATGATCTCCCATGCCTCTCTACAAAGATTGCACGTTTGGCTATGGTCCAGCCTCCCTAGTGAAAGATTGACCTAACATTTATAGAATATCCATGTAAATCTCAATTTTCAAATAAATACTAATATTTAACCCAGAAATGTGTGTGTGTGTGAACTTAGGTTTTGTCATTTTCCCTTTATGATAAAACTTTAAGTATGACCTTAATCTAAAGATATAGAATTTACTTTTTACAATTTAGTATGAAGGAGATATGGCATTTTGAAATTGCAAATATCAAAATGTGTGTTATTTAATTTATAAATGAAAAATAAGGTTTTATGCTATTTTTCTTTTTATACCAAAACTTCATTTATGATGAAAATAGAAAAGAATAATAAATGAAAAAAATAATTTAATTTAAGTCCTTTAAATTGATATTGATTTATAATAAATGACACAAGAAAAAATTAAATATAAACATGTAAAAATAAAAAAATAAAATAAAATATTTGTTTAATTTATAAATTATAAATATTTTTTTAAATAAATCAAAATTTAGATTCAATATGATCTTTTCAAAATATAATAAATAAAAAATTAAAATAAATTTATATTAATTATTATGTTTAAAATATAATAAATACAAAATTAAAATAAATTTATATTAATTATTATGTTTAAAAAAATACAAATAATGAGTATAAAAAACTCTCAAAATTTATATCAAATATATTTATATTTAATTTTTCCCAATTGTAAATTTTTATTATTATTAAATCTTCTTATTTTATTTATTTTTGTATATGTTTCAAAAATAAATATCAACAAAAATAAAAGATTTGTTTAATTTATAAATTATAAATAATTGTTTAAATAAATCAAAATTTAGAATCAAATAATCTTTTCAACATATGATAAATACAAAATTAAAATAATTTTATATTAATTATTATGTTTAAAAAATATAAATATAAAAAATATAAAAAAACTCTCAAAATTTATATCAAATATATTTATATTATTTTTCCAAATTGTAAATTTTTATTATAAAATAAATCTTCTTCTGAACTTTATTTATTTTTGTATATGTGTCAAAAATAAATATCAACAAAAATTTAATACATTTTTTTCTGTCCATCGTGATGTTCGAATCGCCTTTGCAAGAAAATGGTCATCATCATTAAACCATCGTATAAAGAGCAGCCATTACGTAGAAGTCACCTGGCCAAAAACGCCAAGATAGAACAGCGTGACACACATGACATGTCGAGTAGACACGTGGCCTTTTCTTATACGTTGCCGACAGATGACGAAAGGATTTCGACCAACCTTCCCTTAAATGGACTCCTTCGGCGTAATTAGACACGTGGTCTTTTCTTATACGTTGCGGAAAGATGACGAAAACCTTCCGTTAAAAGGACTCCTTCGGCGTAATTAGACACGTGGCCTTTTCTAGTCTTTTATCCCAAGTTTTCTTTATTACTTCGTTATATAATTTTCTTTTAGTTTTTCCACTGCAATTTGTTTTGTTAATGTGAATGAATAAATAGACAGTTATTTTCCTTTTAAATGAAAATGAGAATAAATAAACGTAAGAGCGTTATTATTTAGTATTTGTTTTTTATGTAAAAAATAATTGATAGTGATTATTGAATGTTTAAATAAATTTATAAATCTAATAATGAACAGGGTATGAAGGGATTAAGAGGGTATGTGTATCTGAGATCAAGGAGAGGAAAAAGATTAAAATCACAGAACAAGAATATTGTGTTGTAAAGACAAATAAGTTCAGGGAGCTAACTCTGGTTTGGACTAGATCGCTGTTACAATTTAAGACTGTTAAGTCTTAAGGAGAAATCCTATGTGAAGATAGCTCGGGGGTAGACTTAGGCTAGTATAGTGGGTCTCAGGGTAGACTCAAGCTAGTATAGCGGGTCTCACGGTTGGGAGGAAACAAGAAGAAATTTAAGGTCTGTAACAGACGGACAATAAGAAATTTTAGCGATAATCAGATAAGTATATCCTGAAGCTAAACAAGTAAAACAATCTTCTAAATTGAAAGGTTTATTATGCTAAATTAAAAGACAATTTTCTCTCTTATAATAAAGGAATTTATTTCTATTACTCTGTTTCAAGAAAAGATTTATAGTCTCAAAGAGAAAAATAAGAACGAACATATAACCCTGTAGCTAGGGTAGTGGCCGAAAGACAATCTTGCAGTCATAAGAAAAGTACAACTTAGACACTTATCCCTTAAGAAAAAAAAGAGATAGATTCTAAATGTGCAAGTAATACCGCATGGTCAAATAAAGCTTATACTAAATCATTGTTTAAAACTTAAACATAAAACAAATTGTAAGGAACAAAACAGTATAGGAACAATCTACAGACTTAACACGAGAAAAGATAAGAGCCAAATCTCAACATTGTATTTCCACATACATGAAGTAATCTGTGAGCTCTATGTAGCATAAATTACAAAACCCTGATTAACAGTGAGGCTAAATCATAAAACTAAACTTAAGCTCTCGATAAAGTTTATACACAGAAGACGCAAATTAATAATGCCATCCGAAGCCATATGATATGAGAAGCAACAGTCCAATTCATAAATTAAGGTTTTCACCACAGAAGGGGCGGTCTTACAGAGCTTAACAGTTCTGGGTAGTTCCATAAGAACCCTTGGCAAACTCCATCTATAAAAAAATAAAACCCAGAACCATGATGGTTGTAAACACAATTACCCTAGCTTACAAATCCAAAAAAATCTCTCGAGAGTATGGACCAAAGTCAACAACAATTAGCACAACCAGAGGTTGTTTTATATCATAATGAAAACTGACTTAGAATGAATACAGACAAAGTCTTCAAATGACTAAAGAATTTGGCAAATTCCTCATCTAAAACTAAACCCTTGGTAAACATACCTGTTTTGGCCAATGCATTACCCGATATTCTCTTTCGTACGTAGTCCACAGGGTTCAGCAAGCCGAGCAGTAGCTTTGGAACTCTAAATCCATTCCAAATGAGAAGGGCAAAGAAACCTTCGAGGTTACCTAGCCAAGGAAAAACCGTAATATTAGAACTAAAAATAAATAAAATCAACCTGACATGCTAACAGAGGTATCAAACTGTAAATGTAACCAAAAACAAACCTCATACCTGAAAGAGAATCATTGATTATCCGACAACACCAGGGTGGGAAATCAAACAGATGGGCAAACTTGTAATAAAGGACAATCTCTTATCTCCAATACAGTAAATTCGAAATGTAATAGATGAAACCCTTAGCATGAAGATGTTAAAATGGTAAACAGCATAAGGACAACCTACTTGTGCAAAGGAATTCGGCATTCTGGACTGGAACAAGTTTACTTCGCTGGAGATGTGAAAATGCCAAGAAACCAAGCCGTTGGGAAACATATATCGGCAGGTTTTCATTTCCATCGTTCGATCTGGACAATGCAGGTTGACCGTATATGTGGAACACTTTTTGAAACTAGGGAGGCTAGCTGGAGTGCACGTCGAAGACTCTAGATTTAATGTACATTAGGTCTACGGCAGCCAACCACCCAGTTAGGATAAGATATTATTGAATGTCGCAATAATGTTTCAAGTGATGTTTCATTCGTAAGGTTAAAAGCTCAAAAAATGAAAGGCTTGAGTTGTGCTTAAAAATTAATAACTCAAACGTTTATATGTCATAGCAAGTACTATTAAATCGTGAAGCTTAACAACGATCCCATTTAAAGAAATTAAATTTACCTTGATGCTATATGCGGTGTTAAATATGTAGATATTATAATGACTAGCTTACTATTTACTTAAAAAAAAAATCCATGTTAATTATTATATAGGTATTCTACATGGGTATGTGACATGTGGTATCCGAGTGCTCAAGTTGCAAAGCTGAGACCTTTGGAAATAAATGAATAATCATATTTTTGTTGTGCACAAAGAAAGAAATAAAAGCAGTCAGCATGAGGAGGACTGGAATTACACTGCACTGACCTGTGAGAGGAACATGATCGACACCTTTTTCGGAAGCCAATCCCGAGGTGTAGATACAGTTGGGGGAAGAGTCACGCAATACTAACACTGCCATTTTGGAAATTGTACGAGAATTGAAGGAGGAGATGGCCCAGTTATGAGCAGATAATGAGAGGCTGATGCGGGAGCAGGAAAAGATCATGAAAAGTCTGTCTGATAAATAGAATCAGTGACAACCAATTCTCAGTCCCGAGCACGGGAACATGACTAGCGAACAAGAATTCCGAACTAAGAATTTAGAAACAGAAGGAGGAAAAGGTAATCAAGAGGAAGAATTCGATAATGTATTAGAACAAAAAACGCAGAAAAGACATAAATCAGAGTTACAGGTAGAATTTTGGAAAATCAAACCTCCCCTCTTTGATGGTGAACAGGAGGAGGCAGCTGAAGCCTGGATTATCAATATGAATAAGTATTTTTAGTTGTATGAATACGATCATAATTTAAAGGCTCACTTGGCCATCTTTCAGCTGCAAGGAAAAGCCACCTTATGGTGGGAGGAAGTAAAAATGGTACATGGAGTAAATGAGCAGAGCATAACTTGGGACAAATTTCAAAAGTATTTTAAGGAGAAATATTTAACTGAAAGATTTTACGACGAGAAAGCCAAAGAGTTTCATGACCTTCGATTGGGTCAGTTGTCTATGGACAAGTTCATAGCAAAATTTACGTCCTTGCTACAGTATGTTCCTTACATATGGGAAGAAAAAGCAAAAGTGCATAGATTTATCAGCAGTTTGTCATTGTTTATGAAAGAGCGTCTCAAGTTCGATAACCCGAAAACCATGGACAAAGTTATACGAAAGGCTCGATTATGCTATCAGCAAAACAGGGTAAAGGGAGATGGAGGTAAGAGATGGGTTGACAAAAAGGGGATTAAGTTTTCCTCTAGCAGCAAGGGAAATAAGACCATAGTCAACAAGGGACCCCATAAAGGGCAAGCAAACAGAAATATGAATAGAAATCAACCCAGATTAAAATTTCCAAGTGAATCCAAGACAAACGAGAAATCAGGGAGAACTTAAGTGGAAGTAGCAGTTAGACCTCTAGTAGAGTGTTGGGGATGTGGAGGACTACACTATGTCAAAAATTGTTTGTACCATAAGGGAATGGATTAGGTTGCGCAGATTCAAGAAGCATCAACTGTGGGAGAAGTGGCAAGGAGTATTCCTAAAATCAACGCTGCCCTTGAAGATCATTAGGCAGAATACCAACCAACCATGGTAGAATTTGAAGGTAAAATCTTCGATCGAACTATATCTATTTTGATTGATCCAGGGGCTACCTTGAGTTATATTAGTCCCAAATTAGTAGAACAATGTTGCTTGCAAGTTATTAAGTTTAAGAACCCTTGGTTAGTACAATTAGCCATGGGAGAAAAGAGAAGGGTGTTGACCAAGGTTAGAAATTGCCCCCTAAAGTTAGCAGGTCAGTCTATTATGGCAGACTTGAATGTCTTGCCTTTAGGATCGTATGATGTCCTAATAGGTATGGACTAGCTAGAGAAGCGTTGGTCTCTCATTAACTGTAAAACCAAAACTATTAACTATATGGATGAAGAGGGAAAAAGGCAGGAAATTCAAGGAATACTAAGACCAGTAACAACCTCTAAATTAGTAAAATGTATCAGAAAAGGATGTCAAATTTATGCAATACAGGTAGGATATACTAATTCAAAAGAGAAATATGTTTCTTTAGAAAATACACCTGTAGTGTAGAATTTTCTGGATGTATTTCCTGAGGAAATCCCGAGACTACCTCCAAAGAGGGATATAAATTTCACCATTGAGTTGATCCTAGGAGCTGCCCTGGTATCCCGAGATCCTTATCACATGAGCATACCAGAGTTAACAGAATTAAAAATGCAGTTATAGGAACTGCTTGATAAAAAATATATCTGCCCCAGTGTATCACCTTGTGGAGCTCCGGTAACAACCTCTCAATTAGCAAAATGTATCAGAAAAGGATGTCAAATTTATGCAATACAGGTAGGATATACTAATTCAAAAGAGAAATTTGTTTCTTTAGAAAATATGCCTATAGTGCAGAATTTTCTGGATTTATTTCCTAAGGAAATCCCGGGACTACCTCCAAAGAGGGATATAGATTTCACCATTGAGTTGATCCTGGGAGCTGCCCCAGTATCCCGAGCTCCTTATCACATGAGCATACCAGAGTTAATAGAATTAAAAATGCAGTTACAGGAACTGCTTGATAAAAAATATATCCGCCCAAGTGTATCACCTTGGGGAGCTCCGGTGCTTTTCATTAAGAAAAAGGATGGAACCTTGTGAATGTGCATGGATTATCACCAGTTAAACAAACTGACCATCAAGAATAAATACCCTTTGCCTCATATAGATGAGTTGTTTGATCAAGTGAAGGGAGTGACTGTGTTTTCAAAGATCGACCTTCGTTCAAGTTACCATCAGATTAGAATAAAGGAAGAAGATATAGCAAAAACAACCTTTAGAACTTGTTATGGGCATTACGAGTTCGTTGTGTTGCCCTTCAGGTTAACTAATGCTCCCGCAACCTTCATGTGTCTCATGAACAATGTTTTTCATCAATATATGGATAAATTTGTATTGATTTTTATTGATGACATACTAATTTACTCTCGGAATATAGAAGAACATAAAGAACATCTACGTATTGTCTTGCAAGTCTTAAGGGAACATCAATTGTACGCCAAGTACAACAAATGTGATTTCTTTAAAGAACAAATCCAGTATCTAGGACATGTCATTACCAGAGATGGAATTTTTGTAGATCCAGAGAAAATAAAAAATATAATGGAGTGGCCAGTACCGAAGGACGTTGCTAATATCAAATCATTTATGTGTTTAGCCAGATACTACAGGTGATTTGTTGAAGGATTTTCCAGAGTGGCATATCCCATTACCTCTCTACAAAAGAAAGGAAAAAAATTTAATTGGACCATGGATTGTCAAAGGAGTTTTGACCAACTTAAACATTTACTTGCACCGTGCCCATTTTGAGCATTGTAGATCCGAATAAAGATTACGTAGTTTGCACAAATGCCAGCAAGGAAGGTGTAATGCAAGAGGGCAGGGTTATTGCCTATGAGTCCCGGAAGCTAAAGGAGCACGAGCAAAAATATTCAGCCTATGACTTAGAGATGGCGGTGATCATTCACGCGTTAAAGATGTGGCGACATTGCTTGATGGGTAAGATCTTTTTATTAATGACTAACCATCATAGTTTAACTAACTATTTTAAGCATCTCACTCTGAATGCCAGACAAGCTCGTTGGGTTGCCTTCCTAAGTGAATTCGACTTTGAAATCAAGTACTTGAAAGGAAAGGAGAACCAAGACGTAGATGCCTTAAGTCAGAAAGTAAATTGTATTTACGAGGTCTCTTTTAGTGAGGTGGCGACCACTTTTAAAGCAGATTAAGGAAGCAACAAAGCAGGATCCTGAATATAAATTCTTATGGCAGTAAGCTAAAATTTTGAATAGCAACAAACAGCAACTGTGATATGAGGTAAATCAAGAAAGTATACTGATCTATAGGGGAAGAATGTATGTGCCTAACCAAAAAAATATTAAACAATTTATTTTAGATTAATATCACAAAATTCCTTATGCAAGCCACCCCGGATATCAGAAATTAATTACTGCACTCAGAAAGGAATATTTCTGGCCCAATATGAAGAAAGAAGTAGCTAAATATTTGGCTCGCTGTTTGGAATGCCAATTAGTGAAGACGGAACACCAACACCCAACTGGATTACTCCACCCATTGCCTATTCCAGAATGGAAGTGGGAAACTATTTCCATCGATTTTATAACAGGGCTACCTAAGTCTAAAAAGCAGAATGATTCAATAATGGTGGTAGTAGACAAGTTGAGAAAATCTGCTCACTTCATACCAGTATAGTCTACTTATAAGGTCGTTCAAATCGCTAACATATTCATGCAAATTGTTTTTAGATTACACGGAATACCAAAGATTTCCGACCGTGATGTAAAATTCACATCAGCTTTCTAGAAAGCTTTATTTGGAGGTCTAGGCACACAACTGCATTTCAGCACTGCCTACCATCCTCAGACAGATGGGCAAACTGAGCGAGTGAATCAAATAGTGGAAGATATGATGCGAACTTATGTAATGCAGTAGCCATCTAAATGGGAGGAGTATATACATTTAGTAGAGTTTTCTTACAACAACAGCTACCATACTTCTCTGCAAATGAGTCCATTTGAAGTGTTATACGGGCGCAAGTGTAGGACACCCTCGAATTGGGGCGGCCCAGAGGATAAATTAATGCTAGGGCCAGACATGTTAAAAGAAATGGAAGAGATGGTTAAAAAAGTATGATCCAATCTAAAGGTCGCTCAGGACCAACAAAAGAATTATGTTGATCAAAAGAGAAGTTTCTGGGAATTTCAAGTTGGAGATCATGTTTATGTTCGTGTACGAGCCAAGAAAAGTACACTACAATGGAGTGGATGTGCTAAATTAGCACCCCGATTTTGTAGTCCTTTCCAAATTCTAGCTTGAATTGGACTAGTGGCTTATCAGCTTGCCTTACCCAGCCATATTCATGTGCATAATGTCTTTCATGTTTCTATATTAAAAAATACATATATGATCCTAACCATATAATCAATTGGCAGGATATACAAGTAAATCAAAATAATTAATTAAGAACATGGCATATTATAAATAGATTGCAAGACTGACTACCAAAGAAAAGGGCTAACTAAATTTATTTTATTGTGTATAGGTCGAACCGGAAGGCGAGTTCTTGGTTGAACCCCTGGGTATACTCAATCGAAGATAAGTAATGCTGCAAAAATGAGTTATCACCCAAGTTAAAGTGCAATGGTAGCACTTTGGGCCAGAGGAGGCCACCTGGGAAGACGAACAGGTTATGAGGAAGAATTTTCCAAATATATTTCCAGTAGAGAAACATCGGGACGATGTTCAATCTTAGGGGGGGAAGATGTGATGTCCCCAGTAATTGTAAATATTTAATTACTACAATTAAACAAACTGAATACTATTATAAGTTTATATAATTAATTATTTTGATTAAAGCTATATAGAAAGTGAAATGTCGTAATGATGACAGTTATGTATTTCTCATATGTCAGGTAGTTAGGTTAGGTGGTTACCTATCCCTAACTACTTCCTTGGAGATTTATTCTCAAGGAAGGGATCAAGAGGGTATGCGTACCTGAGATCAAGGAGAGGAAAAAGATTAAAATCAAAGAACAAGAATATTGTGTTGTAAGGACAGACAGGTTCAGGGAGCTAAGTCTGGTTAGGACCAGATAGTTGTTACAATTTAAGACTGTTAAGTCTTAAGGAGAAATCATGTGTGAGGATAGCTCAGGGGGAGACTCAGGCTGGAATAGCGGGTCTCACGGTTGGGAGGAAAACAAGAAGAAATCTAAGGTTTGTAATGGATGGACGACAAGAAATTTTAGCGATAATCAAATAAGTATATTCTGAAGCTAAACAAGTGAAACAATATTCTAAATTGAAAGGTTTATTATGCTAAATTAAAAGACAATTTTCTCTCTTATATTAAAGGAATTTATTGATATTACTAAGAAAAGATTTATAATCTCAGAGAGAAAAATAAGAACGAACATATAACCCTGTAGCTAGGGTAGTGGCCAAAAGACAATATTGTAGTCACAAGAAAAGTACAGCTTAGATACTTATCCCTTAAGAAAAAAAAGAGATAGATTCTAAATGTGCAAGTAATTACCGCATGGTCAAATAAACCTTATACTAAATCATTGTTTCAAACTTAAACAGAAAACAAATTGTAAGGAAGGAAACAATATAGGAACAGTCTGTGAACTTAACAAAGGAAAATGTAAGAGTCAAATCTCAACATTGTATTTCCACATACATGAAGTAATATGTGAGCTCTATGCAACATAAATTACAAAACCCTCATTAACAATCAGGCTAAATCGTAAAACTAAACTTAAGCTCTCAATAAAATTTATACCCAAAAGACGCAAATTAACGATACCACCTGAACCCATATGATATGAGAAGCAACAGTCCAATTCATAAATTAAGGGTTTCACCGCAGAAGGGTCAGTCTTACAGAGCTTAACAGTTCTGGGTAGTTCCACAAGAACCCTTAGCAAACTCCAGCTATAAAAAAATAAAACCCAAAACCACGATGGCCATAAACCAAATTACCCTAGCTTACAAATCCAAAAAATAATCTCTCGAGAGTATGGACCAAAGTCGACAACAATTAGCACAACCAGAGGTTGTTTTATAGCATAAAGAAAACTGACTTAGAATGAATATAGACGGAGTCTTCAAATGACTGAAGAATTTGGAAAATTCCTCATCTAAAACTAAACCCTTAGTAAACATACTCGATTTGGCCAATGCATTACCTGGTATTCTCCTTTGTATGTAGTCCACAAGGTTCAGCAAGCCGAGCAGCAGCTTTAGAATTCTAAATCCATTCCAAATGAGAAGGGCAAAGAAACCCTCCGGGGTTACCTAGGCAAGGAAAAACCGTAATATTAGAACTAAAAAAAAATAAAATTCAACCTGACATGCTAACAAAGATATCAAACTGTAAATGTAACCAAAAACAAGCTTCATACCTGAAAGAGAATCGTTGATTATCCGACAACACCAGGGTGGGAAATCAGACAGATGGACAAACCTGTAATAAAGGACATCTCTTATCTCCAATACAGTAAATTCGAAATGTAACAGATGAAACCCTCCGCACAAAGAAGTTAAAATGGTAAACAACATAAGGATGACCTACCTATGCAAAGGAATTCGACATTCTGGATTGGAACAAGTTTACTTCGCCGGAGATGTGAAAATGCCAAGAAACCATGCCGCTGGGAAACATAGATCGATGGGTTTTCATTTCCACCGTTTGATCTCAAGAATGCAGGTTGACCTAGATGTGGAACACTTTTCGAAACTAGGGAGGCCAGCTGGAGTGCACGTCGAAGACTCCAAATTTAATGTACACTAGGTCTAGGGCAGCCAACCGCCCAGTTAAGATAATATAGCAGTGAATGTCACACTCATGCTTTAAGTGATATTTCATTCGTAAGGTTAAAAGATTAGAAAATAAAAGGCTTGAGTTGTACATAAAAATTAATAACTCAAAATGTTATATGTCATAGCAAGTACCATTACATCGTGAAGCTTAACAACGTCCCATTTAAAAAAATTAAATTTACCTTGATGCTATATGCGGTGTTAAAGATGTAGATATTATAATGACTAGGTTACTATTTACTTTTAAAAAAAAAAATCATTTTAATTATTATATAGGTATTCTATATGGGTATGTGAAAATCAATTCATTTTATTTAAAATCATGCTTTTATTATGCCCATATCTATTTAGATCATTTATAAAGACTATAAAATCATAGGCCTAGTCTAACTTATAGAAGAAATGGTCTTTTTCATGACCATTTTTCAGGTTAGTTTTGATCAAAATAGAGAAAGATATTTTAAAAAATGAGTTTAAATTGTTTAATCTGAATAATTCGAGTGCTTCAATGGTTTTCAAGGGTGTTGAATCCATTTATGCATTCAAAAATGTATTTTAAATAACAAAAATGTTGAAATTGTATTGCGAGATTTTAGTAAATTCCAATGAAAAAAATTATTTCCTCTAAAATCATATATCTAAATTAACACTTTCCAAATACCATTAATGATGGTTATCTAAATCTTCAATGTATTTTAATTTTTAATTTTTTAATAATAAAATATTTAACCTTCAATGTTAAATGCTACACTATAGTTATATTTAAGACCACACAAATCAAGAATTATATATATATATATATATAGATAACTCTTTTCCGAACTTTTATATATTTTTAATTTAATTTTAAAAATCATAAAATATATCTTAATATATTTAATTTTAAAAATAGTTAATATTTAAAATAAATTTAAAGAGAGTTTATTGGGTGTAAAGCATATGGTGATAGAGTGTTTTGTTAAGGCACTTAGCGATGTAAAGGTCACCCAGTGTAAACTTAGAGGGGGAAATCAATGCTAAGGGATGGTGTGGCTCGGGCCACGTGCTATCCTGGGTGATTTTGACAGCTGCCTCTCGGTCACAGCTACTCACAATGACAACTGCCTCTCAGTCACAGTTACTCACAACTGCCTATAAGTCACAACTACTTAAACCACAAACCACAGGGTAAGCATGTTAATCATCATTACCTACCAAACCAAAAAAAATGAAATATAAATTATTATGTATGAAACTAAAATTAAATGTTATTCAAAACATATAAATTTATTAGATGTAGTATCGGTCGTAACTTTTTTAAAATAATATTATGGTTAAATTTTGTTTTTTAAATTTTGTATAAGATCTAAAATTACTTCTAATTAATTAAGATCAAGTAAAAACTAAGTAATTATATAAAATTTAAAAGCATTTTAAAAAATAAAAATTTATTTTTTACAATTACAACTGAATTATTTTAATAAAAATAAAAATAATAATAAATAAATAAACATTCATATATAATAATCAAATATATAACCATTTTTAATACGAAAGAACAATTAAATTATAATCACATTTATTATTTAAAAAATACAGTCTTCTATTGATTTAAAATTTGACCTTTCCTTTATGCTAGTGTTCCCAATCATACTCCTTACCATAAGAAATTTAGAAACATGTTAGAGGAATGGAAATCTATCTCTTACCACCACAAATAAATTATTTTAAGTAAAATATTTTTCTTTAAATAATATTAATAAATTAAAAAAACATCTATATATAAGAATTAAAAATAAGAATCTTTTAATACCAAATAATAATTAAATTAAGTCACATTTATTATTTTAAAAATATAAAACATACCTCTAGAAATAGGTAATTACATATAGATTGTTCTATTGATTTGAAATTTGACCCTTCCTTGATGCGAGTGTATCATCAGGGTATAAATTTGATGGGTATTTTTATTGGTAGAGTACAGGAAGAGGAACGCTCAACACAGCCTAAAGCTAGGACGGAAAGGACAGGAGGAAGAAAGAGGAGGCGTACATGCAGGAAGGCAAGAAAACAAACACACAAAAGCTGTATGATGGTTTTTTTTTAATTATTTATATTTGATTTTTATTTTTACTTTTCATCTAAATATCATATTTAGGGTATGTTTTTGATAATTACACAAGCAGTATGATGGTTTTTTTTTTAATTATTTATATTTGTTTTTTATTTTTACTTATCATCTAAATATTATGTATGGTATGTTTTGATCATTTTTGGTCTTGAATATAAAAACATTTTTTACAGGAGGAAGAAAGAGGAGGCGTACATGCAGGAAGGCAAGAAAACAAACACACAAAAGCTGTATGATGGTTTTTTTTTAATTATTTATATTTGATTTTTATTTTTACTTTTCATCTAAATATCATGTAGGGTATGTTTTTGATAATTACACGAGCAGTATGATGGTTTTTTTTTTAATTATTTATATTTGTTTTTTATTTTTACTTATCATCTAAATATTATGTATGGTATGTTTTGATCATTTTTGGTCTTGAATATAAAAACATTTTTTTTTTTTTTTTTTTTCAAAAGGCGGAAAAACCTATCAAACTCAGTTTGTCAAACCAACAGTGAGGACAGCCATCTCTGGCTGCTATCCGCGAATGTCAGTTGACACATCACTGTTATCAAGGAAAACCACGCCACCTGAAATAACCCGCTGGTGGTCCGTAAGGGAGCATGCTTTCACTCCTGCCAGATGCCTCTGGGTCTTGGGCCGTTAACCTGTTTCCTTACGTCCGAGGAAGACGAGCTCTTAGCCAAGCAGAAGCAGTTTTAGGGCATACTCCAGGCCCGTAAAAACATTTTTTTTATTAATATGAGTTTGTATTTTGTTTTAATAGTTTTTTTAATTAAGGTTTGAATATAAAATATTTTTCAACCAAGTAATATTATTAATATAAATATTGTATATTATTTTGAAAGATAAAAAATTTATAATATAAATATTGTATATTATTTTGAAAAATAAAAAATTTATATATAGTTAAATTTCAGAAAATTGAGGATAAATTAAATCTATACACAATTAAATTTTAAAAATTTGTGGACAAACCAAAATCTATACACACTTAACAAACCAAAATATATACACATTCAAATTTTAGAAAATTGTCTTGACGAATGTGATGAATAGTTGTGGAAACATGCACACTCAAAAATCAAACATATTAAACAATATGCATTCCTATTGTCAAACTAGCCAATGATTTGGTGCAATTATGTATAGTAATTATTTATGTAATTTCAAAGATTTTATAAATTATGCTAAACTATTCTTGAAAAGTTTTCAAGTAGTTTGGTCAAACTCATTAACTATAATGTATTTTGAAGAGGAACAGTTGATATTAGCTTGCAATTTGATGACTTGGACTAAAGGAGGACATTATAAATAATAAAACAAGTTTGAACCCACTTTTAAATAGGAATTTGGCAGGATTCTAACATTTCAAACAATAATAATAAGAAAGGCATGCATTTTGAAGAAATATAAAATGTTCTATGAAGGAAGAAGAATAAAGTTTTCATACAGACATGTAACACCCAAGGGGCCCAAACACAGTCGTGTTTAACCTCAAGCGTGAATGTGTTGAATGCATCATAGCCTTGGTAACCACACATTTGGGATTTCCATATCACTAGTGTGCCAACACTAAAGAAACTACATACAACTCTCAAAATCAAATGAAAATCTACTATTTCATCCAGATAAACCATAAAATGCAATTGGTGTATTGTCTAGAATGTCAATGCCCCATGGGTGGGAAATGTCGTGTGAGTCTCACCCTTTAAGCTTCAGGATTCACTGTTAATGCTTTAGGCTTAAGTGTGTACAATGCATGATTGCATGGTGCGAGGGAAGACAAAGACAAGTTTTTTCTAATAAGTCCATAGATCCATTATTTGTGTGTCTATCCTTATATTCAAGTCTCATCACTACTATGGAATTTTATGCTTATCTTGAAGTCTCATCTTAATGAATTAGTATTTTGTGTGTCACATAGTGCACTACTTATCTTAGAGTCTCAATAATCAGGATCACTGACTTCTTTTGTTTTTTGCAATTTTATTGGAATTGCTTATGTGTGTCTGTGTGTGTGTAAATTTTTAAGTCAACCATAAAATTAATGGTTTGAAAAATAAATTAATTGTCGTAAGTGACATGCATATTTTAAAATGGTCAGTATTTAACTGTTAAATAAGGGGAAAAAAATTATGGCTCTATGGTCCAACTCTACAACCTTGACCACCTCAGTGGTTTGCAGACCCTACCATCAGTGGATTTCTCTTGGCTCCCTCTCACCCTCTTTCAAATCTCTTCCTTGATTATGCTTTTCTCAAGTAGTTTTGGTCAAAGCCCCTGCCATCTCTATTGCTTCTATCCACAATTGGTGAGTTTAGATCTCAACGGGTTTGATTGGTCCATCACATCCCTGCCTTAAGTTCTCTATGGGATCATTCGGCCAGGTGGTTATCCATGACTAATCCCGCCTCTTCCCCTCCTCCCGCACCGGAGATTACGACCCTTAACTCTCTGATCACCAACGACCCTAAGTACCAAAAATCCAAGCCCACTCGCTTTGTCAAGAAGCTTGATGGTATTTTGAAGGTCGATGTCTCATCTCCCCAAGCCAGATTGAGAGCTCTACAACTAGTAGAAAGGGGTTTGGTTGGCCAATTGATGGGGTTATGGCCTTCCCCCTTATCAATTCGAGTATGGGTGGAAAAGAACTAGAAACCCCTTATCCAAGGAGAGATCTCCTCCTCCTTCTATGGAAAGGGTTTCTTCACTTTATTTTTCAAGAATAAATCTAATTGTGATTTGATCTTCAAAAGTGGTCCTTACTTTATGGGGGGGCAAGGAATTTATCTAAACCATTTGAGCCCGTACTTTAACCCTAAATGCGATGTTCCATATATGGTTCTACTATGGGTGAAGCTCCCCTTTCAAGAATAAATCGAATTGTGATTTGATCTTCAAAAGTGGTCCTTACTTTATGGGGGGGCAAGGGATTTATCTAAACCATTTGAGCCCGTACTTTAACCCTAAATGCGATGTTCCATATATGGTTCTACTATGGGTGAAGCTCCCCTTATTCCTCTTCACTGTTAGAATAACAACACCTTTAGGAATAAAGGCAATGCCCTTAAGAAATATATCAATCGAGCAGAGCCCCATGAAGTCATTTTTTCGTGTGCTCAAATCTGTTTGGAGGTTGATCTAAACAAGTGTCTCTCGGTAGCTATCAAACTCAATATCAACAATTGGTCTCACTTACTGGAGGTAGATTATGACCAACTCCCTTTTAGGTGAAAATTTCACCATGAATATGGTCATTTTTCCAAAACTAAAAAAGGCAAGAGGAACAAGCCAAACAGGGAGAATATGGTGAGCAGTTGCAACTAAAAAAGAGAAGAAGAGGACTTAATAGATAGAAAAAATCACTTAACAAGTAGTCAGAGCAAGGAGCTAAAGGAAAATGACCTCCCTCCTCTACTAAGACCGACTAATGGAAGTGGAGAAGGACTAGCAATTTGGGTAGTGAAGGAGAGAAAGGGAATCGATATGAAGTTCTAAGTTTAATAGAAGAAGAGGGGGGAATTTTGTAGCCCCACCTCCACCCCTCAAATCTTCCCCCATGTCAAGTGATAGATATCGAGCTATCTAAATAAATTAGGCCCAACACTGACCAAGAAGTGACATAAGCCAATCATTCTAAACTAGATGAAAACTTTATCTCATTGAGTGAAAGTCATGTAGGTTCCACATTTGCAAGTTTTGCAGATGAAAAATATAAAGAAGAAAAAGAAAAATAAATTGAGCATCATTGTCATAAATTAGGAAGAAAATCCAATTTGGAGGTCAAATATGAAAGGACTTAAAAAGAGAAAGAATTTAGTCATCAACACGTTATAGACCGTAAAACAACAGAAGTTAGTAGTGAGGGAACCAAAAAAGGCACCAACACCACCCCATCTAAAGAGGTACCCCATACTAGAAGTAAGTAATTATAGTTGTCTCCTATAATCGTAGGGGACTTAGGTATGAGAAAAGAATGGAATAAGTAAAATACTTAATCAAGAAGGAAAGGCCCATAGTTTCCCTACTCCAGGAGACTAAAATGGAGGATTCTAAAATCTTCTTAAGGCATCACAAGTTGTGTAAAGGAAGTGAGATCATATATGTCAGTTCTAGGGGAGCTTTGGGTAGCTTATGTACCCTATGGGATCCTTAACAACTTAAAGTTATGAACTCTTCCTCTTCACCTCTTTGGCTGGCAACTTCTTTCCTATACCTCCCTACCAATTAGGTATGTTCTTTCCTTATGTTTGCATGCCTATGCATTTCTGCGAGAAACAAGATTGCTAGTCCTCTCTTCTTGACCTCAAGGAGAATGAGTATGGTGCACTTATCATATTTGGGGCTGACTAAAATACCACTTTGCATAAATGGAAAAATAAAGGGGGTTCTTCAATCAAATATCTCTTCAAATAGCATAAGGAATATCTCTATAGAAACTCAAATTAATGGATATCAACATTATAGCACATTGATATACTTGGAATAATATGAGATCTGGGCCATGTCATATAGCAATGTGTTTAGATAGGTTCTTGATCTTGGGTTCCTTCCCCACACAATGCCTTATAATCTGCCCTCATATCCTTCCTTGGAGTGGTTCTGATCATCGACCTATCAAGTTATAAATGTCATTTCCTTTCAATTATGGATCCATTCCCTTCCACTTTAGACCTTTATGGCTCTAGGAATATAGATTTCAAGAGATGATCTCCTTGTCATGGTGGGGCTAGGTTAATGGAAGTCTAATCCAAATCTGGGAGCATAAAATCAAGCAATTAAAGGAGCGAATCAAATTGTGGGTCATTGCCTCGCAACATGCTAGACATGTGGTGATCCAAGAGTATGAAAATAATATCAAGATAATGCAATCCTCCATGGAAATAGATCTAGTCACAAATGAGCTTCTTCATCAAGAACAAGAAGTTTTTACTAAACACCACAACCTACTTTAGGAAGAAGAAGAATTATGGAGGCTTAAATATTGTAGTGTTTAACTTCAAGTTGGAGATAGAAACACCAAATTTTTCCACAAGCAAGCTAGGAATCAAGAATGGAGAAACAACATTCAGGAAATCTTTGTGCAAGGTAATAAAATAGATGATTTCCAACATATTAAGGCAAAGGCCACCATTCACTTCTGCAATCTATACTTCCAAACCAATCCCCCTTTAGATGCAGCTAAATCTTACATGTTGATATAGGTCCTAGTTTTAATCACTAATGACATGAATCATTGTATAATATCTATGCCAAAAAAGGAGGAAATCAAATTGGCGGTGTTCTCCTCCAGCCTAGATAAAGCCTCGGAGCCTGATGGTTTTTCAATGCACTTTTACCACATTTTTGGAATATTATAAAGAGATACCTCTACAGAATGGTTGGTTATTCCTTAAAAAAAATTGTATAGGGGGGAGGAATCAATTTCTCCTTTGTGGCCTTAATCCCTATGGAATTTAACCCATCATCCTTTTCTATATTATGTCCCATTTCTCTATGGAATGCCTCATATAAAATTATTGCCAATCTATTAGCTGAAAGACTCAAGAGATTCCTCCCCAAGGTTATCTTTGAAAATCAAGGAGGCTTTGTCCCTCAATGACAAATCCTAGAAAATATTATCCTTGTCCAAGAAGCTATTGATTCTAGTAAAAAAAGAGATGATAAAGGCATGGTCATCAAACTCAATATGGCGAATGCATTCAATAGAGTCAGACACAGTTTTCTTTTCAAAGTGATGGGAAAATTGGGCTTTGACCCAAAATTCATTCAATGGCTAAATCTCTGTGTTGTCTCACCTTTGATTGCGTCAATGGTGGTGGTAGAGTGGCAAGCTTCTTCAAGGTGTATTGGGGTCTTCGTCAAGGCTACCCATTATCCCCTTTCTTATACATTCTTATGGATGATTCTATTAGTTGTCAGCTAGAACAAAAATGATGAAATGCCTGCTTCCTAGGAATCAAGTATGAACAAGGAATTATAAGTGCTAACCATTCTCAATTTGATGATGGAACTCGTTTTTTAGGTGGAGCTTAGTGATATCCCCTTATTTGAAGCTTTTGTTGTGAATTTGTATATATAGTTATGTGTGATTGTGACTTAACTTTAAAATAATTATTTGAAAATAGTTTATCAGTGTGATAAACTGATAAAGGTTGAATGTAAATCTTGCATTTATAATGCTATTAATAAAATAAATATCTAGAAATTGATGTTGAAGTTACACTTTGTTGAATGAGTTATGGTTGCAAGTTAATTATTGATATTGATTACCACTCATTAAGTCTTAGGAATTTAATCTAAATGATTAAATTATTAATGATCATGGAAGTAATTGATCATTAACTTCCCTAAAAGACAAGAGGTTGTCTTGGAGAGTGGGGAAGTGGAGCTCATAAATGAGCTAGTAACTACTTGCCACCTGTTGGGTGAGGTGGAGGTAGTTACCAACTACCAACTAATTGGTAGAGGGGGTAATCTACTTTTGTCATCTTCCTAGAAAAAGGAGGCACACTGAGCTAATCTAGGTGAGGAAAGAAGGAGGGTAGAAGTAATACAAAAGAAATAACTTGCAGTCTTAGTGCTCGGAGCGGGGGGGGAGGGGGTGGTGTGGGGGGCAAAAATTTTGTGAATAGTGTCAAAGGTTGGGTGGGGCTGGTGGGCTTCTGCAACAGTTTCCAAGCTTATAATTTCAAGTCAATGTCATGAACCTTCATTATATGAACATTTTCTTATGAATTCTTATACTTAAGAATATGTACAATTAAAAATGCGTAGATGTATGTTTTTAGCATTTAGAGTGAAAATGTTAGTATAGCATGTAAAATAAATTTGATTTACATAAAAGAATATGTGACATGATTATGAGCAGATGTTGTGAGATATACTTTATTTGAATTTATATGTGCAATATAGATACATGAAAATTTAGCTCATTAAATACTTGTCAGTGAGAGAAGAACTTGGGGAGATATATATATATATATATATACACATACATATATATGCCATTATAGACATAGTAGCACTCAGAGAACAAGCTATGAATATATATGTGTGTGTGTGTGTAAACATCTATTTATACATGTCAATTGTAAATATAAGAGCCATATAAAGACTTGAAGTAACTAAATGATATCAGTAAAGGAATAATATTCCTAGAAGAGTGGGCCCCGAGGGTTAGCTCAATTGGTCGAGTTCCTGATGCCAAAGTACCTTGCTAATGGAAGTTCACGAGGTCAATTCTCCTTTATGCTCTCGTGGTTAGGCTCTGCTAATAAGCCAACGGGAAGTGATCCCTTCTGGGGATATTCCTGTATATTACCTTGGAAAACAAAATTATTCCTAGAATAGTGACATTAGGTTACCAAAAACCTAAGAAAGATATCAATTGTACATTTGAAAACTACTATTGGTAACAATGAATGAAAAATGTAAATATTATAGATAAAGTCAATTTAAGAGAAAATTTGGAAACCAAACTAATATGTATGAGGCCTAAAATCTATGTAGGATTATTCATATAAAATGATTATAGGAGAAGAAATGGAAGTACTCTAAATAAAATATAAACCTTAAAAGAACAAAAATCCTAAACACTATGGAAGCAAAATCAATATATCGATAGTAAAATTACATTCATGTTAGTAATGTGATCATAATAATAGGGTTTGTAGACAACCCATTTGTATTTTCTATTACTAACTTGTGCAAATGTAGGGTTTCATTCTAGATAACCCAACTGTAACTGGAAATAATTTTGCATTCAATACACTAGTTTATAAACAGAATGAGCAACATTATTCACATAACCAGATTCGCAAACAAAAGGTGTTTTTCCACAATTACAAGGAAAGATAAACAAAATGATTCGTAGAAGGCAAAAGCCCCAAATAATGAAAGCTATACGACTTATATGTATACAATCACAAACAAAAAGTTGTAGCTTAAAAATCGAAGCTTTATACGCAACTAGGAAGAGGTATAAATAAGGGTTTCAAATGCCACACCTAATTAAGTGACAAATTCGAATCTGCAAATTCATTCTCCACTTCTGGTATATAATAAATTCCATAATGATAAAGAATTCAAAACAATTCGTAACCGGATAACAAATGCTAGCAAACTAAATAAAACCATGTATCCAAATGAAATCATAGTTGTTAAATTTGTTCAGAGAAAGGATACACATGAAAAAAATAATAATATATAGCTTAATTTCAAGCAGAAACTTCACGTAAACAAAGAAATCTTACCTTCGTACAAAACCTTAGAATTCAAGGAACAAATTTTGGGTATGATTATTAGGAGTTGAAACCATTTGATCTAGACTGGCATGACCTTGGAATCATTTACAAACAAAGGAAAATGAGTGTTAAGAGGTGGGAACAAAACTGCTCTCAGAGATTACGGAGCTCTATCATAATACCTTTGAAACAAAAGAATGAATTTGTGAGAATGATTGTCAAAGGGTAGTCAATGAAACTTGAAACAACCCTAATCAACATATGGTGTGGATCTGTCAAGGTTAGATATTAGTTCGTTGATCCTATGGTTTGATTTTATCACCATGTCAACATAACCAAAAAACACATGGAGGCAAGCGTATTTGTTTTTAAGGTCATGAATAGTCTAGTTAGTTCCCAAATAAATATACCACATGGCATCGGTGATTATGACTCGTATCATATAACATCAAACCTTAAATAATGTAATGATATGAAATATCATCGAATGGTTAACATATATTTAGAAAATTGTCTTCAACATCCATCACATGAATGAATTAATTTTCGACGCGTTTCGAACCAACCAATGTGGTTCATCATCAGGACGAAAAGATGTAGAAAATCTAATCCAACAAGGAATTATAAAGAATGAAAAGTCAATTTTTTATTATTTGTCAACGGATGAGATATTTGATAAAAATTTGGAATAATAGAAGAATCCCTTGTTGGATTAGATTTTCTCCATTTTTTCATCCTGATGATGAACCACATTAGTTGGTTTGAAATGCATCGACAATTAATTCATTCATGTGATGGATCCTAAAGACAATTTTCTAAATAATTCTACTCATAGAAGCCTACATTTGGTTAACATATATATTAGTATGTGTAGACTTGCACTAGACGTAATGTCTTTGAACAAGAGAAAGTATTGTGACCATAACCATCGTAACTATGTTATAATATAAAGGAAGGGAACCTACATACACATATGTATAAAGGAATAAAAAATTAGGACGGCTTTGGAAACTCAAGTTTAGATCTCATATTTGTAACAAAAGGTGTAATAGGTTAATGTATATGACCTGAAATGTCCTACTATATGAAATACAACATCAAATATAAAATCATATAAAATCAAAGATGTTCTTTCCGGGATAAGAGAAATACATATAGACATAGTACACAAGTATGATAATAATTTGACAAGTCAAGAGTTATATCTATCTATCTTGACAGGAGAGAAGAACTCCATAGGAAGTTAAATCATACATATCTTATGGCTACACCCATAAAAAATTATCTTGAAAATGTAAATGAAAGATAACATTGTTAATATTATTTGAAGATGCAAGAAAACTATTAGAAGGAAAATTCCTCAAAGTTTAGATTTACGAATTAGTGATATCAGTCTTTTGCATATTGATCATAAAAAAAAATAGTTGCGTTACATGGGGCTTGTTACAAACTTCTACTATCATTGCCAAGATATTTAAATAGGTTTTGGATAACTTCCTCCTTTCCTCTAGAAGTCAAATGAACTTGACCATATCCCATACTTTCTCTGGGAACATAACTATAGCTAAGCATAAACAGATTGGAGAGATCTTTATCTTCCAGATGATGGAAAACTGGAAGGAATTTAAGTAACTCAGCATCACTATTTGACTCAAATTCCATTTGCACAGGCATCGTCTGGTGTCCTCTCGAAAGTTAAAGGAAAATTAGAATCATGGGGAGCTTAATGGATTAATACAGTGGGTCGCATCATCCTTATAAAGGAAGTACTTACAACACTTCCTTTGTATCAATTTTCTTCCCTTCTAGCTCCCCAATATATCCTTCAAATTCTGGTCAGAGAAATACAAAAATTTCTTTGGGAAGGGAGAAAATATACAACCAAAAAATTTCACCTTTTTAATTGGGCTACGGTTTGTGCACCTAAATTACATGAGGATTGGGAATACAAGACCCCATTCCCACGAATCAAGTTATTGGGAGGTAAGTTGGTGTGTTGATTTAAATCTCATCCATATGTTTGGTGGTCCCAATTTTTTCAAGCTAAATAACTTCAACGTGACCCTTATAGGAGTATAGATCATATCTAGCACCCTCGACATGAATCAATAGTTTGGAGACTCCTATTGGTAGTAACCCATTTAATAAATATAAATATCTACTAAACTTCGGGTAACGGGGAAAAATGATATTTGTTTAGATCCACTTATGAATCACCCACCATTACAAGGACTAACTGCTCTTATTCCCCTAAAAAAATATCTATCCGCTCAAAGGAAATTGATGACGGCACATATCTCTATATGGGATGAAATGGGGCACTAGATAGGATGGAACTTTGAAGGAATCCCAAATAACCTATCTCAATTCGTAGCGACATTGAAATACAACCTAGTGGGTTGTGCTCCTTGGAATCAGCGTGTAGAAGATAAAATTGAGTGGAAGTCCTCAATCTATATTGTCAAAGAAGTTTACTAAGAACTATTATTGTCCACTCAATTTCCCTTGAAATCTTGCCTCTAGAAAAAGCTTTGGCTCAATAATTCTAATCTAAAGGTTAACAACTTATGTTGGCTTTTATCCCATAAAAAGGTTTTGATAGTGGAAAATATTAGAAAAAGGGGTATTCATGGCCCTTTTCAATGTCCCATTTGCAAGCAGCAAGAAGAATCGATTACTCATCTCTTCATCCAGTGTACTTACACTAAACATGTTTGGGAAATTACTATTGGACCTCTATTCTCCCAAACTCGTTGGCCCCTTGATCTTCTTGCTTTCTTCTCCTCCTGGCATAAAAACTACATTAGACCATACTTAGGAAAACATGCTCTCAAATGGTATTGGAACTCCCTTCCCAAATTCCTCTGCTGGCAAGTTTGGTTATCCAGAAATAATGTTATCTTTCAAAACCTCAACCATCACCCCAATTCTATTGCCTTAAAGGATATTTCTTTGTGTGTTGAATATGGTAGGTTTAAACATGGGACTTTGAATCGCATTCTCGATCCCTATGAACATCACTGGTTAGACTTCCTTGTGGATCCCCGAACAAGTTACCTTGCTCCTATTCCCAAGCCTCACTCAATTAAGAGACATTATAAAATTTTCTTTTTGGGCCATGATATAGAGGAGTGGGGAAGGAAAAGAGATGTTGGATCCTTCAATTTGATGGGGCTTCAAAGAAGAATACAGGGGTGGCAGGAGGGGTATGGGTTTTATTTAATCCCAATGGAACAATGGTAACTTGAAACTTGTTGGGATTGGGTCTAATGACTAATAATTAGGTGGAGGTGTATGGTATATTTGCTAGGAGTGATATTGGCTAAATATATGAATCTTCCAAATATCATGATCCTGGGGAATCTCTCATTACGATCCAACATCTTCAAAAAAATTCTTAGCCAAAAGAAATAAATGCTAATATTTTTCTTCAAAGAGTTTCAAGAATATTGGATGACTTCCAGCAAAATTCCTTCTACCATGTGCTAAAGCATTAGAACACAAAGGCAGATAGGAAATCCAATTGAGCTTGTCTACTCAAAGATGGGAAAATTGTTATTAATGGAATTTCAGGGTGAAGAGGCATCCCTTGACACCTCCCCCTTCTCCTTAGCATAATTTCATGATCCACCACTTATACTTAAAGTTTGTAACATTTTTTGGAACTCTGATTAGAAAGGGTGAGCATATCCAATTGGACGTCATGGAAATCTATGTAGAAGGGTCACATGTAGCTAATGTAGTGTCAATCCTCCCACATGCAGAGAGTACAAAGAAATGATGGTAACCATCACTTAGCAAGGACCTCCCATTACATTTGGTAATGGTTTCAATGGTGAGAAAAATTATGAATAGTAACAGTATAATTATGGAGAAGCATGAGAGCAGCCTCCTCTGCTACTTAAATTTTTGTCTCTCATCCATCCCAGTGTTCATGTATTTCCTCCTTTGACCCATCTCCAATCCCATTTCCATTGGTTGGGTGTGAATTATGTGTTGCTTTGTAAAAGCTCTGCATTGGGCACCTCATCTCCTTCAAGAAGCTTATTGTACTAGACTTGGAGTGACATTTATGGTCACAGGGCAAATTTAGGCAAACAATTTCACTTTAGATAATTCAGAATTCTTTTATCAGATGCATCTTATCACTACTCAGACTCCTCTATCAAGATTCATTATTTTCAAGTAGCCTCTTCTCTTGTGTTCATCAGTCTTGGTTTGTACTTAGAATTGTCAGTTTATTCCCCCTCTAAGCGAACCTGTAAGCCCGCCCCTCCAATTTTCATTTTCTCCCCAGGTTTCAACATTTGATCTATTCCTATATGTGGATTCTTTCCTGTTGTTTGGAGTCCTATGAGCCACCTTGGCATTTGACATTGAACACCCCTGAGGCTCTGCATGCCTTAGTTGGTGTTCAGTCCCTTGCCATTAAGAAAGTGTTATTTTCTTTCATCTTTGTTACTTGAATTATGGGTGCTCCATCCCTATTATGTGTTGTTATCGCCCCATAGTCACTTCCAATTTTCCCATCCTCTCAGTTCTAAACTGGTTTTTTTCAGTGTGCGTTCATAGTATATTGGCCTCCTCTTCCTCTTTGGATTGCAATGAAGGCACGTAACCGAAAAAACTCGAGAGCAGGGGGAAATATAGGTGTTTTAACTACACTCAACAGAATGAGTCCTTGCAATTGGATAGCATGGATACTAAATTTAAGTTGCAAGAACAAATGCGAACAATCATCAATCTTATGGAGGAAATCTAGGATATTAAAAGAAAATTAGCACGTTAAGATGATGAAGTGGAAGCCCTTCATCAGCAGAATGAGACCCGGCAAGCTCAGCTCTCTAAGATGAAAATCCACAGTTTGGAATCAAGCACCTCTAGTAGGCATGCTGGAAAAACTCTACCATACCTCAATAAGCCTTTGGACGAGGAATCCCATCATTTTTTTGATGTATTCTCATCGTAATGTGTTTTCTTGCTTGGTCAATTTTGTAAACTCTTCTCCTTTTGTTACTCAGTTTCAATAACTCCTCTAGTTAAGATTTTGGCGATATCAGTAAATTCCTTTCTAGAACATCAAATCTTAAGAGCAACCATGTACCCCACTTTCCGAGTCATTGTTGCGTCAGGGCACAATTTTTAATACAAAATCTACTCATTTTTGTAAAAAAAGAAAAAGAAAAAATACAGATAAATACCTATAAAATGTAATCTCTACTTCCCACCCTTGTATTGAGGGATATATCTTATGTTTAAATCATTCTCTCACATTATTATTTTTTGTGACAAAGTGCTTGCAAACCATATCCACTTAAAAACTCAGAAGTGGTTGGATGAGACAGGTAACATAAATCACAAGTCCATAAATTATGGAAAGAACCATAAATATTTGTTTTATCTTAAAAACTCACAGGTGGTTGGATGAGATAGGTAACATAAATCATAAGTCCATAAATTATATAAAGAATCATAAATATTTGTTTTATCTTTATAATGGATAAACCACCAAGGATGATCTTAGTATTAGGAATGGAATCTCTAATTTTATTTTTTTATTTTTTTTAATGAAAATAAAATCTCTAATAATTTCTTTCCGAGTTTTTTTAAATAAGATATTTGAACTAATAATTTATATTTTATTATCATATTGCTCCATCATTAAAAGACTCCCATATAGTGATCACAATTTATTATCAACCAATGAAATTATAGATCAATTCATACAATTCGAAATTTACAAATTCCCCTTATTTCAAAACTTTTCAAGGTCCACCTCATGGTATCCCGTTGAAAAATATAACTTAAATAAATGTGATTATCCTTTATTGAAATCTACTATCAAACTATACCATACTACCAAAATTTACTATTGTAAATTTATATAAAAGATCATGAAACCAAGAAAGTTCTCCATAATTTTTATTTTAATTATGTTATTTTGATGTTTGAATCCCAATACATATATTATAAGTCAAATTGATTTAGCTAAATAGTACTTTATCTTTTATGTAAGACTTTAAACGTATCCATAATGAGGATTATTTGTCAAAAGTAAACGTGTCAATGAACTAAGACCGTTACAAAAGCCTTTTCATATATGTTTATTGTATAGACAATTTTGAAGGCAAAATGTGAGTGGGGAAAGCGTTTTAAGATTAAATTTTTTTATTTTGCATAGATATGATCAAACCTATAAATCAATTTACAAATGCACTACTTCCTCCTTGGCATATAAATCAATTTATCAATGCACTACTTCCTCCTTCGCATAGGAGGGATTGAGTTTTAAGAATAATAGCAAGGTGGTTCTAACATATCTAAGATTTTTAGAAGTTATTCATATATGTTGATGTGAATTTGAATATATATAGTGTGTTACAATTAATGGTAAAATGTTTTTTTTGGGATTATGATTTTTTTATTTTTTAAATGTATTTAGAGTTTTGAAAAGTTTGAGGGAGTTTATATTTTGGTAGATTATACGATTTAAACTTATGATAATTTTAAAAAAAATTATGTTGGATTTTAATAAAAATTAATTGTGAAAAAATAACAATAAAAAGATAAAAGCATATAATAATTAGAATATATTTTTTTAATAGTTAAAAGGGATTGAGATTTAAGGTCAATATTAAAGTGGTTTTGTGAATGTAAAAGGATTTAATAAAGGTCATTTTTATTTGTAAATTTGAAATTTTGAAAAAGATAACCTTCTAAACGCATGTTCATCTAATTGAAAGAACTTTCTAAGCTTGAGTATGTTGTGGCAAATTTTAGTGGACCCACAAGTACGGCTAGCATATAGAGAAATATGACATCACAAAGGAGTTACCATTTAATTGCACGTTAAACTTTTTCCTAAATAGAAATTGTTTCATTGAAAAAGTGAAAAACACAATCGAGAAATAGAAAAATGAAATTAAACCATGATAATGTAAATAAAATCCATACCTTTAATCATATTGTAATCTCACTTCATACTCATTTCAACAACATACTACATAAAATTATATTATTTTTAATATAAATAAAAAACTAAAAATTATATGATCTACATTAAATATATAACTAAAAACAATCGGTAAAAATCACCATATTATAAAGTTATAATATAAGACATAGTTCAATTGCAAAAAATAATACAACCACCTATCTTCAACCTTATATAAAAAATAAAAAAAATACAATGATTTTGAGCATGTGCAAAAGATTCTAAATTATATTCAAAATATCACCTATATTCATGTTGTAATACATTAACGGATGTCCTTAATACCTATATGTGTCAATCCTACATGAATTTATTTCATAATACATGGAACTACAACGCAACTTAGTTTATTATTGTTTTTCTTGTGAATTTATTTATATTCAATTTTTTTAATGAAGTATTTAAGATTTAGTGTTTTTAAAAGTAAAAAGAGGGTATCATTTTATTCCAAATATAGAATGACATAGATTACAAAATCGCTTCTAGAGAAAACATAAGTTAATTGAGACCTTAACCATGTATGGAAATAAGGATAGATATATGATACTTGGAAAGAAAGAAAATCAATTTTATAATATAAATTAGCTTAAAACATATTATCACATCGTTGCCATCATTGTCTCTGTTGAGTAGACATCATAAATAAAGAAGAGGTCTAATAACATTTAAGATGCAATTTTACTTTTGAACCTTTCGGTTTTCATCTTTAATATTGGCATTTTGGGTGGCCATTCTTGTAATAATATTTTGAGTGTGCGTGATTTGACTAAGAAAGGAAATCAACAAGCACGTTAAACATTGGGTCTTTATAATTTATTTGGTCATTGATGTTGGAAGAAAACAAAGAGCACATGTGTCATGTCATGTTGAGAGTACTTTGGAATAAGGTGCGGCTTCTTTTAGTATGCATGAGATTCATGAAAAAAATGTTTGGAGAGGATACACTTTCCAAACTTTTCTTCTTATAGCCCTATCTAATTGCTTTCAAGTCTTGCAACCTCATAATAGGCATCTTCATAGTCGTTACACTTAAAAGAGGCATGTAGTTATATGTTTATCATAACATGTGATGAGGGAATTCCAAGATAATAAACCTTGCACTTTTCTGGTCAAGAGTAATGGAGGGTGCTTTGTTGTTTAATTTCCGTGAACATTTTCACAAGTTTCTTTCTTGCCAATCACTTCACACTAAGGTTTGACTCAACAGTAAGCTTTTAAGACTATTCTTTGTGGTCTTTAATGTCAACTACGCTTTTCAAGATCAAGATTGGGTTACTATTGTCTATGCCATTTGAGAGGGGTAATAACATGTGGATCCGACATAGCTACTATTCATAGCTTGCTTTATGTTTGGTCTAGCAATTGCTAATATTATGGGGGGATATTTTATTTTATCATATGGAGGCATCCTCTTCAGGTAATGGAGGATGAAGTGCCTATCTTTTTCTACAATTATGAGCCTCTCATCTTGTCGTCATCTAGTCATGTAGATGAGTAATAACATATTGACCTAGTCTACTAGTGATGGACTTAGGAATCCTTTTCTTGATAATTAATCATGTCCACCCTTTTTAGAATATGTGATTCATGTCACTCTTGTCATATCTCCTCATGCTAACTAGCGCCCAAACAAAATGATTTAAAATTCAATATTAAATGTTAGTTAATTTCCATATTTCAAACCACAAGGATCAATAACGTTGATAGAAGGAAAATATGTTTGTCATGAGACTTATAGCACAAGAAAAAAATTCACATAATATTTTTACGGTGATCGAAAACTACCAACTCTTTCGTTTATACATGATATCTAGATCATTGATCATTATGATATGTAGGTTGTATAGCTTCTACATATGGTGTGCAAGCTACCCATATTGGATTTTTTTATTGGTTTTCCATATTTTCCAACCTCTGCTACCTAGTATGCCCCATGTCATCCATTATCTTGCATACCCCTCTAGTCATCAACATTGATGCCTTCCATCTATCTTCATCATTTGTTATGAATGATTATCTAGATGGTGGGCAAAGGCTTCTAGAAAATATTCATTATTACGTGCCTATATTCACAAGGGATTATACCATGAGTGGTGATTGGGTATGGAGCCATCTTCTCCTTTGGCTCCATCAAAGCCATATGCTTCTTGGAGGAGCATTAAAGACAACTCTATCTAGATATTAGATGCAAAATTATTAACAAAAAGATCATTAATCATCAGTGAAAGAGGCCATGGAAAGTTACTACAACGACATCTAGAATTGGTTGATTTTGTTGAAAGGGAATACTTAACCCAATCTTCACAAGAAATTATAACTCGCATATGGTATAACACTAGAAGTACTATATGGATGATACCATTATTGGTGCAATAACTCAATATATTCCTACTTTTGATTATTATAAGTAGGCTACCCCTAATATGCATCATGTATGTTTCCTTTGAATATTTATTTGGATGTAATTTGAAACCTTTTTGCAAGCCTTCAAAGGTTTCATACACTCTACTCTCTAGCATGGCCTATTTTGAGTTTCATTCCACAACATTATGCCATGATTCCATTATGTATGTGGATAGTATGTTATCTTGAGTATCGACTTGGACAAAGCGAATGAAGGAGAGCTTCACAATCCAATGGAGAATTATGTTAAGAATATGGAAGCTTTCAATGCCTAATTAATTCAGTATACAATCTATGCCAACACATCTACAATACCTTGCCATTTTATGTTGTATTGTGAACTTCACTTCAACATTGAAGTAGTTGCAATTGCAATTCTTTCCTCAAAGTTTGAAAATTCATGTCTCATTGTAGAAGAGTCACTAAATTTTATGTATTGACAAGAAGAGTGGAAAATAAGTCCATGGAATATCGCCCCCCAGAAATTGGGGTGGTCCAATAAGGAATGTTCAACCAGGTGATGGGTTATACTCTCACCTATGGCATATCCATCCATTAATACAAAAGTCACAAATGCGTCAAAATTCACTTCCATTGCTTAGCTATTAAATTTTAGGGTCATGAAACCCTGTTTCATCCCATAGTTCCCACATTGAAATCCCAGATGTAGGAAATGGAAATAACATAAATTTATGCTATTACAACTATTATGGGCTTCTCAACAAGTTGTAATCATAATGCTTGTTTATTTTGGTGCAGGAAGATAATAATTAACTACAAATATTTTCCATGATGTATGAGGTCCATGCATCATTCATTGTATCATGAAATTATGGAGCAAACCTCTTGGTTACTTCACTTGATGTAACTCCCTTTTTTAATCCCCAGATTTCGTAATATGCAAATAAGACTAATAATGTTGGGATGACCAACATGGATATTTTGCCAAATTTCAATTAATATTCATCTTTATTTAATATATTTATAAAGCTAAATAAGAGAGTAGTCAACACAGATCTCGATGCTTGAGAAATGAAAGTTGTAAGGGGGACTTGGGGAATTTTCCCTTCTTACCCTAAACTAATTGTCTATATCTCTGGTTTGGTAATTGAACTACCCAACTTCCAGCAAGTATGTGAAGAATCGGCGAGTAGTAATAAATTAATCCATAGGTATGGGCTACATACCCATTTTGGAGAACTTGAATTGACCAAGCATCCCAAGAAAGGAACCTAATTTCTCATACTGACAGTTTGTGAATGAAGAGGAGCACTCATGGGGGTGTGACAAAGAATACAAATAGATAGTAGAAAAACAAGTAAATATAGAGGAAGAAAGAGGAGAACCATACATGGGAGTTGGGGTTGTGATTTTGAATAGAAGGAAAAAAAATCCTTTCGAGTCACATTATATGGAATTTTGATCTATAATTGAATTGGATAAGGAATTCAAAGTTGAAGGCCCAACAAGAAATTTTGAATGGTTTGTCTTTTTCAAGCATGTAAGAAACTAATAAAGGAGAAGCACTAAGGAGCTGGTAGATCAATGAAGGGATCTATTTTGTGTTATGCATGCCCATATGTCCATACCCTAATGTGTTGATAGGCCCAGGCTCAGTGATTGAAAGGCATAATCTTAATTCCTATATTTGAAGGAGAGTGGTCTTGATATCCTATTATGAAACTAGCTCACAAAAAGATAGAAAAGATAGATCAATGCCTTAGAATTCAGCCTCTTCGAGGGGGCAACCTCCTTTACATTACATAAATGAACAATTCTTGGATGATACAAATGAAAAGACCTCCTTTCTATATATGGGAGTCTAAGGGGTCATAATATAATAAGAGCCGACATAACAATACTAATGTAAGGGCACAATAATAACAATAGTGGGCTTCTATGGGGCACAATAGTAACAATATGGGCACTACATGGGTACATCAATATATAAGGGGGTTGTACTAATAACAATAAGGGGTTACACTAGTAGTATAGGGGCCTAACATACCCCTCTCCTTCAAAAAGTGTTGTCCTCAACGCTTGAGTAGTTCTTGATGCTTCTGTATAAAATTCTTGTCCTCCCATGTGGAATCTTCAACAAGTATGTTCTTCCACTTGATGAGATACTCTGAAATTGATTGATTTCATAGTTGTCGAGTTCTTGTTTCTGTGATTGCTTCAGGTTCCAATATGATTTTTCCTTTCTCTTCAATTTCTGGAAATATTGTTTGAATTGGGATCTTTTGCAACTTTTGAATAAGTGGCCATACTTCTTCGTCCTTCTTCCATTCATCCCTTGCTTCATTTATCCAATCTGGTTGGATAATAGAAATAGCACAAAATAATGCTTCCACATCTTCATCATTTCTTGACAATGCATCTGCAACAAAATTTTGCTTCCATTTTCTATAGATGATGTCAAAGTCATAACCCAACATATTTGTGACACATTTTTTCTGTTCTTCTAAAGATAATAGTTGTTCTAAAAAATATTGAAGACTATCATGATCCATTTTTACCTTGAAGTGTTTTCCCATTTAGTAAGGTCGCCATTTTCTAAGTGCATGTAGTATTGCCAACATTTCCTTCTCATAAATAGCTTGCTTGAGATGTAGCTATAAAAATACCCAATCACCTACATCAAAAAATTTTTCACTATGATGTTGATCTACTTGTTGTTTCATTCGATTTTGCACCAAAGTGGCATTATCCTTTAAAAGTTGGAGAACTTGTTGTTGATGCTCGATGTGATCTTTCACTGCTTGAACCTTTTTCTTCTTAATATGTTCTTCTATATCTAGAGTTTTAGGAGTGGTAATTTCTTCCAATCCTTTACAAGATATGGTCGGATTCATTTCTTGATGCTCGATGTGATATTTCACTTCTTGAACATTTTTCTTCTTGATATGTCCTTCTATCTTGATAGTTTGAGGAGTGGTAATTCCGACCAATGAATTACAAGATATGATTGGATTCATTTCTTCTTTCTCGATGTGATCTTTCTCTTCTTGCACAATTTTCTTCTTGATATGTCCTTCTATCTTGAGAGTTTGAGGAGTGGTAATTCTTGCCAATGCTTGACAAGATATGGTCTAATTCATTTCTTCTTTCTCTAGGGTTGGGTCCTAGCGTATATCATATTCTTTTGATGTTTCTTGGTCCTTTTCTTCCTCCTCTTCATACTCTATGTAAAATAATTTCATCTCAGCACACTTATGACCTTTAGTGCATTTGCTATCACAATTGTAACAAAGCCCTTTTTCTCCTTTTTCTTCCAATTGTTGTGACGTAACCCTTGTAGGTTGTGGAAGGCTAGGAGAAACAACACTTCCATCTTTATAGTTGTGAGGGGTATACTTCCTTGTTGCCATAATTTTACTTTCCACTATGTCACAAAGCCCTTTTACTCTTTCCAATTGTTGTGGTGTTGCTCTAAAGAAGGTGTTTCTCTTTGTATCCTCATAATGTGCTATCATTTCCTCCATGAGAATTGACCACGTAACAAGTTGTTTATGAGAAAAAAGCCCTTTATACCATAAAAATTGATCTGGTTCTAAATATGAAGATGCAATACATACCTTTTGTAACAGTGGTACACCATGTAGATCAAAATATTGCTCCATCTGAAGTATCCAATTTACCGGATCCTTGCCATCAAACTTCCTCATATCGCCTTTTCTTGATTTTAGGAGCTCGATCTTGAAATGAATATAACTCTATTATTTCGGTTCTTCCAGTTCTAAAATTGCGATCTGTAGTAGCCCTCTGTGTCCTCTTTCCAATGCCACCAGTCTGATCGAATTTAGATTCTCCAAGAAAGAGTTATGCACAATCTCCCAAGATAACTTGATTATATACCTTTTCAGAAGAGCGAAGTTGTATGAAGTTCCATGTGTCACTGTTTTGACCTTTGAGTCTAAAAAATATACACAGGAAACTACAATCCATCCTCTTTCTGTAACTTCTTACGAAATTGCAATCTGATGCTCAAAACAAAAGTTATGACGATTTTACCAAGGTCACCTGTTTGGAATGTAATTCAGGAGTCTGCAAAAAGACCAACTTCCTCAGATCATATCTCCGCCAATATAGCGCGAAAATCTCTGAAATTTGGACCCGAGGTTCAGTGAAATTTCGTCCCAAATGGTTTTTTTTTAGCTTCTGAAACCTCGCAGAAAAAAATTTATAGCGAAAATGCTACGATGACCTATTTGGAGCAGTGAAACCCTAGAATCAAAAGCTCTGATACCAAATGTTATGAAACTAGCTCACAAAAAGATAGAAAAGATAGATCAACGCCTTAGAATTCAGCCTCTTCAAGGGGGAAACCTCCTTTACATTACATAAATGAAGAATTCTTGGATGATACAAATGAAAAGACCTCCTTTCTATATATAGGAGTCTAAAGGGTCATAATATAATCAGAGTCGACATAACAATAATAATGTAAGGGCACAATAATAACAATAGTGGGCTTCTATGGGGCACAATAGTAATAATATGGGAACTACATGGGTACATCAATATAATAAGGGGGTTGTACTAATAACAATAAGGGGTTACACTAGTAGTATATGGGCCTAACATATCCTCTATCCTGATTTTAAATATGTAGAACCCTAAGAGAATCTTCTTCTTAAGGCATCAAATTTATCTCTTTCGATGTGGCCAGCTCAGTAAAATAAGGACTACATTGTAGCTGAGCCTATGGTTGGGTGGAGAGTCATTCTCCCTTATTTGATGTTTATTGCTTCATGATTCTTATTATGTTGGTTATTATGTATGTTTGTAATGATAAGCTAGAAGTTGTTATGTTGGTTTAGTGAATATGTATAAGTGATGTATTATATAATTTTGCTTGGGTGCTAATTATTATTTTTTTCATGAATTAATGTTATATATATATATATATATATATATATATATATATATATATATATATATATATATATATATATATCTAGAGAGAGAGAGAGAGAGAGAATTTTTTGGATGGATTCATAGGCTGGAGAATATTTTGAGTCTTCAACATTAATTAGGACAAACTTTCTTCCCTATTGGGGTTTATTTCAACCTCTAAAACCAAATTTGTAAGCATAGTATAAGTTTTCAAAAATTTGGGTTGCTGGCAGGAGTTTTAGAAATTCATGGTTTGGAGGCTATGTCCCTAGCCCATGATCATATGGTCCAGTGAGGGATTGTGACCAAGATCCTAGCCAAAAATATCTAATTCTAAAGGACGCAATGTCGGTTGTCATGGTATCAAGCTATCCAGTGTCAATAACACAATGATCAACCTCCAAATGCAAACCCTTAATACTAATAAATTCCAAAAGTATTTCAACTAACGAATAATTTCTCTTTGGTTCATGTCCATTACTGATTTGGGTGAGTGTTGTCAGTAGAGATTATTATTTTTTCTAATGGCATAGTGGCCTAGTGGACAAAAAATTCTGTTGATGGAAAAATGGAGTTACGTCAATTGAAAATTTGTTATTGGATTAGGAGAAAGGTGTTGAAGACTCTTTTATCCTTCCCCCAGTGATCATATGGTATAGTTACCTTGTTAATGGGAAACCCTTTTGACTAACGGAGAAATTACCATTAGATATCCTTGCTTTATTAGTTCTTGGGAGATCGAGATATTATTGTCAAGGTGTCAAGATATTGGGTTATCATGTGATTGGGTATTGGGAGGTCATGACACCAGCTATCAAGTTTTCCTCTTGATATTGATGGAACCCGTTATTGTTTTAACATCAAAAGTTAATGGGCCATGCTAGCATGGAGAGATGACATGTTATGGGGTGATGTGGATCAAAGTGTGAATAGTGCTAAGGTGGAAGATAAGTGGCAAACAATGTGGAGGAGACGTGAATGGCATAAAAACTCTATATATCATGGACCGATTATTGAATGGTCAAGCTTTCAGATGATCGAATATAGGGAGATTGGGATAATGACTATCAATATTTCATCCCAACACTATGTTCTGGTAACTATTGGAACAATTATCGTTATTTAACATGAAAACTTTGAAAATCCTAAATATGGATGTGAGCAATTCAGTGTAATTTGGTTTGGATGCAAAACATGGCCAAATGCATTGATGACACGTGGAAAAAAGTTCACTACATGTATACCACATGGTAATGGTATAGATGTTAAGGTGGCACAAAAGGAAAAATCTTTTTATCAGCATAATTCTGGGTCCAGACGTCATAATTGGATGAAATTTATATCATTGGAAAGCTTTCAACAAGAAGAAGATGATAGTGGCCTTAAAAAATAGCTTTAAAAAAGGAAGAGGAGTTTTATAACCCCATCTCCATAAAATTAACCTTGGAGGTCGAGTTTGGTTACCTCGTATCCTTAATCGGGCATATAAGCACTAGGTGTGTTATACCTGAGCATCTAATATAACAAGGATGAATCCATATATACCTCAAAGGACAAATAAGTATTCTTCATTATTAATTGATATGTTCTTGAGATACAATTAGTGTGCATAGAATACACATAGGGGTGATAAGTCATGTCCTTGGTAAAGGGAATGAATTATCATTATTACATATTAATGACTACATTACATAATAAATGTCCTACGATTATCATTACATGATAATTATTTATTACATTATAATAACATATATAATATATTCTATGTATATTATAAATATTCCCCCCCTTAAAAATATTTTGTCCTAAATGTATACGTAAGGAACACTTCTTCAAATATATTGATCCAACTTCTTGTAACTCTCACTTATTTGATAAGGTTGAGTATATAAGGTTATACAATATTTGAAGCTTTGAATAATATTGTCACATTAAAAAATGATCAATCTAACCTAAGTGGATTCTTTCGAAAACTCCCTAATGATAAGATTCTAGATTTGAACTTCTTTGTTGTTGAATTTGAGGCACACGCATGCTTGGATGCTTCGATATGCAAGTACATCATTAACTTTTGTTAGTTACCTTCAGATATGGTATCTTGATTCTAAAATTCTATGGCTTCTATGATTTGGGTGTTGATTTGGAACCCTAATAAGATGAGTGTTATTAATATTTTTATGATTTACTTGAGTTAGCATGTTAATATGTGATATTTTCATAGTTATTAGTACATCGAACCTTTTTCAATGATTTATGGAACATGAATCATCATTGAATATGTAAAAGGGGATTTGTCGATAAGTTGTTTCTTCAAATCATTTTATAGATTACCTTTCACTAATAAGTCTTTTTTTGTTTATGAAACTTTTATTGTTAATATCAATCAATTCACTTTAGGTCTATCTATCTATATTATCAAAATCTAAGGACTTTTTTTGGTTAATGTCTCCATTTCTACAATCCCAACTTCTGGAACTTCATTGACTCACCTACATCCTTACATGTATCTTTGTCTACTTTCAAGATTGATACCCTCACATTTTCATTTATTTACTTCTATAAGCATGATTTGACTATGATTCTTGAAACAATTAATTTCCTTATCTTAATTTGACAATATTTCATCACATTTTATCTTTGCATCCTACTTCTCCTAAGATTTTTACACAATGAACTGTGGCATCTTATCAAATTGATAATTTATCCTTTGTGTGTAGTTGGTGGTATGTAAGGGTGTCGATCTTGCAATTTCGATCATTTTTTTCGACACTTTGATGATCAAGACATTCTTTGTGTGTGTGTGTGTGTATTCTTTTTTGTTGAAGCAAGCGCCAATCCTTATATTTCATTAATGCAAAAGAAGAATTACATATTGTACAAAAACTCGATTCTATACAAGAACACGAGAAAAAGAATCCTTGCCAAAGTCAAAGACCCCCCACCCTACTATAGAATTAACCCTTCTTAAGAGAAGCTGACATGGAAAGGCTACAGTAATCCCCACCCATTAGGGAAGTTCCATACCAAAACAATCCCCGAAGCCGACCAACTACCACAGACATCCCCAACCACGTGAAACCCACACCCCACAAGAGAGGGAAAATACGCACCAAACAGGCTTAATGTAAAGCCCACCTGGCCCCACAAAACAAAACGCTCTATCCCTGTCGTTGATCCTGGCTACTGGATCCAATGGCTAGGAATCATATCGCGCATCCGAACATGTCTGAAAGATAATGTGCGATCAAGGGCGGTTTTCGAGTCAATCCCTCTGCCACGTGTCGCAATCCCAATGGGATCGCTCCTGAAACTACAAAACCACAAACCGCTCGGGCGTGGTTTTCAAACCTGAAAGCGGGAAGGGGGAGAGTACCTACTGCCAGAAAAACCAATCTCCCTTTTTGTCTATACTTTCTACAGATCCTGTCCCCGATACTGAGCTTGTTTGTGAAAAGACGCATTAAATTGTCTTCCGAGAACCTGGGGACCCCATTCCACTGACTCCGGTAGAGAGTGAGACATAACTTAGCTTGCCTTTCTGCCATATGCTTTCAGATAGGTTGTGAAAATTCTTGCCGGATAAATTGATTCATGCTTGTCATCCGGGTCTGATAACGAAACACTTCTCTGTCTTCTGCAGCTTGTTCATCGCAGAGCGCCTTTAAATGGTTTTGAGGAATCTCCTGCCACTTGTTCGCCATCCCGCAATCTACATTGTTCACCCCTTGGTTGGCCAGAAGGTCTGCTAGTTTATTAGCCGAACGTCGAACATGGTTGAAACTCACAGTTCTAAGCCCTTGGAGGTGAACTTGGATTCTTTGGTAAACTAGGATTAGTTTCTAGTGATTAGAAACTTTCTCCGGCCGTGTACCACAGTGGATTCTTTTCACAGAGTTAATTGTAATCTCTGAGTCCGCTTCAACAATGACATTTGAGCAATGGTTCTGGATCAGAAACTGTAGACATTGTTCCAAAGCCATTAATTCTGCCATATTATTTGTGGCTCTGCCTAAATGATAGTGGAAGATAAAAATAATTCTGCCTTCTTCATCTCTTAAAACTCCTCCAAAAATAGTTGTTCCCGGGTTGCCTTTTGAAGCCCCATCAATGTTGTATTGCAGATATCCTTTCGGTGGAGGTTTCCAGAACTCCTTCTCTATATTCATAGCTGTGTCCTTTTTTATTAGACCTTGGGGAATAAGCCCTTTCATTCCCAATTGTTTGAGAATTCTCAACTCAGACAAAGAGGGGGGATTTTTGTGGAGATTGCGAACTGTGGTACTAACTATCTCCCGAAGCTGTTTCAGGATTAGTTCAAAAAGACGGTGAGGGGTGGACTTTTCATTTTTGAAAATTCTCTTGTTCCTTTCTTTCCACACATTCCAGATAATGAAGCTTGGCGTGAAGGCCCAGGCCAGATTAATGAACTCATTCTCTGAATAGTTAACTCTCCACTTGTTTAGGGTATTAGTGATACTACTTTTGTCCCTATCAGACTGGTGGAAAATGGAAGAGAAAGCATCCCATAACTAGGTGGTATAAGAGTAGTTGTTAAGAATGTGCTCCATATTCTCCTCCTGCTCTTCACAAAGCTGGCATCTGGACGGCCCCATAATACCCCTTTTCCTAATGTTGTCCCAGGTTAAAATTTTCTTATGATGAACCAACCACATGAAAAGCTTGATTTTCATCCAGCCTTGGTGCTTCCAGAGGTGCTGCCAGGTTTTGTTTGGGACAATGGAATCAAGCCCAAGGAGAATACTTTTAGCTTCCTTAAGATTAAAGGTGCCTTTATTGTTATTGCCCCATCTCAATTGATCTTGCGCCTCTGTAACTAAAATCATACTTTGTTTATGCAAGCTCCCAAGTTCCTCTGCTTTAATTTTAATAGGGCTATCATCGCTGCAATCAATTTTTCTCCAGCTTCTCCACTTTCCTGAGGTCTGAGCAAGATCCTAGAAATCCTTAACTTTGTTTAACCCTTGGTGATCTGTTTCCTGCTTGAGGCTAGGAAAATCCTCTGTTAACAGCATTGGTTCTTGTTGCCACTTGTCTTCCCAAAAGAGTGCAAGATCCCCTGCTCTGATTTCCTAGAAGCTGTTATTTTGAACTAGGCTTCTATTTTCCTAGGCTCTATTCCAGATGTGAGAACCTCTTAAATTACCAGACATTCTTATGAGATCCTTAATGTGCCAAGAGTTGGCATATTTCTCTTTCTAGATTCTTGCCCACTGAGCTTTTTGCTCTTGAACCCAGTGCCACCAAAGCTTGGCTCCTAGAACTTTATTAAGAATCTCCTGATCATCCAAGCCTAATCCCCCCTATCTATTGGGTTTACAGATTTTGTCCCAAGAGACCAGGGCCCATTTCTTCTTAGTTTCTTCCTTACCCTAGAGGAAATATCTTTGTATGCTCCTGAATTGCTCTAAAACACCTTTGGGAGCAGGGAGGGCAGATAACATGAAAACCGGGATAGATTGCAGCACTGCCTTTATTAGAACCAACCTGCCTACCAGGTTCAGGACCCGGAAGGTCCAATTTTTTACTTTGTCTTGCAATTTATTAAGCATTGGTTCCCAAATACTCTTATGCATTGGTCTGGCTGTGAGAGGAATTCCCAAATACTTTGTGGGGAGGGAATCCCTTTGGAAGCCAAGAATTCTTGAAATGTTTCTTTGAATAGCAATGATAGTGTTTAAGAAGAATATTTTTGACTTAGAGAGATTGACTTCCATACCTATAGCCAAGGCAAATTCCTTCAAGATTTGATTGTAGGCTGAAGCTTCTTTGACTGTGGGGAGTCCTTGTAGCATGGTATCATCTACAAATTGTTGGTGAGTAAGAACTTGACCATTCTCAGATAATTGAAGACCTTTGATTTTTCCCATTGCCTTGGCATGCTTAATGGATCTTCCAAGTCCCTCCATCATAAGAATGAAAAGAAAGGGAGAGAGCAGATCTCCCTGCCTAAGGCCTCTAGAAGGAATGAAGATCTATGAGGGAGAGCCATTCACCAAGATTGAAAAGCTAGAAGAGGTCACCAGAGCCATGACCCATCGGATCCAGTTGTGGTCGAACCCAAAAGCAGTGAGAACCCTTTTGATGTAGATCCAATTAACTTTGTCATAAGCTTTGGCTATATCCAATTGCATGATCATCCCAGCCTGCTTTTTACTGGTAAGCGTGTGGATCACCTCATGGGCTTGAATAATGTTATTTAAGATTTGTCTGCCCTCCACATAACCTGATTGTTCCTCAGACACTAAAGAAGTAAGGAGAGGTTTAAGTCTATTAGCCACTACTTTGGAAATTATCTTGTAAACCACATTGCATAAAGCTATGGGTCTATACTTGTCTGTAGTTTGAGCTGAGTCTTGTTTGGGGATTAGGGAGATGAAGGAGGTGTTGAGGGCTTTCAGGATCGTTTTGCTGCCCTTGGAGTCCTCCACCACATTCAGAATATCCTGTTTGACAATATGCCAACAAGCTTTAAAAAAATCCACATTGAAACCGTCCGGACCTGGTGCTTTGCAGTTCTTCATGTCTTTGAGAACCTCATTGACTTCCTCTTCAGTAACAGGTCTATTGAGGTTAAAATTGTCCTCTCTAGACACCAACTTAGGGATATGCCTCATAATTTCCTTGATGGATTGATCCCTGTCTAGATTGTTTTCTCAGGTGATGTTTCGGAAATACTGAACAAACACAGCTTCAATATTCTTATGGGTGTTGTGGAGCTTTCCATTCTCATCCTTAATCGTAGAGATTCTATTATGTGCTCTGTTAGCCATAGTGGATTGGTGGAAGAATCTTGTATTTCGCTCTCCTTCCTTGAGCCATTGAACCCTGGACTTTTGCCTCTAGAATATTTCCTCTTGTTTGCATAAATTTTCCCATTCTTGGTGATGCTTATCCGCCTGCTCACTTTTGACTTTATCAAAGCCGTCTTTGATCAGTGCCTGGTTGAGTTCCTGTATTTTGATTTTCAATGACCTTTTGTTCACAAAAATGTTACCAAAATCCTTCTTGTTCCATTCTTTTAGCCTGAACTTGACATGCTTTAGTCTTTTATGAAGGATGTACGTTTTTTAGCACTGGAATTGCAAGTCTTCAAACCACCATTTTTCAATGTTACTGATGAAATTTGAGTGGGAGAGCCAAATATTCTTGAATCTGAAAGGCCTGTTCCTGGGAGTAATCAAACCCTTGATTTCCAATTGAATCGGCCAGTGATCGAAACCTCCAAAGGGAAGGAATTTTGCTATTATTTCTTTATCTGTAAGCATAAGCTCCTCTGATATCATGAACCTATCCAATTTAGAGGCTACCTGTGCCTCACCTCCTCTTTTGTTGTTCCAAGTAAAAAGGCCATTGCTCAGTTCTGAATCAACCAATTTCATATCATCTGTGAAAGCTTGGAATGCTAAGGAGTCTTTGTTTAGTGCTCTGGTGCCTCCCTTTTTTTCCGAAAGAGATTTGATCATATTAAAATCCCCTCCTATGATCCAAGGAATCCTAGCCTGTCTATTCCTAAGATCCACTAGGGATTCTAAAAATTTGAGTTTGTCATCTATTCTTTGAGGACCATAAACATTTGTGTCCAGGAAGGCTTTTGGATCCCCCATTGGTTGAATGACCACTGATAAGTAATTTCTAGATGCTTCTGCATCTGTTATACTGATTTTTTGAGGATTCTAAAGAGTTAGAATACCCCCTGCTGTATTTTCAGCTTTAACCTCTAGGAACTAAAATCTATTGAGCCATTTGTTATGAATTTGTTTTATTCTCTGAATGGAACATTTCGTTTCCTGAATGAAGATAAGATCTGGCATTTCCTGTTTCATTCTATGACTAAGCATTATTTGTTTTCTTTTACTACCTAGACCTCTGATATTCCATGATGTGAACTTCATATTTAAAGATTTGTAAAGGAGTAACTGGTTAGGTCTTTCATCTTACCCGAGTCTATCATTAACTTTCCACACTCCATCAAGAGGTCCTTCTGCTTTTTCCTGCCCCTTTTCTTTCCTGCATTTCTAGTGGCTACTCCTGGAGTTGATTTCATTGTTTTTAGTCCTGTGTATTCCTGCTTCTCAATGGTTTTTCCTTTAGCTAATCCTCTTTCCTGAGTTTTCCATAAGAACAGCTGCTGAATTTTGTTGCAGTCTTCTTGGGGTAGTGAATCTATCCCTCCCGTGGATCCCTGCATCAAGAACCCTTCCAGATCTAGATGTTCCTTGTCTAGAATTTCCTGAAGTTCATGATCCTCCAGATCTGTTTCACTCTGGGTCATTTCCTGATCCATATCTAGTTCTGTTTCACTCATTATAGTTTCTTTCTTATTATCAGTCTCTTGTGTTGGGTAGCAGTTTTCTTTCTTTTCTGTTTCCTTTTCATTAGGGCCATCCTCCATAGATAGGTCTTCATTTGCCATTTCTTCATTCTCTTCCAGTGCTTGATACCTATTTTCACTGACCTTTTGACCCTCATTACGAAGTTGCTTTGATCCTTTTTTTCCGCCTTTTCCTCTACTTGTAGCTTTCTGGAAGCTATCCGTGTCCTTCATTTCCTTAGGTTTGCCCTTGTTGGTTGCTTGACTTAGAGGGAAATCTCTGAACAAGTGTCCATGTTCGTGACATTTACGACATCTGAACAGGATATGCTCATAGTCTACGGTTTGTATCCATTCCTCATTAAAAACTTCAAGGATGACTTCATCCAGAAGAGCTCCTGATAGATCCGGAAGTGCATTTGCCTCTTCTTGTTGCTTCCAAAGCTTTGACAAAATGCCGTAGTTTGTTGCCAATGGCAACAAGCGATTCAGTTTGCCAATAATCAAGAGGTAGAGAATAGAGCCTTACCCAGACAGGTACCGAAGTGAAAGTTTCCCGCTCTGGAACAAAGTTCATCATCCAAGGCCGCATATAGAGGCCATCTATTGCATAAAAGTAGGGTCCTCCTTCGAATATTCTGTCTTTGTCTTCAATGTTTGTGAACACCACAGTGAAAAATCCTTTTGAACCAATATGAAGTTCTATACTTCCTTTGGGTTTCCAGTGATACTTGATCCATATCTGTAAAGCCTTTTCCGTGGGCCATAATCCCATAAACTTGTAGATTATAGCGTAGGTCCCCATATGTTCCCTGTGTGCCTGCAGTTCAAGATAGTTTAACACTACTCTAGGAGTAATCTCCATTTTGGGTCTACACGGTCCCTTTTGTTTATTGTTCCTTGTTCCCTGGCTTTTGTCTTCTTCCTCCTTGTCTTTAGTGCTAACATTTTCCTTGGGCCTACCCCCGTCTGTCTCCTTTTCATTATTACTCTTTACCTCTTCCACAGAATCTCTTACTTTACCCAAAGGGGATTTGCCTCTACCTGCAACGACGTTTTTGTAGGAGGTAGGGGAGCTCCCCCCTCTGCGATCCTCCATTAGGAGTGAGCACTGAACCTCTGTGAAACCCTGGTTGTGTGTTTTTCTCCTGCTCTTGCCCTCCCCAATCTCCGTGTGTGTGTGTATATTCACTAATATTTCAATTTTTTATATAATTTTAATACTTGTACATTTTCACTAATATTTTCGTTTCATTAATTTTTTATTTACAATTTTCCATGTTCTTCTATAGAAATTAATGTGTAGATTCAATATTGCTCATGAAAGTTGCTAGATCACAAGACTTGAAGCTACTCTTCTAATTTGTGGAAGTTTAATTCACCATCTAAAACAAGAATCACAGACATGCAAAAGGAAACATCACACATGCATAGATATTTATCTAGGGGAAAGAAATTTCTCAAAACCCCTTACTATATGTATTGCATTAATTAGAGAATAGAGAAGAAATATAATGCTTGCTCAAGCTTGAGCACACCCTGCAAGTGTATAATCTATCCCTTGTCTAATTAACTCAACCTGCCCAACACTTAGTTAATTACAAGCCTTCCCAAGCTCTTATTTCCTTACGTTGTTCCCTTGGGAAATTGCCCCTGTTTTGTAGGATTTTCACACTATAGAATTGCGCAATAGCCTTAGGTCATTCTCTGACTGCACACACCACTTGTACACATTGGAAGATGCTACAATTGATAATACACTACCTTGGAATCTCCATCTCAACTAGGTAACTCGAATTCTCTGCATGAAACAATTATTTTGGGTTGATTGATCATTTAACTGGTTGATCATTGGGTGTGGTTGAAGTTCCACTTCCACAACTTGACGTCCACTAGTTCTTCTAATAGTTAGAACTAGTTAAACTGACAATAACTCAAATTAACTTAAATAGATTACTACAAATAGAAATCAATCATGTATAATTGAACTCAAGCTTTCCCAACTCGAATTTACTAAGTTAACTAAGTGACAAGTGCCATGTCACCTCAGTTAACTATCTCCAAGTATTCTGCTGAAATAAATTTTTTTATTTTAATTTAGTTTGACCAAGGAAAATTCAAAACTAGATTTTCTTACTGCATTTTCAACACTCCCTCTCAACAAGAAAGCGATTATCAACCACCCCTATCCTCCACCTATGGAACTTGAACTTCCCTCTTGAGAATGAATTTGTCAAAATATCTGCGTATTGTTCCTTTGTCGAAATGTAATACAACAACATAATCCACCTCTGCACGCAATCTCATAGATGGTGATATCGGATATTAATATGCTTGGATCGATAATGAAAAATAGAATTCTCATAGAGTTTGGTACAACTTTTATTATCATAGTAAATCACAGTAGGATCCATCATCTGACCAGACAAGCCAACACGTATCTTTCTCATCCAAATCGCCTCACATGTTGCTTGAGTTGTAGCCATGTATTCTGCTTCTGTTGAGCTGAGTGCCATTGATACCTGCTTCCTACTATACCAAGAAATTGTTGGAGACCCAACATTGAAAAATTCCACCTGATTTACTCCTCTGGTTTGATGGACTTCCCACCCAATCTGCATCGATGAAGCCACATAGCTTCACTACCTATGCCCGTCTATACCAAAGTCCAAACTGGGTAGTGCCTCTGAGGTACCATTGAACATGTTTAACTTCCCTCCAAAACAATTTGGTTGGCCTAACCATGGCTTGACTAATATGGTTGAATGCATAACACATGTTTAGTCGTGTGTTCACAAGATACATGAGTGAACCCACCAACTACCAGTAAATAGTCGCATCCACTTCCTCACCTCAAGTGGCATCCTCTTTCATCCAATTGGTCACTATACTAGTCTCCATGGGTTTAAACCTGTCCACACGGAACCCCTGTAGTATCTCATTGGCATACTTGCCCTGAGAGACAAACAATTCCCTATCACCTTGCCATAGTTCGAATCCAAGGAAGTATTGCATGAGGCTCATATCCTTTATCTCAAACTCTCTTGCAAGGTCCTCCTTGAAAGATCTAATCAGCTAATCATCACCAGTAAGGATCAAGTCATCAACAATTTACCTTCTACCAAAATATGATAGAGGTTTTCATCTGCTTCACTTTTGGTGAATCCTAAACTGGTGAGATAGCTATCGATCCTGGTGTACCAAGCACGGGGTGCTTGCTTGCGACCATAAAACATTCACTTGAGTCTGCACACATGAGACTAAAGAACAAAAGTCTCAAATCCTTCTGGTTTCCCAATATATGCCTCCTCCTCAATAACTCCATTGAGGAATGCATTTTTCACATCCATCTGGTGGAGCTTCCAACCCATCTGTGCAGCCAAAGAAAGGATTGATCTGATGGGTGGGTACCTTGCTACAGGATCAAAGGTCTCCTCAAAGTCAATCCCATCAACCTGAGAGTACCCCTTGGCTACAAATTTGGCCTTGTACTTTTCTATGCTACTATTTACTGCTTGCTTCACCTTGAATATCCATCTCGAACCCACAATTGATTTGTCTGCTAGTCTTGGAACCACCTCTTAAACACTTCTCTTCGTGATGTATTCATTCTCCTCCACCATTTCATCAACCCATACTGTTTTTTATATTTCTTCCTCAAAATAGGATGGCTCAGTCTCTGTTAGCTCAGTCATAAGAGCCATGTATCCAATGTACTAATCTAGTGACCTTCTCTGCCTACACTTATTTGAAGGAGCACCCACATTCTCCCTCGCATCCTGCACAAGTCTCTCATCTTCTATGGTCCTCTTCCTACCTTCTCTAGATGATTCTGATTGAGTGTTTGTCTTCACTCTCTGCTCCTCAACTTGTGGCTTCTACACAAAATCCTAAGGCTCCTTCTTTGGAGCTAAAAGCTCCTCCTTTGGTGGGATCTAAAGTTACCTCACAAGATAGCATTGCATGGCTTTGTCTTCATCAAATTTGACATCTTGTCGCACAACTGTCATTCTAAGGGATTGAAAAGACACACAATAGTTGTGTAGAGTTTCTGTGTAACCCACAATTATCCCCAACTCTATTGTCGGCTCCAAATTCTTCCTTAACTCTTTGGAGACATGGCAATAAACAAAGGCTCCAAATATCCTGAAGTGAGACACATCAGCTTCCTCCCTGAGAAAGTCTCCTCTGGTGTGATCATGAAAAGAATCCGATGTGGACTCATGTTCTGCAAATAGACCATTGTGTTGCATGCTTCAGCCCACAAGTGCAGAGGTAGGCTTCGGTCATGAAACATCACCTACTTCTCTCACAATGCTTTTGTTTTTCCTCTCAACCACCCCATTTTGTTGTGGGTTGTTGGGTGTTATCAACTCTCGTCAAATGCCCTATTTTTCATAGAAATTTTTAAATGCATTCGACACATACTCACCTCCATTATCGCTCATGAGAGCCTTCACCTTCTTTCCTGTTTCTTTCTCCACCAGTGCCTTGAACTCTAAGAACTTGGAGAGATTCTCATCCTTCTTCTGCATGAAGAAGATCCAACACTTCCATGAATAGTCATCAATAAATATCACAAAATACTTCTTCCTGGTAGTGGATCCCATCAAGAAAGGTCCACAAACATCAAAGTGGATCCTTTCAAGGGTTGCACGTTCTTTGTTGTCTCGATCATGGAAAGTGGCTTTTGTGTACTTCCCCAAGGTACACCCTTTGCATGTGTCTTACTGCTCTAGTGATCATTTAGGGAGGCCTATGGTAATCTATTGCATGATCTTCAAAGTTCCATGATGCGAATAGCCAAGTCTTTTATGCCAAAGTTCGTTGACATCATTGCTTTGCACCTTCTTCGCCTTTGTGTTCAATGCAACACAATACTCCACATCTAGCTTATAGAGCTTCTTCAAACAAACCCTGATTTGCTTCACCTGCCCTGTGGCTATGTGTCTCAATAATTCATTTCCTTTGCTGAAGATCACATTGTAGCTACGATATTCCAAAACTGCAACAGAGACAAGATTCTTGTTTAGACCCAGTAAAAACATCACATCCTTGAGCCTAAGAGGGGAGCCTAACTCCCTCTGAAAGGTGATTGTACCAATCCCAGTCACGTTTTACCTCACACATCTCCAAACTCAATGTGCATCTGGAGATCCTTCTCCTCCAAATCACTAAAAAAAACTTTAGTCCCCATCATGTGGAACGAGGCACTGTTGGCGATATACCACACACTTCCCATAACTATGTTAGCCATGCATGCAATGAGAGTAACCCCAAGCTCAAACTATGAAACCAAAGCTTCACCCGCTGCTTCTCCTGCAGTATTCTTATTTGCCTTATTATGTGGATAATTCATGGCATAGTGCCTAAATTCATGACAACGCAAGAACTTGATTCTGGACAAGTCTTTCTTCTTTCTCCCTTGCATAGATTTTGTTTTGGATTGGAATTTCTTCCCTTTCCCTTTCTTTGCCTTTCCATCCAAGGCACAATTCTTCTCATGCTTGCCCTTGGATGAATTATCGTCTTTGGTATTTCATCTTATCTCCTCTTGTACCAAATCGGACCACAAGCGTTCCCAATTTGGTAGTTTTTTCGTCCTGTTCATTGAATCTTAGTAGTTGTGCCAGCTCTTGGGAAGGCCTAGAAGGGCTAGGCTCACCAAATCATCCTCTTCTATAGTAACACCAACTTTACCAAGTTCATCATGACACTAAGTGAACCTACTCAGGTATTGTGGAATGGTCTCATTCCTCTGCATCTTGATTTTCTGAAGTTTGTCGTTGAGTTCCAATTTCCTGTGGTCACTACTATTATGGAACAAATATGTCAGTTCTTTCCACATTGCTTACAGAGTCTCTTTCCTATGATATTTGAGACAATATGGTCTCATACTCCTTTCAATATGATCCTCCTCACCTTGAAAACACACTTCTTCCATTCTACCAAATCCTTTGCATCAAATGTTGCTTGTTTCAGAATATCATTATCAATGAATTCCTTCAACCCATTATCCTCTAGTACTACCTTCATGTGGTTTTTCCATGCAACATAATTTGATCTTCCCTCAAGGGATTACTCGAGCTTTAGTCCATTGAAAGTCATCTTCTCAATCCTAAAGAAAACTTGCAACCCTGATCTACAAATTTGGACCTCCTGCAATGACAACTTCAAAATCTCTACTCTACAGTGATTCCATCTCTGATACCATGTAGAAATTAATGTGCAGATTCAATATTTCTCATGAAATTTGCTAAATCACAAGACTTGAAGCTACTCTACTAATCTATGAAAGTTAATTCACCATCTAAAGCAAGAATCATAGACATTCAAAAGGAAACATCAAACATGCACATATATTTATCTAGGGGAAAGAAACTGCTTAAAACCCCTTACTATCTATATTGCATTGTTCATATAATAGAGAAGACATACAATGATTGCTCAAGCTTGAGAACACCCTTCAAGTGTATAGTCTATCCCTCTACCTAACTAACTGAACCTGGCCAACACATACCCAATTTCAAACCTTACCAAGCTCATATTTCCTTGTGTTATTCCCTTGGTAAATTGCCCCTATTTTTTAGGAATTTCACATTCTGGAATTATGCAATAACCTTAGATCATTCTCTAACTGCATGAACCAACCGTACGCATTGGAATATGCTACCACTGATAGTACATTGCCTTAGAATCTCCATCTCAACTAGGTAACTAAAATTATGCATGCAACAATTATTTTGGGTTGATTGATCACTAAGTGTGGTTGAAGTTCCACTTCCACATCTTGACCTCCACTAGTTCTTCTGACAGTTAGAACCAGTTAAACTGACAATAACTCAAATTAACTGAAATAGATTGCTACAAATTAGAAATCAATCATGTTGAAGTGAACTCAAGCTTCCCAACTCGAATTTACTGAGTTAACTGAGTGACAAGTGCCATGTCACCTTAGTTAACTACCTCCAAGTATTCTTCTGAAATAGAAATTTTAATTTTAATCTAGTTTGACCAAGGCAAAGTCAAAACTAGATTTTCTTATTACATTTTCAACAGTTACCAATTTTCTCTTATTATTAGTTTTTCATTTACAACTTTATAGGTTATTCAAATTAAAAATATTTTCATATTATTCACTTTTGTATGACTACTTATTCAACTAATCCTCTACGTAAAGAAAATTTTATATTTTCTTTGTTATTCTTCCATCCAAATATTTCTCCACATAAAGAGAGATATAGATGCATAAATTCCTTCATGTAAGAGATATATACATTTAACTTTACTTCTATGCCACTAGGGAATCTTTGTTTGACTTGATACTATCTTAACTGAACTTTTAAAGATAAGTGAAAACTCTCCATTTTAATTAACTTTCTTACCATGTATATGGAAATTAATTTTACTTGTTTCCTAAGTATGGAATATTTGTTTTACTTGTACTTCTTCACATGCACTTTTTAAAAATGCCTAGAAAGTTTCATTTTTAATTATTGTATCTTACCATGTACATGGAAGTTAATTTTACTTACTGCTTACAATGGAATCTTTGTTCAACATACTTCCTCACTTTCACTCTAAAAATGCTTCAATAACTTATTTTCTTTATTTATTTTAAAGAGTTTGGGACCACAAGAATGGAGACTATTTGCAAATATTATTCTTCTCCTCCTCTCACACATTCTATTGGAAAAATAAATTTGATCATAGATGAGTGAAACAACCAAAAAAAGAAATGTACTTGGTAACAATATAAAAAAGTTGCTTTGATATCAATTGGAGTGAAAATTGGTTACCACTTCAATATGGAAAGTCAAATAACTTGAGCTAACCCTTGGGGTGATGTGTTTGTGTGTATAATTTTTATTTCCTCAAAAAAACATGTGGGGAACCCTACATAATGCTTCCCTACATTATGGATAGCATCCCTAATAAGCTATCAATATAGACTAGTGCACCTCACCCAAGGGGATTCGATAAAAGTACCTATTAGCGTGGAACAAGCCATATGTTCAACAATATTGATGAAAGCTAGTTGAGCTTACCCCTTAAGCTATATATGTATATGTATATACATATATGTATTCCTCAATTCTCTCGACACCCTCAGGATCAAGCTCTGTGGTTGAGCCAGCAGGAAGTGATCCCTTTGGGTGGATTTACCTAGTACAACTATTATGTGGATCAGTCACTGGTCGTCGAAGCTTGTGAACCACATAGTATATATATATCCAAGGAAAACTTTATGGAAAATCCACCACATGCTTCCCCACATTTCATAGATGGTACCTAATGTAAAGTCATTTTCACTATTAGGATAACTTGTAGGTTTTAAATCATAAATTTATTTACCTTATATTATAATACAACCATAGTTCCTTAATCAAAACTACCAAAACCATGAGCTAAACCACCATGCACCAAAAAAAGACCAAAAATGAAAATCATGTGCTTAAGACCACCAAAAACAGACGGAAAAAACCACCCAAAATAATTTTTCAATGGGCGCTACCCTCGAAGCCACCTAGAAGGGGACTTCTACCCCTACGCAACTCCCTCTCTCCCCACCCCACCCCACTCCACCCCACTATGCCTAATGCAATGTACAGTTGGTGGAGGTAGTCATGCAAAGAATATAACAAATACCCAACATAGAAAACATGGTAGAGACATCAAGTGAAGCATGTACCTCACCTTAGGAGACTCGAACAAGAAGCCCGCTTGTCTAGAACTAACCAAATTCCCAACAATATTAATGATAACCAATTAAGCTAATCCCTTAGGTTTTGTGTGTGTATGTGTGATATTTTATTTTCCCAAAGATTACCTCATAGGGAAACCCTTGCACTTCTTTGCATTTTGGGGATGGTATCCATTGTAAACCCATCAATGCTAATTATGACACTTGACCTGGTAGGGGAATTAAGTTAAGTAATTAACATAGGTAACAAGTTCAAGGGATTAACCCTAATATCTTCTACATAAAGTTCAAATCACTCTATCATTAGGTTTATCCCACCAAGCTTGTGTGTTTAGAAGCACTTTGTAAGATACCCTCTTCCTTATCATTTACAAATAAAGAATGATATTAACCACCATCTTCAAATGTACTTCACTAACTTGGAAAGACTTGACCAAATTTAAACCTTTGGCATTTTCATAGTAACATGGCTGGAGTAAATGATGCAACCAATTTAAATAATCCTTGAAGCTTTATATATATCATCCCAAAACATGTTAAGCTAAACCTTATTGACTACTATCTTCGTCATGAAATATCAAGTTATAATTTTGTAAAATTCATTATTAGTATCCTTACATGGCATTCATAGATTAAGAGATGAGATATGTTGATTTCTATCCCCTTTATGTATGGAAACGCAATCCATTCATAAGCTTAAGTAAGGTAAGTCTTTCTCGAGACTTTTATTTCACGAGGGGTGGAGAGATCTATTTCATTCGTCTCAAGTTATTCTTCCACTTCTCTTAGGGGGAATCTCAAAGATAAATAAAGGCAGGAAATCATAACAATGACCCTTCCTTCACTCGGAAAATATCACTTCTAAGAAGAGGATTTTACTTACTGTTAACATTCTTCACATGTATTCCATTATTAACATTGAAAATAGAAACTAGCCAACGAACCAAATGGTATATATGGTGTACTTAAAAAAAAAAAAAAATCATGTATCAGAATAATGTAGATATTGTGTGAGCTTGTTGTTGGGTTGGTGTGAGTCCTTCATTGACACTTTCCTCTAATCTATGTAATTGTACTCCAAATCTGCTATCTATTGAATTGTTTGGATACTAAAGGACCAACTAAGTTAGAGGTAGGGGTACTAGTGATGCTTTTAGAGATGAGGTAACCAATAGAATTTTGGGCATAACCAAATTTTGCCAAGTAATTAGAAAATGAAGGGAAAATAAGTATTAAGTATATACGTATGTAGCAAGTTGTTTAAATAATTTGAATCGATTATTTGAAAGTGGAGTTTTTTTATGACATTTTTGACTCAATTTTGGTTAAGGTTCAAGCCTGGTTGAATTCCACTAGGGTGCTATTATTTTGGCTAATGGTTGAAATTACCCCATCTAGATATTCCAAGGAAGAAGGGGGATCCCGCAAGGTTTTCTTCACGGAATATATATGCATGTATGTATGTATGCATGTATCACACAATAGTAGCCTTGAGGGTTAGCTCAAGTTGTCATGAGCTAGATGTGAGATTTCTACCTTGAAGTTGGGGAAGTCATGGGTTTTATTCTCTTGATCCCTTGGGGTGAGGTGATTGGAACTTAGGCACCAACAATGTGCCCTAGTTACAACACATTAATAATGGTGAAGTTTATAAGGGTTTCAGATACTTGGTTACGAGGAAAATAATATATAGCACAAGAGTATCCTAATAAAAAAGAAAGTTATAAAATGTTGTATCACTATAAGTAGAAAATATGAAGTAGTTTATTGTTCAATCTATAAGCTTACAAGCTAGACAATTTGTTTTATGTAAATGTTGATGGTCTCCTCCCCACAATCAACTTAAAAAAAAAAAAAATTAAACACAAAATTTAAATGGTTTGTAATAAAATCCTTTATTTTTATTAAATAGAAAATTTCCTTAAAATATCAAAATGACATAAAATTTTAAATGAGGCACCTCCTAAGTATAGATTTGAACTAATATTGAAGGTAGTATGTGGCTACAAGTATGGGACTAAGGCTAGGCACTACTTGAAAAAATAAAATCTCACTATTTGGCCCCAGAGTATGACCAAAAATTGCTTCTGGTTAGTTGCGAGTTTGTGTTCCTTGAACATGAGGAAATATATTTACAACTTAAAACCCAGAGACTAGCAAGAATGACAATGTACCCCCTTACATACCACTAACTAATTCTTTTAGATGACCAAGCTTTATATACACACAAAAACAATCATATATGTCAAACCCTTAATTATATTTAACAAAAACTGTACCAACAATGCTAAATATTATAAACATTTTTCATACTTTAATTTTTTATAGGTGTTTATTTTGAAATAAGGCTTCGAGAATTTTAATTTAACTATCAATAATTATTAGGTGGATAGTAAGGATTTAATTTCACATAATATTCTAGAATACTCTTAGTAGAAGTTAGAGACCAAAGGTTTAAATTTATTTCAAAAGTAATTATACTCTTTTTGCCCTTTTAATTAGATTGATTAATTAAAAAATGTCATATAAACATGTGTCACATCAACATGAGTTATCAACATGATGTATTAATAGTTCATGGTATTTGTCCATGATATTATAACAAAACCTATTTACAGATTAAAAATCTCTATAGTTAAAAAATTTATTATATATATATGTTAATTTTTTTATAATTAATAATTATTATTTAAAATAAAACTATAATTTAATTAATTTTTATAAAAAAAATAATTTTGTGAAAACATATTTATTAATCATTTAATTTATATAATTACACTAAAAATATATATTATATAAAAACATAAAAACACCTATAATGACGCCGCAAAGATGGAAAGGAAATTATCCCTTGTTAAGGGATCGCAAAGGGTGACAATGCATACACCGCACTTCATTTACTTATATTTCTCGAGTATTGTATCTTTTAATAAGATCATTTTCTTTGCAGGAATGTGAGTAATTTTTATTTTATTTTTAACGACATTTTGAAAAACTTGACGCTTTTGAATATTCTACTCATTAAACAAACCATTATTCCATTTAAAATGTATAATATTAATTTTTTAATAAAATAATAATTATTCAACGTGTATTCCCTACATCATTGGCAGTCCCCTTTTGCCTTTACTCTCATAAATTAATAAACCATCTATTCACAATGTATATATATATATGATTTGCTAATTTAAAATTATCATATGTCATATTCTACTTATCCGACCTTGTTTTCATTTTAATAGTAAGTAGTTGGTACCACGTTGCATGCTTTATTATATGGAAACTAATATTACTTTAGTTTATTCTTTTTATATAAAAACATTACTTTGTTGGGAAAGCAAGCTGTTAGTATTATCATGTAATGTCGCTAGAATGTGTGCTTTGCTTTTGCCAAGAGTCCTCTAGTAAACGACTGACTTTTATATACTCGTTACTTCCCATGGAAGAAAGAGAAATTTCTCAAAACACTAACTATTATGAATTTTAGATTTTAAATATGAATATAATATTTTAAATTTTACAATATTAATATAAGACTTTAAAAGGGGTGGTAGATACGAGGAAAATAATATATATATATATATAAACTAAAATAGCATTCAATAATGTAGAGAAATGTAGTGAAGGCTTTAGTAGTATATCAAGGTTTCGTTTTATTCAAAGAAAAAGGAGTCACATCATAGTAATTGATTTTTATTATTATTAATTTTTTTTATTGATAGTGTTTTTTATAATAAAAAAAATGTTATTTTAATTTATGTAAAGAGATATCGATTTGAGTTAATGATTTGTCAAATTTTTTATATAAATTTATATTATTGTAAGTCAAACTAAAAGTTATAATTAAGAAAAAGATTTATTAATTAAATAGTAGAGTGTTAATTTTTATATTTTTATCACAACATTTTTAATATTTATAGCAAAAGATTATTTTTTACCATTGTCATGATATGCATCTTAATATTGATACAAATTTAAAGTTATAACCTTTGCTACGTTTTATTAATCCTCTAGCAATGTGTAAATGAAGGGTACTGTAAAATTATTGAAGCATAAATGTAACTTAAATATGTTCATGGTTCAGGATGTGTATTTGGATTTCAGCCTTAGTCTTGCCTTCCATTTCCTTTTAGCAAAAGAGGTAAGGGTAGATCATTTTTTTGTTAGTGCATTGTCATTAAAGGCATCAACTTTATGTTTTGCATGATCTTTAACGAGTTAAACATGGTTTCCAAAGGTGAGAGAGGGTGGTGGTCAAGGCTCATTATAGTGTCATGAACTCTCTAATTAGATGGAATGATTAGCAAAAGGAATGTGACTAACAATTGAGTGTTGAAAATAAAGTTGGAAATGAATGTGCTATAGAGATGATGTCACAGCATAGAGAAATGAAGAAGGAATTTAATGTATTCATTGTTGTCACACGTTTACAGTATATATCTGGTAAAGGCTGCTATCACAATCTTATATTCAGGATTTTTGTTTTATTTAAGCAAATTTGTCAGCATCCTGGTTTGAATAACCAGAACCATTCTGAATCCATCTCGAATCGTAGTAATAAACTGATCATTTGTCCAGAAATAGAGCAGTTGTGTCCAGAAACGGGGAATTTGTTAAATGGCGATAACACAACATTTGTTAAATGGAAATCAAGTGTTGCTTCATACTTTAGAGCTCTAAACATTCCAGATAAGATCTGGAGTGACCGATTGCCTCAAGCTGTTCCAATGCGATAATATTTTTTATCAAAACTTAATTTTAAGTTTTTTATATTTCTGAATGAAAAATCATTATTATTTTGTTATGTTAATTGCTATTTTTCTATATGATATTTAGGTGGAAAAGAGAACTCTTGAAAGATGGTTTTTTAAATTTACAGGTTGGTAATCTAAAATGTATAAATCATTCTAGTCAGATGCTGGAATGGATGTCAAAGAAACTCCTATCTATTTCTCATAAATATAAAAAGTAAGTTCTTTTTTCCATTTGGTTTTCCAGATTCAAACGGTATTTTGTATCCATGATTATTACATAAATTGGGGCCGATATCCCTGGGGTAGAGAAACTATGAATGAATCCAGCAGCAGAACCTCGGTAGCAGTCGGCAGTCCAACTGGAGACCTCTGCCTACGCCTGGTTGAGCAGAGAAAGAGGATCCTAATTTGAGTGGTAAAGGCTGCTCTCACAATCTTATACACAGGATTTTTGTTTTATTTAAATAAAATTGTCAGCATCCTGGTTTGAATAACCAGATCCATTCTGAATCCATCTAGAATCATAATAATAAACTGATCATTTGTCCAGAAACAGAGCAGTTGTGTCTAGAAACAGAGAATTTGTTAAATGGCGATAACACAACATTTGTTAAATGGAAATCGAGTGTTGCTTCATACTTGAGAGCTCTAAAGATTCCAATAAGATCTGGAGTGACCGATTGCCTCAAGCTGTTCCAATGCCATAATATTTTTGATCAAAACTTAATTTAAAGTTTTTTATATTTCTAAATGAAAAATCATTATTTTTTTGCTATATGATATTTAGGTGGAAAAGAGAACTCTTGAAAGATGGCTTTTTAAATTTACAGGTTGGTAATCTAAAATGTATAAATCATTCTAGTCAAATGCAGGAACGGATGTCAAAGAAACTCCTATCTATTTCTCATAAATATAAATAGTAAGTTCTTTGTTCCATTTGATTTTCTAGATTCAAACAGTATTTTGTATCCATGATTATTACATAAATTGCATATGTGTAAACTTGAAACCATTTATTTATGAGTTCTAATATATTGGTCAACTTTACAGCTAGTTGGTTCTTGAAGCCCGTAGGTTTGTGTATGATAATTATTCAATAGATAGAAAAAAATATCTTGTAGTTGGGTAATTTCTTTTCACATTGAATAATTTAATAAACTTATTTCTTTTGCCACTGAAAGATTAGAAAAGATTTACTGCAATTTTTGAAGAAATATTAATTGTCATAGAAATTCTAGCTCTAACAATGGATGCCATTCTATCTATAATTATGAGAGAAATTTGCTATGACCCTATCTTAAAGAAATATAGGAGCAATTTTCCATGGAGATTTACTGCTATCTTTGAAGAAATATTAACTGTCATAGAAATTCCAGTTCTAACAATGAATGCCATTCCATCTATAATTATGATTCCAGCTCTAAAAATGAATGCCATTCCATCTATAATTATGAATTAGATTTAACAGATAGAAAAAATTATCTTGCAGTTGGGTAATTTTTTTTCACGTTGAATAATTTAATAAAAATGATAAGAAACTTATTTCTTTTGCCACTGAAAAATTAGAAGAGATTTACTGCTATCTTTGAAGAAATATTAACTGTCATAGAAATTCCAGCTCTAACAATGAATGCCATTCCATCTATAATTATGAATGAGATTCAATCGCAAGAAAAAATTATCTTGCAGTTGGGTAATTTTTTTTCACATTGAATAATTTAATAAAAATTATAAGAAACTTATTTCTCTATCTTGCAGGAAGAATTAATCCAAGTTAAAATTCGAGCTATAATTCTTGATTCAATCCAAGTTAAAATTTGAGCTATAATTCTTGATTCTCGTGGTTGGAACGATCACCACATATTTTCTAACTACATAAAATGAATTGTGTGACCTTCAAATTTCCAAGCAAGTTAGTTTCTTTTGTGTCTTTATTTAGAGTTTTCACTTAGCAACTTTTTTCACGTTTCTTGAATAAAGTTTTCTTTGTGAGGCATTAAAAGTCTTTTGCATTTATTTATAGGCGTCTAGTTAAATACATAGCCAATCCAAATCTACTTAGCAACATTTTTCCATTTTTTCTAAATAATGTCTTTTTTTAAGCATTAAAAGCCTTTTTGTATTTATTTATAAGTTCGTGCTCTGTCAAATACATAGTCAATCTCTCAAAATATCATGCAGAATAAAGGAAAACTTTAATTGTTACGATTTTTCTCAAATTTATGCCTTACGACATTTCCTTTGCAACATCTGTTGCAATTGCTAGTTTTTATTCCCTTATACCTACTTAAATCTTAATATAAATCCTCCCACTATGTATTATTATTTTTATCCCTTATACCTACTTAAAAACATCGATTCATTGTTTTTGTAAATGACTTGATTCATGACTATTTTTATTCCCTTATACCTACTTAAAGACATCGATTCTTGTTTTTGTGAAGGACTTGATTCATGCGTCTCCTTTGTCCTTGCAGAGGAACAATCACATGGAGAAATGAAGTTAAACATAGAAAAGTTTCTGCTTTAAACATCTTTATATTAAAACTTGTATCACACTTATTTATAAATAATACGAGATCCTGTATCACACTTATTTATAAATAATACGAGATCGTTTATAAGGCTAATAAAATTAAAATTAAAATAGGGTTTGTAAAATTTTTTACGTTTAATAATTTTAAAATAATTTTTTTTATTATGTAATAATGTAGTTTGAGTGGGTGGGTTTAATATGCAATTTGAGTGGGTTTAAAATAATTTTTTTTATTATGTAATAATGTAGTTTGAGTGGGTGGGTTTAATATGCAATTTGAGTGGGTTTAATGGTTAAGAGAGTGTGTTTCTTTCTAGAAGGTTATAGATTCAAAACTGAGGTAAATTATGAATGTCTTCATAGATTTAGTCAAATCATACTCACCACTCGAATTAAAAAGTAAGACTAAAAAAAACATGATAAAAAATAAGATTAAAAAAGTAAAATAAAAGTAGGAAGAAATCATTTTGGTAAAAAAGTAAGATTAAAGAAAATTAACTTGAGTGATATTGGACCTATGGACATTAATTTAAGACCACCACAATAAAATAAAATAAAAAATCTTAAAGAAAAACATTCACTTTTATGGGGCATTAATAGTATAAAGAAGTAAATATACACTTACTTTTACTCATATTCTAAGTGGACAATTTTAATTTTTCTAATTTAATTTAAAAAACAAAAAAATGATTGACACTTAAAATAAATTTAGAGTTCCCTGTATGTTGGTGCCTATTATGTGGATAGATGGGTTATGAAATTTAATAAAAAGGGTATATTCTTTGTGATCTTCACACATAAGGGAATCATATTAAACTCTAATCCTAATCTTAGTAGTTAATCAATTCTTTATTTATTAATTTATTTCAACAATAACACATGCATCTCATAACCATGAAAAAAGTAGAATTAAAAAGTAAAACTAAAGAAAGCAGGATCAAAAAGTAAAATTAAAGTATGAAAAAATCATTTCCATAAAAAAGTAATATTAAAGAAAATCCACTTAATTGTAAGATGATACAATTTAACTTGAGTGATATTGGACCTAAGGATATTAATTTAAGACCACAACAATAAAACATATTTTAGAACAAAAAAACCTTTCACTTTTTAGGGCATTAGTAGTATAAATAAGTAAATAAACACTTGTTTTTACTCATTTTCTAAGTGGGCAATTTTCATTTTTCTAATTTAATTTAAAAACAAAAAATTGATCCATACTTCAAATAAGTGCCTACCATGTGGATAGATGGGTTATGAAATTTAATAAAAATGGTATATTCTTTGTCATCTTTTAATCATATTAAACTCTAATCCTAATCTTAGTAGTTAATCAATTCTTTATTTATTATTTTATTTCAACAATAACACATATGCACTTCATAACCATCAAAAAGGTAGAATTAAAAAGTAAGATTAAAGAAAGCATGATCAAGAAATAACATTAGAAAAGCAAAAATAAAGTAGGAAGGAATCATTTCCCGATTAAAGAAAATTCACGTGATTGTAGGAGGATACAATTTAACTTTTGTGATATTGGACCTATGGACATTAATTTAAGACCACAAGAATAAAAAATATTTCTTAAAAAAAAGACCTTTCACTTTTTTGGGGCATTAATAGTATAAAGAAGTAAATAAAAACTTATTTTTACTCATTTTCTAAGTGGACAGTTTTCATTTTTCTAATTTAATTTAAAAAAAAAAAAAATGATTATACTCAAAATAAATTTAGAGTGCCTTGGTCTTATACTCCAATTTGGTGTATGTCTTAGTTGTGACCTTAAAATTGGATTGTTGTTGTTGTTGTTGTTATTATTGTTACTATTACGATGTGGATAAATGGGTTATGAAACTTAATAAGACACGTATATTCTTTGTGATCTTCGCACATAAGGGAATCATATTAAACTCTAATTCTAATCTTAGTAGTTAATCAATTCTTTATTTATTATTTTATTTCAAGAATAACACATATGCACTTCATAACCGTCAAAATGTATAATTAAAAAATAAGACTAAAGAAAGCATGATCAAAAAAATATAAATTAAAGTAGGAAGGAATCATTTCAGTGAAAATTTAGTATTAAAGAAGATTCCCTTGATTATAAGAGGATACAATTTAATTGGAGTGATATTGGACATATGGACATTGACCACAACAATAAAAAATATTTCTTAAAAAAAAACCTTTCACTTTATTGGGGCATTAATAGTATAAAGAAGTAAATAAACACTTATTTTTTCTCATTTTCTAAGTGGACAATTTTCATTTTTCTAATTTAATTTTTTAAAAAATGATTGATACTTAAAATAAATTTAGAGCGCCTGCCAAGATTAATTGCATGATGTTTGAATTAATACAAGAGGTAAGTGGCACAGAGGCACATTTCCCTCAAGCATGTGTATTGGAAGTAAGGAGGGCAGGAGCCTTGAATGCACCCCAACCACCCAAATTTTGAAGCACCCAAAGCATTCACCACCCATTGGAGGCTTTCAAGATACACTTTTGCAATTCCTATGAAGTCATGCACCTGACATTCCACCTAGCTCATTCTCGGATCTGCTTAGTCGCTCAATTGCATAAGGACTTTGGTCTTACGCTGAGTAACAAGCCAGGTCTAACCTTGAGACACTGCAACACTCTTGATCATTCACTTCTTTTGTGCCAAGACAAAAAGAAAGAGTTGCTTAATATGGTTCGCAAGAGGGCCTAACAGTGATGCAAAGGTAGCAACATAGGTCGTCCTCCTCTCCCTTCCTGGCATGGCCAAGAGGAGGACCAAATTCACCCTAATATCCAAGGATATATTTGACCTCAAGTTGTTGACCTAGAGGTGGAGGAGCAAAGAAGAACCAATAGCGTCCTCTGGGAAATTCGAAATGTTTTGGCTCGAGAGCTAATGAATAGAGAAATGGCAAGGGAGTTGTCAGAAATTCACCTCTCCCAACTGATGACCAACTCCAACAACACAAGTACCACATTATGTAATGTTGATAGAGCTCTAGAGGTATCCTTCCCATCCTTGCCCATCTCTTTCTCCACTTCTAGCCCCTCGGAGAGCTCAAATGTTGAACTCTCCATTCTCATGGTTGCGCCAAGTGCCAATACTAGCAACCCCTCTCAATTTTTTCAGGGTCCTGAGGGGGGTAATGTGCCTCAATTTGCTCACCCCACACTTGTCACTCCAGCTCTCGAAGTCCACAAACCCAAGGCTTCTACTCCTGAGGGTCAAGTTCAGAATATGATTGAGTATGGAGGAGGACATGTCATGGAAAGGGAGCCAGGGTCAAATGACTAATTCGAATGCCAAAGTATTCTCATTCGCTTGAGATAGGCTACCTTTACGTGCACCTCTGCTTGTTTTGTTTTCCTATGGATTTTATGGTCTGCTAGTCTTTAGTTACAATTACTTTCATTGTTCCTTTAAGCATTATGTTGTTGGCATCTCCCATAAAACTCAGGTCTTTTGTAATAATCACATTGTCTTCCTCAAGGGACCATTTGGTTTCCCTCCCAAGGGCAGATGGTCCCCCATTTTGCTTGATCACAAAACTGATAGTTCAACACTTCCTTACCATGTAAATGTGATCATCGTACACCACCTTGTTCATACTAATTGTATTTCTATGGTAATATAATTTGAAGGCTAGCTTACAAAAAAAATTAGAGTGTTAATTATATATATTTTTAATGAAAAAGATAAATTAGAATTAGGGGTAGTATTTAATTTTATGGATGGGAGTAAATCTAAATGTTTAAAAAAACATATAATCGCAGTAAATGTAGACTTAGCCATGATCAAACATAATACTATGTTTTTTTTTGTGAATATTATCTTGGTTGAAATAGACTTTTGGTCTTTGAGTAAAACCTAAATCTACTTCTAATTTTCTAAGATTTATTCTTCCTTGAATGTAATGTAGGGGTGGAAATCTACCTTCCTATAGATCATCAATGGACTATTTTAAAAGGCATTTTTTAAAATAACAATAAGTCAACCTATCCTCATTGCTAATTCACTAGCATTGATCCATCTTAAATATGAATCTACCAAGTGTGGAGAGGGATCAAATTCCATAGTTAAGATGGATCTAAGATGGTACTATTGCATTCCATAATGGATTTCATCAAGCCTTTAAATAGGTTTCATCATAAAAAATACCATGGGAAAAATCATGGGTTGTCAAAACTTGGACCGCGAAAACCGCAACATTAAATTATAGATAACATAACATAACATCATAACATGACAAGACATTACAACATCTCTTCCATACTAAGCTTGAGAATGCCTCTCCATACAACAACTAAAATATAATCAAATTTACTAGTTTAAAAAAATACAAAATAATCAATAATGTCTAAAATAATGTCTTTCAATTATGAGAATATCATTTGCCTATCAAAAACCAATTAGAGTGATTAAGATTAATAATATTAATCATCTAGAGTAATTGAGATTAATAATAGTAATCACCTTGATTCAAATCCTTGTCTCATTGCTTATGAGCACTATCTTGTTGAGATTGGCTTGTCTTGTTGAGATTGGCTTGGCTCAGCTTGGTGAGATTGCTTTCTAATGCTAATAATACGCTGGAAAAAGACGAAAATGACTAATTGAGAATACGAAAAGTATAATACAATGAGAATACAAGTATAAGAAATCAACAAAATACAAGAAAAGTATAACAATATCTAATATAAATTAAAGATAAATATATGATATTCTTAATGGAGATCCTTATATGACTAATCTAGCTAATATGCCTAAATAGTAGTTGCGAGCTTTATTAGTAAATATTTTGAGAATTATAATGATTGAGATTATTAGTATTAATCACCTTGATTCAAATCTTTTGCATAATACTTACCAAGCTTTACTAGTGAAAATAGAGAATTATCACAGTATTTTAAAAATTAATCTTTTGAAAAAGACCAAACATAGTTTGAGAGGAAATAAAAAAGAATGTCACTCGTATCAAAACTATAAAATACATATAAATTATGAAAACATCCTTTCAAAGTGAAAAAAAACTTAATAGAGCTTTTCATTTCAAAGCCGTAACAAACCCATACGATTTTCATTTACATTGTTTTGTTGATTTGAAATTTGGCCCTTCATAATAGCAACTCCATGATACTACTCATTTAAGTTTGTCTTTAGTACTCCTACCCTTTTGGAGCAATACATCTTTTGTTTAAATCTCTTCTTTTCCACATTAATTTATACGCGCTAGCGATCCTTATCCACTCAACGGAGGTAGTTTGACAAAATGGGCAACGTAAATCATGAAAGTCCATAAATTAGGGAGAAAATAATAAATACTTTTTTATTTTTTATTTTTTCATGAAGTATTTTATGGGCAACGTAAATCGTGAAAGTCCATAAACTAGCAATTGTCCCAAAAGGTACAAAGAGAGGCCGATAGAATTATTAAATTGGAATTGTTGAATATTTCTAGAAGTGTTAATTGGTTTGTGGAAAACCTTGTTTTCTTGCACTGGATCATCGTGCAATTACTTTTCTTTAGATGTTTTGTTTATATCTATATTACAAGGAACACATTGAATGTCTTATTTTATTTCTGCTATCCTTACTAATATCATTTCCGTGCGTTTTCTTGATCAATTTGATGAAATATTCCATTATCCTTTGGTCAAAGTCCTCACCTGCATATTAGTGTACATCCCGGTAAGTTCAAAGCTCGAAAGCCAACCAAAAAAGTCAATGATAACCACCGTGCACGTATTCAAATTCGTAATGTAAAACTACCAGACAGAGTTCAGACAGATTACCTCCAAGATGGGTATCACCGTTTGTAGCCAAAACCTCAAAAACTCTGTTGTCAATAGTCAGAACACTGACATCAAACGTGCCACCGCCAAGATCAAAAACAACAATATTTTTCTCTCCACCCTTCTTGTCCAAGCCATAAGCTATTGCTGCAGCTGTGGATTCGTTGATAATACGAGCTACATTCAAGCCAGCAATTGCATTAATACAGACAAACATACACATAATTTCTACAAACTCAGAAGCCCTCCTACCTCTCTATTTGCCCTAATTTCCATTATCTTGGCCGTCTCCCCTAATTACATCTGTCCCTATTTCTAGAAGCTATTTCCACCTAATCCTAACAAATTTGGTACATCTGTCCCTTAAGGACACCCTGGCATAACTTCCTAACTAACCAGATTCCCTAAATCAAAATATCACAAAGAGAAGAAGACTTTTGCTCTAAGTGGAGGAAAAAATATCTAATATGATGCTCGTGCATAAAAAATGCAGGTTACAATAAGGATGAGCCAATTGTAAATAAATGGCTTTACAATGAGATCTTATCTGACAAGAAAATACATCAATTTAGCGACCATCAACGTAAGGTCACTAATGGTACAATTAGCCCATCATCTAAGGATTAAAGCATCGAGCGAAGATCTTATGGTCTAGGAAGAGAGATCGAAAGGTTATTCATTATTGGTTGTTGCATGAAGAAGAGCATTTGATGTGTGGGACCAATACTCTGTCACCAACCTCCTGAATAACGATCCTTCTCTCTCCATCAGTTTCAATGGATGATCACACTCCACCATCTCACCTGCATGAATTCAAGATCATAATAGTTCAAATTAGATACAGGTGAATAGATCTACTTTCAGTACCGTCCATTTCCTCGAGTACAACAAATTCAGATGAAACCAATCCATGCATACAACACAAAGATAAGATAGAATGATAGGGCCTTACCATCACTGATGGCAACAACCATGTCACTGTCTATAACAGTAGGTATCCTGTGTGCAACAGTAATTACAGTGCAACCTGCAAATTCCTTTCTAATTATTGTTTGGAGAATGGCATATGTAGCATCGTCTATTGATGTTGTTGCTTCATCTAGAACAAGGATTCGACTTTTCCTGAGCAATGCACGTCCCAAACAAAACAATTGTCTTTGCCCAACACTCCAATTCTCTCCATCACTCCCCACTGCATTTTATTGATCTTTTAGAGCCACAAAAAACTTCCAAATCTAACAGCCAAATTCATGGCCATGTCAAAGAATTTTATTGCATTCAAAAATATATTCTTACTACAAAAATCACCTGGTGCATCTAAGCCATCCACCTTCCCTCTTACAATGTCTCCAAGTTGACACTTGTTCAGAACCTTAATCAAAGCAGAAAATAAATTCATGGCATTATTTATTTTTTCATTCTACATATGATAAACTCAGTTAGAGATTATGTTGAATAGAATTTACATACTTCCCAAATTCTTAACTCTGAGTGCTCAGATAATGGATCTAGGTTGAAGCGAATAGTTCCATGAAAAAGAGTTGGCTCTTGAGGAATAATCCCAAGGCGTGACCGCAAATCATGAAGCCCAATAGAGGTAATATCCAAACCATCTATGGATTCTACCCCCTGCAGGTTCAACTAATCGAAAAATAGCACTAATGAGAGTGGTTTTCCCACTTCCCGTTCGGCCAACAATCCCAATCTTTTGCCCTCCTTCAAATGCACATGTAATGCGTCGTAAAACAAGGGGACTGTTGGATCTATATCTAATCTGCACACGTATCAAATATATTTGATTGAAAACATCATTAACCATTCAAATTTATAATTTGAACAATCATCTTTTTAGAAAACACATCTCAGATACCTTCAAGTCATGTAACTCCACCTTCCCAAGCGAAGGCCAATTATCTGGTGGTCTGTGATCTTCTATAACGGCTAGTGCCTCACTAGGAATGTGCATATACCATTTGATGCGTTCTACAGAAACAATGTAGTTTGCAAGTGTACATTGGTTTTGAACACTTTTAACCAACGATATGTTCAATGATAGACCATAAGATAGGGCCATCCCAACGAAACCTGCACCAGTTCAATTTGTTAGGCATGATTAACTTATATATAAAAGTGTCCAGTAATAACAGAAATCTCCCATAGTTGACATTTAGTTTCATTGTTCAACTTCATACCAGGTTTGAAGCTGCCCTTTGGGAGTAGAACCATAGCAAGAGCAAAGGAGCAAATAACAGTTGCATTTAACATCTCTAGACACTGGATCAACCATTCATTTGCTGAGAAACAGTAGAAAAAGGGGCTCGAATTTTTGTCAATAAGGTCTAAGTTCTTCTTGAAGAACTGATCCTCAACCCTAAAAGCCCTAGTGGTCATTGTTCCTGCTATGGACTCGCCAAAATGATTTGCAATAGGTGATTTCGTTGTACCATTCAGTCTCATCAATTCTTTAGCAGAAGAAAAATAGTATTTCTGATTAAATTGAACAAACAAAAAATCAGTTATAATTTCTCTCACAATATTGGCAGTCAAGTAAAGAGTCTTCTCAAGAAACTTGTGTGAATTAGCGATTTACCTGGAGTCGAAAGGCCAAATAAATCAATGGAATGGCTGCAAACAAAACTTGCCATGTCACAACAGCCACAACTCCAAGACTGCTGTAAGCAATCATGGTAGATGACATGCACATGACAAAGCTGAAAGGAATGTCTACGTCAAGAATGCTGAAATCTGAAGAAACCTGGAAAAGGAGGTCGACAAGATAAATGCTACCCTCATGTATGTTAAATTTCACTTTTTGTCAAAGACTTAATTACGTAAAGAATGAAGCCTATCGTAATTACGTAAACGACTTACTCTGCGGAGAACTCTTCCCAATGGAGTTGCATCTAAGAATGCCGTCGGTGCTCGGAATAAAGAAGTCAGAAGCTCAGAAAAGAAGGATTTTGATGCCTTAAGCCCCAAAAGAACGGTGAAAAGTGACCGAAGGAATAGGAAAAATATAGATGTGAACCGAATGGCTGAGTACACTATTATTAACCTTAATACACCGATTTGAGGACTTTGCAACTTAGCAACCATCCAAGTATTTCCCAAAATCTGCCCAATCAAGAATATAAGATGACCAAGACCAGCACATACACAATATAAGAAACCTTTATTCTATTTCAAATAGTCAATGTATGGCTTCAGACCGGTGTCCCCAACTTCCTTCTCTTCCCTTTTAACTAGCTGATCCCCGTTAGAAGCTATATTTGAAATCAGTTTTTCTGTCTGTGACTTGCTGCTTTGAATATCTCTCTCTTCCTTGACAGGTTCATCTTTTGTGGATGGCTTTGTCGCTGCTGATTCATTGGAACCAACAGTGTTCTTGTTTGCATTCACAAGGTCCCTAAATGCCTCACTTGAGAATAACAGTTCCTGATATTGCCTGGCTTGATGAATCTCACCGTCCAACATCAGCTGCAAAAGAGAGAAAATTCAGTGTAGAAATTAAAAAAAGAGGTCAAAACTATTAGCATTAAATTATATGTCAAAGTTGCAGAAAATATTTTAATGTGCCATCCATCAGAAAACTTTGCCAAAAGGATGTTTACAAGCAAGCAAACAGCTTCCACATGACTAGGATAACTGTTTACTAGCCATAATAGCATCAAATGCCGGGAGAAAATCAACTTGGTGTATTACAAGAATTACTGTCTTTTTTTACAGTGCTCCCGTTATATATTCCTACACATCAAAATATGTCTATTAGGAAGCTAAGAAAAATGAAAAGCATTGCTATAGAAAGCTGCAACGCACAAAATTAGCACCAGCGACATAATAATTTCAAAACCTTTTATATCAAAAGGAAATGACCATATTAACCTTAAACAAGCTAGTAGCAGTATGAGCATCAACAACACTGAAAGGATCATCCAAAAGATAAATACCCGAATCTTGATATAAAGCACGGGCAAGCTGTATCCGCTGTTTTTGGCCACCACTGAGATTGACAGCTCTTTCTCCTATTTCAGTCAGATCACCAAAGGAAAAATTCAGGAGATATTTGTACAGCGAAGACTTTAAGATAACCTCCTGATATTTCTGCTCCTCCTTGTGGCGTCCGAATAATATGTTGTCTCGTACCGTTCCTGTTTGAATCCATGCAGTCTGAGAAACATATGCGAGGGTGCCACAGACTTGCAATCGCAGAGGCAGGGCTGAGTACAATGAGAAAAAAATACACCAATTTAAATGGTTGATAATATTAGGTTAAACTCGGCAATTCCAACGAGCTCCTCGCTGAGCCACTTCCCATTCGAAGGCGGCGTAAGCAAGCTGGCATACTGTTGGAGATCCCTGGTATCCTTGTGCATACTCTTGGCAGCCTTCTTCCTGGCCAGCGCAAATACGAAAGCATCCATACCATCCTCATTAATATAAACCTCGATATTGACCTCATTCTTACAAGGCACTATAGAATTATAGATCCTCGAGATCAGATCATGTCTTCTCTGAAGCTCCATGGTCGCCAACAAGCCCTGGCAATATCGGCGCCCGCTGGCATAAAACTTGAAGACAATCTGTCCTTTCAGCAGCAGGGGAGTATCGTTTCCGTCCCCAGTACCTAATAGACTAAATTTTTTCTCAAAGATCCTGTCCTTCGTTGCAAATTGCGCCGCCTAGGCTAGGGCGATCTGCTTGTTTTGCCATCGTTGACAGCGAAGGCGATCAAGAAAGTGATGCAGAAGAACTCTATGTAGTAAGACTGAGGGCCTGCGGGGATTAGAGTTTTTGCATAACAGGGCCAGGTTCAATGCACAGCAGAATTCGGAGGTGAAAAGAAGACAACTCAACCAATATTTGGAAAAAGCAGTGAAAGTGCAGTGCATGCTTGCCATATGACACTTCAAATCAACGGTTGAAAGTGTCTCACTTGATCCAACGGAGGAGAGTGAAAGTGTTGACAATTGTTGATGCATAGGAAGGCCTATCGGCCTAATTACGGAGAAAATAATTAAAAATATATATATATTTTTATATAAATTTTTAAATTATATTATTTTATCAGAAATTTTGTAAAATTAACTGTTTTTTTCTAATGGCTAGTTAGTTGTTCTCTTCATTTATTTATTTTATTGTCTGGATCTGATTCATCATCTTGTCTTGAAGATGGATCACACTGGATGGTTCGAAACACGTAGAAGATATTACTTCTATGTAATTTTTTCCAAAAAAAATTTTGTTATTATTAATATGAATCACAGAAATCTAAACTCAGAAACTTTATATACATATATAAATAAATAAGTCAACTCAATATAAATATATATATATATATATATATATATATAATGTTCATATTTTATATAAAAGCCTTAAACTTATCCACGGATGAGAAGCATTTTCAACAAAGAACTCGTCCATACACTAAGACCGTCACAAAAGCCTTTTTATATGTTCATTGCATTAAGAATTTTGAAGAAACGTTGGGGAAGAGTTTTAAACTAAAAAAATTTAACTTTGAAGAAAAGCTGAGTTGGGAAAGAGTTTTAAGCTTAAAAAAATTAACTTTTAACTTTGAAGAAAAGCTGAGTTGGGAAAGAGTTTTAAGCTTAAAAAAATTAACTTTTAACTTTGAATATATATCGTTGAATTTATAAATCAATATAGGAGGCATTGAGTTTTACCAAAATGGGTTTTTTTTAATCTAATAAATTTAAATAAAAACTATGTGAAATTTTTAAAAGTGGTAATTTCTTTTAATGAAAGGAACTTTTTAAACTTAGTTTGTGAGCCCCACATACACGGTAAACACGTTGAGAGGAATTTTCCCTTACAAAGGAGTTGTCACTAAGTTGCACATCCATTTTCTTCTTCAATGTAGATCGTGTCATTCGCAAGGATAAAAAAGCTTTCAAGTGAGAGGTAATAATAAAATTAAACCAAGGTAGTAGTGCAAGTAAAGCCCACACCACCTTGAAGCATAGTGTAATCTCATTTCATATTGTTTCAACAACATCACATTAGTGTAAAAATGTACTATATTTTAGAATAAATGTACTATATCTTAGAATAAATAAAAAGCTAAACGTTGTATTTTCTTCGTAATTAAAAAGTGTGAAAAATAGAATGAGCAATGTCTTAAAAAATTTACAATAACTATTTTCAATTTTATACAAAGATTTTATCTAGGTGTGAAATTCAAAATAGTTATCAATTCATTTTAATTCAAAATAGCTACCAATTCATTTCATAACATAAAGACGAACACTTTTTTTTTAAACTTATATCTATGAATCTTACAAGTTTACAATACATGAAACTACACAACAATTCCTCTTAGTAAGTAGAATATGGTCATTCACAAAAGTTACAATATACCTAAAATAGTGTAAATCAATAATACGTTATAACAAGTAATTTATAATTTAACCTATTACGTAATTTATTATTACTTTGCTTTAAACTTATTCATATTTCCCCCGATCCAGGTGTTAATGCAATAATTGAGGCAAGATAGTTGTCGCGTGCTAGTGTTCCATGAGATTTTAATGAGAACTGTTGGGTGGCAGCCATTTTATGAACTCATCAAAGGCAACATTCATTGCAGCTAGATCACTGAGGTTCATGTGAGGACAAGGCAAATGCTACTGGTGAGACACATAAATTTCGCCTTTATTATGCATCTCAACATTCATTCCCTTAGCTTTTCTGCTCTGCGAGTGGATGGTCGTTGGGGGTCTGGTGAGGCAGCAAGACTAAGGTGGTTTCATGTCAGAGGAAGATATTTCTCAGACATGTTCATCGTGGTGAGGGAAAGGGGATGAGCCAGAAGAGATGGCAGAGGTCATGGGCACTAGCCTCTCCCTCCCTGGAATGGCCAGGGAGAAGAAAAAATTGGTGAATACATGTCGATGCAGATTCGTCGCCTTGCCAGTGGTCACGACCATGGAGGCTCAAGAGAGAAGGATCACAAGTAATGGCCACTAGGTTATCATGAACTTACTAGGCAGACAACTCCGAAAATAAGGAGAAGCCAAGGAGAGAGTCGAAGGTTGAATAGTTGAAATCAACACCTACTTGGTTCACATGTGCATGACCTTGAGGAATTTGTCCAAATCAATGGGATTTCCCTTTCCCCATCCTCCCCCTCCTTCGGGATCCTCTAATTCGCATGATGGAACAGAAGAAATAAACTCTTCTAATTAGGGACAATGACTCTCCAGTTTGGTTCACCCATAATTTCAAGCTAAGAAACAAAAGGTGGTTGACTGTCATAACTCTCCAGAATAAGCAAGACAAACACTCAATTTGGCCAATCAAACTTGTACTGAAGCCCAAACGAAGTGAGAAACCTTACAGAGGGAGGATAAATTCAACACAGGGAAAGTGTTTATTGAATGGGAGTGTCCCACTTGGCTTCCTGAAGGACGCGACAACCCCTTCCTCTACCTGGAATGATAGGAATAGGATAGGAGGGAAAAGGCTCAACAAGGCAAGGTACCAAGGGAGTAATTGCAACTCAACCAGACTAAGAATGACAAAGATAAGTGTCAGCTCAACCAGTGATCCAGGTGGCTCCAGAGACACACACAGGACAAAGAGGGCTTATGGAAGCTCAAAAATCAAAGTGATAAGAATGATTTCGAACTAGGACCAAAGTGTAGATCTCATTGTCTTGATCGCAGCAGTGCAAACGGTTCATCAATCCGAGCTCGTATGAGGGAGAACAAGCAAGTCAAAGTTTTGGTCAAAGTTGGGTTGTGGACCAGGTTTAAGTATCCTACAATTTGACTGACCCCAAGGCATGAAACCTAGCTCCCGAAAACGGGCGAAATTGTTGCCTCTTTAATTTGTCTAATAACCCTTATGTTAGACAAATTTGAAAAAAATGCCCTATTTTATATTTATCTATATATATATATATATATATATATATATATATATATATATATATATATATAGTGGTGGCGGGCCCCTGCCACCCCTAAAAACTATGTTAACAAAATTTAATTATTAAAGGGGTCGACGGGCCATGACCCCCGCCGGCCCAACCCCATTGCATAAAATGTATTTAAAATGGGCCGGTGGCCATGACCCCGCCGGACCCCCAACCTTGCACCTAAATAAAACTTAAGTATGAGCAACGGGCAGGCCACCTCCGGTGGACCCGACCCACGCCCCACCACCCATACCCGCACACCATAAAAGGTAGCCAGAGCCGGCGGGAGTTGAACCCACGGCCGGCAGGAAGGTCGGCCCCGCCCACGCGACAACTCCATGTTTCTCACACCCAACCACTAAACCACACAATGGCCCCCATCTAATGCGCCATGAAACCTCCATTTAATTCAAACAACCCACCATTTTAATTCAACACAATAAATGCACCCAATCCAAAATTAATATAAGTCTTCCAGGGTTATGGGGCGGGCCACCCAATGCGGACCCAACCCCCAACAAAACACATTGCGGTTTTAAACTGTAATGTGGTAAAATGGGAAGGGCGGGGATTGACCACCCGACCCCTCCTCAATCAATTTCAATTTTAACCATTATACCAAACAAATTCCTTAGTTAATCTGCCATGAAAGCTTATATAAACCTTCATTTCGATAGTGCGCCTAAGCATGGAGGAACCAGGAGTGGGCACATAAATCGAGGTGAATTTTTAATTAATTTATTACAGGTGGAACCATGAGCCCAGAGAAGAGGCAGGTAGAACCATGATTGAGCAAAATTCTCGAGAGGGTGAAATTTTTGCAATGTCCAAATTGGACAAATTTTATGTCAATTTTACACCTCTCGGGGACACGAACCCGATGGCGCAGTCAGTTTCTTGATCTAAGCAGCCGATTTTCAGAGGACCCGGAGGAGGGAATCTTTGAGGAATCTAGGGGGAATCTAAAAGATTCCTTGAGCCCTAGATTTGCACTTTCTCAGAATTCAGAAATTTGACAGTTGATTTTGCATTATTCGACGCCACAAATCTGATGGTGTGTTTAGATTTTCCATTTGTTCATTTCATTTTTCGGCCACTTTTTTAAGTGGAGTGCAGGTGTCAACATTCATGTGCGAGCAGTCATTTCCATGCGATTCGACGCTGTGAGATCAATGGTACGAACAACTTCAGTAGTTTGACATCCATTTCTTCAGATGGCCCCTAGATGTGAGGTATATGAAGTATGTTCATGTACTTCTTTTGCTATTCATTGTGTTGCACAGATCCCTGTTTGATGTTTGATGAGGGATCTTGTTTCTTACTTGTTTTCATGATTACTACTTGATGTGATGCAAAATCATTTGTGGAATGTACTTGTTGTCATGATTCGTCATGTTTTGTTTGAGATCCCTTTGTTGTTATGTTGATGGGATACTCATGTGTCGCCATGTATGATTGCATTGAAATCCATTTTATGCCATGTTGGCGGGATGTTCATTATCATCATGCATGAGTTTGTGTCATACTAATAGGAGTCCTTTTTTACTGAGAGTTCTTGTAGCGACACATCTCTTGGAGCCACTCCCGCGTGAGGTCATTTTCCTTGTATGATAGCGACATCACCTCTTATGTACATCATCACTATTGACAGCACTTAATGCAACGGCCTACACCATCTTGACATCGGGGCCCAGAGACATAGTCCCTCTTGGACGAACTCCGTTATGAACGGCTTATGTTTTCATGTGTTGATGAATGTCATGTTCATCTTCTTTACAGTATGCAGATGTATTCATTTATGTTCTTTTAAAAATGCAATTTAACACATCACGAAAATAAAAGGTCTTGGAAGGGTCCTTTGTCACACCTGGACCTGGACCTGGATCAATCAGGCATGTTAAATTCTTAGGATAGTCATAATTAGTGTCAATTTTCCATGCTACTTTGATTCTCTTGTGTCCTTAGTTTTAGTCAAGTTTACTTTGTTTTAGTGCAATTTTGTTACAATTTTTGTTCATAACTCATTGGGAGACCATCTGGTTTCCCTCTCATGGGTAGACCGTCTTTGCAATTCTCTCTTTAGGAAAGACATTTTTTTTTGTTTGAAAATAACTCCTCATCCTCAATATAAATTATTCCAGATCTCCATGACTATATTTTGTGTAAATTTTTGAAAATATAAAGATTTTGGCTACTTACCAAAAAAACTTATTCATATTCCTTTAATTTTTAGGAAGTATGTAAAGTTCAATTTTATTTTTTTTAAAAGAAACTTTCATTTTATTATAAATGTAAAATTACATAGATTATAAAAATTACCCATGTCGGCATAAAAAAATATGTCATGTGAGATCTTAACTTTATATGAAAATAATGATAAAGACATAATACCATTTTAAAATTACACATTTAAAAAAGTAACAAAATCATTACTATAATATAGATTAGATTAAAACATAATATCACATAATGGTCTTCATCGATCAGAACTTTTAATGAGATTGTAGAAACATCATAAACAAAATAAGAGGTCTAACGATATTGAATCTTCAATCTTACATATGAGCATTTAGGTTTCCATATTTGGTGTTGAGAAATTGGGTAGAGTGTGCATGATTTGAGTGAGAAGGCATTTAGAATTAAGAAGTCCTTGTCTTGCTTCGTTGGATCCTCGGAAATGGGAAAAAGGGTTATATATATAAGCAAGCACATCAAAAATTGGGCCTTTGGGCATTTATACTTTTGGGGGCATCAATTATAGAGGAAAACAAAGAGCATATATGCCACACTATATTAAGGGCGCTTCGAAGCAATGTGCACTAACCTTTAGTGTGCATGGGATTCATGATTGGAATCTAAGAAGGATTTTGTTGGGATTTCTTCTTATAGGCCTATTTAGCTTCTCTCTCAAGTCTTACAACCTCCTCATAAGGCTATTTATAGTGGTTACACTTGAAAGAGGCGTGAAGTTTATTGTTCATTACAATGTGTAATGGGGAATTCTTGGATCATAAAGCATGCTTTCCCTTTCCTCTTCGAGAGCCATGGAGGGCACTCTGTTGTTTCTTTTCCTTAGGAGAATATTATGATGTATATTGTGTTTATTCTCATATTTATGATGTTATGGTATGAGGTTATGTTGATGTATGGTTATGTTATTATGTGATGTTATGAGATATGTTTGATGTAGATATGTTTATGTTATAATGTATGATGGTATTTCATGATGTTATGTGGTAATTGCATGCATATTTTATGACGTGCATGAGCATGCAATTTTTACTATTCAGAATGTTGTGATTTAAACAATGATGTTATGATGGATATGTCATGCCAAATAGGCATATGGATCATTCTATATGATGTTATGATTATAACTAATACATTGGTTGCACGTTGAGATGTGGTGATTGACATGAAATCCACAAATGGGCCGAGAGGGTCGGTTATTTGATGATCTCGTGGGAGTCCATACCTATGAGGAAGAATATGAAACACCATATGGGTCGAGGACATACTCAATCAACAATACATATGCCAATGGTTCCTTTGTCTTGTATAGCTCTTGATGGATAACCCTTAAGGGGCTATGGGACCATCTTGAGGAGGCCAAGTGCCTGATATTAGATTGGGATGCCGAAGTCTGGTGGGTGTGTAAGGACTTCGATGCTTGGGGTTGTGCACCTTATTGAGTGTGGAGGGAGTGGGCCAGCCTTTCGAGATGCCTGGAGTACTACTGCATGGAATACTGAGTCGGGTGTCTACCTTGGGGTAGATGAGGTCTGAGCTAAGTGCGGGCCTTGGGGCCAGCGTTGGACTACGGTACAGAATGATGAGGCTTTATGTTTGGTTCCAAAAGTTGGGAAAAAAGACAGAGATTACTTGGGATTTCCCTAGTGATGTGAAAACTTTCGATGACTGTTGGTTATACTAGTTCACCAGCGGGTGTAGGGAAAACGTGAAGAAATGAATAACTAAATAAAATAAATTGTTAAATGATTCAACTTAACTTTGGGACGAAGTTCCTTAAAGAGGGGGAGTATGTAAGGCCTTAATAATAATAAAAATAAGAATAATAAATAGATAAAATAGTATAATATTAAAATATAAGTAAATAAATAATAAACAATAAAGAAAAGATAATAATAGTAAATAAATAGTAAACAATAAAGAAAACATAATAATAGTATATAAATAGTGAATAAAAAAGAAAATATAATAATAGTAAATAAATAATAAATAAGAGAATAATAATAATAAATAAAATAGTAAATAATAAATTATAGTTCTAAATAAATATATATAAAAGTAAACTATAAAAATAGTAAGAATAAGTAAAGTTAACAAAATGTAAAATAAAATAAAATAAGGAAGAGTTAAATTAAGAGAAATATTAAAGTAAGTAAAAATTAAAATAAAGAAATAAAAGTTGGCATGTTGACACATGGAATGTGTGCATGCGGATCCCTTTCCATTTTTTGGTTTATTTAATGGACAATGAGGATGATGAGATTCATACATTCCTTCATCCATTCTCTCGGGATAAAAGTATTGTGAGATAAAGGATTATGTGACAGTAGTAGGTTGATTGAGGGCTTAGGGGTGGCTAGTTGTAGTATTATGTGCAGTTGAGTCTATGGTTGGGTGGAGAGTCATTCCCAAAAACTTTGTTGCGGTTAGTGAGATTCAAATAGCGTTCAACTTCGTAGTCACAAGTAAGAAATATCATTGCTATAGGTAAGTCATATCTACTCGTGTTTTTGGAAATTCCATACTAATTAGTTGAATAATTGTGTGTTGAGTATAAATTGCATAATTGATCCAATTACTTGTATATTTAAATTGTGGGTTGTTACAAAAGAGGCGTGAAGTTTCTTGATCATTACAATGTGTAATGGGAGCATTCTTGGATCATAAACCATGTTTACACTTTCCTCCTCGAGAGTCATGGAGGGCGCTCTCTATTGTTTCATTTCCTTGAACACCCCAAAAGTTTATTTATTTCCAATCACTTTACTCTAAGGTGTAACTCAAAAATAGGCTTTATGCTAATATTGTGGGAGGAATTTTTTTCTTTTATCATATGGTTGCATGCTCTTCATGCAGTGGAGGACATACCGCCTTCCTTTATCTACCATTATGAGATTTCAACTTTGTCACTTTAATCCCTCACCCTTGTTGTTGAATATAAAGAGTCCCTTGAGGATCGAAACATGTACATTCCTCATATGAAATATAAAGATATTTCTCATTGCAATAAGTGTGTGTGTGTGCGTACACGCTCACGATGATGATTAGCATCGACTAAGATAAAAGATAATCTATCAGATGTTAAGAAAGTAATATATTACTTGGAATTCTTATAATTTAATTGTAAAGTCACATGTTCCCCATTTGGATTGGTATATTAGACCTTAAGAAGGTAAGATATTACTAGGAAATCTTATAATTTAATTCTAAGTTACAAGTTCTCCATTTGGATTTTAAACTATGTTAATAAAGTAAGATATTACTTGGGATTCTTATAATTTAATTTTAAAGTCACATGTTCCCCATTTGGATTGGTAGATCAGACCTTAAGAAGGTAAGATATTACCATGAAATCTTATAATTTAATTTTAAAGTCACAAGTTCTCCATTTGGATTTGAAACTATGATCATTTAAGAGGAAACACATGTTGCCCCTCTTTGTATTGATAGGTAAATATGAGGGAAATGTATAATTCCTTCAATGCTCCACATGAAGTTAACACATGGCATTTTAGAAAAAAAATCCAATGTCCACCTTTGATTATATATATAGAGAGAGAGAGAGAGAGAGAGAAATATTGATGCTCAAATACAAGAAAGATGTGTCATTTTTTTCATGTTCAACATTAATTCAACCAGTGACATTTAAAAAAATTATTAATAACAATAACATATTTCAATATTGGCCATAAATAAAATATTTCAATATCCATCTTCAGTGAAATAATTTTATATTGGATTTTTTAGAAAAATAAAGTAAATGAAACTATTAATAACAAAAACATATTTCAATGTTGAACATAAATAAAATATTTTAATATCCAGTTTCAGTGAAATAATTTTATATCAAATTTGTAGATGGATAAAGTAAATGAAAGTAAAAGAAATCTTATATTATATTTTTTCATGTTATATATGTGTGTGTGTGTGTGGGGTTTATAAATAAAATATTTCAATGTCTATATAAATTAAAATGTTTCAATATAATTTTCTTTTTGTAAGCTAAGTTGTGGAGCCTTTCATTAATAAAAATATATTATAATATCCAGCGCATAATTGAGTTGTGGCAACTGATCTCATCCTTCCTTGTGAGAAACTGGGTATGTTGACCATCTATAAATAGAGTAACCAGACCAAAATTTTAACAACATCAAAAATTGCAGTCTCACAAAGGAGTTTATATTAACATCAAAACATAAAACTAAAACTAAATGCATCAGAAAACTAAGATTCAGATGAGTTCATAGGGGCTTTATCTCTTGTGCTCGATCCCAAATGGGATGAAGTAGCAATGTAAGGGATGTGCCACTCATTTCTAGCTAACTGGATGTCCATCTACTCCATGTAGAATCGTATGTTTTGTTTCTCTCTCTTAACACTTGCGAGGTTGGAAAAAATATTATATTGATGTTGTTGCCTCTCCATCAAGATCTTGTGCATTAAAAACATAATTTTCCAGTATATGAAAAGGGCTTGAAGATATTGCTTCCTTCTGTCCTTGGTGTATCTAGGGCCTAATACTAGTTGCCCAAACTCCTCCACCAACTTTGAATTGGACATATAATTTCTGTCTCTAGTAGCCATCTCCTCCAAATTATGTAGTTCATTACATACATCGGCATAGGTAGTTTCATGGAAGCTTTCGCAACCTCACTAGCTTGTGCTTGGTCCTGGTTGTGCCACTGTGGGCCCTGGCCTCCTTCCCCACGCCTTTAGCACCGCATTTGCTAGTGTTGCATGGCATAGATCCAATCACCATGAACGTTTGTATCTCCCCAACTCAACACACAAATATATATGCCTAGGTTGGTAGGACGTCGCACCTCAACAAATAATAGTCGTTCACTGGTTCAAGCATGGATGTCTCTCCCTTGCATACGCAGGGTAATCCCCACTGAAACACCAAACCCAATGAACCAAAAGGTTCCACCCAATTCTGCCACTATCTTCTTCTTAAAATTGTTTTCTTTGACTCCCAAAGGGTCCAAAGAATCATGACACACCTCCAAAATAATAGTAAGAAACAAATCTTTCAGTAGGCCACATTTACAAAAGCCACAGGGCTAGATAGCTATGACTAATACCGATACACAACTTAACACTTCATAATAACTCACAAACACAACAATAGGAAAGGCTAGACTTGTAGAAGCATGACTCCTCCCAACAACCCAGGGATAAACCCCACCCACAAAAATAAGCCACAGAGAAATACAGTGCAAGATGTTGGTACACTCACAATTCCAAGGGGGTTTTACAGGATTGGGGAATTCTAGAGCCAAAATTAAATGACTTGACGCCTCAAGTTGACCCCCTAACCACTAGCTCCCAACACATTAACAACTAAAAACAACATGAACTAGGATCTCCTTCTTTATATCAAGCAAAACCCCCTCGCCTTTATAATTCAAGCTCGATAAGAGTTGGTTTACCCAGACATTGACCAAATAAATGCAAGACCAAGCAATTAGCCAACTAAAACTATCAATAGAGAATCTAAAAGGCAATGCATAATCCCAAACATAAGAATTCCGAATAGTGAAATGAAAACTCAAGTAAGGAAAAGAGATTAATACCCATATGGAGGCATACCCAGGAGGTTGTATGCAGACAAGTAGACTTCGACTCTGGGATATCGGCATGAGAGACCGTCTCAAAGACATAGCTCCATTATCACTATTCAATTGAGGTTTGACCATCCCCCAAAACCTTCAAAGCATAAGAACTAACTCCACAACCCTTGGTACAATACCTATCGAATGCAACTCACAAAGCTCGACAATTTTAGAGAAAAGCTTGAGCTCCTCATGAAACCAGTGTCAACCCCACCAAATACTAACCGTGCCATATAACCCCGCAATAAAAAATAGCTTCATAACACTTCGCATGCAGCGACATGCGGACAGTTAGTCCCATTACTCACCCTCATCAAGGAAATTCAATATAAACTTTATATAAATAGATAATATAAAAATAAAACATTTGAAACTTTATATATATATATATATATATATGAATGATAAAATAATTTTACCCACTATGAAGGAGTTGTCTAGTTCCTTTCATGCTTTATGGGATTGGCTCTTCATATATATATCTATATCTATATAGATATATATATAGCGATATATATATATATATATATATATATATATATATATATATATATATATATATATATATTTGTCTAATTCTATCCATATATATATTATAAGAACTAAATCTGTATAGGTGCAAATATTTAATTCATCTTTATTTCCTTATGTTTTTTTAATTAAAAAATCATTTCACCTTGAACTTTTGAAGTGTATGATAAATCGAAAGTTAAAATGAATCTAAGCTCATGGTTAAAACATATTAATGTTGTTCTCTTTGTATAAGGGAGATGTTTAATTCCCTTTATACTTAACTTGGAGTTGACAAACAGTATTTAAATATGTATAGAATAAGTGTAAAATCATCTTAACTTTGAATTAACTATAGGCTAAGAGGAATTTAATTTCTTGAGGCACAAAGCTTTCTCTTTCTTTATTTGTTTTTAATAAAGATTTACACTTTGCAAATTTGATTCCTTTCAACATATACTAAACCCAAAATTAAAATAAATTTTCATTAACATATATTCATAATAATATAATAATACTTACTAAAAATAATTTCCATTCTAATTCAAATCGCTTTACCCAAATATCAATCTTTTGAACTAAAACAAATAAACAATAACAAGTGTAATATGCATCGTTTTTGCTTAGTACATGTTGCTTATGCAAAAAGTAATTGATAACAAAAGTTAGTGTAACTAGGATAAAAAGAATACTACTGCAAAAAAAAAAAAAAAAAAAAACAAAACAAAACAAAAACAAAAACAAAAAACAAAAAACAAAAACAAAAAATTAGACTAAATAATTACTATATATATCTTCTTAATATTAATATTATTATTTTTTAAATACATGTCAATAAAAAATATTTAAATGTTAATTATAGATAAATATAATAGTTTCATGTTATATATATATATATATATAGATATATAACACTTAATAAAATAATTGTCATGATATCAATACTCATTAATTTGATATTAAATTTAATATAATATAACTTATTTAAAATTTAATAGAGATCAAATTTATAATTAAAATATGATATGTGTTAAGTTGTGTTATATTTTATTTTGTTTTATTTTTTTTGTAAACTTGGTAGTACTTTCTCTATTAATATTATCAAACCACTAACATGTCTTTAACATTAAGTACAAGTGGCCTCAACCTCCCTATAGGAAACCAGGTTGGCCACCTGTCTGTGTTAAATGATGTCCAAAATTTAAATAAGTCTTTCTCCACCATCCATGCAACATTTGTTGTTTTATCTATTATTAATTGCAACTTAGTAAAGTAAAGGTTAATCGACATAAAACAAAATTCTAGCTAGAAACCTGATTCACTCGTCCGAGGAATCCACCGGGGCTGGGGCTTTCACACTGGACCCCAACATCTCACTTCTCTTCAGATCCTGTAGACTTTTCTCTATCCTGCTCAGTGTTAGATTGTTTCTGTACACTTGTATCTGAACTGCAGCAATCTCTCTGTGGAGATCTTTCATGCTGGGCTCCTTTGCTTTGGCCTCCTCCTGTTCCTTGTTTAATGTCATTGCTCAGGCTATTATGTTTTTCATAACCTAGTATTGCTGGATTGTTTATCGGAACAGTGTATGTCGGCCTCTGGTGTTCCCTGGGTCTTTCACCATAGCTTCCCACTCTTCTGTCTCTATGTCCTGATTGGTTATGTTGTCATTAAGTTCCCTCTCCCATCCTGTTATTTGAGCTCTTATCTCCGGTGGATTTCCGGCCATGTATGCACTAATGAGAGTCTGCATGTGCTCTTTTCCAGACTTTCTGCCTCTTTTGCTAGGACCTCTGCTGGAGGTTGCTTCCCCCCCGTGGTCCTTTTCCTTGCCTTCCCAATTCCTCTGGTTCCTCTTTTAGCCGCCTCTTTTCCTTCTTTTGCCATGTTGTCTTTGTTGCAGCTTCGTTTTGCTTCACCCGAACAACTCTTCAAAGTCAACTTTCTTGTTGCAGCGTGATGTGTGGTCCGGTCCTCTAGGCTATGTTGCACCCTGGTTATTTTAATACCTAAAACAGTAATAAGAGAAGTTTCATTATTAGTCGGGTTACATTTACACAGAGTGATCGTAATTTTCTTTGCACTGGACTCGACCACTCACTCTGGTCCTGGCCGCTTGGGTTTTCCCTCCTTCCCCCTCAGTTTCCCCCCTACCTATTCTTGAAATAACGGGCTTCAGCCTCCCGGTTCCTCTCTTCTCTGTTTAATCCCTCCCCAGCCAACTAGGGCGTGCGGGTTCCGCCTTTGCGATTCTGCAGGAGTCCCTAATTGGGTTCCCTTATCAAGATTCAAGGTCCCAATTGAGTTTCCTGCCTAGAACTCTCTCCTCTCAGCTATCCTCACCCAAATTTTGACCCTGGCTATCCCTTGAGTCCCGCTTCCGACAGTCCGGTTTGGGTTCGTGTCGAGCCAGGTTAGCCAAAGCCTTGTTGTTTTGGCCATTTTGATTCTAGCCTTCCTGACTCTGATAGATGTTTCTTCCTTTCCATGCCTCAGGTACCACCTGGCCGGAACTGCAGTCTTCCTTCGCTCTTCATTAAATAAATCCCAATTGTCATCCCATCTTACCTCATTCCCTCTTTTCTCGTCTACCCAGAGATACACTATAAATTTACCGTACCCCTCACTTCATTAACATTCTAGGCATAGTCTCTCCCTTCGACTGGGTTTAAATCCCAAGCTGCCCAGGTCTCGACTCGGTCTGAGTCTTGAATTTCCTCAGCCCCCTCCCTGAATTCCTCTGAAATAATCATTTTTGCAATTCTAGCAAGTAAGGAAACCAAAGTAACATACCATTGTTTTGCATCGATGCCTGCTTTCCTCTCGACGTCCTCCAGCCTGCGACCACCACCTTCCTCTTCTCATTCTTTCGCCTCCTCCCTTTGCATGCAACTACCTCCTCTCCCAGCTGCCTTTGCCTCTTGTTGTTTTGTCCAGCTGCCCCACCTTACTTCTGTCCAGCCCCCCACGTGCCCTCTTCCTCCTCTCGCCACCCATTATTTCATTCCTTTTCCTCAGAATGAGGTTCCTCTGACTCTTCCATTACTGTCTCTCATTACTTCCCTCATGCCTTCGGCTGCTCTTGCCATGGGTTTCTTTCTACCATCGTGCCACTTGCCATCTCTACTCTTCCCATCCTCTCTCTTTCTCCCAAACCTTTGTTGCTTCCTTCCATACTCGGCCACACTGATCCTTTCTCGTTGTCGTCCTCTACCCTACCCTGTCCTGCTTGTTGCCCCTCCTGCTCTCTCGTCCTCCCACATCCCAACGTCCCATCTATCCTTGGGCCTAGGTGGTTGGCGTCTGGCGCCGCTACCTCCCATCCTTGCTAGCCCACCTCTTCTGGTGTCTCCCTTTCTTCCCTGCCACACCCCCATCGGGGTGTGTTATATTTTGTTTAATTAATACATTAGTAAATTGCATTTTAAATTTATAAATATTTTTTTTATATAATTTAACATAAAATATAAAAATATTTAGATATTTATCAAATATTTAATTTATTATTAATAATGTAAGTTATTGTTATTTAAAAAATTAAAACAAATTTATTTTTATTTTTATTTTTATTGTTAAAATTTAATATATATATATATATATATATATATATATATATACCAACAAAATTTAAATAACATATATGTAACTATAAATTTCATCTCTATTAAATTTTAAATACATTATATTATATTAAATTTAATATTAAATGGATGAGTAATGATATTATGGTAATAATTGTATTAACTTGTTTATTTTCAATATGCAAATTATATATATATATATATATATATATAGATAGATAGAGAGGGAGATTGGATTGATTACTTTTTTAAATTTTCTTATATCCTCATGTCTTCCTAAACATTAAATCCATTGCGGTTGGTAGAGACCACCCCCATTACTTCATCCCACGTCATACTATACATTAACTTGAGTACAGTTGGTTGCGTTGTATAGTGGGATATCAACCCTCATACCAATCTATTCAATATGTGGGGTATTATACATCTTGGCAATAATTTGTTTGTGAATTTAAACTTTGTAGCTATATTATCTCGATCCCAACTTCAAGTGTGTTTATTGAACTTTAATAATTTTTAACTATGATGAGGCAAAGCATTTCATAAATGAAAATAAATAATTGGATCAAGTGAAGGTAATGTAGTGCCTTGACCACGGTAACGCGTAGAGGTAAGTATGATAGATTTGGTCAGAAGCAAGTGTGTGACCTTGCAGTGAGTCAAGTAAGATGCATGGGGGTTCTAACACAATAAGGGGACAAGAAGTGTGCCCCTTAGAAGCCTGTAATAGTATGCAACCTGAAAGGAACACACGAGCAGAATGACATCACAAGATGGAAGTGGAATAGTCCACAAACCAAAGTGATGGGTTAATAGAACAACACGCTTTCAACAAGATTCATACAATTGCATACAAAATAGTTCATACACAAATACGTAAGTTAAACAACATACATTGCTAAAGCAACCAAAATAGTCCAACTACAATAACAACATATGCATGAAAATGTGTTGGCTCAGTTACATTATTAAGTGAAAGTTCCATCCATACATACACCATTGATAGCCACTAGCCCCAACAGTGAAACATTACAACCAACACCACCTTCTCCTCCAAAGAAGTATACTTGCTCTACGTTGTGGAGAAGCCAAGGCTCATCAAAATACTCTCCAAGCCTTCTCTTAGCCAAAGCCTAGCCAAAAGCTTGGCTCCCAAAAGTCCCTACTATGAGTTATGAGGTTCTATATATAACAAAGAGTGGGGTGACCCTTGACATTCACCTTTGACTCTTTAACTTCCCTCAAACTCTTCAACTCCTTTACAAATAACTCTTTACATTACATAGTGATTGTTCACATTCCACTAATGGAACTTGGAATTTCACTTACAATATATTTACAAATAATATACAATTTCCACATATACCCATGTGGGACAAAATAGGCTTGAGGCAGCCTAACAAGACAAACACCATCACTCAGAAACTTGGGGAAAGACCAACTTGGAAACATTCTCTTGATGGTCTTTGGTGACGAACTGATATCAAGCTTGGTATTGCACTATGTTGTCCCCATATTGTTTGGTGTTGTATTTCTGGAAACAGACTCTTGCCTCCATGGCTTCTGGGTATAAGATCATGGAGCCATTGTCCAACTCATCTTGAAGCATGCGCAACATTGTCTTGAGTGTGGCTAGACCACCGATGTACTTCTACATGTTTTCTTTGCTCAATTGTAAGTCATCGCTAGTGGCCTCTCACATCAACTACTCCATGTACTTGTCGACCTCCAGCCGGACTTGGTTCTTCTCAATGGCTTCGACGAGGGAACCAATTGAAAGGATCATGTGTGTCCTCACCATGACATCAAAACTCTTGAAAAATTGTGCATAGGAAGCCTCAGTGCTACTGATGAGTGGAGGGAGTTGCTCATAGTTCTAGATTAACATCCATATCCGTGCTTTGTCTAGCTCTTCTTGCGGCTTCATTATCTTGTGTAAGTAAAGAGAGGCTCCCTTGTATCCCATTGTCCATTCATGTACGTGTGCAATAGCAGCATGTATGTCTTTGAGAGTTTGGGCAATCTCTATGCACCGCTGCTGAAAACCATATAAATGGACAATTGCCTTGTGCACTGTGACAAATCTATCATAAATTTTCTACATGGTGGTCTCAAGAGTCGATACTTTAGCAAGCATCGCTTTCCTCATTTCTGCCATAGCAGACTCTGTGGATTGTTCTACCCTCTGCCCGGCTTCTTGCAAGTCCTTTGCCATATCATCATTCTCTACTAACGAGAACTTGACAGTTGAGCTCATGGCTTCTGCATAATCCTTAGAGGCATCATCCATGGCAACTAGATGTTTTCTAACATCTGACACAATCACCCTTTCCTCTATATGTGCAGGTGATGCATGATCATTCAGGAGATGCTTTCTCCACTCTTGTATAATCCTTTGTTGTGACTCATCAAATTACAGATTGTACACATCCATCACCAGATCATCATCAAAGAGGACAACCTCTCCTTTCTTGCTCAGGACTAGTCTTAATATTGGAGGTGGTGGAGACTGTGGAGCGACCTCGATGCTCTCGGCATGAGGTTAGTATCTTGGTCCTATGGCTCCTTTTCCAACTCCATGTCCATTGCTTCAACCATTTTCTCAATCTTCTGAGAAATTTCCTAAACCTGCACCTGCTCACCCTCTTCTTCATTTGTTGGCTAATCTGACTCCTCAACCTATATAACAGCAATTTGTTCTATCATCGTTCCTTGACCTTCTTCCTGTTCCTGTTTCTACTTCTCTTCCCTCTCTCTCCTTCTTAGCACCTGCTCTTCTTTTAGCTTCTTCTTTGTTTCCTACAACTTCCTTTCTGCATCCTCCAACCTTTGCTTCTCTCTCTTCCTCCGTTCTACTCTCTTTATGCGTTGTTGCCTATTTTCCTCCACTGCCAAAGTTGCTTTCTCAACGAGAGGATCTTCTTTGAACTTGTAGCTTTGCTCATCTGTTGGGTTTCCAACAGTATTCCTCTTGCCTTTGTCCTACATTGGTTTTCTTCTCACTATTGTTGTTGTTGTTGTTTCCTGCGGTGTTGCTGCCTACAAAGAATATTTCCACTCTATAGCCATACTGACCTGTATATTGAGCTTGGAGGAGTTGCAACAGTACCTCCAAGGATCTTCCTCTGCCCAAAGAAATGTCTTGTGGATCCATGGATAATACACCTTCGCACAATGGTTCTTGCATATGCAGTGGGGATCATACAAATTATAGTCCTTGGTGCTGAACTCAAACTTTTCTAAGTCCTTGGCCTAGTACAATCCAATCCACAAAGGATGAGTAGGTCATGGTGCCTTCTTCCTCCTCTACAGTCTTTCTGATAACCCTGTGGAGATGTCATATGCAACCTCTTGCATGACCAACTTATTCGTTAGCACATGTGAAGGCTTCTCTTCGCTAAACATCTTGATGAAGGTGCCACCGGGTGAGGCATACCAATTTGCAATGTTAAGTAATGCTTGCATCGCTTCTTCAGACATGCAAGTGGATCCTCCTCAAAGATCAACTTGTAAACCAGGATGATGAAATTGTCATATAGCCTCGCCATGACCCCTCAGTAGCTGCACTCAAAAAGGAACTTGCAATAAATGTTCACAACATTCTCTAATGGTGTCCATGTCTTATCCATGCCAAGAAACTGATGTTGGGCACATATTTCATCAAGTAGGTACGTGTACATATAGAATATTGCTTGCTCATCCTTGGGCGGATTTCGGGCTTTAGTCACATGCACTTTTAGTTGAAGAGCCAACAGACCCGACTAGTTGAATGGCCTTCCTTCATTTTCCAACTGGTCTAGCACAACCACCTAATTCTGCGGAAAGGTCTCTGTGCCCTCTTGACCATACAATCAACATGAAAAATGATCAAGAGTTGGTAGGCCTTTTTGAGTGACCTAGTATTGTATACATGATTGGGTGTCGACCTAAAATTCGACAACTCTTTCACCCAACGCTTTATGATGTCTCTAGTGATCACATCATTATTGGGGGCATAGAAAAGTGCATCCATGTGGTTCATAGACTGTGGTAAGTGATACATCTGATGATAGTTTTTTGTCCTGAAGGTAGCAAGTTTTGTTCCACTGGCACTGCTCAATGTCATCATCTTGGGATCAGTATGTGAGATAATCCAGTGAATGATGTCTGCACATGGGAAGGCGGGATACCTACATGTAACCTTATATAAGCATGACTTGTGGATGTTGACATGGACCTGTCAATCTTCCAGATCTTCCTTGACGCTGCCTACAAAGGTATCCTTGATTTCCTTCCATGTTATCTTCATGTCCTTCTTTATGAACAATTGTTTGTCTACATAGACTGGAAAGTTCATTGACACTTTTTCGACTACATCCCCAGTGTTTCTCTCGACAATATCCTTTGATGCAGCTCTCTTGGAAGCCATGTTACCTATACTGTTGAAAATATGCTCAAAAAATGTTGTACCTAGAGAGAGAGAGGACACTCATGGCGTGCAAATGTTAGCTTGAAATCGAAATCACTTCAAGACGAACCAAGCAACAAACTGGGAAACTGTTGGGCAATATTGCATAATTATGGGTTTCAGAGGTGAGTGATTGTTAGTTCAATCTGTGCATTGTGCAGTCCTAGTTCCGAGTGAGGAGGTGATGTTGACTGAAACTGTGCAATGCACAATTCAGTCTGGATTGTGGTAGCTGGGACTGCGCATTGCGCAATCCCAGTAGCCAAGACTCTAGGATTAGCTCCTGAAACTTCATAGGGTGCAGCTGGAGCTAGTCATTGGTAGCCTCTCTATAATTCCTAAAGCCAAGGAAGAGACTTGAGATCCAGAAATGTGCAATGCATGCCAGGAAGAGTTAGATCTGGGCCAAGGAAGCCTAGATCTGCCCAAGGGAAACATGAAAACGAGAAGATCTGAAAGTGTGAGAGTTGATTTGTGCAGGTCTGAGTGAATGATGATGCATGCAGTCAAAACAAGTGTAGGAATCAGCCAAACAAATGACCAACGAATCTTATGGAAAAAAGTCGCTGCAATGATGACCGTTAGTGCAAAAAATGGGTTATGCATGCAACACTTGGGTAATGCAATGAAAAATTTAAAAAAAAAATCTACGAGCTAAAACAAATCAAAACGCTAATGGTCCTTCAATAAAACAGGCAAAAAAACACTCTCACAGGCCAAGGAAACAAAAGTGACAGAAAAAGTAGCAAAAGACTAGAAAAGAAAGACTTACCTGAAAAGTTGCGTCGATTTTGCTGAAGGTTCCTAGATCTCCTCAGGAATGCCAGAGCTCCAAGTTTAAATGTGAAAATGAGCTATGGTGGCATCCATTAAATAGATTTGATCGATTTAGGGTTTATGACGTGAAGGCTAAAAAATTAGGAAAAAAGTGACACATGGCGACAGTTTCAAAAAATAACTCAAGTTTAACTCTGATTGCTAAAAATAGATCCCTATTTTTTAGGGATGATTTTTTTTTGTTTTTCTTTTTCAGGAAAGTTTGTCATGCATGCACAAAGAAATTGCGTAGTTCCGGGCAGAACTGGGCAACTCACTGGCACATGCATCGGGAACCTGCTGAGGGAATTCTTCTACGCAATTCGTTGGTTGAGTAACTTTGGCTGCCTCTCATGCTCTGCACAGTTTCCTAGCTAAAGGCAACTTCCAGTTGGGTCTGCACAATTCTAGATCCGAAGCTCATTGTTGGCTTGAACTGCACATTTCTTGAGAGCAAGACTGGTTTCCCTTTAGGATTGCGTAGATCATCATGGCAATGCTAGAACTAGATTGCAACCAAGTGAAGAGGTTAGCTTGTGGTTAGACATCAAAGAAAGTAATAAAACACAAGTTGCAAAGCAAGAGATAAAACTCAGCGAAAGCACAAGTACCTGGGTCAGTGTGAGATAAGCTACTGGGATTTTTAGGAGGGAGGCTCTAAAATGAAGCTAAGGAAAAATTTTGGAGGGTGGTTGTAGCCACTACAACATTGGCGACACACTAGTAGAACTCCAGCTCTCTGTATGGACCTTGTCTCGTGTAAAGCGAGTCTAACTCTTCCGGAAGTATTGTTCGATTCTTTGATTGTCATGGTTCCTTCACTAGCTTGAGTTAAAGATGTAGTCCCTACCATTCTCTTTTATCGACCGCACACATACCAAGCCAAGTCAACTGAGTTTTTTCGATTGGGGATGAGGGGTATATTGATGCACAAGTAATATAGACTTACAGAGTTTAAGTTTCATCTTTAGTGTTGCTCCGCTGCCAACCGACCTGGACAGTACCCTAGTGGAGTCACTTGAGGAACACAAACATTGCTCGGTTTCCAATGGCCATGGACAGTACCTTGACAGAGTTACTTGCTTCACCTCTCTGCGCAGGAATCCTTTCTCTTCTTTTGCCTTTATTTTATTTTTTTCATTTTCCATTTTTCAAAGAAGTGTGCATAGGAACTTATTTATTTCATAAGGCAGAAGAGGGATACCAACTTATTGAGAGCAGAAGAGGTTGTCGCTTTAGAGAAGGATGTTATATATACCTCTGACATACTTTTTAATTTTTCCCCCTCACCTTACTCTACTTTACTGAGTCAAAAAGGGTTAACCGAATATAGAAAACCAATTATAGTAGGTGGTTCTAGTTAAAAGTGCAAGCATTGTGTTTTCACCAAGACTCACTTTGAAAGGAAGATATTTTCCATCAGGGTATCATCTATTTAAGAAACGCAAGTTCTTCATAAAGAGAGGGAATAAACAAATAACCAAATGTTGATAGTTGTATAAGTCCTCTTGTATTTCACCCTGCCCATCTCAAGAAGCCAAACATGGTTTCATGGGAAACTAATCCTACGAGTGCATAACAAGAAAAAAGGAAAAGGAATGCAATAAAATGAAGCAAAGCAAGTGAGAGAGAAAAATATGAAAGTAAACACAAACAAGAAAGAAAGCACTACTACTACTCCTACGCTAAACAGTGCATGGGCCTATTCACGTGAAGTGATAATTCTAATGTAGCCAATGGTGCATTGGTTGGCCCATGTAAGTGAAGGCATGGTTGACAAGAAAGATATTCAGGAAAACCAGCAAGCAAGAAAGATAAAGCAATGAAAACCAACATGCTCGAAGTTTGAATGCATCCACAGAAAAGAAGAAAGTAAAAGCACATGGAAGGCACTTTGCAGACGTATCTTGGTGTTGTATCACACTACGTGCAGATGAAAAGCATGTACACTCTTTCGACCTTGACAAACGAGAAGACATGAAGAAAGAAGAAAAATTTTGTTTCGCAACTTGGATTGCTATGTATGACTCCTCCAATGCATGAGCGATATGATCGTGTGATTTTAGTGGAGGATGTGAACTCTGTAAATTAGATTGATTTTCAATGTGAACAAGAGAGTGATGAGGAGCCTGAGGTGATTCAACAAATTTTTGATCGGAAGTGGAATTGACCTCAGGACTGCGAGAACCTGACATAACCATCAGCTCAGGTTGAAGTGCCTTGAAATCTTGAGGGGTCTCCACTTCATCATAAGATGTTTCATCAAAGACCGGTGGCTTAGAAATATCAATTGTAAGTGAATCAAAATCGTGACGAAATGAATGAGTAAAATATCACGACAGCCACGATCAGAAAATTCGAGATGTGCATCGGCATCCTCATGATCTAACGAATCACACAAAGGGGTTGATGAGAAACAAAAATTTTCACCCTCCGAATTTCTGAAAATGAAAGATGATAGGTTAAGTGGATTCATAAAGAAATATTTTTCCTCTCGACAATCAAATGACAGACTGACATCTAGAGTGTTCTGTGAATGATCAAAAGTAGAGACATCTAGGGATGAGCTTTCACAAGAACAATCAGAAGTTCCAGAATCATAGAAGATGTTAGGATAGAGTGGATGAGGTGTGGACAAAAGGAGGTCATCCTTCACCGCAGCTTCTTCTTCAGATTCCCATACATACTCATAAAAAATGATAACGCAGGTTGGTTGCTCAACACTAACTCTGTCAAAAACTTGATCCTTGTGAACTTCACATGTGGAGTTCAGAACGGATGAACACAACAAAGTAAAATCTGGAGGATCATAGGAACCAGATTGTTGAGAAATGGAAACAAGAAATTCCAGTTTATTTTTTCCTTGAATTAAACTATGAATTCAAATATAATTTTTTTCTCACAGAAATTTGAAAATAATTAATGAAGTTTAATTACCTTAATTAATTTAGGAAATTCAAATTGGAAGTCTTTTAGAAGACATGTATATGTTCTCCCTAACTTATAGGAGTTAAGGATGAGATATGAATGAGTTGTAATTAGTTATCTCAAATTATTGAGTTAAGTCCAGTTAAATTAGTTCCAGTTAGTTTCAGTAACTAATAGTGAGTAAACAGTAAGTTGGGACACTAGTGACCTAATTAGTGCTACTCTAGTTAACTGAAGATTCCACCATCAGAAATTCATGCATGTCGATTATGAGAAAGACCTAGTTGAGGCTGGAGTGCAGGTAGTGCACTAATTGTTTTAGATTCTTTTGATTTGCACTGATAGTGCATGCAATGAGGAACTGATCCTTGAGGGATTGCACTATTTTTAGAGGCTTTATTTCCCTTTAAATACAAGCAATCCTTCATAGGAATTACACATTGTAATAGAGACTTGGAGAGCTTGTGAATTGGCTAAGCTTTTGCCTTGAGCTTACTTATGAGAAGGAGATTGAATTTGCTGAGTGCTGGGATTGCTCTAGAGAGAACAAGCATTGTAATTTCATGTTAATTTTCTGGATTAATATAAAACAGATAGTGGAGTTTTGAGCTATGGCTTTCCCCAGATATTTATTGTGTTATGTGCCTTTGATTCTCTTCCTATATTGATTATTGTTTTCTCGGTGTTTATGGGCTTCCATTGTAAAGAGTAGAAGTAGATTCTTATCCCTTGTTTTAGTAGATTACATGAGATTGTGAATCTAAAGGATTTTCTACAAGGACGAAGGTTGAGAGAACGATATCACATGATAACCATTAGGGTTGCAGTCCAAATCTATGCAAATATGAAGAGTAGGTGGGATGGGAGGAAGTCAGAGTTCAACAGATTGGTTCGCAACTTCTCCACATCATCCTATAGAGCTAGAGTTGGTTGATGAGAAGAGGATGGAGAGTCACTCATGACTGTGATCTTGTCCATCTTAGATTTGGAAGCTCTAACACCGAGGTATGATGGGAGGGGTTTGAATGATTCTAACTTATGTGGAATTTTAGATACGTGAAGAAAAATTGAAATCTTTCTCTGAGAAATTTCTAATCAGCTTCATCTTCAAGGATTTGAAAAGCAAGATTATGGAAGTGTTCCAAAAATTGCACAATAGATTCATCACGTGCTTTTCGTAACTCTAGAATTTTTTTATTAAGTGATTTACGGTCATAATGGAAGAAATCATTACCTAAATATCTAATCATGTGATTAAAAGAGTGAATAGAGGTTGCGGGCAATGTGAGACACCATTGTTAACATGCCTTTCGAACATGTAAGCGAACATCCCATAGGAAATGTCATCTAAGGGGACTTCATTCCTCTCACAAAATCCAGAAAGGAAACTTTGTGTCTTAACAAGGCTATTTTGCCTTCACCATTGTATTTGAGTCGTGATAAGTCATCGATGACTTCCTCTTACACTTCGAAATCATGTGCATGAGAATAACATGTCGAAGTTGAGATAGTGATGTAGGTCATGAATGATGTGCAGAGATTCAAAACAGACTTTGAGGACTCAGCTTATCATTTGGCCCTCCTTCTAGCACAAGAAATGTTGATGGTTTTGGACCTGCCAACATTCGAGGGGATCTCCTCGGTAAGAAGTCCCAACTAGACCTCATACCATTTGGAGTAGGAGTCCCAGCAATGTGTGGTAATGTAGTGCCTTGATCGCGGCAACGCGTAGAGGTAAGTATGATAGATTTGGCTGGAAGCAAGTGTGTGACCTTGCAGCAATTCAAGTGACATGCATGGGGGTTCTAGCACACGAAGGGAAAAGGAAGTGTGCCCCTTAGAAGCATGTAATAGTATGTAGCTCTAAAGGAACACACAAGCATAGTGACATCACAAGATGGAAGTGGAATAGTCCACAAACCAAAGTGACTGGTTAATCCAACAACACACCTTCAACAGGATTCAAACAATTGCATACAAAATAGTTCATACACAGATGCGTAATTTAAATAACATACATTGTTAAAGCAACTAGAATAGTCCAACTACAATAACAACATATGAATTAAAATGTGTTGGCTCAGTTATATTATTGAGTGAAAGTTCCATCCATACATACACCTTTGATAGGCACTAGCCCCAATAGTGGAACATTACAGTCAACACTGTCTACTCCTCTAAAGTAGTATACTCGCTCTACGTTGTGGAGAATCCAAGGCTCGTCATAATACTCTCTAAGCCTTCTTTAAGCCAAAGCCTAGCCAAACGCTTGGCTCCCAAAATCCCCTACTATGAGTTATGAGGTTCTATATATAACAAAGGGTGGGGTGACCCTTGACATTCCCCTTTAACTCTTTAACTACCCTCATGACTCTTCAACTCCTTTTCAAATAACTCTTTACATTACATAGTCATTGTTCACATTCCACTAATGACACTTGGAATTTCACTTAAAATATATTTACAAATAATATACAATTTTCACATATACCCATGTGGGACAAAATAACCTTGAGTCAGCCTAACAAGACAAATACCATCACTCAGAAGCTTGGGGAAAGACCAACTCAGAAACATCCTCTTGATGATCTTTGGTGATGAACTGATACCATGCTTTGTACTACGCTATGGTGTCCCATACTGTTTAGTGATGTATTTCTAGAAACGGACTCTTGCCTCCATGGATTCTAGGTATATGGTCCTTGAGCCTTGTCCAACTCATCTTGAAGCATGTGCAGCATTTTCCTGAGTGTGGCTAGACCACCAATGTACCTCTTCATGTTTTCTACTCTCAGTTGTAAGTCATCGTTGGTGGCCTCTCGCATCAACTATTCCATTTACCTGTCAACCTCCAGCTGGACTTGGTTCTTCTCAATGGCTTCGATGAGGGAACAAATTGAAGGGATCATGTGTGTCCTCATCATTACATCTGGACTCTTGAACAACCATGCATATGAAGCCTCAATGCTACTGATGAGCGAAGGGAGTTTCTCATAGATCCGGATCAACATTTGGATCCATGCTTTGTCTTGCGCTGCCTGTAGATTCATTACCTTGTGCAAGTAAAGCAGGGCTCCCTTGTATCTCATTGCCCATTCTGACATGTGTGAAATAGCACCATGTATGTCTTTGATATTTTGGTAAATATTCATGCACTGCTGTTGAAAACCATATAGATGGACAACTTCCTTGTGCACGATGACAAATCCATCATAAAGTTTTTGCATGGTGGTCTCAAGAGTCGATACTTCAACAAGTATTTCTTTCCTCATTTTTTCCATAATGGATCCTATGGATTATTCTTCCCTCTTCCTGGCCTCTTGCAAGTCCTTTTCCATCTAATCATTCTCTATTAAAAAGAATTGGATAGTCAAACTTGTGGCTTCTGCATAAGCCTTAGAGGCATTAGCCATGGCCGCTGGATGTTTTCAAACATCTGACACAAGCACCCTTTTGTCTATATGTGTAGGTGACACGTGATCATCAGGGAGATTATTTCTCCGCACCTCTACAATCCTCTATTGTGAGTCATCAAATGATAGATTGTACACATCCATCACAGGATCATCATTAAGGAGCATAGCCTCTCCTTACATTCTTAGGACTGGTTCTGATACTATAGTTGGTGGAGGTTGTGGGGCGACCTCAAAAGCTCTCATCATGAGGTCGGTATCTTGGTCTTGTGGCCCCTGTTCCAATTCCATGTTAGTTTCTTCAACCATTTGCTCAATCTTCTAAGAAATTTCCCGAACTGGCACCTGCTCACCCTCTTCTTCATCTGTTGGTTGTTCTGACTCCTCAACCTTTATAGGTGCATTTTTTTCTGTCATCACGCCTTGCCCTTCTTCCTGTTCCTATTCTTTCTTTGCTTCCCTCTCTCTCCTTCTTAGCTCTTGCTCTTCATTCAACTTCTTCTTTGTTTCCTGCAACTTCCTTTCTTCATCCTCCAACCTTTGCTTCTCTCTCTTCTTCTGTTCTACTCTCTTTATGTGTTGTTGCCTCTTTTCCTCCACTGTCATAGTTTCTTTATCAACAAGAGGATCTTCTCTTAACTTTTAGCTTTGCTCAGCCTTTGGGTTCTCGACAATCGTCCTCTTTCCTTTCTCCTGTGTCGATTTGTTGCTCACTGTTGTTGTTGTTGTTGTTGCTTCCTGCGGTGATACTTCCTGCAGAGAAACTTTCCACTCTATATCCATGTTGACCGGTTCATTGAGCTTGGAGGAGTTGTAATAGTACCCCAAGGATCTTCCTCTACCCAATTAAATGTCCCTTGGATCCATGGATAATACACCTTCACACAATGGTTCTTGCATATGCGGTGGGGATCATACAGATTGTAGTCCTTGGTGTCTAACTCAAACTTTTCTACATCCTTCACCTCGGCATTTTCATACTTCAAGCTTCGGATCTTGTACAATCCAATCTACAAAGGAAGAGAAGGCCATGGCGCCTTCTTCCTCCTGTGAAGTCCTGCTGATAACACTGTGGAGATGTGATATGCAACCTCTTTCATGACCAACTTATCCATGGCAAACCTTGGTAGAAAATGGAGGGGCTTCTCTCCACCAAACATCCTAATGAAGGTGCCACCAGGCGAGGCATACCAATCTGCAATGTTAAGTAATGCCTGCATCGCTTCTTGGGACATGCAAGGTGGATCCTGCTCAAAGATCAACATGTAAAATGGGATGATGAAATGGTCAGATAGTCTTGCCATGACTCCTTGGTAGTTGTACTAAGAAAGAAACTTGCAATAAATGTTCACAACATTCTCTGATGGTGTCCATTTCCAACCCAAACCAGGAAACTGATGTTGGGCACATATTGCATCAAGTAGGTACGAAAAAATATAGAATCTTGCTTGTTCATCCTTCGACGAATTCCAGGAACTAATCACATGCACTTTCAACAGAAGAGCCAACAAATCCAACCAGTTGAATGGCCTTCCTTCATTTGCCAACTAGTCGAGCACAACCACCCAATTCTACGAAAAGGTCTCCATGCTCTCTTGACAGTACAATCGACATGCAAGGATGATTAAGAGTTGGTAGGCCTTTCTAAGTGACTTAGTCTTGTGGACATGATTGGGTGTCAACCAAAACTTCGATGGATCTTTCACACAACGCTTTATGATGTCTCTCATGTTCACATTGTTGTTGGGGGCATATAAAAGTGCATCCATGCAGTCCACTAGTTGTGATAAGTGATACATTTGATGATAGTTTTCCATCCTAGAGGTAGCAAGTTGTGTTCCACTAGCACTGCTCAATGTCATCATCTCGGGATCGGTATGTGAGACAATCCAGTGAATGATGTCCGCACATGGGAAGGCAGGGTACCTGCATGCAACCTTATATAAGCCTGACTTGTGGATGTTGACATAGACCTTCCGATCTTCCAGATCTTCCTTGAAGCTGTCTGCAAAGATATCCTTGATTTCTTGCCATGTTATCTTCATGTCCTTCTCTATGAACAACTATGTGTCTGCATAGACTGGAAAGTTCATTGACACATGTTCAACTACATCCCCGACCCTCCTCTCGACAGTATCCTTTGATTCAACTCTCTTGGAAGCCATGTTACCTGTACTGCTGAAAAATTGCTCAACAATTGTTGTACCTAGACATAGAGAGGAAACCCATGGCATGCAAATGTTAGATTGAAATCGAAAGCACTTCAAGATAAACCAAGTAACAAACTGGGAAGTTGCAGGGCAAGATTACGCAATTCTGGGTTTCAGAGGTGAGTTACTATCAGCTGGATCTACGCATTTTGCAGTCCCAGCTTCCAGTGAGGAGATGATTTTGACTGAAACTGCACAACGCATAGTTTAGTCTGGATTGTGCTAACGGGGACTAGACATTGCGTAATCCTAGTGGCCAAGACTCTAGAACTAGCTCCTAGAACTGCGCAGTGCACAATTAGAGCTAGTCACTGGCAGCCTCTTTGCAATTCCTGGAGCTAAGGTAGAGCCTTTAGATTCAGAAATTTGCAGTGCATGTTGGGAAGAGCTAGATCCAGGCCAAGGAAGCCCAAATTTTCCCAAGGGAAACATGAAAATGAGCATATCTGAAAGTGTGAGTGATGGTTGGTGCAATTTTGAGTGAATGGTGATGTATGCAATCAAAAGAAGTGCAGGACTCAGTCCAACAAATGACCAACGAAGCTTATGGAGAGAGTCGTCGCAACGACGACCGTTAGTGCAGAAAATGGATTATGCATGCAACACTTGGGAAAGGAAATGAAAAAATTGAAACAACACTTCTACAAGCTAAAACAAATCGAAGCACTAGCAATTGTTCAATAAAATGGGTAAAACATCACTCTCACAAGCCAAGGAAACAAAAGTGACAGAAAAGTAGCAAAAGATTAAAAAAGCAAGACTTTCCCGAAAAGTTGCGCTGATTATGCCAAAGGTTCCTAGATCTCCTCAGGAATGCCAAAGCTACAAGATTGAATGTGAAAATGAGCTTTGGTGGTGTCCATTAAATAGATTTGATCGATTTAGGGTTTATGACGCGAAGGCCAAAAATCTAGGAAAAACAACACAAGGCAGCAGTTTCCAAAAATAACTCAAGTGTAACTATGACTACTAAAAATAGAGCCCTATTTTTTAGGGATGCTTTTTCTCTTTTTCTTTTTTCTTTTTCAGGAAGCGCTGTCATGCATGCATGGAGAAATTGCACTGATCCGAGGAAAACTGCACAACTCACTAACACATGCATCGGGCAGTTGCTGAGGGAATGCTTCTGCACAATTCATGGGCTGAGTGGGTCTGGTTGCCTCTCATTCTCTATGTATTTTCCCCGCTGAAGGTAGTCTGCCAGCTAGGTCTACGCAATTCTGGAGCCGAAGCTCACTGTTGGTTTGAACTACGCATTTCTTGAGAGCAAGGATGGTTGCCCTCTAGGATTGCGCAGATCATCAAGGCAGTGCTAGAACTCGATTGCAACCAAGTGAAGAGGTCATCTTGTGGTTAGACAGAAAAGCAAGTAAGCAAACACATGTTGTAAAGAAAGAGATATAACTCAATGAAAGCACAAGTACCCGGGTCAGTGCGAGATAAGTTTTTGGGATTTTTATGAGGGAGGCTCCAAAACAAAGCTTAGGAAAAAATTTGGAGGGTGGTTTAGCCGCTACAAAATGGGTACAGAGGGAGGTACCCAAAGGAATAATGTAATGTAATAATATAATAAATAAATGGGCCATAGTTAATAAATAAAGTGGTTAACTCGCATTATGCAAGGGACCGCAAGTAGTTAGGGAATAATGTGATAAACCCATTGTATTGAATGTATGGTATTGAGAGTCCCATGGTAATTACCCATGGTATTGTATGTATGAAGCCTATATAGAGACTAGAGACTATCCATAGAGGATGTCGAGTATTTTTTCATATTGTCAAGCATATGGCTTAAGGACTGTTCTCCTTCCTTATAAAATAAATTCTCTAATAAAATAAATCCAAGATCCAATACCAAACAAGATACAAATGCTTCTCTTTATTAATCAAAACCATTGAGGTAGGGTAACACCATACAATCACTCCTTAAGGAAGGAGAATACTCCTCAAGCCATATGCTTGACAATACAAAACAATACTCAACATCCTCAATGTATAGTCTCTAGCCTCTATATAGGCTCCATATATACAATACCATGGGTAATTACCATGGGACTCGCAATACCATGCATTCAATACAATGGCCTTATCACATTATTCCCTAACTACTTGTGGTCCCTTGCGTAATGTGGGTTAACCACTTGATTTATTAACTATGGCCAATTTATCTATTATATTATTACATCACATTATTCCTTTGGGTACATCCCTTTGTATCACATATTATCCCCCCTAGGTATACTACAAGAAGATTGATAACTCGACCTTCCACTTTGACACATCAGTTAACTTCTTCATGAACACTTCCTAAATTTTAGGAATTCACCCTAAATGTTAGGAATTCATCCTACGTTTTAGCAATTAGATCCTAACTCATAGGAACTTGTTCATGCTCAAGGAGAAACTCGTTGAGGCTCCTTGAATTAAGGCACAAAACAAGGAACCCATTCTCGCTACAATTTTCAACAATCTCTTATCCATATAGCAAATCCTATTTTGTTATTAAAATGAAATAAAGCAAAAAGAAACTTCTATTATCATTTCAAATTATTCATAAATGCAAAACTATATTATTGATTCCTCTCAACATATACTAAACCCAAAATTAAAATAATTTTTCATTAACATATATTCAGAAAAATATAATAATACTTAATAAATATAATTTTCATTCTAATTCAAATCACTTTACCCCAATATCAATCTTTTGAACTAAAACAAATAAACAATAACAAGTGTAATATGCATCGTTGTTGCTTAGTACCTGCCGCTTATAGCAAAAATTATTGTAACTAGGATAAAAAAGAATACTACTACGATTAAAAAAATAAAAATAAATAAATTAAAAATCCAAAAATTAGACTAAATAATTACTATATACATCTTCTTAACATTAATATTATTTTGTTAAATATATATATGAACAAAAATTATTTAAATATTAATTTTAAATAAATATAATATTTTCATATATATAATAAAATTATTACCATGATATCATTTTTTTTGGTAGGTAAGCACCCACGGGGATTTGAACTAGTAACCTATTGCAAGGAGTGCCTTAACCATGCACCTATTCACCGTCAATCCAAAGCCCCATGGGTTATTACCATGATATCATTACTTATTCATTTGATATTAAATTTAATATAATATAACCTAAAATTTAATAGAGATCAAATTTATAGTTGAAATGTGCTAAGTTATGTTTAATTAATATATTAGTAAATTGATTTTAAATTAAAAAAAATAATAATAATAATAAAATAATTATAATTTAACATAAAATATATAAATATATTAAATATTTATTTTATTATTAATAATGTAAGTTATTGTTGTTTAAAAAAATAAAAAATATTTTAAAATAAAATTAAAAAACAAATACAAATTTTAAACCAACAAAAATTAAATGACATAGATGTAACTATAAATTTCATCTCTATTAAAATTTAAATATTTTATATTATATTAAATTTAATATCAAATGGATGAGTAATGATATCATGGTAATAATTGTATTAACTTGTTTGTATTTAATATCCAAATTATATAATATATAAAAAAGAGAGAGATTAGATTGATTTTTTTTTTTTAATTAACTTGTATTGTCATGTCTTCTTAAACATTAAATCCATTGTGGTTGGTAGAGACCACCTCCATTACTTCCATTGTGGTTGGTAGAGACCACCTCCATTACTTCGTGCGACGTCGTATTGTACTTAAACTCGATACATTAATTTGAGTGCAGTTGGTTGTGGGATATCAACCCTCGTACCAATCTATTCAATATGTGGGGTATTATACATCTGGGCAATAATTTGTTTGTGAATTTAAACTTTGTAGCTATATTATCTCGATCTCAACTTCATTGTGTTTATTGAAATTTAATCATTTTTAACTTTGACGAGGCAAAGAATTTTATAAAAGAAAATAAATAATGGGATCGACTGAAGGCGATTTAAGTAAATAATCCATCTACATATCAAATCAAGAAACATATATATATATATATAAAAGCATTAAATAATTATGGGATAAAAAAATGGATGCTCGGTGGTGTGAGGATTTTTTTTAAACATTTTTATTTCTGAAAATTTGATTTAAAACCATATAAAATTAGTCCATTCATATACATTTACTAATAAAAAAAATCAAATTTTAAAAATTCAAATATTAATTTTTAATTTTCAAAATAATGAATTTAATATTTAATTAATAAAAAAAATCAAATTTTAAAAATTCAAATATTAATTTTTAATTTTCAAAATAATGAATTTAATATTTAATTAAAAAAAACCTTTAGCTGATTTCGTAATTTTTTTTCAAAAATTTACAAATTGAATAAGAGTCAAAGCATTTTTACCATAAATGAACACAATATAAACTACCTTTGGTGGGTATAACAAAAATATTCCCAAAAATCAGGAAACGGAATGCGAAAAAAAACTTATTAAGATATCGTTTATGATTAGTGAGAGAACAAGTGATGAAACAAAGATACGATGGAAAAGTGAATGGAGTAAAAAATATTTAAATGTGATTTTTTTAATTCTAAATATCATTTAGAGTAACCTCTGTAGAAAATCCACAAATTTTTGATATGCTAATATGAGAAATATGAAATATAATTTTTTCTCATATAAACACAAATTTATTTACTAAACTTTGCAACGGAATAGGAACAAAAATAAACAAAATTCATCTAATTCAAGATACAAAATTTCTAGGGAACCTAACTCGGAAAACCCTCTACTTGTTGAGAATATTATTGATAGAAATTGAAGAATGATCTTTTACAATACAACTTTGTTTTTAATAGAGAAAACACCCTTCTCTGTGCCTTGCCTAGGCTTGAAAAAAAAATTGTTGTACCCTGATCTGCTCTCTAAATCCTTATGCAATAGGTGCTCTTGTTAAATATGAATTTCCTCCTATTTCTATGCGCACTTCCCAAGGGAACTCTTCCTCACAATAACTTTGTGCACAAGTTTCTCTTCCACACTCTTCCTCACAAGATCACACGCAATTTGAATGACCAAATTTGGTGAGTTTCTAATTCACGATTTTTCTGTTGTGATTGTTTGAGTTAGCATGAATTAACTACTCATGCAACTCATCCTATCTCTTGAGACTCAAACACAAGTTATTTTCCTCAATTAAATTGCACTAGAAGTGTAGTATACCTAGGGGGATAATATGGGGTTGTTTACAGTGTTGGTCATGCAAAGATTCGAAGTGATCTCCCTGGTAAGAAGCCCCAACTAGAACTCTGACCGTTTGGAGTAGGAGTCCTAGTAGTGGGTGCTAATGTAGCGCCTTGAGCACAATATCGCGCAGAGGTAAGTATGATAGATTTGGTCGGAAGCAAGTGTGTGACCTTGCAGTGAGTCAAGTGAGATGCATGGGGGTTCTAACACATGGAGGGGAAAGGAAGTGTGCCCCTTAGAAGCCTATAATAGTACGCAGCCTAAAAGGAACACACGAGCGGAATTACATCACAAGATGGAAGCGGAATAGTCCACAAACCAAAGTGATGGGTTAATAGAACAACACACCTTCAACAAGATTCATACAATTGCATACAAAATAGTTCATACACAAATGCGTAAGTTAAACAACATACATTGCTAAAGCAACCAGAATAGTCCAACTACAATAACAACATATGCATGAAAACGTGTTGGCTCAATTATATTATTAAGTGAAAGTTCCATCTATACATACATCATTGACAACCACTAGCCCCAATAGTGGAACATTACAGTCAACATCGCATGCTCCTCCAAAGAATTATACTCGCTCTACGTTGTGGAGAAGCCAAGGCTTGTCACAATACTTCCAAGCCTTCTCTAAGCCAAAGCCTAGCCAAAATCTTGGCTCCCAAAAGCCCCTACTATGATTTATGAGGTTCTATATATAACAAAGGGTGGGGTGACCCTTAACATTCCCCTTTGACTCTTTAACTACCCTCAATTCACATTACATAGTGATTATTCACATTCCACTAATGACACTTGGAATTTCACTTACAATATATTTACAAATAATATACAATTTCCACATATACCCATGTGGAAAAAAATAGGTTTGAGTCAGCCTAACAAGACAAACACCATCACTCAGAATCTTAGGGAAAGACCAACTCGACAACATCCTCTTGATGGTCTTCGGTGACGAACTAATACCAAGCTTGGTACTGCGCTATGTTGTCCCCATATTGTTTGGTGATGTCTTTCTGGAAACGGACTCTTGCCTCCATGGCTTTTGGGTATATGGTCCTGGATCCATTGTCAAATTCATCTTGAAGCATGCACAACATATTCTTGTGTGTGGTTGGATCACCAATGTACCTCTGCATATTTTCTATGCTCAACTATAAGTCATCGTTGGTGGTCTCTCACATCAAATGATCCATGTACCTGTCGACCTCCATTCAGACTTGGTTCTTCTCAATGGCTTCAGTGAGGGAACCAAAAGAAGGGATCCTATGTGTCCTCACCATGACATCCGAACTCTTGAAAAATCATGCATAGGACGCCTCAATGATACTGATGACCAGAGAGAGTTGCTCATAGTTCTGAATCAACATCTAGATCCATGCTTTGTCTAGCTCTGCCTACAACTTCATTATCTTGTGCAAGTAAACTAGGTCTCCCTTGTATCTCATTGTCCATTCATGTACGTGTGCCATAACAACATGTATTTCTTTGAGAGTTTGTGCAATCTTCATGCACCGCTGCTAAAAACCATATAGATGGACAGTTTCCTTGTGCACAGTGACAAATATGTCATAAATTTTATGCATGGTGGTCTCAAGAGTCAATACTTCAAGCATCGCTTTCCTCATTTATGCCATAGCAGATCCTGCGGATTTTTCTGCCCTCTACCTGGCCTCTTGCAAGTATTTTGCCATCTAATCATTCTCTACTAAGAAGAACTTGACAGTTGAGCTCATGGCTTCTGCATAAGCCTTAGAGGCATCATCCATGGCAGTTGGATGTTTTCTAACATCTGACACAATCACCATTTCCTCTATATGTGCAGGCGACGTGTGATCGTCTAGGAGATTCTTTCTCCGCGTCTGTACAATCCTCCATTGTGACTCATCAAATGATATATTGTACACATTGGTCACCAGATCATCATCAAGGAGGACAACCTCTCCATTCTCGCTCGGGACTGGTTCTAATACTGGAGGTGGTGGAGACTGCGGGGTGACCTTGGATGCTCTTAGCATGAGGTCGGTATCTTGGTCCTGTGGATCCTTTTCCAACTCCATGTTCGTTGCTTCAACCATTTTCTCAATCTACTAAGAAAGTTCCCAAACCTACACCTACTCACCCTCTTCTTCATTTGTTGATTGTTCTGACTCCTCAACCTATATAGGCACAGTTTGTTTTGTCATCGTGCGTTGACCTTCTTCTTGTTCTTGTTTGGACTTCTCTTCCCTCTCTCTCCTTCTTAGCTCCTTCTCTTCTTTCAGCTTCTTCTCTATTTCCTACAACTTCCTTTCTGCATCCTCCAACCTTTTCTTCTCTCTCTTCCTCCGTTCTACTCTATTTATGCATTGTTTCCTATTTGCCTCCATTGCAAAAGATTCTTTCTCAACGAGATGATCTTCTTTGAACTTGTAGCTTTGCTTAGCCGTTGGGTTCTCAACAATCTTCCTCTTTCCTTTGTCATGCACAGTTTGTTGCTCACTTCTATTATTGTTGTTGCTTCCTGTGGTGCTACTACCTACAGAGAAGCCTTCCACTTTATAGCCATGATGACCAATTCATTGAGCTTGGAGGAGTTGTAAAAGTACCTCCAAGGATCTTTCTCTACCCAATGAAATGTCCTATGGATCCATGGATAATACACCTTCGTACAATGGTTCTTTCATATGCTGTGGGGATCATACAAATTGTAGTCCTTGGTGGCGAACTCAAACTTTTCTAAGTCCTTGGCCTTGTACAATCCAATCCGCAAAGGAAGAGCAGGCCATGGTTCCTTCTTCCTCTTGTGCAGTCTTGTTGGTAACCCTGTGGAGATTTGATATGCAACCTCTTGCATGACCAACTTATCTATGGCATACCTTGGTAGCACATGCGAAGGCTTCTCTCCACCAAACATCCCGATGAAGGTGCCACCAGGTGAGGCATACCAATCCACAATGTTAAGTAATGTCTACATCACTTCTTGGGGCATGCAAGGTGGATCCTCCTCAAATATCAACTTGTAAACTGGGATGATGAAATGGTCATATAGCCTCACCATGACTCCTCAGTAGTTGCACTTAGAAAGTAACTTGCAATAACTGTTCACAATATTCTCTGATGGTGTCCATGTCTAACCCATGCTAGAAAACTTATGCTGGGCACAGATTGCATCAAGTAGGTACGTAGACATATAGAATCTCTCTTGCTCATCCTTGTGCGGATTCCGGGCATTAGTCACATGCACTTTCAACTAAAGAGTCAACAGATCCGACCAGTTGAATGGCCTTCCTTCATTTGCCAACTAGTCCAACACAACCACCCAATTCTGTAGAAAGGTCTTTGTGCTCTCTTAATCGTACAATCAACATGCAAAGATGATCAAGAGTTGGTAGGAATTTCTAAGTGAATTAATCTTGTAGACATGATTGGGTGTCGACATGAACTTCGACGGCTCTTTCACCTAACACTTTATGATGTCTCTAGTGTTCACATTATTGTTGGGGGCATATAAAAGTGCATCCATGCGGTTCACCAGCTATGGTAAGTGATACATCTAATGATATTTTTTGTTCCTGAAGGTAGAAATTTGTGTTCCACTAGCATTGCTCAATTTCATCGCTTCGAGATTGGTATGTGAGACAATTCAGTGAATGATGTCTGCACATGGGAAGGCAGGGTACCTGCATGCAATGTTATATAAGTTTGACTTGTGGATGTTGACATAGACCTGTCGATATTCTGGATCTTCCTTGACGTTGCCTGTGAAGGTATCCTTGATTTCTTGCCATGTTATTTTCATGTCCTTCTCTATGAACAATTGTGTGTCTGCATAGACTGGCAAGTTCATTGACACTTGTTCAAATACATCCCCAGTGTTACTCTCGACATTATCCTTTGACACAGCTCTCTTGGAAGCCATGTTACCTGTATTGCTAAAAAGACGCTCAATAACTATTGTGCCTGGAGACAGAGAGGACACTCATGGCATGCAAATGTTGAAATCGAAATCACTTCAAGACAGACCAAGAAACAAACTAGGCAATCGTTGGGCAAGATTGTGAAATTATGGGTTTCAAAGGTGAGTGACTGTTAACTTCATCTGTGAATTGTGCAGTCCCAACTTCCAGTAAGGAGGTCATGCTGACTAAAACTATGGAATGCGCAATTTAATTTGGATTGTGCTGGCTGGGACTATACATTGCGCAATCCCAGTGACTAAAACTCTGGGACTAGCTCATGGAATGTGTAGTGCACAGTTGGAGCCAGTCACTGGAAGCCTCTGTGCAATTCTTGAAGCCAAGGAAGAGACTTGAGATCCAGAAATGTGCAGTGCATGCCAAGAAGAGCTAGATCCAGGCCAAGAAAGACCAGATCTACCTAAGGGCAACATGAAAACAAGCAGATTTGAAAGTGCAAGTGATGGTTGGTGAAGATCTAAGTGAATAGTGATGCATGAAATCAAAACAAGTGCAGGAATATACCAAACAGACGAGCAACAAAGCTTATGGAGAGAGTCACCACAATGGCGACCATTAGTGCAAAAATTGGGTTATGCATGTAACACTTGGAAAAGGCAATGTACAACTTAAAACAACACTTCTACAAGCTAAAACAAATCAAAATGCTAGCGGTCATTCAATAAAATGGGTAAAACAACACTCTCACAAGCCAAGGAAACAAAAGCGACAGAAAAAGCAACAAAGACTTACCCTAAAACGTTGTGCCGATTGTGTCAAAGATTCCTAGATCTCCTCAATATTGCTAGAGCTCCAAGATTGAATGTGAAAATGAGCTATATCGGTGTTCACTAAATAGATTTGATCAATTTAGGGTTTATAACGCAAAGTCCAAAAATCTAGGAAAAAGCGACACATGGCAGCAGTTTCCAAAAATAACTCAAGTGTAACTCTGACTGCTAAAAATAGATCCCTATTTTTAGGGATGATTTTTTGCTTTTTTGCTTTTTTCTTTTTAAAGAAAGGTTGTGATGCATGCACAAAGAAATTGTGTAGTTCCAGGTAGAACTCAGAAACTCACTGGCACATGCATCGGGACACTGTTGAGGGAATTCTTCTACGCAATTCTTGGATTGAGTGGCTCTGTTTGCCTCTCATGCTCTGCACAGTTTCCCAACTGAAGGCAGGATCCCAGTTAGGTCTGCACAATTCTCGAGCTAAATCTCAGTGTTGGCTTGAACTGCGCATTTCTTGAGAGCAAGGTTGGTTTCCCTTTAGGATTGCACAGATCATCATGGCAGTTCTAGAGCCGGATTGCAACCAAGTGAAGATCATATTGTGGTTAGACAACAAAGAAAGTAAGCAAACACAAGTTGTAAAGCAAGAGATGAAACTCAATGAAAGCACAAGCACCTGGGTCAATGCAAGATAAGATACTGGGATTTTTAAGAGGGAGGCTCCAAAATGGAGCTTAGGAAAAATTTTGGAGGGTGGTTGTAGTTGCTACAACATTGGTGACACACTAGTAGAACTGCAACTCTCTGTATGGAGCTTGTCTCATGTAAAGCGAGTCTAACTCTTTTGGAAGCATTGTTCGATTCTTTGATTGTCATGGTTCCTTCACTGGCTTGATTTAAATATGTAGTACCTACCATTCTCTTTTATCAACTGCATACATACCAAGCCAGGCCAACTGAGTTGTTTCGATTAGGGATGAGGGTTATATTGATGCACAAGTAATATAGATTGTCAGAGTTTAAGTTTCATCTTTGGTGTTGCTACACTACCAGCAGGCCTAGAGTAGCCTGGAAGAGTCACTTCAGGAACACAATCATTGCTCCACCGCTAGTGAGTCTGGATAGTACCCCGACAAAGTTACTTGCTTCACTTCTCTGCGAAGGAAGCCTTTCTCTTCTTTCGCCTTTATTTTATTTTTTTCATTTTCCATTTTACAAAGAAGTGTGCATAAGCACTTATTTATTTCATGACGCAGAAGAGGGATCCCAATTTATTGAGAGCATAATAGGTTGTCCAAGGTTTTCCTCCTCGCCTTACTCTACTTTAGTAAGTCTAAAGGGGTTAACCAAATATAGAAAACCAATTATAATATGTGGTACTAGTTAAAAGTGCAAGCGTTGTGTTTTCACCAAGGCTCATTCTAAAAGGAACATATTTTCCATCAGAGTATCATTGAATGAAGAAACACAATTTCTTCATAAAGAGAGGGAATAAATAGATAACCAAATGTTGATAGTTGTACAAGTCCTCTTGTATTTCACCTTGCTTATCTCAAGAAGCCAAACACAGTTTCAGGGGAAACTAATCCTACAGGTGCATAACAAGCAAACAAGTAAATGAATGCAGTAAAATGAAGCAAAGTAAGTAAGAGAAAGCAAAACATGAAAGAAAACACAAACAGGAAAGCAAGCACTACTCCTACTCCTGACCTAAATAGTGCATGGGCCTATTCACTTGAAGTGATATTTCTAATGCAACCACCAGCGCATTGGTTGGCCATGTAAGTGGAGGCATGGTTGACAAGAAAGATATTCAGGAAAACCAACAAACAAGAAATATAAAGCAATGAAAACCAACACACTCAAAGTTTGAATGCATCCACAAAAAAGAACAAAGTAAAATCACATGGAAGGCACTATGTTAATGTATCATGGTGTTGTATCACAGTACACAAAGATGACAAGCATGTACACTCTTTTGACCTTGACAAATGAGAAAACACGCAGAAATAAGAAAACTTTCATTTCGCAACATGGCTTGCTACGTATGACTCTGCCAATGCATGAGTGATGGATCATGTGATTCTAGTGAAGGATGTGAAATCTGTAAACTAGATTGATTTTCAATGCGAGCAAGAGAGTGATGAGGAGCTTTGGGTGATTCAACAGATTCCTAATCGGAAGTGGAACTGACCTCAGGGCTGCGAGAACCTAACATAACCATCATCTTGGGCTGAAGTGCCTCGATAGCTTGAGGGGTCTCCACTTCATCAAAGACCGGTGGCTTAGAAATATCAATTGTAAGTGAGTCAAAATCGTGATGAAATGAATGAGTAAAATATCACGACAGCCACGATCAGAAAATTCAAGATGTACATCGGCATCCTCATGATCTGATGAATCATACAGAGGGGTTGACAACAAATAGAAATTTTCACCCTCTGAATTTCTAGAAATGAAAGATGAGAGGTTAAGTGGATTCTGAAAGGGAGATTTTTCCTCTCCGCAATCAAATGATGGACTAACATCCTGAGTGTTTTGTGAATGATCAGAAGTAGAGACATCCAAGGATGAGCTTTCACAAGAACAATCAGAAGTGGCAGAATCACAGAAGATGTCAAGATACAGTGAATGAGGTGCGGACAAAAGGAGTTCATCCTTCACCATAACTTCTTCTTCAGATTCCCATACATACTCATCGAAAACGATAGCGCAGGTTGGCTACTTAACACTAACTTTGTCAACAACTTGATCCTCATGAACATCACATGTGGAGTCCGCAATGGATGAACACAACACAATCAAATCTGGAGGATCATAGGAACTAGATGATGGAGGTTGAGAGAATGAGATCATGTGACAACCATCAGGGTTGCAGTCCAAATCTGCACAAATATCCAGATCAGGTGGCGTGGGAGGAAGTGACATTTCAACAGATTGGTTCACAACTTCTCCCACCTCGTCCTGCGGAGCTAGATTTGTTTGATGAGAAGAGGACAAAGAGTCACTCATGATAGCGACCTTGTCCGTCTTAGATTTGGAAGCTCTAACGTTGAGGTATGTTGGGAGGGGTTCGAATGATTCTAACTCATGTGGATTTTCAAATACGTGAAGAAGATACTGAAATATTTCTCTAAGAAATTTCTAATCAGCTTCATCTTCAAGGATTTGAAAAGAAAGATTATGGAAGTGTTCCCAAAATTGCACAGTAGATTCATCAAGTGATTTTCGTATCTCCAAATTTTTTTTATTAAGTACTTTACGGTCATAACGGAAGAAAGCATCACCTAACTCTCTAATCGTGTGATTAAAAGAGTGAATAGAGGTTCTGGGAAATGTGAGACACCATTGCTTAACATGCCTTTCGAACATGTAAGTGAATAGTCCACAAGTAATGTCGTCTAAGGGGACTTCATTCCTCTCACAGAAGCAAAAAAAGGAAACTTCGTGTATTAACAAGGCTATTTCACCTTCACCATCGTATTTGAGTCATGACAAGTCATCGATGACATCCTCCGACACTTTGATATCATGTGCATGAGAAAAGCATGTCGGAGTTGAGATAGTGATGTAAGTCATGAATGATGTGCAGAGATTCAAAACAGACTTTGAGGACTCAACTTTTCATATGGCCCTCCTTCTAGAGCCAAAAATGTTGACAGTGTTGGACCCACCAACATTTGAGGGGATCTACCCATTAAGAAGTCCCAACTAGACCTCAGACCATTTGGATTAGGAGTCCCAGCAATGTGTGGTAATGTAGTGCCTTGATTGTGGTAGTGCACAGAGGTAAGTATGATAGCTTTGGTTGGAAGAAAGAGTGCGACCTTGCAGTGATTCAAGTGATATGCATGGGGGTTCTAACACATAGAGGGGAAAGGAAGTGTGCCCCTTATAAGCCTGTAATAATACGCAGCCTGAAAGGAACACACAATCAGAATGACATCACAAGATGGAAGCGGAATAGTCCACAAATCAAAGTGACAGGCTAATCCAACAACATTCCTTCAACAAGATTCATACAATTTCATACAAAATATTTCATACACAAATGTGTAATTTAAACAACATACATTGTTAAAACAACCATAATAGTCCAACTAAAATAACAACATATGCATGAAAACTTGTTGGCTCAGTATATTATTAAGTGAAAGTTCCATCCATCCATACACCATTGACCACCACTAGCCCCAACAATGGAACATTACAGTCAACACCATCTTCTCCTCCAAAGAAGTATACTCACTCTACGCTATGGAGAAGCCAAGGCTCATCACAATACTCTCCAAGCCTTCTCTAAGCCAAAGCCTAGCCAAAATCTTGGCTCCCAAAATCCCCTAGTGAGTTATGAGGTTCTATATATAACAAAGGGTGGGGTGACCCTTGACATTCTCCTTTGACTCTTTAACTACCCTCATGACTCTTCAACTCATTTACAAATAACTCTTCACATTATATAGTGATTGTTCACATTCCACTAATGACACTTGGAATTTCACTTACAATATATTTACAAATAATATATAATTTCCACATATACCCATGTGGGACAAAATAGGCTTGAGTCATCCTAACAAGACAAACACCATCACTCGGAATCTTGGGGAAAGACCAACTTGGCAACATCCTCTTGATGGTCTTCAGTGACGAACTGATACCAAGCTTGGTACTATGCTATGGTGTCCCCATACTGTTTGGTGATGTCTTTCTGGAAACAGACTCTTGCCTCCATGGATTTTGGGTATATGGTCCTGGAGCCTTTGTCCAACTCATCTTGAAGCATGCATAGAATTTTCCTGAGTGTGGCTGGACCACCAATGTACCTCTGCATGTTTTTTGCGCTCAGTTGTAAGTCATTGTTGGTGGCCTCTTGCATCAACTGCTCCATGTACCTGTCGACCTCCAGTCGGACTTGGTTCTTCTCAATGGCTTCGATGAGGGAATCGATTGAAGGGATCATGTCTATCCTCACCATGACATCCAGACTCTTGAACAATCGTGCATAGGAAGCCTCAATGCTACTGATGAGCGGAGGGAGCTGCTCATAGTTCCAAATCAACATCTAGATCCATGCTTTGTCTAGCTCTGCCTGTGGCTTCATTATCTTGTGCAAGTAAAGCAAGGCTCCCTTGTATCTCATTGTCCATTCTTGTATGTGTGCAATAGCAGCATGTATGTCTTTGAGAGTTTGGGCAATCTTTATGCACTGCTGCTGAAAACCATATAGATGGACAACTGCCTTGTGCATGACAGGGAAAATTTTAAGGATGGAAATTTATTTTAAAGTTTAGAAACCTTAGCGAATCTCACTAGTACATAATATGAACTTTGTAAAATGTTTAACAATGTTTTTGTAAAAGTATTCAAATTTCTAATAATTTTATATAGTCTATATATAAAATTTTGGCATTTTTTAAAGTAAAACAATTTTATACTATAAAATTTGGGGAATAATTTTTAGAAAAAATGGAAATTAAAGAATCTTTTTTTTGGAAAAGCATGGAAAATTAGCCCACTTACGAATATTAGCCCCTAAAATTTTCCCCAATGCACGGTGACAAAGTCGTCATAAAGTTTTTGCATGGTGGTCTCTAGAGTCGATACTTCAGAAAGTATCATTTTCCTCATTTCTGGCATAGCGGATCCTATGGATTGTTCTGCCCTCTCCCTAGCCTCTTGCAAGTTCTTTTCCATCTGATCATTCTTTACTAACAAGAACTTGCCAGTCGAGCTTGTGGATTTTGCATAAGCCTTAGAGGCATCGACCGTGGAAGCTGGATGTTTTCTAACATCTAACACAATCACCCTTTCCTCTATATGTGCAGGTGACACGTGATCATTTGGGAGATGATTTCTCCACGCCTATACAATCCTCTATTATGACTCATCAAATGATAAATTTTACACATCTGTCACCGGATCATCATCAAGGAGGACAACCTATCCTTACTCACTTAGGACTGGTTATGATGCTGGAGGTGGTGGAGGCTACAGGATGACCTCGGATGCTCTCGACATGAGGTCATTATCTTGATCTTGTGGCTCCTGTTCCAATTCCATGTTTGTTGCTTCAACCATTTTCTCAATCTTCTGAGCAATTTCCTGAACTTCCACCTGCTCACCCTCTTCTTCATCTACTAGTTATTCTGACGCCTCAACCTGTATAGGCACATTTCTTTTTGTCATCACGCCTTTCCCTTCTTGTTGTTCCTGTTTCTTCTTCTCTTCCTTCTCTCTCTCCTTCTTAGCTCCTTCTCTTCTTTCAGATTCTTCTCTTTTTCCTGCAACTTCCTTTCTGCATCCTCCAACCTTTGCTTCCCTCTCTTCCTTCTTTCTACTCTCTTTATGTGTTGTTTCCTCATTGCCTTCACTGCCAAAGATGCTTTCTCAATGCGAGGATCTTCTCTTAACTTGTAGATTTTTTCAACCTCTGGGTTCTCGAAAATCTTCCTCTTGCCTTTGTCCTGTGCCAGTTTGCTACTCACTGTTGTTTTTATTGCTTCCTGCAGTGTTGTTGCCTACAGAGTAGCTTTCCACTCTATATCCATGTTGATCGGTTCATTGAGCTTGGAGGAGTTGTAATAGTACCTCCAAGGATCTTCCTCTACCCAATGAAATTTCCTATGGATCCATGGATAATACACCTTCACAGAGTGGTTCTTGTATATGCAATGGGGATCATATGGATTGTAGTCCTTGGTGCCTAACTCAAACTATTCTAAGTCCTTGGCCTTGGCATCCACATCCTTAAGCTTTGGATCTCGTACAATCCAATCTGCAAAGGAATAACAGGCCATGGTGCCTTCTTGCTCATGTGAAGTCCTGCTGATAACCCTTTGGAGATGTGATATGCAACCTCTTGCATGACCAACTTATCAGTGGAAAACCTTGGTAGAAAATGCAGAGGATTCTCTCTACCAAACATCCTAATGAAGGTGCCACTGGGTGAGGCATACCAATCTGCAATGTTAAGTAATGTTTGCATCGCTTCTTAGGACATACAATGTGGATCCTGCTCACAGATCAACTTGTAAACCGGGATGATGAAATGGTCACATAGCCTTGCCATGACTCCTTGATAGCTGCACTCATAAATCAACTTGCAATAAATGTTCACAACATTCTTTGATGGTGTCCATGTCCAACCCATGCCAGGAAACTGATGTTGGGCACATATTGCATCAAGTAGGTATGCGGACATATAGAATTTCACTTGTTCATCCTTGGGCAGATTTTGAGAACTAGTCGCATGCACTTTCAGCTGAAGAGCCAACAGATCCAACTAGTTGAATGGCCTTCCTTCAATTGAACGACCCAAATTTGTGGAAAGGTCTTTGTGCTCTCTTGATAGTATAATCGGCATGAAAAGATGATCAAGAATTGGTAAGCCTTTCTAAGTGACTTAGCCTTGTAGACATGATTGGGTGTCGACTTGAACTTCGACTGTTCTTTCACCCAATGCTTTATGATGTCTCTAATGTTCACATCATTGTTGGGTGCATAGAAAAGTGCATCCATGTAGTTCATAGGTTATGGTAAGTGATACATCTAATGATAGTTTTCTGTCCTAAAGGTAGTGAGTTATGTTCCACTAGCACTGCTCAATGTCATCATCTGGGTATCGGTATGTGAGACAATCCAGTGAATGATGTCCGCACATGGGAAGGCGGGGTACCTGCATGCAACCTTATCTAATCCTAACTTATGGATGTTGACATAGACCTTGCGATATTCTAGATCTTCCTTGAAGTTGCCTGCAAACATATCTTTGATTTTCTGCCATGTTATCTTCATGTCCTTCTCTATGAACAACTATGTGTCTACATAGACTACTAAGTTGATTGACACATGTTCAACTACATCGTCGATGTTTCTCTCAACAGTATCCTTTGATGCAACTATCTTGGAAGCCGTGTTACCTGTGCTGCTGAAACGTTCCTCAACAACTATTGTACTTAGAGATAGAGAGTAAACTCTTGGCATGAAAATGTTAGCTTGAAATCGAAAGAACTTCAAGACAGACCAGGCAATAAACTGGGAAAATGTAGTGAAAGATTGCACAATTCTGGTTTTTAGAGCTGAGTGACTTTCCGTTGGATCTATGCATTACACAGTCGCAGCTACCAGTGAGGAGGTGATGCTGACTGAAACTGCACAACACGCAATTCAGACTATCTTGTGCTGGCTAGGACTGCACATTGCGTAATCCCAGTGGCCAAGACTCTGGGACTAGCTCCTGGAACTGTGCAGTGCGTAGTTAGAGCCAGTCACTAGCAATATCTATACAATTCCTAAAGCCAAGGCAGAGCCTTGAGATCCAGAAATTCACGATGCATGCCAGGAAGAGCTAGATTTTGGCCAAGGAAGCCCAGATTCGCCCAAGGGAAACATGGAAAAATAAATAAATAAATAAATTATGAAAGTTTGAGTGATCGTTGGTGCAGGTATGAGTGAATGGTGATGCATGCAATCACAACAAGTGCAGGATTCAGTCAAACGGGTGAAAAACGAAGCTTATGGAGAGAGTCGTCGTAATGGCAATCGTTAGTGCAAAAACTAGGTTATGCATGCGACACTTGGGAAAGGAAATGAAAAAATTAACAAAACACATCTACAAGCTAAAACAAATCAAAACTCCAACAACAATTCAATAAAACAGGTAAAACAACACTCTCACAAGTCAAGGAAACAAAAGCGATAGAAAAAGCTGCAAAATACTAGAAAAGCAATACTTTCCGGGAAAAGTTGTGCCAACTATGCCGAAGGTTCCTTGATCTCCTCAGGAATGCCATAACTGCAAGATCGAATGTGCGAATGAGCTCTGGTGGCGTCCATTAAATATATTTGATCGATTTAGGGTTTATGACGCGAAGGCCAAAAATCTAGGAAAAATCGACACAAGGTGACAATTTCCAAAAATAACTCAAGTGTAACTCTGACTACTAAAAATAGATCCCTAATTTTTAGGGATTATTTTTTTCTGCTTTCTTTTTTCTTTTTCTAGAAAGGTTGTCATGCATGAACGGAGAAATTGCGCAATTCCGGGGAGAACTGGGCAACTCACCGGCACATGCATCGGCTAGTTGCTGAGGGAATGATTTTGCGAAATTCATGGGTTGAGTGGCTCTGGCTGCCTCTCATTCTCTATGCAGTTTCCCAGCTGAAGGTAGGGTGCCAGTTGGGTCTACGCAATTATGGAGCCGAAGCTCACTGTTGGCTTGAACTGTGCATTTCCTGAGAGAAAGGATGGTTTCCCTCTAGGATTGCGCAGATCATCAAGGCAGTGCTAGAACTCGATTGCAACAAATTGAAGAGGTCACTTTGTGGTTAGACAACAAAGCAAGTAAGAAAACACAAGTTTTAAAGCAAGATATAAAACTCAATGAAAACACAAGTACCTAGGTCAGTGTGAGATAATTTGTTAGGGATTTTAGGAGGCAGGCTCTAAAACGAAGCTTAGGAAATTTTTTGGAGGGTGGTTATAGCCGCTACAAAAGGGGTACAGAGGGAGGTACCCAAAGTAATAATGTGATGTAATAATATAATAAATAAATGGGCCATAGTTAATAAATAAAGTGGTTAACCCACATTATGCAAAGGACGCAAGTTGTTAGGGAATAATGTGATAAGCCCATTGTATTTAATGTATGGTATTGAGAGTCCCATGGTAATTACCCATGGTATTGTATGTAAGAAGCTTATGTAGAGGCTAGAGACTATCCATTGAGGATGTCGAGTATTTTTCTGTATTTTCAAGCATATGGCTTGAGGAGTGATCTCCTTCCTTATAAAATCAATTCTCTGATAAAATAAATCCAAGAGCTAATACCAAACAATATAGAAATGCTTCTCTTTATTAATCAAAACCCTTGAGGTAGGGTAACACCATACAATCACTCCTTAAGGAAGGAGAATACTCCTCAAGCCATATGCTTGACAATACAAAACAATACTCGACATCCTCAATGGATAGTCTCTAGACTCTATATAGGTTTCATATATAAAATACCATGGGTAATTACCATGGGACTCTCAATATCATACATTTAATACAATGGCCTTATCACATTATTCCCTAACTACTTGTGGTCCCTTGCGTAATGTGGGTTAACCACTTGATTTATTAACTATGGCCAATTTATTTATTATATTATTACATCACATTATTCCTTTAGGTACATACCTTTGTACCACATATTATCCCTCCTGGGTATCCTACAAGAAGATTGATAACTCGGCCTTCCACTTTGACAATCAGATCACTGCTTCATGAACACTTCCTAAATTTTAGGAATTCACCCTGTTAGAGTCATTATTTTCATACTTCCATCAATGATCAAAGCTCCTCTTTTCATATTCATATTAGGGTCTCGCTTAGAAATTTTTGTCATTCCACCTAGGTCCTCATTCAAAAATTTACTCACTGATGGTAGCCCTAGTAAAAAAACCTCACTCACCTACACTCCATCTACCTCCCTTGACCTTTTCCCATGCACTCCTGGTTATGTTACCCTCCATTCCCCAACTGCCATGTCACCTCCCGCATCCACGTCATTCATATGTCTCATGATCAATTGAAACTATGCTTTTTCCTATACGCCATATTGATTTAAAACATGGTTTCCAAACCAATGAGGACGAATTTTTAGAAATTGAAAGAGGTTTTTTCTTCCAACATCCTCATGTACAAAAACCTCTCTCAATTTTCTAACAGCTATTATGGTTTGGGATATACAAACGAATCGTTGTAGACATATTTTCCCAAATTTTCCTGTTTAGCCATACTTGCGCAAAACATATTGTGGCCAATCAGAGATGAATATTGAGAAACTGGAGGAGGTTTGTGTTCCTAAGATTCCAAAGTAAAATAACCTACTTCAAATTTTACACATATATTATAAAATGAGAGATACATGTACATATTTACAGCCTATTTTTCGGACTGTGTAAAGTCTTGTTTCAGTCACCTTTTTGCAGAGAATATTGGGAACAACTGGAGCTGAATTTTGGGAAACTGAGAGAGATTTATCTCAATAATATATTTATCTACAATAACCTCTCTCACTTTTTACATATCTATCTCGGATTGAGATATACAAATGGATGATTGGACCCTATTTTGCAGGATTTTGGGAGGAAAATGTTCAAAGATAGTTAGCCACCTCATCAACTAAGAGTTGCAATCAAATTTGAATTTCTCTTCCTTGTCAAAAAAAATCCATAATGATAGTGCCAAGTAGATACATTAGTTTTTAATGTCCTACATTTCATTTCTATTTGTGCAAAACAATTTAGGATATTTGTAAAAAGATCTTGAGATTTTTATCAAGATATTTTAGTTTAGAATTTGTATAAATACTTCATCATTTGAAGTAAGAAAGGGTTGGAATCAGTTGGATGTTTGGCTATTGATCAGAGACACTAGTGTAATTAGTATTTGGCAGAATTTAATGAATGAGTTGTAGCTATTTTGGTGGAATACCTGTGGTATGGAATTTTGACTTAGTTTCTTCTTATGTTGCATATGTTTGAATGTTTTGTACTCCCATATTGCATTTCACTTCTATGATATGTTGATTTTCAAGTTGATAAGAAGAATACATTTTATATGCTATGTGTTGGGGGAATCTGCCTAGTTTGTCCAATTTCTTCAATTTAGAAAGAACACATGCTTGTCTTGCTCTTTCTAGCACCTCGCCAGTCTTATCCATCTCACTTCATAAACTTAAAGTGTTTGAGTGCCTACCTACCTTGCTCCATCAAATGTCTGCAATCATACCCTCATTTTCCCTAACCTAGTTTTTTTGACCTAATTCTCTTCCAACAACCCAACCAAAATCAAATCAAATAACCCTCTGCACTTTACATCTAGCCTAAAACCCTAAACTATTCAGCCCTCCTAGCTGTGATCCTTTGGAGAAATCCCTCTCCAGCTTGGTAGGGCTAGCTACCAAGCTAAAAGATTGGTCTGTGGTTACCTTAGCTAGACTCTTCCTCAGCCTTGGAGATCTGAAGGAGTGATAACATACTCTAAATTTTAGGAAATTGTCTTACTTTTTAGCAATGAGCTCCTAACTCATAAAAACTTGTGCATGCTCAAGGAGAAACTTGTTGAAGCTCTTTAAATTATGGCACAAAACAAGAAACCCCTTCTCGCTACAATTTTCAACAATCTCTTATCCATATAGCAAATCCTAATTTGTTATTAAAATGAAATAAAGCAAAAAGGAACCTCTGTTATCATTTCAAATTATTCATAAATGCATAACCATGTTATTGATGTCATTTAGAATTATCTATTATCATTTCAAATTATTCATAAATGCATAACTATATTATTAATGTCATTTAGAATTAAATTCACATTACTTGTTTGTAAGATGAAAATAATATTTATTTATAAGTAGTTTAAAGAAGAAATCTTCAAAAAGCAACCAAAAATATTTGTGATAAGATGGAGATAATACATGGTATGGCCATGAAAAAGATCATTGTATTATTTCAAAAATATGATCTCCAAAATCATTGTTTTCCACATATTTGTTTTGCTTCACGCATAAAGGTTCAAATTGCATTATGATTCTCATAATTGTAATTTTCTACTTGGGTAGTCTTGAATATGCATCTTTGTTTGCAATATCATTGTTGTATTTGATTATTATATGGAGATATTTGTATTAAAAATATGATTAGAAACAAAGAAAGGGGTTTCTCTAAAAATACATTATTTACCAAGAAACAGAGACAAGAAAAGAAAAATATATTATTTACCAAGAAACAGAGACAAAAAAGAGACGACTTGTGCAGTAGTTGAGATTCATGGGTTAATGTTGTTCACATTGGTTCAAATCGTGGCTATTCTACTAGATAGGTTCGTGGGTTATATATTTTATTGTCTTTTGAATTTGAATGTGTAATCTCTAAATTATTTAACGCTTAAAATTTTGTATTTTAATATTTTATTTTGTTTTTTTAAATAAATATTTATCTAGATATATATTCTTAACGCTACCTAATTTTCAAACTATCCAACCCAAATTAAGGTGTTATTATGTTTGGAAAGTGATTTAATCAACTAAAAAATATTAATAACTTGATAAATTAATTATTTAATTTTCTTTTCTTTAAAATTCTTTTAAAAATTTATTATTATTATTATAATAAATTCATTAATTAGTTTTAAAATAGTTTATTTATATTATAATTCATATTCACAATTAATATCAAAAATATATTTTTATTTATTTTACATCTTTTTAATAAATTAATATATTTTTAATCAAAATTATGTTATTATAAATTAAATTAAGATTAACAACAATAAATATTAACATCTTCATATGATCTTTCATTTGAGCATGATGGTATTAGTATCTACTTTTCTTAGGTATGTTTAATTTTTCTATCTCGCTGTCTCTTATCGAGGGAAATTTGCTAAAAAATCTATGCCTTGAGCGCCTTTGATTCTCCCTTCCTCGCTCTGTTGAGATAAGTAGCCCTGCGACCCTAAGAAATTTTGCATAGCATCCCTCCCCACATTTTCCTATATCACCTTGTCCTTCACTTCCATGTGACCTCTTAATATTGTTGGTGTCGGGTCCTTCACTGATTTTCAGACCTTGGTTCTATGGTATTTCACTTAGGCCGAGTGGTCAACCATGACCAATTTGGCCTTTCCTTCTTAGCCAAATCAATAGATAGGATCCTTCAACTACCTAGTTGTCAATGGCCCCAAGTTCCAAAATTATTCTTCCTCCTAGTTCATCAAGAAGTTGAGTGAAATCCCGAAAGTGGATATTTCCACCCCTCATGCCAAGATCTGAGCAATTTAACTTGCATATCAGGTTCTTATGGGACAGTTTATGGGTTTGTGTCCATCCCCTAGATCTGTCCATTTATGGGTCAAGAAAAACTAGAAACCCCTTATCAATGGGGAGGCCACTTCTTCTTTATGTGATAAGGGGTTTTTCACCTTCTTTTTTCAGAATAAATAATATTGAGACATGATCTTTTGAAGTGGCCTATATTTCATGGGAGCACAAGGGCTTTATTTAGATTGTTGGAGCCCTAACTTCAATCTAGAGTGTGATGTATCTTCAATGTTCCTGTTTGGGTGAAGTTGTCCTTCCTTCCCCTACACAACTGGAACGATGCCACCTTTAGGAGAATTAGAAATGCTCTAAGGAAATATGTCAATTTTGTGGACCCTCGCGATGGTATTTTCTCTTGTGCCTAAATCTATGTAGAGGTGGATCTAGACAAAGGCTTACTTGTTGCAATCAACCTATGCATGGATAGTTAGACCCATATTCTAGAGGTGTATTATTATCAACTCCCATTTAAATGCAAAGTTTATCGTGATTATGGGCACTGCAAAGTTTATCATGATTATGGACACTTCGCCAGAAATTGCCCCAAAAAACCAGAGGAATGGGAAAGGAAAGTGGAATTTGTAGAATAGTGGGAACAAGCAAAAACGAAGAAAGGATCTCAAAAGAAACAACCTCCCTCTAACTAGTAACACGAACAACCTCATCAAAAAGGATCTAGGCCTAGTTTCCATAAGAATAAATCTATTATCAGTGGGGAAGGAACAAGTAAATCAAATAACCTTGGTGCCACTTACAACAAGTTCAATGCTCTTATTCAGGAAGAGGAAGAAGGAGAAATTCCCCAAAATAATCCTAATGTCCCATATCTGCCAAGTAATCTAACGATTCCCAAAGCATCAACTGAGCCAGTGACTGATTCAAAATCAGATAAAGAACCAGAAGCCAATTAAGGTTATTCCTCATAAGGTGAAGAATATTTTCTTTCATTGCGGAAAGGTAATTTTGGAGATTCATTTTCTATTTTAGTTGATGAGAAATTAGAATTTAAAAAAATATTGGAGAGAAATAGCATTGAACCCGTTGATCTAGCAGGAAGACAAATAGAGAAAATAGATAAGGAAAATAACTTGACCATCAAACCATTCTAAAAAACCTCCAGGTAGGAGACATGGGTGGTACGGGAAGCAAAATAAGTGTTGGAATTTCCCCACCCAAAGGGACATCTCATCCCAAGAGTAAAAAATGTTATTTCTATCCTGAAACTGTAGGGGATTGGGGTCTGAAAAAATAAGGAATGAACTAAAATATCCCATAAAAAGGGAAAGACCCACAATTGCTATAATATAGGAGACCAAATTGGAGGAGCAAGAAATTTTAGTTTAGCAACATCAAGTGTGGAGTGGCAGTGACATTGGTTCAGTCAATGCCATAGGTGCATATGGAGGCATCTGCACTTAGTGGGATTCGTATCAAGTTTGGCTACTCAAATCTCTTACAAATGTACATTGGCTTACTACCTCCTTTCTGGATCTTGCATCTAATCAGGTATGTTTTGTCATAAATATCTATATTCCATTTCATTTTCGAGAAAATAAATAATGTTGGGCGTCCTTGCATACCATATATGACTCAGAGTTTGGAGCTTTCCATATTTTTGCAGAGGATTTTAATACCAGTTTTCACTATTGGGAGAAGAATGGGGGATCACCAATTAGAGACTCATTTCAAGAGCATATGGAGGAATTTATTAGCCACTCCAAGTTAATGGACATCAAACCTTCTAGCCTCAAATATATCTGGAATAATAAGAGAGTTGGACATGGTCATATCACAGCCATGTTGGACTACTTCTTCATCTTAGATGATTTCTTGTGCTACATGTCCCTCGTATCTATTATCTTTCTCTATAGTGGTTCTGATAACCGCCCTATCAAACTCAACTTTCCCCCCTCTTAATTATGGCCATATACCATTTAGATAGAACCCGTTATGGATCTGACACCCAACTTTTCACAATATGGTCCCTCAATCTTGGCTCCCCTAAGTGGAGGGAAGCCCTATCCATATCTAGGAAGCAAAAATCAAAAGGCTCAAAACTTGCATTAAATCATGGGAAAAATCCTCTATGCCTACTAGATAAGAAGTTATTCTAGAAATGGAAAAAAATATTGGCCTTCTCCACTCCTCCATGCAATATGAAGTACTCTCCTTGGATATGTTGAATCAGGATAAATTTATATTCGACAAGTACCACTCCCTATAGAAGTAAGAAGAATAATACTAGAGGTTGAATCTAGAAGTGTGTGGCTTTAGGTAGGAGATAGAAATACCAATTTTTTCCACAAGTAAGCTAAAAATTGAGAGATGAAAGATAAAATACAAGAAACAATGGTGAATGGAATCAAGGTTGGAGAATTTCATCAAATCAGGGAGGAATCAGTAGCATACTTCAGGAATATCTACACTCAAAATGACCCCCCCTTAGCTGAAGTTGAGATTATATGTTAGAACATATCCTATAAATGATAATTGAAGATATGAATCTCCAGTTAACTATCCTCCCCTCAAAATAATAAATTCGTAGGATAGTTTTATCCTTTCATTTGGATAAATCCTTGGGCCTAGATGGGTTTTCTGCCCACTTTTATCAACACTTTTGGGATATCTTCAAGTGGTATTTCTTCAAAATGATTGGGTATTCAATGAAACATGTTTTCATTAAAGGTTGTGTCAATTCTTCATTATTTTCCCTAGTTCTAAAAGAAAATAATTCTTCCTCATAATATAGGTTATGACCTATCTCCTTGTGTAATGTCTCCTATAAAGTTATTTCTAAAATTATTGTTGAAATGCTTAAGAAGCTTCTCCCTCATATCATATCAGAGAATCAAGGTGGATTTGTGCTAGGGAAGAAAATATTTGACAATATCATTCTTGTTCAAGAAGCCATAATCTTTAGTAGATCAAGGGGGGGCTAGGGGATGACTATTAAACTTGACATGGCTAATGCATTGGTAGAGTCACGCATAGATTCCTTTCCAAACTATTGTGCAAATTGGGATTTTATATATCATTTCTCCAGTAGATCCCCATCTGCATTGGCTCCCCTTGTTTTTCCCCTCTACTGAATGGTAGAGACTAAATTTTTCAAAGCTTCTAAGGGCCTAAGGTAAGGATGTTTGTTATCTCCATTTCTTTACATTTTGATTACAGATACTATGAGTAGGTGTTTGGAATATGAGTGTAAAAATTACAAACTTCTTGGTCTTTGTTTCACTCAAGCAATCAAAAGTGTCAACCATTTTCAATTCACAGATGATATTATCCTTCTTGGGGTGCCTCGGTGGCAATTGATGGAAGATTTAAACTGGTGTTGGACAACTTCTTAACAAACTCGATAAGATTAACTCACTTTTTTGATTCTTAGATCTTTACATGGAATATTATAGCTACCATGAGGATTCATATTGGAGACATATTTGGCTTCAACATTGTTGATAACTAGAAAGAGTTAAAATATTTGGGTGTTATGATTTGCCTCAAATCCCACCTTCCTCGGGCCTAACAGAATATATATTCTAAGTTGAACAACAAAATGGAATCTTGGGGGGGAATATGCCTTACTTTAGTGATGTGCATAGTTCTCATTAAAGCAATCATGTCTACTATTCCATTGTAGCAATTCTCAGCACTGCTATCCCCTTAGTACATCTTGTAATGTCTTGAGGAAAATATTAGAAAATTCCTTTGGGAAGGCAGCAAATACTCTAATAAAAAATATTTATTGGTTGGATGGGCCATTATTTGCACTCTGAGAGAGCATGGAGGATTAGGAATTTGGGATCTGGCTTTGATGAATCAAGCAATGGGAGAAAAATTCACCTAGAAAATGAAATCCAATCTGGAAGCTTGGTGGGCTCATGCCCTTAGAGAAAAATACCTGCATTTTGGCAATGGGAATTAGAATGTACTTCCTCCTTAAACGAGGCAAAGCTCCCCAATTTGGAAACTTATCTCAACCTTGGACATATTCATCCCTAATAATATCAGTTGGATGCCAAGAAATGGCACGAGGATCCACCTTTGGAAAGATTCCCTATTCAATCGTCCTCCTCTTGAAAACTCTAAAACTTTGAGGCCCCTTAAGTTCTTTTTATCCAATCAAGCGATCTCTTTGTTAGCTTAGATCTCCCACTGGGACAGTTTGGGCTCATGGTCGGGCTAGAAGTTCGATGATATCCCCAACAATCTTCTTTTGCTCAAGGAAAGCCTCAAAGATAGTATGGTGGGTTGTGCACCTTGGAGTCAACATGCAGAGGATAAACTGGATTGGAAGTCTCATGTATACACAGTCAACGTAGGTTCTGAAGAAATTTTATTAAGGTCCCTCCTAATTTCTATATCTAGAAAAATATTTGGTTGAACAATGCAATCCCCAAAGTCAATAATTTTGCGGGCTCCTCTCTCATTAGAAAATTATGACTTTTGAAAATGTTTAAAAAATGCATCCAAGACCTTTTGAGGTGCTCCCTTTGTAATCACCATGAATAAAATGTCCATCATATTTTCTTTTTGTGTCCTTATTCCTTTTAGGACTGGTCTCTAGCTTTGGACCCCCTAATATTCGGTTGAAGAATCATACAGACCTCTCTATCTTTATTTCCAGTTGGAATAAACATTATTCAGAATCCTTCCCTGGGAATCATTTTTTCAAATGGATTTGTTCCTCTCTTCTAAAGTATATCTATTGGCATATCTGGTTGTCCTATAATAAAATTATAAATATTCTCGTTCCTCCCAGAGAAACAGCCCTCAAGGATCTCTCCTTTTGTGTACAATATAATAGAGAAAAAGATAATATATTGTGATCTTCACCTAAAATGGTAGGAAGGCCAGTGGGTGGATTCGTTTCTCAACCCTCTGGGATCTCTTCCCTTCCCTCCTCCCTTTCATCGTCCCTCAAGGGTGTACTAGAAACTTCGCTTATCAGATGTTGAATTGAAAAATGAAAACACTCACATAAAAAAACAGATCCTTTTGTTTGATGGAGCCTCAAAAAGGAATCCACGGGTGGAAGGAGGGGAAGGATTCTTTTAAATCTTGATGAAAACCAAGAATTCAAGTAGTCACGGGGACTCGGAAAGAGGACAAATAATATTTCCAAAATGTATGGGCTCTTGCTTGGGCTCCAATTGGCTAAATAAAGGAATCTCTCCAAGTTAACAATTCTAGGAGACTCCCTTCTCACCATCCAGCATCTACAGAGAGGATCTCTTCTTAAGAATAATCATCTAATTCTTCTCTGAACAGTAGAATTATAAGTATCCTAGACATATTCCCTTACAAGTCTTACTACCACATCTCGAGGAGTCAAAAAAAGAAGTTGATGCACGAGAAAATCAGTCTTGTCTTCTAGAGGTAGGTTAGCTCATCACCAATGGTTTATTATAATGGAAATTCATTCCATGAAGTTTCCCACTTATGTTTCTATTCATCATTCCAGCAATGCCCTTGGGAATGACTATAAGAGTGAATCCATTCAACTGTGCTCTACAATGTTCCATAAGACCTCTGCCTCTCAAAATAAATTTAGCAATATGAATGTGGTATTGATTGATGCCCTTGTCGTATTGGTCAAAGTGGCTAGAAAAAGGCATGAAAAACATGCACACCCATGGTCCTTTCAGCCCTTTCATGTGGAAACTTCCCTCTCTAGATTGTACTATAGCCAGATAATTGCCCTCGTTCCTGATCTATTAAAGGCTCCAGGGTAGTGGAGTTTAATGAAAATCAATGTCGATGTGATTATTGTTTCATGTGAACCTATGAGACCTGTGACTATAGCCATGAAGGGTGGAAATGTGATGAGTATGCAGGCCCCTGGAAGACGAGAACATAACGAAGGTTGGGTTATTTTTTCTTGGTGTGGAGAGGTTCGTCGAGCTCAGGTAGGAAGCACTCACAATGTTGAACCAGGGAATGGAAGGTATCTCTTGTCCTATGTTGTAATAGTAGACTTCAATTACAAATCCAAATTCAGAACTTTGTCATTGCCTCAGCTCATTTGTAAGACCAAATTCCTCCTTTGCCCTGAATGGAGCAGTGAATTCTTGGCCCCTAGCTCAGAGTGGATCTATGAATACTTATCTGACTTGCCGTGGAATTGCACTGGCTTCTCTAGGCTCAATCTCTTTGGAGTCTGTAAGGCCTCTTTACTGGTTCATGTTCTTCCATCTCATCATCTTTTGGTCCGATATCATAGGTTTTGGCATATGGTTGTGGCCGCACGAGAAACTCCTCTTAGAACTTGGCTTAGTGGCTCTCGGAAGGTATCCCTCTATATGTTTTAAAGTGATTTCAAGAGTTGTTTCCTACTTGGCCATATTCTGCATTTTTTTATGGATCTCGTCTCTTATTTTCCTCTGTTTGTCGAAAATTTTAGACCCTGAATACCTAGTCCTTATCCCTCCAAGCCTCTAGTTATGGACTCTCTTTTGATGTTCCTCCTCTTGGCTCCTTCTTGTCCTTTGAGTGTCAATTTTGGGCCTATCAGAATCTCAGTTCAGTTAGTTCACTTCCACCTCTCCATTGGTCAATCCCTCATAAAGCACAATTTGGAAACTTCTACCAATTGTAGCTTCATCAACACCTACCCTAAATGTTTGCATCTCCCATTCAATAATCATGCAGAGATCCTAGATCTCCAAGGGAAACTCCAACACTGGTCTAACACCATCTTATTTCTAGTTAAGGAATTTCAACAACTCAATGCCCATGTAAACAGATAGGAGGATGAAATTGAAGCCATAAGTTACCAATTGGAAGAATTGTAAACTCAGTGGAATGTCAGTGAACAATGTAGCACCACTAGTAGCACCTCTGGAAGTCAATGTGATAATATGTCTAGTGATCCCTCTTTTGAGTTATGATTGCTTTTTGTAAAGTCATTTTGATGTCCAAACAATATTACAAGGCTTTTAGTTGTTGTTTGGTTGGTATAATGTATGCTAATAGTAGTTTCTTAGAGAAAAAAATTTGAACTTCTCTCATGTTCTTTTTTTTAAGAACATGCAACTTGGAACACATTGTAATCATTTCCCAAGTATTTTGTTATGTCCAAGCACAAAATTACCATAAAAATTACTCATTGGTGTAAAATAAAAAACAATAATACTAATTAGGGCTGGCAGGAGTGGGAGCAGTGATCCTTTTCCCTAATGGAAAAATTGAGATACAATATGCTTGGGGATTGGGAGTGGCAACCAATAATCAAGAGGAGTTCCTTTCTCTTTGGAAAGGTTTAGAGCTAGCCATCGAAAAGAAAATCCATAAAATCATGATATTTTGTGATTCAATGATAGTAATTTGGAAAGTTTGGGAGGTTGAGCATCAACACAATTACAACCTCTCTCCCATTATGCTTCGGATTCTACTACAACTTCAACAAATTGAAAAAGTAGAACTTTATCATGTCCTATTGACGGTGTTGGACCCACCAACATGTCAAGGGGATCTCCCTGGCAAGAAGTCCCAATTAGACCTAAGACTGTTTGGTGTAGGAGTCCCAGTAGTGGGTCGTAAGGTAATGCCTTGACCGCGATGTCGCACAAAGGCAAGTAAGATAACTCTATCAGTAGCAAGGGTGTGACTGATGCAGTGAGTCAAGGAATGAGTATGAGAGGTTCCAACACTTCAAAGGGAGAGGAAGGTGAAGGTGAGTTCCAGGTTGAAAGGGATCAGTCCCAACTCAGCTAGGAATACACAACACAAAGGACATGCACAGCTTCTGGCAGAGCAGTCGACACGGATGCGACAATCCCAACATACAAGGTAAGATAACACGAATAACACTCATGGATCAGTCCGAGATGAGTGTGACGGTTGATATAACAAGGTTCAGATAAACATATGTTTGATGTTCGGCAGAGCAGTCGACACGGATGATGACAACATTAACAACATATGGAACACATTAACAACAAGATTCATATAATTGCATACAAATCAATTCATATATAATTACATAAGTTAAACAACATATATCATTAAGGCAATCGGAGCAGTCCAACTACAATAACAACATATGCATGAAAATCTGTTGGCTTTTATTATATAAAGAAGTGTAAGTCACAATCATACATTACACCATGTAAACCTGCTAGCCCCATCAATGGAACGTTACAGCCACATATGCCTCCTCCTCCGAAGAGATATACTAGCTCCGTGCAGTGGAGAAGCCAAGGCGTGTTACAATATTGTCCAAACCTTCTTCAAGATAGTATTAGTAGAAGCTTGGCTGAACAAAAGCCTATACAATGAGTTATGAGGGACTATTTATAGCAAAGGGTGGGGTGACCCTTGACATTCCCCTTTGTGACAGTTCAACTACCCCATGACTCTTCACCTACTCTATGACTGTTACATCCAATTGTTGACACTCAACTTACTCTTGACATGATTCAACATTACAATGCACATGTACTCATGTGATACAACATCACTTGAGAAAGCCTTGCAAGACATCACTAACACTTGGTCCGCTGTGGTGAGACCAACTCTTTGATATGCTTGTGATGGTGAAGCTGATGAGCTGACACCAATCTTGGTCGTTCGTGATGGTGTGCATGTACCTCATGGTGACATCTTGCTGAAGAGAACTCTTGCCTCTGTTGCAACCGTGCATTGGTTCAACCCCTTCATCCAACTCATGTGCTAACATGCGCATGGTCTTATTGGATACAGTTGAACTGGAAACACACTGATGCATAGTTTCCATGCTAATCCTCAAGTGTGTGTTGGTGGTCATGTGCATCAACTTGCTGAAGTGCATGTTTAGCCCCATTTGGACTTGCTTCTTATCTTCACCTTGGTGAGTATGTTGAATGGGTTGGATTACATGTTGCACTCAATGACATGCATGTCGTTGGATCCTTTACATGCAATTAACAACACCGCTCACCATGTTTTCTTTGTGTCAGCTTCTGGGATGAATCCTTAACTTGTATTGGCACAGTTTCATCCATGAGTGCATATTGCGCCCACTGATGTTCCTGTTCCTGCTGGAACTCATTGGACTATCTGTGCAGCTTCATGTTCTTCATGGGTTGCTGCTTCAGCACATAAAACTCCTTCTTTGTTCCATCTTCTGCCTTCGAGTGATCTTCATGTCGCGCCGTCTCTTCATAGCCTCAGTCTCCAAAGTTTCTTTCATTATCAGTGGATTTGCTTGATCTTGCAACTTTGCTCTGCCTCTATGTTGTTAACAACCTTCCTCTTGCATTTGCTTCATTCGCTTCATTTGCTGCGTTCGCTGCATTCGATATGCTACCTTCAATTGTTGTTCATGATGCTGCTTGATGTCCTAGTCCACAAACAGCTTGATGTCTTCGTGAGTAGGTAAGCTCGTCGACACTTGATCGACTGCATCCCCAAGCATGCTCTGAACGATGTCTTCATCTCTGCTCTCTGGGAAACCATTGTACCTATACTGTTGAGAGGAAGATGAACACCTATGATACCTGGAGACATGTAAACACTCATAGCAAGCAATCTGTCAGTCGAAAACCAAAAGGAACACAAAAACTGACTTGCAACATACCTGGGTGAATGATCATGAAGGTTGCGCAATTTTGGTCGTGAGGTCAGGAGACCGACTTCCAAGACTACACAAGGCACAGTCCGGGCTACTAGGAGACTAATTGGCTGCTGGAACTGCAAAATGCATAATCTAGTTGGGCAGTTGGCTATTGGGATTGCATAATGCGCGATTCCAGCTAGGAAAGACTACTGGCCCAGAGACAGATTTGCACAAATTTTTGGGCCAAGCAGCCACTGACCTCCAAAAATGCACAATTCAATCCAGGAGGCTAATGCTGGGACAGAATACGCAAATCTAGAGACGAAGGTGAGCCTTCCTTCTCCAGATTGCGCAATGCAACCTTGGTGAAGGAAGAGACTAGACCAAGGTTGGCCTGACTCACTGACAGGAAATTGAAAGAAAGTAAGTTGATGAAATGCATGGCGACACTAAGTGATAGCAGAAATGATAAACGGTGCATGCAAAACATGAATGGAGGATTGAGAAAATATATCAACATGCATGTGGGTGAGGTTGTTCGCCAGTTGGGCGAACATCCGTGTAAAAGAATTTCATGCATACGACAGCAGTGAGATAGAAATGAAAATTGAAATAGAGCTAGGACAAGCTAGAATATGTGTAAACGACAGTAGGCGTTCAAAGAAATCAAGCAAACAACACTCACACAAGCGAATACACAAAAAGCAACAAAAATGCAGCACAAGGCATGGGAAGCAAGCTTACACCAAAACAACTGAGCTGAATGTGCCAACTTCTCCTAGAAGTGATGTGGGATGTCAGAGCTACAAGGTTGATGTGAGGAATGAGGTCTACATCGTCCGATTGATGAGTTTTGATAACATCGAGGTTATGACGCGCATGCCACAAATCTAGGGGAAGCGACACTTGGAGGGATGTTTCTGAATTGTTCCTTGCATGTAACCTCCAACTGCTGAACAAAGGTCCTTGAAACAAGGTATGCCTTTGCATGATGCCTTGGGAGAGACAACCCATGCATGCAAGTCTTTTTTGCTCAGTCCCAGAGGGAACTAGTCAACTCAGCTGCACATGTAAGAGACTGTATGACTACTGGAGAAAATGCACATTCCGGGCTGTAAGCTGGGCTAAGTGCCCAAGGGGATTGCACAATTTCTGGGCCCAACAGCTAACTGTTGCCCAGATTTGTGCAAATCCTGGGTTGAACTTCCTATTGATGGGAAAAATTGCACAAATCCTGCTAAGAGGGTTGGCTGGCAAGATTGCGCAATCCTGAAGCCCAACAAGCTGTCAGAGGTAATTGCGCAATCCTGGAGGGAAGGTTGATTGCCCTCCAGAAATGCACAAATTTCACTGAGAAGCTGCTCAGCTTGTAGCTAGACCAAGTCTGGATGAGCAACCAGTGAAGGGAAAAGATCAAATTGTGATCGAGAGGCTACCTTTGAGCAAGAAAGACACTGAAGCTTGAGGACTTGACGAAGCAAGGCAAGCTGCTGTGAAGGTTGTTAGGGAGGCTCCAAAACAGGCTAAGGCAAAATTTTGGAGGTTGGTTGTAGCCGCTACAACATGTCCCAAGGAATTTAAATTCAACAGTGGGTGCTCTAGATAATAAAGGATCAAGATTGAACTAAGGGACTATAGAATTGAATAAATAGGCGATTATCAAATTCCCCATTGACATGACTCCCTTTGAAAGAAAAAAGGGATTAGTTATTCACATTAATGAGCGATTAAAAATATAGATATACGAGGAGTTTGAGAAGCGAGCATATTTTTGAGTGTAATGGCCACAAAGGTGATTTCCCATATGGTATGGCGCCAATCATTTACTACCCGACCTTGGTCACCGCCCCTATAGTACCCTTATCGAGCTCATATTCACACATGGAATGTGAAGTCTACTTTCATATGCCTTGTGTTTTTCATTATATTACATTGGAATTCGAATTATTAAGCAGTCGAGGAGTATGCATTCAATTCCCCTCATGTTGTTTTATTCTCTTACCTCCTCCATGTCAATTTTCATCTTCAGCAAGAATATCGAAGCCAAGTAAACATGGACGAACCAATCCTGCATTCAATTGTGACAAGGAAGGAGATCAAAGGTCATGATGGTTACTTCAGTCTCAGCAACATGCACTAGAGAAGTTTATATTTCACCCTCAAGACCCTGAACCAAGCCAGGATTTGTTCTAGAGAAGCAGTAGCATATAGAACCAACCTCTGTAAGCAAGTGTTGATGTTGTGCAAGTCTGCCATGAAGAATGTAGGTTCCTCTTCTTGTAGCATTGATAAAGTTGGCATCAATCAGATTATGGACATAGTTCTAGAAGCTATGGGAGGCATGTTGCATGCCTTCAACTAGCGAAATGAGGTTGAAGAGAAAGCTCAAAAATCTCTCCAACTATTAACCAATTCCAAGCTTGAATTGATGCAGATCAAAATTGATTGTTTACAAAGTGAATTTAGGACTAAAATGGCAGTCATTCACTGAAATTGGCAAAGATGGAGGACATGTTCATTGCAGGATTGCACCTAGCTCTAGTAGAGGTCGAAGCCAATGAATATGCAACACGGAAAAAAGGGAAGAGATTTCAATATGAAACACGGAAAAAAGGGAAGAGATTTCAATATGCAACACGGAAAAAAGGGAAGAGATTTCAATATCCATAGCAACAAGTTTGATCAATGGACTCCAATTTTGAGAAGTGCATGGCTTGGAAGGCTAGTTTTTTGGATACTTTGTTTTTTGTTTTAGTTTCTAAAGTTATGTAAGTTGTCTGTATCTCGGAGTCTACTAAAAAGTATATAATATGTATATATTCATAACTATAAGTAAAAAATGTCATAAGCATAAGCTTCTTATGTATTGGACATCTCAAGCTTCTTATGTATTGAACATCTGTTGGTTGAATTATGTAAAAATTATGGCGCGAAAACCAAATTTTCTTTTAAATAAAAATCTCCTAACCATCCCCTTAAAAAAAACAATAAATACTAAGCATATATCCTTCTTCAATTAATATTAATATGTATTCCTCTTCCTTTCATATATTTTTAATAAATTAAAATATATTCAATAAAATTTATTTTATCTTATAATTAAAAATCTACAATAAATATTACTCATTACTTTTAATAAGATTTATTTCGCTCTATATTTGAAATTCGTAATAAATATCAAACTTATATTCTGGTCGATTATATAATTTTTTATTTATTTAAATAACTTTAATATTTTTCTTTAATTTAATTTTTTTTAATGAAAAAAAATATATTAATTTATAAATAAATTTTCTTTATATTTATTTTTATATTTTATAGTTAAGGTTAATAATATCTATTAATATTAATTCTTTTATATTTTAAATGTATTTAATTTACTAAAATATTTTTAATAATATTTCAATATAAAACATAAAAATTTTAATAAGTATAAAATTTGTTTATATAAGTTTCTGGACATGTTATGTGTGAGTGGATGTCTTTTATCTTTATATGTTGTTTATATATAAAAAAAAAATTAAGGAAAAAAATATATTAGTTTATAAATAAATTTTCTTTATATTTATTTTTAAATTATAGTTAAGGTTAATAATATCTATTAAATATTAATTCTTTTATATTTTAAATATCTTTAATTTACTAAAATAAATAATATTTCAATATAAAACATAAAATTTATAATAAGTATAAAATTTGTTTATATAAGTTTCTAGATATGTTATGTGTGAGTGGATGTCTTTTATCTTTATATGTTGTTTATATAAAATGAGTAAAACTTATAATAAGGATAAAATTTGTTGATAATTTCTAAATATATGTTATGTGCGGGTGGATATCTTTTCTCATTACATGTTTTTAAATTAAATATTCTTAAAAATATTTTAAACTTTTAAATTTTTTTAATATAAATAGTTTTTAATTAAATAAATTTAAATAATTTTTATATTTTATTTTATAATTAACATTGGTAATAAATGGAAAATATCAAGTTTTCTCTATGGGATGCATTTTTGCTTCACTAAAATGTTATTTAACTTTAAATAAAGTTAAATATGTCTTATATTTTATTTTATAACTAACCTTTATAATAAAGGTCAAATATTAAGTTTTTTTTATTTAATGTATTTTTACTTTATTAAAATATTATTTAATTAGTGCAATTATATAGGTTTACAAGACATAGAATAGACAGTGATGGGGTGTATGTTAAGTCATTTTGTGATGTGAAGGGTACTGGTTCAAAATTCCATGGGTAAAAATCCAACCATGTTAAGGGCTAGTGTGATCCAAGCCAAATACTATCCCTGGGTGATTTTAACGGCTTAGATGCCCCTGGGTTGCGGTTTCTCGATTCAAAGCTCCGTGGGTAAGAATCAAACCATGTTAAGGGCTAGTGTGACCTATGCCAAGCACAATCCCTGGGTGATTTTAACGACTTAGATGCCCCTAGGTCGCGGTTTCTTAAGCCACAGGTCAAGCCTAATGTAATCTCTAGAGAACTAAAATAACTTCACTAACAAACAAAAATAATGAAATCATATAATTTAAATAGCTAATAAATATTGATAGACATCAATTCATAATAAGCATCAAAGTACTTATTTCATAATACATTTTACTGTTACAAATGAAATAAAATAAAAAATCATAAAACTAACTAATTTATAATTTTATTTGAAATCACGATTATTATTGAAAAGAATTAATATATAAATTTATCATATATATATACAAAGTTTAAGATTTAAACCATGAAATTCAAGATTAAAATTTCACTTGAGTTTGGAGCTAAATCTCAATCTTTATGAATATTATCAAGAATATTTTAAAATATTTCATGAACTTTAAATCTTTACCATTAATCATAATTATTAATAATTAAATTAAAAATCTAAAAACCCTTTTCCAAAATAAATAATCATATCTACTTAAATATTAAAATATATAAATATCCACTTAAATATTAAAATATACAAAATCATGCAACTCCACCAATGTCATTTCGTAACCATATCCACTTAAAAGTCGTAAATTCGTCGAATCGAGCAACGTAAATCATGAAAATGCACAAATTCATTTTAAAAAACAATAAAAAAAATTCTTTACTTTAACGGGGACGAAGCACCTCAAATAACTTGAAAATGGTGCCATTTGTGGCTGGGACCTCAAACTCCAATGTTTCGTAAATCGTCTAAACATTTCCATAAACCATGGTCCCCGGCCTATAATGGGGCCATTACAAAAGGATATTCATCATACTCTAGAGAGTTTTGACTATAAAATGATGATGATGGGTCACCACCATATCTCTTGGAAATAGTTCTAAGTTTCAAAAATCCAAGGTTGAAGACATTTCATTTTTGAACATGATGGTTGTGTGAACATAAATCTCACTTCCATGTATCAAATCCCAAATGAGGCATAAGTGTCTTTTATTTTCCACTGATTAGAGATAATAATATTCATCATGAGGCAATGTAATGTGTGAAATATTATGATAATGGAGTTTACCTGATTTTGTGAATGTTGAAAAAATATTTTTTACTACTTAATAAACCAAGTGGATGAAGTTGAAAAAGAGAATTTTGATCATTTATTCTTATTATTTAATAAACATGTCGATGAAGTTGAAAAAGGAGATTTGGATATAAAGCATTGAGATTGAAAATGGTGATTTGGATATAAAGGAATTATGATAAAAGAAAAGAGTGGTTTTGAAATTAAGAGTATTTAAAGTAAGTTATTGTAATTAAAAAATTAAAAAATTGATTTATATTTTATTTTATTGGTTTTTCTTGTTAAGTTTGATAGGACCATTCCATTTTTTACTAAACAAAGGTAAATTTATACCACATAGATTGACTAGGTGGCCTCAACTTGCCCGAAGGGAAACCAATTTTGTTAGCCATTTGTCTGCATTGTAAGCCATCCAAAAATAGTAAAGTCTTAATCTCTCTAGCCAAGCTAGATATGTCTCTGTTTCATGTCCATACACTACATATCTATCTAAACTGATATTTGCATGACAGAAATTAAAATCTATCTGCATAAAACAAAAATATGCATAGGTAAGAGTCTATCCCTTCTGCTCCTCCAAGGCAGATTCAACAGGTGTCAGATCCTTGGCTGATGCCCCAGGCATCTCATTCAGTTCCAGTATGCAAGGAATGTGGTGGTCAATTCTATCCAGCCTCATGTCTTGTTTATGAAGCTGGAATAGGATTTTCTGCAAATCTTGCTTGTAACTCGGCATACCTTGGAGTGTCACTGCCATTCCAACATAAATCTGTTCCATTGCTTTGCCTAATAAACTCTTCATCAACCAATAGAGGTAAAGAGTTTGCTTGAACTGCGTAATTCTTCCTCTGGTGTTGCCCGGATCCAGGACTAAAGTCCTCCAGTTGTCCATGTCTTCCTCTGTCTCACTGCCTTGTTTTATTTCCTCCTCCCACTCTTCTAACAGTTTCCGGATTCCTTCATCCATCCCCTCACGTAAGCCTCTCTCTCTTCACTCATAAGGTGTTCTACATACTTCCTACCCCTTCAAGGTTCCGACGTGCTTGGCTCTTTGTCTTTCGTGGGTGTCGGGCCTCTCCTTCCACTACCTCGTCCTCTCGCAGGTCAAGCCATGTCCATATTTCCTGAACCCTGGTGACAACAACGGTTTGTTAAACCAAAACAAAACACTGCAGTTTGATACCTTTCCTGAATTGTTTTGACAACACTATGTGCCACCCCCTGCTTCTCCTCTCCCCTTGCTCTCTCAGCCTCACAGCTGGGGTGGTCCATAGACCGAACCTTGCATTAGGGTTGGTTCCAGCTACCTGTTGTCGCTCCCCTTTTCCATACCCATAACTTCCATTCAAATTCAGGTCAGTCTTCCCTTGCCTAAGCCATTCACGCAATTCCCTCTTCCTCTTTAAAGATTGCTAGGAAGAAGTTGGGACCCTTACCCATGGAGTAGTAGCGTTGCCTCTCACTTTTTCCTATTTAGCTTTCCAATCGGGGTCTCTAGCCTTGCCATAGTCCCGAGAGGAATTCCGGTTAACCCAGTGCTTGCTTTGCCTGCAACTATAATGTCTGCCTCCCATGCAACTTATCGAGTGCTCCCCCCTTCCCCCTTCTTCCATCTCATTTCCCTCACCCATTTTCCTGCTACAGTCAGCCTCACACCAAGCGCGGTTTAAGGAGCCCGGTATTTCCAAACCAGGCAGCATGAGATTATCCCCCCAGCGACCATAGGCACTACCCAACTGGCAAAGGATATAGACGTAGAACCAGGAAATTGCCACCAATTTCCTTCCCCATTGCCACCAGCAGTTCTCTACCCCCCAGGACTTCTTCCTATTTACCCTCCTCTCACCCCAGCAAAACCCCAACCATAACATAATTACAGTGGAGGAGCGAGGCCAAAAAACATACCCGGGTTCAATTGTCGGTCGTCTCCGAGCTTTGAGTCGCAGGGTCTGTCTCCCTCCCGATCCACTGCAACACCACCTTCCACCACAAGCATACACTCTAACAATGCTTGCGTGCCTACCTTTCCTTCCTTTATTTCTCACCTCACCTCCTGTCCTGCCACCTTTCCCACCACCCCTGCATGCATTCATGCCAAGGGTCGCCGCACCCATTGCCTTGAGCATGTGGGGGGCAACAGTACTATTTTCAGAGGTACCGATCATTAATAAGACCAGGTTGTCCCAACTGTCGGCCCACATCCCAATCAGGGTACAATTTATTTTATTATTATATAATGCATATGGAGTTTATTTTTTTGGTTAGTTTTTTTTCTAGTGTATTTTTATAATTTCACCTTTTTTATTTTTTATTTTGAAATATTGACCTTGTATTGTAATATGTATTCTCTGCAATTCCATAAGTATAATCAAAATTTAATATTCTAAGTGAAAGTTACAGTGATTTTTCCAAAACTTGTAAGCCCCAATGGATAGCTCAATTGGTCGAGTTCCCGTTGCTAAGTACGTTTCAATTGGGAGGTCAAGAGGTCAAATCTCCTCAACGCCCTTGGGGTTAGGCCCAACCAAATAAGCCAATGGGAGATCCCTTCGAGTGGATCAGCCCATATTATTACTCATGGATATAGCAACTACTTAGTGACCGTGAGCCACAGTTGAAAAAACAAATCCAAAACTTGCTGACTTTTAGCACCTTCCCAAGAATGAACTTGTACAACATGCCACATATCCAATTTTTCAAATACGATTCTAAATTTTCTACTTGAGCTACTTTAGTATGCCTCCTTGGAACCTTGAAAATTTCACAATCTAAAATTTCTCTAAGAAAAAATCATACCAAACTTGCTAAAATGACTTGTTTAAAAGATGATTGTAGGACTAATCACAAATAGTAACTTCCATAGGGTATTTCTCTTAAATTATAGGAAACTCAAATTTTCAATTTTGACCACCTATACCCTAATATCTCTCTTTAAAAAACTCAAAATTTTGTACTCTAAATCCTTCCATAAATAAATTATCGTGAAAATTCCAAGATGACTCATTTGAAATTGATTTCACGGACAATCACAAAACCTAACTTCCACAAGGTATATCTACAAAATTGTGAACCAAAATATAAAACCACTTTTATTTGATATATCTCCCCATTCTCATAAAAAATTAGCTGTGTGATTATTCCCATAAAAATATTTATAGCAAAGATTTCAAGATGTCTCGTTTGGAGAAACAAAACCCTAGGATTGTAGCTCTGATACCAATGGTTATAAACCAAATATTTAAAAACTAGAATTACACACTATGTTACACACAAATATGAGCATGGAGAAAAACTACAATATAGATAATAATAAGAGAAACTCCTTTAAATAAACAAAAACATTCATACATCCAAATCACATGTCCTTAATAATGACAATATGATTTTTGTATATACCTATTCACGCATGACACATGTGGCCATTTACTTATTAGTTCGATCATATTACATATATATTTACACATTGCATGTGCATTTAGGCCTATATATTCCCCTCTTTGGGGCGATATCATATACATTTAACCCCATATATGCACCCCTTTGGGGTCATATCATGTACATTTAACCCCATATATGCTCCCCTTTGGGATCATATCATATACATTTAACCTCATATATGCCCCCCTTGGGGTCATATCAATTATGCTAGTCAATTACGATGTGGATAGTAATTCTATGATTGTTCCATTGGTATACCAAACTTGCCACCAAAAGGTTATGAACTTGGAACCATCATCAATAATGAAATTTTTTGGAACAACAAACCTCGATAGAATATTTTCTTGTAAAAATTAGATGAGTTACTCTGAATCGGTTATTCTTAATGCTATTACTTTAGGCCATTTTGTAAAATAATTAGTTTTTGTCAATATATAACATTGGCCTTTGTTAGATTTTGATTCTTTATTAGATAATTTTTCTAATCAAATTTTAGATTATGATATATTAAAATAGCACAAATAATTTTTTAAGTCCAAAGTGGGGGCCTCGATGATTACAACAAACACTTTAGGAAACTAGTGACTTAGTGGGTGATCTTGTTGATTCACGGAGAACCATATCGATGTTTGTGGAGCCTTCACAAGCTATAAATATCACGAAACAAGCATATCCTATCTATTTTTATTTGACTCTTGGATTATACCCTCAAGCCTATGCAAAGGCTGAAGGTAATCCCTCTTTGGAATCAACTATGAAGGAGGAGTATAATTCCCTTATAGAGCACAACACTTGGGATTTGGTACCTCTTCCTCGCAACAAAACCTTGTCATATGCAAGCGGGCTTACAAGAAATTAAAAAAAAAATAGCAAAAGGATTCACATATTATGGTAGAGGACAAATCAAGGACATATTCATGATGGGCTTGATTAGCAACACCATCATTCTACATAACAACTGCATATATGACAGAGTATGCATTGTATTTTGAAGGGGGTTTTTCTTTCCACTAGATTTTCCATTTTCACCTTGGGTTAGGTTTTTGGATGTTTTGGGTTTCCCATTGTTTCTTCAAAATAAAAAGCCCTGAGAGCCTCGTTGCAACTTAGTTCAGAAGGCATGATGTTGTCACATCTCTTCTCAGAGATAAACTACCATCACTTGAGCTATTTTGTTTCCTTCCTGCATGTAAACATTTTTAGAATTTGTTATTTATTAATTGAAGTTATGTTTCGTTGTATATTTGTGTTTTTGTTTAAATCTATATTTCGTTTCGTTCCTTCATAAATCCATATTAGTTAGGGTACATTACACATAGTAGTTCACAACGAACCTCATCAAGACCTATGATCTAGCCATTACTAGACCCTCTTCCATACATTATTAGGGGCACATATGACCACTTTTCATTCATTACTAGACATTCTCTATCATTTGGAAAATCATATATTTTTAAAGTTTATATTTTTAGCAGGTTTATTTTTAGAAAGGGGTGCCACCTAGGATGGCCTACGACATTGTCTAGACTTTGTTTTGATGATGACATGGCTATTTCCACTCTATAAATTCATACAAACTCATGCATATGTATTCCTAGAGTAAATAAACGCTTCCTAGCTGGTTTGTAGAAGCTAACCTGCCACTTTTCTTTCTCCTCCTCTTGTTAAGTTGACTTTTGTCCTATTTTGGAGTTTAATTGGTTAGTTTGTTGCATTTGAGATTTATTAATCAATTATAACTAATTTATAATTCCACTTACTTCTAGTTCACTTCATTTTAGGATATTTTGCTAATTTTAGGCCTCCTAGTCTAATTTTAACTTATTTTCCAACTAGGGAAAGTACTTTTGAGTGAAACTAAGTGCATGCACATAGAATCTAAACCTAGTTCGAATGGGTATGGCTCTTGAAGTGGACATATATTTTATTCATATTCATCAATGATATATCATGAATTATTCATCTCATGTTCTTTGAGTAATTCGAATTTTATCTTTGGTTGCTTAGTGAATTTTCTAGTAATTTTTCTATCTCTTCTCTCTTGTTTTTCAAGTACCCAGTTTAGTATTCCCTCACATATAAATTTTAACAACGTAAACTTTGAAATGAGAACTGTAAACTCAAAACGAGAACTCTAACCAAAAAACCCCCAAAAAACATGAAAAACAATGCGAAAACGAAAAATGTTGATGCTGGAATAAAGTTTTTTTTTTCAACATTTTTTAAACATGGTAGTAAAAACCAATAAAAACCATTTTTTTTCGAGGTACATTTTCAACATTTTTTCGCAATGACGTTAAGGATAAAATGTCATGACTCAGAAAACCCTTAAAATTTTTACAATTTTTCAACCATGGAATTAAAACAAAAGATCATGACTACAAAAAAACCTTAAGTTTTCAACATATTTCAACCATGGCATTATGAAAAAAATTATGACTAATTTTTTTTTTTAAATGAATACATGAATGAAAGAGTCAGAGTAATTTTTTTTTCAAATGTTAAAAATATAACAACTTCAAAATATTATCCTAAGACAACTTGACACATTGCCACAAAAATTTAACCACCAAATTGACAAGCAGTGTTACTAGGCGAACTGGCCCATTCTAATGAAAGCTTAAAGACCAACCATTAAATTGACACATTGTGGGGTTGGACTCGATACATTATAACGAAAACTTTAAAATCAACTATCAAATTGACACATAATGGGATCGGGTTGCTAGTCGAGGATCAACACGGACGGTGCAGTAAAAAAAAAAAATCAAACAAAATAATAAATAAATAAAAATGAAAAATACAAAAATTAAAAATTAAAACATTGAAAAAACCAAAAAAACAAAAAACACAAGAAGTTTAAAAAATAATAAAAAGTAAATAAAAAGTTAAATTAAAACATTAAAATAAACAAAAAAAACAAAATGTTGAGAAAACTAAAAACTAAAAAAACTTAAAATTTTAAAAAATAATAACAAAGAAAAATTATATTAAAATATAATCAAATTAAAAACATGGTAAAAAATTATATATATATATATATATATATATATATATATATAAGTGACAACAAAAAAGCCAAAAAATCAAAAATCAAAATCAAAATTATATATAAAAATTAAACGGAAAAAATAAAAATAAAAAAATACAAGCAATTATTACTAAAATAAACCAAAACAAAAAAATGATACAAGATAATTAAAAAAAAAAAGAAATAAAACATCATTAAAAAAAATAAAATTAATTTAAAAAAAAAAAACATTAAAAAATAAGTATTTAAAAAAAGAAAAAAAAAAAAAAGGTCCATTGTGGTCCCACTCCCATGGCCCAACAGGCCCTAGGCGGTTTAGGCTCAATTCTCATAATCGGGTCTCCGCCCCCGCAGACCCGTTTGGTCGCAGTGGTGGGGTGGGAGGGGGTTTCCGGGGGGGGGTGGAGGCCTGATTCTGAGCAGCCCTTCCCGCCCCACCCAATGGGCCCACAGGGGTGGAGGCTCGATTATGAGAATCGAGCCTCCACCCCCACGAGTTTGTTGGGCCGCGGGGGTGGGATGAGAGGGGTTGCATGCAATGCCCTCCTGCCCCACCCCCACTGCCCAACAGGCCCCAAGGGGTGGAGGCCTGATTTCGAGAATCAGGCCTCCACCCCCACGGGCCTGTTAAGTCGTGGGCGTGGGGGCCTTAGCGGGGCATCTTTTTTTTAAAGGGTTATGTTTTATAAATTATTTATGATTTTTTTTAAAATATGTTTCAATATTTATTTTTTTATGTTTTTATGATTTTTTATTTCGTTTTTATTTTTATTATCTTGTATCATCTTTTTTGTTTATTTTAGAAATAATTCCTTGTAGTTTTAATTTTTTTTTATTTGCTTATTTTTTATATCATTTAAAAAAAAATTAAGATTTGTTTTCTTTTTACACTTTTATATGTTTTTTCCTTTTCTTTTTTCATTTTTTATATATATATATTTTTTATTTCTTTGTCATCCTTTTAATTTGATTATATTTTAATATATATTTTTCTTGTTATTAATTTAAAAAAAATTGTTTGTTTTAGTTTTTATTTCTTAATATTTAATTTATTTTTTTAAGTCATGTTTTTTATGTTTTAATATATCTTTTTATTTACTTGTTATTATTTTTTAAATTTGTTTTTTTTTCAAACCGATCTCATTATTTGTCAATTTGATAACTGATTTTAAAGTGTCAAAAATATGCCTTAAAAAACAATGTTGATGCTTTTCAAAATCCAGATGAAAATTACCAAAATAATTATATATATATATATAGATATATATATATATATATATATATTCACACCTAATACATTAGAAAATTTAAAGTGTAAAAATAAGCATTCTAAAAAAGGGGTTGATGCCTCATCAACACTTTTCAAAATCAACATGAAAATCATTAACATTTTAAAAAAAAATGTTCATAAGAAAATTTAAGGGGTTGATGCCTCATCAACACTTTTCAAAATCAGCATGAAAATCATTAACATTTTTAAAAAAATGTTCATAAGAAAATTTAAAGTGTCTAAAATATGCTCCAAATAAAAAAAATGTGTATTTTGAATCAACACTTTTCAAAATCGAATGATTTTTTTGCTACCTCAAAAAAATGGGTAATCGTATCAGTTCCTGTTTCAAAGTGTACATTGTTTTTTTGCCTATGATTAAAATCCTACAAAAGTACCCACGACAAACCCCTTCATGAATTTCCTTTAATATCTCAACATCACACTTTAAAATTTCTTTGAAATATTTAAATTATAAAATCAATGCATTATGATTTCATTTCATTTTCAAAGATCTTTTTTTTTCTTTTCGCAAACATCTCAACACAAACTTGTCTAGACTTTAAATAAAAAATGACATGTTTATACCATTCATATTTTTCCACCATGGTTCTTTATAGAAGAGACTCTATTTATAATAGGGGAATCTATGTTTACCACTTCAATTCCACCAATTAACTTGTTTAAACCCTTCCCCTTTACATATTTCAATGGTTTTTATCTCTATGTCATGTTTTCGTAGTTTCACCAACCAATTGTGAACTATAGAAGGAGCAATGGAATCCCTACCTAGAAAAATTGTTTAGCAAGAAATTAAGTCCCGAATTTTATCCAATATGTCCCATTGTGGCTTTATCAAGTCTAGATCTCCATACACCATATCTTGTTGGACCTTTTCGTGAAGAAACTCCATTACACCCATGGAAAGAGGAACCAAAATACCCCCAATGATTACGTTTGCTTGATGATTCCTGGGAGGAGATATCAATCCCCAATTCATTCCCAAATTTTCATTTTTTTTTGGCTCAAATGTTATGAAAGACTAGTTTGTCCTATGATAATCCCATAGGACCCCATGAATATCTTTGGTATTTCATCACTTGGAGTATTCCCCTTATCTCCATGATCCACCAACCTTTTTAGTTGAAGACACCACCTTCCATTGTAGAGACTAAGAAAGAGGGAAATCCACCATCAAATGTGGAAATTTGTAGGGTATGTAACATCTGAAGGGGACAACTAAATAGTCCAAGGTTTATGTGAAGGGAATTTCTTCATTTACAATTTGAATGTTCTTAAATAGATCATGTTTACAATCAATCTCAACTAAAGTGTGAGCCATAGTATGAAGATTACTATCATTGAACCCCAAGTTTCCCATGGTAAACTTACTAAAAGAATTTCCAATAGCCTTAAAGTTTCCTTGTTCCATAACTCCAATGGTAGATTAGGCAGCTTAACCTAAATAAGAATACTTGCATCCATGGAAAGTCGAGCATTAAGATGGGATGCCACAATTTCAACCCCATCATACTATCATCTAGGGACCACCTCTACAACAAGATCTTATGTGTGCCATCCTTGTTCTTAAAATCAAGCCCATACCAACCCCTTGAAGAGAAATGGAAAATAAGAATGTAACCCAAGAGAGAGATCCAATTTTGTTGTGACCAAGAAACTTTTTGTCTCATATTTACTTTGCACCCAAAAAAACATACCAACTAGGGTTTTTGAAGATATACAACTTGGTCCAACTACAAATCCTTATCCACCACCAACAAAACACCGTGACCACAAGGGAAAATGGTTCTTTTTTGCTTCTGACCTTTCCAATATGGAAAACAACCAAGCATAAACCCCTAAAGTTCATCCAAATCGAGGCTCAAACCAATGAACCCACAACCTTGACAAGTGAAATGTGATAATGGTGCATTAACAATAAATTTGGCCCATCATCCAAGGTCGTACAATTATGAGGATGGATGTGAATATTAAGAATTACATTAATATCCCCCTTGCATTTGTGTGGCAAGGTCATGATTTGGAGGTACACTCATCAATCGAGGAATATTTCTCTACCGAATCTTGGAAGCAGTTGTCAAATACAAGTGTGTAAAAGAAATTTGTATACACCAGGTCAGCCATGCAGTAACTTGGAAGATAACCATAATAGGCATCTGCATATTGAATTAAGGAGCACATGAGATATTTTTGTACAAATATTTTGATCTTATGACACTGAATCGTCTAAGTAATCCACCAACTAAAATTCCTTGTCAATGAAAGAGGGGACTATGCTGATGGCTGAAGTAAATTCCATGTCACCATACTCAAGTGTGTGATTCACCCCGAAATAAACGTTATCCTCATATTTGTGGAAACCCTATTTCACCCTATCGCAAACCCCTTTTGTGTGTGTGTGTGTGTGTAAACACAGGCGCGCTCAAGCCCACAAGGCATAAAAAAGGTCAACAAAAGAGTGTATAATTAAGGCACTCCTTGTGTGAACCGTATATATATATATATATATGCACACACGCTCATGCCCATGGGGTATAGAAAAATTCAACAATAGAGTGTATTATTAAAACACTCTTTGTGTGAAATATATATATATATATACTCTCAAATTGAAAAACAAACAAGGAACATGTAAGATTTCTATGTCTATAAATCCACATACTTTTGTGAAAATTGAGTATATTTATTTGCATGGAGATTGTCACATGACAATGAATAATACAATTACAACAATAATAACATATAACTTGACAAAACTTTTATCAGTTGTTTAAGAACAAGGTTAAACTTTCTATGTTTTGTATTTCCTTGTTTGTTATCACTAGAATATATCATGAGATAATATTTATCGAAATTGCATTTTTTTTAATAAATGACACTATTGTTTTGAATACAAAAATGATACCCTTGGATACCCCTTTATAACTGGATTTTACAATACCCCTTTATAACTAGATTTTACAATGTTAGCATCTAATATCTATGATTCCATTAATTCAAAATTTAACACAATTCAATCGTTCCTTTTTTTCCATCTTATTACGTTGAAGGCACGCTTTTAAGGGGAGGGCCTCTAGAATAATTGTCCTAATGAATAATTATCGTTTGTTAACAATTTGAAAACTGATTGTACACCAGGAATTCTTGAAGCATGGACACCAGGTTAAAGTGTTATTTGGCTAGTGCAATAGTGTAATAATATTTGTATTAAGAGAAGGAGCAGTGATGATCTTTTGCACCGTAAATAAGACTTTTGAATCCCGCATATGTCGCTCTAGCCATTAGAGCTCTACCTATGAATTCTAGTGGTAGTGGTAGTATTCATGTCTACTTTGTAATGAGAAAACTCTTCAAATTTGATATTTGGAAAAGTGAGATACAAAGAAAAAACAAATCATTTTCTTAGGGGGGGTGAATTTTAAAAGCTTCTGAAATCCAATAAACTTAAATAAATACCAAAAAGAACCATTGACATTGTGAAAAAATGTATGTTGGGAAAATGCTAGACAACTACTACCCTAAACATGCCTCTATAATATATAAATGTTAAATAATTTATCATTTGTACCTCCATATTTTGTGCTTATAAAGAATAGTGATTCCATGGATAACTACATGCCATGGAACTATCGTGTGCTAAAAATTGTTATAAATACATAGGGAAAGGTTAGAAAAATATTGGCTTTTGAAAAGTAGATATGGAGACGTTGGGAAAACCCTACCATGAATTCGAATTCATAGTAAAATAAAATAACTTCGACACGAATTTATAATAAAATCATTCATATATGGGCACTGAAAAAGGGCGAAATTCCAATGGATAGCCCTGCCATATATCCATAAAATATAAACAAATGAAACCAAAGAGAAAATTTAAAATGTGGTTATATTCATGGCAAGTGGTTGTGGCTCTATACAAAAGCCTAAAGCACAATGCAAAATTTTATATAGTTTTTCAACTTATTTGAAGACAAAGTACATACAATTAAATAGGGGCTCCTGTCACGAGCTTGCTCTTTCTCTGTGTCTCTTCGTATTTCTCTGGTAGCCAACTCCTGATGAACCAGTGATGAACCTACTTAGATCTTTCACACTCTAACGACCTCAAGAACGACATCCATGCCTTCAAATGGCCTTGGTGTCCCTTCGATCTTTTGGCGAACTTCCTGCGAACTTGGGATGGAAGCACAGAGAAAACTACTACCACAGCGGACTTATAAATACACAGAGGTACTCAATAACAGAATGGCATACTCATTTTATTTCAGAATGGAGAAAATTCTTACAGGATGCTCACAGAGCTTTTATAGAAATGGATTCTATACAGAGATAGACTAATCTCGCATTTACCGGACTTTTCACAGCTCAAAAATTGAACAAGTTACTACCGGAGGCTACCTGGCGAGGTATATGCTTTGTCTCAGAATCAGACTTAACACCCAAATACTTGACTCTTCTAATGGTTCGGCCACTTTAGGTTCTTATCAATGCCGAGCACACTGATACGCAGGCTTCTCAAACCAACTAAGGACTTTGAGTGATTTCTCGTGTTGCAAGAAGATCAGACTAGATGTCCGCAGATGCAGAGCAGGAGAACACTCGACTCAAACACACAAAAAACTCTCAAAATGCCGATGCCCAACAAATGAACCTTACCCTTCTTATATAGGATGAGAAGGGGGGACAAACATTACTGTTGGTCGGACAGAAATGACTTAAAGCTTAAAGAATCATTACTTTTCAGTCTTTACTAGAGCGACGTCCGCACAAATATTCGGATCTGTAAAGCAGACCGAATAATTGCTTTCGGGTAACGCATGAGATATAGTCTGTAAAGTAGATTCATGTACCTAAAACAAATCAGACATTATGGCTATCTACACAGTGGATACTTTTGTACAAAAAGCCCACGAGAAAAGACTAGATGAGAATATTTACACTGTGGAAACTTTTAAACAGTAAAGCCCACGGGAACTCTGGTCACAATTAAGCCCTTGTGACTGGTACGTAATCAAAATACAGTCATATCAGGGAATCTGTCTCTTTTATAAAGTAGATCATCACATGCCTTTGTATAAATCCTCCGGACTATCATGGGTTTGCCCAGTATGATTTGATGCTAGACTTTGGTTAAGACATACCATTCTAAGTGCTCTCTCATGTATTCCTGGAGGGAATAATTTGTCATGTGAAAAGGATCCCACTCTTGAACTGTCATTTCTTTGACTGTGCTGTATATGCGATGAAAACATTCCCCAATTTTGTACTCAAAACATCTGTGACAGTATTTTCTTTCATATCTTTCATGATATACTGGGTCCATGGCTGTTCTGCTGACTCCGTAATCTGTCCACCAGTTCTGAAACCATTCACATTGTAGATTTTTCTGGGATGCTGCCATTGTGCTGAATTTCAACTTTGTGTAATGGGTTTCTTCTCTGTCATCAACATTTATGAAGTCCCACCACAGCTTTTTATAATCTGAAAAATTATAAACTGTGTCGGGGAACATTACCTTGGGATAATTTCTGGGCCATCGAGCACATGGTTGGACTTGAGGGTGGTTGATCCACAAGTCTCTGGTTTGGTAGATGCAATAATAGCTTTCATAGATTCCTGTGTCACGGCCTCCATGGTGCCAGATACCTGCAATGTCATGAAAATTCGTTTCCAGGGCCCGCCTTGCGGTTCCAGCATCTGCTTTTGCTTTGTCATACATCATATCATGGATCCATTTTCTACCCTTTGGGTACACCTTTCTTTTAGGTACATAGTGCTGGAGATCAGTGTGAGGCTGTAAGTTGGCATCAAGGACTTTTGTGTTCCTTAATTTCCATGTGGGTCTCCAGTTGTCTCTGTATGTATCCCAGTCTTGATTTTCTAGAATGGTTCTCAAGACCTCTCGTTTTTGGTGCTGGTCCCTCTCAGTAATAATCATCATGACATGTGTTGTGTTTTGTTCAAGCTATTCCCTGCTGAGAAAGTCAGGAAGACAATTGTCTTTTCCTTTGATGTGCTCAATGGAAAAATCAAAATTTGCAAAGAGTGCCTGCCATCTGGCAAACTTTGCTTCTTCTGGTTTCTTGATGTCCTTGGATAGTACTTTCTTCATTGCTGACGCATCTGTTCTGAGGAGAAAAGGCTTGTTTATTAGATATACTGCAAACTTGCTGATGCAATTCCATGCAGCTTTCACTTCTCTTTCAATAACAGAATAATTATGTTCTGCTGGGTTCCATACCCCTGAGGCAAACTGTACCACTTGTTCTTCTTTGTCAACTTTTTGTTTCAGAATCCCTCCCCAGCCTATGTCACTGGCATTGGATTCAACTATCTTGAATGCCTCATCATCTGCTATATACAATATAGGTAAAGACTTTACCTTTGCTTTGATTTCTTGCACTGCTCCGGTATGGGCATCTGACCATTGAGGGGGATTTTTGCCAAGCCGCTTATTGAGCACTTTCCTGTCACTGGCACAGTCTTGATAAAAACTGCTTACATAATTTAGGCAGCCAAGGAACCTTTGCAGTTGTGTCTTGTCTTTTAAGACATCTGGAAATTTGTCTGCAAAGTCAATGGCATGTTGTTGCAGAGAGATTTGTCCATTAGAAATCTGGTGGCCTAAGAACTTTATAGAAGTCTGAAATACTTCTATTTTCTTTTTTCTAAGCACAAGCCCATTTTTCTTGACCAACTTCATGAAAATATTTACATGTTTGAAGTGATCATCAATATTTTTGGAAAAAATTAAAACATCATCAATATATACAAGTAGCCAATCAAAATATGGCTTAAAAATATCATCCATGACCTTTTGAAACTTCGAAGGAGCATTTTTAAGACCGAATGGCATGACATTCCATTCATAGTGCCCTGCAGGAATACTAAAAGCAGTTTTGAACTTATCTTCCTCATCAATGGCAACTTGCCAAAATCCTGCTTTTAAATCAAACTTTGAAAATATTTTGGCTCCTGCAAGATGGAGCCATGAAGAACCGCCTGATAGAAGCATTCACAGATCAGCTTAAATCAAAAGCTTCAAAAGAATCAGGTAAGAAACCTTAGTTTGTCGATGCATCCTATGAAAGGAACACTAAATCTTTCCAAATGCATCACCAGAAACCAGGGAAAGTAAGATCCCTGACTTTGGGAGAAGTGAGTGGTGAAATTCACCAACTCAAAGCAGAGATTTCTGCAATCAAAGCTCAAATTGCAGAAATTAAGAAAGGCAAGGAGATTAAAGAAGAAAAAGAAGAAGAATCCTGGAACACAGCAGCCCAAAGTCAAGAAATTCAAGTTGCTGAAGGAAGGTCAGACCCAAATTTTGGCTTTCAAGATATGAGATTGTTTACCATCACATATCAACAACATCATGTCAAGGTAAAAATCTGTATCCAAGGCCAGATATTTTCCATGACTGCATTATTAGATTCTGGTGCAGATATTAATATTCTTAACATCAGAAATGTTCCAGCGAAATATTGGGTCTCTGCTGAAAGAGAAGTTGTAGGCCTAGGAAATAAGAAACTCAAATATGAAATTCCTAGAGCTTCACTATGTTTTGATACCCACTGTGTATACATGAAGTTTGCCATAGCAGACATCCCTGTTGATTGTATATTAGGGAATGTCTTTTTAGCTACAGTAGAACCTCATGGCTCAGCCAGGTTAAAAGGAAGTAGAGCTGGTTATTTTATTTCTGTACCCACATCTAAAGGTAGAAGAAAAAGAATTGAGCTTCCTTATGTTTCAACTCCAAGAGTTTCTACAATGGTTCAAGCCATGCAGAAATTAGACAAAGTAGAATCTTTGCTATCAGATCTTAAAGATCTAAAAAGCACATTGAGAGTAGAAGAACAGCTGAAACTACCCCACATCAAAAGAAGAATCCAAGAACTGAAAGGAAAACTGGAAGAAAAATGTTGTTCAGAAGAGCCAAATGCTTATTGGCACAGAAAGCAACATACCATTAAGTTGCCCTATAAAGAAGGATACACAGGAAAGCCCTGTAAAAGCAGAGCAATCCCTATGAGCCAAGAATACAGAGAACTATGCCAAAAAGAAATTCAGCAATTGCTCAACAGAGGATTGATCAGAGAATCCACCAGCCCCTGGAATTGCTATGGATTCTATGTAAACAAAAGAGCTGAACAAATTAGAGGTATCCCTAGACTTGTGATAAATTACAAGCCTCTAAATTCAGTCTTGGCCGATGATAATTATCCCATTCCACATAAAGGAGATTTGATCAGGAGAATTGCAGGAGCCAAAATATTTTCAAAGTTTGATTTAAAAGCAGGAATTTGGCAAGTTGCCATTGATGAGGAAGATAAGTTCAAAACTGCTTTTAGTATTCCTGCAGGGCACTATGAATGGAATGTCATGCCATTCGGTCTTAAAAATGCTCCTTCGAAGTTTCAAAAGGTCATGGATGATATTTTTAAGCCATATTTTGATTGGCTACTTGTATATATTGATGATGTTTTAATTTTTTCCAAAAATATTGATGATCACTTCAAACATGTAAATATTTTCATGAAGTTGGTCAAGAAAAATGGGCTTGTGCTTAGCAAAAAGAAAATAGAAGTATTTCAGACTTCTATAAAGTTCTTAGGCCACCAGATTTCTAATGGACAAATCTCTCTGCAACAACATGCCATTGACTTTGCAGACAAATTTCCAGATGTCTTAAAAGACAAGACACAACTGCAAAGGTTCCTTGGCTGCCTAAATTATGTAAGCAGTTTTTATCAAGACTGTGCTAGTGACAGGAAAGTGCTCAATAAGCGGCTTGGCAAAAATCCCCCTCAATGGTCAGATGCCCATACCAGAGCAGTGCAAGAAATCAAAGCAAAGGTAAAGTCTTTACCTATATTGTATACAGCAGATGATGAGGCATTCAAGATAGTTGAATCCGACGCCAGTGACATAGGCTGGGGAGGGATTCTGAAACAAAAAGTTGACAAAGAAGAATAAGTGGTACAGTTTGCCTCAGGGGTATGGAACCCAGCAGAACAGAATTATTCTGTTATTGAAAGAGAAGTGAAAGCTGCATGGAATTGCATCAGCAAGTTTGCAGTATATCTAATAAACAAGCCTTTTCTCCTCAGAACAGATGCGTCAGCAATGAAGAAAGTACTATCCAAGGACATCAAGAAACCAGAAGAAGCAAAGTTTGCCAGATGGCAGGCACTCTTTGCAAATTTTGATTTTTCCACTGAGCACATCAAAGGAAAATACAATTGTCTTCCTGACTTTCTCAGCAGGGAATACCTTGAACAAAACGCAACACATGTCATGATGATTATTACTGAGTGGGACCAGCAACAAAAACGAGAGGTCTTGAGAACCATTCCAGAAAATCAAGACTGGGATACATACAGAGACAACTGGAGACCCACATGGCAATTAACGAACACAAAAGTCCTTGATGCCAACTTACAGCCTCACCCTGATCTCCAGCACTATGTACCTGAAAGAAAGGTGTACACAAAGGGTAGAAAATGGATCCATGATATGATGTATGACAAAGCAAAAGCAGATGCTGGAACCGCAAGGCGGGCCCTGGAAACGAATTTTCATGACATTGCAGGTATCTGGCACCATGGAGGCCGTGACACAGGAATCTATGAAAGCTATTATTGCATCTACCGAACCAGAGACTTGTGGATCAACCACCCTCAAGTCCAACCATGTGCTCGATGGCCCAGAAATGATCCCAAGGTAATGTTCCCCGACACAATTTATAATTTTTCAGATTATAAAAAGCTGTGGTGGGACTTCATAAATGTTGATGACAGAGAAGAAACCCATTACACAAAGTTGAAATTCAGCACAATGGCAGCATCCCAGAAAAATCTACAATGTGAATGGTTTCAGAACTGGTGGACAGATTACGGAGTCAGCAGAACAGCCATGGACCCAGTATATCATGAAAGATATGAAAGAAAATACTGTCACAGATGTTTTGAGTACAACATTGGGGAATGTTTTCATCGCATATACAGCACAGTCAAAGAAATGACAGTTCAAGAGTGGGATCCTTTTCACATGACAAATTATTCCCTCCAGGAATACATGAGAGAGCACTTAGAATGGTATGTCTTAACCAAAGTCTAGCATCAAATCATACTGGGCAAACCCATGATAGTCCGGAGGATTTATACAAAGGCATGTGATGATCTACTTTATAAAAGAGACAGATTCCCTGATATGACTGTATTTTGATTACGTACCAGTCACAAGGGCTTAATTGTGACCAGAGTTCCCGTGGGCTTTACTGTTTAAAAGTTTCCACAGTGTAAATATTCTCATCTTGTCTTTTCTCGTGGGCTTTTTGTACAAAAGTATCCACTGTGTAGATAGCCATAATGTCTGATTTGTTTTAGGTACATGAATCTACTTTACAGACTATATCTCATGCGTTACCCGAAAGCAATTATTCGGTCTGCTTTATGAACCCGAATATTTGTGCGGACGTCGCTCTGGTAAAGACTGAAAAGTAATGATTCTTTAAGCTTTAAGTCATTTCTGTCCGACCAACAGTAATGTTTGTCCCCCCTTCTCATCCTATATAAGAAGGGTAAGGTTCATTTGTTGGGCATCGGCATTTTGAGAGTTTTGTGTGTGTTTGAGTCGAGTGTTCTCCTGCTCTGCATCTGCGGACATCTAGTCTGATCTGCTTGCAACACGAGAAATCACTCAAAGTCCTTAGTTGGTTTGAGAAGCCTGCGTATCAGTGTGCTCGGCACTGATAAGAACCTAAAGTGGCCGAACCATTAGAAGAGTCAAGTGTTTGGGTGTTAAGTCTGATTCTGAGACAGAGCCTATACCTCGCCAGGTAGCCTCCGGTAGTAACTTGTTCAATTTTTGAGCTGTGAAAAGTCCGGTAAATGCGAGATTAGTCTATCTCTGTATAGAATCCATTTCTATAAAAGCTCTGTGAGCATCCTATAAGAATTTTCTCCATTCTGAAATAAAATGAGTATGCCATTCTGTTATTGAGTACCTCTGTGTATTTATAAGTCCGCTGTGGTAGTAGTTTTCTCTGTGCTTCCATCCCAAGTTCGCAGGAAGTTCGCCAAAAGATCGAAGGGACGCCAAGGCCATTTGAAGGCATGGATGCCGTTGTTGAGGTCGTTAGAGTGTGAAAGATCTAAGTAGGTTCATCACTGGTTCATCAGGAGTTGACTACCAGAGAAATACGAAGAGACACAGAGAAAGAGCAAGCTCGTGACAGGAGCCCCTGCTAGAAATTGGTATCAGAGCCAGTAACGTCTGGTTCTAAAGGTTGGTACTCAGATCTATACTGTTTTAAGTAAGAATGGAGTCATTCAGAAAGTCTGTTTCATTTCGAGAGCTTGAAGAAGATGATTCCCATCCAGAAGAAAATCCTCTTAAAGAAATGTTTGAAAATAGTTCAAGTAGAACCTTAAACTCTGCTGAACTTACTTATGAGGAATTTCAGCCTTCTGCAAGATGGGCTTTACCAGATATAACACCCTCTGAAGTCTATAGTGATTTAGCTCCTTTCCATTTAATTGCTGCATCTAGAATTAGCATTAAAGAGTCTGTTAGTCAAGTCCAGGAGAACTCTGAGAGTATTCAGACAATACCACTGCTAAATCCTCAGGCCTTACAAGCAGAAGCAAAAAGGTTAAAGACAAATTATCTGCATCTTGGTTGCATTCGGGTTGGCATCAATCCTTTGGTCCATAAAGGATTAAAAACATTTGTGCTTGCTACTGTTAGAGATCTAACGCACAACAGATATACAGATTCTATAATCGGTGGGATTGTAGCCCCTTTGTCTGATGGCCCTGTATACTTTGATTGTTTCCCAAACTTTTCCATATATGTGTTTGATGAAACCATTAAAGATATCTTACAGCTGCAAATCCATACTACGGGTTTTGATATGAAGAGAAAGAGGAACAATATAGCCATCCAGACCAAAGCCTATTTCAGACATACCAACACTTTATGGCCAGCAATCCGTCATACTCCCAGTCGAGATTCCAAATCAAGTGTGGTAGTCAAAACTGACCCAAAGAACCAAAAGATTGAACATCTATTGATAAAATGGGAAGATCTGCAATTCCCTGAACATTGGGTTGTAAATCACTCCAAGCCACAAATTCCCCGAAATATCACTTATGCCAACATAACTGAAAATGCTTCCAATGCAGTCATAACCTTTCCTCGCAGGTCAACTATTGATCGGAGAAGAATAGACGCTACTTGTAAAACATCCAAATACTACAGAGATCCTTCCACTGTCGATACCGCCTGTTCATCATCATCCTTTTCTTCTTGTAAACATCCACAGCTTTTCGAATTAGCTCAGCTTGTTAATTTTTCTTCTTTAGAAGTAAAATGTCCAGATTGTACAAATGTCGTAAATCTGCTTACCCTAGTCGAACAGAATGTTCATCTGCACCATAATCCTCGCACTGGTGTTGCTCCTCCATCCACTTCTATCAGCTCATGCCCGAATCCTAAATGTTCTGCTATTCCTTTCCCACATGAGCCTGAGCCCGATTCAGATCATGTTCTTATGATCCATTCAATAGAAGAAGAAGACCCTAGGCTTACTCAGATGATTTGCTTAATGAGACCAGCAAAGTCGAGGTATGGGTTGGGAAAACTTGAGCAATCAGAACTGATTCCAGAATGCAGATTCAAACAGATTCCTTCTGACTGTAAAAAGCCTGCAGTCATGGAAATGCATAAATTTTTTGCACTTATGGATGGATGCTTAAAATCACAAATCAGTTCTAAATGGATGAAAGAAATGTTGAATTGGGATTTGTATACAAATCCTCAAGCAGATGAATTTGACCAAGGATATACCCCAGATCACAAAAGAAAGTTAGCAACAGACTGGAAACATTATATGGAAGTAAATAATGTTTGGATATCTTTCTACTCATGGAAAGATAAAATTGCTCCTATAAATGTCTTAACTGGTGCTACTTCTAGCAGTATGACTGATAAGCATGGATGGACTGCAATTGATGGATCCACAGTTGAAACTCCTACTACTTTTCCCCCATATAAAGGAATTATCTTGGGAGAAAAGACAAATGCAGCCAAAGCCATCCCCCTGGTTCAAAAAGATGATAATGCCTTAGGAATTGATGGTAGAATTCAAAAGGCTAGTGAACAGTTAAATTGGACCAATACTGCTATAAAGGGTCTAGAAATGAATGTGGCTAAAGCAGAAGATGTAAAGAAGCAAGTAGATGTTGTACAGTCCTCACTTAATAGTGTAAATTCTTGTTTGAATAATTTACAATTTGATTCCAGCATGACTTTTTCTTACACCAAGGAATCATTGAATAAGATTGATGAAATAGGAGAAAACTTAGTTGGACATATTGATGTAACTAAGACACTCCTTACTGGCTTGAATGAGAAATTTGAAAGGATGCAGATCACAAAAGTTGAGAAGCCAGTTCCAAATTCTTTCTTGGTGAAAAGAAATATAAAGATTGAGAATCCAATAAGAAATGTACAGAAATTCCCTCTGCTGTTCCCCAAAGAAACCACCTCAAAGACTGATGAGTCTGAACACATCAGTATTGCTTCCTTATTTAGGGAACCAGAAACAGAAGAACAAAAGTCTCAGGAAACACAAATCCTCCCAATCTATGAGCCTCTTGAACATAGATTTTCCAGATATTCTGCTCCTGACATTGAAGGGAAGGGAAAATTGCCAGAAGCCCATACTTTCTTCCCTGATTCCCACAGAGAGTGGAACATAGACAACATGAGCATTGGCCAAATTCGCCAGATGATTGATTTAATGTATACTGAATATAAACTCATGTGTCTTAGAGGAAAATCAGAGGTAGATGCTTGCAGAACCATCATCCAATGTTTTACAGGTACTCTTCTCAGATGGTGGGAAACTGAATCTTCTCCTAAACTTATTGAGACCATGGAAGCAGAAGTTCTCAAGGATGAAAAAGGAGATGTTATTCATAATCCTGATGGTACTGTAATAAGCAATATGATTGGTGCGCTAACATCAATGATTCTAGAACATTGGTGTGGCATTGAGACAGAAATTGCCAACAAGCATGAGGTCATTTTGATGAACCTCAATTGTCATAAGATGTCTCAATTTGATGATTTCCATAGAGATTGGATGTAGCGAATCTATGAGGTGAAAGATTCCAAAAACTTGCTCTGGAAGCAAGTATATCTAGCTGCTCTACCCTCTAGATTTGTTGACTATATTAGATTGCAAGAAATTTTTCAGTTGCCTTTTGAGTCTTATACATGGGGAGAAATTTATTCCCATATTACAAAGACATTGGTAAGTCTTTGTACCAGTTCAAAGGTGAACAAGTCTTTGGAAAAACTGTCCAGACTACCAGCTGGAAAGTCCATTTGCAGCAAATATGGACTGACAATAGATGACCCATTGGTCAAAAAGAGAAAGTCTAGGAAAAGGGCCAAAAGAGAATTCAAAGAGACTTTCTACAAAAATAGAAGGGATTATCCAAAAAATAAAAGGAAGTATTCTACAAGGGATAAAAGCCATAAAAAGAAGGGCCACTACAAATATATCCCAAAAACCCATTATTATACTCCTTCTGACATCCATTTGCATACATCCAAGCAAGAAAAATGGAACAAAATTACTTGCTGGTTGTGTGGCCAGACTGGGCATACAGCTTCAAGATGTCCCCAAGGGGAAGAATCAAAGCTTAATAAGGGAAAAAAGACAGTTGTTTATGCTCAAAAAGCTAAACAGGTTAAAAAAGAGCATTCAGGCCCAATCTTTTGCCTGAGATGTAAATCAAAGACCCATGTTACAGAAAGGTGCCCAAATCTTATTATCAAAGACTCAGCCTAGCAGCACCAATTAGAGGAATCATCTCTTGATTCTTTTAGCACTTCAGAAGAAGAATTTCAAGTTAATATGGGCCAGTATTCTGATTCTGAATCATCTGAATTTTCTTGCTCTAATTCAGAAGAATGTGCATGTCATATATTTTATGAAGATGACTCTGAATTTTTGTATAGTTCCAGCGAAGAGGAAGAAAGGACAAAGCCTCCTAAAGAAAAAGTCCTAATGGCATCTGCTGAAGAAGAAGCAGAAATGAAGATTTTATCTCATATTAGGACAATGGAAGATGGAGCCATGAAGAACCGCTTGATAGAAGCATTCACAGATCAGCTTAAATCAAAATCTTCAAAAGAATTAGGTAAGAAACCTTTGTTTGTCGATGCATCCTATGAAAGGAACACTAAATCTTTCCAAATGCATCACCAGAAACCAGGGAAAGTAAGATCCCTGACTTTGGGAGAAGTGAGTGGTGAAATTCACCAACTCAAAGCAGAGATTTCTGCAATCAAAGCTCAAATTGCAGAAATTAAGAAAGGCAAGGAGATTAAACAAGAAAAAGAAGAAGAATCCTGGAACACAGCAGCCCATAGTCAAGAAATTCAAGTTGCTGAAGGAAGGTCAGACCCAAATTTTGGCTTTCAAGATATGAGATTGTTTACCATCACATATCAACAACATCATGTCAAGGTAAAAATCTGTATCCAAGGCTAGATATTTTCCGTGACTACATTATTAGATTCTGGTGCAGATATTAATATTCTTAACATCAGAAATGTTCCAGCGAAATATTGGGTCTTTGCTGAAAGAGAAGTTGTAGGCCTAGGAAATAAGAAACTCAAATATGAAATTCCTAGAGCTTCACTATGTTTTGATACCCACTGTGTATACATGAAGTTTGCCATAGCAGACATCCCTGTTGATTGTATATTAGGGAATGTCTTTTTAGCTGCAGTAGAACCTCATGGCTCAGCCGGGTTGAAAGGAAGTAGAGGCTGTTATTTTATTTCTGTACCCACATCTAAAGGTAGAAGAAAGAGAATTGAGCTTCCTTATGTTTCAACTCCAAGAGTTTCTACAATGGTTCAAGCCATGCAGAAATTAGACAAAGCAGAATCTTTGCTATCAGATCTTAAAGATCTAAAAAACACATTGAGAGTAGAAGAACAACTGAAACTACCCCACATCAAAAGAAGAATCCAAGAACTGAAAGGAAAACTGGAAGAAAAATGTTGTTCAGAAGAGCCAAATGCTTATTGGCACAGAAAGAAACATACCATTAAGTTACCCTATAAAGAAGGATACACAGGAAAGCCCTGTAAAAGCAGAGCAATCCCTATGAGCCAAGAATACAGAGAACTATGCCAAAAGGAAATTCAGCAATTGCTCAACAGAGGATTGATCAGAGAATCCACCAGCCCCTGGAATTGCTATGGATTCTATGTAAACAAAAGAGCTGAACAAATTAGAGGTATCCCTAGACTTGTGATAAATTACAAGCCTCTAAATTCAGTCTTGGCCGATGATACTTATCCCATTCCACATAAAGGAGATTTGATCAGGAGAATTGCAGGAGCCAAAATATTTTCAAAGTTTGATTTAAAAGCAGGATTTTGGCAAGTTGCCATTGATGAGGAAGATAAGTTCAAAACTGCTTTTAGTATTCCTGCAGGGCACTATGAATGGAATGTCATGCCATTCGGTCTTAAAAATGCTCCTTCGAAGTTTCAAAAGGTCATGGATGATATTTTTAAGCCATATTTTGATTGGCTACTTGTATATATTGATGATGTTTTAATTTTTTCCAAAAATATTGATGATCACTTCAAACATGTAAATATTTTCATGAAGTTGGTCAAGAAAAATGGGCTTGTGCTTAGCAAAAATAAAATAGAAGTATTTCAGACTTCTATAAAGTTCTTAGGCCACCAGATTTCTAATGGACAAATCTCTCTGCAACAACATGCCATTGACTTTGCAGACAAATTTCCAGATGTCTTAAAAGACAAGACACAACTGCAAAGGTTCCTTGGCTGCCTAAATTATGTAAGCAGTTTTTATCAAGACTGTGCCAGTGACAGGAAAGTGCTCAATAAGCGGCTTGGCAAAAATCCCCCTCAATGGTCAGATGCCCATACCAGAGCAGTGCAAGAAATCAAAGCAAAGGTAAAGTCTTTACCTATATTGTATATAGCAGATGATGAGGCATTCAAGATAGTTGAATCTGACGCCAGTGACATAGGCTGGGGAGGGATTCTGAAACAAAAAGTTGACAAAGAAGAACAAGTGGTACAGTTTGCCTCAGGGGTATGGAACCCAGCAGAACATAATTATTCTGTTATTGAAAGAGAAGTGAAAGCTGCATGGAATTGCATCAGCAAGTTTGCAGTATATCTAATAAACAAGCCTTTTCTCCTCAGAACAGATGCGTCAGCAATGAAGAAAGTACTATCCAAGGACATCAAGAAACCAGAAGAAGCAAAGTTTGCCAGATGGCAGGCACTCTTTGCAAATTTTGATTTTTCCATTGAGCACATCAAAGGAAAAGACAATTGTCTTCCTGACTTTCTCAGCAGGGAATACCTTGAACAAAACGCAGCACATGTCATGATGATTATTACTGAGTGGGACCAACACCAAAAACGAGAGGTCTTGAGAACCATTCCAGAAAATCAAGACTGGGATACATACAGAGACAACTGGAGACCCACATGGCAATTAAGGAACACAAAAGTCCTTGATGCCAACTTACAACCTCACACTGATCTCCAGCACTATGTACCTGAAAGAAAGGTGTACCTAAAGGGTAGAAAATGGATCCATGATATGATGTATGACAAAGCAAAAGCAGATGTTGGAACCGCAAGGCGGGCCCTGGAAACGAATTTTCATGACATTGTAGGTATTTGGCACCATGGAGGCCGTGACACAGGAACCTATGAAAGTTATTATTGCATCTACCGAACCAGAGACTTGTGGATCAACCACCCTCAAGTCCAACCATGTGCTCGATGGCCCAGAAATGATCCCAAGGTAATGTTCCCCGACACAGTTTATAATTTTTCAGATTATAAAAAGCTGTGGTGGGACTTCATAAATGTTGATGACAGAGAAGAAACCCATTACACAAAGTTGAAATTCAGCACAATGGCAGCATCCCAGAAAAATATACAATGTGAATGGTTTCAGAACTGGTGGACAGATTACGGAGTCAGCAGAACAGCCATGGACCCAGTATATCATGAAAGATATGAAAGAAAATACTGTCACAGATGTTTTGAGTACAACATTGGGGAATGTTTTCATCGCATATACAGCACAGTCAAAGAAATGACAGTTCAAGAGTGGGATCCTTTTCACATGACAAATTATTCCCTCCAGGAATACATGAGAGAGCACTTAGAATGGTATGTCTTAACCAAAGTCCAGCATCAAATCATACTGGGCAAACCCATGATAGTCTGGAGGATTTATACAAAGGCATGTGATGATCTACTTTATAAAAGAGACAGATTCCCTGATCTGACTGTATTTTGATTACGTACCAGTCACAAGGGCTTAATTGTGACCAGAGTTCCCGTGGGCTTTACTGTTTAAAAGCTTCCACAGTGTAAATATTCTCATCTAGTCTTTTCTCGTGGGCTTTTTGTACAAAAGTATCCACTGTGTAGATAGCCATAATGTTTGACTTGTTTTAGGTACATGAATCTACTTTACAGACTATATCTCATGCGTTACCCGAAAGCAATTATTCGGTCTGCTTTACGGACCCGAATATTTGTGCGAACGTCGCTCTGGTAAAGACTGAAAAGTAATGATTCTTTAAGCTTTAAGTCATTTCTGTTCGACCAACAGTAATGTTTGTCCCCCCTTCTCATCCTATATAAGAAGGGTAAGGTTCATTTGTTGGGCATCGGCATTTTGAGAGTTTTTTGTGTGTTTGAGTCGAGTGTTTTCCTGCTCTGCATCTGCGGACATCTAGTCTGATCTACTTGCAACACGAGAAATCACTCAAAGTCCTTAGTTGGTTTGAGAAGCATGCGTATCAGTGTGCTCGGCACTGATAAGAACCTAAAGTGGCCGAACCATTAGAAGAGTCAAGTGTTTGGGTGTTAAGTCTGATTCTGAGACAGAGCCTATACCTCGCCAGGTAGCCTCCGTTAGTAACTTGTTCAATTTTTGAGCTGTGAAAAGTCCGGTAAATGCAAGATTAGTCTATCTCTGTATAGAATCCATTTCTATAAAAGCTCTGTGAGCATCCTGTAAGAATTTTCTCCATTCTGAAATAAAATGAGTATGTCATTCTGTTATTGAGTACCTCTGTGTATTTATAAGTCCGCTGTGGTAGTAGTTTTCTCTGTGCTTCCATCCCAAGTTCGCAGGAAGTTCGCCAAAAGATCGAAGGGACGCCAAGGCCATTTGAAGGCATGGATGCCATTGTTGAGGTCGTTAGAGTGTGAAAGATCTAAGTAGGTTCATCACTGGTTCATCAGGAGTTGGCTACCAGAGAAATACGAAGAGACACAGAGAAAGAGCAAGCTCGTGACAGGAGCCCCTGCTAGAAATTGGTATCAGAGCCAGTAACGTCTGGTTCTAAAGGTTGGTACTCAGATCTATACTGTTTTAAGTAAGAATGGAGTCATTCAGAAAGTCTGTTTCATTTCGAGAGCTTGAAGAAGATGATTCCCATCCAGAAGAAAATCCTCTTAAAGAAATGTTTGAAAATAGTTCAAGTAGAACCTTAAACTCTGCTGAACTTACTTATGAGGAATTTCAGCCTTCTGCAAGATGGGCTTTACCAGATATAACACCCTCTGAAGTCTATAGTGATTTAGCTCCTTTCCATTTAATTGCTGCATCTAGAATTAGCATTAAAGAGTCTGTTAGTCAAGTCCAGGAGAACTCTGAGAGTATTCAGACAATACCACTGCTAAATCCTCAGGCCTTACAAGCAGAAGCAAAAAGGTTAAAGACAAATTATCTGCATCTTGGTTGCATTCGGGTTGGCATCAATCCTTTGGTCCATAAAGGATTAAAAACATTTGTGCTTGCTACTGTTAGAGATCTAACACACAACAGATATACAGATTCTATAATCGGTGGGATTGTAGCCCCTTTGTCTGATGGCCCTGTATACTTTGATTGTTTCCCAAACTTTTCCAACAGAAATGACTTAAAGCTTAAAGAATCATTACTTTTCAGTCTTTACCAGAGCGACGTCCGCACAAATATTCGGGTCCGTAAAGCAGACCGAATAATTGCTTTCGGGTAACGCATGAGATATAGTCTGTAAAGTAGATTCATGTACCTAAAACAAATCAGACATTATGGCTATCTACACAGTGGATACTTTTGTACAAAAAGCCCACGAGAAAAGACTAGATGAGAATATTTACACTGTGGAAACTTTTAAACAGTAAAGCCCACGGGAACTCTGGTCACAATTAAGCCCTTGTGACTGGTACGTAATCAAAATACAGTCAGATCAGGGAATCTGTCTCTTTTATAAAGTAGATCATCACATGCCTTTGTATAAATCCTCCGGACTATCATGGGTTTGCCCAGTATGATTTGATGCTGGACATTGGTTAAGACATACCATTCTAAGTGCTCTCTCATATATTCCTGGAGGGAATAATTTGTCATGTGAAAAGGATCCCACTCTTGAACTGTCATCTCCTTGACTGTGCTGTATATGCGATGAAAACATTCCCCAATGTTGTACTCAAAACATCTGTGACAGTATTTTCTTTCATATCTTTCATGATATACTGGGTCCATGGCTGTTCTGTTGACTCCGTAATCTGTCCACCAGTTCTGAAACTATTCACATTGTAGATTTTTCTGGGATGCTGCCATTGTGCTGAATTTCAACTTTGTGTAATGGGTTTCTTCTCTGTCATCAACATTTATGAAGTCCCACCACAGCTTTTTATAATCTGAAAAATTATAAACTGTGTCGGGGAACATTACCTTGGGATCATTTCTGGGCCATCGAGCACATGGTTGGACTTGAGGGTGGTTGATCCACAAGTCTCTGGTTCGGTAGATGCAATAATAGCTTTCATAGATTCCTTTGTCACGGCCTCCATGGTGCCAGATACCTGCAATGTCATGAAAATTCGTTTCCAGGGCCCGCGTTGCGGTTCCAGCATCTGCTTTTGCTTTGTCATACATCATATCATGGATCCATTTTCTACCCTTTGGGTACACCTTTCTTTCAGGTACATAGTGCTGGAGATCAGTGTGAGGCTGTAAGTTGGCATCAAGGACTTTTGTGTTCCTTATATAACATGTGGGTCTCCAGTTGTCTCTGTATGTATCCCAGTCTTGATTTTCTGGAATGGTTCTCAAGACCTCTTGTTTTTGGTGCTGGTCCCACTCAGTAATAATCATCATGACATGTGTTGTGTTTTGTTCAAGGTATTCCCTGCTGAGAAAGTCAGGAAGACAATTGTCTTTTCCTTTGATGTGCTCAATGGAAAAATCAAAATTTGCAAAGAGTGCCTGCCATCTGGCAAACTTTGCTTCTTCTGGTTTCTTGATGTCCTTGGATAGTACTTTCTTCATTGCTGACGCATCTGTTCTGAGGAGAAAAGGCTTGTTTATTAGATATACTGCAAACTTGCTGATGCAATTCCATGCAGCTTTCACTTCTCTTTCAATAACAGAATAATTCTGTTCTGCTGGGTTCCATACCCCTGAGGCAAACTGTACCACTTGTTCTTCTTTGTCAACTTTTTGTTTCAGAATCCCTCCCCAGCCTATGTCACTGGCGTCGGATTCAACTATCTTGAATGCCTCATCATCTGCTATATACAGTATAGGCAAAGACTTTACCTTTGCTTTGATTTCTTGCACTGCTCTGGTATGGGCATCTGACCATTGAGGGGGATTTTTGCCAAGCCGCTTATTGAGCACTTTCCTGTCACTGGCACAGTCTTGATAAAAACTGCTTACATAATTTAGGTAGCCAAGGAACCTTTGCAGTTGTGTCTTGTCTTTTAAGACATCTGGAAATTTGTCTGCAAAGTCAATGGCATGTTGTTGCAGAGAGATTTGTCCATTAGAAATCTGGTGGCCTAAGAACTTTATAGAAGTCTGAAATACTTCTATTTTCTTTTGCTAAGCACAAGCCCATTTTTCTTGACCAACTTCATGAAAATATTTATATGTTTGAAGTGATCATCAATATTTTTGGAAAAAATTAAAACATCATCAATATATACAAGTAGCCAATCAAAATATGGCTTAAAAATATCATCCATGACCTTTTGAAACTTCGAAGGAGCATTTTTAAGACCGAATGGCATGACATTCCATTCATAGTGCCCTGCAGGAATACTAAAAGCAGTTTTGAACTTATCTTCCTCATCAATGGCAACTTGCCAAAATCCTGCTTTTAAATCAAACTTTGAAAATATTTTGGCTCCTGCAATTCTCCTGATCAAATCTCCTCTATGTGGAATGGGATAAGTATCATCGGCCAAGATTGAATTTAGAGGCTTGTAATTTATCACAAGTCTAGGGATACCTCTAATTTGTTCAGCTCTTTTGTTTACATAGAATCCATAGCAATTCCAGGGGCTGGTGGATTCTCTGATCAATCCTCTATTGAGCAATTGCTGAATTTCTTTTTGGCATAGTTCTCTGTATTCTTGGCTCATAGGGATTGTTCTGCTTTTACAGGGCTTTCCTGTGTATCCTTCTTTATAGGGCAACTTAATGGTATGTTGCTTTCTGTGCCAATAAGCATTTGGCTCTTCAGAACAACATTTTTCTTCCAGTTTTCCTTTCAGTTCTTGGATTCTTCTTTTGATGTGGGGTAGTTTCAGCTGTTCTTCTACTCTCAATGTGCTTTTTAGATCTTTAAGATCTGATAGCAAAGATTCTGCTTTGTCTAATTTCTGCATGGCTTGAACCGTTGTAGAAACTCTTGGAGTTGAAACATAAGGAAGCTCAATTCTTTTTCTTCTACCTTTAGATGTGGGTACAGAAATAAAATAACCAGCTCTACTTCCTTTCAACCTGGCTGAGCCATGAGGTTCTACTGCAGCTAAAAAGACATTCCCTAATATACAATCAACAGGGATGTCTGCTATGGCAAACTTGATGTATACACAGTGGGTATCAAAACATAGTGAAGCTCTAGGAATTTCATATTTGAGTTTCTTATTTCCTAGGCCTACAACTTCTCTTTCAGCAGAGACCCAATATTTCGCTGGAACATTTCTGATGTTAAGAATATTAATGTCTGCACCAGAATCTAATAATGCAGTCATGGAAAATATCTGGCCTTGGATACAGATTTTTACCTTGACATGATGTTGTTGATATGTGATGGTAAACAATCTCATATCTTGAAAGCCAAAATTTGGGTCTGACCTTCCTTCAGCAACTTGAATTTCTTGACTATGGGCTGCTGTGTTCCAGGATTCTTCTTATTTTTCTTCTTTAATCTCCTTGCCTTTCTTAATTTCTGCAATTTGAGCTTTGATTGCAGAAATCTCTGCTTTGAGTTGGTGAATTTCACCACTCACTTCTCCCAAAGTCAGGGATCTTACTTTCCCTGGTTTCTGGTGATGCATTTGGAAAGATTTAGTGTTCCTTTCATAGGATGCATCGACAAACAAAGGTTTCTTACCTGATTCTTTTGAAGCTTTTGATTTAAGCTGATCTGTGAATGCTTCTATCAGGCAGTTCTTCATGGCTCCATCTTCCATTGTCCTAATATGAGATAAAATCTTCATTTCTGCTTCTTCTTCAGCAGATGCCATTAAGACTTTTTCTTTAGGAGGCTTTGTCCTTTCTTCCTCTTCGCTGGAACTGTACAAAAATTCAGAGTCATCTTCATAAAATATATGACATGCACATTCTTCTGAATTAGAGCAAGAACATTCAGATGATTCAGAATCAGAATACTGGCCCATATTAACTTGAAATTCTTCTTCTGAAGTGCTAAAAGAATCAAGAGATGATTCCTCTAATTGGTGCTGCTGGGCTGAGTCTTTGATAATAAGATTTGGGCACCTTTCTGTAACATGGGTCTTTGATTTACATCTCAGGCAAAAGATTGGGCCTGAATGCTCTTTTTTAACCTGTTTAGCTTTTTGAGCATAAACAGCTGTCTTTTTTCCCTTATTAAGCTTTGATTCTTCCCCTTGGGGACATCTTGAAGCTGTATGCCCAGTCTGGCCACACAACCAGCAAGTAATTTTGTTCCATTTTTCTTGCTTGGATGTATGCAAATGGATGTCAGAAGGAGTATAATAATGGGTTTTTGGGATATATTTGTAGTGGCCCTTCTTTTTATGGCTTTTATCCCTTCTAGAATACTTCCTTTTATTTTTTGGATAATCCCTTCTATTTTTGTAGAAAGTCTCTTTGAATTCTCTTTTGGCCCTTTTCCTAGACTTTCTCTCTTTGACCAATGGGTCATCTATTGTCAGTCCATATTTGCTGCAAATGGACTTTCTATCTGGTAGTCTGGACAATTTTTCCAAAGACTTGTTCACCTTTGAACTGGTACAAAGACTTACCAATGTCTTTGTAATATGGGAATAAATTTCTCCCCATGTATAAGACTCAAAAGGCAACTGAAAAATTTCTTGCAATCTAATATAGTCAACAAATCTAGAGGGTAGAGCAGCTAGATATACCTGCTTCCAGAGCAAGTTTTTGGAATCTTTCACCTCATAGATTCGTTGCATCCAATCTCTATGGAATCATCAAATTGAGACATCTTATGACATTTGAGGTTCATCAAAATGACCTCATGCTTGTTGGCAATTTCTGTCTCACTGCCACACCAATGTTCCAGAATCATTGATGTTAGCGCACCAATCATATTGCTTATTACAGTACCATCAGGATTATGAATAACATCTCCTTTTTCATCCTTGAGAACTTCTACTTCCATGGTCTCAATAAGTTTAGGAGAAGATTCAGTTTCCCACCATCTGAGAAGAGTACCTGTAAAACATTGGATGATGGTTCTGCAAGCATCTACCTCTGATTTTCCTCTAAGACACAGGAGTTTATATTCAGTATACATTAAATCAATCATCTGGCGAATTTGGCCAATGCTCATGTTGTCTATGTTCCACTCTCTGTGGGAATCAGGGAAGAAAGTATGGGCTTCCGGCAATTTTCCCTTCCCTTCAATGTTAGGAGCAGAATATCTGGAAAATCTATGTTCAAGGGGCTCATAGATTGGGAGGATTTGTGTTTCCTGAGACTTTTGTTCTTCTGTTTCTGGTTCCCTAAATAAGGAAGCAATACTGATGTGTTCAGACTCATCAGTCTTTGAGGTGGTTTCTTTGGGGAACAGCAGAGGGAATTTCTGTACATTTCTTATTGGATTCTCAATCTTTATATTTATTTTCACCAAGAAAGAATTTGGAACTGGCTTCTCAACTTTTGTGATCTGCATCCTTTCAAATTTCTCATTTAAGCCAGTAATGAGTGTCTTAGTTACATCAATATGTCCAACTAAGTTTTCTCCTATTTCATCAATCTTATTCAATGATTCCTTGGTGTAAGAACAAGTCATGCTGGAATCAAATTGTAAATTATTCAAACAAGAATTTACATTATTAAGTGAGGACTGTACAACATCTACTTGCTTCTTTACATCTTCTGCTTTAGCCACATTCATTTCTAGACCCTTTATAGCAGTATTGGTCCAATTTAACTGTTCACTAGCCTTTTGAATTCTACCATCAATTCCTAAGGCATTATCATCTTTTTGAACCAGTGGAATGGCTTTGGCTGCATTTGTCTTTTCTCCCAAGATGATTCCTTTATATGGGGGAAAAGTAGTAGGGGTTTCAACTGTGGATCCATCAATTGTAGTCCATCCATGCTTATCAGTCATACTGCTAGAAGTAGCACCAGTTAAGACATTTATAGTAGCAATTTTATCTTTCCATTAGTAGAAAGATATCCAAACATTATTTACTTCCATATAATGTTTCCAGTCTGTTGCTAACTTTCTTTTGTGATCTGGGGTATATCCTTGGTCAAATTCATCTGCTTGAGGATTTGTATACAAATCCCAATTCAACATTTCTTTCATCCATTTAGAACTGATTTGTGATTTTAAGCATCCATCCATAAGTGCAAAAAATTTATGCATTTCCATGACTGCAGGCTTTTTACAGTCAGAAGGAATCTGTTTGAATCTGCATTCTGGAATCAGTTCTGATTGCTCAAGTTTGCCCAACCCATACCTCGGCTTTGCTGGTCTCATTAAGCAAATCATCTAAGTAAGCCTAGGGTCTTCTTCTTCTATTGAATGGATCATGAGAACATGATCTGAATCGGGCTCAGGCTCATGTGGGAAAGGAATATCAGAACATTTAGGATTCGGGCATGAGCTGATAGAAGTGGATGGAGGAGCAACACTAGTGTGAGGATTATGGTGCAGATGAACATTCTGTTCGGCTAGGGTAAGCAGATTTACGACATTTGTACAATCTGGACATTTTACTTCTAAAGAAGAAAAATTAACAAGCTGAGCTAATTCGAAAAGTTGTGGATGTTTACAAGAAGAAAAGGATGATGATGAACAGGCGGTATCGACAGTGGAAGGATCTATGTAGTATTTGGATGTTTTACAAGCAGCGTCTATTCTTCTCCGATCAATAGTTGACCTGCGAGGAAAGGATATGACTGCATTGGAAGCATTTTCAGTTATGTTGGCAGAAGTGATATTTCGGGGAATTTGTGGCCTGGAGTGATTTACAACCCAATGTTCAGGGAATTGCAGATCTTCCCATTTTATCAATAGATGTTCAATATTTTGGTTCTTTGGGTCAGTTTTGACTACCACACTTGATTTGGAATCTCGACTGGGAGTATGACGGATTGCTGGCCATAAAGTGTTGGTATGTCTAAAACAGGCTTTGGTCTGGATGGCTATATTGTTCCTCTTTCTCTTCATATCAAAACCCGTAGTATGGATTTGCAGCTGTAAGATATCTTTAATGGTTTCATCAAACACATATATGGAAAAGTTTGGGAAACAATCAAAGTATACAGGGCCATCAGACAAAGGGGCTACAATCCCACCGATTATAGAATCTGTATATCTGTTGTGCGTTAGATCTCTAACAGTAGCAAGCACAAATTTTTTTAATCCTTTATGGACCAAAGGATTGATGCCAACCCGAATGCAACCAAGATGCAGATAATTTGTCTTTAACCTTTTTGCTTCTGCTTGTAAGGCCTGAGGATTTAGCAGTGGTATTGTCTGAATACTCTCAGAGTTCTCCTGGACTTTACTAACAGACTCTTTAATGCTAATTCTAGATGCAGCAATTAAATGGAAAGGAGCTAAATCACTATAGACTTCAGAGGGTGTTATATGTGGTAAAGCCCATCTTGCAGAAGGCTGAAATTCCTCATAAGTAAGTTCAGCAGAGTTTAAGGTTCTATTTGAACTATTTTCAAACATTTATTTAAGAGGATTTTCTTCTGGATGGGAATCATCTTCTTCAAGATCTCGAAATGAAACAAACTTTCTGAATGACTCCATTCTTACTTAAAACAGTATAGATCTGAGTACCAACCTTTAGAACCAGACTTTACTGGCTCTGATACCAATTTCTAGCAGGGGCTCCTGTCACGAGCTTGCTCTTTCTCTGTGTCTCTTTGTATTTCTCTGGTAGCCAACTCCTGATGAACCAGTGATGAACCTACTTAGATCTTTCACACTCTAACGACCTCAACAAAGGCATCCATGCCTTCAAATGGCCTTGGTGTCCCTTCGATCTTTTGGCGAACTTCCTGCGAACTTGGGATGGAAGCACAGAGAAAACTACTACCACAGCGGACTTATAAATACACAGAGGTACTCAATAACAGAATGGCATACTCATTTTATTTCAGAATGGAGAAAATTCTTACAGGATGCTCACAGAGCTTTTATAGAAATGGATTCTATACAGAAATAGACTAATCTCACATTTACCGGAATTTTCACAGCTCAAAAATTGAACAAGTTACTACCGGAGGCTACCTGGCGAGGTATAGGCTCTGTCTTAGTGTTTAGTCAATTTAGTGCTATCTAAATTGCTAGTATTTATTGTCAACCCGGGGCTCGTAAGCTGATGAAGTGAGGGTGTACTATATGTACTTAAGTAACCTCTTGGAGTTTTTCTTATCATTGGGGGTGTTGTTGTGGTTAATTATGTTCCTAAGATGGAGTGAGAATTTATAAACAAGTGAGTGATGGTGTGTGTGTAGAGTGAATCCTAAATGGGTGAAAGTGTGTGTTGAGTGATCTCTAACTACTTGCTTGAAAGGAAATGCTTGAAAAGAATAAGTGAACTGAAATGACTTGAAATAAACTTGAAAGCAAATGACCACTACCAATGGCACTAGACACCGTTCAAGTTGCTGCTAATAAAAGAAAAGAGAGTCACTTTTAAAACCCAAAAAATAAAGATTATCTCTCTCTAACTCGATGCTTCAAAGCACATGTACTGTGTAAAGCACGGATAGAAAGTAGCTTAAGTGGAATTAGAAAAGTGAGAAAAATATGCTTGAAAGACTAATGATAATGATTTGCTATTTCTAATTCTCTACTTCAGCCATATGTACTATGCAAAGTATGATTAGAAAGTAGTGAGAAAAATAGTCTAATAAGCACTTAAAATCAAAACTTCTACTTTAAAGACTAGTGGTGATGATTTGCTCTTTCTAACTCGATGCTTCAAAGCACATGTACTGTGTAAAGCACGGATAGAAAGTAGTGAAAGAACAGTCCAAAAAGCACTCAAACTAGCTGCAAATTAGTGATATTCTGATCTTAAAAGATAATAGTTTATGATGAAGATCATTCATGTATGTTAACAGCTCTTTGAGAAATAAGATTAAAAATCAACTATAAAGACAAAGGCAGCACTTGAATTGTCAACTTCAAATACCATTAGCTGTAAAGCAAACACACACATATAAAAAAATAAATCCCGGGCTAAAAGAAACCTGCAAAGAAATAACACTGATCAGCTTGAAAGAAAGAAAAACAAGTAAATGAAACTATACATGCTTAAGGAAATAAATAAGAAAATAACGAAATACTGCACATAAAATACTTTACAAAGGCTGAGATGAGCAGGGGCCCTCTATTCATTCAGCCACAAGAAAACTCAGAGATCTGGAAACTTCAAAACGGTGCTATGTCTATTCCTCCATTTGCAAAAAGTATACAAAACAGAGTGCTGGAATAGCACTAGAAAACAGAGTTCACAAAGCTCTTAAATTTAACACAAGTTCAGAAATTACAACTGATAAAAGTCTAATGAGCGTACACAGACGCAGCTATTTATAGAGGTTTCTAAGATAGCCTACTCGTACAGCTAATTAACAGAAAAACAATAAACAGTCATGCGTATTTATGGTCCCTTGACACATCACGGCTGCGTGGACGAGTTTAGTGGTTCTGTCGTCATGGATAATAAATCCCATGTTGGATTGCGTCCCCTGCCACCTGTAGATCATGGACAAATCACCATTTAAGATGACGTGACCAAACAGCTCTCAATCACCGTTTAAACAGCCTTGAGTTGACCGTAACTTAACCAGCTTTGACCATGGGTGAAGATGACGTGGATGGCTGGAACAATGGGACAGGAACCTCGAGCACGTTGATACCTGAGTGCCCATGTGGCTCATCTAGCAAACCGACACGTGGATCATTGTGTTTAACAAAAAGGCTGCAGGATCTTCAGATAGCCGCGGGATCATCAGATAGCTGCGGGATTCTTGCAAGTAAGTCAAAATCTAAACAAATAGTCATCCATTAGCAAAACTTGCTTGATCATGCTTATTGACACTTACTGTAATGATCTGGGTGGTTTTATGGTGAAAATGAGGCAAAAGTGAAGGAAAGATAAGGAAAAACTGAGGAAAATGGTAGACAAGTAGGTGTAGAATAGAGGCTCTACATACCCCCACTCCGAGGGTATTGCATGTCCTCATGCAATGAAAACACAATTCAATCCATCTGCTGGGATGCCTCAGCTAGGACATCCAATCTCCTTCTCTTCCTTTGTGTAGAAACATTAACCTTTGGCCTCTTGAACATGCATCTGAATTTCAAATTGATTAAGGCTCTGTTCAGCCTTCTACATCTCTTCTTGAGTCTGCTGTGTTTCTTCTGCCACATGCTCATGTGAAGAAAGGTGTTATCTTGGATTGCTTTGGCAATATCAGCTTGCTGCTTCATTTCTTCATTTCTCTGTTTTATGTGACGGTTTAGCACCTCAAGTTCATATATCTCTTGCTTGAGTAAGTCTATTTGATGCTCATGAGGTATGACATTACTTGGGCCAGCAGTGTTCTGCTCCAATGTTTCAAAATAGTTGTATGCTTCTTGCTGCGCTGGATCAATCATTGGTGATTTTCTTGGACTGGATGTATGCTCAATTTCAGTTTCAAACTCCGGCTGAAATGGACTGTCCTCCCTTGGAGGAGTAGCTGCCTCACGTTGTGGACTATCCTCAAGGTCTGTTTTTGTAGCACCCTTCTCAGGTGTGCTTAGATCAACGAAGAGTGTCCTTGTGGCTTTCCTTTTATTCTGCAATCTACTACTCCTTCTTATAGTGGCAGCACTCTGTGTTTCTTTTTGTGCCTTTTCCCTTGGTTTTTGAACCTTTACTTTCTCAGAGAGGGCAGTTTTCTCATGGAGTTTGGCTACCCTTTGTGCTAAGGGCTGGTTATCTCTTTCTTCATCACTAGAATGCTCTGGGGTCTGATCAGTTTCTTGGATTATAGATTTTCCCTTGTCTTGTTTTTGTTTCTTTTTGTCTTCTCTTCTCTTCTTGGTAGCTTCCTTGGCAAGTTCAGCGAGGGTTTCTGAGATGACCTCTTGAGCACTGTCTTCAGTGGGTTCAATCTCAGGTTCAGGATGATATACTTCTATTTCCTCTACAGTTTGTTCTTGAACAGTCTCAGAGATACTTCCTTTTCTCTTCCTTCTGCTTTTCCTAGGTATAGAAGATTCTCCCGGTTCTTCAAAATGATTCCTTACAAGGAATTTCTCCCATGTGTCTTGTTTTTCTTTTAATTGTTCTTCTATCAATAACTTGACAAGACTATGGTGACAGAGGTAAGCTTCTATGTTTCGTGGATTCTTTTGAGCCATGGAACACATCTTCCTAAGGCTTTGGAATAGGAAGTAGGGAAGATTTATATCATGTTCTCCTTGAAATTGCTGCATAATTTTCCCATGATAGACGTATAAAACCCCAAATCTCCCTTCGCATGTAAAATTTTTTTGCACTAATAACAATAGAACTTTCCATTCTTCTTTAACATGAGAGATAGGGATTCCTTTGGTGAAAACACTTGTATTCATACCTGGGTTTTTAAAAATCCGTTTCCATTGTTGATCCTGGACTGCCCGGTTTTTGAACCAACGCTCACCGGTTTGTGGAAGAGATGTAGCCCTTGCTATGCTTCCTTCACTGACTGCAAATGTTAAATCACCCACCTCTACTTGACTATTTTTATCCTGGAATGACCTTGCAAAGGTTTTTGTTACTTCTTTGTGGTAGCCCTTGAACTTCCTGATGCACTGTAGCCAATTAGCTTTTTGTAATGCTTCCTCAACCTGAGGGTATGCCTCCAAGAATTTCGAACCTTCTGGTTCAGCCCTTAAAAGCTTTCCCATCGACTCCTCAGCTCTGTTTAAAACACGAATTTGATGGTGACCTTACACAGTAACCCCGTCACTTTACACAGTAACTCCTCGGTTCCTGTTCAGACTTTGTGGAACAGAGGGTATACGGTGCATCAACAGCCTCAGACACCGAGAATTCACGGCTTGAATTAGAGTTAAGCGGAGGATAACAGCGTGGACACAGTGAAACGGTGATTAACAGTCGTAATACGACTGTATCACAGGTTTACTGGGTATACGGCAGAGGGAAAACAGAGGATGGTTTATGGTGGTAATCGTAGTGAGTGAAACGGAATAAGGGAGATGATAGCGAGGAATGGAGTGTTATGAGCATAGAGAGTTTCGAAATGATGAATGGAACGGCTATATTCTCCGATTCCGGCTGTGGATTGACACATGGCTGCGGGACGAGAACTGAGAGACGTAATACGGTAGGTTACGTCATTAGGGTACGAGACCTTAATGACAGAAACAGCCATATGTGATTTCAAAAATCGTGGTTATTATGAGCTGGTAGACGTGGAGGATTCGTAGATTTGTGGTCGCATGGGAAAAGAAAATGGGTAATCATTACGATTAGTGGCCAACAAAACATAACCCAGAAAATTCCGCATAATGAAATAACCATAGGTTTAGAGTTTTAAACATACCTCGGATCCGCATTTGATTTGGCTTCTGATGATTTGCTACTAACCTTTTGTTAACTTTATTGCTAGCACATGATCTTTCCTCCTTGTCTTTGATGATTTTGAACTGTAAATATTTTCTTCAGACAAACTGTGTTTCTTGTGCAGGTGCAGAAGGCTGCAGGAAGGCTAAACAGCTGCAGAATTGTTAAATAGCTGCAGGAACTGTAATGAAGTCTTCCAGCTGCATAAAATACTTTAGTTGCCTAAAAAAAACTTTATTAATGAAATGAGATGGAATGAATGAATGAATGAATGGGTGGAAAGCAGTGAAGTGGAGTGAGGATGGTGAGATGGAAGGAAATGGTGAGATAGAATAAATTGAATGAGATGAAAGAGAGAGAGAGAGATGGAAAACATGAGGTGTCAGGTGACCCTGATTTTCACCTTATGTTTTCTGCATGAGACTGCCAATCAGAGATTGGTTTTCAGGCTCATACATTTATTTTTTCCCTTTTTTTTTTTTTCATTGAACTTGAAAGAAACAGAGATTAGGCTGATGGGGGAGAAGAATTCTTCTCCACCAGCCTCATTTCAGAATCGCCTTGGAATAACTTAACAAACTCCTCTTTTGAGAGTGGCTTGTGGTAAACTTTCAACCGGTGGCCATTCACAATAAAGGGAGTTTGAAGTTCATCAATAGTCTTCACTCTAACTGCTCCATTATTAAAGACTTCATCAATCTCATATGGCCCAAGCCAATGAGTTTGAAATTTTCCTTTGAAGTCCTTAAATTTTGAATCAAACAAGAGTGCCCAATCACCCTTTTGAAACTTCTTTTCTTTGATATGTCGATCATGCCATTTGCTTCTTTGGTGCTGAACTAGATCGGTTCTTAGAATTGCATCTTGTCTCATTTCATCTAGTTCATTTAACTGGTCCATTCTGTGCTTCTGGGCTTCTGATAAGCTCATCCCCAATTGAACTGCTGTCTTGAAGGTCTTGATTTGGAACTCAATGGGGAACAGGACTTCCTTCCCATAAACAAGTTCATAGGGAGAATGTCCTGTGGTGTTCCTCCATGTAGTTCTATAGGCCCATAAGGCTTCAGGAAGCCTTTCTGCCCAATCTCTTCTATGAAGATGAACAGTCTTTGTGATGATGCTTTCAAGAACTTTATTTGTAGATTCTACTTGACCATTCGCTTGCGGATGGTATGGAGTAGATGTTCTATGCTTGATCTTATATTCCTCCATCAGCTTCTCTATCATCCTTGATGTAAATTGGCTTCCCTGATCTGTTACAATTTCTCTTGGGACACCAAAACGAGTGAAAATATCCTTGAAAAGAAATTGAACAACTGAATTTTCAGTAGCAGAAGTTAATGCTATAGCTTCTACCCACTTGGTAACATAGTCAGTACAAACCAATATATATCTATTTTGCTTGGATGGCGGATTAATTGGTCCAACAAAATCTAGAGCCCATTTCTCGAAAGGTTCGATGCATACCTGTGGCTGTAGTGGCATTTCATTTGAAAGAGTTGGTCTCCCAATTCTCTGACAACTGTCACACCTTTTAACATATTGCTTCGCATCCTTAAAGAGAGAAGGCCAATAATATCCTGATGAAAGGATTTTATAGGCAGTCCTCTTATCAGAAAAATGACCGCCACAAGGTTCGTCATGACATGCCTTAAGGATGTCAGGCATTTCATCCTCCCGTACACATCTTCTGATCATCAAATCTGGCCCTGTTCTGAACAATTCATTAGAAATCCAAGAATAATGTGAACTATCCTGAATGATTCTCCTTTTCTCATTAGGAAATAAATGTAAAGGTAACTTTCCAGTAACTAAATAATTAGCAATATCAGCATACCAAGGGGTTTTGGTAGTTACTGCAAACAAATACTCATCTGGAAATTTATCCTCTACAGGAGAGTCCTCATTAGTGTTTTGGATTCTAGACAAGAAGTCAGCTACTGTGTTCTGTTTACCTGGTCGATCTAACACAGTTATGTTGAATTCTTGTAAAAGCAAAAGCCATCTTGTAACTCTACCATTAGTGACTGGCTTGTTCATGAGGTATCTAATGGCAGAGTGATCAGTGTGGACAAAGGTTTCATAGCCGGTTATGTAGTGTCTAAACTTGTTTATCGCATGAACAACGGCTAGAAATTCCTTTTCAGTAACAGTGTAATTTAACTCAGTAGGAGTCAAATTCTTACTTGTGTAATAAATGGCATAAGGGATCAAATCCTTTTGTCCCAAAACAGCTCCTAAAGCTGTATCTGAAGCATCAGTAGAAATGTGAAAAGGGAGTTTCCAATTTGAACCCCTTAGAATGGGTGCTTCAGATATTCTAGTCTTTAAGGCTTCAAAGGCAGATTGACATTCAGGATCCCACTTAAATTCACAATCTTTAGTAAGGAGTTTGAAAAGAGGGGATGCTATCTTAGTGAAGTTTTCAATAAATCTCCTATAATAACCAGTAAATCCAAGAAAACTTCTAACATCCTTTTGGCAGTTAGGAATAGGTAACTTAGAGATGACTTCGACTTTAGATTTATCAACTTTGATTCCATCTCCTGAAATATGATGTCCTAAAACAATCCCTTCAGTAAACATCATAAAACACTTTTCATGACTTAGAGAAAGATTTGTTTCCTTACATCTTACCAGTACTTTTTCCAAATTTGCCAAAGCTTCTTCAAATGTATTACCATAGACTGTGAAATCGTCCATGTATACCTCTACACAATCATGAATCAGATCTGAAAAGATTCCTAGTACAGCCCTTTGAAATGTAGCGGGTGCATTGCACAATCCAAAAGGGAGTACTCGGTAGGCAAAAGTTCCCCAAGGACAAGTAAAGGTGGTTTTGTCTTGATCTTCAGGTGCTACCTGAATCTGATTGTAACCACTAAAACCATCCAAGAATGAGAAATACTTTTTACCTGCTAAAGTGTCTAGTACCTGATCAATAAAAGGTAGAGGAAAATGATCCTTTAAGGTTGCCTTGTTCAATTCTCGATAGTCAATGCAAACTCTCCATTTACCATTCTTTTTGGGCACTATAACCAAGGGAGAAACCCATTGGCTATCTGAAATGGGGTAAATGAAGTTTACCTTGAGCAATTTCTGAAGTTCTTCTTTCACAATTTCCCTAAGATTTGGATTCATCCGTCTTTGTGGCTGCCTAATAGGTCTGCTGTTTTCTTCAATATAAATGTGATGAATACAAGTCTTAGGGTCGATTCCTTTCATGTCAGTGTATTCCCATGCAAAGGCAGTGGAATGTTTTTGCAACAGTCTAGTTAATTCTTCTTGTTGTAGTCTTTCCAAGTTTTTGTTAATGTTCAATGTTCTTCCTGGAAAGATTTCAACTGTAGAACTACCAAACTCTTCCATTGAGAAGAGAGACATCTGTCTAGAGGAGAGATATTCAATATCTGCATCTAACTGAAACTGTGAAGAGTCATATTCTAAAGGTATCTCAAAATTTTCTAATGTATTTAGAATTTGACTGTCCTCACTGATTTCAGAGATGGTTAGAACAGGTTGAAGAGTATCCTCATCATCAATCCACTCATCTTCTCCTATTTCTGTTATTGCCTTTGCGGGAGGATACAAGTTGAATTTCTTGGTAGAATTACCATCTGATATATACATGTCCCCCGACCTACAACTTATGAAAGCATCAGCTGTGGCCAGCCAAGGTCTTCCTAGAATAAGAGGATGTCCTCCTAGATTGTTCTTGGGAGTTAAAATCATAAAATCAACTGGATATTCCCAAGAATCTAGAGAGACAGGAATGTCTTCTAATACACCATCAGGCTTAATGATTGATCTATCTGCAAGTTGCAACAAAGTAGGTGTAAAGAGAAGGTTAGGAAGTTTTAACTGATCCATGGTCTGTCTACTCATAATGTTGATAGCGGCTCCTAAGTCAATCAAGGTATTTGGGATTTCAACCCCATTAATATGAGTTTTAACAATAGGGCTACCGGGATCTACATATTTTTGCATGGTAATTTTACCCATCATAATGTCTGCAATTTTTCCAACTAGATGTATCCTTTTGGTGTCTCTGGTTCTTTTTATTGTTTTTTGCAAACTCATCTCCTTTATTGTCTTTGCTAGAATGGGAATCTCCTTAATGGCTGTTAACAAGGGAATCTTGATACAGACATTTTTCAATTCATCTAGAAAGCTATAGTCAGGCAACCAAATCTGCTTCTCCACTCCTTTATCAATTTGCAATCTTTCAGGAAAAGGAGGAATAGCTGAAGATGTGGGTTGCTCTACTAAGGGAGTTGATTCTTTTTCTTTTTCTTTAATGCTTGGGTTTTGAAGGGATACTTCAGAACCCTTATTGGCTTTGAGAGATTCTTCCTCAGAAATGCTTGGTTGTTGAGCACTTGTAGAAGGTTGGTCTAGGATTCTACCTGATCTGAGTTGGACCTCATTGAGAGGAACAACCATATAGGTAGGGAATGGTTGACCTTCCATGAGTGGTTGACCTTCCATCACATAAGCACTTTGAGGATTCCTATTATTGGGGTTTGGTTGAGGTTGAGAGGGAAGTTGATTTGGCCTCTGTTGAGATTGTAACAAGAGTTGAGAATTTTGATTTTGTGGAGGAGGTTGTTGTTGTTGAGGGAATGGTAATGACAATTGTTGACCTTGATTTGGAAGTTGGGGAGCTTGCTGATTTTGAAATTGAGGGTATTGATAGAATTGGGCAAATCTCCCATAAGGATTTTGCATTTGCATGCTTTGCAACCATGCTTGGAAAGGATTTTTTGGTTGAGGCCAAGGTTGTTGCCAAGGATTCCAATTTGGTTGGGATTGAGAATTCATAGAGTTGTTAAACCCTTGATTCTGTTGTCCTTGCCAAGGTCTCCTTGCAACCAAACAGAGAGATTCAAGTGTACTTGGATCTTCTTGAAAGACTGCTTTGAGGCCAGGGATTGAAGGACATTCCTTGGTCTCATGAGTTTCTGAGCAAATGACACATGTTTCTACAACATTTGCTTCCAAGGGACATTCCCTTAAAGCATGCTTCTTTCTACACTTCGGGCAAAAAATGGTCATAGCCTCGGCTTCTGCTTTTTGTTTGTTCTGAATCTTAAGGGTATCAATTTGTTCACTAAGACTCCCTAAGATGTCAGTTTTAAATTCATCTAGCATATTACCAATTTCAGCCCTACTCACGGATCTTGTTGCAGATTTATTTGCCCTAAGGAGAGAAGGATCTCTAGGCCCTTTTTGAGTTTTTGATTTGCCCCTTGAGAGATGGATACAAAGTTCTGCTATATCATTGAGAGAAAGTTGAGAGATATCCCCTTTCCCCATCATGTTTAAGATATCTATCCATTCATCCCTAATGGCTTTTAATAAGAGGGCTTTTAAGGTCTCTTCATCCAGGCTGCTCATCTTTGCTCTTTTTAAGTTATATTGAAACCTTTCAAGCAAATCTTCTAAGCTCTCATCTTCTTTTTGCATCATTTTAAAAACCTCATCCTTATGATTAGTAGGCATACAATAGTCCAAATACCTATCCAAAAAGGTCTGTTTCATTTCATCCCAGGTCCTAATGGATTGAGTAAGTAACCCCATGAACCATTTCAAAGCTTGATCTTTTAATGTTGATGGGAACAGTTTGAGTTTCTGAGTATCATCCAGATAGTCATAGGTTCGACACACAACTTCAAATTCAAACAAGAATGTTTCAGGGTCCTCAGTTCTTAATCCATGAAAATTTGGGAGGACAGATGGTGATATGTTTTTCATGGTGGCTCGGGAATCCTCATTAACAATGGGAAACCCAAATGAATTATCCCCGTCTCTATTTCCTCCTATGGGACCTCTACCTCCTCCATTATTATTGTTATTTCCTCCTCCTCCTCTACCTCTACCTCTACCACCTCCTTCTTCCTCTGCCATGATGATTCTCCTAGGGATTTCAAAATCTTCTGGTTCTTCTACAAAGGGTGAATGAGAAGAGATTTCTCCTTCCTCCTCAGGTGAGTCTATTTCCTCAATTACAATTGGTTTTCTTGTAGGAGAAAGAGAAGAGTCTCCTCCTAGTTCAAACTCAATAGAAGGTATAGGAGAGTCAACTCTTGGCTCTTGAATTTCAGGACTAGGAGTTTCAGTTGGAGATAAGGGAGGTGTCTCTTGTCTATCTCTTGAAGCAGATGGACTTGTAAAAATTGAACTTCGAGCTCTAGCTAAAAACCTTCCCCTAGAATCTCTAGCTCTATGCATGTCATTTTTTTATTTTATCTTCAAGTCAAGTTAATAGTTCTTTTTCTGATCTTCCAGTTCACTCTAGGTGCAAGAAGAGAGCATACTCAAGAGACTACTAAATTAATAACTTTCTCCTTTCTGATCCTCCAGATCACTCTAAAGTGCAAGAGGAGAGCATACTTAGATAGGCTATTAACTTCTTTCCTTGAAATTTTTTTATATTTTTTTTCTAAGAATATGGCTACTTAATTTCACTTCCCCGGCAATGGCGCCAAAATGTTTAGTCAATTTAGTGCTATCTAAATTGCTAGTATTTATTGTCAACCCGGGGCTCGTAAGCTGATGAAGTGAGGGTGTACTATATGTACTTAAGTAACCTCTTGGAGTTTTTCTTATCGTTGGGGGTGTTGTTGTGGTTAATTATGTTCCTAAGATGGAGTGAGAATTTATAAACAAGTGAGTGATGGTGTGTGTGTAGAGTGAATCCTAAACGGTTGAAAGTGTGTGTTGAGTGATCTCTAACTACTTGCTTGAAAGGAAATGCTTGAAAAGAATAAGTGAACTGAAATTACTTGAAATAAACTTGAAAGCAAATGACCACTACCAATGGCACTAGACACCGTTCAAGTTGCTGCTAATAAAAGAAAAGAGAGTCACTTTTAAAACCCAAAAATAAAGATTATCTCTCTCTAACTCGATGCTTCAAAGCACATGTACTGTGTAAAGCACGGATAGAAAGTAGCTTAAGTGGAATTAGAAAAGTGAGAAAAATATGCTTGAAAGACTAATGATAATGATTTGCTATTTCTAATTCTCTACTTCAGCCATATGTACTATGCAAAGTATGATTAGAAAGTAGTGAGAAAAATAGTCTAATAAGCACTTAAAATCAAAACTTCTACTTTAAAGACCAGTGGTGATGATTTGCTCTTTCTAACTCGATGCTTCAAAGCACATGTACTGTGTAAAGCACGGATAGAAAGTAGTGAAAGAACAGTCCAAAAAGCACTCAAACTAGCTGCAAATTAGTGATATTCTGATCTTAAAAGATAATAGTTTATGATGAAGATCATTCATGTATGTTAACAGCTCTTTGAGAAATAAGATTAAAAATCAACTATAAAGACAAAGGCAGCACTTGAATTGTCAACTTCAAATACCATTAGCTGTAAAGCAAACACACACATATAAAAAAATAAATCCCCGGCTAAAAGAAACCTGCAAAGAAATAACACTGATCAGCTTGAAAGAAAGAAAAACAAGTAAATGAAACTATACATGCTTAAGGAAATAAATAAGAAAATAACGAAATACTGCACATAAAATACTTTACAAAGGCTGAGATGAGCAGGGGCCCTCTGTTCATTCAGCCACAAGAAAACTCAGAGATCTGGAAACTTCAAAACGGTGCTATGTCTATTCCTCCATTTGCAAAAAGTATAAAAAACAGAGTGTTGGAATAGCACTAGAAAACAGAGTTCACAAAGCTCTTAAATTTAACACAAGTTCAGAAATTACAACTGATAAAAGTCTAATGAGCGTACACAGACGCAACTATTTATAGAGGTTTCTAAGATAGCCTACTCGTACAGCTAATTAACAGAAAAACAATAAACAGTCATGCGTATTTATGGTCCCTTGACACATCACGGCTGCGTGGACGAGTTTAGTGGTTCTGTCGTCATGGATAATAAATCCCATGTTGGATTGCGTCCCCTGCCACCTGTAGATCATGGACAAATCACCATTTAAGATGACGTGACCAAACAGCTCTCAATCACCGTTTAAACAGCCTTGAGTTGACCGTAACTTAACCAGCTTTGACCATGGGTGAAGATGACGTGGATGGCTGGAACAATGGGACAGGAACCTCGAGCACGTTGATACCTGAGTGCCCATGTGGCTCATCTAGCAAACCGACACGTGGATCATTGTGTTTAACAAAAAGGCTGCAGGATCTTCAGATAGCTGCGGGATCATCAGATAGCTGCGGGATTCCTGCAAGTAAGTCAAAATCTAAACAAATAGTCATCCATTAGCAAAACTTGCTTGATCATGCTTATTGACACTTACTGTAATGATCTGGGTGGTTTTATGGTGAAAATGAGGCAAAAGTGAAGGAAAGATAAGGAAAAACTGAGGAAAATGGTAGACAAGTAGGTGTAGAATAGAGGCTCTACACTTAGAATCAGACTTAACACCCAAACACTTGACTCTTCTAATGGTTCGGCCACTTTAGGTTCTTATCAGTGCCGAGCACACTGATACGCAGGCTTCTCAAACCAACTAAGGACTTTGAGTGATTTCTCGTGTTGCAAGCAGATCAGACTAGATGTCCGCAGATGCAGAGCAGGAGAACACTCGACTCAAACACACAAAAAACTCTCAAAGTGCCGATGCCCAACAAATGAACCTTACCCTTCTCATATAGGATGAGAAGGGGGGACAAACATTACTGTTGGTCGGACAGAAATGACTTAAAGCTTAAAGAATCATTACTTTTCAGTCTTTACCAGATCGACGTCCGCACAAATATTCGGGTCCGTAAAGCAGACTGAATAATTGCTTTCGGGTAATGCATGAGATATAGTCTGTAAAGTAGATTCATGTACCTAAAACAAGTCAGACATTATGGCTATCTACACAGTGGATACTTTTGTACAAAAAGCCCACGAGAAAAGACAAGATGAGAATATTTACACTGTGGAAACTTTTAAACAGTAAAGCCCACGGGAACTCTGGTCACAATTAAGCCCTTGTGACTGGTACGTAATCAAAATACAGTCAGATCAGGGAATCTGTCTCTTTTATAAAGTAGATCATCACATGCCTTTGTATAAATCCTCCAGACTATCATGGGTTTTCCCAGTATGATTTGATGTTGGACTTTGGTTAAGACATACCATTCTAAGTGCTCTCTCATGTATTCCTGGAGGGAATAATTTGTCATGTGAAAAGGATCCCACTCTTGAACTATCATTTCTTTGACTGTGCTGTATATGCGATGAAAACATTCCCCAATGTTGTACTCAAAACATTTGTGACAGTATTTTCTTTCATATCTTTCATGATATACTGGGTCCATGGCTCTTCTGCTAACTCCGTAATCTGTCCACCAGTTCTGAAACCATTCACATTGTAGATTTTTCTGGGATGCTGCCATTGTGCTGAATTTCAACTTTGTGTAATGGGTTTCTTCTCTGTCATCAACATTTATGAAGTCCCACCACAGCTTTTTATAATCTGAAAAATTATAAACTGTGTCGGGGAACATTACCTTGGGATCATTTCTGGGCCATCGAGCACATGGTTGGACTTGAGGGTGGTTGATCCACAAGTCTTTGGTTCGGTAGATGCAATAATAGCTTTCATAGATTCCTGTGTCACGGCCTCCATGGTGCCAGATACCTGCAATGTCATGAAAATTCGTTTCCAGGGCCCGCCTTGCGGTTCCAGCATCTGCTTTTGCTTTGTCATACATCATATCATGGATCCATTTTCTACCCTTTGGGTACACCTTTCTTTCAGGTACATAGTGCTGGAGATCAGTGTGAGGCTGTAAGTTGGCATCAAGGACTTTTGTGTTCCTTAATTGCCATGTGGGTCTCCAGTTGTCTCTATATGTATCCCAGTCTTGATTTTCTGGAATGGTTCTCAAGACCTCTCGTTTTTGGTGCTGGTACCACTCAGTAATAATCATCATGACATGTGCTGCGTTTTGTTCAAGGTATTCCCTGCTGAGAAAGTCAGGAAGACAATTTTCTTTTCCTTTGATGTGCTCAATGGAAAAATCAAAATTTGCAAAGAGTGCCTCCCACCTGGCAAACTTTGCTTCTTCTGGTTTCTTGATGTCCTTGGATAGTACTTTCTTCATTGCTGACGCAACTGTTCTAAGGAGAAAAGGCTTGTTTATTAGATATACTGCAAACTTGCTGATGCAATTCCATGCAGCTTTCACTTCTCTTTCAATAACAGAATAATTCTGTTCTGCTGGGTTCCATACCCCTGAGGCAAACTGTACCACTTGTTCTTCTTTGTCAACTTTTTGTTTCAGAATCCCTCCCCAGCCTATGTCACTGGCGTCCGATTCAACTATCTTGAATGCCTCATTATCTGCTATATACAATATAGGTAAAGACTTTACCTTTGCTTTGATTTCTTGCACTGCTCTGGTATGGGCATCTGACCATTGAGGGGGATTTTTGCCAAGTCGCTTATTGAGCACTTTCCTGGGGCTCCTGTCACGAGCTTGCTCTTTCTCTGTGTCTCTTCGTATTTCTCTGGTAGCCAACTCCTGATGAACCAGTGATGAACCTACTTAGATCTTTCACACTCTAACGACCTCAACAACGACATCCATGCCTTCAAATGGCCTTGGTGTCCCTTCGATCTTTTGGCGAACTTCCTGCAAACTTGGGATGGAAGCACAGAGAAAACTACTACCACAGCGGACTTATAAATACACAGAGGTACTCAATAACAGAATGGCATACTCATTTTATTTCAGAATGGAGAAAATTCTTACAGGATGCTCACAGAGCTTTTATAGAAATGGATTCTATACAGAGATAGACTAATCTCGCATTTACCGGACTTTTCACAGCTTAAAAATTGAACAAGTTACTACTGGAGGCTACCTGGTGAGGTATAGGCTCTGTCTCAGAATCAGACTTAACACCCAAACACTTGACTCTTCTAATGGTTCGGCCACTTTAGGTTCTTATCAGTGCCGAGCACGCTGATACGCAGGCTTCTCAAACCAACTAAGGACTTTGAGTGATTTCTCGTGTTGCAAGCAGATCAAACTAGATGTCCACAGATGCAGAGCAGGAGAACACTCGACTCAAACACAAAAAAACTCTCAAAATGCCGATGCCCAACAAATGAACCTTACCCTTCTTATATAGGATGAGAAGGGGGGACAAACATTACTGTTGGTCGGACAGAAATGACTTAAAGCTTAAAGAATCATTACTTTTCAGTCTTTACCAGAGCGACGTCCGCACAAATATTCGGGTCCGTAAAGCAGACTGAATAATTGCTTTCGGGTAACGCATGAGATATAGTCTGTAAAGTAGATTCATGTACCTAAAACAAGTCAGACATTATGGCTATCTACACAGTGGATACTTTTGTACAAAAAGCCCATGAGAAAAGACTAGATGAGAATATTTACACTGTGGAAACTTTTAAACAGTAAAGCCCACGGGAACTCTGGTCACAATTAAGCCCTTGTGACTGGTACGTAATCAAAATACAGTCAGATCAGGAAATCTGTCTCTTTTATAAAGTAGATCATCACATGCCTTTGTATAAATCCTCCGGACTATCATGGGTTTGCCTAGTATGATTTGATGCTGGACTTTGGTTAAGACATACCATTCTAAGTGCTCTCTCATGTATTCCTGGAGGGAATAATTTGTCATGTGAAAAGGATCCCACTCTTGAACTGTCATTTCTTTGACTGTGCTGTATATGCGATGAAAACATTCCCCAATGTTGTACTCAAAACATCTGTGACAGTATTTTCTTTCATATACTTCATGATATACTGGGTCCATGGCTGTTCCGCTGACTCCGTAATCTGTCCACCAGTTCTGAAACCATTCACATTGTAGATTTTTCTGGGATGCTGCCATTGTGCTGAATTTCAACTTTGTGTAATGGGTTTCTTCTCTGTCATCAACATTTATGAAGTCCCACCACAGCTTTTTATAATCTGAAAAATTATAAACTGTGTCGGGAAACATTACCTTGGGATCATTTCTGGGCCATCGAGCACATGGTTGGACTTGAGGGTGGTTGATCCACAAGTCTCTGGTTCGGTAGATGAAATAATAGCTTTCATAGATTCTTGTGTCACGGCCTCCATGGTGCCAGATACCTGCAATGTCATGAAAATTCGTTTCCAGGGCCCGCCTTGCGGTTCCAACATTTGCTTTTGCTTTGTCATACATCATATCATGGATCCATTTTCTACCCTTTGGGTACACCTTTCTTTCAGGTACATAGTGCTGGAGATCAGTGTGAGGCTGTAAGTTGGCATCAAGGACTTTTGTGTTCCTTAATTGCCATGTGGGTCTCCAGTTGTCTCTGTATGTATCCCAGTCTTGATTTTCTGGAATGGTTCTCAAGACCTCTCATTTTTGGTGCTAGTCCCACTCAGTAATAATCATCATGACATGTGCTGCGTTTTGTTCAAGGTATTCCCTGCTGAGAAAGTCAGGAAGACAATTGTCTTTTCCTTTGATGTGCTCAATGGAAAAATCAAAATTTGCAAAGAGTGCCTGCCATCTGGCAAACTTTGCTTCTTCTGGTTTCTTGATGTCCTTGGATAGTACTCTCTTCATTTCTGACGCATCTGTTCTGAGGAGAAAAGGCTTGTTTATTAGATATACTGCAAACTTGCTGATGCAATTCCATGCAGCTTTCACTTCTCTTTCAATAACAGAATAATTCTGTTCTGTTGGGTTCCATACCCCTGAGGCAAACTGTACCACTTGTTCTTCTTTGTCAACTTTTTGTTTCAGAATCCCTCCCAGCCTATGTCACTGGCGTCGGATTCAACTATCTTGAATGCCTCATCATCTGCTATATACAATATAGGTAAAGACTTTACCTTTGCTTTGATTTCTTGCACTGCTCTGGTATGGGCATCTGACCATTGAGGGGGATTTTTGCCAAGCCGCTTAATGAGCACTTTTCTGTCACTGGCACAGTCTTGATAAAAACTGCTTACATAATTTAGGCAGCCAAGGAACCTTTGCAGTTGTGTCTTTTCTTTTAAGACATCTGGAAATTTGTCTGCAAAGTCAATGGCATGTTGTTGCAGAGAGATTTGTCCATTAGAAATCTGGTGGCCTAAGAACTTTATAGAAGTCTGAAATACTTCTATTTTCTTTTTGCTAAGCACAAGCCCATTTTTCTTGACCAACTTCATGAAAATATTTACATGTTTGAAGTGATCATCAATATTTTTGGAAAAAATTAAAACATCATCAATATATACAAGTAGCCAATCAAAATATGGCTTAAAAATATCATCCATGACCTTTTGAAACTTCGAAGGAGCATTTTTAAGACCGAATGGCATGACATTCCATTCATAGTGCCCTGCAGGAATATTAAAAGCAGTTTTGAACTTATCTTCCTCATCAATGGCAACTTGCCAAAATCCTGCTTTTAAATCAAACTTTGAAAATATTTTGGCTCCTGCAATTCTCCTGATCAAATATCCTTTATGTGGAATGGGATAAGTATCATTGGCCAAGACTGAATTTAGAGGCTTGTAATTTATCACAAGTCTAGGGATACCTCTAATTTGTTCAACTCTTTTGTTTACATAGAATCCATAGCAATTCTAGGGGCTGGTGGATTCTCTGATCAATCCTCTGTTGAGCAATTGCTGAATTTCTTTTTGGCATAGTTCTCTGTATTCTTGGCTCATAGGGATTGCTCTGCTTTTACAGGGCTTTCCTGTGTATCCTTCTTTATAGGGCAACTTAATGGTATGTTGCTTTCTGTGCCAATAAGCATTTGGCTCTTCTGAACAACATTTTTCTTCCAGTTTTCCTTTCAGTTCTTGGATTCTTCTTTTGATGTGGGGTAGTTTCAGCTGTTCTTCTACTCTCAATGTGCTTTTTAGATCTTTAAGATCTGATAGCAAAGATTATGCTTTGTCTAATTTCTGCATGGCTTGAACCATTGTAGAAACTCTTGGAGTTGAAACATAAGGAAGCTCAATTATTTTTCTTCTACCTTTAGATGTGGGTACAGAAATAAAATAACCAGCTCTACTTCCTTTCAACCTGGCTGAGCCATGAGGTTCTACTGCAGCTAAAAAGACATTCCCTAATATACAATCAACAGGGATGTCTGCTATGGCAAACTTGATGTATACACAGTGGGTATCAAAACATAGTGAAGCTCTAGGAATTTCATATTTGAGTTTCTTATTTCCTAGGCCTACAACTTCTCTTTCAACAGAGACCCAATATTTCGCTGGAACATTTCTGATGTTAAGAATATTAATATTTGCACCAGAATCTAATAATGTAGTCATGGAAAATATCTGGCCTTGGATACAGATTTTTACCTTGACATGATGTTGTTGATATGTGATGGTAAACAATCTCATATCTTGAAAGCCAAAATTTGGGTCTGACCTTCCTTCAGCAACTTGAATTTCTTGACTATGGGCTGCTGTGTTCCAGGATTCTTCTTCTTTTTCTTCTTTAATCTCCTTGCCTTTCTTAATTTATGCAATTTGAGCTTTGATTGCAGAAATCTCTGCTTTGAGTTGGTGAATTTCACAACTCACTTCTCCCAAAGTCAGGGATCTTACTTTCCCTGGTTTCTGGTGATGCATTTGGAAAGATTTAGTGTTCCTTTCATAGGATGCATCGACAAACAAAGGTTTCTTACCTGATTCTTTTGAAGCTTTTGATTTAAGCTGATCTGTGAATGCTTCTATCAGGCGGTTCTTCATGGCTCCATCTTCCATTGTCCTAATATGAGATAAAATCTTCATTTCTGCTTCTTCTTCAGCAGATGCCATTAGGACTTTTTCTTTAGGAGGCTTTGTCCTTTCTTCCTCTTCGCTGGAACTGTACAAAAATTCAGAGTCATCTTCATAAAATATATGACATGCACATTCTTCTGAATTAGAGCAAGAACATTCAGATGATTCAGAATCAGAATACTGGCCCATATTAACTTGAAATTCTTCTTCTGAAGTGCTAAAACAATCAAGAGATGATTTCTCTAATTGGTGTTGCTGGGCTGAGTCTTTGATAATAAGATTTGGGCACCTTTCTGTAACATGGGTCTTTGATTTACATCTCAGGCAAAAGATTGGGCCTGAATGCTCTTTTTTAACCTGTTTAGCTTTTTGAGCATAAACAACTGTCTTTTTTCCCTTATTAAGCTTTGATTCTTCCCCTTGGGGACATCTTGAAGCTGTATGCCCAGTCTGGCCACACAACCAGCAAGTAATTTTGTTCCATTTTTCTTGCTTGGATGTATGCAAATGGATGTCAGAAGGAGTATAATAATGGGTTTTTGGGATATATTTGTAGTGGCCCTTCTTTTTGTGGCTTTTATCCCTTCTAGAATACTTCCTTTTATTTTTTGGATAATCCCTTCTATTTTTGTAGAAAGTCTCTTTGAATTCTCTTTTGGCCCTTTTCCTAGACTTTCTCTCTTTGACCAATGGGTCATCTATTGTCAGTCCATATTTGCTGCAAATGGACTTTCTATCTGGTAGTCTGGACAGTTTTTCCAAAGACTTGTTCACCTTTGAACTGGTACAAAGACTTACCAATGTCTTTGTAATATGGGAATAAATTTCTCCCCATGTATAAGACTCAAAAGGCAACTGAAAAATTTCTTGCAATCTAATATAGTCAACAAATCTAGAGGGTAGAGCAGCTAGATATACCTGCTTCCAGAGCAAGTTTTTGGAATCTTTCACCTCATAGATTCGCTGCATCCAATCTCTATGGAAATCATCAAATTGAGACATCTTATGACATTTGAGGTTCATCAAAATGACCTCATGCTTGTTGGCAATTTCTGTCTCACTGCCACACCAATGTTCCAGAATCATTGATGTTAGCGCACCAATCATATTGCTTATTACAGTACCATCAGGATTATGAATAACATCTCCTTTTTCATCTTTGAGAACTTCTGCTTCCATGGTCTCAATAAGTTTAGGAGAAGATTCAGTTTCCCACCATCTGAGAAGAGTACCTGTAAAACATTGGATGATGGTTCTGCAAGCATCTACCTCTGATTTTCCTCTAAGACACATGAGTTTATATTCAGTATACATTAAATCAATCATCTGGCGAATTTGGCCAATGCTCATGTTGTCTATGTTCCACTCTCTGTGGGAATCAGGGAAGAAAGTATGGGCTTCAGGCAATTTTCCCTTCCCTTCAATGTTAGGAGCAGAATATCTGGAAAATCTATGTTCAAGGGGCTCATAGATTGGGAGGATTTGTGTTTCCTGAGACTTTTGTTCTTCTGTTTCTGGTTCCCTAAATAAGGAAGCAATACTGATGTGTTCAGACTCATCAGTCTTTGAGGTGGTTTCTTTGGGGAACAGCAGAGGGAATTTCTGTACATTTCTTATTGGATTCTCAATCTTTATATTTCTTTTCACCAAGAAAGAATTTGGAACTAGCTTCTTAACTTTTGTGATCTGCATCCTTTCAAATTTCTCATTTAAGCCAGTAAGGAGTGTCTTAGTTACATCAATATGTCCAACTAAGTTTTCTCCTATTTCATCAATCTTATTCAATGATTCCTTGGTGTAAGAACAAGTCATGCTGGAATCAAATTGTAAATTATTCAAACAAGAATTTACACTATTAAGTGAGGACTGTACAACATCTACTTGCTTCTTTACATCTTCTGCTTTAGCCACATTCATTTCTAGACCCTTTATAGCAGTATTGGTCCAATTTAACTGTTCACTAGCCTTTTGAATTCTACCATCAATTCCTAAGGCATTATCATCTTTTTGAACCAGGGGAATGGCTTTGGCTGCATTTGTCTTTTCTCCCAAGATGATTCCTTTATATGGGGGAAAAGTTGTAGGGGTTTCAACTGTGGATCCATCAATTGCAGTCCATCCATGCTTATCAGTCATACTGCTAGAAGTAGCACCAGTTAAGACATTTATAGGAGCAATTTTATCTTTCCATGAGTAGAAAGATATCCAAACATTATTTACTTCCATATAATGTTTCCAGTCTATTGCTAACTTTCTTTTGTGATCTGGGGTATATCCTTGGTCAAATTCATCTGCTTGAGGATTTGTATACAAATCCCAATTCAACATTTCTTTCATCCATTTAGAATTGATTTGTGATTTTAAGCATCCATCCATAAGTGCAAAAAATTTATGCATTTCCATGACTGCAGGCTTTTTACAGTCAGAAGGAATCTGTTTGAATCTGCATTCTGGAATCAGTTCTGATTGCTCAAGTTTGCCCAACCCATACCTCGGCTTTGCTAGTCTCATTAAGCAAATCATCTGAGTAAGCGTAGGGTCTTCTTCTTCTATTGAATGGATCATGAGAACATGATCTGAATCGGGCTCAGGCTCATGTTGGAAAGGAATATCAGAACATTTAGGATTCGGGCATGAGATGATAGAAGTGGATGGAGGAGCAACACTAGTGTGAGGATTATGGTGCAGATGAACATTCTGTTCGGCTAGGGTAAGCAGATTTACGACATTTGTACAATCTGGACATTTTACTTCTAAAGAAGAAAAATTAACAAGCTGAGCTAATTCGAAAAGTTGTGGATGTTTACAAGAAGAAAAGGATGATGATGAACAGGCGGTATCGACAGTGGAAGGATCTCTGTAGTATTTGGATGTTTTACAAGCAGCGTCTATTCTTCTCCGATCAATAGTTGACCTGCGAGGAAAGGATATGACTGCATTGGAAGCATTTTCAGTTATGTTGGCAGAAGTGATATTTCGGGGAATTTGTGGCTTGGAGTGATTTACAACCCAATGTTTAGGGAATTGCAGATCTTCCCATTTTATCAATAGATGTTCAATCTTTTGGTTCTTTGGGTCAGTTTTGACTACCACACTTGATTTGGAATCTCGACTGGGAGTATGACGGATTGCTGGCCATAAAGTGTTGGTATGTCTGAAACAGGCTTTGGTCTGGATGGCTATATTGTTCCTCTTTCTCTTCATATCAAAACCCGTAGTATGGATTTGCAGCTGTAAGATATCTTTAATGGTTTCATCAAACACATATATGGAAAAATTTGGGAAACAATCAAAGTATACAGGGCCATCAGACAAAGGGGCTACAATCCCACCGATTATAGAATCTGTATATCTGTTGTGCATTAGATCTCTAACAGTAGCAAGCACAAATGTTTTTAATCCTTTATGGACCAAAGGATTGATGCCAACCCGAATGCAACCAAGATGCAGATAATTTGTCTTTAACCTTTTTGCTTCTGCTTGTAAGGCCTGAGGATTTAGCAGTGGTATTGTCTGAATACTCTCAGAGTTCTCCTGGACTTGACTAACAGTCTCTCTAATGCTAATTCTAGATGCAGCAATTAAATGGAAAGGAGCTAAATCACTATAGACTTCAGAGGGTGTTATATCTGGTAAAGTCCATCTTGCAGAAGGCTGAAATTCCTCATAAGTAAGTTCAGCAGAGTTTAAGGTTCTATTTGAACTATTTTCAAACATTTCTTTAAGAGGATTTTCTTCTGGATGGGAATCATCTTCTTCAAGCTCTCGAAATGAAACAGACTTTCTGAATGACTCCATTCTTACTTAAAACAGTATAGATCTGAGTACCAACCTTTAGAACCAGACGTTACTGGCTCTGATACCAATTTCTAACAGGGGCTCCTGTCACGAGCTTGCTCTTTCTCTGTGTCTCTTCGTATTTCTCTGGTAGCCAACTCCTGATGAACCAGTGATGAACCTACTTAGATCTTTCACACTCTAACGACCTCAACAACGGCATCCATGCCTTCAAATGGCCTTGGTGTCCCTTCGATCTTTTGGCGAACTTCCTGCGAACTTGGGATGGAAGCACAGAGAAAACTACTACCACAGCGGACTTATAAATACACAGAGGTACTCAATAACAGAATGGCATACTCATTTTATTTCAGAATGGAGAAAATTATTACAGGATGCTCATAGAGCTTTTATAGAAATGGATTCTATACAGAGATAGACTAATCTCACATTTACCGGAATTTTCACAGCTCAAAAATTGAACAAGTTACTACCGGAGGCTACCTGGCGAGGTATAGGCTCTGTCTTAGAATCAGACTTAACACCCAAACACTTGACTCTTCTAATGGTTCGGCCACTTTAGGTTCTTATCAGTGCCGAGCACACTGATACGCAGGCTTCTCAAACCAACTAAGGACTTTGAGTGATTTCTCGTGTTGCAAGCAGATCAAACTAGATGTCCGCAGATGCAGAGCAGGAGAACACTCGACTCAAACACACAAAAAACTCTCAAAATGCCGATGCCCAACAAATGAACCTTACCCTTCTTATATAGGATGAGAAGGGGGGACAAACATTACTGTTGGTCGGACAGAAATGACTTAAAGCTTAAAGAATCATTACTTTTCAGTCTTTACTAGAGCGACGTCCGCACAAATATTCGGGTCCGTAAAGCAGACCGAATAATTGCTTTCGGGTAACGCATGAGATATAGTCTGTAAAGTAGATTCATGTACCTAAAACAAGTCAGACATTATGGCTATCTACACAGTGGATACTTTTGTACAGAAAGCCCACGAGAAAAGACTAGATGAGAATATTTACACTGTGGAAACTTTTAAACAGTAAAGCCCACGGGAACTCTGGTCACAATTAAGCCCTTGTGACTGGTACGTAATCAAAATACAGTCAGATCAGGGAATCTGTCTCTTTTATAAAGTAGATCATCACATGCCTTTGTATAAATCCTCCGGACTATCATGGGTTTGCCCAGTATGATTTGATGTTGGACTTTGGTTAAGACATACCATTCTAAGTGCTCTCTCATGTATTCCTGGAGGGAATAATTTGTCATGTGAAAAGGATCCCACTCTTGAACTGTCATTTCTTTGACTGTGTTGTATATGCGATGAAAACATTCCCCAATGTTGTACTCAAAACATCTGTGACAGTATTTTCTTTCATATCTTTCATGATATACTGGGTCCATGGCTGTTCTGCTGACTCTGTAATCTGTCCACCAGTTCTGAAACCATTCACATTGTAGATTTTTCTGGGATGCTGCCATTGTGCTGAATTTCAACTTTGTGTAATGGGTTTCTTCTCTGTCATCAACATTTATGAAGTCCCACCATAGCTTTTTATAATCTGAAAAATTATAAACTGTGTCGGGGAACATTACCTTGGGATCATTTCTGGGCCATCGAGCACATGGTTGGACTTGAGGGTGGTTGATCCACAAATCTCTGGTTCGGTAGATGCAATAATAGCTTTCATAGATTCCTGTGTCACGGCCTCCATGGTGCCAGATACCTGCAATGTCATGAAAATTTGTTTCCAGGGCCCGCCTTGCGGTTCCAACATCTGCTTTTGCTTTGTCATACATCATATCATGGATCCATTTTCTACCCTTTGGGTACACCTTTCTTTCAGGTACATAGTGCTGGAGATCAGTGTGAGGCTGTAAGTTGGCATCAAGGACTTTTGTGTTCCTTAATTGCCATGTGGGTCTCCAGTTGTCTCTGTATGTATCCCAGTCTTGATTTTCTGGAATGGTTCTCAAGACCTCTCGTTTTTGGTGCTGGTCCTACTCAGTAATAATCATCATGACATGTGCTGCGTTTTGTTCAAGGTATTCCCTGCTGAGAAAGTCAGGAAGACAATTGTCTTTTCCTTTGATGTGCTCAATGGAAAAATCAAAATTTGCAAAGAGTGCCTGCCATCTGGCAAACTTTGCTTCTTCTGGTTTCTTGATGTCCTTGGTTAGTACTTTCTTCATTGCTGACGCATCTGTTCTGAGGAGAAAAGGCTTGTTTATTAGATATACTGCAAACTTGCTGATGCAATTCCATGCAGCTTTCACTTCTCTTTCAATAACAGAATAATTCTGTTCTGCTGGGTTCCATACTCCTGAGGCAAACTGTACCACTTGTTCTTCTTTGTCAACTTTTTGTTTCAGAATCCCTCCCCAGCCTATGTCACTGGCGTTAATATTGGAAGAGTCTTCTACCCATGCTCTAGCTCATGTTATGTGAATGGATTGGATGATTTTTTTCTTCCAAGGTGATTTATTACGGCATTAATTTATTTTTTTAAAACTTTTGTTTTAAGAGATAGTTCATCTATCATGACCTCATATCTAATTTGTCAAATTTCTTCAACACCTAGGATGTCTTTATCCTTCCTTCATGTAGAGGATGTCTAGACTAAAGTTAACTAATATACATAAATTTACAAGCTTACTCTTTCTCTGGACAATTATGGTCCTTCTTCTCCCTATGGAGTTAGGTCTGTCCAATTTATACCTAATTTATCCATTGCCATTGTTGGCTCCATGCTAGTCTTTGGGGATCATGGATCTTCTATAGGCACCTGTGGGTTTGTTTCATCATTATTTGTCCATGGTATACATGCTTATAGTCATTCAATTTAGATGCCTTGAAGTAGGAAATATGTAAACAAAATCCATGGTCTTCATAGAGGATTTTGATTTCTATAATTGATATGTGTTTTATTTAAGTTTGGATATTCATAAATTACAATTACATGCAAACACATTGACTAAGCCTCAAGGTTGTGTTTTTTAATTCTCAGATATTCATAAATTACATGCAAATATAGTGACCATGCATCAAGTCACTTAGGCATTTGTCATTCCATTCATATTTTATTGACCCTTGTTGTTAATGCAAGTTATGGGAAATGCATCCAAATTCTTTGCAAGCATCCTCTCTTTCTTAAGTAGCGTCTTAGAAATATTTGGAAGTGGTTTCTCTCCTTTTGTATTTGGCAAAGACATGACATTAAAATGTAGAGATGCATGCGTCTCGCTTCTAAGCATGTCCCTTTTGAACTCTTCAACCATTAAAAAAAAAAAATCGTGTTCTCTCTACAAGAAGTGTAGCAAAAGTTCAATGTAGATCTTACACTTCCAACAATGTTATTGCAATGCAGGTTACTAAGTCCAAGTATCAATCAAGGATGTTTGTTGGCTTGATACATGTTATCAATGATGGATGCTTGTTGGCTTTCTTTTTTTACTTCATATGAATATAAGTAATCTTTACATTTTTGTTAATATTTAGCACATGGGGACTACCCAAACCCAAGAATGAACTATATTGTATTCAATAGACTTCTTTTTCAAATCATGTAAGATGTGATTGTAACTATGTTACAATCCCCAAGATAAGTATATAAATGCTTAAAATAGATAGATCCATGTGGAAAGATCAACAACCGTTGATCTACAATCCATAAATGTCTATCATGATTTTTTGTCAAAGTTTGTGAACTCTTAGAAACACCAACAACTAGTCACTCTCATCAATATAAAAATTGCATTATATCAAGCAATTCACCTAGGAGATACAAGAGACTGGATTAAAGGTCATTTGACCCTAAGAGTATCCATTAGATTTGGTGATGGAGAAAATGATTGTAGGATAAATTCCCTAAAAAAATTAATTATATTTTCATGGCACTTAGATATGCTATAGGATAAATGCCCCTAAAAAAAATATGGTAAATATTCCATCTAAATTCAATGTAAAAAAACATTATTCATTATAGTTTTATAGTTCTACTATGACCCAAGTTCATTCATTCTATTTTGAATACATTTTGAGTACCAATGAATTGACATACTAAAGGAGGAATAATATAAACTCTCCCTTATATTTAATTTATAGTATGTGATTCTAAAAATATAACAAATTGTTAACAATACTCTCCCCTACCCATACTATCCGCCTCTTGTTGCCACTATTAACTATACCTCTCTCCTAATTTTAATAAATAAATCCTTTATTAATTATTCATTAACCATCCAAAAAAACACCTTTTTTTTAAACATAACTCTTTTTTTAATCTAACTTTAGATTCACTTTAATATTCCCTTTCCTCACTTCAAAAGTATGCTACTATTTATATACATTTACCACCATACCACCACGGTGTAAGGATGAAAAAGGAAATTCATCCCCTTGTTAAAGTATGAATAAATCATTTTCATTGAAGGTAGTCTTGACTATTATATATGAATAAATCATTTTCATTAGAGGTAAGTGAGACTAAATATATTATTTAACGATCTTTTGAACGAATTGAACGCTTTTAACTATTCCACTCATTAACCAAACATTCATTCATTTCTTTGTATGTCGGTACAAATGAGGTATTTTAAAATTGCTTGTGTATTTTAAAATTTATTTTATTATTTATGTATTTTCAATCAAATAATAATCATGCCACTTTTGGCCTTTCCCTACATCATGTTATACATCATTAGACGTATTTTTTCCTTTATAAAGTGACATTATAAAGTCTTTACTCTCCTAAATTAATAAACCCTAAATTCCTAGTATATATGACATCCTAATTAATATTATAGTATATATATCATATTCGATTTACCACTCTGGTTTCATTTGAGTAGTATGTAGATGGTATCATGTCACATGTCTTTAGAGATGGAGACCAATACATAGAAATTACTTGTTGGGAAAGCAAGCTCTTTTAATTATGTAATGTTGTTGGGAATGTGTGCTTTGCTTTTGTAAAGAGTTATGATAAAGGAATTCTTAGCATTCGTTACTTTCCATGAAGTTAGAAGAATTTAGAGATATAGGAGATAGTTTAATATTTATTATTACACGTAATAATTATTTTGTTTCAGGTATGGAAAATTAGGTTGTAACTTTCAACATGTGATTTAAGATTATTTTTGCATAGAATTAGTTAAATTAGAAATTGTCAAAGTAACTAGTTTTTGTGTTTTTTTCCAGTACAAAATTATTAAAAATAAAAAAAGTGTTTTTAAGTGAACAAGTTTTCATTATGTAGGTCGTGACACAAAGATATAGTATAAGGGAAATTTTTAGTAGATGACTCATATCTTAACAAAAGAAATTTGAGGAATTAAATCCCTCGTTGCCCATTTAACTTAATGGTGAATTCACAGATTTGGGTGCAATATGTGATTATTTTTGAAGTTGTAAAGTATTTTAGCAAAGCAAAGCTCTAAGTGCTTTGGGTAGTGATCGGTGTATCTTCGACATGTAGAGCAATACATTCCATTTAGATTTGCCTTCAGCATAGAAAAATTCCCTCGACTTATTTCGGGAATGGACAAGAATTCCTCCATTAGAATCATCATTCTCAGACCTACAACAACCATTTTTACTCCAACATCAATCTCTTCATTTTTAGTTCCATTGTCGAATCTTGAAGCATGGATCGTGTCAACAATGACCAAATCAAAGTACGAGAACAACTAAGTGAAATCCAAACTAGCCTAGTTATGAGGGTTGAGACAACCCGATCAAAATCCTCTTAAAGGGAGAAGCCCCCTCCTTGGGAGAATATATTTGAAGGCCATTTATTGATGTAAAGAAATTTAAACTACACGTTGCATCTTTCTAAATGGATATGTTCATCCATTGAAGCAGACCAAGAGAAGTAACCCATATGGATGAATTGCATTATCAATTTTCTAAGTATTTCTTGTGATATTTTTCTGTTCTTATTTTGAATTTTAATCTTTAAATGTTGAATTTAAATTGATTAAGCACCAATTTTGAATCAAGTTTGGTATAAATTTTTTAATCAAGGATATTTTTATTTGGATTTCTATGAGTGTTGATATTGAATGCTAATCAGATCTAAGGTCAAGCAGGAAGAAGGTTCACATTTATGAGAGAGTTTCCGGCGTAAATCACATGATATTTCATTTGTCAACGCGTTCCGAACCAACCAGTGTGGTTCATCGTCAGGACAAGTTGAAGAATCAGATCCAACATTGCATGTTAAATAGTCCTAGCAGAACCTCCAACGTCTATAATCCTAGACCAGGCAACGACTATAATGACTAATGGCTATATATGATTGGGGGACAGTTAGACGGACCAGGGGTATAAAAAAAAGTTAATATCATAGCTCGTTAGTTATATTATTATTAAACTAAAAGTCAAAGGGACAAATAATTATCCTAGGGGTATATATATATATATATATATATATATATATATATATATATATATAATAAATTAATTTTAAACAGACATTCCAAAGGAAAGCAATGCAATCTTCAAGGGCAGATAACCCCTGCAAATCTGAAGTGATGTTTTAGGAAGCCTTTTTGGAGATGAAAACATGGTGGAATAATTATATAAGGAATGAAAGGAGAATGATGAAGGTTTGTGTCAAGGGAAAGGAGAAGGACGTTGTAGTGACCTTGATAAAAATCCTTCATCCCCATATTCTCCTTCAAGTTCAAGTTCCTCTTCAATTCCACAGAGAAAAGAACCAAAGAAAATTTATATGAATTTGCCTACATCATGGTTAAAATTAAATGTGAACATGATTCGCAAATTTATGATAGAGCCCTTAATGAAAAACAATCATATCATTGGATCAAGCAAACTAAAGTATATTGTAGGGTTTTAAATATTGTGGATGAAGAAGCAAAATTCTAGGTAGCTACTCTCTAACTACGAGGCATAGCACCGATCTAGTGGGAGAGTAAGAATCAATAAAAACTTCATAAGAAAGGAAAAATAATATCTTCATGGTATGAATTCATAGCTACAGTAAAGAAACAATTTTATCCTTTAGGATATGTGCAACAAACAATAATGAATTGATAGAATCTAAGGAAAATAAAAGGACATAATGTCCAATACTATACTCAAGCCTTTATAAATAAGGCATTAGCATTGGGAATTCCCCTTTAAACACAAGAAACTCTTTTGAAGCATATTGGTGGGTTGCACAGTTATTTGAAACATATTATTCTTATGTTTAATCCAATTAATCTTAATGAATTTTATATCCTAGCCACTCATAATGATTCAAGGGGAAAGAATGTTAAGGGAAACCTCTAAGATAAGTTAGTTTAGCCAATTTAGGAGTAAGATGAAATGAACAACCACGATGAATAAAGAAGATGAGAATCCTTCATGTTCACATTGCAAAAATGAAGAGCATGTTGAGCCCAATTGTTATAAAATTCATCCAACACTAAGACTAAAGAGGATAGAAAATAGGAATGGTAATAAAAGACCATTACTACAATCTAACAATATCTTGGAATGGATTTAGGTAACGAAACCAAGATCACGGCCATGGGAATACAAGGTACATTTCCTTCTACTAGTTATAGCGCTAATACTCATTATTTAAAATATAAAATATGGAATATGAAAGGAAAAGAGGTGAGCCATTCCATATTAGAGTTATCTCAAAATATATAAAATATTGATATATTCTTTGATAGTGGTTTGTCAATTGATCTCATTTCTAAAGAAATTGTTAAGACATTGGAACATGAAACTAAGCCTCATCTAAAACTATATCTTTAGGATGGGTATGTTAAGATGCTAACTTACAAGAACATAAACAATGTAAGCTCAAATTTGCAATCACCATTAAGTTCATAAATGAGGTGGAATTAGATATCATACCACTTGATATTTGTGGAATTATTTTGGGAAGTACTTATTTATATGATAGGAAAGTTATCTTCTCTAGGGAGGACAACAAGTATCATCTTACAAAGGAAGAGATTGAGTATACTGTAAGAGCCCATTGTGTGAATACTAACTTTTCTCTTGTTACTTTTGGACAAATGAAAAGGGCTATAAATGCAAGCAATAACTGTGTACTCGTGATTTTAAAATCTCAAGATGATGATAAATCCAAATTTTCAAAGGGTGCGATCACAAACATAAAGATGAGTTAGTTAAGATAAATTTTAACTATGATAAAGTGTTTCAAGAACCATAGGTATTACCTCCAAGGAGAGAGATACACCATGCGATTTAGCTACAATAAGATGCACCTATTCCTACCATATACATGCATAGTTTATTTGTGATTGAGAATGAAGAAATAAAGAAGCAAGTTTAGGAGTTGTTTAAGAAAAGGGTCATCCAACCAAGTACTTCTCCATGTAAATCACCCATTGTGTTGGTACCAAACAAAGATTGTACATGGATAATGTTTGTGGACTTCAAAGCATTGAACAAAATTATAGTGAAGAATATTTATTGTATTCCTTTTTTTGATGATTTGTTGGACCAACGAAAATGCAACTTATTTCACTGAGCTATACTTAAGAAGTTGTTATCATCAAATAATTTTTTATATGATATTTGGAAAATTGTTTTTAAAAAAAACAAAGTTTATTTGAATGGTTGGTTATGTCAATGGGCTTTGTAATGCTCCCACTACTTTCATACAAGTTATGAATGATATATTTAGGTCATTCATAGAATATTTTGCTATAATATATTTATAAGATATATCCATTTTCAATAAAAGGTGGGAAGATCAGGTAAAACATCTTACGAAAGTCCTAGACTTTTTGAAAAAGGAAAAATTGTGCCTAAATATGTCCAAACGTGAATTTGGGAAAATATATTTAGTTTATTTGGGTTATAGTAGGGGGTGGTGAATTAAAAATCGATCCCTCTAAAGTTGAAGCCATTATGAAGTGACCTAAGCATAATAATGTAACAAAAGTTAGGAGTTTCATGGGTGCAGTTCAATTTTGGAGGAAGTCCATTGTCAACTTTTATTTAATTGCATCTCTTTTACATGCTTTGGAAAGTACTAAGCAAGTCTTTCAATTGGGAGGTAAACAATAAAAGGCCTTCAATACTTTGAAAGCAAAGATTGGTACAGAGGTCATCCAACTAACTACTTCTCCATGAAAATCACCCATTGTGTTGGCACCAAAGAAATATGCTACATGGAAAATGTATGTGGACTTCAAAGCATTGAACAAAATTATAGTGAAGAATAGTTATTGTATTCCTTATATTGATGATTTATTGGACCAATAAAAATGCAATTTATTTCACTAAGTTATACTTAAGAAGTGGTTATCATCAAATAATTTTTTATATGATATTTGGAAAATTGTTTTTAAAAGAAAACAAAGTTTATTTGAATGGTTGGTTATGCTCAGTGGGTTTTGTAATGCTCCCACTACTTTCTACAATTTATGAATGATATATTTAGGTCATTCATAGAAGATTTAGTTATAATCTATTTATAGAATATATTGATTTTTAATAAAAGGTAGAAAGATCAAGTAAAGCATCTTACAAAAGTCTTAGATCTTTTGAAAAAGGAGAAATTATGTCCAAAGGTGTCAAAAAGTTGGAAAATATAATTAGTTTATTTGGGCTAAAGTAGGGGGTGGTTATTTGAAAATTGATCCCTCTAAAGTTGAAGCCATTATAAAGTGACCTAAGTATAATAATGTAACAAAAGTTGAGAGTTTCATGGGTGCAATTCAATTTTGGTGGAAGTCCATTGTCAATTTTTATTTAATTGCATCTCCTTTACCTGCTTTGGAAAGTACTAAGCGGGTCTTTCAATTGGGAGGTAAACAATAAAAAGCCTTCAATTCCTTGCAAGCAAAGATTGGTGCAGATCTAGTTCTAGTATTTCCATATTTATAACAACCATTTGATAATTAAAATCAATAGTTTGTTACCGTTATGAGACCTTAACTGGTGCAATAAGAAATTATCCTAGTTATGAAAAAGATTGTATGTTTTGGTTCAAAGTGTGAAGAAGTGGAAACACTATTTGATGGGAAAATAGATAATCAGCCATAAGGATCATCAACCATTATAGTATTTTCAATAACAAACCAAGCCAAAGCAATCACATCATTTCCAGTTGATGGGATTTTGTAACAATTCCATTTGGTCATCAAGTATAAGAAAGGTATACAAAATAAAGTTGTTGATCTGTTATCTATACCTTTTATTAATGCATACATTGTTACTAAAGGAAAAATGAAAATGCTTGTAAATGCAAGTAATAATTTTGTATTCATGATTCTAAAAGCTAAGGATGATGATGAATCCAAATCATTTGAAGAGTGCCATCACAAACAAAAAGATGAGTTAGTCAAGTTTATTTCTAACTATGATGAAGTGCTTCGAAGAGCCATAGGGATTACCTCCGTTGGTAGAGATACAACATGAGATTTAGGTGCATCAAGATGCACCTCTTTCTACCATTGGCATGTATAGGTTATCTATGATTGAGAATGAAGAAATAAAGAAGCAAGTTCAATAGTTACTCGAGAAACGAGTCATCCAACCAATTATTTCTCCATGTAGAACACCCATGTGCTAGTACCAAAGAAATATGGTATATGGATAATGTTTTTTGACTTCCGAAGAATGAAAAAAATTATGGTGAATAATTGTTATCCTCTTCCTCGTATTGATGATTTGTTAGATAATTTTGAAAATGTAACTTATTTCACTAAGATAGACTTAAGAAATGGTTATCATCAAGGAAGTATTTTTGAATATGATATTTGGAAAACCTCTTTTAAAATAAAACAAGGTTTATTTGAAAGGTTGGTTATGCCATTTGGGCTTTGTAATTCTCTGCCTACTTTCATACGAGTTATAAATGATGTATTTAGGGAATTCATAAAGGTTTTGTAATAATATATTTAGGCAATATATTGATTTTTTGTACAAGTTGGGAAGGTGATCTAAAGCATGTTAGAAAAGTATTAGATTTTTTGAAAAGGAGTAATTGTTCGTAAAGATGTCAAAATGTGAATTTGGAAAAACATATTTATTTTTGGTGAATTAAAAAGTAATCCCTTAAAAGTTGAAGTTATTGTAAAATGGCCTAAGTCTAATAATGTAACAAAAGTTAGGAGCTCCCTAGGGGCAGCATAGTATTGGAGGATGTTCATTTCTAACTTTTCTTTTATTGCATCTCCTTTATACACTTTACGAGCACTAATTAGGTCTTTCAATGGTGAGGTAAACAATATAGATACTTTTATACCTTGAAATTAAATACCGATTTAGCTCTAATTCTAGCATTGCCATATTTATAGAAACCATTTGAGATTCAAATCAATATGAGTGATTATGGCATGGGAACAATGTTAATACAAAGGAGGAAACTAGTTTGTTATCATTCTAAGAACTTCATTGGTGTAGTAAGAAATTGCCCTACTTAGGACATAGAATTGTATTCTTTAGTTCAGAGTATGAAGAAGTGGAAACATTATTTGATGAGCATCATATGGATCATCAACCTTTATAGTATCTCCATTCATAAACCAAAATAAAACAATCATGTCATTTCCCGTGGATGGGATTTTTTCAAAAATACCATTTGGTCATTAGGTATAAGAAAGGTATACAAAACAAAATTGTTGATATGTTATCTAGATTGTTTGTTAATGCATACATTGTTATACAACATAACACATTAGCTCATGAAAGCTACATTGAACAATATGGTAGATATGAATATTTTAAGGATGTTTATGAAAAACTAATCCATGGTACTAAAGTGGAAGGATTAAAATATCATGTACATGAAAAATTGCTTTATTATCTTGGTAAATTGTGCATTTCATGAGATGAAAGAGTGCATGTAATTAGATAAGAATGTACTCCTCTCATATGTAGTTGTCTTAGTGTAGAAAAAACTTTAGCTCGGTTACAATCCTATTGGTATTGGCCTTGAATGTATGAAAGTGTATCCAAATATGTGAAAGGATGTGTGATGTGTGCCATTATAAAATCAAGTAATAGAAAATTAGGTTTGTGTATGCCACTTCATGTACCTTCTTGTCCATGGGAAAGTGTGTCTATGTGCAAGAAAGGTCATGATTATCTATATTTCATTGTGGAAAAATTTAGAAAAATGTGTGTTTTAGTGCCTTGTAAGGAAACCTGTGACAAAGGAAGGGCTTGCGCATATGTTCTTCCAACATATTTAGATTCATTTTGGCTTTCCCACATCTGTTGTATTTGATCAGAAACCCTGCTTTCTTAGGGAATTTCAGTCAACTTTGTGGGAGTTAAAGGACACTAAGATTTATAATAGCACTTATTTTCATCCACAAACCAATAGAAAAATGAAAGTGGTCAACAAGACAATGATACACTTACTCCAAGGATATTGTAATAATCACCCTAAGTTGTGGGATGAACAATTGTATTATGTACAATATGCATATAGTCGTGACATACATTCTTCCACATAAACATCTCTTTTTGAGAAATGTTTTGGTTATTTTCCTAAGTCTCCTCTAGATTTCACCCTTGGGTGAGATTTAGTAGGAAATGGACATAATGATGTGGAAAACACCACGAAGTTCATTCAAAATATCTAATTAGTTCATCGGGTCATATAAGAACAATTTGAAAATATCTAAGCCAAGTGTAAGGCTAGGCATGACAAGCATCAAGTTGATCAACAATTCTAATTTGGTGATCAAGTTTGGCTATACATTAGCAAAAAATGCCCTAAAGGTGAAATTAAAAAGCTCAAGCCAATTAGTTATTGTCCATTTAATTTTTTTGAAAAGATTGGTAACAATGATTTAAGTTTAGATTTACCTCCATAAATGTTGATGTGTTCCATAGGTAATATTGAAAACTTCAAATTATATGAGTCTCTTATGATCATGGATCAAGGTGAAAATGTTTAAGTTCCTTCTATTAATGATTTTTATTCTAAATATCTTGATGAGTTTCAATAAGATGATATTCTTAATAAGAGGGTGAGGGATTTGCAAAGAGGTGATATGGAGTATCTTCATGTGTGTCTGAAGGAATGCATCCAAGTAAAGCAAAATTGATGGAAACCAAAAAAGTGAGGGAGTTGTATCCTCACTTATTTTTTGAATGAACTATATTTTTGGTGATCTAAAAGATTCTTAGTTGGGAGGAGTGATCTAGGAGGATCCTCACATATAATTGATCCAATCTGAAATTTCTAAATAAAATGTTGTGTGGACTTAAAAGTTTCTTCTTCCAGAGAAAATCCATGGGTTGATTTGGAAGGATAGTTCCATGGAGGTTGAGTTCTTGTTGACACATTTTCATTGAAGGTGGATTCATTGCCATTGTCTAGGTCATGGCATAAAGAGGTGATGTGAGGGTGATTCTCAACAAAAAGGCTTGAATCTTAATGGAATAAAGTTCGAGGAACTAAATCCCTTGTTTCCCATATAACCTAATGGTGAGTTCACATATATGGGCACAACATGTGATCACTATAGAAGTTATAAAGTATGTCGGTGCATCTCTAACAAAGTTTTTTGGAAAAAAATTGGTGTATCTCCTAAATGTAGAGTAGTACATTCAATTTGGACTTATGTTTAGTGCCAATAAATTACCTCACAAATAAAAAACCCTTGACTTCCCTCAAATTTTATTAACACTAAACGAGAACCCCTCCAACAGAATCAACATTCTCAAAGCTCTAGTAACCATTTTTCCTCCAGCATCAAACCTTTCAATTCAGAGCTCCACTGTGGGATATGAAGCCATGGTTCATGTCTATAATAATCATAATAGAGTGAGAGAATGGCTAAGACAAATTCAAGTTGGCTTGGTAAAGGGGGTTGAGAGAGCCCCATCAAAGCCCTTTTCGAGGGAGAAGCCTCTTCAGTGGGAGAATAAATTCAAGGTCATTTTCTAGTGTAAAGAAATTTAAAACTATGTTTTACATCTTTCTGTATGTATACGCTTTTCAATTGAAGTGGACTTGAAGACATAACCCATATGGGTAAACTTTGTTATCAATTTGTTGAGTATTTTTGTGATATTTTTTTATTCTTTTTTCAAATTTTGATCTTTGAATGTCAAATATTAATTAATTAAGCACCAACTACAAATCACATTGCATGGAAGATTTTGAAAGCAAGGAACTTTTCAACAATATCTATAATATATTTGTGGATTAAGTAGTAATTCTAGGGATTATGTGGCAAGTTTAGAACCAAATAGTAAATTTTCACCTTTTAAATGACTATGAAACTAACTCTGGTCATAGACATTTAACCCTAACTCTAAATTATGCCATGCACAAAGGCCACATTCATGAAAACTCTATTAAGCAAAGGCAAGCTTTCCTTTTGACAAAGGTAAAGGTGATGTTTACTTAAATGATTCAAATAGTGAATTAATTCCCCTATTATATAGGTACAACATTGAATATCTCTATCATAATCTTATGATAATCCTTTCTACACCCATCAACAAGTTCCCTATTAAGGAGTTATGTAAAAATAAAATAGAACAAGCAACCCTTTGTATGATAACAAGTGCAACATTACTAGAAAACCCATTAGGGAGGCGTCTAATGAGTCCTTAAAACATAATAACATAAACGAGTAGTCTTTAAGTCCAACATTTTGGAAAGATTTTGCATTTATTTTCGGATCTAATTTATCTACAATCCGACAGGAGTTCAATGTAATAACAAGTTTGACAAGTGAATTTTTCACAATCGAACTACCATGGGGGTTTTTGAGGGTGTTGAATCCGTATATGCAGTCAAAAAACCAGTTTAAACAACACAAGTCAATATTTGGCCACAAATTTTTTCATCAGATTCTCGCCAGAAATCCACCCGAAACTCCAAAAAGTCACACTTAAAGACTACTCCATAACATAAATACATACAAATCCTTAACTAAAAGGGAAAAAAGGTACCAACAAAGTTACCAACTTAACGAGAACTGTAACCTCAAAACGAGAGGTGAAGGTCTAGAGCAAAAATCCCATATTTTTGCTCAAGAAACATGAAAAACCACCCTAAAAACGAAGAGTGTCGATGTTGCATCAACAATGTTTTTGGGTTAGCATTCCCAAAAAAAAGGCAACAGCATAAAAAACCAAATTTTATGTGCAATAAACATGAAAAACCACCCTGAAATGAAAAGTGTTGATGCAACTTGATGTTGCATCAACACTTTTTTTTTGGGTTAAAATTTCATTTTTTTGTTTAAAAATGGCCTTAAAAACTAACATATGTTAAAATTCCAATTTTTTTTAACAATTGCATTAAAAACTAAAATTTGTGTGCATTAAACATGAAAAAACACCCTTGAAATCAAAGTGTTGATGTTGCGTCAAAGCTTTTTTGGGAAATAAAATTTCAACATTTTTTAGCAATGGCATTAAAAATAAAATATCATGATTCTAAAGATCATTAAAATTCCAATAGTTTGCGACAATAGAGTTAAACATAAAATATTACGACTCCAAAAATATTAAAAATTCCACAATTCTCAACCAAGGCATTAAAGATAAATATCATGACTCTAAAAAACCTTAAAATTTTGACAATTTTCAAGCATTGTATTAAAGATAAAATATCACGACTCTGAAAAAACTTAAAATTCTGACATTTTTTAGCCATCAAATTAAAAACAAATATCGTGACTATAAGAAACCTTAGATTTTCAAAATATTTCGAGATCAAATATCATGACTAAAAAAACCATAAAAATGAATACCTAAATCAAAGAGTCATTATAAACAAAGTTACTAATCAAACAAGAATTGTGACCTCCAAACGAGAACTCTAGCCCAAAAACATGAAAAATAGCCTGAAAACTAAAAGTGTTGATGTTGCATCAACCCTTTTTTTTTGGGGGTAAATTTTCAACATTTTTTAAAAATGATAGTAAAAATCATTTCTTTTGTGTGCAAAAAATAACCTGAAAATATTTCCAAAAAAAACATTAAAAAACAAATAAGTAAAACCAATTGGATAATTAAAAAAAACATAAAAAATTTAAAAATAAATAAATAAACAAACATTAAAAAAAAAAAATAAACAAACAAAACATTAAAACTAAATTAAAATTAAAAAAAAAAATAACAACAAAATTCTTTTAAAAAATCATTATAATTAAAAATTAAAAAAATAATAATAAAATGAAATCGAAATAAAAAAACAAATAAATAAATAAAATAGTAAAAATTAAAAAAATTAAAAATAAAATGGAAAAACTAATTAAAAATAAAATAAAATAAAAAACAAACAATGGCACCCACCCAACCTGAAATCATCCAATCCCGCCCAAGTCACCTGAGGGTTTATGTTCCAGGTTGGGCAGTCTCCTCCCCCCCCCGCCTTGGCCAACAGCCCTTGGGGTGGTCTGGGAGGGGATGGCCAATTGCCGAAATCAATCATCCCCTCTTAGGCCGGCCCAAGAGGCCACTGGCCAGGGTGGGGGGGTGCATGCAACCACCTTGCCCTAGCCAGCAACCACTAAGGTGGCCTGGGAGAGGATGGTTGATTCCGGGAATAGTCTTACGACAAATAGAATTAAGAAATACATTAGCTTTTTCTAGATCCTAAAAGCACTCCTATAGTTTCTAATATCTCTAAGTTTTTTCCTATCCTAACAACTTGCTAATTGTTCCTCATAATATGGAAAGATTTTTCCCCTATGATCTCTCATGCCTAAGAAGGCATACTCTCACATAACTAATTATATTTATTGCTTTTCTTATATTTTCTTTAATAATAAAGTAAAATAAGAATATTTACAAATAAGGAATTATAATTCATTTTCAATATTGAATCCCCTTTGGAGCTTTTCTTCAAAAGCTTGATGGCTTTGGGAAGCACTATGCCCCTACATTTTTTCATCATTATTACATATGGGTAAATAAATGGTTGGTTCCCTAAGTGCAGAATTTTCCTTTTTCCTTAGCTTAATTAAATGTATATATAAATGATTGATGTTTAAAATAAATTTTAAAATTTTATTATATATTTTTATAAAAGAAATAAATTGAAATTATAGGTAGTATCTAGTTTTGTATATGTTATTAAAGCTAAATGTTATTAAAAAATACATGGCCGCATTAAAGATAGCCATAACAATGACAACTGGCATTTTGTGAATATTATATTGGTTGAAACCACCTTTTGGTCTTTAAGTAAAACCTAAAACTACTTTAATTTTCTAAGAGCTTGTTTTTCTCATATGTAAGGTAACATGTTAATGACCCATACCTAAAATCATAAAAAATGGGTGGAATTATACCTCCTTACAAGCCATCAATGTGTACTTTAGAAGGCATTTTTTAGTAATAATGATAATAATAATATATCAATCTACGTTCATAAATAATAATTAAAAACCACTATAAAGTTTTCAATATTCTACATGACAGGAAATCAAATTGGGTGAATAATGATCTTGATCAAGTGAATAAGGAGCTTTAGCATTTGATCATGCTTCATTAATGCTAGGAATGTTTTTGAACCCTTCCATGGTGGTGGCCAGAGGAAGTGTTTGCACTCCCTCCTTCAACAATGTTGTAGCCCACAAAGATCCAGAGAGAATTAAATCAATCTCCTCTCCTTTTGATCGAGTGAAGGCCAAGGGAGAAATTCTAGGCATGGGAGGGGAAAGAAACCTTAGAAATGGATCTGCAGAGCATTTTTTACTATAAATGTATCAGACAAAGTCATGCCCTAGATGACTAAGCAAATGCATCTTGATTGTGGAAAAATTTCCAAATATGAGATTAAAACTCTAAAAATGGTGAATTATGTATATTATATGTAAGACCATGTACTTATTGTAAATTTTATAGGTATATGGCCATTAGAAAGGGCTTTGGAATGGTGGATTAAAGCACGAATATGGAAACCAAAAGGGCACATTGACCTCAAGCTAGGCTCTAAAGGATTCATGACGATGATCTTCAAAAATCTAAAGGACTAAGAGAGGGCTTTCCAAAAGGTACTCTACTTTTTTAACTCGAGAGGACTTTCCCTATGATTTTGGATGGCCAAATTTAGCCCAGACAAAGATGACATCACAGTAACACTAGTATGGGTTCATCTTTGCTCCCTCCCCCACGAATCATGGGATCCAAAGATATTGGAGGGCATAGGAAATGTGTTTGTATCTTTTGTTATGATTTCTTATGCTACTAAAAAAGGATGTTATTTTTCAAATGTTTGCACATGTGTCTATCTGAATGTATCATGACCCCTTCCAGAGAAGATCAGTCTCAGCTACATGAATGAAAACTAGTACCAAACTATTGATCATATTTCATTTAGATGCTAAAAATGTCATGAACATGGACACTTATTCAAGTTTTTACAACTAAATGTAATCCCTTCCTTGAACAAGAGAATTTAGGGTAAATACCCTAAGGGTTTCGAAAAAGTAGCAAGCAAAAGGAGGCCCTCTAGAAAACAAACATAGGTGTTGCAAAATGCATGCCCTCAAACACAATAGGTTTGAGATTTTGTCAAATTATATGGAGGAAGACCTAGTGGATAATGACTAGGAAAAACTCATTCTTGAACAACATGAGGATCTTCATAAAACTAATACTGATTTGGCCAAACAAGTAAAAAAGGGAAAACTAGATAACAAATTAGTTGCAAATCAAAAGGCATATGAGGACATCTTAAGCCAAGTGGATGAATATATGGAAGAATCTAAAGATGTGGAAAAATTTGATGCTAAAGACATAGACCTATAATCACTAGTAATAGATAAGAAAAATATAATCCAATATACACCCCTCTTGAGTCATAACATGATGTGTGTTAGCTGAAAAACCTTAGCCAAGGTTTTGAGGGATAAAGTAACACAAATAAGCAATGGTGAAGCAATGTTACAATCCCATATTATAGTAGTGGTAATTGATTGGGTAAAGGGTACCATAAGTAATATGAAAAAAATGATTCTCCATATCGTCTATGATCAAGTCAAAATGCTAGAAGGGGGGTTACCTTATATCCTTTTTACTCACATATAAAAAGAGATAAACATGCAAGCTAACATTTCATCCAAGTGAGTACCAAAGATGGAAAAGGAACTATGGAGTCATTTGATAAGACTATTGGAATCACTATGCTAGCAGCTATCTTATCCATGTATTAATGAATTATGTGGATTTGTTCACTCTTTTGAGTGAGAATCAAATACAAATGTTACTTGGTTCTAGGATGATATTATGAGGTTTTTCTGTTTATGAATTTGATAACTTTGGGATTGTTTTTTGAATATTAGAATAAGGGTTTATATGTTCTAAATATACATAAATTGAATTAATTCCCCTGTACTGAATTATAAGATTATTATACTATCTCTTTATTTAGGAATCCTTTGTTAATTTTGGAATCCTTTGTTAATTTTAGTATTAAAGTGTGTTCCCTTAAGCATTTATGGAATGTAACCTTTTTTCCTAAGGACAAAAATGTACTTCATATTCAAGTATAATATAAAATACAATCATAAGATTCTCCAAGCACTAACCATATTGGGCCGAGTTATAAAGACTATAAGCAACCAAAAAATTAGGCTAGCAATGACTCAACAAAAAGCATAGAGTTATTATTAGTAGGACAAAGAATAACATTTTACAAACTTAATCAAAATCAATTGGCTATGGACAACACTATAAACCTATAACATATTACAGACTCAATACGTAAACCACATTATCAAAATCCCTCAAGACTATATCGTGGACTAACAACAAGTTGACCTTCATGAAATTTCGAGAGTATAAAATGGTTCTCCATTAATTCCATGCCTTCCTTGGAAAGTTTATGCTACTTTATTTTGTTCACAAAGGATATGTATAAACTTGATATTCTAGAAAGCTCTAGCTATCTCCTTTACCTGAATGTAACCTATATATTTATTTTTAAAATTTAAAAAGTTTTGTTTCTTTTCGAGGAAAAATACAATGGACCCATTGGAGAAATAAACTCACATGGTGTGCTCTCTTAACTTAATTTAAATACAAAAGATGAAAAGTTAAAAACTTTAAACGTAAACTAGGGTTTGGAAGGTTAAGTGAATTGCATAATATTCTCCAAACAATGTTGTATTAAGTGGCTCCTTTGTGGATTTTCGATGTTGTCAAATTAATATATATTCACACCAAATCCTCATAAATAAATGGTGTATGATAGGTTCTAATCTTTTGAAGTTTGTTTAGTTCTCATTTTCCATGTTTGAAATTACTTATGAACCAATCCACCTGACTATGTTTAGTATCTTGAAAATACAACTTATGAACATAACTACTTTCCTAAGTGTACAATTTCATAAAACCATAAGATAGCTGCATTTTGAATGTATCTATGAATGAGAATGGAACTAAAACTAAAAATGTTTTTTTCTAAAACTGGATAAGGTAAATTTCATCTATAACTATAACTAGATAGGATAATATCACTACAATCTAACCATTCATGTAAACATTCCCTCTATTATTCTATCTGACACCATGAATTTTAACATGGTATTATAACATATAGAATCTAAACTTGCTAATGGAAGGTGGATTTCTTGACCCTTCAAAACTGTTTTTTTAGAGAAATGACTTGTAAGTGAGAGAAAAACTTCCTTGGAAAAAGGTGAGAGAAAAACTTAGAAAAAAACATTAGAATATTTTGAAGATAAATTGTTCATTGTAAATATTACTATAAAATTATGTTATCCATTGTATTTATTAGATATTGGAGGGAATTTTCAGAGAAAAAATTATAAGGAGTTTATGTGCAATTAGTTTTCCAACAACAAGAAAAGAATACATGAATTTTTTTTTTAAGTGCATGATCCAAAATCTATGATATCTTGAAAGAAAGAAAGAGGAGACATTTTTTTGCTAATGGATGAAGGTAATATTAATGATTTTGAATTCAAGTCTTCTAGTGGAAAAATATTGCAAAATTCAAAGTGATCTAGATAGGACCAATACCAATATAGTGAAGAAAGTTTTATGTACTTTAAACAATAAAGGAAACTAATGAATATGAATATATATATATATATATAGCATTTTAAATCTAAGAAGAAGTATACCTAATAGATGGGTGTGAATTCTACGGGCTGTATGACTTCCTTGAGAATGAAGTAAATATTATTGTCAATATTGACAAAAACTAGTAGTTGTAATCAATAATAAGTGTATGAAAAATACAACACAATATAATTAAAAAGCTTACTGAGGGATGAGTCTCTAATATGTCTCTAGTTATTAATATGAGGAATTTATCTTAGGTTAATTGTTGAGCCTCATCAAACTATGGATTTTACTTTCAATGCTAGAAGATATGGAGAAAACGTTTACCATTGAAAATTTTTGTGGGGAGGAGAATATTGCATTTAGTTCTAATAGATTGCAAGTAGGGAAAGCTTACCATTATTGAAGAACAAACATTCATTTTCTTGTGGATGTTAGTTGTGAAGGGAATGTTGAAAATGTAACTTAATATCCAATTCCAATTAGATTTTGTGTCTAAGACAATCATTGTTACAGAGATGCATCATGAATAAATAATTGGATAAGAAAGACAATTCAAGGAAACCAAAACATCTTTAGGACCATCCATAGTATAACATCACTTTAATCTTACCATGCTTGTCAATATTATCCTAGGCATGTATTCTCAAACCATAGTTGGTTAAAAATAATGTTATTGAATGATTATAAGAAACAAATGCATGTATATTCACCCTTATATCCCTAAAAAGTAATTAAAGTTTTGAATGAAATTCATTTTATGTAATATTATTATGTATGAAACCATGTATCTCAATAATGTAAAGTATAAAATATAATTAATGAAAATATAAAATATTTTAATGAAATGTAAAAATTAGAATCATTTGATGTTCATCTTTCCTTTCCAAACTAAACATTCATGATAATCAAGTATTTTCACAATTCTATAGCTTACATACAAACTAATAGAATATTAGTTTTACTAACCATATTATTCATCATGTCTCATTTTATTATAGTAAAAGTTGTTTACTTTGCTACCACCTTGTAAACCTTTATAATCTTCTTAAAAATATCGAATTTAATAAAAGGTAATTTGTTGAACTGGAATTCTATTGAAGGTTATCTACATGGATGGTGTAATAACTCTCTCAAAAAGAAATATAGAAATTTTACTTTCATAAAAGCTTGGGGATTTTGTTGGCCCACAAAGTGCAATAGTGATATGTTTGAGGATAGGTTTATTCTACCAAATTAAACAAATAAATAAATAAATAAATAAATATATATATATATATATATATATATAAATAATAATTTTAACCCAAGGAGGAGTCTACCTAATAGATATGTGTTAATGTTAAGGATCGTATAACTCCCTTTGAAAATAGCAAGTAGCTTTAATAGATAATGAGTGTATGAAAGATACAACACAACATATTAAAAAATGCTACCAACGGAAGAGTCTCTTCCGTTGTTAATATGAGTAATTTATTTTAGGTCAATTGTCAAGCCTCATACAGCTATGGATTTTTCTTTCATTGTTAGAAGATGTAGAGAAAATGTTTACCCATCGAAAATTGTTAAGTAGAGGAGGATGTTTCATTTAGTTCTAATGTATTGCAAACAAGGAAAGCCTATCATTAGTGAAGAACAAATAATCAATTGTTTGTGGATGTTGATTGTAAAGCGAGTGTTGAAAATACAACTTAACATCCAAATCCTATTAGATCTTGATAAATTTGTCCAAGTAAGGTCAAGTAAATCATTGTTGGAGAGATGTATCGTGAATACATAATTGTATAAGAATGAAACTAGAACTAAATTAAAACCTTTTTAGAACCATGCATAATATAATATCACTCTAACCTCCCCATGCATGTTAATATTATCCTCGGTTTGTATTCTCAAACCATAATTGGATTGATATTAAGGGAATGTTGTTGAATGTTTGTGGCAAACAAATGCATGTCTATATTGTATATTTGTCGTTAAGTCCATAAGAAGTAATTACATTTTGAATGAAATGAATTTTATGTGATCTTATTATGTAGGACACCATGTATCCCAACAATGTAAAGTATGAAATATTATTAATGAAATTAGAATATCTTTTAATGGAATGTAAAAATTGGTGGCATTTTGTAACTTTTTTTGTTCATTTTTCCTTGGACAAATTATCTTTTGGAATATTTGGTTAAAATAACATCAATTCATAATGAAATAGTTGTATTCGTAGCTTGTTGAAACCCTAATATCTTGAATTGATCAAAGTTATGTAATGTATATGTCATTCTGAAGTGATCTATTAATATGCTAATAAGCTTTTTAATGGTAGTTTTATCCATCACTTTATTATAAAATATCAAATTATCAAAGAGAAATCTAGTTCATTCCTTCATAAGGAAAAAACTTAGTATTTTCATGAGTAAGATTAAATAATGGGTTTAGACTGGTTATTTTAATGTTTCCTTGATCTTTATATCTGCATTAATGAAAATATCATAATATCAAAAACATTAGATCTTGAGAGTTGGTAGTGATTTCTTTGGTTGTTTACAAAAGGAAAAACCTTCTATGGCCTCGATTTAAATGAGTACAACCATGATCCAGATTTATGTAGGAACAAAATGAAATATAGATTCAAAGAGAAACATAGAGCTATAGCAAAAACTAAAATTCAATTCATTAATAACAAAATACTGAAAATTTCTTACATGCATAATGGAAATAAGCTAGCTCGGGAGATGGTAGCTTATCTCTGAGAAGAGATGTGGTGGCTACATGCCTCTTAAATGTGTTACAATGAGACTTGCAAACCTTTTTATTGTTAATAAATAAGAGAAAACCCCAAACATCCAAAAACTTGACCCTAGGAGATGAAGCACCAAATGTTTGTGGGCCTTGTTGGGGTTAGTTGGTACACCAACTTCCCAGGGTCGTAACTTTGATATACAATCTTTGTTTGATGTGTACGATACCTCATTAGAAATATCTATCTGAGGACTACAATTTTCGATTGGAAACCCCTACCATAGAACATTGGTTTTCCTATTTTCCATAAAAATGTCTTTTAGGGTCTCAAAACAGCTTTGGAAGTTCAGGACGTGAAAAACTGACAAAAATAGTAAAATGTGTTAGAATTAAGGAAACTAAAAGAAATAGTTTTGGGGCTCCAAGTGGAATAGGTGGGTGGCCACCAATATATCCCAATATTAGTCCTCCCCCCTTAGGAAGCAATGGTCCCCATTGCGCTGAGTGCCTCCATGATATGGGAAAATTTTTGTTGAACTTGATCCCTGGTGAGCCACTTGCCCTGGTGCAAGAACTGACCAACTTTAACAACTCGATACAGTTGGACCCTCTATTTGTGAATGTTCTTAATCTATGTTTCCATTATCCAATCAGTTGTGGCATGTTCAATATAGTATGGGTTGAGCTTTGTTGGTTTCAACTGCTCAACAATGCCTGATGTGTCCAACAATGGTGGAAAGTATGGTCGAAGTCAATCCACATTGAATATGGGGTGAAAGCTAAGGAATGTGAGGATATTGAGCTCGAAAGAGTTGTCTCCCACAACCTTGGTGATGGTGTAAGGTCTATATTAGAGTGGTCAAAGCTTACGATGGGCTCCAACGAGGCACTCTTTCTTCAGATGTAACCAAAATTTTCCACCCCCTTGAAACTTATCGGTTACCCGATGCTAACTGTGTTATTGTTTTTATTTGGCATTGCTTTCGCCAAGATGTCATCTAGAAGATGTGTTGAATGTGCTCAATAAACTTGGTGGCTATATCAGCTTTGGACTGAACATGGGAAAATTTGTCATGTGTAGTTGCAAAAGGTAATGCAACATCAAGGGGACATAATGGTTGAAATCGTAGGGACACTTCAAAGGGGTTGTGGCTAGTCGAGCTATGGAGAGTTATGTTATAGTTGCGTTGTGAATAGGGAAGAATCACATCCCATGTCTTTGGATGCTTAGAGTTGTACATGTGTAGTATTTGCATAATCATCTTGTTGACGACCTCTATCTTGCCATCAATTTGGAGGTGGAATGTAGTCAACTTGGTGAGCTTGTTGTCCAAAAATGACCAAAGGCTCGACAAAAATGTGCTTAGAAACCTACTAAACCGATCTAATATAATGGCTTGCGAGATCCCAAAATGTACCCACACTTGTTCAAAGAAGAGTTTGGCAATGGCCTCTATTATGATACTCTTCATGCAGGCATCCAATATGGTCATCTTAGAAAATTTGTCGACGACCACAAATACACAGTTGTTGCCATGCTTGGTAGAAGGGAGGTCAAACATATAATCCATGGATATGGATTCTCGGGGTCGGCTAAGAGTAGGTAGAGGAGTATACAAGCCTTGCTTCTTAATTGTTGTCTTGACGATGGCACAGGAAATGCAGGATCTGATATATTTTCCAACATCTTGTCAGAGATTTGGCCAATAAAAATGCTTTTGTAGTATGGCCATAGTTTTCTCCACACCAAAGTTTCCTGCAACCCAACTGTAGTGTGCTTCCCAAATCATCTTGGCACGCTCACTTGAAGGAACACAAAGGTGGCTCAGGTATCATAATAATGCATCCCAGAGGTGGACGACTTGAAATGCCCTTCCATCCACTAGCATCTTGTATGTGGTGGTGAAATCTAGATAATTTTTGTATCCAGAGGTCTCATGGCCATAAGAGTTGAGAACAATGGTCAGTGTTGCAACTAGGGGTCGATTGACGAAATTTGCAACATGATTGGTGTTTCCCTTCTTGTATTTAATATTCAAATGGAATTGTTGCAAATCTGTGGACCACTTTTGATGGCAATTGTTCTGCAACTTCCCTTGGGTATGTATAAACTATAGGGGTTGGTTATCTGTGTGAATGACGTCTCCTTCCCCATAATGTAATGTTTCCATTGAAGGAAAGCTTGCATGATGGAATACATCTCCTTATCATAGGTGGGCTATTTTTGAATTATGTTGGAAAGTATCTCTGTTATGCAACCAACTCACAAAATAAAAGAAAGGTTAGATCAATGACTTGAGAAATAGCCTCTTCGGGAGGGGAACCTCCTTTACATCACACAAATGAACAATTCTTGGATGATACAAATGATAAGACCTCTTTGATATATATAGAAGTCTAAGGGGTCATAATATAATCAGAGCCTACAAAGCAATAATAATGTAAGGGCACAACAATAACAATAGTGGGCGTCTATGGGGCACAACAATAACAATAGGGGGCTACACTAACAATAATACTAAGGGGGATACACTCGTATTATAGGGACCCAACATTCCCCTCTCCTTCAAAATTTTTTTGTCCTCAATGCTTGAGTAGTTTTGGATGTTTCTATATAAAATTCTCATCCTCACATGTGGAATACTCAATGGGTAAGTTCTTAAACTTAATGAGATACTCTGAATTAATTGATTCCATAGTTGTTGGGTTCTTGTTTCTATGGCTGCTTCAGGCTCAAATATGATTTTTCCTTCTTTGTCAAGTTCTAGAAATATTGTTTGAATAGGGATCTTGTCACCGATAACCTTATTTAAGCATAAAACATGGAAAATTGGGTGTACTTAGGAAGATGCAGGCAACTCCAATTTGTATTCCATAGTACCAATATTTTGCAACACCTTGTAAGGACCACAGTACTTGGGTGATAATTTTTTATCCTTCTTAGCTTGCTTCAGGCACATTTGTTGCTATGGTTGTAGCCGTAAAAATACCCAGTCACCTACATCAAAACTTCTTTCACTACGATGTTGATTTTCTTGTTGTTTCATTTATTTATGCGCCAGAGTGAGGTTGTTCTTTATGAGTTGGAGAACTGCTTTTTGATGATCGACGTGATTTTCCACTGCTTAAACCTGAGAATTTCTCTTAAAGATGATTTGATGGATGGTGGATGATATCCATAAAGTTCCATAAATGGTCATTTTTGTTGCAGTATGAAAGGAAGTGTTATAATTCCATTTAGCTAAATGTAACCACTTGACCCATTGTGTTTGTTTATTATATACAAAGCAACAGAGGTATCCTTCCAAACATTTGTTCATTATCTCAATTTTTCTTGTCAAATTGAGGACGATAAGATGAGTTATGAGCTAATTGTGTACCAAGACAAGAAAATAAATTTCGTCCAAAAATTCCAGTGAAAATGGGATCTCTATCACTTACAATAATATTTTTGTTTCCATGTAGCTTTTGAATTGTTTTCATAAATGTAGTAGAAACTGTACTAGCTTTAAAAGTATGAGATAATGCAAAAGAGTGTGCATACTTGGTAATTCTATCAACTACCATCGTGATGACACTCTTTGCTTCACACTTAGGTAAACCTGTGATAAAATACATTGATACCTCCTCCCAACGCTAACTTGAAATGGCTAAAGGTTGTAACAGACCCAGGGTCTTAATTATCTCAACTTTATTTTGTCAGAAAATCAAAAAGTCTGACACAAACTTCTGAATATCATATTTAAGGCCATCCCAAATAAAAATACTTCTTCACCCTACGGTAAGTTTTTAAAAATCTTGAGTGCCCTCCTAAGGGGGAGGTGTGCAATTCCAAAAGAATAGTTTGTTTGAGTTGGGAACTCTTACAAAGATATAAGTGATCTTCGTACCATAATGAATCATTTTTCTAGAGCAATGTATCGGATATACTAGGCTCCTTTTGCAACTTTTGAATGAGCGTCCACACCTCTTCTTCATTGTTCCTTTCATCCCTTGCTTCAGTTATCCAATCAGGTTGGGTAATAGAAATGGCACAAAGCAATGCTTCCACATCCTCATCCTTTCTTGAGAGTGCATCTGCAACAACATTTTGCTTCCCTTTTTTGTAGATGATTTCAAAGTCATAACCCAACATCTTTGTGACCCATTTTTGCTGCTCTTTTGAAGATAATCTTTGTTCCAAAAAATATTTAAGACTATCATGATCTATTTTTACCTTGAAGTTTCTTCCCATCAGGTAAGGTCACCATTACTTCATTGCATGTAGTATTTCCAACATTTCCTTCTCATAAATAGGTTTTTGTAAATAATTTCGTTTGATTGAATGAATTTCAAAAGAAATGGGTATTCCTTCTTGCATTAAAATAACACCAATTCCATTTCCTTAGGCATCACATTCCAAAATAATGGTTTTTGTGAAGTATGGCGTAGTTAAGACTGGTGCTTGGCACATTGCCTCTTTAAGATGTTCAAAGGCCTTAGTTTCTTTTGGAGTCCAAGAAAATGCTCTTCAGTAATGTTGTTAGAGGTGTTATTATTCTCCCATAATTCTTAACAAAATTGCGATAATACCCTGTCAACCTAATAAATCTTCGAAGATGCTTTATTGTTGTGGGGATTTTCCATTCCTTAATGGATTTAATTTTGTTAGGGTCTACCTTAACACCCTCATGAGATACAATATGACCCAAATATTCCACCTCATGTACTCCAAAGAAACATTTGGAGTTTTTTGCATAGAATTGTTTCTCCTCCAATAGTTTGGACACCCTGTCAACATGTTGAACATGATCCTTCCAAGACTTGTTTTAGATTAGTATGTCATCAAAAAATACTAACACAATTTTTCTAAGGGTTTGAAAATGGAATTATAAAACCTTGAAATATAGAAGGTGCATTGGTAAGGCCAAAATTCATGACCAAAAATTCATAATGACCTTCATGAGTTCATAATGTTGTTTTCAGAATATCTTTTGTCTTCATTCTAATTTGATGATATCCTGAACAAATATCCAACCTATTGAAGTAAAATGCTCCATGTAATTCATCTAACAATTCATCAATGACAAGAATGAGAAATTTATCCTTAATAGTGATCTTATTGAGCTCCCTATAATCCGGACACATACACCATGATCCATCCTTCTTGTGCACCAATGCTACTGGAGCTGAGAAAAAACTTTGGCTAGGTTGAATTATACCGGCCTCTAGCATTTATGTAACCATACGTTCAATTTCAGTCTTTTGGGCATAGGGATATATGTAAGGCATGATGTTTGGAGGAAAACTTCCTGGAATCAAATGAATAACATGATCATGATCACGAATAGGTGGGAGGCCTTTGAGAGTATCAAATACCTTGGAATGATTCTCTAAGATTTTTTGGAGATCTGGAAAATAGATTATTTCTATGTTTGAACCTCTAGTGAGCATAATTGTGCAATTATGCCCCATTGATCTTTCTTCAGAATATTTTTCATGCCATCAGAGATAATTTTCTTGTTTTCCCTGTGATACCCCTTAATTCAACTTCCTTTACTTCCAAAAAAAAATCAAGAAAAGTTCTTGAAAATTAAAAGTTATCGTCCCCAAAGATTGTAACCATTGGACTCCTAGTACAACATCAGCACCACCCATTGGAATGGAAAGAATTGGACTATTCAATACATATTCCCCCATGTTGAGCTTGATATTATGGAACTTTCTAGAGCAATTTATAGTTCCTCCATTTGCAACCATCACTTGACTCTCTGGTGTTCGATATAGGAGTCAATTTAATTCCTTGGCTATCTTACAATGAATAAAATTATGGGTACTACCTGAACCAATCAACACTATTACATTTTTTTTCTTGATACATCCTTCTATCTTAAGAGTTTGAGGAGTGGTATGTTGGGTCCCTATAATACTAGTGATTACCCCATTACTATTGTAGTTGTACCCCTTATTAATATTGTTGTGCCCCTATTATCCCCATATTGTTATTACTGTGCCCCATAGAATCCCTCTATTGTTATTTTTGTGGCTTTATATTATTATTGTTAGGTTGGCTGGGTTATATTGTGACTCCTTAGACTCCTATATATAGAAAGGAGGTTTTTTCATTTGAATCATCAAAGAATTGTTCATTTATGTAATGTAAAGGAGGTTGCCCCCTCAAAGAGGCTGAATTCTAAGGCGTTGATCTATCTTTTCTATCTTTTTCTTGAGCTGGTTTCATAACATTTGGTATCAAAGCTTTGGATTCTAGGGTTTCGCTGCTCCAAACAGGGCATCGTGGAATTTTCGCTATAACTTTTTTTCTACGACGTTTCAGAAGTTACAAAAACAACCCATTTGAGAAGAAATCGTGTTGAACCTAGGGTCCAAATTTCAGAGCTGTTCGCGCTATATTTGCAGAGATATGATCTGCGGAAGTTGGTATTTTTGCAGACTCCTGAATTACATTCCAAACAGGTGACCTAGGGAAAAGCATCATAAATTTCTCTCTGGGGATCAGATTGAAATTTCGTAAGAGGGTACAGAAAAAGGACGGACTGTAGTTTCTTTTATACATTTTTCAGATCCAAAGGTCGAAACAGTGACTTGTGGCACGTCGTACAAGTTCGCTCTACTGAACTAGTCTATAATCAAGTCACTGTGGGAGATTTCGCATAACTCTTCCTTGGAGAATCCAATTTGGGTCAGACTTGTGGCATTGGAAATAGGACATAGAGGGCTACTGCAGGTCACAAATTCAAATCTAGATGATTGGAAAGTACAAAGATACATCAGAGGCAATATCAAGTTCCTACAAAGTGAAAAAAGGTGTGTAGATTTTCTTAAACTTTTGCTTATGCTTGGTTTGAAAATTTATTTTGAAGGAATTCAAAGGGCATAGTAGAGCATTATTATCGATAACTGATGCCCCGAGGAAAGAAAATGCAAACACCTAGTAAGGAACCTGAAAGCTCTAGCATGACTCATGAAGAAGAGGAAGAAATGCAACATGATATATCAAAATTACAAGACCAAGTGCAACAACTATCCCTTGCACAAAAAGGAACAGAATCTAAGATGGATGGTTTAAAGAAAGGCGTAGAAGCTAAGATGGATTGTTTAAAGAAAGGTGTAGAAGCTAAGATGAATGACGTGGAAGCTAAGATGGATGATTTGAAGATAGATTTGAAGACAGACATGGAAGAATTGAAGATAAATATGAATAAGTTGCTACAAGAAAGGGTCACTAATGGTGAAAGGGTAGTAAAGGAAACTCATGATGAGAACAAAAGAAATGTTAATCATGATTCCATAGACTCTAATGTTGGATAAAAGACCCACCATATTCCAAAAATCGATATGAGGAAGTTTGATGGCAAGGATCCCGCAACATGGATATTACAGATGGAGCAATTTTTCGATCTCAATAATGTGCAAAACACACAAAAGGTACGTATTGCAACTTTATATTTGGAACCAAATCAGTTTGTATGGTATCAATGGCTTTTCTCTCGTAAACAATTTATCACTTGGGCAATTTTTACGGAAGAATTGATAGCACATTATGAGGATACAAAAAGCAACACTTTTTTTTAGCCAATTGATAAGTCTCAAACAAAAGGGTTCAATAATGGAGCACATTGAGGAGTTCCAAAAATTGAACATAAGGGTAAAAGATATTCCAGAGGAGCATAGGATTGATGTGTTCATAGGGTCTTTAAAGGATAATATCCAACATGATGTTCGCCTTTGGGAACCTGATTCATTAGAGAAGGCATTCAGGTTAGCAAGAAAAATGGAAAGCAAAATTATGGCAACCAGGAAGCATACCACTCACAACTATAAAGACGGAAGTGTTGTTGCCACTAGTCTTCCACAACCTATAAGGTTGACACCACAACAATTGGAAGAAAAAAGAGCAAAAGGGCTTTGTTACAGTTGTGATAGCAAATACACTAAAGGTCATAAGTGTGCTGAGAAGAAATTATTCTACATAGATTGTGAAGAGGAAGAAGAAAAGGAGCAAGAAAGGTCAAAAGAAGAGGATATACTCCAGGAACAAAGCCTAGATAAAGAACAAATGAATCCGACCATATCTTGTAATGCATTGGCAGGAATTACCACTCCTCAAACCATCAAGATAGAAGGACAAATCAAGAAGAAAAAGGTAATAGTGTTGATTGATTCAGGAAGCACCCACAATTTTATTCATTGTAAGGTAGCAAAAGAATTGAATTGCTTCCTATATCCAGCACCAGAGTGTCAAGTGATGATTGCAAATGGAGGAACAATAAATTTCTCGGGAAAGTGCCATAATATCAAGCTATCCATGGGAGAATATGTATTGACTAGCCCAATGCTTTCCATTCCAATGGGAGGTGTTGATGTTGTACTAGGAGTCCAATGGCTACAATCCTTGGGTACAATAGCTTTTAATTTTCAAGAACTTTTCATGAAATTTTCTATGGAAGGAAAGGAAGTTGAATTAAGGGGTATTGCAGGGAAACCAGGAAAGATAATCAGCTCTAACGACATGACAAAGCTTCTAAAAAAGGAACAAAGAGGTGTAATTGCACAATTATGTTCGCTAGATGTTTCCACATTGGAATCATCTATTTCTCCAGATCTCCAAAAAGTCTTGGACAATCATTCCAAGGTATTTGAGACTCCCAAAGGTCTCCCACCTATTCGTGATCATGATCATGCTATTCATCTGATTCCAGGAAGTGTTCCTCCAAACATCAGGCCGTACAGATATCCCTATGCCCAAAAGAGTGAAATTGAACGTATGGTTGCAGAAATGCTAGAGGCTGGTATAATTCAACCAAGTCAAAGTTCTTTCTCTACTCCAGTAGTATTGGTGCACAAGAAGGATGGATCATGGCGCATGTGTCTGGATTATAGGGAGCTCAACAAGCTCACTATTAAAGATAAGTTTCCCATTCCTGTCATTGATGAATTACTGGATGAATTGCATGGATCAATTTACTTCACCAAGTTGGATCTTCGTTCAGGATATCATCAAATCAGAATGAAGATTGAAGACATTCCGAAAACAACATTTAGAACTCATGAGGGTCATTATGAATTTTTGGTCATGCCTTTTGGCCTTACCAATGCACCTTCAACATTTCAAGGTTTGATGAATTCAATTTTCAAACCATTCCTTAGAAAATTTGTGTTAGTATTTTTTGATGATATACTAATCTACAACAAGTCTTGGAAGGATCATGTTGAACATGTTGACAAGGTGCTACAACTATTGGAGGAGAAACAATTATATGCAAAAAGATCCAAATGTTTCTTTGGAGTACAAGAGGTGGAATATCTGGGTCATATTGTATCTCATGAAGGAGTTAAGGTAGACCCTAGCAAAATTAAAGCCATTAAGGAATGGAAAATTCCCACATCCATAAAGCATCTGCGAGGATTTCTCGGGTTGACAGGGTATTATCGCAAGTTTGTTAAGAATTATGGGAGAATAGCAGCACCTCTAACAACATTATTGAAGAAAGATGCATTTTCATGGACTCCAGAAGCAACAAAGGCCTTTGAACATCTTAAAGAGGCAATGTGCCAAGCACCGGTCTTAGCTACACCGGACTTCACAAAAACCTTTATTGTGGAATGTGATGCTTCAGGAAATGGAATTGGTGCTGTTTTAATGCAAGATGAAAGACCCATTGCTTTTGAAAGTCGTCCAATCAAGGGAAAGTTTTTACACAAAGCTATTTATGAGAAGGAAATGTTGGCAATACTCCATGCACTTAAGAAATGGCGACCCTACCTAATGGGAAGACACTTCAAGGTAAAAACGGATCATGATAGCCTTAAATACTTTTTAGAACAAAGATTATCCTCTGAAGAGCAACAAAAGTGGGTCACAAAGATGTTGGGTTATGACTTTGAAATCATCTACAAAAGGGAAGCAAAATGTGGTGGCAGATGCACTCTCAAGAAAGGATGAGGATGTGGAAGCATTGTTGTGCGCCATTTCTATTATCCAACCAGATTGGATAAACGAAGCAAGGGAGGAATGGAAGAATGACGAAGAAGTGTGGGCACTTATTCGAAAGTTACAACAAGATTCCAGTATGTCTGATACATTTAGCTGGCAAAATGATTCGTTATGGTACAAAGATCGCTTATACCTCTGTAAGAATTCCCAGCTAAAACAAAAGATTCTTATGGAATTGCACACTTCTCCCTTAGGAGGGCACTCAGGATTTTTAAAAACTTACCACAGGGTTAAGAAGGAATTTTTTTGGGATGGCCTTAAATCAGATATTCAAAAGTTTGTGGCGGAATGTTTGGTTTGCCAACAAAATAAAGTTGAAACAATTAAGACACCAGGTCTATTACAACCTTTATCCATTCCAAGCCAACGTTGGGAGGAGGTTTCAATGGATTTTATCACAGGTTTACCCAAGTCTGAGGGAAAGAGTGTCATCATGGTGGTAGTTGACAGACTTACCAAGTATGCACACTTTTGTGCATTATCACATCCATTTAAAGCAAGTACAGTTTCTACTGCATTTATGGAAACAATTCAAAAGCTACATGGAAACCCAAAGATTATTGTAAGTGACAGAGATCCCATTTTCACTGGAAATTTTTGGACAGAATTATTTTCTTGTCTTGGTACTCAGTTAGCTCATAGCTCATCTTATCATCCTCAATCTGATGGGCAAACTGAGATAGTAAACAAATGTTTGGAAGGATATCTTCGTTGCTTTGTATCTGATAAACAGACACAATGGGTCAAATGGTTGCCTCTGGCTGAATGGTGGTATAACACTTCCTTCCATACAACAACAAAAATGACCCCATTTATGGCACTTTATGGGTATCAACCACCATCCATCACATCATATTTAAGAGAAAATTCTAAGGTTCAAGCAGTGGAACATCACATCGAACATCAACAACAAGTCCTCCAACTCTTAAAGGATAACCTCGTGTTGGCACAATAATAGAATGAAACAACAGGCAAATCAACATCGCAGCGAAAGAAGTTTTGATGTAGGTGATTGGGTATTCCTATGGCTACAACCATATAAGAAAATGTCCCTCAAGCAAGCTAAGAAGGATAATAAATTATCACCAAAGTATTATGGTCCATACAAGGTGTTGCAAAAGATTGGTACTATGGCATACAAATTGGAGCTTCCTGCAGCTTCTCGATTGCACCCAGTTTTCCATGTTTCATGTTTAAAGAAGGTTATAGGCGACAAGCTCCCAGTTCAAACAATATTTCCAGAACTTGATGAGGAAGGAAAAATTATATTGGAACCGGAAACAGTCACAGAAACAAGAACTTGATAGCTACGAAATCGATCAATTTCGGAGTATCTTATCAAGTGGAAGAACTTATCCGCTGAAGATTCCACATGGGAGGATGAGAATTTTATACAAAAGCATCCAGAACTTCTCAAGCATTGAGGACAACACTTTTTTTGAAGTAGAGGGGCATGTTGGGTCCCTATAATACTAGTGATTACCCCATTACTATTGTAGTTGTACCCCTTATTAATATTTTTGTGCCCCTATTATCCCCATATTGTTATTACTGTGCCCCATAGAATCCCTCTATTGTTATTTTTGTGGCTTTATATTATTATTGTTAGGTCGGCTAGGTTATATTGTGACTCCTTAGACTCCTATATATAGAAAGGACGTTTTTTCATTTGAATCATCGAAGAATTGTTCATTTATGTAATGTAAAGGAGGTTGCCCCCTCAAAGAGGCTGAATTCTAAGGCGTTGATCTATCTTTTCTATCTTTTTCTTGAGCTGGTTTCATAACATGGTAATTCATGGCAATGCATTACAAGATATGGTCAAGTTCATTTCTTATTTCTCTAGGGTTGGTTCCTAGAATATATCCTCCTCTTTTAATGTTTCTTGTTCCTTTTCTTCCTCCTCTTCACAATCTATGTAAAATAATTTCTTCTCAACACACTTATGACCTTTATTGTATTTTCTATCACAACTGTAACAAATCCCTTTTGTTATTTTTACCTCCAATTGTTGTGGTGTCAACCTTGTAGGTTGTGGAAGGCTAGGAGTAGTAACACTTCCATCTTTATAGTTTTCAGTGGTAGACTTTCTTGTTGCCATAATTTTGCTTTCAATTTTTCTTGCCATCCTTAGTGCGTTCTACAATGAATCAGGTTCCCAAAGGCAAAAATCGTGTTGGATGTTATCCTTTAACGTGCCTATGAAGAAATCAATCCTACACTCCTCTAAAATATCAAATACCATGATATTCAATTTTTGGAAGTCCTCAATGTGTTCCACCATTGAACCCTTTTGTTTGGGATTTATCAATTGGCTAAAGAAGGTGTTGCTCTTTGTATCCTCATAATGTTCTATCATTTCCTGCTAAAAATTGACCTAGTGACAAATGGTTTATGAGAATAAAGCCATCAATATGATACAAACTAATTGGCTTCTAAATATAAATATGCAATGCGTACCTTTTATGTTTGTTGCACATCATGGAGATTAAAATATTTCTCCATCTATAGTATCCATGTTACCAGATCCTTGTCATCAAACTTCCTCATATTGATATTTGGAATGTGGTGGGTCTTAAACCCAACATTGGATTCTCTAAAACCATTTCCTTTTGTCCTCATTGTGATTTTCATGGATTACCTTATCACCATTGGGAAGCCTTTCTTGCAACAACTTTGTCAACCCTTTCTTCATTCCTTCCATTTTGACATTCATCAATGCTTCCACATATTTTTTCAAACATCCTTCAAATCGTCCATGTACCTTTTTATTTTTACTTTGAAACTATCCATCTTAGCATTCATCACTTCCAATTCATTTTTGGTTACTATTTGTGAGAGAAAAATTTGTTGCACTTGGTCTCATAATTTTGATATATCATGTTGCATTTTTTCCTATTCTTCATGCATCATAGTATAACTTTCTGGTTGCTTACTAGGTTTTCCCATTTTTTTGTTTTGAGGCATTTTAGAATCAAACAATGATATATATGCTTCATTGTGCCCTTTGAATCACTTCAAACTGATTTTTCAAACAAAATTTATGCAAATTTTAAAAAAATTACACACCTTTTTCTTGCTTTTTAGGAGCTCAATATTGAAATTGTTGTATCTCTACAATTTCGGATCTCCAAGGTTTGAAATTTCATCCTGTGGTATCCCTCTGAATCTTATTTCTAATACCACAAGCCTTAACAATATTGGATTCTTCAAGAAAATGTTATGCTCAATATCCCACGATGACCTGATTATAGGCTGATTTAGTAGAGCGAACTTGTACGAAGTGCCATGTGTCACTATTTTTACCTTTTCCCCTGTTTGAGATTGAATTCTAGAGCCTGCAAAAACCCTAACTTATTCAGACCATTTATCATAAAATATAACGAACCAAGATCTGAAATTTTTACATGAAGTTCACCAAGATTTCGGCTCCACGTGGTCCAAATTTTTGCTTCTGAAGCATCATAGAAAAACCGTTATAGTGAAAATACCAAGATGACCTGTTTGAAGCAGCGAAACCCTAGAATCCAAATCTATGATACCAAAAATGTTATGCAACCAGCTCATAAAATAGAAGAAAAGATAGATCAATGACTTGAGAAATAGCCTCTTTGAGGGGGAAACCTCCTTTACATCACATAAATGAAAAATAAAATTGGATGATACAAATGATTACACCTCTTTGGTATATATAGGAGTCTAAGGGGTCACAATATAATTAGAGCCTACATAACAATAATAATGTAAGGGCACAACAATAACAATAGTGGGCTTCTATGGGGCACAACAATAACACTATGGGGGATACATGAGTACAACAATTACAATAGGGGGCTACACTAACAATAACAATAAGGGGACTACACTAGTATTATAAAGACCAAGCATGCCCCTCTCCTTCAAAAAGGTGTTGTCCTCAATGTTTGAGTATTTCCGGATGCTCTTGTATAAAATTCTCATCCTCCCATGCAGAATCTTCAGTGGGTAAGTTCTTCCACTTAATGAGATACTCTGAAATTAATCGATTACGTAGCTTTCAGGTTCTTGTTTCCATGACTGCTTCATGCTCAAATATGATTTTTCATTCTTCATCAAGTTTTGGAAATATTAACTAGGAGCTTGTCACTGATAACCTTCTTTAAGCATGAAACATGGAAAATTGGGTGTACTTGGGAAGATGCAGGCAACTCCAATTTGTATTCCATAGTACCAATGTTTTGCAACACCTTGTAAGGACCATAGTACTTGGGTGATAATTTATTATCCTTCTTAGCTTGCTTGAGGGACATTTGTTTGTATGGTTGTATCCATGAAAATACTCAATCGCCAACATCAAAACTTCTTTCACTTCAATGTTGATTTTCTTGTTGTTTCATTCAATTTTGCACCAGAGTGAGGTTATTCTTTAAGAGTCAGAGAACTTGTTGTTGATGCTCAATTTGATCTTCCACTGCTTGAACCTTAGAATTTTCTCTTAAATATGACGTGATGGATGGTGGATAATATCCATAAAGTGCCATAAATGGGGTCATTTGTGTTGTAGTATGAAAGGGTGTTATACCACCATTCAGCTAGAGATAACCATTTGACGCATTATGTTTTTTTATCAGATACAAAGCAATAGAGATATCCTTCCAAGAATTTTTTCACTATCTAAGTTTGCCCGTCAGATTGAGGATGATATGATGAGCTATGAGCTAATTGTGTACCAAGAGAGAAAATAATTTCGTCCAAAAAAAACCAGTAAAAATGGGATCTCTGTCACTTACAATAATCTTTGGTTTCCATGTAGCTTTTGAATTGTTTTTATAAATGTAGTAGTAATTGTACTAGCTTTAAAAGGATGAGATAATGCACAAAAGTGTGCATACTTGGTAAGTCTATCAACTACCACAATTATGACACACTTTTCTTTAGACTTGGGTAAACATGTGATAAAATCCATTAAGGCCTCCTCCCAACGTTGAATGGCTAAAGGTTGTAACAGACCCGAGGTCTTAATTGCCACAAACTTTTGAATATCATATTTAAGGTCATCCCAAAAAAAATCATTCTTGACCCTGTGGTAAGTTTGTAAAAATCTGAGTGCCCTCCTAAGGGGGAGGTGTGCAATTCCAAAAGAATATTTTGTTTGAGTTGGGAAGTCTTACAAAAATATAAGTAATCTTTGTACCATAATGAATCATTTTTCCATCTAAATGTATCAAATGTAATGGGCTCTTGCTGCAACTTTTGAATGAGCATCCACACCTCTTCATCATTCTTCCATTCATCCCTTGCTTCAATTATCCAATTAGGAGATTTCATTTAGTTCTAATGTATTGCAAACAAGGAAATATTATCACTAGTGAAGAAAAAATAATCAATCGTTTGTGGATGTTGATTATAGAGGAAGTGTTGAAAATACAACTTAACATCCAAATCCAGTTAGATTTTGATAAATTTGTCCAAGTCAATTATTGTTGGAGAGATTTATCATTAATACATAATTATATAAGAATGAAACTACAACTAAATTAAAACCTCTTTAGAACCATTCATAATATAATATCACTCTAACCCCCCATGCATGTCAATATTATCCTTGGTTTGTATTCTCAAACCATAATTGGCTTGATATTAAGGGAATGTTGTTGAATGTTTGTGGGAAACAAATGCATGTCTATATTGTATATTTGTCGTTAAGTCCATAAGAAGTAATCAAGTTTTGAATGAAATTCATTTTATGTGATCTTATTATGTATGACACCATGTATCCCAACAATGTAGAGTGTGAAATATTATTAACAAAATTAGAAGATCCTTCAATGGAATGTAAAAATTGGAGGCATTTCCAAAAAAAATTATTCATCTTTCCTTAGACAAGTCATCCTTTTTAAGGCTTTGTTAAAATATCATCAATTCATAATGAAAAAGTTGTATTCATAGCTTGTTGAAACCCTAAATTCTTAAATTTACCGAAGATATGTAATGTATATGTCATTTTGAAGTGATCTATTAATTAGCTAATAACCTTTTTAATGGTATTTTTATCCATCACTTTATTATAGAATATCAAATTATCAAAGGGAAATCTAGTTAATTCCTTCATAAGGAAAAACCTTAGTATTTTCATGAGAAAGATTAAGCAACGGGTCCAGGCTGGTTATTTTAACGGTTCCTTGATCTCTCTATCTACACTAATGAAAATATCATAATATCAAAAACATCAGATCCTGGGAGTTGGTAGTGATTTCTTTGGGTGTTCAAAAAAGGAAATTTAAATGAGTACAACCATGATCTAGATTTATGTAGGAATGAAATGAAATACATATTTAAATAGATACATAGAGCTACAATGAAAACTAAAATTCAATTCATTAATAACAAAATAACAAAATTTGTTTACATGCATAATGGAAATAGACTAGCTCAAGCGATGGTAGCTTATCTCTGAGAAGAGATGTGGGGGCTACATGCCTCAAAACTATGTTACAATGAGGCTCGTATGCCTTTTTATTATTTAGAGACAAAGGAAAACCAAAAACATCCCAAAACCTAACCCTAGGAGATGAAGCACCAAAAGTTTGTGGGCCCCGTTGGGGTTAGTTTGTACACCATCTTCCTAGGGTTGTAACTTTGACATACAATATTCGTTTGATGCGTACAATACCTCATTATAAATATCTATCTGAGGATTACAACTTTTGATTGCAAACCACTACTATAAATTCTAATTTATTATGTTTTCCAAGAAAACATCGTTTAGGGTCTCAAAACGGCTTCAGAAGTTGAGGACCAGAAAAACTTCCAAAAATAGTAAAATGTGCTACAATTAAGGAAACTAAAAGAAACAGTGCTAGGGGGCCAAGTGGAATAGGCGGGTGGTCACTAATATCCACCTAGATTAGTACTCCCCCTTTAGGAAACAATGTTACTCATTGCACTAAGTGCTTCCATGAGATGGGGAAATTTTTGTTGAACTTTGTCCCTGGTGAGTCACTTGCCCTAGTGCAAGAGATGGCTAGATTTGACAACTTGATATAGTTAGACCATCTGTTTGCGAGTGTTCTTGATCTGTGTGTTCATGATACGATCATTTGTGTCATTTTTAATACAATCCAGGTTTAGCTTTATTGGTGTCAACTACTCAGCAATGTCTGATGTGTCTAGCAATGGTGGAAAGTATGGTTGAAGGTAGTCCACATTGAATACGGGGTGAAAGCCAAGGAATGGGGGGATACTGAGATTGAAATCATTATCTCCCACAGCCTTGGTGATGGTTTAATGCTCATATTGGAGTGGTTAAAGCTTACGATGGGCTCTAGCAAGGCCCTCTTTCTATAGATGTAACCAAACTTTGTCACCCACCGAAACTTATGGGGCGCCTGGTGCTGATCATGCCATTGTTTGTATTTGGCATTGGATTTCTCCAAGATGTCATGAACATACTGGAAGATGTTATAAATACACTCAATAATCTTGGTAGCTTTATTAGCTTCGAACTGAACATGGGAAGATTCTTCCTGTGTAGTTGCAAAAGGTTGTGCAACAAGGGGACATAATGGTTGAAATCCTAGGCCCACTTCAAAGGGGTTATGTCCAATAAAGCTATGGAGAGCTTTGTTATAGTTGTGTTAAACATAGGAAATACTCTCATCCCATATTTGTGGATTCTTAGATTTGTACATGTGTAGTCCATGCACAATCATCCTGTTGATAACCTCTATCTAGTCATCAATATGGGGATGGAATCTAGTTGATTTTGTGAGCTTGATGTCCAAAAATGACCAAAGGCTCGACCAAAACTTGCTTAGGAACATTCTATCTCGATCTGATATAATTTTCTGCGGGATGTACCCACACTCATTCAAAGAAGAGTTTGGCAATAGCCTCTATTGCAATACTCTTCTTGCAGAGAGCCAATATGACCATATTAGAAAATTTGTTGATGACCACAAATACACAATCGTTGCTATGCTTGGTAGAAGGAAGTTTAGACATATATTCCATGGACATGGATTCTCAAGGCCGGTTAAGAGTAGGCAGAGGAGTATACAAGCCTTGCTTCTCAATGGTTGGCTTAGCGATGGCACAAGCGGTGTAGGATCTAATGTATTTTCCAACATCTTGCCGGAGATTTGGCCAATAAAAATACTTCTTTAGTGCGGGCGCAATTTTCTCCACACTAAATTTTCATTTGACTTCATTGTAGTGTGCCTCCCAAATCATCTTGGCACGATCGCTTGAAGGGACACAAAGGTGGCCCAGGAAGCATAATAATGCATCCTGGAGGTGGAAGGATCGAACTTGCTTGTCATCCACTAGAATCTGGTATGTGGTGGTGAACTCTAGATCATTTTTGTATAGTTGTGTCCACAAGAGTTGAGAAAAGTGGTCATTGTTGCAACTGGGGGCTGACTAAGGCAATATGCAACATGATTGGTGTTTCCCTTCTTGTATTTAAGATTCAAGTGGAATTGTTAAAGCTATGTGGACCACTTTTGATGGTGATTTTTCTGTAACTTCCCTTGGGTCTGTATAAACTATAAGGGCCAATGATTTTTGTGGATGACCATATCCTTTCCCAGAATGTAATGTTTCCATTATCGACAAGTCTGCATGATGGAATACATCTCCTTATCATAGGTGGGGTATTTTTGAATTGTGTTGAAAAGTGTCTCACTGTGACAGGCCATCGAATTCCCTTGCTGGGTGAGAACTGCACCAATAGCATAGGCATAGGTGTCTGTCTCAATTTCAAATGGTTGTTGCAGGTCTATAAATGTGAGTACCAGTGCAAATCAAAGGTGGTGCTTCAACTCAACAAGCACCTTATGTTGAGACTCAGACCAGAAAAAATTTACTTTCACTCCACCCTTGGTAACTTGACTCAAAGTCCAAGTGATATGAGATAATCCCAACACGAACCTCCGATAAAAATTGGCAAGGCCTAAAAATTTGTGAAGCTCTGTTAGAGTGGTCAGGGATGGCCAATCCTAAATCACTTGGATCTTAGTTGAATCCACATTCACGCCTTTCTCGTCAATGACGTAACCCAAATATTAACTTGGTTCATGCCAAAGGTGCATTTCTCCAAGTTGGCACATAGTTTTTCTTATCGCAGGGTTTGAAGGACTTGGTGAAAGAATTGGAAGTGATCTTCCCAGCTCCTGCTGAAGATGAGGATGTCATCCAGAAATACAACCATGAATGAGTTCGTAAAGAGCCGAGGGAGGTCATCGATCAGCCTCATAAAAGTTGCAGGGGAATTTTTCAACCCGAATGGCATGACCAACCACTCAAAAACTCCCTCCTTGGATTTGAAGGCGGTCTTCCATACATTTGTGAGCTCTTTGAACCTGGTGATACCTAGACTTTAAATCGATCATTGCTAAAAAACTTGGCCCCTTTGAGTTGGTCAAGAAAGTCATCAATATGTGGGATTGGATACATGTTCCTAACAATGATTTTATTTAGTGTCTGATAACCAATGCAAAGTATCCATGTCCCATGTAATGCTCTAAATAATTTAAACAACTATTTACTCTAAACAGAATATGAAATCTTCATGAACCTACTTTAAAATTATACCAAAATTCATATATCAAATTAAGTGATTTGATGAGAAGTACCTACCTGGGTTCCTACGGATGAAGAGGCTTCAAAATTTCTCTAGCTCTCGCTCCCGTTACCAAAATACCATAACCTCCCATCCAAACTGAGTACAACCTAGGTACTCAATCCAGAATGCTTCTCAATTTTTGCAATCTGTTTCCCCTGTGCCCAAAAACTTCAGAACAAACAAGGCTCAGTCCTTACTGTTGATAACTTTACAAATTTTCCTCCTCTCAACTGTACTTCCTCCAACTGCCCCTTGATCATTCTTTTTCCTCCCTTCTCTCAAGATAACCTTCCTTCTTTTAAGCACCTCCCTCCATCTCCGTGTCCTAATTTTGATACGAGTTAATTTTATAAAACAAAATCTTATTTGATTTGGTGATTTTATTCGAATATGTAAATTTGATTTGATAAAGTTTATTTATTATTTTAATGAATTAATTTAATTTATAATTTTAATTATTTAATTTTATTAATTTCATAAATTTTAATTTACAAATTAAAATTTAACATTAAAACTAACATTTTATGTTCGTTTGAGGGTTTATCATATATATAGTGCATTACATACGGGTCCATGCATACGTAGCTATCGTATGGAGGCCTTGTATGTATGCTAATACTTGTATTTTATTTATAGCTATAGGTGGGTCATTACATACATCCCTCCTTCTAAAAACTTCGTCCCGAAGTTAGGGTTTCTAAAATATATTAATGATTATTATGAGTATATAAGTCTTTACATTACAAAATTGAATTTGTTTTCTTTAATTTTTTTAAAATTTTACAACTATAATATCCATGTTCTGCCCCAGTTGGTTTCCTAGCTATTCTATAATCATCCTATCCTTCCTAATCTCTTCCGCTTCCATCCTATCTGTCCTCTACTAGAGTATGCCATGGCATCAGCTATACTGACTAACCATTCATAGGCTTTTAAGGGTATCAATGTCGATTATATCAACCTGATTGCCTAGTAGGCATCTGGCAGTCATCATCACACATCTAGGGGAGCGTGATTCGCACAGTCCTCCCATGACTCTAGGTTTCGGAGGATAAACGGTGGGTAATACCTCCACCCCTCCTAGTGGGACCAGGGTTAACACCCTATCATGGAATCTCTTTGAGCCTTAATTGTTCTGAAGTTTTTTTCATCACATGGTCATCTTGGTAACGATGTTATTTTTAACATAAAAACTTGTCCATACATATATAAAATATGCATCAATATGTTCAAAATAAATAGTTTATGTATAATTCATACATGTTAAATACAGTATAACATACTTGGCCATATCTTACTTATGTTATTAGCTTTCTTATTAAAATGTAATCATTCTTTTATTTCTATCTCATCAATCATATCGATATGCATAAATGAAACAAAATTATAATACCTTAATTCCCATCAGAAGCAAAATTACTCAAATATTTAAACTTTACTTTGATGACTACAATTCAATAAGATCAATAACATATTCCATCTTGGTATCCATGTACCAGTGGAATTAAATAGATAACATATCATAAAAATTCACATTTATATGTGATCATTCCAAAATGGTTCTGCATTTCTGATTAAAGTAAAGTAAATATATACAAAATATGGTTTAAAGTTCTTCAAAATTGACACAAGTTGGGGTATTTTTGACATATGATTTCCGTATCTTCCCAAGTAGCCAATCCAGGACTATACTTGTCCCACTGGACCTTAACTTGGTCTACCAGATGATTCCTGAGTTGTTGAACCCTACGTTCCAGTATACGTAATGGTTCGACTGATATGATTCCTTCGTCCGATACCTGCAGTTCCTTCCATTGAAGGTTATGAGATTGGTCAGCTATGTAATGCCTTAATACAGATACATGAAATACATTATGAAATTTATGCAAGTGAGGTGGCAGTGCAAGACGATAGGCGACAGGTCCAACTCTTTCCATGACTTTAAATGGTCCAATAAATCGGGGTGACAACTTTGTCCCTTTTCCGAATCGAATAGTGATTTTATTTGGTTTGATGCGGATGAAAACCTGATCCCCTACTTCATATTTCCTATTAGTTCTGTGAGCATCAACATAACTCTTTTGTCTATCATGTGCTTCTTTTAACCGTTGTCTAATTTGTTTTACCTGCTCCTCCATTTCTTGGATTAATTCTGGCCCTACTATCACCCGATCTTCTAACCTGTCCCAACTTAACAGTGTTCTGCAAGGTCTGCCGTATAATGCTTCAAAAGGAGGCATTCCAATTGAACTATGGTAATTGTTATTGTATGCAAATTCAAATAAGGATAAGTACCTTTCCCAATGCGATTGCTGATCCATAACACACATCCTCAACATATCTTCAACTACTTGATTTAACCTTTCTATTTTCCCATCAGTTTCAGGATGATAAGTTGTACTCAAATTTAGTTGAGTTCCTAAGGCTGACTGCATGCAAGTCTAGAATCTTGAAGTGAATCATGAATCTCTATCTGATATGATCTTCTTAAGTACTCCATGAAATCTGATAATTTCATTTATGAATACTCAAGCTACTTCAGCAACTTCATAAGTATCTATTACGGGAATGAAATGGGCACTTTTCGTTAATTTATCCACTACCACCGGAATAGCATTGTGTCTTTGAGAAGTAAGAGGTAGCCCAATGATAAAATCCATAGAAATGATCTCCCATTTGGTCATAGGAATGTCATGAGGTTGTAAGAGACCTGCTGGATGACAATGATCAGCTTTTACTTGTTGACATTCTAAACATCTTGCAACGAATTGAATGATATCACGTTTCATGCCCGACCAGAAGAAGAGTTTCTTGGTATCAGTATACATTTTTTTACTCCAGGATGAGCACAATATACTGCTCTATGGGCTTCCTTAAGGATGGTGTCTCGAAGATCCCTATTATCAGGAATATACATCCTTCCATGAAATCGTAAGATTCCATCATCTTCTAGTTCATATCCTTCAAACTTAGATTCTTTTGGCTTTTTACTATCAAGACTAGATCTTACCTTTAAATACCAGTTATCTTTTATGAGATGTTCTAGTACTCGTTGTCTTAAGTCTACTTTGATAGGTATGAGGGAGAATATCTGGGGTCTTCTGCTTAAAGCATCTGCCACTACATTTTCTTTTCCTTTAATATATGATATTCCAAAGTCATATTCACTTAGGAATTCACTCCATCGTCTTTGTCTAGCATTCAAATCTCTTTGGGTGAACAAATATTGTAGACTTTGATGGTTGCTTTTAAGCGGAAAACTTCGCCCCACTAGATAGTGTCTCCAAATCTTTAAAGCTAGTACTACAACGGCTAACTCTAAATCGTGAGTAGCGTAGAGTTCTTCATGAGGCTTTAACTTCCTTGAGACATACACTATTACTCCTATATCCTACATTAATACTGAACCTAACCCATGTTTGGATGCATCAGTACACACTGTAAAATCTTTGTCCATATCAAGGACTCTTAAAATTGGTGCACTGGTCAGTAGTCTTTTGAGTTTTGAGAATGCTTTATTACATTCCTCAGTCCATTCATACTTAACACCTTTACTTTGAAGAGTTGTAATCGGCTTTGCAATTTTGGAGAATCCTTCCATAAAACTTTGGTAATAACCGGCTAAACCCATAAAGCTTCGTACTTCATGTGAATTTTTCGGCATTGGCCATTCCATGATTGCTTTTACCTTCTCAGGGTCTACTGAGATCCCTTCACCTGATATGATATGACCTAAGTAATGAATCTTTTCCTGAAAGAATGAACACTTGGATAACTTTCCATATAACTGGTGTTTTCTGAGGCTGGATAATACTATCCGTAAATGGTCTTCATGCTCTTTCTCATTCTTGGAGTAGATGAGAATATCATCTAAAAAGACTTGTCCAAATTGATCAAGATATTTACGGAAAACACTGTTCATAAGGTTCATGAATATTGTTGGTGCATTAGTTAATCCAAATGGTACCACAGTAAATTCATAATGCCCAAAGCGTGTTCGGAATGCAGTCTTAGAAATATCGCTTTCAGAAATCCTTAGCTGATGATAGCTTGATCGAAGATCAATTTTTGAAAAGATAGTAGCTCCTTTCATTTGATCGAAGAGGTCATCAATTCGAGGCATAGGATATCGATTCTTTACTCTAGCTCGATTCAAGTCTCGATAATCTATGCATAATCTTAAGGATCCATATTTCTTCTTGACAAAAATTACAGGAGCACCCCAAGGTGATATACTGGGTTGAATATGTCCTATATACAATAGTTCCTTCAATTGAATTTGTAATTCGTGAAGTTCCGGAGCTATCATTCTATAAGGTGTTTTAGAGATTGGTTGAGTACCAGGTTTCAATTCTATTGTGAGGTCTAGCTCTCTTTCGGGGGGTAATCCTGGTAGTTCCTTTGGAAATACATCTGGAAATTCGGCTAACACCGGATATTGTTCTAAGGATGGTCCTTTTTCTTTACTTACTTCTTGAATTACATATGCCTGACAACCTTTCCTTAAGCAACACTTCATTTTCATTGCTGATATGTAGCGTAAAGATACTTTTCTCTTGATACCTTGAATTTGGATCGCCTCTCCTTCATCATTTATACCGAGAATTCTTTTCCCATAACAGTCTACCCAAGCTTGATGAGCTTCTAACCAATCCATACCTATGACAAGATCATAAGTTCCTAGGGTTGTGACATAAACTTTCAATTTAGTCGAACAGACCCCTAGATCAATTTTGCATTGATCCACACTTAAGTCTATGGATTGGAGTTCTCTTGAGGCCATTTCTACCTGTCTGAAATCATTTTGCCTGCGAGTTGCCAGCCCACATTTATTTAATGCATATGACGAAATGAAACTATCTGTGGCACCAGTATCAAATAATATTTTGAATTTTATACCATTAATAATACCTGAGGATTCCACTACATTGGACTGATGTGCTGCTTGATTGTTGTTGACTACTGCATGGATTCTATGATTGCCTTGGGTATTTGATATTGGTTCTTTTTCTTCCCTTTGTAATATACTTGATGAAGCTTCTGGACAATCACGTTGAAAATTTGGTCTTCCACATCCCCAACAATTAACCTGGGTCAATCCTCTTGAATCATATTATGAGTTTCTAGATAAAGAGCTTCGCCCTCTCATACTGATTCCTCTCGAATTTCTTCCTCTATTAGCAGTTCCACGAGATTTCCATGGAATTGTGTTTGATGATTCAGTGGCTATAGTATTAACTGCCATGGGAGCTCTTGTTCCTACATTTCTTGGGGTAAATCTATTACCATAAGGTGGTCTTGAGCTACCTCCCCTGAAGAAATTCGGGGAGTCTTTCCTAAAAACCCTGATTGTAGAGGTTCTGTTGGTTTGACATCCTTTTAGTTCCTAGATGATCTTCTGCATAATGGCCACATTCTACCGCCTTGGCTATTGATGATGGTTTCCACATCCTAACCAAGGCCCTGATGTGAGGATTTAACCCAAATATGAAGCATTCAGCTTGACGTTCATCAGAATCTAAGTAGTGAATGTATTTCACAAGCTCCATAAACCTTATTTCATATTCTTCCACTGATTTATTACCTTGAATTAATGTATGAAAGGCTCTGGCTTGTTGCTCTTGAAAATATGGAGGTAAATACTTAGCACAGAATCTTTCCTCGAACAATTCCCAAGGAACATTATCCGTTGTGAGGTGTAGTTGTTTTTCCAGATTTCCCCACCAAATCAAGGCACTTTCCTTTAATTGAAATACAACAATTTTTGTTTTTGAAGAAGAAGAGTACTCTCTTAATTTAAAACATCTGTTCGTTCCTTCTAACCATGCCTCAGCACGTTCTCCAGCTCGTCCTCCTGAAAATTCTGGGAGTTTAATTTTTTGTAGCTCCCTAGAAATATCTTCCTTTGATCTTTTATACTCAAAATTCTTTGGTTCCGCTGAATTGGTTGCTAAGGGTTGAGGTTCTTCTTTGGTCTTAGCCATTGTTGACCCTTTTAATGTTTCCAATAAGGCTTCTAATGAGTGCATTATCATGGTCAACTCTGGTGCTGGAGCTATTGGTGTTTATGATGGTCTCGATGGAGGCGATGATGATGGTGGTGGCGATGGAGATGGTGATGACGACAGTGGCAGCATTAATGACGGTGATGCTACCCGATCACGTCGTCATCGTTGACATGTCCTTACCATCATAGTGTTTCCTGTATACATAATAAAATTTGTAAAAATTTGAGGTATACTTTCATATTTAACATACAGTTTTGCAATTTCAAATTTACAAATGGGTATAGTTTTTTTGCTATTTTTACCTGCTAGGCAGGTCTTACTGGTACCGAGGTCAAGGAGGGTGGTCTCGCAACCTCCTTGTCCTAATGCAGGGAATCCTACCCTAATGCGTAATAATACTTATTCTAATGCATGAGTCTTTATAAACCTTAGGTTTTTTTTTTTTTCATAATCATTGTAACATAGCATAAATAATAGTCTAAAATATTTATGCCTAACTATATATAAAATAAAAACATAATATAATCTGATATATATAACTCAAATTTTTCTAAGTTTCTTTCATAACACTCATTCTCTTAGTAAACATTCTCCACTAACTCACAAATTATTTCTATCGCTGATGATAAAATATTTTAATATACATGTGCTTTTAATATTTTAAAATACTCTTTAAAGTTAAACTAAGAGAACACTGAGTATTCGAATATAATCATTTTATTATTAGTGGGCCAACTTAGTCTATCTTCTCTTTAAATATAATATTTATAGTAAACAATATACATAATATCACTACTTTACATAATCTAAAAAAATAATAGCTAAAGTTCTTTACTGATTAATTAAACAATATTCTTCTTCATTATTATAAATGAATAATCTTAAAATAATTATAAAATATAATTGCGATATAATGAAAAGCAACGCCTAGGAATAAAAGCACATGTAGTGTGAAGACATTGGTATTTCTAATGGGAAGGTCGGCAGGTCGAAACCCTTGCCCGACACTTTCGCATTTTACATCGCATATGGTATTAAAATTTGGATATGGTTAATATATCATGTGATATATATTCACGATATAATATAACCAACGCTCCAGAATTTTGTAACGCTATATATATATAATGTATATCATATATTTTATATGACCCGCATTAAGATTTGGCGCGATATGATTTGTGATATAGTTTAATATATGGTTACAATATGAATTAAGGTTCGACTCCAGCGATTGGCATAATAACATTTGACACCTGATATGATTTGTGATATGGGTTACGATATGTTATATCACATGGTTTGAACCTTAATTCATCGCTTGACACTTGAACCTTAATTTAAAATAAAATTATTTCCTCGGCCATGATAATCAGGTTTGGTACGCGCGTCTCCACAATAACACACCTGCATACTTCGCAGAGGTGATTGGCGTGTCGACAGAAGGTCAAAGCCTATGACCTTGTGGATAGCGATTCAGATTACACGTCGATCATTTCTTCTATTGACATCTGGTCATTTAGAAGCTAGCAGACTCATGTGAAAGCACTGTTATATAAGAGTTTTTTTTTTTTTTTTTAGCACTGTCATTCATGCCCTTTATCTCTAGAACAGAGCAGATGAAGCGGACATGGTTTTTGAAACCATGATGCGGTGTGGGCATATTCAATGATAGGTGCATATTGCTATGCTGGTAGAATGAACGATTTCTACCGTATTTTCGATGGAATGGTGTTTAATGGTGTGTTTCCTGATTCTGTGACTTACAATACTATTTTCCAAACCCTTATGAAGGCATGACAAATGGAGGAAGCTGCCAGCATATTTCGCGAGATGACTAGAAATGAGCATGATCCAGATAGTGATAGTTTTACAATGGTCTTAGTCATGAAAGATATAAATATAGCCTCAATGGTTTGGAAATACATGAGCGGCCAGGGTGTTTTCCCTAGCATGGAGTATGTCAACACCTTTATAAATACCCTCTATGACGGTGGCAAGCGAGTAGAAGCACTGAAGTATGTGGAAGAAATGAGGGATCAAGGAATTAAAATGTTAGAGGAAATCTTGAAGAGGGTAAAGTTATCTGAATCAGACAAGAAGGATACAACTAAACGATCTTCAAAAAAAGAGGAAGGAACGTCACTGACGAGGGAAGGTCGTCAATGGAATAGTTATTCAAATTTTAGATAACTTGATTAAAGAGGCACTCTTATTTTAGACAGAATTCATTATGTTTGTAATGGAAGGCTATATGTTTTCTGAGTGAACTGCTTTTCCATAATATATTGTCACAGACTTTTGGCTCTTTGTTCTTTGTTTTTAGATCAGGCAACCTTATCTTAACAAACTTAACAGATCCGAGAGTTTGAGCATAGCTCTGATACAAAAATGTAATGCTCTAAATAATTTAAACAGCTATTTCCTCTAAACAAAATATGAAATCTTCATGAACCTGCTTTAAAATTATACCAAAATTCATATATCAAATTAATTGATTTGATGAGAAGTAGCTACCTGGGTTCCTACGGATGAAGAGGCTTCAGAATTGCTCCCAGCCAAACTGAGTACAACCTACGTACTTAGTCCAGAATGCTTCTCAATTGATGTAATATGTTTCCCCTTGCCCAAAAACTTCAGAACAAACAAGGCTCAGTCCTTACTGTTGATAACTTCATGTTACAAATTTTCCTCCTCTCAACTGTACTTCCTCTAACTGCCCCTTGATCATTCTTTTCCCCCCTTCTCTCAAGATAACCTTCCTTCTTTTAACTCTCCGTTCACCGCCTCCCTCCATCTCCGTGTCCTAATTTTGATACGTGTTAATTTTATAAAACAAAATATTATTTCATTTGGTGATTTTATTTGAATATGTAAATTTGATTTGATAAAGTTTATTTATTATTTTATTGAATTGGTTTAATTTTTTTAATTTTTAATTTTAATTAATTAATTTTATTAATTTCATAAATTTTAATTTACAAATTAAAATTTAACATTAAAACTAACATTTTCTGTTCGTTTGAGGGTTTATCATATATATAATGCGTTACATACGGGTCCATGCATACGTAGCTATAGTATGGAGGCCTTGTATGTATGCTAATACTTGTATTTTATTTATAGCTATAGGTGGGTCATTACATCCCATCCTTCTTCTATACAAGTACAATCAGGTTCCCACAAGGTGAGGAACTTGGTTAGATATGCCCTTTTTGCAACAACTCCTCGATTTGCCTCTTGATTTCTTCATTTTCTAGAATAGAGTGGTGATATATCATCCCATTGGGTAGAGGCGCTCAAAGAGTTAGATCGAACAAATTCTTGACCTGGCAGTGCGAAGGTACCTCTGTGGGTGAGGAGAAGATGTCCATGTATTCTTCCATGACCCTATCCACCTACTTCTGCTGCGTAGTGGAACCCTTCGTGGGGTCCATGGATGTGGCCACAATTTTCTCCTTACTTTGAGAATGAATCAAAAATAAAACAAATTCCCAGTATGGGAGATGATCTTGCTGCATTACTTAGCAGAGATCAAAGAGATGGAAGCAAGTGGGGCTACCTATGGTATCCTATATAACTTACTTCCCAAAGTAATAATGATAGTGTGAGGTCTTGAATCATACACAACATGACACTTCCATAAGTATGGTTGGCCTAATAATACATCACAAACTTCAAGATGAGAAACGTCACATAGTACCTCATCCATGAAGGGTTTGATGTTGTAGGTAAGATGACATTGTTCGATAACGTAGATATGTCGTCCTTTGTGGAGCCACCCAATGGTGTATGTCTATGGGTGTGGTGTGGTTAGTAGGCCCTGCCACTTAACGACCTCTACTGAGATGAGGCTCTTTTGGCTCCCATTGTCTACAATGAACTATAGCGGAGACCCCTTCACCCACATCTGTGAGTGGAAGAGACGCTCCCATTCCTCTAGATCTTCAGGCTCAATCTTTTAGATCCTCATGGTGGAAATGGTGGTGTTGGTCTTTACATCAATAATCTACTTCCATTTATCATTCCCTTGTCAAGTTTTGACTCAGAGTCGGAACATGCAACTGACTCTGGGGCCTTCAGCTCAACCACCAGTGACTACTTGGCTTGACACTCGTGTTGTGATTAGGGATCTTATGGAACTCACGCCACTTTCCTGTGTCCTTATTTATCTTTATGGTGTTTTTCTTTGTTTACAGCTTCGATGGGTTGTCCTAGGTCACATCACCTTGGGGTTTGGGGGTGCCTTTCCCTTGCTTTGGATTTGCATATCTAAAGTCTCGCTTCTTCTGTTTAAATTTATAGTCGATCTTGACAGAGTATCGGTAGGTGGCGCCAAGTGAGGAGATGTCTAGGAACTCCATCTCAACCTGGATGTATTTGTGTAGACAGTCACGGTACTTGAGTACTAGATGTCGTTCATAATCCTCGATACCACACTTTTTGCAAAGGATATGAAAAATATTTGTGAAATCAAGCACATCTTGGTCCCTTTCCTACTTCATTGTCGTCCATTTTATGTACTTATATTCATAGCTCCTGATAGGGAAATAGTATTCCTTGATGGCATCTCGAAAATAATTCCAAGTGGGTGTAGCTGAAAACAGTGATGGTTCCCTCTCGTCCCTCTAATCATAGTAGGGTTCCCTACAGTCCTTGACGTGGGGGGTGGCTTTGAGGAGTGAAAATGTGATATTTTCCCTATTGTAAAATCATGAACCAAATAATATCCTTCCAACATATTTAACCATTTATCTATGTCATTTGCAACTCTCTGGCCTTCAAATATGGGAATGTGAAAGTTGACTTGTATCTTAAAGGGAGTGGTGCCTCCAAGGTGGTTGTTGGATGAATATGTGTCACTTTTGGGAATCCACAAAAGGATCTTGGTAAAGTTGTCCATCATCTCTTTCCTTTGTCGCTCGAGGGCTTCTTCGAGAAATATTTTGAAAGGATCTCTTTCTCCCTATTCTTTATTTTCTTTCGCCATGGGAGTTCATTGGGGTCGGCGAGGTCAAACTTGCACAGGTTCAACTATTTCAAGCCCTAACTCCTTATACCACGACCTCATTGGGGACATGCACAGAAAAACACAAAAAAGAGTAGAATTCTCTTATACCATTAATCTAGATTTATGCAGGAACGAAATGAAATACATATTTAAATAGAAAAACAGAGCTACAGTGAAAACTAAACTTCAATTAATTAATAACAAAATACTAAAAATTGTTTACATGCATAATGGAAATAGACTATCTCGGGGGATGGTAGCTTATCTCTGAGAAGAGATGTGGCAACCACATGCCTCTAAACTATGTTACAATGAGTCTCGTAGGCCTTTTTATTATAGAGAAATGTGGGAAAACCCCAAACATCCAAAAACCTAACCCTAGGAGATGAAGTGCCAAAAGTTTGTGGGCCCCGTTGGGGTTAGTTGGTACACCAACTTCTCGGGGTAGTAACTTTGGCATACAATCTTTGTTTGACACATACAATACCTTGTTAGAAATATATATCTGAGGACTACAAACCCCTAGTATAGGCTACGATTTTTCCCGTTTCCCAAAAAAAGGTCGTTTAGGGTCTCAAAACAACTCTAGAAGTTCAGGACCCGAAAAAATACCAAAAATAGTAAATTGTGCTACAATTAAAAAAATTGAAAGAAACGGTGTTGGGGGTCTAAGTGGAATAGGTGTGTGGCCACCAATATCCACTTGGGTCAAAACACTAGTTGTTTGAATGTATATATTAAGGATTTCCCCCATTCTACCTTTTCTTATTCGATAATGTTCATGGTTTTTGGAAGTTACCAAAATATTTGTATTAAACTTCATTAGAGGCTTCTTGGTTTACTAAGGTAATAATACCTAAATCCACTTCCCCCAACTATAGCCATAAGGGGCTATATAATTAAGTTTTGTATGTCAATAAGCTTTGAGCACATCATCATAACTATAAAAGGAAGGTTTCCTCCAAGAAAATGTTTTCTTTTCCAAGTGATATGGATGGTACCTATTACCATAAATACCTTGACTATTTTTTGTTGTTGTTATATAAATTCTAAGAAGCATATCATGAGTTGGTATAGTAATACGATCCCCAACAGTTGGAGATAGAATATCTATCTCAGAAACATGAGTAGATGATCTTTTGCTCCAACTTCTATAGATAATGTTACTTGGATAACCATCTAATATTTGTCGAAGTCTACATTATATCCTACAAAAACCAATGGATGTGAATTAATGGCACATCCTTCTACTAAAATAGGTTGAAACACTTGTGTTCCTAATTTGTTTAAGATAGGTGCTTGATTCAACAAAACTTGATGTCCTTACATAACCTCTTGAAGTACTTCCCATACCATGACTTCCTTATCTCAAATCATACATTTAGTAGCCCTTAGGTTAGGAGAAATGTGTCATTCAATGAGACTACGAATTACAAATGCTTGAAAAATATTTATTTATATTTTGAGGGTAATCCACATTGATATAATGATATAAAGGCACCAACCACAATAACAAAATGACTTGAACAATCAACTCATTTTCCTAGTAAATTTTCACAAAATCTTCCCTCTTTGCCTTCAATCACATCTAATAATGATTTATAAGGACAATCATGATTGTCTCTCATTGGTTGTTCGTATATATCATTATTGAGAAGTGCATCTATGGCTTCCTAGATCAATTTTTTGACAAATAACAAATGACTCGGATCCACTTCTTGCTAATAAATTTGTATGAGTATTATTCCAATTGATTAATCTTCGATATATTTCATTTAGATCTAACGAGGTAATAATTTCACCTTCACCTAATTAATATTAGCCTCGATTTTGAAAGGAAGAACTAGGATATGCATAAAATCGTCCATTTTGGTTCTATATTTGTTCAAAGAAAATGTTTAGCCAATTGCATGTGTCCAACTAGAAAATCCTTTGTTGAATTGTTTCATCCTCCCATATTTCCATTTTAAGTTCTTCATTTTCCTCCAATCTATTCCATTTCAATTCCATCAAGTTATTCCATTCCATATGTGAATGATCTACAATCGCTTGCAGATCTAGACTAGTTGGTTTTTCCTTAATAACATCTACCCCAGTAGTTATTTCTCTCTCTTGAAATGTTGGGAAACCTCGAGAAAAGAGGTAAATAAGGACCAGAAGAGAGGTAATAAAGAAATATGTCTCTAGGATTGAATCTCATAATTGAATGTACCCTATGATCTCAATAAAGTCGGTTTATTATCTATGGGCATACAAAGAAAAGGATTTGGATAGGGTATCCTAATACCACCACCCCCTCCCCTCACTAGACCGAACGTGAAACTTTCCTTTCATCCAGATCAAGTAACTATTAAAAAAAAATTACTTTCAAGATGTATTGTTACTCTTTGCTCAAGTTCCAAGTGAAATTGAGTATTCATTTTTGTTATGATTCTAAAACAGAGATATGGAATTATTGAGCAGTATCCTCATTTTCAAACAATCCATTTATTCTTGAAAAGACCTTCAATTAGTCATTTACTTGTCTTTATCTCATTCCTTTTGATCTTGTAGGTTCCTGCTTACCTTGCTTTACTTCGATGGTTAAAATACTATCAATCAAATTATATGTGTGATGAATAGACTCTTATACCCACATCTTTGGTCTGAAACAACTATATTTAGGGATAACCCAAATAAAGAAGAATAACTTTCAAATTCTATTATATGAAAGAAGTTTTTTCACGAATTTCAATTAGCAAATTAATACAGAATATATAAACCCTGGATTAATTCATCTTTCTCAACGCCTTTTCAAGGTGCTCATAATTCTAAGATTCACGCTACTCCTCCAGAGGTACATGTTAGAGCTAAAGACATCCCAGTGAGAATGAATAGGATGATAGTTCCCAAGTTACAATATATGTATGATCAAAACTCATAATCAAGTCATACATCATAATATATTAGGCCTTCTAATTCTTTCCAGGTTTTAGCTAATAGATTTACAATAAAATTGGGAAGGAATTTCAACTACCATACATGAACCATCGGACATGCCAATTAATGTATCCCAATTAACATGTTTGAAATCAACAATCAATGAATTCAACTCCACTTTGTGTGCAAAATTTGAAGTTGATCTTCTCATTTCCAATCCCTATAGAATTTCCACGAGCATAAACTCTACTTTTGATAGGTCCAAATATTCTTTCACAAAATTATCCATCTCTTTCAGGTTTATTAATTTCATAATATAGAGTATATAGTTTAGTCACTTTACCAACTATCTTTCCATTAGGTAAAGAAAAAAATGTACCAAGCACAAATCTATTCGAGAGAAGCTAATCCAATTTGAAGTTGTTGATGTTTATTCTAGTCAATCATAAAATATCTCAACACATTCTTATCAAAATTCCTTTCTATCTATCTAATTTTTTTCTAAGATATAATAGCATGATTCGATTGTAGAGCTAAAGATCATAATTCTCAAATGAGCAATAAAAAATATTTGGGAGCAATATAAGGTTTAAGTATTGGCCCTCTAATGATAATGGCACCAAGTACTTCATTACAAGTTTTAATATGCTTACAATTGAGAGTAAGCATCTCTTTTAAAATATGAGCAGCACCAAAACTTTCTAGAGTCCAAAATTCCACTCTCCTATTCATTCCCCCCTCATTTGGATTTTCCTTTAAAATATTGTTGTGTAACTGCATAAGGTCCACTCAAACGTGCATGTATTTCTCATCAACTTGATAACTTAAATTTAAAATATAATTTTTTTCCTATTATAACAATTTGTTAAAAAGAATCTCTTATTCTTACATCAATTAAGTTGTGTGTTTCAATATGATCTAGTTCGAATACTTATGGATTATCTATTTGCTCACTAGATTTATAAAGTTCAGGAAACACTAGTTTTCTCAAAGCTTCTTAGTAATATATTTCGTTAAAAGATGTTATTATAAAATGTGTGTTCATCAAGCTTCCTATTAAACCAAGAAAACATTTGAATATCTATCCTACATTCATACATGAAAGCACCTCTAAGGGATTCAATACTATATCAATTGGTATTCCATTTTGGAAATAGGGCATATCTTGTCTGGGAAAAACTATTGAAATAATACCTTTATTATCATGCCTTCGAGCTACCTTAATACTCATTTGTATCTTAGATTTTTGTGATATATATACGTGGATTGTTTCTAAATTACCACTAGAATTATCTACTATATTTATTCATATCACATCAATAATTCGACCCCTTCCGCCTATAGGTTCTTTGAGACAATATTCTCTCATAGTGGACACATTGTTACCAAGTATGGTTTGTAATAATATTCCTTTTGAGGAAAATAAGGGTTCTTCTATTGTTTGATGTGTTAATTTATTTAACAAAACATCACATGTTTCTATTGAAGATCCTAGCATTACAAGACCTTTTTCGTCTAAATGTCAAAGTGAACAAGCATTTAATGAGGTATTTCTCTAGTGATACTTTCATGACCCTAACTCATCATACAAATTTCAATCTTGTATCTTACAATATGGAAAGAGGTATAAATATTTTCATATACTATTGATGGAAGAAATAGAAATGTTATTCGCTCAACATTTTTCAAATCCTTGGTGGGCTAAACCAAGAAAGATGGGAATGTTACCCAAAATTTAAAGCCTTCTTGAAATATGTTACAACTTCAAATTAACTACCTAATACTTGAATAAAACTAACATCAATCTAGTTGTCCTCTATTTATATCTATGTCGTCCACAAATAACTATCACAAATCTTAAAAAAGGAACAACATTAAAGTGATTGATAGATAGTAAATTTACAAATATCAAACATATAACATATGACAGATAATCAAAGCATGTAATCACAGTCATGTAGAATAAACTTCAACAGAAAATCCATTGTATATGTTTAAAATAGAAATTTATCAACATAAGAGATGTTATATCCAATACAAAAGATGCTACAATTAAGAAGTAAAGAAAAGAAACAATAGAAATAAGACACAAGATGGTAAGATAAGAAATAGATCCTTCATTGAGTATATTTGAAAATATTGTTCAAATATAATAAACTTAAACTCAATAGATTAAAATAATATGTGACAAGAATCCCCTTTACAAATGACTACATCTATGAACCATATAAATAAAATGCGAGTAAAAAAGCATAATAAATAATCCTTGGCCTTGTTATAGCTGGTTTAGTGAGACCATGAAATTTCCCAAGGTAAAGTTGGCATTCAAGATGTTTGTGAGTTTTCAACATTCACTTTGATTTGATCATGCTTAGCCATTTGATTTGGTCTTTACATGTATGAACACATTAATGGTTGTGTTATGGATCTACTGGTAGATCTTCCCATGGCTTAATTACTTGATTGAGTTGACCATAGTGGCATGAATCTGGTTCTATGTGATGTTAGGAAATATTTTTAAATATGTTAGTTGTGGATCAAGGCAAAGTTAGATAATAGGATTGTTTTTATTGTCCAATGAGTATGACAGAGCAAAGTATGCAACGATCTAGTGCTAGAAATAGTGTGCATGGTTTTCTGAGTAAGAACATAGATTAGACAGTTATATGGAGAGAAATTGTAGTGCGTTGGAGTGTGGTTGAATGTATTGTACGTAAAGTATATACAAAGTGTATATCTCATGCCTATTTGAATGATGAAGGGGTTAAAAAACAAAATAATGCAGGACCAATGTGCATGCTCAATTGTTGAGGTTGATTTGGTATGTCAAGATTTAGAAGATTCAAATGTTGTTTGTTGTTCATTGGATCATAGATCATAAGTGTGTGGTAGAAATGGTTGATGAATGTAGTGACAAAGTGATGGAGGAGTGTGTTTGAAGCAGAGGTCGATGGCACTAGTGACAAAGTTCCAAAGAGTTTGACTGTGTTGGATCTAAGAGCCAGTGCACATCACAGAGATAGATCAATGGCAAAGATAGAGTCTTAAAGTAGCTATTATGTTTGTGGTTTCTAGCAATGTCTTACTCGGGTTTATAGATGTTATGTATTTTTGTATAGTTGTGTATTGTACATATGATTGTGTGTTGTGAAATGATGAGAGTATATGTTTTTTAGGTCATCGCATTAGTGTGTATATGGCCGAGCCTTGTTGTAAGATATGTCAGTGAGATGTATGTTGCTGAGAGGCTTATATTATAATGATATATTTATATTGAGAAAAGAGAGCATGGTTGTATGCTTTTTGGGGTGATAAGAGTGAATTTTGATGTGTTGTTGATTGTATAGGGAGAGTTTGAGATAGAGTATGATGATTTCATTGATGTTGTGAGGGGATTTGATGTTTTGTAATGATGTTAATTGTTGAGTGAGCGAGTATTGTTGAGATTTGTTTGTAAAGGGTTTGATTTAGTTGTTGAGCATAGAGTTTTTAGGCCTAGTGTTAAAAATGGATGAAATGTGGCCTACAAGTGTTTTTGTTGATGTAGGTGGATCCTAGTTTGAAAATTCATAAAAAGAGGTCCAAGATAGCTTGAAAGTTGGGGCCTTCAATGGCCCGTGATTTATGGCTTGTCGGCAAGTGGAGGCTTGTTGATTCAATGTGTAGTGGCATCCTTCGAGTTGTCGGCCTGAGAACTTGGGAGTGGCATATTCCGTCTAGTAGTAACTAAATAAACTATTGGGTGTTGGGGTATCCAACAGGTGGTGCCCTGTAGTGGGTAGTAGCATGCATATCTGAGGGAGTGGTTGCTTCTAGCAGGTGGTGGCTTGCAAAGTTCAGGAAGTGGTGGCTTTCATCAGGTAGTGGCCTAGAGCAAGTAGTTACTCACATGATCGCAAGTTGTGGCTTGCACACTGGTGATGGCCAATGACATGATGATGTAAAAAGAATATTTTACTAATAAGAAGAAGAATGAAGCAAACAAATTTAATGTTAGTTTTTCTCCCGAAAGGATTTCCAGCTTATATCTTATGTTCATGTGTGTTGTTGTTATGATATTTTTCTCTCATGGTTATTCGTGTTTATATGTTTCTCATGTAATTATGTGTATGGCATTGCTAATGAATGAATAAATTAGTAAATTGTTAAAGAAAGGGCCAAAATTGGTATAATTTTATCCATAGTGTACAACACTGATTTCCCCCCCTCGCCAGTATTGTCAAGCTTCCAACACAAAACTCCAATTATCAGTATGACAAATAAATAGCAATTATAATATCATCAATTACCAAAGTGAAAAAATACCTTACTCAAAAGGTGATACTTTCAGACCTCCATTCATTTCTACTACTAAAAAGAAGCCCTGTAACAAGAGTTTTATGAGATCCAAATATCTAAACAACACAACAAATTATCCCAAAACTAAAGTAATCAAACTAGATCATACCATACTCTATGTAAATTTTTGTCTTGTTTTCCTTCTTCAAGCAAGTATTTGTATTCAATCTTCCTTTGAGGTGGTTATGAAACCATTTTATTTTACTTTTACTTAGGTTAATAATAAAATAACTTGGATAGGTAAGGAGGAAAACAATTTTAATGTTGGACTCCTCATAAATAGGAAACATTCAGTGACTCAAGAGGGAGGGAGGACCCACATCCATATGTCATCATATATACTATCATACTTCATAAAAAAAATCAAAAAATGTATGATAATCCCTTATGCTCTCCACATAAGCATTCATCACATAATTGTAAATTATCAAAATTGACTCTCATTCAATATTTGCAAATTATATATGTAATATGTCCATAAAATAAGTACATAGAGATATTTGTGTGGGTTGATCACTAAAATCATCACAAAATTGCCACCAAAACCACATAAAAGTCCAAAACTATATCAACAGCTTAATGAGTCAAAATCTATAAGAGAAAATACCTGAGTTATGTGATGTTTCAAAAAACAGCTTCTCAATTGAAATTATTGGTTTCCATGTGGATGATTCTATATATTTTCATTGGACACGACCTCCTTTCCTTTATCTCCTTCTTTCATGGATGTTGTTGTAGAAACAAGATTAAAATTTGAGCCTTTAGGATCAATAGTAGACTTCTCATTATTAGTATTGGCAAAGTTTACCAGGAGTGGATCAGAATCAACAAATTTAGAAGTAGGATGAACAACAAAAATAGCTTTAGTAGTAGGAGCATTAGTAGGACAAGTATGAGTAACTATAGTAGTAAGGCACAGTTTGTTTGTGACAAGAATGACGGTTGGATGGCTTAGATGTAAAATACAATGAATTCGTGGTTGAGGAATGTGAATGAGAAGATACATGGCGAGCAAGGCTAGTGAGGATTTGTCCCCAACCTTTGTCTTCTCCATGAGAAGGATATAGTGATGGATTCTTGCCATCGGCATGAAAATTTTCCCAGAAATTATTGATAGGGTTATGTATAGGAAATTCATGACTATTTTGGATGGGGCCTGAGAGGGGAAGAGGCACTTCGCTGAAAGACTTGGGGTTAACAGGTGAAATTATGAGAGCCTAAACAAAAGTTCCCAGTGGTGGCCAATTGGTGAAATTCTTCTGAGTCGATGTGTGAATAAAGAAATGTATTTTCTTATTTCTCCCACTATCCCAAATACCAGGGGGGATATTTCCTCTGCCTTGGCTCATCCTCCCTATCCTACATGAATTAAAACTCCTTTGTGCAATTAAGCCACAACTTTAACAGTAATGAATAACCAAAATCAAGCTGATACTTAAAAAATCAACACATTTCCTTTTAAAATCATTACAACGAGGTTGCATCCAAGACACATACCAATGCGTTATGTTTACAAACGTAAAATGAGGGTTTGAGAAGTGAGACCAAGTAGTACATTGAATAATGAGGTAACGGAGAATAGAACTAGGGAAAAGAAACCCATGTCTCCAATAACGTGTCTTTCTCAATTCCAGATAGATGCCATTCGAGTTGTATGATTTTTCTCTTTTTTTTCATTCGTTTTTCCTATCATGGGTTCTGTTGGAGAGGTAAATCCCCTCTACGGATAGAGGCGATCCCTACTAGCCCAGGACAAGTCTAGCAACAATTAGTCAATGCTACCATGCAAGTTCCTAATTGCAAATAAAAGGTAGGCAATGAAAACCTACTTGGATTCCAACGCTAATGTTTGATGAAGAGACGTCGCCCTCGCTCCTTCGCTTTGGCCGGTCACAATCCTCCGCGATCCTCGTGAATAGACACCTGCACACACGAAGAGAAACACGAACACAAGCGTGAAATCTAATAAATGCAATTATACATCAGTAAAAAAGGACATAACTCACATTAACCATTACAAAGACAAATGAGAGTGGAACCATAATAGTAGTCATCTATTATTAATCAAAAACAGAGAATAGTACAACCAAAGTTCTGACGTCGAATCCTTCTCAAGAGGGTCCAGCCAGCAAGTCTCTTAAGCATTCACCTTTGGAGGTAGATCTCCTAAGACAAAAACTCTCTCTCACACAAGTTTACACAAGAAAGCAACACTTCACAACCTTCCTTAAGCTCCCTAGCAATCCCACACTTGTCACACCAACTACCTATCAAAATCACACACTAGCAGCAGCACTCTAAGCACTATCAATTCCACACTGTCCAAAACTAGCTGCTCATGGGAATGGTAGAGGCTTAAATAGGAGAAGGAGTCTCCATGAATGGTGGGAGGATGAGCTTATCTCCAAGGAAGGTGGCTCAAATGATGAAACAGACATGCCAGAGAAGGGAGGGCGACATTTACAAGGCCAACAACCAGGTCTGGAGTCATCTGGAAGGCCAACTGTTAGAAAAAACTCGCCCAAACAAGATCAGCGCATGTGTATAACTGCACTGGAGCGCTGACATCGCATCTGAATAACAGGGAAGGTTATGTCAGCACGACCCAATATGAATAGAAGATGCGTTGGTTCATGAAATTCAACCAGCGCGGGAAACACGTGTGCTTCTGCGCTGGCAGCGCATTCGTTGTATTATGAGGCGCCAGTCAGCGCGGTTATTTTAATAACAGTCGCGATGATGGGAAAAAATTTGGCAAAGTGGGTCATTTTGCAACATTAGAGAGCATGAGCATGATTAATTTGAACTCATGACACAGTAGGGAGACTGACAGGGAGACAATGACAAATTACTGTGTAACAGATGCCCCTAAAGCATGAAGCCCAAGAGAGTGAGAGGGGTGAAATGCTTTACAAAACTCGCTGAACTGGAACACCACCAGGAAGAATCTGCACGTATGTACAACTGATATCTCTGAGAATCTATTACATGTAGTCTAGGCATGGGCGCAGCCATCCAAAAGACATACGAAGAAGGTCTGTGGTATGGACGCAGCCACCCAGCTGAAGAGACCATGATGATAATAAGGTATGGTCGTAGCCATCCCAAAAGACTCAGGTATGGGCGCAGCCATCCATCAACGAGTCATGTAATAATAATCCACAAAATCACAACCTGGATTGCAACAGACAAAAATCCAGGGTCTTGCGCTCCATCCCGACCCGAACAAAGTACAAGTCCAAGCATGTGAATACATGAGCTGAAGTCGAACATGCATGAACATCGTCCGATTACCAGTCAATAATGAAAACTGTTAACAGATGCAAGAGGTACCACCAATAATGACAATGGTCCTCAAGGTACTTATAGGTACAATCCGCGGCATGTGAATCAATGAGCTGGTGTCGAACACCCGCAGAATCATTCGATCGGAGGCCAATGATAAAAACCTCACGTCGAACACGAAGAACCTGCCATTGAGGCATGTAGGCTCTAAGGCACCTGAAGGGAGTCTCTAAGTCACCTTCCTGGATAATGAGCTGAAGTCGACAGGAAGTAACCTTGATCGAAGGTGGGCCATAATGCTTCCCACATCATCGACACGAAGCGGAGTCGCCAAATTTTTGGAGAGGTAAATCCCCTCTACGGATAGAGGCGATCCCTACTAGCCCAGGACGGGTCTAACAACAATCAGTCAATGCTACCATGCAAGTTCCTAATTGCAAATAAAAGGTAGGCAATGAAAACCTACTTGGATTCCAACGCTAATGTTTGATGAAGAGACGTCGCCCTCGCTCCTTCGCTTTGGCCGGTCACAATCCTCCACGATCCTCATGAATAGACACCTGCACACATGAAGAGAAACACAAACACAAGCGTGAAATCTAATAAATGCAATTATACATCAGTCAGAAAGGACATAACTCACATTAACCATTACAAATACAAATGAGAGTGGAACCATAATAGTAGTCATCTATTATTAATCAATAACAGAGAAGAGTACAACCAAAGTTCTGACGTCGAATCCTTCTCAAGAGGTTCTAGCCAGCAAGTCTCTTAAGAATTCACCCTTGGAGGTAGATCTCCCAAAGTAAAAACTCTCTCTCACACAAGTTTACACAAGAAAGCAACACTTCACAACCTTCCTTAAGCTCTCTAGCAATCCCACACTTGTCACACCAACTACCTATCAAATTCACACACTAGCAGCAGCACTTTAAGCACTATCAATTCCACACTGTCCAAAACTAGCTACTCATGGGAATGGTAGAGGCTTAAATAGGAGAAGGAGTCTCCATGAATGGTGGGAGGATGAGCTTATCTCCAAGGAAGGTGGCTCAAATGACGAAACAGACATGCCAGAGAAGGGAGGGCGACATTTACAAGGCCAACAACCAGGTCTGGAGTCATCTAGAAGGCCGACTGTTAGAACAAACTCGCCCAAACAAGATCAGCGCGGATATATAATTGCACTCGAGCGCTGACATCGCATCTGAATAACAAGGAAGGTTATGTCAGCGCGACCCAATATGAATAGAAGATGCGCTGGTTCATGAAATTCGACCAGCGCAGGAAACACGTGTGCTTCCGCGCTGGCAGCGCATTCGTTGTATTATGAGGCGCTAGTCAGCGCGGTTATTTTAATAACAGTCGCGATGATGGGAAAAACTTTGGCAAAGTGGGTCATTTGGCAACATTAGAGACCATGAGCATGATTAATTTGAACTCATGACACAGTAGGGAGACTGACAGGGAGACAGTGACAAATTACTATGTAACAGGTTCAACCTTTTCGTTGTGGAATAATATAAAATTATTAGGAATTTAATATAATTTTTAAAACATAGATGTAACAACTCATAGTAATAGCAAATGGTGTGATGCATGAATTACTATGTTTTTTTTTTTAGTAAGAGGGTTTTAACGCTCATGGACCAAAACAATGAGTGAGGACATGGGAGAATCACATAGACAGATGTATTAACAGTCGAAATGAGGGTTCGAGAAAAAATTGAGCCATTATTTGGATGAGGGAATTCGTCATTTCCATCAATTAGGAGGATTTTTTAAAATTCCCCTATAGAATGCTCATAACCAAACTTTTCATAAAACCCTAGGTCAAAATAGGGCTTTGAGCTATTGAAATCTCGAAAACTAATTTCATGGGGATTCTAGTAAACTTGAAGATAATTTGTAAAACAAACATTGCTGGCAAGATAAAGAAAGAGAGAATAATACAATGATGACTGGAATTATGGACAGAGACAAGGGGGAAATCTAACAAAATGAAAGGTAAAGGAGAGCCATGAGCAAGTATCAAAAATACAAGTCAACTGTTAAATTAATTATGTAAATACAAACTTACCAAACTATGCCCTTATCAATTGACACACGGCCTACAAGGATATACAACAGTAGCTCCACAGTCCCAACATACAAACTCACTATTTACCATTCACAATTACAACTTCCAATGGTAACAATTAGGGTAATGTAGTACTTCCAACAGATAAAAGCTTCCAAAATGAACCCAATTTCCCAATTTTTGAATGTACAATTTCCACGCAAAAACATTATCATAGGCGATTGTTGATTTCTCAAACCAAACAAATTCCAACCCTTGATCATCATTACGGACAATTGCATTCATTATCTGTGCTGAAATTCCCTACTTCACTGCTTTGCATTTAAGACTAAGAGTGGCACCAATCCACATCATACTCAACAAATTTACAAGTGGCCTGCAAACAGCAGGTTAATCAGGTTCATAATCATAATCTATCCTTTCTCGGGAGTAACTCGACATCTGAGTCATCCTTGACACCCATAAAAACAATGACACTTCAAACATCAAAACAACTCAAAAACACATGCATTCATCGTGTGGATCAGATTTGCAAGAAATGGATATTAAATTTGCATTGAAAAAATTGCAATATGTCTACAACAACACAATACATTGGAATAGACAAACAACATTTCCAAAACCATTACAATACCCATATACGAAATTCCAAGTTGCAGAAGGATCATAGCTCATCCACCCATATAACAGGGTATCATATCATATGTGTAATACAAAAATTTTAACCATATAATGTTTATAATATAAAACATTTGCCCCTTATAATATAAATCCTTCACACAACATATATCCATCATATAATCAATTCCAATATTTGCAATAGTGTATGGAAAAAAACCTATATCTTTCCCTTTTTAAATCGTGTAAATTTCTTCAAGAAATTTATTCTTATGCCATTTGTATTCATGTGTTTGGCTTGAATGGAATCCATAGATATGAGTTGACAAGTATAATAAGCATGTCAATATTATCCATCATTCACAACCATCCTTCATGTTTTTGACACAAGATATATCTAACATAACATGTACTAATGAAATATCAATCTTTCTTATATGGTGGCATCCCTCCTTTGGTCACGAAATAGGTTAAGGAAAGAAAAATTAGAGTCACTTAAAGCATGACAAGACAAGGATGGAGGAATCATTTTGTAGCCTAGTACAAAATTAGATTTTAATGAAATTGACGTCAAAAATTAGTGACTCCATATGGAAACATAGGTGATTGTATTAAACTTAGGATTTCTGGTTTCACAGAATAGAAGGCAGAATGTATAGAACCAACCCCAACAACCCCTCTCACAAATAAGAAATATTCACCCACCTTTTCATTTGAAATCTTCATAAAACAAAAGTATTTAGGAGCAATGTTTTTCAAAAATCAGTACAAGATTCTTAAATTTCACATCTTGCTAGAATATAATAGGTCCATACCATGTCTAAAAGTCATTAAGCTAATGGATCCTAGTTGTAGCATCATTTTTCCTCATCTTCTGTGCAAACTGCAACCAAGCTAGTTGTATTTTTGTTTTGAATAAATATCTTAGAAATATGTACATCTAAAATTTCAAATAAAACTCTCAAAAGGTTCACAACAATGACAAAATTAAAGAAAATAAAGGTAAGAAATAATAAAAGAAGAAAAGTAAAAGAAAACAAAGAAACAAGAGTAGAGGAATGATCAAGGTTGAATTGATCCTGTAGCAGGATCAACATAGTGTTTAATATGTGTTCCATTTGTAGGATATGACAGAAGCCTATCATCACTATCCTTTAGTAAGTATGAACTATTTCCCATTACTATTGCTATTTCATAAGCACCAATCCATAACTTATGAAACATTGTATGCTTCCCTTTATCTCCATGCACAGAATCCCACAATAATGCTTTTTGACCAACATCAAAAGTAACAACTTTTGTTTTTTGTCAAAATACCTTTTAACAATACTTTACCTCTTTTAAATTTGATTCATTTAATCTGAAGTGCTTTTTTATCAAGTGCCAATAAAGCATGATATTTTTTAATTAGATCAAATTCTTTAAATTCTTCAATTTGAAATGCTAAGTGAAAGGAATCTTGTTGCAATTCAATGGGCGTAATGGCTTCCTAGCCATATACTAGCTGAAAAGGGGTCCCACTAGTACTAACTTTTGTTGTGGTTCTATCTTCCCATAGGGCATATGGAAACAAAATAAGCCATTCTCTCATATTACGGTTTGTAATCTTCTTAACTATTTTAATTATGTTTTTATTTGTGGACTCTTCAAGTGCATTTCCTTATGGAGAATAAGATGAAGAAAATGAGTGTTTTATACCAAATTTGCTGCAGAAAAGAGAAAATTTGTTGGAAACAAATGTAGATTCATTATCAAAGACAATGTGAATAGGTGTTCCAAATCTAGGGAGTAAACTTTCTTCAAAGAATTTAATGACTAGATCCGCAGTCACTCTTTGAAGAGGAACTGCTTCAGACCAATTAGTAAAGTAATTTGTTGCAGTAAGGATGAAAATATGGTTGGCTGGGGATGGTGGATTTATAGGTCCTGTTGGGCAATTTATTTGCTTAAATTGCTTTCATTAAATTATCGACCAGGGAAACTCGTAAGCTTGTGATGATGCTAGCAAAATATATGCAGTAGTATGCAACTAACTCTATGACTAACTAAATGATTTCCGATTCAATATAATATGCAAGGAAGAGGCTCCTGATTGAGGAGGTCCTAGTCGTCCTTCCCTATAGTATTATAGATTGAAAAGAAATCATTGATTGCATAAAACTAGAAACTTGAAATAAAGACAAGAGAATGAATTTAATTGTTGTTTAGATTCAAGTAGAGAGAGAGACTAACTTAGTCTCTTGATTGTTCCCTCATATATTGATCCAAACTAAACTAATATTCATTGATAAGCATAATAAATGAAATAAATTGAAACTTAAAAGCAAAAGAATGAATTCCAATTATCATGCAAATCAAATAGAGGAAGAGCCTAACTTAGACCCTTGGTTGTCCTCTCATATGCTGATAAGATTCTAATTTAAAACTCATTCATCAATCACAAACAAATCCTCAAACATCTAAGCAATTAAATGAAATAAGATCTAATATGAAATAAAATGTTCCTCTCATCCTTTTAGAGTGAGCTCAATTCTCTTAAGAACAAAGTGACAAATTATTCCATATACTACATTAAGGCAACTTATATCTAAAACTATAAAATGGAATTTTATGTAAAATAAAGCTTTATTCTATTCCATCATAAGTTGGATACATGCTCCAAGAGTCCTCCCTTTGGAATGGAGGAGGTACTCCTATTTATACAATGGGATGAGATAACAAACTCATAATGATGATCCACTAATCTCTCTTTAGTTCCATACATTTCTCAACCATCTAGACACATAACCCTATCCTTCATGATCTCCTCCATGAGGTCCATGATATTCTCCATGAGATCATGATCTTTTCCATGAGGCTTATCTTATCAAATTCGAATTTGATCATTCAAGGCCACATAAAGATGCCCTGGAAGCTTCCTTTGTACCTACACATGTCAACAAACTCATTCTAATTGTTAGGTATAAGTATAAGCATATTATTTTCTAAAGTTTAACCATAAATCCACTTTAAAATGTTAAGAATTAATAAACTTTGGAAAAGCATTGTTATAACCCAATAATGAGGTAAATGTAATGATGTGGAGGTGGAATGGAGGTGACATGAAGGTAAAATGTGAAGATATTGGTGAATAATGGAGTGAAAATAGGGACTATTTTGAGGCCCAACATACCCCCAAACTAAAGGTATTGCATGTCCTCATGCAATCTATTACTTTTTGGTACTTGAGCTTTGGCTTAAACTCTGCATGATATTAGTTACTTAACTTTTGCAAAGCGTTATTTTGATGAACTACAACTTGGTTGGTTCTTTTGTTTCAACCATATTTTGTTTGTTGCATTCAATGTATGATCTTTGCATATTGATAATGTGATTTTTATTGCAGAGTATTTTTGTTGGAATGCATCATGGTTGGTTCTTGTGTAACAACCATGATTGTGTTGGCATCCAATTAACTTTTAAATACTTTTGACAAAGCCATTTGTATGCTCATGTAATAGTGAAGATATTTTGAAGGTAAGCGGGGTTTAGAATGTGATATATGAATGTGGATGTTATATGAATCTGACAAAGTATGTATGTAAATGTATCCTTCCCCTTAAACGGATGGTTTGGGTAGTTATGTGAAATGGGGAAAGGAAGTGAAGTTTTTCCAAAAATTATTATTATAACTTTTCAAGGAATTTAATGGTTAAAAGTTAGAAAATATCATACCTTAACTTACCCTTCCAAAAATGGATGAGAGTTGTGTACGTGTGGCTACAAAAACTGTTGTTCATAGTCTTCTTTACTTGGTTGTGAAAATGGTGGATGAAATTGAAAATGTGAATCTTTTATTGTTGCTGCATCTGTTGTTGAATCTGTTGTTGGATCTTCTGCTGAATGTTCAGAATCTGCTACTAAATGCAGCTGAAAATGTATAAGGCTTGGAAGGTATACAAAATATAGAAGTTACATTTCCCCCCCAGCCTTATTTATTGACTTGTCCTCAAGTGATGACAAACTAAAAAATAATGAAAGGAAATTAGCTTCATCTGCTACAAAATATTGGTCTTCAAGTCTTCAACGCTCGATGGCACAAATCTTACTATGTGATTAAATGTGTCGATGTCGAACATAGCAAGAAGTTGTTGACTTAGTGGCCGTTAATGAATGCCCCTAGCCAACACAAGATCTCCCACCATTGATTCCAATGGGAGTCAGGATGCCTAACACATCTTTGTAGGTACGAATAAATTTGTCGTGGTCGAGTCACCTACAAGATCCAACGAACAAGGGATATTAATGTACTCCCATTGTTCATTGGCAAGAGTACTTGCCATTAAGGCATGCAAGCCTCCAGGTGTTTTTTCAATGATACTTAGACTCTAGGACTTTGACTCAAGCAGGGTTTTATTGGCGGAAATGAAGGGGAATGGTAATGACAAGGAAAATGGCAATAAGCTTGTAAGGAATGGATGTAAGGAAATGCATGGTATATGAATAAGAACTCTTGCTGTGAAAAATGAATATGGAAATGTCATGCTTACAATTGGAGGAATTCAAAATCTTTTTCAGAAAGGGAGGTGCAAGGTAGTGGTTGTGGAGGTGGATTTGTCTTCAGAATTTTTCATGAATTTAGTCTTTGGAAGACTAATTGTCGTCACAATGCAATCTCCTTAATGATCACTTTGTTATCCTGTAACCTGTAAAAAAACTTGGCAGAAAGAAAACATAAGTTTGTTCAAGAAGAATTGCGCATTTCCTTCATGATTCTTACGCAAAAATTTCATACCAAATAAAACAGATTTAAGAAAAATCCAAGTGTTGAAAGTAACTCAATTCATGATATCAGTTTCAATCCATTCTTAAAAACAACCATGAAAAATAATACTCCCTGTTTGTGTCAGATAACTCATGAAATGTACTTGGAAAAAAGATTGACATTAGAAATATCTGTTGTGTTCTGCATATTAGTGCATCATAAAGCATACAACAGAAAGATGTGATGAGTTAATGCCAACTTGAAGCTATCGAAACAAGAATCCTCCAATGTTTGATAAATCGATTTTTGAAATTTGTTTCCAAGTATTCCATTTTTTTTTATTTTCAAATCTATGTGAATTTGTGAACCTTTTTTTTTTTTTTTTTTTTTAAACAACAAATGTTAAAAAGAAAATATGAAAAGTAATAAATAAATGAAAACATATTTTTTTTATTTTTATGTCAATTTTATTTATTTATTTAGATTTTTTTTTAAACAACAAATTAAAAAAATTAAAAAAAAAATTAAAAAAAAAATTAAAAAAAAAATAAATAAATAAATAAATAAATTTGTTATTTAAGTTGAGATTTTTTTTTATTTTTTTTTTTTATAAATGAATAGTTTTTTTTTTTTTTCTCTCAGGGGAAAGCTTGACCGATCTGCCAAAATGCCTGCGACAGAGCCACGGTGCCCTGAAAATGAAAAGCGCGGAGGCGGCCTCTGGCGCGTCTGTTCGCTGGAAGATATACGCAAGACACTGCTGCGATGGGAAAGGAGTCCAACTGCCCTGGAGGCCGAGGCCAAGGCCCTGGAATTGGAAAAGCCCTTTTCAGGGTCCTTAAATGGCGATGCAAATAAGGGTTTTTCCTCCAGAAATGGAGGGGGAGACGGCCCCTACGCGTTTCAACTGCCCGTGCATTATCCGAGGTATTCCAAGGTCGATTACGAATCGATGCCCGAGTGGCAGCTCGATAATCTTTTTCATGAATACGGTTTGCCCATCAGAGGAGATTTGGCGTTCAAGCGGAGTTACGCCATGGCGATGGCTGTGAAGGACGTTCGGAGAGCGAGTGGAGGGATTGGAGGTCTCGAGATCGAAACCCGAGCCCTCAAAGAAACCCATCTCAGCAGTGTAAGAAAGCGGCCCAGGAGGAGCTTCGTAGGGGAGATCAGAGATCCATGGAGGATATTACGAGTGTGGCCCGGCACATTCGTTACAGCAGTGGAGGCACCCCATGCATGCTATGATACCGACTGGGTCTTGCGAGGAGTAAGAGGGAAGGCATATTTCGCTCTCGCCACCGACGACTGGGCCTCTGATGCGCTTGCTTGGACGCGCAACCCCCGGTGGATTCAATCTCTGCACCCTCAGCAGCAGGAGCTTAAAGATCCCAAGGCCAAGGCTCTGGCTTTGCTACCTTCCGTGCCGTCCTTGGAATCAAGCAAGAGAGAGCCGGAAAATGATTCATCCGCAGGGTCTCTGCATGGATCTGAGGCAATCACTTGCTATCCGAATCGCAGTCTCAGATTCAGATCGGACAAAGATCTGCCAGATCTGGTCATCCAGAAGGCAGAAAAACCCGTGTTCTGGCCAGATACAGAGATCTGCATGGGGTCAAAGCCCCTATCTGACTCCTTTCAGATCCAGATTGCTCAGCCTGCAGGCAGAACCATCATGCAATGGGTTCGCCCTTCAGATCTGGTGCAGGACCTCATACTGAATCTAGAGCGCAGAATGGGGATCCCATCTAGCCTTCTGCGACTTCTCTTTCAAGGTAAACAACTTGAAAACCCTCTATCCCTCTCTGCTTACAGCATTTCCAGGAACAGCTCGGTGGTGGCTACCCTTCGTTTGAGAGGAGGTGCAGCGGGACAATCTTCCTCTACTCGGCCTTTCTCATACAAGGACGCAGTTCACTCTGAGAACCCCAAACCCCCGGAAGCCCTTAAATCTAAGGCCTTCTTGGTTGAAAAAATTGAAGAAGTTCCCTCTGTTGAACTCATGCATGAAGATCTGGCTTCCCAGCATCAAGAATTTGCAGAAAGAGCCATCATTTGCAGATTTAATGGACTGTGGCCTCGATCCCAGGATCTCTATGCATGGATCCATGCAAACTGGACACATCATTGTAAGATCTTTTTTTGCTCGAAAGGTTATTTCATTGTTCTCTTTGATAACATTAAGCACTATGAAAAGGCCTTAGCAGAGGGCCCTTGGTTCATGGGAACTGCAGGGCTTTTTTTGACTCCCTGGTTTCCAGATTTTGATCCAGCCACTGCAGTCATTACCAAGACACCGGTATGGATTCGGCTTCCAAACTTACCTGCTCATCTATGGAATACTCGTGTCTTCAGAGCTATAGGAGACACATTAGGCAGCTTCATCCATGGAGATTTTTGGCGGGAATCCAAAGGTCTCTACTCATATGCAAGAGTGTGTGTGGAGTTAGACCTGAGCAAAGGTCTTCCAGAACAAATCAATCTCAAGATAAATGACTTTGTCTGGACCCAGACGCTGGATTACGAGAACACTGCTTTTCGGTGCCGCCATTGCCAACAATCTGGGCATTTGCAGAATACTTGCCCATCTCGCCCGGCAAAAAAGAACAAGGCCAACGACTCCAAGCCCAAGTCCAAACGATGGGCTCCATGCTCTCCTCCTCCAGTCGGGGACTCTGATTCCTCCAGTTCTGAAGATGAAGATAGCGATGAAGAATTGAATCAGGCCCCTCATTCTGTGGCCCCTTCCACCGAGGGCCTGGCGCCTTCCTCTGATTCAGCCATTGCTCAGAAACGTGTCCATTTGTCCTCTTCCTTAGATTCAGAAAAGGAGGGCTCCCCTGTGGAGGACCCCAATCTGCAAGTTGTAATCGCCCATCCACCCCAAAGTGGTTGGGTTGAAGTTAAAAAAAGGAAAGGGAAAAAGCTTCGTGTTGAAACCCCTACCCTTTCAGGGTAGCATTCAATGCTTCTTATGCTTTCAGTGACTAGTAGTAGCTCCTTGCTTACTCATCTCATTTCCCGGAACCGAGGTTGATAGTCCTATCATTTCCGGTTGCCGGTTTCCTGCATCTCTGGAATGTATCCTCATGTACAATATTTTACTGCTTAATAGAATTAGTCTTATCGAGAGAAAAAAAAAAAGTTGAGATTTTTTTTTAAGTTGTAAAATCAACAAAATTTTATTTATTAAAACCTAATATAGAAAAATTAGAAAATTGTTTTGTGTTGTTTTGATTTTTTTTTTAATCCAAAATATTAAATAAATAAAAAAGAAATGTTTACTTATTTTGTCTTATTTTTTATTTTAATCAACACACAAAAAAAATATATTTTTATTTAAATAACAAATTAAAAACAATGGTTTTTAATTTATTATGTATGTTGATTTGTTTATATATTTTTTAGTTGTAAAGAAAAACTAATGACAAATCCACAATCCATAAGCAAAGTTTTTTTTATTGTTATCAACACACAAAATATTCGTTATATTTTTTTTAAATATCAAATTAAAAACAATTGTTTTAATTTCTTATTTATGTGGATTTTTTTTAGTTGTAAAAAAAAAAAAAAAAACTAATTAAAAAAGACAACAAAATGTAAGAAAAAATGTTTCACAACCATAGAGCTAACAACCGCCGGCAATAATGATGGAGATGTACTCCTCGTCAGCCCAGAAATGGTGGGCAATCTCCCACCGCTCGCAATCTCCATAGCCGGATCGCCTCCTTGCCAGGATAATCATCAATGTTGATGTTGATAAATTTGAGGCCGGTTTGTCTGATAGATCCAGCTATTCAGCACTGCTGATTCTCCATAGATGAAAACAAAATGATCCTACCCTTAAAGGCGAGCTCTACCACTAAATCTTGTAATTGTTCACTATTGCAACCAAGGGAGGTGCATGGGCAGCTGCATTGCCTCCAGGTAACATGTCTGGAATCCTCCTCCACGTTTTTGTTTCAAGGTTATATTCTTCACCGCACGTAAGAGATTTTGTATTACTTATCATCCCACCGATGACATAGAACTTGCGATCCATGAAAAACCCTGAGCAGAGCTTTCGGGGGGAATGCATATCTGGCAATGTTTCCCAAGTGCCACGCTCTGAATTATAAAGTTCTGCAGATCTAAGCACACCCCCAGTCGAATCACAGCCCCCTGCCACAATCGCAATTTGCTTATAACTGGCAGAACCAAACAAACACCTAGGCAGATTCATCGGCGGTCCCCTATACCAGCTATGTGTCAAAATACTGTACCTCCATATAGCAAATCCCGTCACCTCCCTTCCAAAGACGAGCAATTATGTCCCAACAGCCAAAGATTCCTTGTCTGCAAGTGTAAAACAGTCATCAGCAGGCATCCTGGGCAAGCGCATCCAATGTTGCCGTGTGGGATCAAACGCTTCCCATCGATCCAGATTGCAGGCCAAGTAAATCCAATGCTCCACTATTCTGAGCTGTCTCCTCAAAATGTAAAGATCCCCGCTTCGAACAAGCAAATTCAACCTTTGGTTCACCAAAGCCAGTGCACCATAATCCGATCTCGATGATTGAGCAAAGCAATTCCTCGCCATGTCCTCATCATAGAGTCCGGGAATAATGTAATCATCAGATCCCTCACAGGATTCCCCCTGCTGCTGCCCAGAAGAGCAGTCAGCAGACTCCTTCAGACAAAAAACAGAGGACGCTTGCGCAGTAAAGCTGCAGATCCTCGACCTAGATTGACATTTTGACCTCGACAATCTCTTCATTTTCCGATGCGGAAAATCACTAAAGAATCCCTCCTTACCTTTCACCATCCTCAATTGTTCTCTCTGCAACTGTTGACACATCCTAGGGCAGTTCCTTCACCTTGAATTCGCGTTCGGACACAGTTTTCTCAGCCAGAAGCGCCATTGGGAAGATCTTATGGCTTGCCGGTGATTACTACCAGAGGTAACAATGTCTATGGGCCCAATCAGTTCCCTGAGAAGCTCATTCCAAAATTCATTCTTTTGGCCATTCAGGGTAAACCCCTTCCAATTCATGGAGATGGATCGAATGTTCGAAGCTATCTCTACTGTGAGGATGTGGCAGAAGCATTTGAGGTTGTTTTGCACAATGGCGAAGTAGGAAATGTTTATAACATCGGTACAAAGAAAGAGAGGAGAGTTATTGATGTGGCTAAGGATATATGCAAACTATTTTCCCTCAATCATGAAAAAATATGTTGACAACAGGCCTTTCAATGATCAGAGATACTTCCTTGACGATCAGAAGCTGAAGGATCTGGGTTGGTCAGAGCGGACGACTTGGCAAGATGGACTGAAGAAAACAATGGACTGGTATATAAGTCATCCAGATTGGTGGGGTGATGTTACTGGTGCTTTGCTACCTCATCCTCGAATGCTTACGATGGCTGGAGTTGGGAGACTTTCTGATGGCCTGGATGAGAATGCCTCGGCTATTTCTCCAGAGGTTAATAATTCGAAACAGGACCGAATGCTCATTCCCTCGAAAAGTATCTCTCAGAAACCAGCCTTGAAATTTTTGATTTATGGTCGCACTGGATGGATTGGGGGCCTTCTTGGTCAGATATGTGAGAAACAAGGTATTTCCTTTGAGTATGGAAATGGCAGATTGGAAAATCGGTCTCAGATTCAGATGGATATCCAGAATGTGAAATGCACGATGTACCCAATAATACAAGGCCTCGGCTGGCCCCATGTGCAAAATCGCAAGGAAAATCAGCCCTCCTGCGTTCCACGCAGGCATGTCACGGAGGAATGGTAAGAAATGATGCGCTGCAGTAGCCATGAACGCCTGCAACAAGAGAAAATTGTCCCAGTCCCATTCTCGGTCCATTTGATCGAACTCCGCATCTTTTTTTTTTTTTAATTATTTTGTTTTGTGTTTAATGTGGTTTTTATTTAATGTTTTGAATTTTTTTAAATATCTAAAAAAAACAAAAAAATGGTTAGTTTTTTTAAATATCTAAAAAAAAAAATGGTTGGTTTTTTTTTTATTTTTTTATTTTTAATAATAATATGTATATATATGATACATATATTATTATTATTTTGTGGAAATTTTTATTTCTAAAATTAAAAAAAAACTAAATTTCATCTAAAAATTTAAAGATGTTTTTTTTTCTCATTCACAAATTTTTTTTATTGTCATGTCACAGATTAATTTTTCAGCAAGAGTATTTTTATTCGAACTAAATCAATGGATTTTCTGATCTTCCTGATTGCACGAAGCACAGGAAGAGAGCATACTAATCGCTTGATTTGTTTTTATTTATGCAGGGGGTTTTAAAAAGACTGAATTTAAAACTAGCTAAATACTAAAACATCAGAAAACTCAAACTTGAACTCCCTTATGAAGATCCTGCTGTCACCAGGTCTCACAAGTTAGTTTTTCTAAAGAAAAATACTAGCACTGAATTAAATTCCTAATGCATGATCCTGTAGCACCATCCCCGGTAATGGCGCCAAATGTTGGGCAATTTATTTGCTTAAATTGCTTTCATTAAATTATCAACCAGGGAAACTCGTAAGCTTGTGATGATGCTAGCAAAATATATGCAGGAGTAGGCAACTAACTCTATGACTAACTAAATGATTTCCGATTCAATATAATATGCAAGGAAGAGGCTCCTGATTGAGGAGGTCCTAGTCGTCCTTCCCTATAGTATTATAGATTGAAAAGAAATCATTGATTGCATAAAACTAGAAACTTGAAATAAAGACAAGAGAATGAATTTAATTGTTGTTCAGATTCAAGTAGAGAGAGAGACTAACTTAGTCTCTTGATTGTTCCCTCATATATTGATCCAAACTAAACTAATATTCATTCATAAGCATAATAAATGAAATAACTTGAAACTTAAAAGCAAAAGAATGAATTCCAATTATCATGCAAATCAAATAGAGGAAGAGCCTAACTTAGACCCTTGGTTGTCCTCTCATATGCTGATAAGATTCTAATTTAAAACTCATTCATCAATCACAAACAAATCCTCAAACATCTAAGAAATTAAATGAAATAAGATCTAATATGAAATAAAATGTTTCTCTCATCCTTTTAGAGTGAGCTCAATTCTCTTAAGAACAAAGTGACAAATTATTCCATATACTACATTAAGGCAACTTATATCTAAAACTATAAAATGGAATTTTATGTAAAATAAAGCTTTATTCTATTCCATCATAAGTTGGATACATGCTCCAAGAGTCCTCCCTTTGGAATGGAGGAGGTACTCCTATTTATACAATGGGATGAGATAACAAACTCATAATGATGATCCACTAATCTCTCTTTAGTTCCATACATTTCTCAACCATCTAGACACATAACCCTATCCTTCATGATCTCCTCCATGAGGTCCATGATCTTCTCCATGAGATCATGATCTTTTCCATGAGGCTTATCTTATCAAATTCGAATTTGATCATTCAAGGCCACATAAAGATGCCCTGGAAGCTTCCTTTGTACCTACACATGTCAACAAACTCATTCTAATTGTTAGGTATAAGTATAAGCATATTATTTTCTAAAGTTTAACCATAAATCCACTTTAAAATGTTAAGAATTAATAAACTTTGGAAAAGCATTGTTATTAACCCAATAATGAGGTAAATGTAACGATGTGGAGGTGGAATGGAGGTGACATGAAGTTAAAATGTGAAGATTTTGGTGAATAATGGAGTGAAAATAGGGACTATTTTGAGGCCCAACAGGTCCAATAAAATGTAATCCCCACTTAATCAAGGGATATGTAGGGATAATATATTTCAAAGGCATCGTTGAATATTGCAGTCTTCCTATTGCTCACTGACATTCATCACAAGATTTCACAAATTTAAAAGTATCACGAAAAATATGAGGCCAGAAGTATATGGTCATTGAAATCTTGTAAGGTGTAGCATTTGTAGCAAAATGACTAGGTACATGATCAAACTGTTACAAATAAATGTGCAATGATTTTAAAATTTCATTTTCAAATTTATCATCTACACATCTCAACAATATACCTTCAAGGTATTTTCTAAATAAGATGTTTCCTATGAATACATATTTTGAGGCATCCAATCTTAATCTACTCCTTTGTATCTTGTCTAATTTCTCAGGATATTTATGATGAATTAAATAAAAAATGATATCATGATACCAAGGGTGTATAACTCAAATTCCTCACAGTGAATATAGAGTAATTTAAAAAAGTATTCATTTAGTGATTTATCCTCTTCATTATTACTGAGACTATGCGCCAAATGTAAATCCAAATCTCGCCCTTTGATTGTATGAGTGGTAGATATTGTTAGATCATGTTATTAAATTTTTGTCAACCAATAAGCTACTTTCTAGATATGAGATTTTGAGATAACATGAACTTAACAGCTAGTACAAAAGTTTTTGACTTTTGTGTGTTTACTACTGATTAAATGCCTAAATTTTTCTATAGTTTTTACCAAAGACTAAGCATGTTTTTCTTTTAAAGGATATTTCATAGCATTTTCATAAAGACTCTTACTCTTGAATGTTATGGGTTGTTCAAGCCCTTCATGATTTTTCTGCATTGTAATAGTAGATATAGCTTCTTTGGTAGCATCATTGTAAATAATGAAGTCTTTTGGGGTGTCCAAAATAGGGGTTGATGAAATGGCATCTTTAATTTGTTGAAAAGATTTTTGAGAAGACAGATTCCAATAAAATTGAACATTTTTCAGCATATGATGTATAGGTTTGATAATCCTTAAGAAATCAGGTATGAGCCTCTTCACGAAGTCAATCTTTCCCATGAAAGATTGGATATATTTTTTATATTTAGCAGGTAAGGTGTTAATGGATTCTACTCTATTGGGATCTATATTGATTCCAGAATTGGAGATTATACCTCCAACTTTCCAGCTTTAACTCTAAAAATAGATTTCGAAGGATTTAAAGATATTCCACCTTTTGATAGATTATAAATACTTTTATTAAGTGATCAAAATTATATCTTGAGATCTCTTGTGATTCCATTTGCCATTTTCTCTAGTGTGCTTTTCCCTACAAATTCAGTGGGTATTGACCTTGAGATACTCAAATATAACCAAACTTTGGTTATAGAGCCACTATCCATCCATTCAACCATGGCCTCCTTGACTATTATTTCCACTAGACCTAATTCTTTGAAGAATATTATTGTTAGGAAGAAACAAAGGGGTAGAAATTCGACGGTTTCTCATGAGGAACATTCTCCTGCTGGTCTATACTCAAAAAATTTGCGTTGTGTGGAACGTCGAGAGGTTTCTTCCCTTTATGACAATGACATGCAAGCTCTTAAAGAAGTTATTCCTGATAATAACATTCCTTGATGAAGTTTATTTCCCTCAATATTAGGGTTCTGAGGAATGCCCCTAAATGGAATTAAAAAAATAAAAATAATAAAAATAAAAATAAAAATTGATCCAACGACCATTGTTTATCTTGTTCTAGGAGACTATGGTATCTAATGTCAAAGCCAGGACATAGTTCTTGAAAATGTGTCTGAGGTGGAAATTTTGTTCGAATGATGTGGTCAAGGTCTCAGGGGGACTAGCTGCAATGTGGGATCCTTGATCGATTGACTTTCTGGTTTTTAAAACTTCTGTAGGCATATTATTGACAAGCTTATCTTGGGGATCAAAGGATCATTTTCACATTCTTAATGTTTATGCCCCCTCTAACTCTAGGATGGAATTTTAAGACAGAATTCATGTTAGTGGGTTATTGAAGACTAGTTCCTTGATTTTGGTTGGGGATTTAAACCTTATAGTCTTAGCGGAGGGTATTTTGGGGGGCTCGATGTAAAGTGAACCCTTTAGGGGATTATTTAAAGGGACTCTTTGTATAGAACAAAATGTTAGACATTCTCCCATGACCTCTTTGTCCTACTTGGCCAAATGGGCAAGTTGGGCAGGATGGTATTGAAAAATTCCTGGATCAATTCTTAGTTCATGAAAATTTGATTGAACAAAATGATGTCTTCGATTCATGGGTCTCTTATGTGAATTTGTCGAACCATTCTCCCATTTTATTTTAGTGGCGGGGTGAGTGTATCTAGAAGGGTCTCCCTTTTAAATTTAACCACTCTTGGTTAAAGGAAAGTGAATTTGTGCAGTTGGCCATAGATACTTGGACTGGTGGGGTTTCTCATTATGAGTATTCTTAGATAAATGTGGTGTTCTCAAAACCTAGAAATTTAAAGAAGGTGATACACAGATGGGAATGTGAGAAAAAATAATGGAATATTTTAGAACTAATAGAAATAGAATCTACCCTCATTTTATTATCTAACCTGAGGGACCTTGGTTATTTCTCAATTGTTTATCTACATCGGGCCATGGTGTTGGAGGCTTAAAAGCGACATATTTTAAAACTACAAGAAGAAGAATGGAGGTTTAAGAGCCATGCCATTTGGATTACTGGTGGTGACAAAAACTCCATTTTTTCCATAAATTTGCTTCACAGAGAAGGAGGGATAATACCATATGGGAATTGGTGGATGTTGAGGGGAAAAAAATTCCAAGCTTAAGGATCTCCATCAGGAGGTTGTTCGATTATTTAGGAATCTATATTGGGCTAAGGAGGGGGTGGACATAGACAACCAACTGAGTATCATGCATTCTTATCCATAGATGGTATCTAAGGAGGATGATGGGTGCATTGGATGTTTGATCACTATTGAAGAAGTTATATTTTCTCTAAAATATTTTCCAAAGGAAAAATTCCTGAGGCCGGATGGGTGGACCGTGGAAATTTTCTTACATTTTTTGGATATTATGGGGTTGGATCTGATGAATCGCATTGAGGAAACTTGTGCTTTATGTAATATCTCGGGTGCTCTTAATGCTATTTATTTTTCATTGATTCCTAAGGTATCAAAAGATACTTATTTCCAAGACTATCATCCCATTTCACTCTACAACATTTTTGACAAATTGGTATCAAATATTATTGCTAAGAGACTGAAGTATAAGTTGTTTGCATATATTAGCCCAGAACAATTTGGTTTCTTAAAGCATAGGCAAATATAATATGTTGTTTACATTGCACAAAAATGCTTACATTCCATTAAAATTGGATCTGCATAGAGCATATGACTATGTATATTAGGATTTTCTTTGGATGATCTTACAAAAAATTGGGCTCTCGGTTGGGGTGGTATTGACGATGTTAGCAAATCCATTAACCAAGGGAGTCAACTTGATGTGAAGTCCCAATTAGACCTCACACTGTTTCGAATAGGAGCCTCATCCGAGTATCGGCTTGGCTGCCATATATTCGTATAGATTTTCCTTGGCTTAATTTGTCAGAAAGAGAGAGAAGCGTGTATGTTCCTTTACAAAAAGCAAGTAAGTGTGCCTAGTGAATGTTTGGTTGCAGATGTGTCAAGGTTCTTCTACTGCAGAGGGAGGAAAAATGAGCCTCTAAGAGAGAGGTAATAATACCACCCTTGTAAAGGTGCACACAATTGAAAAGTGAATCACCTAACATCAAGTAGAATAGTACACATAGATGCAAAGATTGTTACAACCATTACAACACATTTTCAATAAGATAAGCACTAAAATAATCGAAATAGTTCAAGTAATTTAGTATAGGTGAAAGCAAACATGAATTATAAGCATTCACAAAACAATGTTATAAATATTCACAATCCATGCATGAAAATGTGTTGGTGATCAGGCTTCAAGTATTAAGTAAAACTCCCAAGATACATGAATACAATGAAAATAACTAGCTCCAAAGGTGGAGCTTTGGAGCCACGACTTGCTCCCCAAAAGTACGGACTTTGTCTCTCTGATGCCTTATGGGAGAAGCCAAGGTGAAAAAATCCTTTGCTTGTACAATGAGGGTGTATATATAAAAAATGGGGTGATCCTTCACCTCCCTTGTGAATCTTGGACTACCCTCATGACTCTTTGACTTCTCTATGACTTTTTAACTCTTACGTGACTCTTGGACTTCCACTTTACAATAAATTTTCCAATATTGAATTTAGATAATCCATAAAATGATGTGGCACATGGTGAATCATGACATGACATGACATTGCTGACATGGATTGAATGATGACATGGAAATGTCAAGCCACTCTTTGTTGTTGCTTTCTTTTATAAAAGGTGTATCCAAAACTTTATATTCGTAAGATATATGCTTTTCTCTTTATATCCATCCTCCAAAGGCTTATGAATCAATACAGATTCTTCATGCAGTCTTGATCTTTGATCTTCTGTTATAATCTAGTGTTCCTTCGTGTTCTCTCCTAGTGATCATCTTATCTCTTCAGTTCCATAGGTATCTTCTAGCATGGTCTCCTTCTCCTTTTCCTCAATCATCATCTTGCCATGATAAGATAGAGTATATGCAATTGAAATCCATTCATGAAAATATAACATCAGTCCAAAAACCCCCTAATCTAACATGCTTCATGAAATCACTTATTAGGACTAGGATCGGGTGACTGATTGAGTGATTGACTTAGGGATTGCGCAGTTCCAGAGGCCAAGGTCTGGGACTGAGGCTAGAGATAGCGCAATGCGCAGTTAAGGATGGCCAAGGTCAAAAGGTTGTGAAGTTGAGGGGTTCAAGAGCTCAATTTTGGGGCTTGAGGGTTGAGGTTTCCCAATGTAGCAGATCTAGAAGGACAAAATCCAAGGGATTTTGTAGTTACGCAGTTCAAAAGCTCAGGTTTGAGGCTTAATGCTTGAGACTGTGTAATGAGTAGTTATGGAAGACCAGGGCTAAGTGATAGCATAGTTGAGGGGATCATGATGTCAAGCTTAAGGCTTGAGCATTTAGATTTCCCACTGTGTAATTCTAGGAACAAGAGGCCAATGATTGTGTAGTTGCACAGTTCAGGAGCTCAAGGCTGAGACTTGAGGACTGATACTACATAATGCACAGCGGAGGACTAGATGGAGTGGAAAATTGTGTAGTTCTAGAGCTCAGGGGTTGGACTTAAGCATTGAGATTACACAGTACGCAATTTTGGGGGGCATAAATTGTGCATTGTATAGTTCCAAGAGGAAATTTTGATTCTTTAGGACTGAGACTGTGCAGTGCATAGTTCAAGAGGGTTGGATGAGGCTGAGTGGATTGGTTGGGGAGTTTTCCCAGTTTTGACTAAGTGTGGGATCACTGAAATGAAGTTGAAAAAGAGAAACACGTGAGCATGATCACACACTTTGATCATTTGATGACACAACACAGGACACTCCAGAAAACATGAACAACATATTTTCCTCAATGCGACAACATTGTGACAACTAACTCCAAGTGCGACACTAAAGATACACTTTACGACGACATTGACGACACTTATGTGATAGTGCTTGAAACTTTGGAAATGAGTGTAAAACATGTCTACATGACTAGAAGGACTCATCAAAACCAAATTTACCCTTTGAAACAAGCCAATTCTTTCCTTTACATGATAGACAACACTTCCCATGCCAAAAGACAACATTTTCTATGTGAGAGAAAAAGTGCAAACGACACTTACGATATGCGAACAACGGTGAAATTGAAACATGCCAAAGCGAAGATAACATGAAAACAACACTAATTAAAGTGAAATCAAGCAAAATAAACATTCCAAAGCATGAAAATGACACTCGCGAAAGTGAAGGCACACAAAAGTGATAATTTAAAAAACTCACCAAAATAGTACAATTGTAGCCAAATGTGAGATACTATCAATGAAATCATGCACTGACTGTTGACATATATTGATCATTGCATAAGCATGGTCTTAATGGATTGTGTTATGCTTGTTCAAGCTTTCATAAAAGAATGTTCTCATGAACTGGTATCAGACTGAGCATGTGTGAGCAGGTGACTGAGCATGTGTGAGCAAGACGGGAGCTCAATGACTTAACAAAACATCACCAACCAAGAAGTGACTATGAAATGACCAATTGCAATATCCATGGTATGCTCCAAAATTCAAGTGTAGAAAAAAATTTGGAGGGTGTTTGTCACGATGAAAACACTTGGCGACACACTAGTAGAACTCCATCTTCTCTGCCTTAGTTAATTCTTTCATGCAGGGTCTAGTTCTTCAGGGATTATTGATTCATAGTGAAAATAACTTTAGTTTCCCCACTTACCCTGTCCATAAACATAGTCCCCTTTATCATTTCTCAGTTGAACACAAACATAGAGTTGGCCATATCGCAATGTTTCAAATTGGGAGAAGGGTAATGAACTTTGTGAGGTATAGATATTCATAGTATAGTTTTTCATATTTGGTGTTTCTTTTCTACCAGTAGGCTTAGATAGTACCCCAACGGAGTCACTTCAGGAACAAAAACATTGCTCCACTTCTAGTGAGCTTGGACAGTACCCGGACCAAGTTGCTTGCTTCACCTCCCTACATAGGAAACCTTTCTCTTCTTTCACCTTTTATTATTTATTTTATATAGAACTGTGCATCGACACTTATTTATTTCATGGTTGGAAGAGGGATCCCGACTTATTGAGAGAAAAATAAGTTTTCCCTTCGGAGAAGTATATAAAGACCTATGATATTTGTTTGCTCATTTAGATTTTCCCCTTGTCCTTCTCTACTTGATTGGATCAATGTGAAAACATTGAAACATAAAGAACCAAATTAAGGCATGAGGTTTCTTTATATTAGACATGGATATCATGGTTTGAGATGGAGCTTTACTCGGGCAAGAACCATATTTTCCATTATAACATCATCGACCAAAGAATAACCAAAACGAAGAAGCGAGATTGACGGTTAGCCAAATGTTGCAGTGTCACAAAACCCTTTTCTATTTTGCCACATCGCATTTCAAGCTAGAGGGAACATTATTCATGTAAATTCTTATTAACAAAACATGAAATACGAAAAAATACATAACAAGAAAACAAATCAAAAGGAAGCTAGAATGAAAAAAGAGTACGAGACAAAGCCAGAATACATAATACAAACTACAAAAAATGAGTACAGGATGATTGTGTAGGTAAACTAATATGCAACTAGACCTTCTTCGTATCTAACCAGCTTGGAGGGCAGGGTCACATATAATGAAATTTCCAATTTAGCCACTATGGCTACTCCCAACCTGCATTCACAAATATACGAGAAATTACAACAAATATAAAACAATGTGCAATGGAAAAGATAAGAGCTTGAATAACTTACACAAAAAATTGAAGGTATTTCCTATCAACAGAAATATATTTCATAGCCACTACTTCTACCCAACTTGTGATCTTACCTTTTCGATGAAAATTATAAACATGCAAACTTCGAAAGCTTCTTGTGAATGCACCTTCCTCTGTTACATCCTTCTTAGTAAGCATGAGAAAAAACTGAAACTTGTTATTAGCAAAAGGGATTGCTAAGTAATATGCTTAGAGGAAATCATAGATTGGATCATGAAATTCAAATAAATCCTCTTGAAAACCTCACAATCCTTGAAATTATGACTTTTCAATTAAAATCACAGTGTTAGGATGAGAACCTTGTGAGGTAAAATGGATCTGATCATATTCGGTAGGCATGTCAAGACAGTGAGGACCTGGCATAATCACCAGCGAAGGTTGAAGCATCTCAACTGCTTGACAAGTACTCGAATAACAAGATGTTAAACCATAATTATCAAAGGATGTGAAAAAATTGTCATCTGATGTGTAGATGAGAGAATGGTAAGTTGAATGATAGTCATCAAAGCCAGAATCATGATTAGACGAGTTGATTAAAGCATCAGATTCCTAGTAAGTAGTTAACAAAGATAAATCAATTTGAATAGCTCTGTGAATGCTGAAAAATAGAACCAACTTCCTTGCATGCCAAATGAGACAATATATTTTCTTGCAACTGGTGATAAACTATACAAGCATCGCAGCCATCAAAAGAATTGAAAAGGAATACTAGTATAGTGAACATATGAAACCAGTCAGGATGTAATGGATTAAAAAGAGGAACCTGATTCAACAAATTACTCAAGCACTTGCTGACACTCAAGACAATTTCTGGTGTCATCAAGACATTCACAAGAGAGACTAGGGGCTGATTATCCACCATATCACTTAACATATATGAATTATTCAGCCAAAGGTGATCTTGAAATTGATCTGCTTCGCGATTTTGCAGATTTACGAAAGGTATACACTCCAAAATCGAATTCGATACAAGAGATTTGTGTGAGGATGAATTCATTATAGCAGTATGATCATAAACCAGATCTCGAGAAATTAGAAAATTGTAAAAAGAAATCCCAAAATCCATCAAGAATGAGTTTGCATATAGTGAAACAATATGAATGAGAGAACTCTATGACAAAATCTAGATTTGACATGGTTCGGGAATTTTGTCAAGATCAAGAACCCGACATAACCAGCAACTATAGTTCAAGTGCCTTGACTTCCTGACAAGTTCTAGAACTTTGAAAAGACAGATAAGAACATTTTATAAATTGATACATATTGCAAATTGCGTGTGGACAATTGTTATCGATTAAATTAACGGGATCACTATTATCTGGATGGAAACTATCTACATCACTAGTTTGATAATAAAAAATAAACTTCAACAAACATATTACTCAAGTCATAATATTCCTATGATCGCAGGTTTGAGGATGTATGAATCAGAAAAATCTCGTGATCACACTGATTCGAAGAGTTACCCTCATTTAAAATAAGAGATGATAAGGGATGGAATGAATGCTTTATAATTTCATCTCTTTCTTCTTCATCATGGATATTCTCACTATCCTATGTTATTTCAAGATTCAACTCATGAGATAACAAACTTGAAAAGAATGGAGAGTCTCCATCGCAAGTTGATTCATTGTAAATAGTAGAGAACAAAGGATGGGGAGGTGAAGAGGAAGAATTGTTCATAAATGAATCTTCTTTGATCAAAATAGATTTTAAATCTAAATATTTTGAAACAAAATATCCTTGAGAGGATGAAAGATCAGTTGGTGCACTTGGGCATCATCATATATATCAACAAAGTCATCCTCATTAGAATGATTGTTGCCAAAGACTTGAGATTGATTAGGCAAACTGATCACATTGGATTGAATTCCAAGATTATGAGATTATTTTCAGCCAATAATGAGGAAACACCATCATCACATGGAGGATTTTGAAAAAGAAAATAGAGATTCAAAGAATATTCACCTTCCTTCTCCTCTACCTATGAAATGTGACTACCCCACACCTAATCACTTTTTGGATTTGGGATAGGTTGATCAAGAAAATCATGGGGCAAGGGGTCATGAGAAAGAGACGATAGAGGATGACAAGAATCCAAATCAAATTCAAGACTAGAGTTATGAGTGTTAATACCATCTTGAGGAATGGAGAAATTAGTCTTCACCATAGGCTTGATTAACCATTCCGAGATTTCCTTCATGGGATCTGAGTCATGAAAAGTAGGAGGATGAGAAGATGGATTAGGAATTTGATTTTCATATTTCCCAACTTTATTATCATCGTGAGGAGGCACCCTCATCGGAACAATAAAAGGAGGATGTAACACCCTCCTCCCACATCTACCCAAGTAACCATCTAACCGGGTTAAACATGCAACGGAAGGCTACTATGATTGGATTTGAACTCCTATGTGACCTTAAGGAAATGGAATCGATGGAAACATAACACACAGACATTCAACATCAACTTCAAGACCCTCAGGAACCAATCCAACACTTCAAATAGCTTTCCCTTAGGTCCTACTGAAGTTTTTACCATCTTAAGCCTCAATCACTCTCATGGTATAGGCATGACAGCATCCAGAAACATAGAGTCGCTCTCATAGGATTGCCTGCCAATGTCTAGAGACTCATTTTATCAGTTATGTGCCAGTCTCCCCGTGATTTGAGCCACTTTTTCAGGCCCAGAGCCCAGGTCACTGTCCAAAATGGAATGATAAATTAGGAGTAGTAAAATAAAGGGGAAACAATGAGGAAAAATAAATAATTTAAACAAGACCTTAATCAGACCCCTACTAGCCATGACAGGAATTTCGTCAAACATATCATAAGCATTTAATCTACAAGTGTAACCAAAAGAATTAAACATAGGGAACTCCTACTTATCTGAGAATCGCTAAGAACCATTGTTCCCTCATGTCACTTGATGCATTATCATATATTAGGTCATAGATACATTATCCATTCATTTACAAGTAAAAACATGTTGAGAGCCATACATAGACGATGTCATAAAACATTCATATAACCAACACAATAACAATAGAAATACCATAAATATATCAGCGATAAGATCCACATATAAATCAGTACATTTACACATGAAACCAAGGGAATGAACTATTCATTGATGAAAGAAATAAACCAACTAGATATGGGACTACCACGTTCTACCTGACCATAGATTGGCTGAGCCAAGTCACTCTTCAGCCAATCACCCCCATGCCATATTCCAAGAATGAATGTGGGACTCATAGAACACACCAAAAAAACATCAAACAAGCACGGATGCCACCGAAGTTATCCACCTAAACATGAGGAATTTGAGTTCCTCCTAGTCTCTCAGGATTTACCATAATCCACATTCTGATCCAGGGATCACTAGGCCCTACACCAAGACACACTCTTCAGGCTTTACCATACATCCCATCCCAAGGCTACTAGGACCAACGGAGAGAAATCTACCGCTTGGCTTAAACATATATCCTACCATTTACCGAAAAGGATTCATAAGACCACCAAGGCACACAATCTTAACTTTACCGCAACACATGGACTGGGTTAGGGATTATTAGGCCAGTGGATTTACTGTGATCCATAGGCTGGTTTAGGGACCACTAGACCATGTGTTTGTCATTTCGAAGATCCACCCCACCCACCTTCGAATCCATCTGTCCATCCCAACTCAACCGAATATGAGAACCCATCTCATCAAAGCTATCAAGAAATGGCAAGGCTAGGTGGAAGAACATTGTCACACCTGTCAAAACCATGCCATGATAGAAAAGAACCACATGCAATACCATGGATGCCAAATCTAGCAAGGAAAATACACATGCAAGTCGATACCTGGAATGAAGTTTGATGTAGCTTCTTGATCATGCCTTTCCCTGCTTGATCTTTGCTTCCTCTTTCCTTCTTTTTATTTCTTTCTCCAATGCCAAATTTCTCCAAGAAACTCTTAGTGTCCAAGAGTGAGAGAGAGAGAGAGAGAATAATGGGAGAGCTCCAAAACTCAACTGACCAAGGTTACCCACTGATCCTCATAAGCCTTTTTATGAATGAGGCCTCTATTTTCTTCATTTTCCATTATTTTCCTTCATTTTCCTCCTCACATGCAACCTGTGACCTTTCACCTCCTTTTTCTCCTAATTTCCATTATTTCATAAATAAATGTGCCAAAAATTCCATTTTTCCTTTCCAAATCCTTAGTCATTTCCTTTGCCAATTTCCTTAGCCATAAACAACCAAATGAACAGCCCCTAGGGTGTCTTGCCCAACATTCAGCTTGGAATAAGTGTCCCATCAACCATGGTTATTATTTTAAAATTTCATTACATGGAATTTTCACTAGGGATGTTACAAAACCCTCTCCCTTAGGGGACACCGTCGTCGGTGTTCAATCACACATCTACAGCAAACTGCTTGAAAGAAGACATATTGTTCATGGATCTTTATAACATAGCTCGATGAAATATTTACAATGATCACTCTACTGAGTACCAACCCACATGACATCATAACAACATGATAACATAACCACATGATATCATAGTAACATGACAACATAACATAATTACATGACACCCATATCACTTAGTGGAGCTTTATAACATACCTCATGGTGGTATTTATATCCATATACATATGTACATATAGAAATATCACCAAAACATGTACCAATACATCATATCAAAACATATACCAAAACACCATATCAAAACATGTACCAAAACACCATATCAAAGCATATACCAAAACACCATCTTAAGAATACTTTACCTCAACCATAAAATAAGGAAGGATACATAGGCCACATCTAATCCGCCATCTCCCATGTAGCTTCATCGAGCCAAAAATTCTTCCACTTCACTTTAACTTGCTCGATTGCTCAGTTTTGGAGAATGAGCACCTTTTTCTGCAATATACATTGAGGCTCCGGTTGGAATTCTCCATCTGGTTCCACCTACAATACAGACCAGTCAATCACATGATCAGCATATTTAATATACTTCTTAAGCAATGACACATGGAAAAAATAATGGACTTTCACTTTCAGAGGTACTGCAATTCGATAGGCTACTGGCCCAATCCTCTCAATGATATGGAAGGGTCCACAAAACCGTGGTGCTAGCTTGGCGCATGATCCAATCCGCAAGGAGATTTTCTTTGGTTTGATGCACAAGTACACATATTCCCCAACCTGGAACTCCTTGAACAACCTATTCCAATCTGCATAACTCTTCCGCCTATCTTGTGCTACCTTTAGGTTCTTCTTAATCACTTGCATTTCTTGTTCCATGTCCGCCAACATGTCTAGCCCAATCAACAACCTGTTAACCAAATCACTCCAACTGATAGGAGTATTTCAACTCCACCCATACAATGCCTCAAAAGGACTCATCCTCGATGACTCCTGATAACCATTGTTGTATCAAAACTCAACCAAGGGAATATACTCCTCCCACTTTCGTTGTTGATGTATCACATACATACTCAACATGTCCTCCAATATCTGGTTGACCTCTTTGTCTATCCATCTATCTGACATGATTTTCTTCGGAACCCCATGCATCCTAACCACATCTCTGATGAATACCTATGCCACATCGCTAGCTAAGAATGTAGACTTCACTGGAATGAAGTGTCCAACCTTTGTCAACCTGTGGACAACAACTAGAATTAGGTTGTCTTACTATCCTCGGCAACCCTGTGATGAAGTCCATGGAAATGACCTCCCATTTCCATTCTAGATCGTGATCGGCTTAGGAGTCCACTTGGATGTTTACACTCTGACTTCGCTCACTGACAATCAAAACATCTAGCCACATACTCTGCTACATCCCTCTTCAGATTCGGCTAATAATAAAATTTCTTCACTGTAATCAATGTCCCCTGATAACCTGGGTGGCTTGAATACGATGTTTCATGAAACTCTCTCAAGATCACCTTCTTGAGCTCACTGTTATCTAGTGCATATATCATGTCTCTAAATCTAATCAATCCATCCGCTTTAAGACAATATTCCATATCCTATGCACCTACACTTGTACCTGTACCTGTAATATAACATGTACCTATACCAGCACCCTGCTGCAACCTGTGCATGATATCCATATACCTGACATCATGTTGACCTGCCTGTAAGATCCTATCTTGTAAGTCTATCCCATAGGAGCTCATAGTTGTCAAGTGATTTACTTGTACCCGCCTGTTGAGAGCATCTACCACCCTATTCTCTTTTCCTTTAATGTACCTGATCTCGAAATCAAACTCACAGATCATGGCCAACCATCTAGCCTACTTGGCATTTAGATTTGGCTGGTCAAATAAATACCTCAACCCAATATGGTCACTCGTCAGTACAAACCTCCTACCAAGAAGATAGTGTCTCCACATCTTCAATGCATGTATGATCGCTGCTAACTCAAGATCATGTGTCAGGTAGTTCTTCTCATGCTCATTCATCTTTCATGACTCATAGCATACCACCTATCCATCCTACATAAGGACACCACCAAGTCCTCTCTTGCAATCATCTGTGCATACTATAAACTCTTTTTCCGGATCTGCAATTTGTAGCATTGGTGCATGTGTCAACAACTGCTTAAGCTACTCATCAAGCCTCACACTCCTCTGTCCATTCGAACTTCTTACCTTTCCTCTGCAATGATGTGGTAGGATAAGAAATCTGTGATAATTTCTTGATGAACCTCCTATAGTAGCCTGCCAACCCCATGAAGGATCTCACCTCATCCAGATTCTTAGGAGCTACCCACTTTATGATGGATCTTATCTTCGCTGGATCTACTACAATGCCCTCCTTGGAGACAACATGACCCAAGTAATGTACCTCAGTTTAGAAGAAACTACATTTGTTGAACTTAGCATACAGCTGATGCTCCCTCAACAACCTCAACACTGCTGCTAAATGCTCAGTGTGTTCTTCCTCGTGTTTAGAATATACCAGTATATCATCAATGAACAAAATAACAAAATTATCCAAATATGGACGCAACATACTATTCATCAAGCCCATCAATGTAGCTAGAGCATTAGTCAAGCCAAATGGAACTACAACGAACTCATAATGCTCATACCTAGTCCGGAAAGTTGTCTTGTAAAGGTCCTCCTCTTTGATGCGTATTTGATGGTATTTGGATCTCAGACCGATCTTTGAGAACATCGTTTCTCCCTTCAGCTGATCGAATAAGTCATAAATCCTTGTTAAAGGATACATGTTCTTGTTGGTCACTTTATTCAAATGCCTGTAGTCAATGCATACTTTGAGGGTTCAGTTTTTCTTCTTTAAGAACAACATTGGTGCGCTCCAAGGTGATACACTTGGGCTAATGTATCCCTTGTCCAAAATTTCCTTCAGTTGTATCTTTAAGTCAACCAACTCAGGTGTGCTCATCCTGTAAGGTGCTTTTGATGTTGGATTTGCCCCTAGCACTAAATCAATAGAAAATTCTACCTCCCTGTGAGGTGGAAACTCTGAAATATCCTCAGGAAATACATCTTAAAACTGTTGCAAAACCGGGTACCTTCTCAACACATTTGCATCCTCAACCTCCTTACCCTTATCACTATAAATGTTCACTACAAATAACATACACCCTTTCCTGTGACTACGCTTTGCTTGCATAGCTATCACCATCCTAACGGATGTGGATTTCTTCTTACCTTGCAAGACTCTTGGTTCTGCATTGTCATCAACACACTCAATGGATTTTTCATAACATTCTACCTTGGTTCTTTGAAGATACAACCATTCCATGCCCAACAACATATTGTATGATCCCAACAGTAATACATTCAGATGTGTTGCGGTAGGCATACCATTTAAATCAAATGGACAACCTCTTACCCAATGATGAACTCGCTTTGTACTTGTGGATAACTACACTAACCAAGACTTTACATGCAATTCCTTACTCAAACGACACTTATCCACCAATTCAGGACTAACATAGCTATAATTAGATCCAGGGTCAATCAAAATAGAAATAACTTGATCACAAAGATTACCGTCCATCTCAATGATAGATGTCTGGTGTTCTGCCTGCCTGTTGTCCACTGCTACATAGATACAAGGAATACTCTGCCCTACATCTCCAACAGTCTTCACTTACTATGCACTATATATCTTAGGCCTACCACCCTTATGCCGCAAAAAATATTTCCTAAGGTTCTCCTCTCCAAATGTCCAACACTCCAACTAACCAGTGCCCTCACCTCTATGTTGTTGTTGCGACCCATGTCCCTATCTAGCTGCATTGAACTTCTTTTGTGGTGCCATATTTTATTTTCCATCTGCATTCTGAGGCCTTGTTCTCTTAGGCTTCCATTTACCTTTACCTTTGTCCTTCCCTTTCCATCCTTGTTGAGATTCATTCTTACATTTTGATTGTTCATAGCAATACTTCAATTTCCCAATGACTTCCTCAAGTGACCGAGGCTTATCATAATCAATATGATCTCTAAATGCTAATGGAAAACCACTAACAAATCTTTGAACTTCATCTTTTCATCTATAAGATACGATACATACTTCAATAGCTCAAAAAACTTGATCATGTACTCTTCATATGTCATTGACCCCATCTTTAGCTCATATAGTTATTTTTCCTTACTGTCGTAGTACCTCTCTGACAAGTACCTCTTCCTGAAAAGCCTCTTGTACTCCTGCCAACTCAAGTCATCCATCCTGATGTCTCTAACCCGCTTAACATCTTCCCACCAAATGTTTATTTTACCTTTCAAGTTGAAGATATCGATTTGGGTCTTCATGTTATCTATGTACTCATGCAACTCAAAGGATTTTTTCATTCCAAGTATCCAAGTCTCTACATCTTCCATCTTCTTTAGATCTCCATCAAAATTAGGTGGCTTCGCTTTCTTAAACTCATCTAACAGCTTTCCACTATCATTCCTCCTGTAGGGATGACAACGATGACAATCATGATGTATGTCAGAACCAGAACTAGAATAGTACCTGTCCTTATCGCCCCTCCTATCTGGAGTGTCCAACAACCTGCCACTCTCACCATATTAGATCTATCTAACCTTAGTCTACTAGGAGACCTACTACCATATGCTCCATTAGTTATGTCCTCCTGTCCATGGTTGATTTGAAGTGGCCCTTGTCGCTGCAATTCTAACAAACTCTAAAGAAGTATAGCATTAACCTCTGCTTGCTTCTCTTGTGCCTATATGATCCTGTCATTATCCGCCTTACAACTCCTTATTTCTTCCTTTAAGCTTCTCAGTGTAACTTCCAAATTGGAAGAGTTCCCAACACCATACTGCTCTTCGGATTCATAGGGACAGTCTTTGTAGTCAACCATCTTGCTAGCCATTTGATATTTCTTTCATGCAATGCATAATATGTCAGATAAACCAAATCACAATAAATCAACGTATAATTTGGGGAAGTTACCTTGTCTGCAATATTAAAAAATTGGCATGATACACGTATAACATAAACATAACATCATATAGACATGCACAATAAATGCATCAACACATAAACATCATTCTAGGTAGGGTCCAGTCATCAGTCTAAGATCATCTCAACCATGCATTCTATGACCTCATGCATGAAAATAACCATTACTACATTGTACCCATTTCCACATGTAACTATCAACATGCATAAGCAATGCCTAATCAACTACACATACACATAAATGTGTGTAGTCAAGCATAAGCGATCAACTCTTGTAACTAAACCTACAAGACTGATACCTGTAATCAAACATACCAGAATGAAAACTAACATTCAAGGATGTAATCAAGCGACATATAACAACATGTAAGCGACATATAAAAATATGTAACCAGTCATATACTCATGACGATACCTTCCACAAAATCAATCATCAAGTTCCTCATGACAACCTTACTATAACCATGACCAACATTATGCAATACAACAAGCACATGGAATGAAAGTGTGAGAGACACACATGCAATTGGCATGCATGCATGACCAACATATAGCCCATACAGTCTGAGGGGTGAACCATGCTCTGATACCACTCTATAACACCCTCCTCCCACATCTACCCAAGTAACCAGCCAACCAAGGTAAACATGCGACGAGAGGCTACTATGATTGGATTCGACCTCCTATGTGACCTTAAGGAAGCGTAATCGATGGAAACATAACACATAGACATTCAACATTAGTTTTAGGGCCCTCATGATCAAATCCAACACTTCAGATTGCTTTCCCTTGGGTCCTACTGATGTTTTGACCATCTTAAGCCTCAGTCGCTCTCATGCTATAGGCATGACAACATCGAAAAACCCAGAGTCACTCTCACAGGCTTGTCTACTAGCATCCAGAGACTCATTTTGTCAATTTTGTGCTAGCATCCCTAGGATTTGAGCTTCTTTTTCAGGCCCAGATACCATGTCACTGTCTAGAAGGGAATGATAACTTAGGAGCAGTAAAAGAACGTGGAAACAATGATGCAAAAGAAATAATTTAAACAAGACCTTAATCAAACCTCTACTAGCCATGACAGGCATTTCGTCAAACATATCGCAAACACGTAATCTATAGGTGTAACCAACAGAATTAAAAATAGGGATCTCGTACTTATTTGAGAATCGCTAAGAACCATTGGTCCCTCATGTCATTTTTTGCATTATCATCTATTAGGTCATAGATTCATTATCCATTCATTTACAAGTAAAAACATGTTGAGATCCATACATAGTCATTTTCATAAAACATTCATATAACCAGCACAGTAACAACAGAAATACCATAAATATATCAGCCATAAGATCCACATATAAATCAGTACATTTACACATGAAACCAAGGGAATGAATTCTTCATTAATGAAAGAAATAAACCAACCAGAGATGGGACTACCATGTTCCACCCAACCATAGATTGGTTGATCCAAGTCTCTCTTTAGCCAATCACCCTCGTGTCATATTCCAAGCATGAATGTGGGACTCATAGAACACACCAAACAAGAACGAATGCCACTGGATTTCTCCACCTACACTGTGAGGAATTTGAGTGCCTCTTAGTCTCTCAAGTTTTACCGTAATCCATTATCTGACCTACGGATCACTAAGCCCTACAAGGAGACACATTCTCCAGGATTTACCGTACAACCCATCCTGGGACTACTAGGCCTAATGAAGAGAAATCCACCTCTTGGCTTTATCGTATAACCTATCATTCAACGGCAAGGATTCCTAGCCCTACTAAGGCACACAATCTTGGATTTAACGCAACCCATAGTCTGGCTCAGGGGTTACTAGGCCAATGGCTTTACTGTGATCCACAGTCTGGTTTAGAGACCATTAGGCCATGTGTTTTTCATTTCAGAGATCCACCCCACCCAGCTTTGAATCCATCTGATCATCCCAGCGTAACCGAATATGAGAACCGATCTCATCAAAGCTATAAGGAAATGGCTAGGTTAGGCTGAAGAACACTATCACACATGGAAAAACCCATGCCATGATAGAAAAGAACCACATGCAATACCATGCATGCCAAATCTAGCAAGGAAAATACACATGCAAGTCGATCCCTGCAATGAAGCCTGTTGTAGGTCCTTGATCCTGCCTTTACCTACTTGATTTTGCTTCCTCTTGCTTTATTTTCCTTTCTTTCTCCAATGCCAAAGTGCTCCAAGAAACTCTAAGTGTCCAAGAGTGAGAGAGAGAGAGAGAATAATGAGAGAGCTCCAAAACTCAACTGACAAAAGGTTACCCACTAATCCTCATAAGCCTTTTTATGAATGAGGCCTCTATTTTCTTCATTTTACATTATTTCCTTCATTTTCCTCCTCACATGCAACCTATGACCTTTCACCTCATTTTTCTCCTAAATTCCATTATTTTCATAGATAAATGTGCCAAAAATGCCATTTTTCCTTTCCAAATCCTTAGCCATTGCCTTTGCCAATTTCCTTAGCCATAAAAAACCAAATGAACGCCCCCTAGGATGTCTTACATAACATTCAGCTTGGAATAAGTGTCCCATCAATCATGGCTATTATTTTTTAACTTTTATTACATGGAATTTTCACCGGGGTTGTTACAGAGGAGGACAAGGAACAAAAGGAATAGCAGGTTCCTCCTCTAAAATTAGAGGTGTCTCACGATTTACAAGAGTTGGGGAAGTAGAGACATCAGGGGGTTCAGATTCACCATGCAAAGAGATATGAACCAAATGCTTAAAATTTTGCTTAAATAAATCCCAATCCATGTCTTCTCCAGGAAATTCATAACAAAGGCGAAAGAATCAATCATAGAATTCCTTAATTGATTCATTAGGCTTCACTCTTAGTTTATTAATTATTTTAAGAACATCTTGGTAATCATACCTATCAAATTCTGTATGAATCTCCTTCGCAAGTTTATCTAATGAATGGATAGAAGCAGCAAGTAATGTATGACACGATCACTTAACACGACCTTCAAATGTTAGGGTGATCAATCTAGCCATGACATCCCTGCATTGTATTCCATTATAAAGGGAAAAATGGGAACTTGAAATAGATGTTCACGAAGAGTTAATTCACCCTCACCATCAAAATTAAATTGGAACAAGTTATGAATAAATTCCATAGGGATGGTAAGATCAATATCTTTATAAAAACATCTCAGGATTATGATTTAGGAAAGAGCCATTTTGTATAATAGATTCAAAGCAGACTTAACGGGCACAACATGTCATCTAGCCCTCCTTCTAGATCCATTTTGTTGACAGTCCTAGAAATCCATCAACCAAGGGGATCTCCCCAATGTGAAGTCCCAATTAGACCACACACCATTTGGAATAGGAGCCCCATCTAGATTATTGGCCCGGCTTCCATATATTCGTATAGATTTTCCTTGGCTTAAGTTGTCAGCAAGAGAGATAAGTGTGCATGTGACTTTGTAAAAATCAAGTAAGTGTGCCTAGTGAATGTTCAGTTACAGGTGAAGGTTCTTCTACTACAGAGGGAGGAAAATTGAGCCTCTAAGAGAGAGGTAATAGTACCAACCTAGTAGGTTACAGGTGAAGGTTCTTCTACTACAGAGGGAGGAAAATTGAGCCTCTAAGAGAGAGGTAATAGTACCAACCTAGTAGAGGTGCACACAAGTGAAAATAGAATCGTCTAACATCAAGCAAAATAGTACAAACATTTGACAATTGTTACAACCATTGCAACACATTTTCAATAAGATAAGCACTAAAATAACCGAAATAGTTCAACTACTTTAGTATAGGTGAAAGAAAACATGAATCATAAACATTCACAAAACAGTCTTACAAATATTCACAATCCATGCATGAAAACTTGTTGGCCATTGGGTTTCAAGTATTAAGTAAAAGTTCCAAGATACATGAATACAAAGAACATCACTAGCTCCAATAGTGGAGCGTTGGAGCCACAACTTGCTCCCAAAAAGTACTGACTTTATCTATCTAAATTCCTATGTGAGAAGCCAAGGTGAAAAATTCCTTTGCTTTTACAATGAGGGAGTATATATAACAAATGGGTGATCCTTCACCTCCCTTGTGATGCTTGGACTACCCTCATGACTCTTTGACTTCTCTATGACTTTTCAACTCTTACATGACTCTTGGACTTCCACTTTAAAAATCCATTTTCCAATATTGAATTTACATAATCCATAAAATGATGTGGCACATGATGAATCATGACATGACATGACATGAAACTACTGTCATGGACTGCATGATGACATGGAAATGTCAAGCCACTCTTTTTTGTTGCTTTCTTTTAAAAGATGTATCCAAAACTTCATCTTCGTAAGAGATATTATTTTCTCTTTATATTGACCCTCCAAAGGGTTGTGAATCACTATGGAGTCTTCATGCAGTCCTTATCTTTGATCTTTTGTTATATTCTAGTGTTCCTTCATCCTCTCACCTAATGATCATCTTATCTTTTCAGCTCCATAGGTGTCTTCGAGCATGGTCTCCTTCTCTTTTTCCTCCATCATCATCCTGTCATAATAATATAGAGTACTTGCAACTGAAATACATTCATGACAAGATGAAATCAGTCTGAAAACCCCCTAATTTGATATGCTTCATGAAATCACTTGTTAGGGTTGAAATCATGTGATTGATTTAGTGATTGACTCGGGGATTTCACAGTTTGAGAGGCCAAGGTCTGGGACAGAGGCTAGAGACTGTGCAATGCAAAGTTCAGGATGGCCAGGGTCAAAAGATTATGCAATTGAAGGGTTCAAGAGCTCAAGGTTTGGGCTTGATGCTTGAGGTTTCCCAATGCACACTTATGGAGGGACAGAAGCCAAGGGATTGTGTAGTTGCATAATTCAAGAGCTCAGGGTTGAGGCTTGATATTGTGCAATGCATAGTTTTGGAAGACCAGGGCTAAGTGACTGCACAGTTGAGGGGCTCAGGATGTCAGGATTAAGTCTTGAGCACTAAGATTTCCCACTAGGAAGTAATAGGAACAAGAGGCAAATGATTGTGTATTTTTTCATTTCAAGAGCTCAAGTTTGAGGCTTGAGAACTGAGACTACACAACATAATGCACAGTGGAGGACTGTGATGGACAGGAAAACTGCACAATTCTAGAGATGAGGGACTAGGCTTGAGCACTGATATTGTGTGGTGCACATTACTGGGGGAAATACTGTGCACTACATAGTGACAAGAGGCAAGGTTTTTTCTTGAGGACTGAGAATGTGTAGTGTGTAGTTTAGGGGGGTTGGATGAGGCTGAGTGGCCCGGTTGTGGAATTTTCCTACATTTTACTAAGTGTTGGATTAGTGAAATGAAGTTGAATAAGAACAACACTCGAGCATGATCACACACTTTGATCACTTGACAACACAACACAGGGCACCACAAAACACATGAACAACATACTTTTTTCAATGCGACAGCTCACTCCAAGTGTGACACTAAAGATACACTTTGCGATGACAATGAGGAAACTTGTGTGACAGTGCTTGAAACTTTAGAATTGAGTGTAAAACATGTCTACATAACTAGAAGGAATCATAAACACCAAATTTACCCTTTGAATTAAGCCAAAAATCCACTTTACATGATAGGAGACACTTCCCATGCCAAAAAACGACATTTTCTATATGAGACAAAAAGTGTGAACAAAACTTGCGATATGCGAATGATGGCGAAAGAAACACATGCCAGAGAGAAGATAACATGAAAACATAACTAATTAAAGTGAAATGAAGCAAAAGAAACAGTTGAAAGCATGAAAATGACACTCGCAAGCGAAGGCACGCAAAAGAGAAAGTTTGAAAAACTCATCAAAATATAAGTACAATTGCAGCCAAAAGTGAGAGATTGTCAATGAAAGCACGCACTAACTATCGACATAGGTTGATAATCACACATGTATGGTCTTGATGGATTGTTTAATTCTTGTTCAAGCTTGCATAAAATAATGTGCTCATGAACTTGTTGCAGATTGAGCATGTGTGAGGATGTGACTTCAACACTTACAATCAAAGAAGGGAGCTCAACGACTTAACAAAGAATCACTGACCAAGAAGTGACTATGAAAATATCAATCGCAAGATCCACACTAGGCTCCAAAATTCAATTGTACCCAAAATTTTGGAGGGTGTTTTTCGCGGTGACAGTAGGTGATAAACTAGATTATTTCTTACATTACCTCAATGGATTATGCAATCCTGATTAATGGAGTGCCTTCACATTTCTTCAATGCATCTAGGGGATTGCATCAGGGTTGTTCTTTATTCCCCTATTATTCCTTCTGGTGATAGATGGATTGAGTCAAATAATCACTAAGGCATGTATAGGCGATTCATTTTTGGGATTTATGATCACAAAAATATCTTTATTACTCATCTTATGAGTGTGGATGACGTGCTCATTTTCGGGAAGGTATCTATTCTCTATAAAAACATCTCACTTTTCAATTATGCATCTAGGATATATATTAACAAATCTAATTCCATTCTTATCCGTATATCAAATGAATCGAACCAGGTCATAGTGATAGCGGTTGTTTTCTTTGTTGGAGTGGACTCATTGGATAACAGGTTCAAGTATCTTATTTTTTTCATAAAACCAGACGAATGTGGTATTCGTGACTAGAATTGGTTAATTGATCAATTTTAAAGTAGATTGATATCTTCGTATCACAAATGATTAACACTTGGGGGGAGGATGATTTTGGCACAGTCAGTTTTATAAAGAAGTTATGTTTCCTAGATGCGTCTTTATATGCTTCCAAATTAATGATTAAAAAGATCAACTACATTATATATAATTTCATCTAGTTTGGCTCAAAGGGGGTGAGTAAGATGCATCTCTTTCGGATGGAAGAAATTAATTTTCAAAAAGAGGAGGGAGATTGGGGTATCAAGAATATTGGAAAATTTGGATGGTACCTATTGGTGAATATTTTTTGGCGGGAAATATTCGGAAATGGTTTGTAGCAATGGATTATTAAAGACAAGTATCTTCATAAACAGTCATTCCATGCTTGCATCGAGGTTTGAGCTCATAATACATGTAATTCATCTTATATCTAGAATAGTTTTGTGAATGTAAAACATTGGTTGATTGGTAACATGTGGTGGGAGATTGGTTATGGTGTTGTAGTGGAGATTGGATTAGACCCTATCAGGGGTTTTAAGGTAATCCACATTATGCCTTCCTCCCTCATCAAGTACATCTATAACATGGGTATTTATTTTCTCAATCAGATTTTTGTCAAGTTGGATCCTATTTATTTAAATCCTACTTGGTTATGCTCTTGTGACTTGGGTTTGTATGGGGAATTGGTTGATATCTGGGATAAATATGTGGTTCAAATTTATTTGGAAGGTATCTCCTTGGTGGATAAGTATGATACTTTCAAAAGGTATGGTAAGATAGTAGAGGGTTAAATCTTTTTCGAGGACATTTATAGGTATCTTAATCATTGTTATACAGTAATTTTACGCACTCCCTATCTCATACCCTGAGCTATCAAATATTTCCCAAAATGTCGCAAAGCGACAAAAGTTGTCAATTAATTCACCATGAAAAGGATTGATCAGAGCATCCCTAAAGAAAAGAAGAAGAAATTCCTTGAAGTAATTCTAGAAGAGATTGTCCAAAAACCCTATTTGCAAGACCAACGCTACTTTTAGCAGGCAAACCCGTGTTGGTACCCTTTGCTCTAACTAGTGACTAGCACTGGCAGTGCAACTTTGGATAGGAAAATCCGCACTGATCCTCTTCGGGCAGTTTCTCCAAAAATGGAGCAGAAGCTTCTCTTACTAGAAGCCTCGAGAATAGTGAGATGGTTATTGTTGAATAAGGATATGGTTGAGTTCTCCCATTTTGAGTCCTTGATCCTACCTTTAGGGATATTTCCCTTAATATGTGGAACTTCTTCCCCTTTTTTGGATCCCTAACTCCCTCTCCTTCAGTATAAATACATTCCCTTATACCCTCAAATGGTTAGTCAGACTAGATTGGTCATGTTGCTACTAAATTGTGCCTAATTGCTGCCAATTTGTGAAGGAGAAAGGAGAGCTTGAGAAGTCTTGGCTTAGACTTGTAAACCCATCCCAAAGGAGGCTTCCAATGTCAAGGCAGTGGTTGTATGACTCCCTCTTGTGTTTATTATTAATACAATGCATGTTTACTTTCCATAAGAGTGTAAATGGCTACTTGCTTAGTATGATGCTCCTTGATTTCTCATATGGTTTGCATTAGAATGCATATGCTATGTTTTTTCTTTGTTGCCTTTGTTTGATCTCTCTTACAGGTATTCGTTCACAATAGAATAGTGAGGATCAAGCTTCGAAGTGAGGAGATCGAGACCAACATCGAAAAGAAACCGCATAGGAGTGAGGTAGGCCATCTTTCCTCTCTCATGTCATTTTGATTTAAAAAAAGAGAGTTTTGCATGTATTTGTTTCAGTTGTTATTAGATCCACTCATTAGACTAGAGGGATCGCTTCTATCCGTAGAAAGGATTGCCTAGATAACAAATTGGTGACTCCATTAGGGATCCTATAACCCTTTCAACCCTCCTTTTGCATTTGGCCTTTTTTATTAGTTTGGCCACCTTTCAATGATCCTTGGTTTTGATTTCCTTTGAGTCTGTACTCTGAGTAGTTGATCATTTAGGGTATCAAGTCTAGGATTTTTCTCAAGATCTACTTGTTTTTCCTAAAATTTCCTCGCTCAGCACATTTTTATCAGTTACAGTCGCGCTGATTTTTCCCAGTCCAGTCACATTGGAAACCCTGTCTTCTACTGTCTACCCGCGCTGGTCCATTTTCTCATCCACCACAGATTTTTCTGTGCTACCAACATGGATTTTTCTATGTAAAGTTGCGTTGATGACCCTGTCAGCGTGGATTTTGCTATGTAAAGTAGTGTTGATCCTTAAAATTGAGAATTTTTAGGGTTTCTACTAAAAATCCTAGTGTGTCCTGATCTCTGAGGTTATCCTCCTACTCTATGTGCTTTGAATTTGCTTTCATATGTGTTCGTTCCTTTGTGGTGTGAAAAATTCCCTCCCATTGTTTGACGTGGTGAAAGTAAATTTTGGTTGAGTCTTTTAGTCTTTGAGTGAATTAGAATTGTTGTTTGTTGCTTGTATGATTGGAAGGAATATTGATCTGTTGTTGTTTGAGAATTATTAGTTCTTTTGAGACGATAAAGAAATTGATTTTGCATTCATTTCATTTTCATCTCATAATTTACTTTGTGTAAAGTGCATTAGATCACATTGCATTGAAAAGTCATTTTTTGAGATTTATCATTAGACATAGGTTATATTGTTTAGTGATTGAAAGCTAAAAGTGCATCGAGTGCATTCTCATTCACTGAAAGAAAAATTGAAATCATTTCACTTTTGGTGATTGTATTTGGAAAATAAAAGTGAAAGATCTAGTTAGGAAAGATTTGTTTGTTGCATTATTCGTTGTTGCCGCATTGTTTTAATCTCTTCCCTTACTAGCTAAGCTTTCATCGGAAAAGAAGAATCATTTTCTCATGATAGTTTCATCATAGGTGTTCAGGTGACATCATTTTGAGCCTTAAAACCGAAACTTAATTGAAGATCAACTTAAAATTTACCTCAATTAAGCTAAGGATCATTTGTCATTAACGAAAAAAAATTAGAGGTCTAGGCTAGAGACGTGTTCCGGCGTCGTTAAACATAGGAGTTATCGTTATTTTCCAGCATTGTATCTTGGGGGTGAAATCTCATTTCACATATGGAAGTGTATAGGACCATTCTCTAGTACTTTCAGGTATATAGGAGGCACTCCATGCATGGTAAGTATATGGGAACGCTCTCATCAAACGGTTATGCATTAGACAGAACTACTACAGACTGTACTCCCACATAACACCGTGTATATTTTTGGAGCCCCCTATAGGTTGCTATCAATCCATAGGTAACCAAGTATGTTGCCCTGTATACTATGATACACCGAACACAACATTCGAGGAGATTGGTTGTCATACATTAAGTCCTTGGTTCACCAAGGTGTATATTGTAGTTCACGGTTGCTTGGTAAACCTTTATGCCTAGTTACCCCTTTTTGATTTATTTTTGTTAAGTTCTAAAATCAATTAATTGACCGTGGAAAAACATCCTTCCTGTGGAAATACTCCTTAGTAGATCTTAGGTTGAGACTAATGGCAACAGTTCTTAAGTCCACCAACCAAGGAAACCCCTCTAATGGGAATCCTAGTCCTTTTCCTTCTTTTGGAAATGTTGGTGCTCCCTATATGGCAATGTTGTCCCTTCCTGGTTTTACTATTGGTTTGCTAGTTTGGTTATTTTCGACCCCTATGGTTCTGAATGTCCAAACTGCTCCTCAATCATGCTCTCCTCCACCTGAGTAGTATCAGCCTCCATTTGATCTTAAAGTTGACCCTTTACCTTCTTCACCTATTGGGTCTTCTTCCTCTTCTTCTTCTTCATTTGGTGAAAGTCTGCAAGCTAGTAACGAGGTGGATAAGAAGAAGAAGAAAAGGAATATTAAGAAGAAGAAAAATAAGCAAAATTCCAACCAAGCATTCATTTCTACCGATGCATTTGATGTTTAAAAATCTTCCAATTAGCCCCAAAAAGTTAAATTCACTTGCATGCTATGTAACTGTGACCACCTTCTTAGAGATTTCGCTATTATTACCAAGGTATTAGAACTGTGGTCCAAAGGTTCCCATCAACCTTTGTTATCAACCTCTAAAGATCATGCTAGTGATAAACCATCAACTAGTGACAATAAAGCCCATGGGAAAAAGGGAAAAGTCAAATTTCCCTGTAGGTTATGTGAAGGGAATCATCCTATTCACCTTTGTCCTCGTATGGATGAAACCTCAAAAGTGTTGGATAACTTTACCGCTTCTCAACCTCATCTTCCGACTGGTTATCATAATCTTTCCCTTGATCCTCCACTAGTTGATCAAGTGATTGATAAAAATTCATATTTGGTCAATCCCACTCTCTTTAAAAGTGAATCTCATGAGTCTATTTCCAACCAACCGTTGGTTGAGGAAATGGTTGACCCAATTCCAACTTTAGGTGATCACACCTTTCCTATAGAGAGTGAACCTCTTACAGCTCATGTTCTTCTTGATTTTTCAGATTCCAATGGGTTGGAGGGCAATCTTGTCATTCCCACGGTACAGGCAGGTGATCCTCTTATTCCCATAACACAAGGGGGCAGTTCTCCCATTCCCATGGCACCCTCTCCAAGTAGTATGGTTGTTTTCTTTTATTAGAGTTGACTGGCATGATATCATCTTCCTTCTTATGTGCCCTTCCAGATCACGGTGCAGGCTTATAATATGGTTGTACCTAGCACAGTTATAGATGAAGGTGCGTATGTTAGTATTTTTTCCTCCACTACTTGGAAATATTTAGGTTCTCCACAGCTTGTGCCTGTTACCTATAATTTGTGAAGTTTTAACAAAGGAACCAATCAACCGTTAGGGATCCTTCCTAACTTGCCTATTACTTTGGGAGGAAAAATCATCTATCTCGATGTGATGGTTGTTCAAGGCCCTTTGGATTTTAATTTACTCCTCAATCATGACTATGTTTTTGTCTTGGGAGCTCTTGTCTCTTCTCTCTTTCGTGTCATATGTTTCCTGCATGAAGGAAGAATTTTGGCCATTGATCAGCTTTCATTCATTGGTCCTAATTTGACTCCCTATTAACCATATTCCCTAAATGGTCCTTGTATGCAAGTGGTATCGCCCTGCCACTGGTTAATTACGTGGCCACATGTTTCGTGTCCGCCTCTATTGATGATCTAGTCAGTGATATAGTGCATCATGTACTAGGGGCATTAGAACCTGATCTTTCCATTAGATCCCTTGACATGTATCCCTTCCAGAGCGTTGTTCTCCCATATGATGAGAACCTCTTGGAAGCTATTACCTCTTATAGGTCGTTATCTAAGTGTCATGAGGATAGTTATTTTACTATGTCAACCTCGTTAAAAAATGAAATAAAGGTCATGAGGATAGTTCTTTTACTATGTCAACCTCGTTAAAAAATTAAATAGGTCCATCATGAGGATATTTCTTTTACTATGTCAACCTCATTAAAAAATGAAATAGGTCTCCATGAGGATAGTTATTTTACTATATGAACCTTGTTAAAAAATGAAATGGATCACCCTGAGGATAGTTCTTTTTCTATGTCAACCTCGTTAAAAAATGAAATGGGTGTCCTGAGAATAGTTCTTTTAGCATGTCAACCTCGTTAAAAAATTAAATAGGTTCCCATGATGATAGTTCTTTTACTATGTCAACCTCGTTAAAAAATGAAATAGGTCCCCATGAGCAGAGTTCCTTTACTTGTGTCAAGCTCAGTAAAAAATGAAACAAGGTATCATGAGCATGGTTCTTTTCCTATGTCAAGCTCGTTAAAAAATTAAACAAATCCCCTTCTAATTTGAGTCTTTTTTTAGATATCATAAATTCCCAATCAATTCTTTCACTTTATCTCGTAAATGAACCTTCATTCCATCCACCTATTAGTAACCAGTAGTCTACTTAGGTGAATGAAATGAAGCTTGGGGGGCATGTACCTTGAATTGAGTCATTATGATGGGGGCATGAAAATAAATCTCAAGCATAGTTTCTACATGTTTCAAGCTTGTGTAAAAATGAAACCAATTTCAAGCAGAGTTTCCTATGTTTCAAGCTTGTGTAAAAATGAAACCATTTTCAGCTTACCTCTCATGATTATCGTTTCTTTCAGCCTGTTTTTGTCAGATGACCTTGGTTTTTCATCCATTGCCACCATCTCTTTGGTCGATCATACGCTTTCACTTTGTTGTTTTACCTTTGCCTGAGGAACATCTGCAATGAGTGGTCTTATTAGCCAACCTCTTGACATTTACATGTTTTAAGCAGTTCCATCATGACAGGAACGAGTTTCTATCCTTTTATACCACTTGTTCCTCCAGGTGGAGTCCTCTTTCAGCTCTTTTAAAACTCCAAAAATATAAAAAAATATTGTCGAGCACTTGCCTTTTCGAACTTGTTAAAGTAAATGAAATGACATCTACTTAGTATAAGTTTAATCATTTTCCAGACTGAGATAGACTATTGTAAGAAAAAGTAATACCTTGGTCGCACGTGGCTAAGAGGTTCTCTTGAATATTGTTTTCTACCTTTTTGATTCGGGAGACTATCTACGAAAAGGGGCCTCTGGATTTTTCTTTTTTCCTCTTTTTAAAAATCCTTAAACATGAAAAAGATGTCAAGTTACCCCTCCATCGGACTCGTAGAACTTAAACGACGCAGGACTTGCCACCATGACGAGACGATGTACTCCTTCCTAGGGCTCATTAAACTTACTAGGATGGATTCATCTGAAGGATGAACTTATACGACAAGCATATGGTATCCTCTTCAAGCTTGTGATTAAAAATAAAGAGGTACTCATTAGAAATAGCGGGGGAAATGGAAGTAAATGTGTCTTGTATTATGTATGAAAGGCAGCATGTCACTCTTGAACATGACACTCATCTGCATTTCGTGTCGGGTTTGGGATATCCTCACTTAGTCACTTGCTTTCCTAAGTTTGGGAAATCCATTTTCTTCTCATTTACCTATCATCATCATGACCATTGATCCCATTTTGAGTCAAATGCTACCAAACTCCAGAGTCGTGTCGTCAATATGTTCAAGAGAAGTTTCGTTTGCAAATTCAAACCTCTTATACCCCATTTTACCTTCTCTACTACAATCCTAAATCACTCTCACCAAATTTAAAAATTCCTTTGTTTCATGTCGATGATGTGGGAAACATTATGGCCCTCCTTCGACGGATCACTTCCTGTCGACTTCAACTCATTATCCAGGAAGATGATATAGAAACTCCCTTTCAGTACCTTGGAGCTTGCATGCCTCAATGGCAGGTTCTTCACATTCGACGATAGGTTCACATCATTGGCCTTTGATTGAATGATTCTACAAGTGTTCGACTTCAACTTCCTTGTTCACACTCATGGATTGTGTTGTTGTACCTTGAGAGCCATTGTCACTATTGGTGGTTTCTCTCATACCTGTTAACGGTTTACATCATTGACCAATAATCAGGTGGTTTCTACCATGTTCGACTTCAACACATCTATTCACATGGTTAGATTTGTACTTTGGTTGGATTGGGACAGAGATGAAGACCTTGGATTTCATCTAATAAAACCAGGCTACGTGGAGTTATTTATTATTCATGATTGTATACATGATTCTTTCTAGTCGAATGGCTGCATCCATGTCGTGGATCCATATACATGATCCTTTCTAGTCGGATGGCTGCGTCCATGCCGTGGATCCATACATATGATACTTTCTAGTTAGATGGTTGCATCCATGCCATGGATCCATACACATGATCCTTTTTAGTCAAATGGTTGCGCCCATTCCATGGGTTCATGTATTGTTAAATGCCTACTAAAAGATGTCATATATATTTTATTATGTTTTATTTTCAAGTCTCTTGACGGTAGTTCTCCAAAGTCCTTGCCTTGAATTGTAAAGCACTTCAACCATCACTTCCTATTCTGACTTCATGCTTTAGGGGGCATTTGTTATACAGTAATTTGTCGCACTCCCGATCTCATACCCTGAGCTATTGAACTTTGCCCAAAATGTCGCAAAGAGAAAAAAATTGTCAATGAATTCACCATGGAAAACATTGATCAGAGCATCCCTAAAGAAAATAAGAAGAAATGCCTTGAAGTAATTCTGGAAGAGCTTGTCAAAAAACTCTATTTGCAAGCCCAACACTACTTTTAGCAGGAAAACCCGTGTTGGTACCCTTTGGTCTAACTAGTGACTAGCGCTGGTAATGCAACTTTGGATAGGAAAATCCGCGCTAATCCTCTTCAGGCAGTTTCTCAAAAAATGGAGCAGAAGCTTCTCTTACTAGAAGCCTCTATAATGAGGAGTTGGTTATTGTTGAATAAGGATATAGTCGAGTTATCCCATTTTGAGTCCTTGATCCTACCTTTAGGGATCTTCCCCTTAATATGTGGACCTTATTCCCCCTTTTTTGGATCCCTAACTCCCTCTCCTTCCCTATAAATACATTCCCTTATATCCTCAAATGGTTAGTCAGACTAAATTGGTCATGTTGCTGCTAAATTGTGCCTAATTGCTGCCAATTTGTGAAGGAGAAAGGAGAGCTTGAGAAGTCTTGGCTTGGACTTGGAAACCCATCCTAAAGGAGGCTTCCAACATCAAGGTAGTGGTTGTATGCTTCCCTCTTTTGTTTATTATTAATACAATGCATGTTTACTTTCCATAAGCATGTAAATGACTACTTTCTTAGTATGATGCTCCTTGATCTGTCATATGGTTTACATTAGAATGCATATGCTATGTTTTTCCTTTGTTGTCTTTGTTTGATCTCTCTTGCAAGTATTCATTCACAACAAAATAGTGAGGATCGAGCTTGGAAGTGAGGAGATCAACATCGACATCAAAAAGAAACCGCAGAGGAGTGAGGTAGGCCATCTTTCCTCTCTCATGTCATTATGATTTAAACTAGGATAGTTTTGCATGTATTTGTTTCGGTTGTTACTAGATCCACTCATTGGACTAGATTAATCGCTTCTATCCATAGAATGGATTGCCTAGATGACACTCATAATCAACAACAGCATGTGAGGAGAGGGTGGTTCAGGAAAATATGGAATTGGAAATTGCCTCAAAACCTCATATGTTTTAGGTGGCTAGTCTGGAAAAAAAAATATTAACCTGGGAGAATCTATGCAGGATAGGTTTAGTGGTCTCAATAGATGTTGTATGAGAAAATAAAATGAGAATGTCATGCATATTTTTCTTATTTGTCTCTATTTTTTTGCCATATGGATAGGTGTTCTGCAAATATTAAACATTAGTTTGGCTTGGTTTTTTTCTTCTATTGAGGGAATTTTGAAGGTTTGGAAGGCAGATCACAAGGATGTTCAAACACTTCCTTTTTTTATATCCTTAGGCATCTGGTGTAGTAGAAACACTTATATAATTGAAAATGTCCCTTTTGATATTTCTCATGACTACATCAAGATCTATGCATAGTTCAATGAATGTGGATTGGCCATGAAACCAAGAATACAGAGATTCATTCAGCCGATATAGTCCTGGAACAAATTTCCTGTAGGTTTCTTCAATGGGGTAGCAAATCAAAATAATTCTAGCAATGGGGCCAATATTATTATGAATCCTTATCTATATTATCTATTCAATTGGAATAGCAGCATGGGAACAAACAATTGCGTTGAGATGATTTCCTTATGGGGAATTCGTTTTTGTGCAAAATGGTTATGTATTGACTCACTGGATGTCTTTGGTGATTCCAAAGTTTCATTAGATTAGATTAATGACAGTTCCTTCTTTGAAACTCATTTTATTATCAATTGGTTGAACGGGATTAGACTATTGGCTAGACATTTCAATTGGATTACCTTTTCCCACATATAAGGAACAAAATGGAATTGTTGATGCTCTCTCTAAGATGGGGCATAAATATCCATTAGGGGAGATTATCTTCTTTGCATGTAGTTTGGGGTGACTATAGAGTTCTAGGAAAATATCGTATACATGAGCTCGTTTTTATGTTGTTGGTTGTTTTTATGCTTTCTTAGAAAATGAGCATATTTGAGGTTTATATGTGAATATGTCTTGTTAATTTTTTGTATAGAATCCAAAGGGGACAGAATTACATATTTGACATAGTTGTTCCTGTTATGAGACATATATTTTACTATGTGATATTTTGAATATCTGGAATTGTGTAACTAGGTTTTTATTTTAATACAAATGCGAGTTGGTTTTTCTTTCCTAAAAAAAGTGATCATAATGGTCACTTCATTGCTTCAAATATACAATAAGATCATCTAAGTATATTTTGATAATGACTCCAATTAGATCATCAAATGTTATATTCATGTCCTTTTGAAAAGTGGTCACGACGTTAATAAGACCAAATGGCATTTGATTAAAAGCATAAGTTCCCAATTTAGTGGTAAAGGTAGTCTTATGTCTGCCATTTTTCTTAAGATAAATTTGATTATAGTCAGAGAATCATTCTAAGAGAGACATTATATTAGAACCAGCTACCTATTGTAAAATTAATTCTATTTCAGGGAGTGGAAAGTTATCTTTCACACTGGCTTTATTAAGGGAATGGAAGTCAACACACAAATGAATTTGACTAGTCTTTTTCCTCATAGGAACCAAATTAGCTACCCACTCAAAATATTTAATTGGAAAAATGGTGTATGAAGAGAGTAGCTTATCTAATTTGATTATTATGGTTACCTCAAGGGAAATATTTATGGGTCTTTGCTTTTGGCTTACAGGAAAACATTCATTCTTTATATGTATTATGTGACTCATAATAGATGGATCAAAACCTTAAGGGTCTTTGTAAGACCAAGCAAATGTGTTTGAAAATTCACGAAAGAAACATATAACAATTCCTTGACAGAATAAGTTTCTGAAACATATAACATTTTAGGTTTCTTTTCAATTCCTATATTAACTTGAATAGTTCCATTAGTTGTTTTGTTGAAAGTTTTATTTGGGATTGTTGGGTTGTGTTATATTCTTTCCACGACTAGCCTACGTAGTGAACCAGAGGGTTAGTGTGGGGAGTCACAGGGGGTTTGAGGGGTGTAGGTAACCCCACTCTATGGGGTCTGGGGAAACACCCCAGAAAATTTTGGTTTTGGACCCTATGTTAGGTTGGGCGGACCTACCTATTGTTTTGTGCATGATTTTCGCACATGGTTTTGGATGCGATGGTTTTCGGTCCATGGTTTTGGACGCAATGGTTTTAGGTCCATGGTATTGGATGCTTCAACATGTATAAATATGTATTGTAACATTGAAAGGAACATAATGAAAAATCAAGCTGGTAGTCCCAGTTTTGGGATCCAGGGGAAAATCATTGTGTATATGTGTTTTATGTGTTATGCTCTCGCATTATTTATCTTATGTGTTTTCGAATTCGTATGCAAGTAATTTATTTACAGGGTTAAAACCTACATTTGGTATCGGAGTTGTTTTGGCTTCAAGGGGACGCCTTTGTTGCTTAGGGGTTTCGCTCGAGCCTATGGTAGACCCTGTTCTGTGGGAGATCTGTGGGATCGATTCTGGCCATGAAAGAAGATGGTGAGCAGTGGAAAGATAGATATCAAGAAATTTAATGGTCAGAGCTTTGAGTTATGGAAACTCAAGATCGAGGATATGTTGGTGGATAAAGATCAGTGGATTATGGTAGATCTGTGTACTAAACTAATGGGAGTGTCTGATGAAGAATGGAAGAAGTTGGATCGGAAGGCAAAGAGAACAATACGATTGTGTGTCTCAAATTCAGTATTGCTGAATGTATTAGGGGAAGCTACGACGAAGGCTTTGTGGGACAAGTTAGGGACTTTGTACCAATCTAAGTCTCTGGTGAATAAGTTGTTCCTACGGAAAAAGTTGTATAACCTGAGGATGAAAGATGGAGACTCGATGACAGAGCATTTGAATGTGTTTAATACTGTGATAAGTCAGTTATCGTCTGTTGATATCAAAATTTTAGATGAAGATAAGTGCATTAGTTTGTTGTGTTCTCTACCAGATTCGTGGGATAGTCTGGTTATTGCAATAGGTGGCAATGCAACTGCCTTGTAGTTTGATGAAATAGTCTCTTCCTTACTGACAGAGGAGATGAGACAGAAAAATATGGAGAGCCAAAATGGTGATGCCTTGTTTGTACGAGGTTGGTCCCAGAATAGAAACAAAAATAAGTCATCAAGTGGGAGATCTAAGTCTAGAGGGAGATCTAAATCTCCAAGAAAACCTGTAAAGGTGGTGTGCTGGAAACGCGTAAAGGAAGGGCACTACAAAAGGGACTGTAAATCTAAAGCTCCTAATAAAGGAAAGGGATCTGATGATGCTCCTTCTGCAGAGGACAAAAGCACCTCAGATGAAGGTGGGGATGTGTACTTGGCTTCTTCAAGTACACATGTAGATCATGAGGCATGGTTGATTGACTGAGGTGCATCCTTTCACTTCACTCCCCATAGAGAGTGGTTCTGTGAGTATGAGAAATATGATGGTGGTGATGTCTTCTTAGGGGATGACAGGAAGGCTAGAATCGTTAGTCGTGGAAAAGAAAGTTGAAGTTGCAAGGTGGAAGGGTTAGAACACGTCTGGGTGTTCTGCATATTCCTGCATTGGCCATAAATCTGATTTCTGTAAGCAAGTTGGATGATGCAGGTGTAAAAACAGTGTTCGAGAAGGATACCTGCAAGATGGTTCGGGGAGCACTGGTATTGATGCGGGGAGTTCGGATTGTAACTTTATACAAGCTACAAGGTAGCACTGTTGTTGATGGGTGCAACAGTTATGTGGTTCCTGAAAGTGGAGTAGAAAATCTAGTGGTCTCTAGAGAGAAGACCATGTTGTGGCATCAAAGGCTTGGACATATTGGAGAGAAGTGCCTTCCTTCATGGTAAATATATGGTAGAAGGTATGAGTAATAGCTCTCTGGATTTTGATTTCTGTGAAAATTGTGTATATGGGAAGAAGAATCAGGTGAGTTTCCCCTCTAGTGGTAAGAGGGCGAAACAGATATTAGAACTTGTGCACAGCGATGTGTTTGGACCTGTGAGGGTTCCATCACTGGGTAAGTCTGTGTACTATGTATCATTTATAGATGACTTCTCAAGGAATACATGGATATATTTCCTTAAGAAGAAATTTGAAGTCTTTGACAAGTTTAAAGAATTTAAGGCTCTGGTGGAAAACCAGACAGAGAAGAAGATAAAGATGCTGAGGAAAAATAACGGTGGAGAGTTTTGCAGTAAGGAATTTGAAGAATTCTGTAAGAAGTGTGGTATAGCACGGAAAAGGACTACTCCATATACACCTCAGCAAAATGGAGTTGCAGAAAGAATGAACAAAACGTTGATGGAAAGGGCAAGAAGCATGCTCAGTAGTGTCGGGTTAGGACAGGAATTCTGGGCAGAGGTGGTGGAGACAGCGTGTTACCTGGTCAATAGATCACCTTCATCAGCATTGGAGGATAAGACTCCACAAGAGGTATGGACTGGTAAGAAACCCTCTCTTTCACATCTAAGGGTATTTGGATGTGATGCATATGTACATGTTCCAAAGGAGAAACGAACCAAGTTGGATAGTAAATCTGAAAAGTGCATCTTTATTGGGTATAAGGATGGTTTAAAGGGTTATAAGCTTTGGAACCCAGTAACAAGGAAGGTTGTGTACAACCAAGATGTGGTGTTCAGAGAGGTGAAATATGTTATTAAACATGAAGTCCAACCAAAGGAACCTGAGAAGATAGAGTTTGAGCTAAAGGAGGAAGAATCAGACTCTACAGCAGAGGAGGAATCAGAAAGAAGGCAGCCAGAAAGGTATATTCCATCTACTTTCTATTCAAATTTTGCTTTATCTCTTACTGATGATGATCCCAGAACTATGAAGGAAGCAATAGATTCATAGGATGGAAAACTCTTGAAAGAGACCATGGTTAATGAAATGGCATCTTTGCACAAAAATGAGGCTTGGGATCTGGTGGAGTTTCCGGCTAGAAGGAAACCCATTGGCAGCAAATGGGTGTTCAAGAAGAAGACAAATGCAGAAGGAAAGGTGGAGAAATACAAAGATCGGTTGGTAGAAAAAGGTTATTCCCAGGTGTCGGGAATTAATTTTGGTGATATTTTTTCTCCTATTGCCAAGGTAACTTCTATTAGATTACTTTTATCTGTTGCTGCTACTTTTGATTTTGAGGTAGAACAGATGGATGTGAAGACAGCATTTCTTCACGGTGATCTGGAAGAGGAGATCTACATGAAGCAACCTAAAGGCTTTGCGGTGAAGGGTAAGAAATAACTGGTATGCAAGTTAAAGAAGTCTCTGTATGGGTTAAAACAGTCACCAAGGATGTGGTATCAGAAATTTGATACATTTATACGGGGACTTGGCTCCACCACAAGCAAAGCAGACCACTGTGTGTATTTTAAGTTAATTGGTGACTGTGTTATTTATCTAGTCTTGTATGTGGATGATATGTTGTTGGTTGGAAATGACAAAGAAATTATCCAGGATTTGAAGACCCATTTGTCCTCCAAATTCGACATGAAAGATCTTGGTGCTGCAAACTATATTTTGGGCATGGAAATTAAAAGAGATCGGACAAAGAGGAAGCTCTGGTTAAACCAGAGGAAGTATGTGGAGACAATATTGCAGAGGTTTAATATGTAGGATAGTAAACCAGTGAAGTTTCCTATTCTTGTAGGTGTAAATTTATCTGCTGAACAGTGTCCCAAGACACAGGAAGAGGAAGAGGACATGTCTTATGTTCCATATGCAAGTGTAGTCGTTAGCCTTATGTATGCAATGGTCTGTACTAGACTAGGCATTGCACATAAGTGGGAGCATTGAGCAGGTTTATGTCAAAACCAGGGAAGGAGCACTAGACAGCAGTGAAGCGGGTTTTCAGATATTTGCGTGCAACTAGTGATTATGGTTTGTGCTACCAAGAAAGACCAATATTGGACAGAGTGTGGGATATTTGTGGCTTTGCTGATGCAGAATGGGCTGGAGATCTGGATCGGAGAACATCTACAAGTGGGTATGTTTTTAACCTATTTGGAGGTGCAGTCAGTTGGATGAGTAAGAAACAATATGTAGTGGTACTATCAACTATAGCGGCAGAATACATGGCAGCCACTCATGCAAGCAAGGAAGCAGTTTGGTTGCATAGATGGTGCTCAAGTATGGGGTTAGTACAGGGAATTATAAGGATAGACTGTGACAGCCAAAGTGCAATTTTCTTGGCAAAGAACCCTGCTTATCGTTCAAAGACAAAGCACATTGATGTTCAATATCACTTTGTGAGGGATATGATAGAAGAAAAAAAGGTGTTGCTGGTAAAGGTGGACACTTTGAAGAATACTACAGATGCATTGACAAAATCTGTGAGCTATGAGAAGTTCTCTTGGTGTAGAGAAACAATGAGCGTTTCAGGGTTGGATAAATGACTAAGCTCTCATGTGGCCCCCTGTGGAAAGAAAACAACAAGTGGGAGAATGTTGGGTTGTGTTATATTCTTTCCATGACTAGCCTACGTAGTGAACCGGGGGGTTAGAGGGGGGGCAGAGCCCCCCCTTTGTTGCATTTATTGTGTAGCGTGGGGAGTCATAGGGGGTTTGAGGTGTGCAGGTAACCCCACTCTATGGGGTCCGGGGCAGCGCCCCGGAAAATTTTGGTTTTGGACCATATGTTAGGTTGGGCGGACCTACCTATGGTTTTGTGCATGATTTTCGCACATGGTTTTGGACGCGATGGTTTTATGTCCATGGTTTTGGACGTGATGGTTTTCGGTCCATGGTATTGGATGCTTCGACATGTATAAATATGTCTTGTAACATTGAAAGGAACATAATGAAAAATCAAGCTAGTAGTCTTGATTTTTGGATCCAAGGGAAAATCTTTGTGTATATGTGTTTTATGTGTTATGCTCTTGCAGTGTTTATTTTCTGTGTTTTAGAATTCGTATGCAAGTAATTTCTATACGGGGTTAAAACCTACAAGGATTTCAATTTTTGTTGCATAACTAGGTGAGAAGGTATCTTCTAAAGGAACAAGACCCTTGGGGTATTTTTTTGGCCCCAAATTGATAATCTGGGAGGATTCTTGAATTTAGTCAATGAGAAAATCATAAAGAGTATTATCAACTTCGAAAATTTGCTAAGACTCTTCATTATTGGGAAAATGTGGCCTATATAAGGGTACCATAGGACAATCAGGTTTATTATACATGTCAAATATTTTAGGTCTTGCAGCATATGTAGCTAGGCCATCTGCAATAATGTTCGTGCGTAGGTTAATATGAGTAATATTGAAACTATCAAAGTTTGAAATGATGTCCAAAGCTAAACTAGTATAACGTCTCATAAGCTTATTTGAAGGTGTGTAAACCTTTTTAACCAATTTCATGATTAGTTTTGAATCCCCAAAAACTATTAGATTTCGATAACCAAGCTTAAGAGCATTGTTTAATCCAAACAACAAAGCTTCAAACTCTGTTATATTATTAGTACATGAAAAATTTAATCTATAAGAAAATGTGGGCATCTTGCCTAAATGATTTTTCAGAATGATTCCTACACCATTTCCTTGTTGGGATGTGCCCCATCAAAAAACATTTTCCACACTTGATCAAAATCTAAAGGAGCATCGAAAGTATTTTTGCTTTCAACTTCTTCTTCATTGAAAATGGAATAAATTCCAAGATCATCTTGTACATATTTAACCGAAGGTTTAGGAATATTTTCAATGTAAGGAACTATTATTTCCCCTTTATAGGCTATGATATTCTTAGGTCCTCTGGGTATAACAATATGAGTGCCATCCATTGAGTAATATCCCCCTGTTAGAGATTTACAATCTCTACCTAGGATGATAGAATAATTGCTAACAACCATAATTATAACTTGTATATTGCAAGTGGTATGTATTTCGGGATGAGAACACATAACTAATGTAACATCTTTAACCTCCCCAATGGTTTGTTGATTTTGTTTATTGAAGACTGGCATGTTTCTGGGCACTTCATTGGTGCAAGATAGTCATAATTCTTCCATTATAGCCTTTGACATAACATTGGGAATCGATCCCCCATTTGCTATACATCAATGAGCGATCTTATCAAAGATTTTCATGGAAACATAAAAGGGTGGATTCTTAAGTTATTTATAATTAGTTACGGTCACAAACACTTCATTCACAGAGGGTTCTGATTCGTCTTCCATTTCAGTAATAGTCACAAAGGAATTTGGGTGTTTGGCTTGTTTTTCAAGAAAAAATTTAAGATTTTCAATCTGCTCAGGAGTTTTAGCTAAGTCTAATAATGTAGCGTTATATTTAATATTAGATAAATCCTCAATTATATTATATTTGTTAGACACCTAATCTGCTAAGGGTTGATGTGGTGGAATATGAAGATTCAATGGAGTCCAAGAGACCTTGGAATATGAAACCAATGGTTATAAGATTGCATAAATGTGTATTATCTTTGTGAATAAAAGGCAGCCAACGATTTATATTATCTTGTGTTCACTATTCCATGTGTAGGTTTGAAAAGGTATCAAAGCACAAGGTTTCTTGAATAATCCTAAGTGTTTTGGTCCACCTATAGCTTCTCTACAATTCATTGTCTATTTGTGCCATGCCTATCAAAGAGAACTTTTATGTGTAGGAATTTACAGGGTAAGTTCCTCAGACAGAACACCAAAGGACAGCGCTCAAAAATAGATCACAGATCAATACACCAGTATTTTGACGTGGTTAAAACCCTCAAAGAGGGAAACAGTCCACAGCCTGAGCCAACATGGCCACTTCAGGCAATATATTAATAAAAAGAATGAAAATTCACATAAGCTTCTCTCATGAACGGTTACCCTACAAATGACCCTCCATGCTCTTTAAATAGAGATCATGGACCAATCGGGTGTTAAGCCACGGATCAAGTGTCGGTAATACCGAGGAGAGAATGAACCGTCGGATCACTACATATCGTGACCATCGGATTGTAAGTTACAAAATGTACATAGTAAAGAAACACACTTTACCTAACTCTATACTAGACCAAGTTATATATAACTATTTCCTATGTGTCGGAATATCCTAACATCCCCCCTTAAGAGCAACTTGGGATAGGATTGAAGGATTTACAAATATGACACAATAGGAGAAGGAAGGAGGCACTAGAGCCTATCCCCCCTTAGTGACAACTTCCTGAACTCCAACCATAAATCGAAGTTTAGTAAACTTCGCCTCTGTGAGAGCCTTTGTAAAGATGTCTGCAACTTGATCATCTATTGAACAATATTGCACTTCAAGAACATGGTCATGAATGAGCTTTCTGATGAAGTGCATGTGCAGTTCAATGTGTTTGCTGCGCTGATGTTGGACTGGATCTTTGCATAGTTGAATGGCACTTTGATTATCACACCAAAGTGTAGTCGGATGTTGCTGCTGAAAGCCAAACTCTGACAGGATCTGACAAAGCCACAAGGCTTCCTTACTAGCTTCTACGGCACCACGATATTCTGCTTCTACTGAAGAAAGAGAAATGGCACCTTGTTTCTTGCAAGCCCATGTAATATGTCCTGAACCAAGAGTGAACACATAACCTGCAGTAGACTTCCGATCATCAGGGTCACCAGCCCAATCGGAATCAGTGAAACCAACCAATAGAGAAGATGCTTCGGCACTATAATGAATCCCAAACTGAACTGTACCTCGAACATAACGAAGTATTCTTTTAGCTGCTTTCCAATGACTTTCATGTGGGTTTTGCATAAACCAAGCAACAAGGCCAAAAGCAAAGGAAAGGTCAGGACGAGTATGGGTTAGATACAAAATTTTTCTTACAAGTTGATGGTATAAGGTAGCATCAACTTCAGGAGAAGTATAAGTGACTGAGAGTTTGACTCCAGAATGAAAGGGAGAAGGAGCTAGCTTACAGTCTTCCATGTGAAAATGGCGTAGAATATCACAGGCATACTTGGACTGGGAAAGGGAAATACCTTCCTTGGATTGCAAGACTTGAAGAGCAAGAAAATAATGTAAGTGTCCTAAGTCTGTCATTTCAAACTTCCTTTTAAGGCTAGACTTCACATGGTTTATAAGGTTGGGATCACTACCAGTCAGGATAAGATCATCAACATAAAGAACAAGAATGATAAGAGACTTGCCCACTTTCTTGGTGTAGACAGTATTGTCAGAATGACACCTAGAAAAGCCATTTTCTAAAAGAAATTTATCCATTTTGGCATACCAAGCTCGAGGAGCTTGCTTGAGACCATAAAGGGATTTCTTAAGCCGACATACAAGGCTGGAGTCTGTTTTTATAAAGCCAATAGGTTGTTCCATATAGATTTCTTCATGCAAGTCCCCATGCAAGAAGGCAGATTTAACATCCATTTGATGCACTTCCCATTTGAAAGAGGAAGCAAGGGAAAGAACAAGGTGGATAGAGTTCATTTTGGCAACAGGGGAGAAGGTTTCAGTGTAGTCAATGCCTTCAACTTGTGAAAAACCCTTAGCAACAAGACGAGCTTTATGTTTATCAACTTTCCCATCTGGTCCATACTTGGTTCTGTAAACCCATTTGCATCTAACAAGTTTTCGTCCCTTTAGTAGAGGAACAAGATCCCATGTATCATTTGCCAATAATGGTTGATATTCTTCATTCATAGCTGCTTCCCAATCTGGATGGCCTGAAGCTTCTGCAAAGGTGTCAGGATCATAATTCACTGAAGCTTGAGCCAATAAAGAAGCAGCTCTATCAAACTGAGAACGTGTACGTCGCGGATCTATAGGATCACCGGCAAGATCACCTGCTGCATGTAGGAATTTACAAGGTAAGTTCCTCAGAAAGAACACCAAAAGGACACCGCTCACAACCAGATCACAGATCAATACACCAGTATTTTTGACGTGGTTAAAACCCTCAAAGAGGGAAACAGTCCATGGCCTGCGCTAACGTGGCTACTACAGGCAATTTATTAATCAAAGAATGAAAATTTACTTAAGCTTTCTCTCATAGACGGATTACCCGAACAATGACCCTCCATGCGCTTTAAATAGAACTCATGGACCAATCGGGTGTCAAGCCACGGATCAAGTGTCGATAATACCGAGGAGAGAGTGAACCGTCGGATCACTACATATCGTGACCGTCGGATTGTAAGTTACAAAATGTACAACGGTAAAGAAACATACTTTACCTAACTCTATACCTAACTCTATACTAGACCAGGTTGAACTTAACTATTTCCTATGTGTCGGAATATCCTAACATCCCCCCTTAAGAACAACTTGGGATAGGATTGAAGGATTTACAAATATGACACAATAGGAGAAGGAAGGAGGCACTAGAGCCTATCCCCCCTTAGTGACAACTTCCTGAACTCCAAGCATATATCGAAGTTTAGTGAACTTCGCCTCTGTGAGAGCCTTTGTGAAGATGTCTGCAACCTAATCATCTGTTGAACAATATTGCACTTCAAGAACATGGTCATGAATGAGCTTTCTGATGAAGTGCATGTGCAGTTCAATGTGTTTGCTGTGCTGATGCTAGACTGGATCTTTGCATAGCTGAATGGCACTTTGATTATCACACCAAAGTGTGGTTGGATGCTGCTGCTCAAAGCCAAACTCTGATAGGATCTGACGAAGCCACAAGGCTTCCTTACTAGCTTCCACGGCACCACGATACTCTGCTTCTGCTGACGAAAGAGAAATGGCAGCCTGTTTCTTACAAGCCCATGTAATAGGTCCTGAACCAAGAGTGAAGACATAACCGGCAGTAGACTTCCGATCATCAGGGTCACCAGCCCAATCAGAATCAGTGAAACCAACTAATAGAGAAGCTGCTTTGGCACTGTAATGAATCCCAAACTATATTGTACCTTGAACATAACGAAGTATTATTTTGGCTACTTTCCAATGACTTTCATGGGGGTTTTACATAAAACGAGCAACAAGGCCAACAGCAAAGGAAAGGTCAGGACGAGTATGGGTTAAATACAAGAGTTTTCCTACAAGTTGACGGTATAAGGTAGCATCAACTTCAGGAGAAGTACAAGAGACTGAAAGTTTGACTCCAAACTGAAAGGGAGAAGGGGATGGCTTACAGTCTTCCATGTGAAAATGACGAAGAATATCACAAGCATACTTGGACTGGGAAATGGAAATACCCTCCTTGGATTGCAAGACTTGAAGACCAAGAAAATAGTGTAAGTGTCCTAAGTCTGTCATTTCAAATTTCTTTTTAAGGCTGGACTTCACATGGTTTATAAGGTTGGGATCACTACCAGTAAGAATAAGATTATCAACATAAAGAACAAGGGTGATAAGAGAGTTGCCCACTTTCTTGGTGTAGACAGTATTGTCAGAATAACACCTAGAAAAGCCAGATTCACAGATCAATACACCAGTATTTTTGACGTGGTTAAAACCCTCAAAGAGGGAAACAGTCCACGGCCTGCGCCAACGTGGCTGCTACAGGCAATTTATTAATCAAAGAATGAAAATTTACATAAGCTTTCTCTCATAGACGGATTACCCGAACAATGACCCTCCATGCGCTTTAAATAGAACTCATGGACCAATCGGGTGTCAAGCCACGGATCAAGTGTCGATAATACCGAGGAGAGAGTGAACCGTCGGATCACTACATATCGTGACCTTCGGATTGTAAGTTACAAAATGTACAACGGTAAAGAAACACACTTTACCTAACTCTATACCTAACTCTATACTAGACCAAGTTGAACTTAACTATTTCCTATGTGTCGGAATATCCTAACACTGCATCCCGAGTAGCACGGACCCATTTTGGAAGCTGAGGAGCTGAAGGAGGATCCTGAGAAGGTGGGGGAGGATTTTCATCCTCGCTTTCATCATCTAAAGAAGAAATATTTTCAAAATTAGAAGAGATAGGGAGAGGTGGCACATCCGCCGAACTAGGCTCGTAGGCCGATATATTTTCAGCAAACTTTACATCTCTTCTAATGATAACATTTTTGGACTTAAGTGGAATAAGTCTATATCCTTTGACATCTTCAGAATATCCAACAAAAATACATTTTTCACTCTTAGGTTCTAAAGCTTTATGTTTCTCATCTGTAATATGGGCCCATGCTTCACTTCCAAAAACACGAAAGTGACTTACATCTGGTTTAATTGAGCTCCATGCTTCTTCTGGAGTGATATTCTTTAAAACCTTAGTAGGAGTGCAATTTACTATGTAATTTGCACAGTTAATTGCTTCTGCCCAAAAATTAAGACCAAGTCCTTTAGATTGAAGCATACAATTAGCCATTTCCTTTAAGGTGTGATTCTTCCTTTCAGCTACACCATCTTGTTGTGGAGTATATGGAACAGTATGTTGCATTTGAATTCCATTATCAGTGCAAAAGTTGATGAATTTTTTGTTGACATATTCTCCGCCATTATCAGATCTTAGCTTAAGAATTTGATGTCCAGATTGTTTTTCAACAAAGGACTTAAAGGCTAAGAACATGTTAAATACTTCACTCTTGAGTTTTAAGAAGTATACCCAAGTGCGTCTAGAGAAATCATCAATGAAAGTTAAGAAATACTTGTAGCCAGAGAATGAAACAACTGGAAGTGGACCACATAAATCACTATGCACAAGCTGTAAAGGGGCTGAGGCATGCCAAGAGGCACGTTTTTCAAAACTATCCCGATGATGTTTTCCGAGTACACATCCGGAACAAACACCATCTCTGCAAGATACCATTGGAAGACCTATCACCATATTTTCTTTACATAGATTCTGAAGGGAGCGATAGTTTAAGTGACCAAATCGCTCATGCCAAATTTTGCTCACTTCATCGTTATGAGAAAAAAATACGGAGGAAAGATTTGATGACCCAAAGTTGTGAAACTTATACAACCTTGTAGAATCATCAGCAATGCCAGTAGATAAAATATGTCTAAGATATCTTAGGTCCTTAATTACAACATCGTGAGGTGAAAATTCAACGATTTTACCTTCACCTGAATGAGTTATCTGATATACAGATAGAAGGTTTCAGGATAAGGTTGGAACACATAATACGTCATTAAATTGACCATTGTCTATATGAACAGTTCCAGTCCCTACAACACTAAGAGATCTATCATCACCAACATATATATTTTTGGTGTTACAATCATTTAAAGAAGAAAACATGGCTTTGTTTTTGGCCATGTGATAAGAAGCTCCAGAATCAATGAGCCACTCATGAGAATGAGGAGAAGAAGATACATTTAGTGCATAGCCAGACCGAGATGCTTGACAACCACATGCAGAAAGTGCTATTCCTGGAGATGAAGTTGAAGTTGAAGAGTGCTCCAAATGGATGTTATTCTTCTTCATTGCTGCTTCCAAGGCTTCCATCTTCCTAAAGCATTTGGATTCTAAGTGGCCATCTCGATTACAAAAGTTGCAATGTCTATCAATCTTCTTCCCTTTGTTTTTATTTGTCTTATCATTTTGTTGAAATGATTTTTCATTTTGAGGCTGAAATTGCTTAGGACCCTTGTTTGGTTTAGGACCATTCCTTTTAGGATACAACTTCTTAGGATTCTTTGAATTTGGTTGTTGTTGGGCGGCTAACGCTTTCTTAGAAGAGTTTCCAAGATGAAGAAGACCAAGGTGTAAGAGTTTTTCTTGTTCTCTTATTAAAGAATCGCAAAAGGAATCAAAGGAAGGGGACTTGTAGGCTTTTCCTTGAGAAATGAAGGCTTCTCTTGTAGAATGGAAGGTGGAAACAAACACAGAATAGGCTGGTCCCAACTTAGTAAGAATGGAATAGATAAGGTTACTATCTTCTTTCTTAACCTTAACACCTTCCAAGAGAAGTCTAAGGGTCTTGAACTTGGACAAAAAATCTTCAATGCAAGAAAAATTATTGGGGTCCAATGTAAGCAACTCATTTTCGAGTTGATGGGCTTTAAGTTCATTTTTAATTCCAAAAACTTTAGTGATCTGTTTCATTGCTTCCTCGGGAGTATCAAGTTCTGCAATATGGAATCTAAGATCTAGAGAAATAGACATCCCTATCAACCCGCGTGCTTGATCTTGCCTATTTTCCCATTTAGCTGCCTTATCTTCATCTTTCGGTTTGGTTTCTTGGCCTGAGGCTATTCTGTAGAGACCTTTACTTCTAAGTAAATACACAATGTAGGAGCACCATTGGAAGTAGTTGGTGTTGTCAAGAATAACTTGGCATGGACTTTCCATTTTAACAGAAACTGAAGCTATAGATGTTGAAACTAAGTGTTCCAATGGAAAGATCTCGAAAAATTAGGCTGGTTCAAAAAAAACGACTCTGATACCATGTAGGAATTTACAGGGTAAGTTCCTTAGATAGAACACCAAAGGACACCGCTCACAAACAAATCACAGATCAATACACCAGTATTTTGACGTGGTTAAAACCCTCAAAGAGGGAAACATTCCACGGCCTGAGCCAACGCGGCCACTTCAGGCAATATATTAATAAAAAGAATGAAAATTTACATAAGCTTCTCTCATGAACGGTTACCCTACAAATGACCCGCCATGATCTTTAAATAGAGATCATGGACCAATCGGGTGTTAAGCCACGGATCAAGTGTCAGTAATGCCGAGGAGAGAATGAACCGTCGGATCACTACATATCGTGACCGTCAGATTGTAAGTTACAAAATGTACATAGTAAAGAAACACACTTTACCTAACTCTATACTAGACCAAGTTATACTTAACTATTTCCTATGTGTCGGAATATCCTAACATTATGCCTCTCCCCCTTGTATGTGGTAACTGATCTATTTGTGGTTGCTAGTAAATGACAGGCCCATTTATTTTATTGTGTGTTTCTCGAATTTGGGGCCATCAAATTTGCACATGTCCTAATCCCTACCATCTTTGACCTACAACCTCCCAAATTTGTTGTTGTATTGCTAGGCGATGTATTCCTGCCTATGACCTATCAAGGTCTACGCACCCATAATTTATGTGTGCACTCTATCTGTGATCGTTCACCTTCTCTTGAAAAAAAAAGAAAAAAAAGGGGAACTGGTGAAAGAAAAGGTTTGAATAGAAAATTTAATGTGGTCGGGGGAGGTTCTTTCTAGCAGATAGAGCAAGCCTCATTTTATAATATAAAAAAAGTCTTCCTAACTCCCAATATGCTCAGTCATTTGACTCTTTCAAACAATTGTGGAAGCATTGATGAAATGTGTCTCATTTGCATAGGCAATGGCATTCTGTTTCCTCAGATGTCTCACTTTAGCCTTTACCATGTATCTATTTTAGATAGAATGATGTGCAGGAGGTGAAATTTTCATTTTTTCCCAAACAACGTCTCTTAGCTTCATTGAATGGTTTTGAATGCGATAACTCTTAGATTCAGTCCATAGTGGAGGCTTGCTAATGAACGTTGGGAAAACACCTTCACCTCATTGTGATCGTCAAGTTTATCCTACAAGGATTTGAAGCCAGAAATTTAGGAATTATAGTGTTCGAATAGCTCACAGAAAGGCACATGACACTCAAGAAAATACCACTCCACTAAGTGCATAGAATCGTTGTCCATTTCCAATCCCTAGTGGGATGCATCCATTGTCTATTGAGATATCATATATCTGCAACAATTGTTCTTTGTCACATTATAAAAGAAATTCATATATAAATTCAGAAATTGATTAACACCATATTGTTTTTGGGCTTGTCCTATTCAGATAGCTTGTCAGGGCAAGGTCCACATTCGCATGATAGTGTTCTTTGAACCTACAATATCTCATCATTTTTGCACATTGGAAAGTTGTTACCAGTCCCCATTGTTGCTACTATTGTGTCGTAAATTCTATCATGTTAAAAATTGTGTTTTTACTAAGTCAACTTAAGGTGTGAAAACGGGTGGGAAGTGAGAATGTTACTTATAGATTTGGAGATGTTGAGGCACCGATCTCTTGTTTTAAAATCAAGTGAGCTCGATCAGAGCCATTCGATATTTGGGTTACAAATATGTGGAAAAGGGACGACGAACGCATGGAACAAGTTTTTTCAAGAATGGTGGTATCCACCATGTATGCATGAAATTCATTAAGTGTCGGTTGTATTATTGAGGTATGCTTTCTTCAGAGAATTGGTTACAAGACCAAATTTTGTAGAAGATATTTAGCCTACAACGAGGTTCCAATCAAAATTTCCTGGTTGTTGGTAGTTGAAAATAATAACTCTCTCTAAGCCTTTCAAGACTCATATCCCTTTTCCCTTGTGTCTTAGATTTTACATAGGAAAGAGCACTATTTTCATTCATTATAGCTGAAAGGTTGTTTTTGCTCAGCTTTAGTTGTTTGAAAATGGCTAAAATTGGTGATGCATTAAATTTTTTGAATAATCTAATTCATTCCACTATTGATGGTATGGTAAAAATTAGCAAGGCCTCTCTTGTTGATATTAGAATACGTCTGCAAAATGCACATGAAAAGATTGATTTTTCAAAGCTTGAGTTGTAGCTACAGTAAAACGAGCTATAACAACGTAGTCATCATTCTGAATTTTTTTTGTTCAGAACAATTTTCTATTTAAGAAAGAATCTTATCAGAAACCAACATCAAATCAAATGAATGAAGTTGAGATTGATTCAAATTTAGTGCGCAGTGCAAGAGCAGTTTTGCATAAAAATGCAGAAGTTCAGGTTCTACTTCCCAAGCCCATCATCAAATCTTGGAAGATCTTGTGAACAACAGGAACAGAACCAGTCTTGGATATGAAATGAGCTACAGATTATGAAATTCCAAAATTGTGATAAATTTATCCATGTGAAAGATCATTGTTTTGATCTTCATCCATGTAAGCATTGTGGTAAGCACACTCTCCATTCAGGCAAATGCTTCAGAAAAAATACTCTTGCTGCAAGAAAAAATATTCACCTTGGATGGATCGCTTCTTGGAAATGGCCTTCAACAGCCAAGAAGATATATTGGTCATACCACAAAATTTGTTCTCGAGTATTAAAACTTCTTGCAGTTGAGTTTCCTTCATCTTTTAACCTTGTATCTGATAGGGGGGATTTATGGTCATCTACAAGATTCAAAGATAAATCAAGCGAGATTGAGCCATAGCCTGAACTTGTTGCTTAAGCCTAAAGGTAGAGTTGGCCATACCCAGATTTAGAGTTGTTTCCAGAGACAGAGAAGCCCTTGAGCATGCCTTTGGTTGGTGGCCTTCCTTGAACCACCGCAGGTTGAGACCTCCCTTTTCAAGTTGAGGTTCTCCCTTTTTTTCCATAGGTTGAGACCTCCCTTTTCCAGGTTGATGGTATCCCTTTTCATAATATTAGGGACATTTCCTCTAGCATAATACTTTAGCTTCTATCCATATTTGGAAGAGTTTCTGGAACTGCACTAAGCATTCCAGGTTGATACCCCAATGGTATCCCTTTCCAAAACAATAGTGGGCACTTCATGTAGCAGAAAACTTTAGCATCTTGCTAGATTTGGAAGAGTTCCAGGAACTACAGTAAGTGTTCCAGTGTTAGTGGTCATCCTTAAACCATCACTGATTGAGACCTCGAGTTATACCAGCTTATACCATCATCTCAAAGAGCACATTTAGCTTATCGTTGTCATGCATTATTGTATTTTTATTATAGCTCTCTTCTTGGACTTATATATACCCCTTTGGATTAAGGGGGGGAATAATGGACACATAATATTCTAAGGGTTGGTGTGATAGAATATGAAGATTCATTGGAGTCCAAGAGATCTTGGAATACAAAACCAAAGGTTATAAGATTGTATAAATATGTATTATCTTTGTGAATAAAAGGCAACTAACGATTTATCTTATCTTGTGTTCACCATTCCATGTATGTGTTTAACAATATTTTTTGGTAACCTTAGGAGGAGTTATATTTCATTTTGGATTAAGGTTAATTCCATCCTTAGTAGAGTTTTTAGGGGTATAATTATGATTATAAGAATCATTTTGAAATTAGTTTTGTCCACAAGTATTTACGATGCAAACATCTTCTTCTAACCAATCTAAATTATTTATAGAAGCATTGTTTGCTAGAGGTACATGTTTCTTTCCAAAAATACTCTCCTTACTCACTTTCATGCGTTCACATTCCTAACATAAATTACACCATGGGTGATTTTGGAGTAGGTTAAGAGGATGAAGGAAGAGTTAAATTAATGGGCCAAGGAGAGACTTTCCTTTCAAATGATATCATCATGTTATCCATGTCTTGCATTAATTGCAAGACATTATACATTTCCATAATTTTATTTGATTCATTCAAGGGAAGCCTCATTCTTAAGTTTTGATCTTCGAATTCCAAGCAAGTATGTGAGGTCGATACTAGGGTACTAAGAGATTTTTCATCAACCCTATTTTTATATGCATGAGGTATAAGATTGTAATAATGAATCAAGGAAGCCTTAATAAAAGGTCTAATAATGTTAGGAATTCGATAATGCAATTTAGTGAATCTTAAATTGAAACCCTAATCATTTAACCAGGTTGAGAGACTATGTTATTATATTCTTTTAACCAATTTGCAGGGCTTGTTGCTTGTTAGATGTAAATTTAAACCAATAAAAAATTTCATCCCATGTGAAAAAAGGTTTAGGGGGTTGGTCAAAGAAATCATATACAACCTTCCCTTCTAATGTATTTACAAACAGCTTCATACATACATAATTGGTATTAGATCCCATGTTATTACAAGCATTGGAAAAGGCATTTAATTTTTCTTCTACTGTACAAGTGCCATTACCTGAAAACTTGGGTAAATAATCCTTAAACTTTGGTAAAGGGGAAGTGGTTGGAGGTAAATCCATAGGAGAGGATGCATGCTAAGGGTTGCATTCAAATCCTCTTTGAACTCAAACAAACCATGTTTTTAATAACTTTATTAGGATTAGTAGTTGATACAATGGGTTTGTAATTCCTATAAACACTGCCGAGAGGAGGAGAAACCATTTTAAATGGTGGTATATTAAACACAGGTATCTATTTTATAAGCCTAAAACTAGACTTAGAAACGGATTGTTTGAGTGTATTATTAATTTGTTTAAGGTATTCCTTTCAGCTTTTAATTGTTGATAAGGAAAAGAATTTGGGATATTTCCCTCTAATTCTTCGTGACTAATGAGGAGTATCAAATATTCGAGAAGAAAAATGTGATTGGTAAGAGGGTTTATGCATTTAATTGACAAGGATTAATTAATTAGGTTGTATTATGGCTAACCTCTCTCTAAATTATGCTTCACAAATTTCAATATCTCTTAATATTGTATCCCAATATCTTTCAATTCCTTCCCTAGTCTTGGCAGCATCTAACATGACATTAATCAAGCCTACTAAAATGTTAGTTTGATTATTAAAATTTTGGAACATGTTAGGTTGAAATATGGCTTGCAATGTCATTTATTATAGGGGGGTTGCATGTTGAGTTTTCAAGTGCAATAGAGACAAGCACTATTTTTTTGAAATATTGATAATTACTTCAAATGATATAAACCTTATTTTAACAATTCTAGTTTATAATTAAGCAAATACACTTCAAAAATTCAACCATAACACCATAAGGACAGTAGAGATCACAATGCACAAAGAGAACACAATATTTACCTTGGGAAAACCCACTTGGGGGGGGAACCAAATGACCTTTTTCTTAGAGAAATTATTTAATTCAACAAGAGATACATCTAATGCATCTAGTCCACTATGAGGTCAAATATACCAACAATGCTTATGGTTAGCTTGGCCAATAGCCCTCTAGTCAATCCTCCAAATTTTCCCAACAACTCGCTCTAATATGATCTACCCTAGTCCAAATTTCAGCCTCCAAAATATGCCCAGAAACTCAACCTTACCATAATTTTGGCCTACCCATAATTCTAGTATGTCCAAAATATGCTTCCCGGAAAAATACCTTGAAACACATTTGCGATCTAGAAGAGAGAGATGTGAGTTAGAGAGAGAGAGAAATATGATCTTCGTCTTTCTTTTCGTCCTTCTTATCCTTTGCTTAGATGCCCAAAAAATGTCTTACTTTTGTGAGGTTGAATGGTGCCTTTGAGTAGGAGGTCAAATGCCTTTATATAGTGATTTGCCTATCCAGAATGGGTGTGTCTCTTCACTGGGTTGACTTGACTTGACGGAGGGCCAACTTAACTATTTTTGGAGCCAAAAATTCAAAATTCAAATTTCAAAACTTTGTCTTTTAAATTTGACATGAAGAATATGTATTATAATAATTCTTTCAAGGGATAAATAATCAAAATGACATGAAGAAAATGTCTTACAAATTCTTTACAAGGGCAAAAAAAAAATTATGAAGACCAACTATAGCTACAAAATTCAACGGTCCCTCTTCGCTATATTGGAGGTATTCATAATGACTAAACATATGTTCTTTTAGTTGAATTTTTTTCTCTAAGAAAAGGTTGCATAAATCATCACCATAATTAGGTCACAATTGTAGCACATGGTAATCCAATAGCATCAACCATTTACCATAATTCGAGTCAGCACTTTATACCTATGGTATATCCTCACTATAATCTGGGTCATTGCTTTAGACACATGGGAAATCAACGCATCAATTAATCACCATCATTTGGGCTGGTATTTCAGATCTATGGTATATCCTTACCATAATTCGGATCAGTACTTCAAACCCATGGGATATCATTTAGCATCAACTAGTCACTAATATTCAGGTCGATACCTGACACATGGCATCCCAACTAGTCTTAGTTCACCATCATTCGGGTCAATGACACATGGTGAAGCACTAAAGGCCAAACTCCAACTTCAAAATCCAAGGCCCAAAGCTAAATGAACTCGATGCTTTAGGACCATTCTTCCTCATTTGGGTCAACATACTAGACACAAGAAGAATAATTATCCTTTGTCATACCATTCTCCCTAATTTGGGTCAATATAATTTACACGGGGAGAATGTTAGTCCACAATGCTATCTCATTAGTACTCCCTCTCAATGAGATAGGCATTCTCAATAAGTCCAAGATTGTCCTTAAAGTATACAAACTTTGTTCTAGACAGAGGCTTTGTAAAAATATCAACAATCTACTCATTATTGGATACATATTGGAGCTTCACTTATCCCATATACACAATTTCTCGAATGAATTGATACTTGGTCTCGATGTTCTTTGACATGTCATGGAAAAATGGATTCTCTATTAGCTTCACACAACTTTGATTATCAGAAAAATATTATGATCGAATCTAGCGCATGATTAAATAGTCACGCGAGCAACTTCTAAAGCCACATTACTTCACAATTTTCTAAGCTAGCTGCAATATATTTTTCCTAAGCAGTATTGAGTGCATCAAATGTCTACTTCCTTCTCATCCACAAAATCGTAGTGGAGCCCAAACTGAAGAGGCCTCTAGATTTACTCTTTCTTTCCTAATCACTCCGTGCCCAATCTACATATTTATAGCCCTAGAGTTGTATATTACCATTTGATACCTATCACAAACCATAGTCAATCGTACCATGCAAATATCTTAATATATGATTTGCTACAATCCAATGATCATGTCTCAGTTCTACCTGGAACTGGATCAAATTTTTCACCGCAAAGCAAATGTCTTGCATGGTATTTCAATCCAATCAGCTTTAGATACATGGATGGATCTATCAAATCTAACTCAGAGTCTCTCAACTTTCTCAGATTTGTCACCATGGGATTTTTCATTGATTTACATTCCATCATTCCAAACTTTTGTAGGATCTTGATAATATATTTTCCTTGACCAATAAATATTTCTCCGGGATTTTTCCATACTTCTAGTCCCAAATAGTAGTGCATCAATCCAAGATCCTTCATATCAAATTCAGAGGCCAACTCCCTCTTACTTCGAATAATGAGATGCTCCACACCTGTCAAAAATAAGTCATCAACATATAATAATAGAATCACAGTTTCATTCTTCTCGACCTTGAAATATAGGTTTGGATGAGCATCACTTTTGGAGAAGCCAAATCTTGTCAAATAATTGTCAATTCATTTATACCAAGCTCTTAATGCTTACTTAAGTCCATATAAGGCTTTCTTCAATTTCCAAATGTGAGACTCTCTTCCATGGACCTTAAAACCTTGAGGTTGCTCTATGTATACTTCTTCCTCAATCACGCCATTAAGAAAAGCAGTCTTTACATCCATTTGATGTAAATTCCAACCCATAGAGGAGTCAATATAAATAATAGATATGAAGGTAGTGTACCCAGTAACCGGAAAATAAAAATAAATTAAATTAAAATATATATATATATATATATATATATATATATATAAACAAAAAAAAAAAACAAAAAAACATCAAGGTAATCCTCTCCCTCTTTCTGGGAGAATTCTCTAGCCACAAATCTTTCCTTCTATTTTTCAACACTGCCATCCACTACATGTTTGATCTTGAATACCCATTTGGAGGTCACCATAGATTTCCCTTCATATCTAGGCACAATCTCCCATACGTAATTCTTCATAATTGATTGGTATTCTACTAACATAGAATCCTTCCATACTTGTTGGCTAGTTGCTTCTACAAAGGTGGAAGGTTAAAAATCAATAAATTTTTTCATCAAAGTTGCATATCAATAATACCTCATAGGTCTCTTGCTTTCCTTGAAGGTACCACATGGTGTTGCATGTCCTTTTTATTCCTGCAAGGTAGATCTAAGCTAAGATGGAATCTTCTTGATTTCAGGAACAATATTTGGATCCACTAATTCTCTATGCCCTTCGAGATATTCTTGATGATCTAAGGGATGTTATGCAAGATTGGATGGCTCTAAAGCTTCTTCCTTGGGAGCTTCATGTTCTTCGTCATTATCAGATTCTATGGATACTTATTTTTTTCATCAAAGGTCAAAACTATGTTAACTTCAACCTACCTTTGACCTAGAACATAAATTCTATAGGCCTTTGATGACTTACTATATCCAATGAATATTCCTTTCTTTCTAGAAGGATCTAACTTCCTTCTCTTATATTTTGGTACATGGATATAAATAGGCCAATCAAATATTCTCAAATGACCAACCTAAGGTTTATATATGGTGTATGCTTCTTCAAGAGTCTTGTTTTCCAGAATTCAATGACTTCTATTTTGAATGTAGACGGTTTTCATAGATTCTTCACTCCACATAAACATAGGCAACTCTTGGTCATGCATGACTTCCTTGACGGATTCTTCAATGGTTTTATTATTTCTTTCAGCAACTCCATTTTGTTGTGGATTATAAGGGATTATCGAGTCCCTCTTAATCCCATCTTCTTTCAAAAATGTAACGAGCTCATTGGAAGTATATTCTCCTCCATTATCAAATCTTAGGATCTTGAGCTTCTTTCCCTTCAAGTTTTTGACTTCAACCTTGAATTTTTGAAACTTGTCAAAGACTTCATCCTTTTTCTCCATGAAGTAAATCCAAGTCTTGTGAGAGAAATCGTCATTAAATGTTACATGGTACAAATATCCTCCAAAATATTTCATTGGTATTGGACCACATACATCATAATAGACTAGGTCCAAAATTTCCTTGGATTTACTTTCACTGCTTGAAAATGCTTATTGACATTCTTTCCAAGTGCACATACTTTACATACTTCTTCATGCTCCACCTGCAATTCTGGAACACCTTAAACCATATATTTTAAAGTCAAAAAATATCTATAGTGAAGGTGAGTGTATCTTCTATGCCAAAGCTCACATGGATTAATATCATTATGTACAAATGCTTGAGCAGGTTGTTTCAAAAGTCTATACAACCTTCTTTCATGAATTCTAATTACTCTAGCAGAATCTATACTAAATCCTTTTGGTCATACAAGAAATTTTCCATCAACAAATGCTACTCTATCTCCCTTATCTTCCAAACATGAAACAGAAACCAAATTCCTTTTCAATTTTGGTACATATAGTGTGTTGCTTAAATGAACGTTATCACCTAATTCCAGCTCAATAGGAGTCTTCACAATGCTTTTAACTGCATAAATGATGTTTTCTCCAAGCTATACCTTTTGAGATAATATTCTTTCCATTAATCTTGTGAGATTTTCATGATCTCTTGTCATGTGCCTTGATGCACCATTGTCTACTAGCCATAGATCATCGTTATCTGCAATAGAACCAGTAAGAGAAAAAAAGTAAAAGAAGTCTTTGTCACCTGAATCTTCATTCATGTGTCTCTTTGGAAGTTCATCGATGTTTGTTTGGTGGCGTGGTTCTTTCCCTTTTTCTTTTTATCATTCGATCTTTCAGGACAATTGTGTCTATAGTGACCAAATTTGTGACAATGATGGCAATGGAGATTTGACATATCTCTCTCTCCTTAAGGAGCAAGTCTTTTTTCTTCAGGTCTTCTTCCTTCATTTCTTCTTTGGAAACCAAAACTATTTCTTCCTCCACCCTTCGTAAAATGTGTTGCATATGCTTGAGAGTCACCTTCTTCATATCTCTAAATCTCCCCTATTGACATGAGCCTTAATTCTTCTTGAGTACATGCATTCCACAATTCATCAAACTTTGGAGCTTCTTTTCTAGCACATATTCTTGTTGCAAATGAGTCCCATCATTCAGGTAAACCATTTAGTGTTGTAGCCATTAATTCTATTTTAGGAATGATTTTGTCAATTGCTTGAAGTTGATCTCTCAATTGAGAAATACTCATGAAATATGAGGCTATAATATCATTTCTTGTCATTTTAACATCATGAAGCTCATTGTTCAAAGTCATTGCTTGACCAATATTGTTGATAGTGTATAATCCAATTAGGGCATCATACATTTTCTTTCAAGAGTCAAGATTTGCAATATACATAATCATATGATCTCTGAATGGATCTACAATGATACTTCTAGCCATAATATCATCTTTTCCAAATTTTAGATTTTCTTCATCCTTTTTGGGTTTAGTTACCTTGCCTTTCACAATACTTAAAAGATCATTCTTTGCAAGGTGGAGATCGATCCTTATTTTCCAAGCCCTAAAGTTTGTAGCTCCTTCCAATTTATTTTCTACCTTCATATAGGAACCCATTGTCATAGATAAGGAAATAAATCTTAGATAAGGTCTTGTTCAATGCTCTTCTCTTTACCAAAGCTTTCCAAGGGTGATCTCTGTTGGGTTGTGTTATATTCTTTTCACGACTACCCCACGTGTGGAGGGGTCACAAGGCGGGAAGTAGCCCCCTTGCATGGGGTCCGGGGCAACGCCTCAGGAAAATCGTTTTGAACCCTATATTAGGTGGGTGGACCTACCTATGGTTGTGTGCATGGATTTCGCACATGGTTTTGGGCATGACAGTTTTCTGTCCATGGTATCTTGTAGATATGGTCAAAGGAACTACGGTTATGTTCTAATCCAGGGTTAATGGATTGGAGTTTATAGATGCTTTGGCATGTATATATATGTATTGTAAAATTGAAAGGAACATAATGAAAAATCAATCTGGTAGTCCCGGTTTTGGGATCCAGGGGAAAATCTTTGTGTATATTTGTTTTATGTTTTATGCTCTCACCATTGTTTATTTTCTATTTTTAGAATTCATATGTAGGTAATTTCTATACAGGGTTAAAACCTACATTTGGTATCATAGTTGTTTTGGCTTCAAGGGGATGCCTTTGTTGTTGAGGGGTTTTTTCTTGGGCTTGTGGTAGACCCAATTCAGTGGGAGATCTGTGGGATCGATTCTTGTAGTGAAAGAAGATGGTGAGTAGTGGAAAGATAGAGATCGAGAAATTTAATGGTCAGAATTTTGAGTTCTGGAAACTCAAGATGGAGGATCTGCTGGTGGATAAAGATCAGTGGATCACGATAGATACGGGTACTAAACCAACAACAATGTTAGCTGAATATTGGGCGAAGTTGGATCGGAAGGCAAAGAGAATAATACGATTGTGCGTCTTAGATTTGGTATTGTTGAATGTATCAGGGGAAGCTTCGGTGAAGCCTCTGTGGGACAAGTTAGGGACTTTGTAACAATCTAAGTCTCTGGTGAATAAAATGTTCCTACAGAAAAAATTGTATAACCTGACGATGAAAGATGGAGACTCGGTGACAGAGCATCTGAACGCATTTAATATTGTGGTAAGACAATTATTATATGTTGATATTAAAATTCTAGATGAAGATAAGTGCATCAGTTTGTTGTGTTCTCTACCAGATTCGTGGGATAGTCCGTTGTTGCAATAGGTAGAAATGAAATTGCCTTTTAGTTTGATGAAATAGTCTCATCCTTGCTATCAGAGGAGATGACACCGAAAAATATGGAGGGCTAGAATGGTGATGCCTTGTCTATACGAGGACGGTCCCAGAATAAAAACAAAAATAAGTGCTTGAGTGGGAGATCTAAATCTCAAGGAAAACTTGTAAAGGTGTGTTGGAAATGCAGAAAGGAAGGGCACTTCAAAAGGGACTGTAAATCTAAAGCTCGTGAGAAAGGAAATGGATCTGATGATGCTCCTTCTATAGAGGCGAAAACCACTTCAAATGAAATTGGGGATATGTACTTGGCGTCTTCTTCAAGTACACATGTAGATCATGAGGCATGGTTGTTGTGGGGAAAAATGCCTATGCAGGACGATCCTATCCACCTAAGGTGTGACAGTGCCTTAGCAAAAAACAGAAACAGCTATTCTAGTATTCTTCCTTTATGAATTAAGAATGAAGAGAGATGGATGGACTAACCGGTGTCTTCCATTTGTCCCTCGATCCGGTTTCTCTTCTCTTTGAGAGTTCCCAGCTACTTGCCTTCTCTCTCGCCCAGCTTCAACAGCTTCCTGCAAGATCACAAGAAGAGAACACTACACAAAGACATAGATTCATATTCATAACTAGTTCAGGATTAGAAATAAACTAAACATACTAATGCAATCATACATCAAAGATACATCAGTATATAGGAGAAACCAAGATAGCTTTATTGATGAATAACAAGGTTCAGGAGGAGATACAACCCAAAGAGTTCCAATCCAGCATCTACCTCCCAGCGAAGGAAATTCCTATCTTCACCTCCCTTCAAAGCATTAAGCACCCAATGATTCCAATCTCAAACCAACAGCAATTCTTTGCAATAACAAAATTCCAGCCTCCAGATCTCATGGAGAAGAGATCCATATATAGATGTTTGGAGTGAGGATGAGTCAGCTTGTGATCTGACTAGTGTCCTCTCTCTCTGTCAGTTCTTACTTCCACTTGGAGACTAAGAGCCTCTTACTCATCACTTAGTCGAACTCAGCAAGGCAAGTGTCATGGAGGAAGATTCAGGAAGCTTCCACAGTCTTGACACCTCTCACAAGAGACCCTGACATTTGTCATTTCCCGCTCAGCGCACCCTGGTAGTGCTTCCACCTGCGTTGCAATGCAACTAGCCAGTGTAGCCTCTGCATTTCAACGCAGGCAGCTAGTGGAGCTTCTGAATTGATCCTGAATTGACTTGTTTTTGAGCAGTTTCTGGTGGAGAACTTCTGTGAATTGCTGTGGTTTGTTAGCCTTGTTCCTCTAGGGGTAGGAACAACATGTTTAGGGACTTTGGATCCCTTGGATTATGGACATTTCATGCTTATAGCTGTAAGGCACAAAAATGTCTATAACAGTTGCCCCCTAAAGTATGAGGCCGTTTATCGGGTGAGATGCTTTATTAGGAGGATCCGAAGTTCTTTCATTGCTAGGAGGAGACCTGTAATATAATACAATACAATACATTATTTTCATACTTTTTTCATGATCTAGCTGAGGCGGGCATTCCCATGCTCAGCTTTATAAATTCATTTTCATGTACATATAACAGAAAATCGTCTGATGATAGACTGATGATTCTGAAAGAGCCATCATCCTTTTGGTAGGATGATTATCTGTGCTGCAAAGCTGTACATTTCCATGTCTTTATTTTCTGAATATATATCGCAGCCCGGATGGATGAAACTAGATCCGGGGTCTTCAATCTCGTCCGATCTTCACTCTAAGTACAAGTCGATCCATGTGAGAATTGCTCTGAAGTCGAACATGGAAAGACATCACTTGATTACCAGTCAATGATGTAAACTATTAACAAGCGCGAGAGGAATCACCGATAATGATGATGACCCTCAAGGTACTGCAGTACAATTCACGTGGTGTGAATAGAGGACTTGGCGTCGAACACCACGCAAAATATTTTGGTCGAAGGTCATTGATGTATACCTGTCGCCGGAAGTGAGAAACTTGCCATTGAGGCATGCAAGCTTCAAAGTACTGAAGGGGGTGTTCCTAGATCAACTTCTTGGATAATGAGCTGATGTCGACAAGAAGCGATCTGTCAAAGGAGGGCCTTAATGAATCCCACATCAATGACACGGAATGGAGCTAATGATTTTGATGGAGGTGAAAACGATCTGATGACATATGATTCAGGGTGGCGGTCATGAAAGAGTATAATGTATGGTAGTGGATGGGACACAGGTGACTTCTCTGAACGACTTCTCTTGAACATATGGCGACACTGATGCGATGGATTGGTAGCATTACCCCAAATATGGATGGTATGGCGAGACCATGGTGATGTGACCGGTGAATGAAACAACCCAACCCGATTGTGGTACGGAGGAAAAGTGTCATGTTCAAGAGCGACTTGCTACCATCAAAGTTTTCTTGAGTTTCTCCCAATTTTTCCCCAGTCATTGCTGACCAGTACCTCTTTATTTTTGTCAAGCTTGAGGAGGATAACATATGCTTGTTCTATAACTTGCCCTTCGGGCAAGCCCATCGCTATGTTTTAACGAGCCTAGCGATAGTGAAACTCGTTCTCGTCTAAAGACAAGTTTGTCGCTATTTAATGCTTTTAACGAGTCTAATGACATGGATAACTCGGTCCTTTTCATTTTTAGAGAGTCTGAAAAGGCACATAAAGTTAACTCCAAAAGTCCTTTTTCGTCATCTAATCCCTTAGGTCCGAAAAAGTATAAAACAATACAGAAGGGATGAATTTTCGATAGTTTTAACGAGCCGAATAAAACAAGCGCTCGATCTTTTTGTGCAATAATCCCTCAGGTCCAAAAAGATTAAAATCTAGAGGAGGGATAGCTCTTCCGGTCACTTTAACGAGCTGGAAGGCCAAAACTCGGCAATCTTTTCATATTTCATGAGTCAGATGAAAAGAGCTTAAAGAAGACTCGTCTTTTGAGGAACGAGTGATAAAAAGGGTAGCAGCTGATTCCAGGGAAGGATTGGAATTTCCAAATCACGGCAGTGTCACAAGGATGGCTAGTGAAATCACTCTTCGCAGCTGTTCCTCAAAATGGGTAAACAATCATATGGAGGTGAATGATCGGCCAATGGAAAAGTGGAGGTGGTGGGCAAACACGACCAAGGCTTTAATGGCTGATGTCGCTACATTCACGGTGGTTATTTACCGGAATAGTTCATTTTTTAACGAGCTTAAACGCGGGTGGAAACATTTGCTTGATCTTATGTTTATTTTTTAACGAGCATGAACTATGTGCTAAAACTGCTCGGATCTTGCGTTTATTTTTTAACGAGCATGAACTGTGTGCTAAAACTGCTCGAATCTTGCGTTTATTTTTTAACGAGCATGAACTGTGTGCTAAAACTGCTCGATTAATCCAGTCATATGATAAGAATGTCTCATGTAAAACGGCAACATTTAGATTTTGCCCCACATCCTTTCTTTATGCAAGTTCGGAAACGACTAATCCTACGAGTTTAAAGGGTTAGACCTACAGGTTTAAAGGGAAGGACCTAAAAATTTAAAAAATAAATAGCCGCCCCTTGCTTGCACTCCAAAAGGTTTGCATGCCCCCAGGTATAAAGTACGATTTCAAGGTTACCCCTCAATTTGCAAGTAAAACATTTGTTCTACCAGGAAAGGCCTACCTCTTTCAGGTTACCCAAAGATTGTTTCATTAGTCTTTCAAACAAAACACTTCTTCGGCGGTGTCTACCGAGATAGACAAAGGTGAATGACCTCAGTGCCAAACACGTAGCTTTGACAAGAGAATCTTATTCTAGAATAACCCCTCTTCCTAGACGGACGGGGTACAGACTAGTCATATTCTCCCGCGGAAACCTACCCTATACCCAAGGTTTTCCTGCCGAAGCAGACCAGGACGCATGCCCCCTGGGTTCCAGTCATATCCTCCCGGATTACTCGTGCTCATCAGGAGGACGGACCGTGGGTTGAGACATTTCTTGAGTGAAGAGGCCATTTAGGGATGCTATATGACTATTTGCGATGCGTGATCCGGGGAATGAAAGTTGGTCCACGAGCTTGACCATTCTTCCTTCATGCGGAAAACACATTACTCTAAAGAGTGAGGAGACGATGGCTCCCATGCAATATATATAGTCTCGTCCAAGGAGTAGGTTATAATCCAAGGGTCCTTGAACGACCATCACGTTCATTTGAACGGTCTTCCCTTTCAATGTGATTGGCACATTGGGAAGAATCCCTAAAGGTCGACTGGTTCCTTTATCGAAGCCTGTCAGATTTCTCATTTCAGGCAAAAGCGCTGGCGAACCAAGCGCTTTCCAAGAAATAGAGGAAAGGATACTCACAGATGCCCCCTCATCAATGATGGTGCCAACCATTACCATTCTGTATATTTGAACGATAATTCTGAATGGTATGCTTGCTGGCAACCGGGGTCTGCCTAGTTGGTTCCAGTCGAAGGATACAACTAGGTTGCTTGGTGGTGGGACCGAATAGATGGCCGGGTATGACTCTGACGAAGTTCCTTCCTGCGATAAAGGAATGGGCAAATTGCCCCCTTGTTCGTCGGAGTCTGTGTTGATGAAGAGAATTTGGACGGTGTCGTCTTTATTCTCCTCTGTGATGGTATCATTCGAAGATAGAGCCTCTGAAGGCAAAACCGGGTCAACTACCGCCTCAACCTTTTGACTTTCGTCAGGTATGGATTTAGACGGTTCATCCTCAATGATAGGTGCTTCGGCTGACCACCTGAGCGGGCCAGCCGGGTTCTCAACTGGTGAAGGACTTGGCAGGAGTTTTTGATATCCAGGAGGAAGCTGCACTGGTAAAACCGGGCGATCTTCCAAAACTCTTTTAGCCTCGTCTAAGAAGGGACAACGGTGGATGGCATGGTTGCCTTCACACAGTTTGCAGCGAAATCTAGCTTTCCCTCTCTATCCTGTGGCTTCACTTCCACTAGTTGACGGTGTACTATCAACATGGCTATCAGAGGTTGACGCCACCGAATTGTGCAAGCGGGGAGACCAGTCCCTTAGTATCCGAGGGATGCAAGGACAATCTCTGTGAAAGTGGTCTCCCTTGCATATGACACATGGCGATTTAGGCCTGGTCAGTGCAGTGTGTGGATTTTCATTAGACGCCATTCGCTTGCCCCCAGTCGCTTTTGGCTCCTTCTTCTTCTTTTCTTTCTTCTTCTTCTCCTTCTTCTCCTTAGGAGCTTGGCTTTTGGCTTGGCCAGCTCCATCATGCGAAGAGGAGAGAGGAGAGGAAGAATCATAGGAAGTGGAAGGCTGGTGGGCAGCTCTGGACTGGTCTAACTGCTGATTCGATTGTTCAGGAGTAGCGGTGTTTTGGACAACATTAGTTGAGAAGAGCCAGACAGGCAAGCCTATTTTCAGTCCTGGAAGCGACAATGTGGCCATATGGGGTGCTCCAACATCTCCCCAAGAGGAGAAGGGACTAGGATTTCCACCAAGGGGAATTCCTTGGTTGGAGGACTCCATTTTCTCAACTGAAAGATCAACGCGGGAATAAGGGTGATTTATTATTCCGTTTAAAATAAGTTTTAATGATGCTTTAGACACAACTTGCTTTTTCAATTTTAAAGAGTTGAGAAAAAGCTAAAGATGACTCTAGTCTCCTTCGATGTTTTAACGAGCCCGAAGTGACAAATGCTCGGATGGACTTTTTTCGTTATAGAGTCTGAAAAAGGCCAAAAGGAACTGCTCTGGAGTTCTAGGTAGAGGGTGTGCCAAACTTTTCGCAAAACCGCAGAATACTTTTTAAGGTACGGGCGATCAATCTTCCTGAATGCTGTGTTCAGTGCATTGCGATCAGTAGGGCGGCCGACACGGCTTCCTAATGATAAAGGTTTTATGCCTATAGGGGTCTCCCAATATATACTGGACGGTACGTGGGAGCACAATCCGTACTAGCGCTATCGTCCCTCAGGAGGAATCACCCACCATCAGCGAGATCGACAGTCACCAGGCTTTACGACGCCGGAACACGTCTCTAGCCTAGACCTCTATGTTTTGCGTTATGTTACAAAGCGTTATTAAGTTCATTCAGTTTATTTTATGTTGATCTTTCTTAGAAGTTTTCCTTTTGAGGTTCACCACGAGATGTATATACAACTTCCTAAATGCAATCTAAAAGATGATAAGCAAATTTTATCTCTTTTTCAACAATGAAAATCCTAGCTACAAAGGGAAAAGAAAGACACCATCTTTTCTCAGAGAGCAATCAGCACACTCTAAATGCACTTTCCCTAAATCAATCATGCAAACTATCAAGATGCAAATGCACAATGCAAGTGTTTGTTTTCCGCTTTCTTAATATTGATGCCTAAAAAGAAAGCTTTTTGCACAACTTTGAATTTGCTTTTTAAATGACAAATACAAACAAGTTTACTTTTTCGAAATCAAAAAGGGTAGAAGAGATTACAACATTTAACGATTTTCGAAATGAATACTTGTTTTGACACTCAAAAGAGACAAACTCAAACCAAAAGAAAAAATGAATGTATAACCAACTGTAAACAGCCAATGAACTCTCTCCTAAGATCACAATCAACAGATCTGAATCAAGGGCTACAGGATGACTATTTCACTCTTGCAAAGGGAAACTGTAAATGATGCCACAAACACATAAAAACACTCACAGTATTTTGTACAAAAGGAGGCGGAATTTAAGCAGAGAAAAGGGGCTATCAGACAGGTACCTATGCTGGTTACAGGCTGCAAAAAATCAGAGATCAAAACAAGGCAAAACAGAGCAGAGAACCCCAGCTGCACAAGGCCTAACTGGATCAGCGCCCCTGTATAATAGGGAAACTGAATTTCAACGCAGGTAGCCTTCACGGGAACTGCGTTGAAATGCAGAGTCTCTTCACAGAGCCTGCGCTGAAGGAGAAACGAGAGTTCCTCACTGGGTTCTGGGTCACGGTTTGCTGATTAATCTACGATTTCAGGCCAAATCAAAGCAACAAGCAAGGTACAATCAAAGGGATGATTTGAAGGAGGGCTAAGATCTATCACAAAGGATCATCAAATCATTTGTGAGTCCATTGTTCAGATCATAGACAAATCCAGTGATTGGATCAAAGCAGCAGCTGTCTACTTTGCATCTGAGAATAGCAGATGCAGTTCGATTGCTGCTATTGAGTCTATGAAACAAACAATGATAGAAACAAAAATAAAATGACTAAACATATCTCCCCAACGGAGTCGCCAATTTGTTGTGGGGAAAAATGCCTATGCAGGACGATCCTATCCACCTAAGGTGTGATAGTGCCTTAGCAACAAACAGAAACAGCTATTCTAGTATTCTTCCTTTATGAATTAAGAATGAAGAGAGATGGATGGACTAACCGGTGTCTTCCATTTGTCCCTCGATCCGGTTTCTCTTCTCTTTGAGAGTTCCCAGCTACTTGCCTTCTCGCTCGCCCAGCTTCAACAGGTTCCTGCAAGATCACAAAAAGAGAACACTACACAAAGACATAGATTCATATTCATAACTAGTTCAGGATTAGAAATAAACTAAACATACTAATGCAATCATACATCAAAGATACATCAGTATATAGGAGAAACCAAGATAGCTTTATTGATGAATAACAAGGTTCAGGAGGAGATACAACCCAGAGAGTTCCAATCCAGCATCTACCTCCCAGCAAATGAAATTCCTATCTTCACCTCCCTTCAAAGCATTAAGCACCCAATGATTCCAATATCAAACCAACAGCAATTTTTTGCAATAACAAAATTCTAGCCTCAAGATCTCATGGAGAAGAGATCCATATATAGATGTTTGGAGTGAGGATGAGTCAACTTGTGATCTGACTAGTTTCCTCTCTCTCTGTCAGTTCTTACTTCCACTTGGAGACTAAGAGCCTCTTACTCATCACTTAGTCGAACTCAGCAAGGCAAGTGTCATGGAGGAAGATTCCGGAAGCTTCCACAGTCTTGACACCTCTCACAAGAGACCCTGACATTTGTCATTTCCCGCTCAGCGCACCCTAGTAGTGCTTCCACCTGCGTTGCAATGCAACTAGCCAGTGTAGCCTCTGCATTTCAACGCATGCAGCTAGTGGAGCTTCTGAATTGATCCTAAATTGACTTGTTTTTTAGCAGTTTCTGGTGGAGAAATTCTGTGAATTGCTGTGGTTTGTTAGCCTTATTCCTCTAGGGGTAGGAACAACATGTTTAGGGACTTTGGATCCCTTGGATTATGGACATTTCATGCTTATAGTTGTAAGGCACAAAAATGTCTATAACAATGGTTGATTGACTCAGGTGCATCCTTTCACTTCACTCCCCATAGAGAGTGGTTCTGCGAGTATGAGAAATATGATGGTGGTGATGTCTTCTTAGGGGATGACAGGAAGGCTAGAATCGTTGGTCGTGGAAAATTCAAGTTGAATTTGCAAGGTGGAAGGATTTGAACACTTCCAGGTGTTCTGCATATTCCTGCATTGGCCAAAAATATGATTTCTGTAAGCAAGCTAGATTATGCAGGGGTAAAAACAGTGTTCGAGAAAGATACATGTAAGATGGTTCGAGGAGCACTGATATTGATGTGGGGAGTTTGGATTGGAACTATGTACAAGATTCAAGGTAAAACTGTTATTGATGGGTGCAACGATTTTGTGGTTCCTGAAAGTGGAGCAAAAAATCTAGTCATCTCTAGATAAAAGACCATGTTATGGCATCAAAGGCTTGGACATATTGGAGAGAAGGACCTTTGAATACTTCATGGTAATGGTATGATAGAAGGTATGTCTAATTTCTCTTTGGAATTTGATTTATGTGAAAATTGTGTATATGGGAATCAGAATCGGGTGAGTTTCCCCTCTGGTGCTAAGAGGGCGAAACAGATATTAGAGCTTGTGCACAGTGATGTGTTTGGACCTGTGTCGATTCCATCACTGGGAAATTCTGTGTACTATGTATCATTATGGATGACTTCTCAAGGAATACATGGATTTATTTCCTCAGGAAGAAATTTGAAGTCTTTGATAGGCTTAAAGAATTTAAGGCTCTGGTAGAAAACCAGACAGGGAAGAAGATAAAGTTGTTGAGGACAGATAACGGTGGAGATTTTTGCAAGAAGGAATTTGAAGAGTACTATAAGAAGTGTGGTATAGCACAACATAAGACTACTCCATACACACCTGAGAAAAATGGAGTTGCAGAAAGAATGAATAAGATGTTGATGGAAAGGGAAAGAAGCATGCTCAGTGGTGTCAGGTTAGGACAGGAATTCTAGGTAGAGGCAATGGAGACTACATGTTACCTGGTCAATAGATCACCTTCATCAGCATTGGAGTATAAGACTCCACAAGAGGTATGGACTCGTAAGAAACCTTCTCTTTCACATCTAAGGGTATTTGGTTGTGATGCATATGTACATGTTCCAAAGGAGAAAAGAACAAAATTGGATAGTAAGTTTGAAAAGTGCATCTTTATTGGGTATAAGGATGGCTTAAAAGGTTATAAGCTTTGGAACCCAGAAACAAGGAAGGTCGTGTCAAACTAAGATGTGGTGTTTAGAGAGGTGAAATATGTTATTAAACATGAATTTCTACCAAAGGAACCTGAGAAGATAGAGTTTGAGCTAAAGGAGGAAGAATCAGACTCTACAGCAAAAGAGGAATCAGAAGATGAAGAGCCACAAAACCCAATTGTGAGAAGATCAGTTCGAGAAAGAAGGCATCCAGAAAGGTATAGTCCATCTGCTTTCTATTCAAATTTTGCTTTATCTATTACTGATGATGACCCCATAACTATGAGGGAAGCAGTAGATTCAGAGGATGGAAAACTCTTGAAAGAGGCCATGGTTGATGAAATGGCATCTTTGCACAAAAATGAGGCTTAGGATCTGGTGGAGCTGTCGATTGGAACGAAACCCATTGGAAACAAATGGGTGTTTAAGAAGAAGATGAATGCAGAAGGAAAAGTGGAGAAATACAAAGCTCAGTTGGTAGCAAAAGGTTATTCCTAGGTGTTAGGAATTGATTTTGGTGATATTTTTTCTCCTGTTGCCAAGGTAGCTTCTATTAGATTACTTTTATCTGTTACTGCTACTTTTGATTTTGAGGTAGAAAAGATGGATATGAAGACAACATTTCTTCAAGAGGATCTGGAAGAAGAGATCTACATGAAGCAACCTGAAGGCTTTGCGGTGAAGGGTAAGAAAGAATTAGTATGCAAGTTAAAAAACTCTTTGTATGGGTTAAAACAATAACCGAAGATGTGGTATCAAAAATTTGATACATTTATACGGGGACTTGGCTTCACCAAAAGCAAATTAGATCATTGTGTGTATTTTAAATTAATTGGTGACTATGTTATTTATCTGGTCTTGTATGTGGATGATATGTTGTTGGTTGGAAATGACAAAGAAATTATCCAGGATTTGAAGACCCAATTGTCCTCCAAATTCGACATGAAAGATCTTGGTGCTGCAAACTATATTTTGGGCATGGAAATTAAATGAGATCAGGCAAAGAGGAAGCTCTGGTTAAACCAGAGGAAGTATGTCGAGACAATACTGCAGAGGTTTAATATGCAAGATAGTAAACCGGTGAAGGTTCTTATTCCTGTAGGTGTGAAGGTATCTGCTGAACAGTGTCCCAAGAGACAAGAAGAGGAAGAGGACATGTCCCATGTTCCATATTCAAGTGCAGTCGGTAGTCTGATGTATGCAATGGTCTGTATTAGACCAGATGCTGCACATGTAGTGGGGTTATTGAGTAGTTTTATGTCAAAACCAGGGAAGAAGCATTAGACAACAGTGAAGTGGGTTTTCAGGTATTTGTGTGGCATTAGTGATTATGGTTTGTGCTCCCAAGGAATACCAAGATTGGATAGAGTTTTGGACATCTGTGGCTTTGTTGATGTAGACTGGGCTGGAGATTTGGATCAGAGAATGTCTACAAGTGGGTATGTGTTTAACCTACTTAGAGGTGCAGTCGGTTGGATGAGTAAGGACAATTTGTGGTGGCAATTTCAACTACAGAGGTAGAATACATGGCAGCCACTCATGCAATCAAGGAAGCATTTTGGTTGTAGAAATTGTGCTCAAGTATGAGGATAGTACATCAAGCTATAAGGATAGACCATGACAGCCAAAGTGCAATTCTCTTGGCAAAGAACCCTACTTGTCATTCAAAGACAAAGCACATTGATGTTCAGTATCACTTTTGTGAGGGATGTGGTTGAGGACAAAAAGGTGTTGCTGGTAAAGGTGGACACTTTGAAGAATACTACAGATGCATTGACAAAGTTTGTGAGCATTGAGAAGTTATCTTGGTGTAGAGAAAAAATGGGTGTTGCAGGGCTGGATCAATGATCAAGCTCTCCTGTGGAAAGAAAACAACAAGTGGGAGAATGTTGGGTTGTGTTATATTCTTTCGATGACTACCCCACACGCGAGGGGGGTCATAGGGGTGGTGGAAGCCCCCCTGTATGTTGTGTCGGGCACTTCCACGAGGTCACGGGGGGGGCGGTAGCCCCCTACACAGGGTTCAGGGCAGCGCCCCGGGAAAAAAAAATTGGACCCTATATTAGGTGGGCAGACCTACCTATGGTTTTGTGCATGAATTTCGCACATGGTTTTGGGCATGATGGTTTTTTGTCCATGGTATCTTGTAGATCCGGTCAAGCGAACTACGGTTATGTTCTAATCCAAGGTTAATGGATTGGGGTTTATGGATGCTTTGGCATGTATATATATGTATTGTAACATTGTAAGGAACATAACGAAAAATCAATCTGGTAGTCCCGGTTTTGGGATCTAGGGGAAAATCTCTATGTATATATGTTTCATGTTTTATGCTCTTGCCATTGTCTATTTTTTCTTTTTAGAATTCGTATGCAGGTAATTTATGTACAGGGTTAAAACCTACATTCTTTATGTCCTATTCTTCACTAAATCTCTAATACCATGTAGAATTTTCAAGTGCAATAAATACCAACACTAATTTTTGAAATACTAGTAATTACTTCAAAATATATATATATATATATATATATATATATATATATATATATATATATATATATATATATATCTATATATATATATATATATATATATATATATATATATATATATATATATGTATGTATATATATATATATATAGATATAGATATATATATATATATATTTAACAATTCCAATTTATCATTAAGCAATTACACTTCATAAATTCAACCATAAATCCATAAGGAGAGTAGATATCACAATGCACAAAAAGAATACAAGATTTACCCTGGGAAAACCCATCAACCTTTTTCTTAGAGAAATTCTTTAGTTCAATAAGAGATACATCTAATGCAGCGAGTCAACTATGCTTATGGTAAAACTAGTAAACAACCCTCAACTCAAGCCTCCCAATATTCCCAACTCATTCTAATCATAGCTACCCTAGGACGAATTTTGGCCTCCAGAATATGCCCATAAACTCGACCTTCCCAAAATTTTGGCATGTCAATAATTTCAACCTATCTAGAATATGTTGCCCAAAAAACTACCAAAAACACATGTGCGAGACAAAAGAGAGGGAGAGAGAGAGATGTAGTTAGAGAGAGGGAGAAAGTTGATCTTTGTCCTTCTTTTCCTTCGCTTGGATGCCCAGAAACTGTCTTACTTGTGTGAGGTCAAATGGTACCTTTGAGGAGGAGGTCGAATGCCTTTATATAGTGATATGTCTGTCTAGAATGGGTGTGTCTCTTCACTAAGACAACTAGACTAGAGGGAGAGTCGACTTGACTATTTTAGAGCCAAAAATTCAAAAATCAAATTTTGAAATTTTCTCTTTTAAATCTGACATGAAGAACATGTCTTATAATATTTTGTTTAAGGGCTAAACAATCAAAATGACATGAAGAATGTCCTGGGGGGGCAGCTCAATTTTTTATCAAATTAATGTGGAATATGTGAAAACTAAGAGATCTGAGGTTCAAATCCCCCTGTTTACGACCCAATTTACAAACAAGAGGACAGGTCGTAGACCCCTAGAGGTTTACTAGTAGCTATGTGTCAAGTGCATTGTGGGGTTCCTCTAGGATACAAACAAAAAAATGACATGAAGAACATGTTTTACAAATTATTTACAAGGGATAAATATAAATTATGAAAACCAATCATAGCTACAAAATTCAACAGTGCAAACTTAATCAACTTGTTCTAATTCAGGCAATATATCAGAAAGATATCTAGAAAGTAAAATTGAACAAACAAATAGCTGACCTTCATTAAAGCTTTTCCTTGCAGATTCTTTAGCAAGCACAAGCAATGATCTAATAATCTCCTCTTACTCAATTCTTGACTGAAATGGAGCAACTATGGTCATAACCTCCAAGATACATTAGGGAAAAAACAAGATAATGAAAAGACAAAGTAAACCAAAAAATAAGCAAATAAAATCAAAAATAAGAAAAGAGATCAAAATCCAAGAAAACAAAGTGATCACTTTACATCCCCAATATGGTTTCCAAATAATTGTTGATGGACAAAATAGAAATGTTATTCACTCAACATTTTTTGAATCCTTGGTGGGCTAAACGAAGAAAGATGGGAACGTTGCCTGGAATTTAAATCCTTCTTGAAATATGTTACAACTTTGAAGTAACTTCCTAATACTTGAATACAACTAACATCAATTTTGTTGTCCTATCTGTATATCTATGTCAACCACAATAACTATAACAAAACTAAAAAAAAGTAGCAGAATTAAAGTGATTGGCAAATGATAAATTTACAAATATCAAACATAGAACATATGACAAATAAGCAGAGCATGTAATCACAATCATGTAGAATAAACTTCAATATAAAATTCATTATCTGTGTTTAAAGTAAAAATTTATCAACAAAAGATATGTTATATACAATACAAAAGATATTGCAATTAAGAAAGTAAAGAAAAGAAACAATAGAAATAGGACACGGGATGGTAAGATAAGAAATAGATCCTTCATTGAGTATATTTGAAAATATTGTTCAGATATAATAAACTCAAACTCAACATATTAAAATAATATGTGACAATAATATCCTTTACAAATGACTATATCTATGAATTGTATAAGTCAAATGCAAGTAACAAAGAACAATAAATAAGCCTTGGCCTTACTGCAGCTGGCTCAATGAGACCTTTTGGACGTTGGTATACTACTGCACAGAATGCCAATTATCAGTATGAAAAATATAAAGTAATTATAATATCATTAATGACAAAAGTGAAAAAATAACTTACTCAACAAGTGAGACTTTCGTACCTCCATTCATTGCTACTATTTAAAAGAAGCTCTATAACAAGAGTTTTATGAGATCCAAATATCTAAACAACACAAAAATTATCCCAAAACTAAAGTAATAAAACTAGATCATACCATACTTTTTGTAAAGTTTCGTCTCATTTTCCTTCTTCGAGCAATTATTTGTAGTCAAGCTTCCTTTGAGCTAGTTATGCAACCATTTTATTTTACTTTTACCTAGGTTAATAATAAAATAACTTGGATAGGTAAGGCGAAAAACAATTTTAATGTTAGACTCCTAATAAATAGGAAACATCTGGTGATTCAAGAGGGAGGGAGGACCCACATCCATATCTCATCATATTATACAATCATACCTCATAAAAAAATCAAAACATGCATGATAATCCCTTATGCTCTCCACATAGGCATGCATCGCATAATGGTCAATTATCAAAATTGACTCTCATTCAATAATTGCAAAACATATATGTAATATGTCCATAAAATAAGTGCATAGAAAATATCTATGTTAGTTGATCACCAACATCATCACAAAACTAACCAAAACCACATAAGAGTCCAAAATTGTATCAGTGGATCAAGAGATCAAAACCTGTAAGAGAAAACAACTAAGTTATGTGATGTTTCAGAAAAGAGATTCTCAATTAAAATTATTGGTTTCCATGTGGATGATTCCGCAATATTTTCATTGGAAACGAACTCCTTTCCTTTATATCCTTCTTTAATGGATGTTGTTGTAGAAACGGGACTAAAATTAGAGAATTTAGGATCAAGGGTAGACTTCTCATGATTAGGATTGGTAGATTTTACTAGCAGTGGATCAGAATCAACAAATTTATAAGCAATGAATAACAGCAACAGTTTTAGTAGCAAGAGCATTAGTAGGACTAGTGTGAGTAACTGCAGTAGAAAGAGGCACATTTTGTTTGTGACTGGAATTAGGGATAAATTCCTCAGATGGAGAAGATTGTGAATGTGGATGAGAAATTAGAGTGAGAAGATACATCGTGAGCAATACTAGTGAGGATTTGTCCCCAAACTTTGCCTTCTACATGAGAAGGGTCTAGTGATGGGTTCCAGCGATTGTCATGAACATTTTCCAGACATTATTGATAGGGTTCTATATAGGAATTTCGTGAATATTTAGATGGGGCCTCATAAGGGAAGAGGCACTTTGTTAAAAATGTAGGGGTTGACGGGTGACATTAGGAGAGCTTAAAAACAAGTTCTCAGTGGTCGCCAATTGGTGAAATTATTTTAAGTCAGTGTTAAAGTGAACAAAGAAACATATTTTCTTGTTGCTCACACTATCCCAAATACCAGGGGGTCTATTTGCTTTTCCTCAGCTCATCTTACATTTCTACCAGGATTAAAACTCATATTTGTAAGTAAGACACAACATTAACAGTAACAAATAACCAATGAGTTCTCCTTGCAAAGGGAAAATGAGGGTTTGAGAATTGAGACAAAGGATTACATGATTGAATAATGAGGTAATAGAGAATCCAACTGGGGAAAAGAAGCCCTTGTAAATCTCTAATAACATTTCTTTCTCAATTTTTGGTAAATTTCATTCGATTTGTTTGATTTTCTCCTTTTTTTCATTCATTTTTCTTATCATGGGTTCGACCTTTTCATTGTGGAATATTATAAATTGACAAGAATTTAATACAATTTTCAAAACATAGTTGTAATAACTCAAAGGAATAGCAATTGGAGTGATGCATGAATTACTAGAGTTGGGTTTTATTTTTTCTTTAAAAAAAGAAGAGGATTTAGGCTCATGGACCAAAACAATGAGTGAAGACAAGGGAGAATTACATGGACATATGGATTAACAGTCGAAATTAGGGTTCGATAATGAACTAAGCCATTATTTGTATGAGGGATTTCGTAATTCCCATGAACCAGGTGTATTTTGTAAAATTTCAATGTATAACGCTCATAACCAGAACTTTTCATAAAACCCTAAGTTGAAATAGGGCTTTGAGCTACTAAGAGCTCGAAAACTAATTTCATGGGGTTGCTAGTAAACTTGAAGATATTTTGCAAAGAAGTCATTGCTAGCATGATAAAGAATGACAAAATATATAATGGTGATTGGAAGTATGGACATAGATGGGGGGAATCTAGTAAAATGAAAGGAAATAGGGAGCCATTAGCCAATATCAAAAAAAAAAGTCAATTGTGTAATTACCATCTTACCATATTATGCCCTTCTCAGTCAACACACGGCCTAAAAGGGGGTAAAAATATTACTCCACGGTCCCATCACACAAACTCACTACTTTTATGGTGTCCTCCCTCCTTATATAGTGGCCTCCCTCCTTTGGTCACGAAATATTTTAAGGGAAGAAAAATTAGAATCATTTAAAGTGTGACAAGGCAACGATGGAGGAAGAATTTTGTAGCCTACTACAAAATTAGATTTTAATGAAACTAACATCAACATATACCAGTTTCTCATTGATTAGTATTGTACCTTGGAAAATTTATCCTTCCCGTGGTATATAAGCCACTAAAACATTTTTTCCAAAGTTCTCCCCTACCATTGTGACACTTGCCAAAAAAAATTCTTTCTTTGCATATTCCCTTCAATGAACTTGATGTTTTTTATGTGTATAAGTATAGGTATTATAACATTGATAATATAATCAGTTATGTTCATATAGTGCCTCCATTAACCAATGAAGTGATATTTACATCATCGATATTCTCAATCATTCCCTCTTGTGTAGTTATTGCTACACTTCTTGAATTTGGAGTTGCTTGACCTTCCAATCTAGTTCTGAAAATGCACTTCTCATGTCAAAAAAGTGGAACTAGTTGACTTTGCATATTAGAACCCATTAGAGTTTGATTCACATCATTATGTTCGAGAAAAGTAATAAGGGAAAATTATGCTTTTGAAATGGATTTGTCCCCATGCAATAATTATAAATTATTGTTGATATTAACCTACAATAATTTGTTCCTATTGAATTCCTTGATTGAAAACCAAATAATTTCTCGTAGCTATCTAATAGTATTCATCCTCATCTTCTCCTAGTGATAGATAAATCATATGTTCATCTCTTGATCTCTTGGATATCTTATCGAATGGACTTTGTAAAGAACCACAATGACTAATATTTGCATGAATAGATGATGATGTAATAATTCTAGCATTTATTCCTATAGACATATCGATTTGACAAATATGCCCACAATAATTGGGATGAATATCCCATGCCCAAAAACTATTAGTTTTCGATTTTAACCCCCCATGTCCTAAATTGCTCAATTTTCTACCAAGAGTTATTTTTGTCAATAGATTAGTTTGATCCAAAATTTGGGATAAGGGGTGTGAACCAAAAAATTATTAAAAAGTGTTTTTAATAGAGTTGAAGTGGCTAAGTTCTGAGGAGTTTATATATGCTTGGTTGCTCACCCAATCTTCATCCTAGTCATGGATAGATCATCTAGGTTCACGTCAATATGCAGTGACAATTTCTCCATGAAGACGCACTCTCACTATGAACTTGATGGGTTCCCTTAACTAAGCCATTGCATATAAGTCATTGGGTCATTTTTTTAACAATCACCTAATCAGAGATCTAATTTTCCTCCCACTGCTTGGGAGCTTATGGCTTCATGTTTTATTTCATTCCCTAATCGGGGTTATTTTCATCTTTCCCTCACAGTACTACATTGTCAGCGATCATATAGGAGTATTTATCCTTGCAAGGTGGTCCTTAATGATTTATACAGGATTTTGTGTGCCTTTTTGTTCTATTAAATCATTTTCATTCTATTTAGGTCGTTGATTCAACATTCAAACTAAAATTGGATGGGAGATTGCGAGTATTTTTCCATAAATATATCAAATTATTCCATTCATATGAATGTTATGTATCGCATCAATCTAAAACTATGCCTTTAAATGCATCTCATCTTGACACGACAGTGAGGAGAGTTCCTAGTTACTTGTGCTTATACATTAAATAGTTCATCTTTAACTATTCTAGTGTTAATCCCTTATTGGTTGGTATAAAGTAAGATTTGATTCCCTAATCAATTATGAAATTCTACAATTCTTCATTATTCCCCATTTGAAAGTAATTATTTGAGACCATGCACTTTTCTATCTCCAAACTATAGTCGGTCATGTGCATACATATTATTCAAATATACAACTTGCACACACTCTCTTTTCCAAAATAAATCAGTATATTAAGCACCACACTTGGATTTATTATATTTGTTTCTAAAATATTTATATTTAACCGAAAACCCATAGCAAAAGGCCAATAACTCAAGGAAACAAAAGGATCAATTACATTCTTTATACATTCTCCTCGCATAGATAAGTATATGTTGTACATAATTTTTATCTTTTATTATTTTATCTTATTTATTTCTAGATAAGACTATTTGAGATACTTAACAAATGATTTTGAAAGGAAGAATGATTCCATATATCCATGGCATCCCCATATCTCGGAGACATAGCCAAGAGGTAAGGCAGAGTACTACAAATCCTCCCATGTTGATCACTTTTTTATGTCAAGGGAAAAGAGACCAACATTGAGAGAAAATATTGTGGGGAACAAGAAAGACTTTTCTGGTTTTTATAGAGGTGGTACTCCTCTTTCACTGTATGGAATATTACTATATATGTCTTCTGATGAATGTAATGGGTGAGTGTTAAATAGAAAACCATAACATGTCTTCCAACAAGGCTCTCATCTAGCAAATTTTCCTTATAAGAAGATGAATAATATATATATATATATATATATATATATATATCCCCAGGATAAAGTTCCATGTAATAAATGGGCATTATAAAGGCAAAAATAAAACCAAAGTAATGGGACACATATTCCAAGTTGAATGAAGGGGAAAACATTACATTTGGAATCACTTGTGGTTAATTATTGGCTAAGGAAAATGGCATTGGCATTGGCAAAAGGAAAAGGGAAATAAATGGCAATTAATTCAAGGAATAAAGGAAAATAATAGAAAAGGAAGATGAAGAGAGAAGAATGTGTATGCAAAGGAAATTGAAGAAAAGAGAAGAGAGAACATTTTAACACAATCTTGGACATTCTAGATTCACTAGGAGGAAAAGAGGAGAGAACGGCTACAGCAAGAGAGAGAGCACTTAGACAAAAGCAAGCAAGCAAAGGAAAAGTAAGGAAAAAGCAAGGGAGTGCAAGGAGAAGCTTGGACAATAGTAAGCAAGGGAAGAAACCAAGCAAAGAAACTGCAGCCAGCAAGAGGATTTTGCAGGTAATAGGTTGCATTTTTTATTTGTCTTTTTTGGATTTGAATGCATGGTACATGCACTGGTTTACAGGTTATTGTGTTGTCATTAGCGTGGTGATTTTCCTGGAGTGACGATCATGTACAACCTTTCCTATGCTATTTCCTGGATAGCCTTGATGTAGTGGGTTTCTTAGTTGGTTGAGCTTTGGATTGCCAGTAGATTTTGGATCCTAGTTGAGGTGGTCTCAAGAAAATCCCAAGGGTTGAGGTGGATATGTTTTTCTCCAAGAATCCCTTGACAGATGGGTGGAGACAAGACAAATCATCTGGGTATTGTGAAGAAATTTTGAGGCATCCAAACTTAAGTTGGTTTTGGTGATCTTTGGACCGGTTTAAGTGAGATCACTGTGACTTGAGGGTGGAGGTGGTTTAACCTATGGATTTCCTATTTGGTTATGTTTTGGTTTATCCCTTGTAATCCCACATTCAGGCTTGGAGTATGGCACAAGGGTGATTGGTTGAAAGAGAGATTTGGTGTAGCCCAATCTATGGTCGGGTGGTACATGGAAGTCCTTGACTTGGTTGGTACTGTGGAGCACCTGGAAGGTATGCTTTTGACTAGCAATCTAGTGGTTTTTCAATAATAATTGTAACCTTTTTTGCATTATGAGTTCAAAGAAGATAAAGGGTTTTGATAAAATGTGCAACAATCGATAAAGGAAGCTCAAGTGCTAATGATTGACGTTTTCTATGCAGGAAGACGTGGGAACAAAGGATCGGCGATTGAAAGCAAGAAGCAAAGGGAAAATAACTACTGTCCCTCCAACGGGGAACCGGATGCGGACAAGATCAAGTAAAATTAGAGCCGAATAGCCCAGAGAAAGAATGCAGGATACTGAGACGGAGAACGCAAGAAGGGAAAGAGAAGAATCGAACGATTAGTGAATCCCTCAGGATCTTTGATCCTGAGGGATCGCTGCTTTAACTTATCTTTTGATTATCTAGATACCTCCGTCATTTCTGTTATATAAAGGCACCACGCCATTGAGCGGAGGAGGACTGTTTTTGTAATTCTAAGTTTCAGAACCAACTGTAATCATTGAGTCTCGCTGAGACCTGACTTTGTTATACTTTTGTTGATGCGATTAATATAAAAGACTTGGTGTTCATTTCGTCTCTGCATCTGGAGTAACTTAAGGCAGTGTTCCATTGGCAGCCAAGGGCCCAGCTCCGAACGACACTTGCTTTTGTATTATTATTATACTGTGTGGTTTGTTTATTTCCATTATTTAAGTAATCTGATACATCTTTTATGTGATATACTATGCTTCATTATAACTGATATCTGAATGAGTTCTTTATCTCATGTCTCTGCATTGCATAAGTGGATCTACTCGAATTGCATCTCTCAGCTATTTCTATAGCGGAATGTTGGTATGAATGTTATTGTTATCAGATCCATGTGAAATAGTGTTTGTAAGACTTGAAAGCAATATTACTTCGTTCAGAAACATAGTCATATCATCCATTACTCTCAGATTGTTGTAGTAGTAGAGAACGTGTACATACGGTTGAGGATTGTTGTTCCATTTCTTTACTGTTGTTCCATTTCTTTACTGCTGTTCCATTTCTTTACTACTGTTCCATTTCGTTACTGCTGCTCCATTTCTTTACTGCTGTTCCATTTCCAGACTGTTGTTCCATTTTACTTTTCGTTGCTTGATTTACCTGCCTTTGTTGTTCTTAGTGTGAGAGCAGGCCTCAGGCTGTAGTGAGCCTCAGCAAGACGCTGCCTAGCCCTAGACCTATAAGTCCATGCTCTGATTTCCTTTCTTTATCAGTTTCTAAAGGGATGGGTTATTGTTTCCGTACCCTTGACTGATCAACTACCTTGTGTGATTTTATCTTTTGGGTTAGTTTCGTTACAGCTTAGCATCTGTTTCCTTTCAAATCATTAGGACACTATACTACCGAACATTACTCGGACAAATAGCCTCAGATTGAGCTACTCCTTGCAATAACAAAACGTTCTCGGATTGACTTATTAATGTGGGATAATTAGCGGTGTGAGGGACCCTAGTTACAGCTCTACATTTTGGCGCCGTTGCCGGGGAGGAGTAATAGCCATTTGCCCTTTACAGAGTAGTGCGCAAATCTGCCAGGGGGGAGTTGGATTTTAAAAACGGAAGGTAAGAACCTGCGTACGGAACATGTAAAAGCCCTGCTCCACCGTCCGCTCTCTTAGTAGAATTGCTGGTTGATAGGATTTAGTAGTTTTTAGAGTGCATGACTAAGCAGAAAAAGCTAGAAAAGAATACCAAACCCCCAGCCAAACCTGAGAAAGCCAAAGGGCTGGTGACCCTTGTCCGAACGACCTTCATAGACGAAATCTACAAGAAAACTGAATCTCAGCCGTCAGTAGGCCTCAGAAAGATTCATTCTAAGCAGCCTACTAGTTCCCTTCAGGCTACAGCATCACCATCTGGAGCCTACGCTGAGGTGCATAGTCAGACTGTTGAACAGGACTTCCAAGAAATTGAAAATCCTGTGTCAGAACGGCTGCAAGAAGGGAACTTAAGCAACCTTTGTGAAGGAGAAGGGGAAACAGGGGAAATAGAGGAACCGAAATCTCCTTCTAGGATAATCCAGCTGTTAAACAGCCCAGATAAGGGAAGCGCAGCCAGAATTAATACTGAAGGCACCCCATTCCTTCAGATAGAAATCCCAGATAAGGGAAGTGTCATTAAGACAGCCCCTGCCAAGGCCGCCCCTTCTCAACCTAGGAACACCCTCCTAGAAATTCCGGAAGGTTATTGGCACATATTCGATCCCATGGCGCAGAATCAGCCAAATACCCAAACTTCTACATTGCAATATCCTATAGTAGATTCTGCTGCAAATGCCCCCATGAAGGCAATTCCTCTTCAACACATCCCAACGTTTCACGGACTCACATCAGAGGACCCTGATGCATTCTTATTTGAATTCGATGTGTTATGTAGAGGGTATGATTACACCACTGACCCCCAGAAATTAAAGTTGTTTCCCTCTACTTTGAAGGGAGCAGCTCTGAGATGGTTTATGGGTCTAGGTGGTGGAGTCATAAACAATTGGGAGCAAATGAAAGAGTCCTTTCTCAAGAAATATCAGGATTACTGTAGGTCAAGAGAACTGAAAGACGAAATCTTCCAAATGACGGCCAGACCAAATGAAACTCTAGAGGAATATGTAGAACGCTTCCAGTATAATTTACAGAGATCCCCCTATGCATCATTACCTCTGCCTGATAATGTGTTGAAAACTGCATTAATTAGAGGTATGAAAGAACAGTGGATTGAAACATTGAATATCATGGGAAAAGGAGATATTTACCAAGAGAATTTTGTTGATATCATTAATTTATGCATTAGGAGTTCAAGAGGTAGCACAAGGATAAAACCAACAGAATATGATAGGTTTGTTAGAGATAACAAAATATCAACAGAAGGGGTAACACGTGTAGAACTTGGGAATTTATTAGAAAATTTTAAAACTGATATCCTAGGGACATTAACTACTCAGCTTGATATTGTGCAGGCTAAACAAAAGCAAATAGGCAGAGCAAAATCTGGCAATTTTCTGCCCCCGATGCAGAAGAAAACACAGCCACAAAGAATGTTCGCTAGATACAGTTCAAGCATGTGCTATCTGTACGAAAGACCACCTTACTGAAAGTTGCCCCTCACTTCCTGGATTGAAGGTTGTATACAAGGAAGCAGAAGAAGAATCAGAACCAGCATACTTTGTTAACCAACGTCGCCAATGGCAACCTAGGCAATCTGGTATGTTTTCTGACCCGACTTCTTCTTTTCAGCCTCCGCAATACAATGCTCAGCAATATGGTATGTGGCAAAACCAATCTACACCCCCAGTCCCGAATTGGTCATCACAGCCGTTTCCTTCTCCAAATCCATGGATGAATCAGACAAGCCAATTCGGATGGCCAAATTTTCCCTACACCCCACCATATTGGCAGAATAACTCATACCCTCCGCAATGGATTCCCCCTACTTCACAAGGTTCACCCTGGCAGACCAATTGGCCAAGATCGACATATCAGTCAACAGGAACTATTCCACTCCCTCAACCAACTCTGCCAGCCTTACAACAAAACCCCCAGTCTAATTTAAGGCCGCAACTCCCAGCCCAACCCAATCCCAATCCTAATAATAGACCATTCCAATCCATCCAAATCATAGACACATCAGAAATTGGACTTGACCTAAGGGAGTGCAATGACCTTCAGTTACGATCTGGACGTATCATAGAAACAGAGGGAGACAAAACAGGTCACATTGAAGATCAGTTACCAATAGAACAACCGCTACAACAAAAGGATGTAAATAAGGAACAGACCCATCAACAAACAAATACATCCTCTCCTCCTTTCCCGGAACGATTAGTCATACCACGACCAGTGCAACATCCAGACTTTGACATTCTGGGAGAGTTACAAAACCTGTATATAAAAATTCCATTCCTCCAGGCCATTCAAGATATTCCCATATACGCAAAAACTATAAAAGAACTGTGCATAAAAAAATCAAGGAGGAATATAACTACTAACCCTAGAGTCCAAGTAGTTGGAACTTTATCCGACCTGTTATCAGGAAAAGAGACACCTATCAAATACGAAGATCCCGGGAACCCAATTGTAACTGTCCAAATCTATGGTCAAACCCTGACTAACGCTTTAGTCGACTTGGGAGCTGCAATCAATATTTTGACAACTTCCACCTGCCAAAAGCTTGGCATCACATCAGTAGAACCTACTTCTACTTTGTTATAATTGGCAGATCGATCTGTAGTTCGACCCGAAGGTACTCTATATGATGTCATGGTTTCCGTAGATTCCTGGGAATATCCAACTGATTTCCTGGTAATTAATCCAAAAACCCGACTAGATGGACATCCGCTAATATTAGGAAGACCTTGGCTTGCTACTGCCGATGCCTACATTGGTTGCCGGCAGGGAAACATGACTATAACTAAAGGACCAGATGTTAAAAATCTAGTTCTATATCCTCCAGCACAGCCAAGCCTGCCAATGATCAAAACCAATCAGTATCCTGTGTCATACCTTACTAACAATATCAGAGCCCCATTGACTGTACAGAAGGCTTTAGACTTTAAAGATCAAATAGAAGATGATGCTATCAATAACTTCATCAGTCAAACCGAATCTAGATCTCACACACAGTGTTTTATGATAGAGGCAGCATTTGATAGTGAGCTAGAAGAAGACCCTTTAAAAGATCCACATGACCAAACAATACCAGTAACTGTTGTTGCCAATAGTAAAGTAGTGGAAATTGAACCTGGTAAGACTCTAAATATTAACGTCAACGTTACACCAGATCAAGAAATGAAGCTTGTTAATCTGTTACAAAAATATAAGGGAGCATTTGCGTGGGATTACCCTGACATGAAGGGGATTGATCCTCAATTATGCACCCACCACATTTATATAGAGAAGGATGCAAGACTTGTTCGTCAGCCACAAAGAAGACTCAACCCCCATCTAAAAGAAATAGTAAAAGCCGAACTTCAGAAACTTTTAGATGTTAATTTTATTTACCCCATCTCCGACAGTAAGTGGGTCTCTCCCCTAGTGGTGGTACCCAAGAAAAATGGGAAATGGAGGATTTGCGTGGATTACAGGGAGTTAAATAAGGCCACACAGAGGGATCACTTTCCCCTCCCATTTATAGATCAAGTACTGGACACTTTAGCAGGGAAGAAATTTTTTTCTTTCCTGGATGGCTTCAGCGGATATAACCAAATCCAAATTGCCCCTGAAGATCAGGATAAAACTACCTTTACTTGCCCTTGGGGAACGTTTGCCTATCGAGTACTACCCTTCGGCCTATGCAATGCCCCTGCTACATTCCAAAGGGTTGTTCTCAGCATCTTTGCAGACCTAATAAACGACGGAGTTGAGGTGTACATGGATGACTTTACACCATATGGAGATGATTTTGACCCAGCTCTGGATACCCTGGAAAAATTCCTACAACGTTGTATCGCTACGAGACTTTGCCTGAGCCACGAAAAATGTTACATGATGATGACGGAAGGGCTCATTCTAGGGCACTATATTTCAGCAGCTGGCATCCAGGTAGACCCGGCTAAAATTCAGATTCTTTTGCTCATCCCTACTCCCACTACTCAAACAGAGGTACGCAGTTTCCTTGGATTTTCTGGATATTACAGACGATTTATAGAACATTATTCACGCATTGCTGCACCTCTATATGCTTTAACTGGCAATGTTGATTTCTTGTGGACAGAAAAATGCGACCAGGCTTTTAAGGAATTGAAGAACCTGTTATCAACAGCTCCAGTCCTTCGAGGACCCAACTGGAATTTGCCATTTCAAATCTCATCTGATGCCTCGGACACAGCAATTGGTGCAGTCCTGGGGCAAGAAGAGGATAAGAAGCCATATGCTATTTACTATATCAGCAAAAATTTATCCTCTGCCGAACTCAATTATACTGTTACTGAAAAGGAATTCCTGGCTGTAATACATGTTGTTAACAAATTTAGACATTATATTACAGGCTATCCTGTTGTGTTATATACAGATCATTCTGCTATCAAATATTTGGCAAATAAACCTGTTACGAATGCTAGAATAACCAGGTGGTTGATCTTATTGCAGGAGTTCGACATCACAATCAAGGATCGACCTGGCAAGGAGAACCCTGTAGCTGATTTCCTCTCACGGATACCGAAAGCAATTGAAACAGCAGCAGTGGAAGATCAATTTCCTGACGAGCACCTTTTTGCTGTTGCTGTTCGAACACCCTGGTATGCAGATGTCGCCAATTACCTCGCAGTCGGTAAGCTACCAAAACACTTAACCCCTCAGGAACGCAAGCAGATTGTTCAGAAGAGCACTCGGTTTTCATGGATTAGAGGCCATTTGTTCCATACAGGGGCAGACATGCAAATCAGAAGGTGTATTCGAGAAGACGAAATCTTCGACATTCTAAAAGCTTGCCATGACGGGCCATGCGGGGGACATTTCGCTGAAAAAAGAACAGCACATAAAGTATTGCAGACCGGATACTATTGGCCTACAATTTTCAAGGATGCGAAAAAATTTGCACAAGCCTGTGACAGCTGCCAGCGAGCAGGAAAACCTGGCCAAGCCGATGAAATGCCTCTGAGACCACAATTGGTCATTGAGCCATTTGAACGATGGGCTCTGGACTTCGTTGGGCCCATCAATCTAACATCAAATCAGAGGACATACATTCTGGTGGCGACAGACTATGTTACTAAATGGGTCAAGGCCGAATCATTACCTAGGGCTACAGAAGACTCTGTGATACAATTCTTGTTCCATTTGTTTGTACGTTTTGGACTTCCGAGAAAATTAATCACCGATGGTGGACCACAATTTGTTGGAAATAAATTAGCTGCAACACTTAACAATTACCATGTCCAACATAAGATCACTACCCCATACCATCCGCAGGCAAATGGGCAAGTAGAAAGTAGTAATAAGGTAATAGAATCAATTTTAACAAAAACCATTGCATCGCATCGGCGAGATTGGGCCGCTCGACTACCTGAGGCACTATGGGCCTACAGAACCACATGGAGAAGTACTACAGGCTATTCACCTTATCAATTAGTGTTTGGAAAGCAGCCAATTTTCCCCATAGAATTCGAAATCCGAACGCTACGAACTGCACAGGAAGTCGGCCTAGATCTGAGTGAGGCACAAATCAATCGATTACAGCAGATTAATGAATTGGACGAAATCAGGCTCTCTGCATTACAAAATACAGCATTGATTCAACAGCAGCGAGCTAAATGGCACGATGCACTTATCAAGAATAAAGTCTTTCATGAAGGAGACTGGGCTCTGTTATACGACTCTCGGTTTCAGGATTTCCCGGGGAAACTCCAGACTCGATGGTTAGGACCATACGAAATCTAGAAGGTACATGATAATGGGACCCTTACCCTGATCACAATTGACGGTTCTGGATATGCATTCAAAGTAAATGGCCACCGAGTTCGCCTTTATCGAAAGCCACTCACTCGGGAATCCTTCTGTGAACAGCTGCGACAAGATACTGATATGAAAATTTTAGGAGAGGAAGCGAAATCTTCCTCACCTATAGCTTAAGAAATTCATTTCATAACTTGTACATAACATTTTGTATATATGTTTCCTTGATTTTTTTTACTTGTATTCCAAGTGTTTTTGCTGTTCCTTTGCGAAAAGGAACAGCACTTGTGTGATTTTGCTGTTCCTTTTCAAAAGGAACAGCTTTTGAGTGTTTTTGTTGTTCCTTTGTGAAAAGGAACAACACTTTTGCTTTTTGTTGTTCCTTTGCGAAAAGGAACAGCACTTGTGTGTTTTGTTGTTCCTTTGCGAAAAGGAACAGCACTTGTGTGTTTTGCTGTTCCTTTGCGAAAAGGAACAACACTTGTGTGTTTTGTTGTTCCTTTGCGAAAAGGAACAGCACTTGTGTGTTTTGTTGTTCCTTTGCAAAAAGGAACAACACTTGAGTGTTTTGTTGTTCCTTTGCGAAAAGGAACAGCACTTGTGTGTTTTGTTGTTCCTTTGCGAAAAGGAACAGCACCTGTGTGTTTTGCTGTTCCTTTGCGAAAAGGAACAGCACTTGCGTGTTTTTGCTATTCCTTTGCGAAAAGGAACAGCACTTGTGTGTTTTGCTGTTCCTTTGCGAAAAGTAACAGCACTTGTGTGTTTTGCTGTTCCTTTGCGAAAAGGAATAGCACTTGTGTGTTTTTTTGTTCCTTTGCAAAAAGGAACAGCACTTGTGTGTTTTGCTGTTCCTTTGCGAAAAGGAACAGCACTTGTGTGTTTTGTTGTTCCTTTGCGAAAAGGAACAGCACTTGTGTGTTCCTGTTGTTCCTTTGCGAAAAGGAACAGCACTTGAGTGCGTCTGCTGTTCCTTGTCAAAAGGAACAGCATTTGAGTGTCTTTGCTGTTCCTTTCTCAAAAGGAACAGCATTTGCGATTTTCAGTTGTTCCTCTCAAAGAAATGGTATCCTACGAATGAATTCTTCTCTCAGGAATGCCATTGACATGTTTTCGCCCTTATGGAGGATGCTTTGCGACCATGGTCTCCTCAATCTTTTAGATACAGCAATGAACTTATGCGGTGAACATAAACCATGAGATACCGAAATCAGCACATCATAAATCGCTATCACTATGAAGCCAGTATGTATAAAAGGACAAGAGGAGGGACGTGAACTTTTCATCTTCGCTATCATTGTCATTTACCGGTACCATTGTTATTGGTGATCTTTATCATGACGATTTCCCTAAAAATCTTTTTTTGATCACTACTTGGGAGTAGAACGAACGGTTTATATCTATCTGTTGGGATCGTAAGACTTCTTCCACCAATCCCCGCTCTTAAGGAGTGCGGAACCACCCTGATGTGAAAATAAACAAGAGAGGTGCTCTGCAAAAGAAAACAAAAACAAAATATGAAAGTTGTCAAATGCAGGATAGGGGGTCTCATTCAGAGCCGGCCTACCATGATCATAAGGGTGGAAGCGAAGTGGCATTCCCATAATGGCCACCACACCAGGGATATGGTCCAAAGGTAAATTAACAAGCAAATCTTGGAACAGGAGGTCTCATCGCGAGCCGGCCTGACCACGTTTCGCGCCTACCTTGTGAATGGCATTATGGCTATCTGGTCACCAAGCCAGCATAATGGCCTGCATTTTGACAAAGCACTCTTCAGAATATACACAAAGGATCATGGTTCCGGAGGGTGAGATAAACAACTCTGCCAAGGTTATGAACACCTGTTGGCAGCAGAGCTCTGTTAATGGCATCGAAGTCATAATATTTACACCAACAGGTATGATATTAAATCTTTATGTCTCTTATATCCTTTGCATGTATCATATGTCACACCCCGATATATCTATCGCATGAATATTACCACCGATCATGGCAACGGAACTGACAATGACTACTGGAGACTTCGTACAGTTAACAGATGTCCAATTCCCCGGTTCCTCATTATATCACGCAGGCTTATATAAAACGTGATCCACATTTTTGCCTCGGTTTCGGCATCTTGTTGTTTTTTTACAACATGGCATAATTTCATATGATGTACTTGATGATTGCACTCCCGACTGGCTGCTGCTCCTCTCTTTGACGGCTGTGGGCAGCCTATCAGATCGCGGGGGGGGAAGTAACCTCATTACTCCATGGATTACGTGGCTGCATACCATTCGGGCAAAATAATGTACAAAGGAATGGCATGATTTAACGGTATGATGCTTCCATCCCACGGAGACTGCCGTCCACGATCTTTTCTTTTTGTTGCATGCCCTGTGTGATCCTTTCCAAAATTGGCATCGATCATCCTCTCTGCGTCGCAAATACCGCAAACAGTTGTTGTTCCATTTCTGAGTTCCATTTCTGAGTTGAATCATGGGCGGAAAGACGGTCCGAAGCGAACCTCACAAGCTGACAGTTTCTGCTACTGCTCGCAAAATCCTGGAAAACGCAGGATGGTTGAATTACTTCAACTGCCTGCAAGAATCAAACGAAGCAGTAGCGTTGGACTTCCTGCATAATTTGCAGGAAAACTACTCCGTAGTAGGAGGAAAGCGGATAGAGGTTACAGAGGATATCATCGCGGAAGTCTCAGGATTACCAGCTGCTGGACCCATATGGACGCCGAAGAAGGAAAGATTACAAAAAGCTATGGAAATTTTCCAGGACGAAGGCCAAAGCTTGACAGTCAAAGGGAAAGGAGTTCTGCCGGCAGCACTAGGGGAACCCTGGACCGAGCTAGCGAAGACAGTACAAAGCTATATCACCTGCGAAGGGAGAAAAGACGTGGTAAGACCTCGTCACCTGAAACTCTTAGCTGTTTTAAAAGGAAAATGTTCTGTAAATCTCCCTGCACTTTTAAATTCGTTACTACATGGCGCGGCCCAAAGCCTGAAAAAGGCCCAGCACATAGATACAGTCGTTAGCCACCATGGGCTGATTCGGTTGATAGTGAGCCACGGTCTCACTCAACAGCAAAGCACTTGGGAGGAATTGGTCGCAATAGTCGAAGGAGGATCGGCTGCACCACCCCCAAAACCTGAACAGCCCTCTAGCACGCCGGAACGATTAGAGAAACGCAAGAAGTCAGCAGCAGAAAGACATGCCGCTTCAAAACGGAAACAACCTCCCGATACGCCAGAACAACCAGAGAAACCCGCAGAACCTGCTGATACACCCGACCAACCTGAGAGGCCAAGGAAGTCAGCTCGGCTGGCCCGGATACGAGGAAGGTTAGAAAGAATTCAGGGAACAACGGCCCAGCCAATTGAAATTGCAGATGAACCTCCAGAATCAGAGGGAGGACCCTCCGAAGGAAATGCTGAGCAATCGGAGGCCGAGACTGACCAGCCGGAAGGAGAAATTGAAAAAGGACATGAACACTCTGAGGGAGAAGAGGCCACCAAACAGGGCAATCAGGAAGAAGAAATTGCACAGCCAGGGGGTAGTCCATTGCAAGACCCTCCAGGTGAGGAGGAATTGGCAGCAGTTCTGGCCAATATGGGAGAATATGGCCAAGCCTCCAGCACAGGAGGTGTCCCTGACGGTCCCACAGAAGAAGAATTACCCGAGGAAATGCATGCAGAAGAGGCAGGGGAAGAAAACCTGCCTGGTTATGATAATGAAATGGAAGATAACAATCTGGGACAATCTGTCCCCAGGATGCCGGAAGATATCACAGATAAAGAAGAAGCAAGCTTGAGAACCAAACCCTCTGCCGAGACAAGGGAAATTGCGAAATTAAGAAAGAAGCAGCAGAGGTTGCTGGGCACTATAGCCAGACTCCGGCAGCAAATTCGAATGCTGAAAGCCAGTCTGAGAATACAAAAGACTGCAGGGAAAAGGAGGAGGACCACGGTAGCAAGAACCCCGAGGACAAGAATTCGCTTTGATGGACGAAACCCCATCAGGAAACCTACTGCCGAGGAACAGTCTGTTGTTCCAAATAATAATGAGGAACAGGGTGTTGTTCCAAATGACATGGAGGAACAAACTGCTGTTCCAAATAGCGCGGAAGGACAGACTGTTGTTCCATCTGGCCTTGAAGAACGAATGGATATTCCAATGGAACAGCAAGAGGCTCCGATGGCAGGAAGACCACAGCAACCCTTCATTCGCATTAAGAAAGAAACAGAAAGCAAAGAAGTCCAAACAGAAGCACCACCCTCGGGCGTAATTCGGGTCCTAAACTCCAAGCAACGTAATAGGAAGGTCCAGGTTAAACTTCCAGCCTCTACGGCTGTGTGGAAGAAGGACCCAAAAACCAGAACCTTGCATAAAATGATGAAGGAAGCCCAGCAGGAAGCCGAGCAGTTGCGAGAATAGACAGTCCCCAAGGAAAGATACGAAGAGCTCTAACAGCAACTTCGAGACATCAGTCAATCCGAGAGCCTGGCCTTTGAAGGATATCTGAAAGAGCAGGAAAAGGTTGCTAAGGTAACTCGTCGATTAGATAATGTTGTCAAGCAGATGGACACCGTGTGTTCCTTATATAATGACGTTTTGACTTGTAGGTCCCCTGCTAAAAATTATGCTTTATTTTTGTTTGAACGATATATGAGATTAAAAATAAAAGCCGTTAGGGCAGGAGCACCTATCCATATCAACACTGTTAATGATTTTATAGACTGTTGCAAGCACTATGGAGTTAGAGTTCAAAGGTTATTATGCGAGTTTTACCTGCACAATCTTGTGCTAGACCAGGAAACTGATTTAAATCCTGCCCCTTTTGTTGGTGATATACAATTCCAAGCCTTCATCTCATTTGGGGTTAATCAGGTGAAATGGCTCAGAGCTTATAACACCTTTCAGAGACAAGAAAATAGCCTAGTCTTATGGATACGAGCTGAACCTAGAGACCCAGTGACGCTATGGAGAAAGCATAGGAGTCTTATAAGGACCCCAGGTGTCATTGAGATAATAGGACCCATGCACGAAGACTTGATCCGAAGTGGTCTGGAATATTTCTTGACTATTAAAGATCTTGCCCTCGATGCTGCAAAATTTCGATACCGGACCTCTAGTCCAAGCATCCAGCTCAGGGAACCATTCAAATATGAGAATTTTGAGCTGGCTGCCAGCCGATTGAACCTTTATGGGGAACGGATTCTGCAAGCAGGGCCATCCTGGTTAGGGTATCGATTTCACAGTCCAATTATTTGGCACCCTGCACCCGGATATCAGGCCTTATATGAGATGCCTGCAGACCAAATAGATCAGTTCTTTGACCATCTAGTTGCTCATCACGGTTGTCGGCCTCCTCACAAAATCCCTTCTCCGGCCTATTCTCTCACCGCCTTGCATCTCAACTACAATGTTTTCATGAGGCCATGAAACAGGGTAAGCAGGGGGGTGTGTGGAGCACCTGGAAGGTATGCTTTTGACTAGCAATCTAGTGGTTTTTCAATAATAATTGTAACCTTTTCTGCATTATGAGTTCAAAGAAGATAAAGGGTTTTGATAAAATGTGCAACAACCGATAAAGGAAGCTCAAGTGCTAATGATTGATGTTTTCTATGCAGGAAGACGTGGGAACAAAGGATCGGCGATTGAAAGCAAGAAGCAAAGGGAAAATAACTACTGTCCCTCCAACGGGGAACCGGATGCGGACAAGATCAAGTAAAATTAGAGCCGAATAGCCCAGAGAAAGAATGCAGGATACTGAGACGGAGAACGCAAGAAGGGAAAGAGAAGAATCGAACAATTAGCGAATCCCTTAGGATCTTTGATCCTGAGGGATCGCTGCTTTAACTTATCTTTTGATTATCTAGATACCTCCGTCATTTCTGTTATATAAAGGCACCATGCCATTGAGCGGAGGAGGACTGTTTTTGTAATTCTAAGTTTCAGAACCAACTGTAATCATTGAGTCTCGCTGAGACCTGACTTTGTTATACTTTTGTTGATGCGATTAATATAAAAGACTTGGTGTTCATTTCGTCTCTGCATCTGGAGTAACTTAAGGCAGTGTTCCATTGGCAGCCAAGGGCCCAGCTCCGAACGACACTTGCTTTTGTATTATTATTATACTGTGTGGTTTGTTTATTTCCATTATTTAAGTAATCTGATACATCTTTTATGTGATATACTATGCTTCATTATAACTGATATCTGAATGAGTTCTTTATCTCATGTCTCTGCATTGCATAAGTGGATCTACTCGAATTGCATCTCTCAGCTATTTCTGTAGCGGAATGTTGGTATGAATGTTATTGTTATCAGATCCATGTGAAATAGTGTTTGTAAGACTTGAAAGCAATATTACTTCGTTCAGAAACATAGTCATATCATCCATTACTCTCATATTGCTGTGGTAGTAGAGAACGTGTACATACGGTTGAGGATTGTTGTTCCATTTCTTTACTGCTGTTCCATTTCTTTACTGTTGTTCCATTTCTTTACTGTTGTTCCATTTCTTTACTGCTGTTCCATTTCGTTACTGCTGTTCCATTTCTTTACTGCTGTTCCATTTCCAGACTGCTGTTCCATTTTACTTTTCGCTGCTTGATTTTCCTGCCTTTGTTGTTCTTAGTGTGAGAGCAGGCCTCAGGCTGTAGTGAGCCTCAGCAAGACGCTGCCTAGCCCCAGACCTATAAGTCCATGCTCTGATTTCCTTTCTTTATCAGTTTCTAAAGGGATGGGTTATTGTTTCCGTACCCTTGACTGATCAACTGCCTTGTGTGATTTTATCTTTTGGGTTAGTTTCGTTACAGCTTAGCATCTGTTTCCTTTCAAATCATTAGGACACTATACTACCGAACATTACTCGGACAAATAGCCTCGGATTGAGCTACTCCTTGCAATAACAAAACGTTCCCAGATTGACTTATTAATGTGGGATAATTAGCGGTGTGAGGGACCCTAGTTACAGCTCTACAGGTACTATGCATAGGATGATATGTGTTATTATTTATTGATGATCAATGAGAATAAATGTTGATTTATTGTTGTTTATGTGACTGAATTGTCATGGCTTCATTCTGGTTAAATGTTGGTTACATTCATGGTATATTTCTTATTATATGATGCGCTCTTTATCTAGATCTAATTCATGGTATGATGGCTCATGGGGTATTTATATGAATGCATGTGTTAATCTGTGTTTATTGCAGCTAGAACTAAAGGGCAGCAAGCCTTCTTGATGAATATATGATGAATTAATTAAAGCAATGAAAAAACTATGCATTCATGACCTACAGGAACCATAGACACAAAGTGTTTGTATAAATGAATAATTTGGACCGCTAACTTCCCAGGGATGTAACTTTGGCATATGATCTTTGTTTGAATATCATAATCCCCTATTTCTCGAGGGCATAACTTCTTCAATCTCTCTGTTTTTCTTGAAAAAAGTGTCATTTAGGCCCTCAAAACAGCCTCGGAAGTTTAGGACCCGAAAAACTGCCAAAAATACAAAGTTGTGTTAAATTTAAGGAAACAAAACTGAAAGGAAATAGTGTTGGGTCAAGTTAGGTTGATAATAGTGTGATCATGTGTCTCTGGATGGTTTCAGTAAGTTGGCAATGGACCCCATTTCCATAACTGAATTTTGGAGGTTGGGTCATGCATAGTAACTCTCAACTCATGTTTACCTTGGTGAGCTTGTAAAAGCAGGTAAATGTGGGGTGGGGTGTTATATATATATATATATATATATATATATATATATATATATATAAGATTGCAAATAATTTCATCTGGGTATAATTTCAACAAATATTTTTCCTTCCTTTTAAAATAAAGTAAATTTAGGATCAACTATGAGTTTGCAAGATGAAATAAAATAAAATGGACAGGTCATCAAAGAAATTTAAATGATTGTTGCATTAATATCAAGTGAGGTTGTAAAGGATCATGTGCATGAAACCCCATTGATACATCACCACATAAATCTAGAAATGCAAAATGACACGTGAATAGTTCTTTGTGGTAAAAATTAATAAAATATTGATGTGACAAGTTTAAAAATGTCTAAGACTATCAGATAAACTATAATTAAATTGCATTTCCTTTTTTAAAGTTAGGGATTTTAGTCCATGGGGTCTTGGATAGATGGTGACTGGGTGCTCTGTTAAGGTACTCCTTGATGTGAAGTCACTGGTTCAATTCCCCACCCCGATCGGGGTGATATATTCGGCATGATGAAGATGTAGTCCCACAAAATTTACAAAAAAAAGTTAGGGATTTTAAACAAAGTTACCAACTTAATGAACTATATCAAGTTCTCATTTTTTTAGAGGTCGCAAAAGATAATGATTTTCATGTTGATTTTGAAAAGTGTTGATGCAACATCAACCTTGTTTTTTTGGCATATTTTTTATACTTTAAATTTTCTAATGTATTAAGTATGTACATTTTTAAAAAATGTTAGTGATTCTCATGCCAATTTTGAAACGCGTTGATGCAGCATCAACCCCTTTTTTTGGCTTATTTTTGACACTTTAAATTTTCTTATGTATTAAGTGAATAATTTTTTTTTAAAAGCTAGTGATTTTCATGCGGATTTTGAAAAGCGTTGATGTAGGATCAACCTTTTCTTGGGGGGGGGGAGGTGGAGGGCATATTTTTGACACTTTTAAATTTCTTAAGTATGCATAATGTTTTTAAAATTTTGCTTATTTAACCGTTTCTCAAGTTGTCTTATTCCTCTTGTTTTTTACCCTAAGATGTTTTTTTTTTAAGGATTTCTCAAGCTTGTGTTTTTTGTTTTTCTTTGCAATGACTTTCGATAATGAAATTTTCTTTTTTTTTTGTAAGCTTGGCAAGACTTCATCTTCATCATGTCCAATATATCACCCTGATCAAGGCGGGGAATTGAACCAGTGACTTCACATAAAGGATTGCCTTAACAAAGCACCTGATCACCATCTATCCAAGACCCCGTGGACTTTTATAATCAAATTTTCAATTTTTTTGCAAAGTTTAAAAAAAACTAATAAAATTAATATTTTTGAAGTTGTGATTTTTTATATATTTATATCTCGTTAATTAATATTTCAATACACATAAAATGGTTGAGTAAAAAAATAAAAAATTTACACACTTGAAAAAAAACACATTTTTCATATAGATATAATTAAAAATATGTATTTGAGGATATTTTTGCTAAAAATGACATGTTAAATAAAGGATTTTTATGAAAAAAAAAAAAAAAAAAAATTGAAAAATTAACAAATTTTATGAATTTTATTTCCAAAAATGATAATATTTGAAGTTGATTTTTCAAAAAATAATGATTCACATAAAATTTTAAGTAAAAATAACAAAAAAAAATCAAAAAATTAAAACAGGTTTAACAAAAAAAAATCAAAATAACAAAACACAAAAAAAAAACAATTGTTAAAAATATATATATAGGTAAACAAACAAAATATAATTAGAAAAAAAAAACATTTAAAACAAAAATTGAAAAAAAAAATTATATATATATATATATATATATATATTATTAAAAAGGGGGAAAAATAAATAAATTAAAACATTATAAGCATGTTAAAATCAAATTTTATTTTAGATATATATATATATATATATATATATATATATATATATATATATATATATATATATATATATATATATATATATTGATTACTATGGCTAGGGCTAGCGTAAGTCTTCAGGCATTCGCCTACGTAGTCGAGCTCCGGAATAGATCAGCGGATATGACGTCGAGCTTGTACAGGAAGTCTGATTAAGCTTGGCTTTTTACAATGGTTGGATTGAGGCAGAATGGGAGGCAGGGCTTTGGATCCATCCTCCAATACCAATAAACTTACGTGATTTGAATCAAAGGGTATGTGCCTAGCGTCACGTTTTCTCCACTAGGGTGTTTTGTGGATTTTGTGTGCGAATAACTGTATTTGTCGATTATGTGTGTGGATAATCGACAGAGTGAAAAGAAGGAACTTGATTCCTCAATATGTTTGTTGTTTTATGCGAGATCCTGTCATTTTTAGTTTAGATCTATCATATCACCATATTTTAAGTGCAGTATATGGAAGGGACAAGGAAATATGGCATAGGGGCGATGTTATCAGATTATGGAGATCGAATCCAAGTCTTGCAACTTTGGATCTATCGCCTGGCAGTTTGTTGGAAACAAAGGCAAGATCAGATCGGAGCATGAAAGATGCATGTTGTAGGTGGCATTCAGATCCCCACCTTTATGCTCTTGTAGATGTGGATCCAGTTGGAGGATCCAAGCATCGCCCAGATCTACGATATGGGCCACTTCCCCTCCAGATCAGAGCTATAAATATCAATATTCAGATCAGGGCCATGAAGACGAGTTCCAAATCATTTTGAAGGATCTAAATGGAAATTCAATACTTATAGAGGTTCAACTAGTGGATCTGGTATCAAAGTTGAAAATAAAAGTGCATGCAAAACTAGGTATCCCAGCGAGCATCCAGAATCTGGTTTTTAAGGGCAAATCACTACAAGATGCCATCAATTTGAGAGATTATGGCATCGAGCATAATTCTACGATTAATACAATTTTGAGGTTACGAGGTGGAGCCCCTGGAATGAATCGCCCATCATCATCATCTACCAAAGTTCCAACTTTGTTTAAGGACGTAGTGAGAGGGAAAAGTGCCACAATAGATAAATTACCCCCAAATCCAACAATCCCAAGTCCTTACCTAGTGGAAGATGGATAAAGCTCTAGATCAGTCAATTAAATTCACTGAAGTAAGTGGTCTCTTCAGTGTTCTACAAGCCAAAACTATTATATGTCGTTTTAATGGTTTTTGGCCCAAGTAAGAGGATCTTCATCAATGGATCCACCTCAATTGGACCAAAATTTGTGATATTTATCTGTGTGTGAAAGGCTTTTTTGTGGTTCAATTTGACACTCGAAAAGATATGGATTATGTCCTAAATGAAGGACCATGGTTTTGAGGAAGGGCAGGTCTTTTTATCACTCCATGGTTTCTTGGTTTCGATGCCACATCAATGGTAGTTACCAAGATGTTGGTATGGGTAAGGTTACATAATCTCCCTATCCCCTTTTGGCATCATCAAGTTCTTCAAGGCATTGAGACCTCAATGGGGATATTTCTAAAGATGGTTCAGGAAAGAATGAACAAATGTATCTTTACTTTTGCTCGAATATGTGTGGAGATAGACTTGAGCAAAGGTCTACCATACCGCATTCATCCAATTCACCAAGAATTTAAGTGGACACAATGGTTAGATTTTGAAAACACTACTTTCAGGTTTCGGATCTGCCATTAGACGGGGCACTTGCAAAATTCATGTCCACAAGAAAGAAAAAAAAAAAAGGGCAAAGAAGAGACCACAAAATCCAAAGTGTTGGCAATTTCCAAAGTAGCCTCCTTCGGATGATGAAGAGGAAGAAAAGGAAGAGAGTCAACAACAACCAGAGGTGCATAATCAACAAGGTTCCCACAATGAGGGAGAACAGACACAGAGGGGACAACCTGAACATGCAAAGTTTTCTATTGGCCTAGCATTTTTCGAAAGTCTTCATAATCATATGGAGAAAAGACTGGAAGCCAAGGAATTGCTAGAACAAAGCAAACACATGTCTCGAACAGCTCAAACTCAGACAAGCAAGTGCAAAAAAAATTAGAAGGAGAATATTAAGCCATTGTTATGGCCTCTCCAAACTCTAGGGTTTGGCACAAAGTTCAAAAGAAAAAAGGTAAAAAGGAATTTTTTTACTTTTATTTTTTACTTTTTGGTAGCATGGCAACAATGGGTACTTCAAGCACATAATATGGTCCTTACGGACAATATATGAATGCAATCGTGCATCTACAAATGTAACTTTTTGTTTTTATTAATAGAAAGTTGTGATTTTTCCTTGGAAATATATATATATATATATATGTATATACATATATATATATATGTATATACATATATATATATATGTATATACATATATATATATATGTATATACATATATATATATGTATATACATATATATATATATATATATATATACATATATATATATATATATATATACATATATATATATATATATATATATATATATATATATATATATATATATATATATATATATATAACAATTATAAAAATATAAATAAAAATCAACAACAACCAGAGGTGCATAATCAACAAGGTTCCCACAATGAGGGAGAACAGACACAGAGGGGACAACCTGAACATGCAAAGTTTTCTATTGGCCTAGCATTTTTCGAAAGTCCTGATAATAATATGGAGAAAAGACTGAAAGCCAAGGAATTGCTAGAACAAAGCAAACACATGTCTCGAACAGCTCAAACTCAGACAAGCAAGTGCAAAAAAAATTAGAAGGAGAATATTAAGCCATTGTTATGGCCTCTCCAAACTCTAGGGTTTGGCACAAAGTTCAAAAGAAAAAAGGTAAAAAGGAATTTTTTTATTTTTATTTTTTACTTTTTGGTAGCATGGCAACAATGGGTACTTCAAGCACATAATATGGTCCTTACGGACAATATATGAATGCAATCGTGCATCTACAAATGTAACTTTTTGTTTTTATTAATAGAAAGTTGTGATTTTTCCTTGGAAATATATATATATATATATATATATATATATATATATATATGTATATACATATATATATATATGTATATACATATATATATATATGTATATATATATATATATACATATATATACATATATATATATATATATATATATAACAATTATAAAAATATAAATAAAAAAATTAAATAAACCTAAAATAATTCAACATTACTAAAAAATTAAAAATAAATAAATAACACTATGATTCAAAAATTAAAAACAAAAACAAAAATTACAAAATACAAAACAAAATAAAAAATACATGAATAAAAATACCAAAGATTTAGAAATATATATTAAAAAAAAACAAAAATACATTGAAAAAACATTTTTTAAAAATCATCCAAAAAAAAGAAGTTAGCGACGGTGGGGTCAGGAAAGCTCGGGCCACCATGCCCTAGCCATGTGCACCGGGGTGGGGTGGCCCGAGGATTCCATGACCCCACCACAACCTTTTTTTTCATTTTTTAATAATTTTTAATGTTTTATTTATTTATTTATTTATTTTTAAATGTTATTTTAACATTTTTTCCTATTTTTTAAATGTATTTTTTGTATTTATTTATAAATTTTTTATTTGTTTTGTAATATAATATATATTATGTTTTAAATCATTTTTTTATTAAAAAAATATTTTTTTTAAATTGTTTTCAATAATTTTTTAATTATCTAATTTATTTTTTTATTTTTTATTTTTTTGGGGGTGGGGGGGAGGTTGTTACATGTTTTAATTTTTTTCTTAAATTATGTTTTTTAAGAAAAAAATCATTTATTTTTTTACATTTTTTTACTTTTTCTTAATTTTTGGGGATTTTGATTAAATTTTTCTCTTTTATGACATATTTTATTTTTTATTTTAACATTTCTTATACTTGAATTTTTTTTGGATTTTATATAATTTTTTATGTTTGATTTTTTTTTTGTGTTTTTATTTTTTTAACTCTTTTTTTTATGTTTTAATATATTATTTTATTTACTTGTTGTTATTATTTTTTATTCTTTTTTTAAGTTTTAATCTTTTTAATCTTTTTCCCACGGGGCTTAGAATATACGGTGATGGGGTGTATTGTTAAGTCACTATGTGATGTGAAGGCCACAGGTTCGAAACTCCATGGGCAAAAATCCAGCCATGTTAAGGACTAGTGTGGCCTAGGTCGGGTACGATCCCCGAGTGATTGATGGCTTAGATTCCCCTCGGTCGTGGTTTCTCAAGCCATAGGTCAAGCTTGATGTAATCTCTAGAGGATTCAGACAACTTGACAAAAAACAAATAATCTTTTATTTTTGTTTTGTTTGTTTTGTATTTTCATTTTTATTTATTTATGTATTTATTTATTATTTTATTTTATTTTATTTTATTTTATTTTGCAAAGCTTGTGTCGATCCTCAGCTAGCAACCTGGCCCCACTATGTGTTAATTTGATAGTTGATTTTAAAGTTTTCATTACAATGGATCAAATTCACCCCTACAGTGTGTCAATTTCATGGTTGAATTTTAAGTTTTCATTACAATGGATCGAGTTCACCCCCACTCTATGTCAATTTGATGGTTGATTTTTAAATTTGCATTGTAATGTGTCTAGTTGTCTTAGGCTAAGATTTTAAAATAGCTATACTTTTAGCATTTAAAAAAGAAATTACTCTTGGTATAGTGACTATTTGATTTAGGTTAACATTTGTAAGGGGTTTTTTAGTCATGACATTTGGTTTTAATTCTATGGTTGCAAAGTGCCCACGAGGTGTAGCTCAATTGGCAATCTATTTGTTATGAAGTAATAGGTAAAGCATGAGTTTCAAAGTTCAAATCCCGTGGGTTAGACCAACAAAAAATTATATATATGGTTGCAAAATGTTAAAATTTTAAGGTTTTTCAAAGTCATGAAATTTTATTTTTAACATCATGGTTGAAAAGTGTCAAAATTTTAAAGTTTTTCAAAGTCATAGTATTTATATTTAACGCCATGGTTGAAAATTGTTGAAATTTTTAGGTTTATTGGAGTCATGGTATTTTATATTTAATGTTATCATCGAAAACTATTGAAATTTTAAGGTATTTCAGAGTCATGATTTTTTTAATTTCATTGCTAAAATATGTTGGAATTTTAACAAACAAACAAAAAAATTAACGTCTTTCGATTTTAGGGTGTTTTTTCATGTTTATTGCAAGAAATTGTTAGTCTTTAATACCATTATTAAAAAAAATTGGAATTTTAACCCGAAAAAAAATGGTGTTGATGCAGCATCAACACTTTTCATTTTCGGGGTGTTTTTTCATGTTTATTGCACATAAAATTTGGTTTTTCATGTTGTTGCTAAAAACAATTTGGAATTTTAACCCAAAACAAAAAAACATTGACGTAGCATCAACATTTTTCATTTTGTGTTTTTTCATGTTTTTTGTGCAAAAATAGGGGTGTTTTGGGCTAGAGTTCTCATTTTGAGGTTACACTTCTCAATAAGTTGGTAACTTTGTTTTTATCCCTCTAGACTTAAAATGTCATAAAGGTTTCTAGAAGAATGGAGAAAACTTAATCACTCATAGATTAATTCAGTTGCTTAGCATACATAGAATAACCTATTGGAAAGAAATATGAGAAGAAAATATGAAAGGGAAATTCAAGTTGTTTTGTTCACAAAACTCTTTGAAAAGCAAAAATCAGCTTCAGCAAAAATCCAACAAAGAAAAAACTTTAGCATTAAAATCTCAATAGCCAAAAGATATTTTCTTTACTGTGCTTGGCATTCCCCTTATAGTCTTCTCTTTGTCTTCATAATCTCTTTGTGGTTAGGTCTTTCTCTTTTATTTTAATTGAATAAATATCCATTTTTAGAAATATGAAGTTAGGAATTCATCCTCCAAGTTGGGTCTTGCTTCGGATATTCCAAATTTTCCTTTTTATAAATCATTTTTTAAAATAATTTGGTGAGAGTCCCAAAATTGTTCATAACGGTTCTTTTAATTTTCTAGGTTGATATATATAATTTTGGCCTTGGAGACAACTCCCAATGTGTTCTTTATTCCTATAGTTTTCTAGTGAGCTCTTGTTTTCCCAAAATGGACATCGAGAACTCAAGTTATGGGCTTTGGAAGTTCATGACTCAACCATTGTTTATCGGCATGAAATGGCACAGTAACCGTTGATTTATTCGACATAAATCTTAGCTTTTTTATTTATAACTATGCCCTACTCATCCCACATGCATTATGGGAGAGTATCGACAATGATTTATAGAGAAGTGACATCCTTTTATTACTTGTGTGTGAATTAAAAAGAGTCATGGGACCCTATGTAGCTCATGCATGATGTAGTTTGGGTTGTCACCTCATGGCCCAATCATCAAGTTTATTCATTTACTCATCATTTGTGTCCAATCATTTCCTTCCAAGTGTCACCCCATGATATGTCCAGCTAGCTACCATGTGTCATAAGGTGGAATATGAAGTGAGGGAAAACCTTCTACACATCCTTGAAAATGGTTAGGTATGGAATATAATAAATAGATGTATGTGATGAAAGGAGTGTAATGAGGAATATGAAGCAAGGGAATACTTCAGTACAACTTGGAAAATGACTAAGTAAAAAAGAAGAGATAGTGGAAAATGACTAAGTAAAAAGGAAGAAAACGTAATGTAATTTTGCATGAAATAATATAGAGTTAGGAAAATGGAAAACAAATAAATAATGATAAACAAAATAATATAGAGTTAGGAAAATGGAAAACAAATAAATAATGATAAACAAAATTAATGGAGATATGTAGGTGAAATAGTGATATCTTTGGCATATCAGCTTCATTTTTTAATTTGTGGAATGTTGGATGATGTTGAGAAATAAGGCTATCAAATGAAAAGTTAAACAAGAATAATTTCTTTCTTTTTAATCTCTTTTATTTTCTTCTCTATGTTCAAGGGAGAAACCATCCTTGCTAGCCTTGCATGAAGAATATTAGGAATAACTAAAATCTTGGTTTTAGAATCACTCCATTTTATGTGTGACATGAAAAAACATCAACATATGGAACCACCTGTGGGATATTGACCCCATGTGGGTTGTTGAGAACACTAGAATCTGACTAGATGCCTTCTCCATTGAGTTATGGAGTCATCCCAAACCATTATCTCAATCTAGAAAATGCTTATTCAAGACACTTTATTGAAAAACAAAATTATATATGAAAAATAAAATCTTGCTACCCTAACTTACTTGGATAGGACTACTCCCAAGTATAAGTAGACTTCCAATGGAGCCATTCATAACCAATTCATCTTCTTGCACCAACCATGCTTGAGAGTCTTGAATTGCAATAATTGGCTTGTGCCTAAAATTCCAAATACAAAATCTTCAAGGTTGTTTGATAAAAGAAGCAACTTCATCTTCAATTGTTAGAACTTGAACCAAAAAACTTCCGGTTTCTCAATAATATCTTATTCTTCAAAGAAAGTATTAGATTTATTGAGAATGAATTGTCTCTAGTGTGATCGCCAAAAATGTTGATCACTTTTTCTGCTAAGAGAAAATCTTGTGGGCAACAAGAAGGGTCTCCTCATTTTTATAGAAGTGGCACTTTCAATGTGTGGAAGATTATTTCATGTCTTCGGATAAATGCAATAGGTGAGTGCTAAATGATATATATATATATATATATATATATATATATGCAATGAATTTTCATCTATTAGGTTTTCTTTCAACAAATATTTTTCCTTCTTTTTAAAATAATGTAAATCCAAGATGAGTTATAAGTTTTCAAAATGAAAGAAAATAAAATGGAATTCATCAAAGGAATTTAAATGATTGCTATGTTAATATCAAATGAGGTTTAAGAAGCGTCATGTGCACGAGATTCCATTGATACATCACCAGAAAAATCCATAAATGCAAAATGACATTTGAATGGATCTTTGTGGGAAAAAATAATAAAATCCCAATGTGACAAGTTTTACAATGTCTAAAACTATTAGATAAATTGTAATTAAACTGAATTTGATTTTTATAAGCTAGGAATATTTTTCCCCTAAACTTGAAATGTCATAAAGGTTTTCAAAAGAATGGAGAAAACATAATCAGTCATAGATTAATCCAGTTTCTCATCATACATAGAATAACCTATTGGAAAGAAATATGAGAAAAAAAGATGAAATGGAAAGTCAAGCTAGTTTATTCACAAAACTCTTTGAAAGGAAAAAAATTGTGTTCAGCAAAAACCTAGCAAAGAAAAAAATTAGCTTTAAAAGCTCAAGAGCCAAAAGATCTTCTTATTTTTAATATGCTTGGCATGTCCTTTATATTCATCTCTTTATCTTCATAATTGCTTTACAATTAGGTTTGTCCCTTTTTTATTTAACTAAATAAATATCCATATTCAAAAATATGAATCCAAGCTAGGTCTCGCTTCATATGTTCCAAATTTCCTATTTTATTAATCATTTTTTAAAATAATTTGGTGACATGCTCGAATTTGTTCACAGTTTATTTTAATTTTAGAGGCTAATATATATAATTTTGGCCTTGGATACCACCCCCACGTGTTCTTCGTTCTTTTAGATTTCCAACAAGCTCTTGTTTTCCAAAAAAAAACATCAAGAACTCAAGTTATGGGCTTCAAAATTTTGTGACTCAGTCATCGTTGATCAGCACAAAATGACTTAGCAATTGTTGATTTGTTCGACATAAATCTTGGTTTTTTTTTATTTATAACTCCTCCAAAATCATCCCACATGCAATATGAGAGAGAATCAACAATGATTTATAAGGTAATGAGATCCTCATATTACTTGTGTGTGAAGTAGAAAGTGTTGGAAATAATACTGAGAGGGGGGGGTGAATCAGTATTATTAAGTCAATAAAACTTTTTCATTTCCATACCCTGATTCGTATATGCTGCTTCAGTTAAAAATACTCGCGTATATTCAGTAAACTTATGATTCAGTTAATTGATCTTCAATGAGTGCTTTAGAACATTATTAACCATATTAACAGTAAACAGGTGCAGTAAAATAGAACAGATCATCACACATAAGCCACACACATGAACACCATGATATAAGGTGGAAACCCAATGTGGGAGAAAACCACCTGCTGCAAGTCATCTCAATCTTCTTCTTAATAAGAAAATCCTTTTACAAAAGTTTTGTACTAGTGCAGTCCTTTACCAGTACGCAGGCTACTACCTACAGAGAGCTACAACCCTCTGTCTTTCTCCAGTCTCTCCTGGAAGGGAGCTACAACCCCCATAGTTCTTGTACTAGCCAATCCATTTACTAGTACGCAGGTTGCTACCTACTACAATGCTCCAAAGTTTTCAACTGCTACTAGAAGGGAGCTACCACCCCCTTAGCTCTTGTACTAGCTAAGATACTAGTACGTAGGCGCCGGCCTACAATCTTCTCTCCTTCAGGTACCACGTTTCATACATTTTCATACTGGATACTCCTGAAGCACAACACATAATCTGAAAGGCCACGTTTCATCCAATTTTCATACTGGACCCATTAATATCATTGAAGCACATAATAAATCAATCTTCTGAATCACCCAAACACCAGATCAATACATATACAAGGATAATATGTGAGTTAGCAACCAGATCTAGTCCATCAGATCACATAAAGATAAGTCATTAAGAACTTGATCCATTCAACCATCAATACTGAAGCTAAACATAATCATGTTGTTATCAGAACTCAATACCAGCAATCAGACATCAATTATGCACCCAGAACCCTGCAGAATAGTCAAAGGCAGTTAAAACAAATTTCAAGCAGGGTCCGCAACTTCACCAATAGACATTTATGAACATCTGCGCCTGTGTTGCTTTCTGATATGCGGGTATCCGCACCTGCACAGTCTTCTTATCTGCGGGTATCCGCACCTGCGCACTCTTCTGCTCTGCGGGTATCCGCACCTGCACCATGTCGCACCTGCGGTCCTGCGACTACATCTGCACCTGCGCACTCTTCTGCTCTGCAGGTATCCCCACCTGCACCGTGTCGCTCTTGCGGTCCTGCGGTCCTGCGGCTAGATCTGCACCTGCACACTTTTCTGCTCTACGGGTATTCGCACCTGCACTGCATCGCACCTGCGATCCTGCGGGTATAGATAGTTTTTCAGTCTTCAAGCATACCCCAGACTATCAGATCTACAGATATGATCATGCACCATGGAGATCTCGACCCATTCAGATCTAGCTATCACTCACCAACCGATCACAAGTATTTCAGATCTAGCTCACCTTAAGATATTCAACCCATAATTGTGCAGCCAAATGATCTCCTTTCCTTTTTATAGCCTTAGGCCTTTCACAATACCACGGACCAAAAACCATAACAATTCAATACCATGGACCCAATACTTGGGATCAACACTTTTGGATGCAATACCACGAACCAAAACTATAGGATCAAAAACTGTCGGACTAATACCATGAACCAACCATGAAAGTGCGTGAACTTTTCTCTGCATGAAAGTGTGTGATATTTTCTCTTCATGAAAGGAACTTTTCTCTGCATGAAAGTGCGTGATCTTTTCTCTTCATGAAAGAAACTTTTCTCTGCATGAAAGAGCGTGAACTTTTCACCATATGAAACAAACTTTTCTTTGCATGAAAGTGCATGAACTTGAAAATAACTTTGCTGCACTATAATTTATCATCTGTGTGATTTGCCATCAAGGACAACACTTGTCTCATAATGCCAACAATCTCCCCCTTTGGACTTGATGGCAAAGCTAACCTGAGAACTGTCATCTGATTCCTTTGAGTTGTCCGGCATCCCATGCACTCTGTCACATCTGATATCTCTTCCGTAGATTCATCTAGATATATATAAGTGAGTTGATCTTCTACGAGTTGGTTGCCATCAAGTACAACACATGCATCATAATGTCAACAATCTCCCCCTTTGGACTTGATGGCAACAATACCAAATCACTCTCCCCCTTTGACATCAAGGGAAAAGGGCGAACCAAGATATTCTCTTCCTTTGTTGTCCATACTCCCCCTGAGTACCTGCTGAAATCTCTGAATGAGCTCCCCCTTTGTATATGCCATGGTGCACCAATCTGTCCATGCTCTTTCTGAGAACATGCTGAAATCTCTGCTCTGCTGAAATATGCTTGTTCATGCTCCCCCTGACTGTAAGCAAGGTCTGTAAAAAGATGTTCTACAAGAAGAACATGACTCTATACATCATAAATGACCTTCCTATCACCAAAGACTCATACATACATCTATCTCCCATCACAATGGTGATATACCAAAAGTTTACATATGATAACATAAGAGAATGACCTTCCTATCACCAAAGACTCATACATACATCTATCTCCCATCACAATGGTGATATACCAAAAGTTTACATATGATAACATAAGAGAATAACATCATTCATCCCAGGCATAGTGGGGAAACCAACATAGGCCGTTACATGACCTGAAGAGATCTCATCAAATGACTACAATAGATAGAGACACACTATTACATCATGAGTCTTGATATGACCTTTACATCGAATGATATACATGACATTTATAACAGAGACCAAACACCTAAATAAGATCATGATAAACATCAGCAACAACACTATATGATCTGCTCCATAGCATCTGTCAACAGCAACTAGACCAGCAACTTGTATTAGTGCATGAATCATCAAGGTATGTCTGTATCAACTCATCCTTTTGAACAAAATTTTGTATATACAGAATCATTCTATCATATGTGAGAAACACCATAGCCATCCAGATCTGCATGGACCAAGTATCATCAATTGGGAATATCTGCATCAATCAACATATGTACGAAACAACCTATCATCATATAGGTAAGAACTCATCATCATCATGTCTCCAACAATGCAACTTTGAATAATCATCCATGTATCCAGCCAACAATCCTCATCCATATATGTGCCAAGAACAATAGGAATCCAGCATCATAACTGTAATATATGATCTTTATGCATATGACGACAACAGCATATGAGTGACTCATCATCAAGTAAAGAAGATGTGAATTCAAGCTATGTACTTCTCCTTATCCTTATGAAGATCACCATGTAAGCACCATTAGAGAATCAACCACAAATCTGATCTAAATATCAACTATGTAACCCCAAGAATCATCTGAACAACTCATAACCATATCATAGCAAGATGAATCATTTATCCATATAAGCATCATCACCAAGGACTATTAACCATAATGCCAACAATGCATTAAAAGCATATTCTCCCCCTAAACATGTGCCATCTTGTTTACTATCAGATCTGATCATGCATATCAGCAAGAAGTATCAAGACATCATCATTATCAAGTTAGAAACAAAACACTTCTAACCATCAAGTCATTTCCACACATCATCAGCAAATTGTAACCATTATCAAACAACGCAAATAATAAACCAAATCATAACTGATCCTTTTCCTAAACCTGTCCCTACTGCCTTTCCTCAAACAATCATATACACGACTATGCCATAACCAACTCGCGTATATACGTGACTTCTCTTTAAGAAACTTGCGTATGAGATTTAGGACACTGAAGTTTTACACTTCCAGCTCCCTCTGATTCTGTTATGTCTGTATGTTGTGTTGTGCCGCCTCTTTCTGACTATACTTCTTTCTTCTTCCACATCTTCAAGTGTGATGATGATGTTTTCTCCTTTTGGTATGGTGCCCATACTTTGTTCCTGCATTCCTTAGCTATATGTCCAAGCTTGTTACATGTGTAACATCTTACATGTCTCATATTTCTTCTATAGCAATCAACAGCTCTGTGACCAAACATATTGCAAGCAAAGCAATATCCATTAAAGTACCTTGAATGTGATGATCTTTCTGCATGATGGTCTTGAACCCTTCTTCTTCTACATCTGGCTGCAACATGTCCAAGATTATGACACACATAACATTCAACATTGTTCATAGGAGGAGTAAAAGATTTTCTTTGAAGAATTTCTTTCCTTGGTTGATGATGAGATTGACCTTTCATCTCCTTATTGAGCATTTCAGATTTTGCAGTAGAGTCCCTTGTCTTACTTTGTGAACTAGATTCACCTTCAATAGATTCATGAAAACCAAGACCAGTTTTGATAGCAGGAGACCTTTGACTATTAAGAATATCATCCAAGACTTTAGTACTATCTTGAAATCGTAAAAGCTTATCCTTTTCTTCTAATTTATCATTTAGAATATTTACCTCAACCTGAAGTTGCTCTTCCCTTTCACGATGCTGCTTCTTCATGTTTTCTTCAACTTTTCTTTCTTCTTCCAACTGATGTCTTAGTTCAAGAACTTCATTTTCTTGTTTTTCAAGTGCTTGGAGTAGTTCTTTATTCTGCTTCTTTGATTCTTCAAGATCTTCCTTTAGCGAGCGGATCTTAGCTTCAAGACTTTCATAGTAACTGGATCTATCTCTGAGTTTCTTGATTGTTGTGCTCCTTTCATTGACTTCACTTCTTAAAGATGTCACTTCATCTTGCAGCTTTTTACATTGATTTTCCTAGTCCTTGAATAACTTCCTTACCTTGTTTCCTTCCTCTAATTGAGGTTTAAGTTTGGTAGTTTCTTCTTTGCAGGCACATTCCCTTTTGTTCAATAGATCTTGTTGATCCCTAATTTTATCTGTAAGCCCTTTAAATACTTCCTCTATTCGATATCTTTCGTGTTCACCCATAAGAGCAAATTCAGTTATTTTACCATCACATTCATCACCTTTAGATGGATAGATATCTCCGGAGGATAACAAATTCATACCTGATAGTTCATCTTCATTCTGAAGTGATTCTAAATCTGAAGTGCTTCTTCCACATAATCCCCAATCGATTCTCCCACTGTCATAGTTCTTCTGAGATGTCTTCTTCTTCTTAGGTGCTTTCTTCTTAAGCTTCTTTCCCATTGTTCCACGGATCTCCTTCAAGCGATCAAGCTTCTACCAAAGAACCTGGCTCTGATACCAATTGTTGGAAATAATACTGAGAGGGGGGCTGAATCAGTATTATTAAGTCAATAAAACTTTTTCATTTCCATACTCTGATTCATATATGCTGCTTCAGTTAAGAATACCCGCGTATATTTAGTAAACTTATGATTCAGTTAATTGATCTTCAATGAGTGCATTAGAACATTATTAACCATATTAACAGTGAACAGGTGCAGTAAAATAGAACAGATCATCACACATAAGCCACACACATGAACACCATGATATAAGGTGGAAACCCAATGTGGGAGAAAACCACCTGCTACAAGTCATCTCAATATTCTTCTTAATAAGAAAATCCTTTTACAAAAGTTCTGTACTAGTGCAGTCCTTGACCAGTACACAGGCTACTACCTGCAGAGAGCTACAACCCTCTCGCATTCTCCAGTCTCTCCTGGAAGGGAGTTACAACCCCCATAGTTCTTGTACTAGCTGATCCATTTACTAGTACGCAGGCTGCTACCTGCTACAATGCTCCAAATTTTTCAACTGCTACTGGAAGGGAGCTACCACCCCCTTAGCTCTTGTACTAGCTAAGATACTAGTACGTAGGCGCCGGCCTACAATATTCTCTCCTCCAGGTACCACGTTTAATACATTTTCATACTAGATACTCCTGAAGCACAACACATAATCTGAAAGGCCACGTTTCATCTAATTTTTATACTGGACCCATTAATATCATTGAAGCACATAATCAATCAATCTTCTGAATCACCCAAACACCAAATCAATACATATACAAGGATAATATGTGAGTTAGCAACCAAATCTAGTCCATCAGATCACATAAATATAAGTCATTAAGGACTTGATCCATTCAACCATCAATACTGAAGCTAAACATAATCATGTTGTTATCAGAACTCAATACCAGTAACCAGACATCAATTATGCACCCAGAACCCTGCAGAATAGTCAAAGGAAGTTAAAACAAATTTCAAGCAGGGTCTGCAACTTCACCAATAGACATCTGCAAACATCCGCACATGTGATGCTTTCTGATATGACGGTATCCGCACCTGCACAGTCTTCTTATCTGCGGGTATCCGCACCTGCGCACTCTTCTGCTCGGCGGGTATCTGCACCTGCACCATGTCGCACCTGCGGTCCTCCAGCTACATCTGCACCTGCGCACTCTTCTGCTCTACAGGTATCCGCACCTGCACCGTGTCGCTCCTACGGTCCTGCGGCTAGATCCGCACCTACACACTTTTCTGCTCTGCGGGTATCCGCACCTGCACTGCGTCGCACCTACGGTCTTGCAGGTATAGATAGTTTTTCAGTCTTCAAGCATACCCCAAACTATTAGATCTACAGATCTGACCATGCGCCATGGAGATCTCGACCCATTCAGATCTAGCTATCACTCACCAACCGATCACAAGTATTTCAGATCTAGCTCACCTTAAGATATTCAACCCATAAGTGTGCAGCCAAATGATCTCCTTTCCTTTTTATAGCCTTAGGCCTTTCACAATACCACGGACCAAAAACCATAACAATTCAATACCATGGACCCAATACTTGGGATCAACACTTTTGGATGCAATACCACGGACCAAAACCATAGGATCAAAAACTGTCGGACTAATACCATGAACCAACCATGAAAGTGCGTGAACTTTTCTCTGCATGAAAGTGCGTGATCTTTTCCCTTCATGAAAGGAACTTTTCTCTGCATGAAAGTGCGTGATCTTTTCTCTTCATGAAAGAAACTTTTCTCTGCATGAAAGTGCGTGAACTTTTCACCATATGAAAGAAACTTTTCTCTGCATGAAAGTGCGTGAACTTGAAAATAACTTTGTTGCACTATAATTTATCATCTGTGTGATTTTCCATCAAGGACAACAATTGTCTCATAATGCCAACAATCTCCCCCTTTGGACTTGATGGCAAAGCTAACCTGAGAACTGTCATCTGATTCCTTTGAGTTGTCCGGCATCCCATGCACTCTGTCACATCTGATATCTCTTCCGTAGATTCATCTAGATATATATAAGTGAATTGATCTTCTACGAGTTGGTTGCCATCAAGTACAACACATGCATCATAATTTCAACAGAAAGAGTCACAAGACCTTGTGTAGCTCATGCATGATGTAATTTTTGGTTCTCGTCTCATTTCCCAATCATCATGTTGAGTCATTTCCTAGTCATTTGTGTCCAATCATTGCCTTCCAAGTGTCATCCCATGCAATGTCCAATTGGCTACCATGTGGCACAAGGAGATATGCCAAGGGTACTTAGATAGAAAGGATAAGAGGAAAATAAAATAAAAATTGAAAGTGAGGTGTGGGAAACTAAACAATAAGCTAAATTTGAAAAGAAAAGTAAACAAGGGTAAAATTAACTAAGTAGTAAAAATATGCATGAAGAAATGGAATTTGTGAAGGATGTGGTATTAAAAATCTTCCACACATCCTTGAAAATGGTTATGGAATATAATAAATAGTTTTTTGCAGAGAAGTGTGATCTTCATTCTTTAATTCTGCAAAATGTTGCGTGAACTTGAGAAATAGGACTATCAGATGAAAAGATAAACAATAACAATTTATTTCTTTTTAATGTATTTTCTTTTCTTCTCTATGTTCAAAGGATAAACCACCCTTACTATCCTTGCATGAAGAAGATTAGGACTAAATAAAAGCTTGTTGTTTCAAAATCACTTCACTTGATGTGTGACATGAAAACACATCAACATCCAAACCCAATTCAAATCCAAGTGTCACCTTGTTCAAGTAAGTAAATTGAAGAAAAATTCTTGATTTATATTATAGAACCTCTGGAGACATATTGGTACGTATTACATATTACCAATATAGATAATGAGTTACATACATTTGATCTCCTTGAATGTAAAACCCTCGAGTTAGTTATAATAACTCGTTCGTTAATTAAAAATGGATTTATTGATCTCTCATATTAACTCGAATGTCAATAATCTTGAGAATGCAAAGGTGGACCATTTCAACTTCAACTTTGCACTATCATTAATAGTTCCCTCGTCCTCTTGAAGGTGAAATAATTTTTTTTTAGAGAACATGATTTGTATAGATATAGTCAATATAACTTGGGATGCTTTAATGGTAGTTTTTACATTTTCCGCTACAACCATGGTGTGGCAGAAAAGTGGACTAAGAATCAATTATTGTGTTCATTCCAAATCATGCATGATAATATCTCTTGTTCCATAAGGATCTAGTAATATTGAATCTTCATTCCAAATTGAAAAACTCTCCATGGAATTATTTCCTCCTGATCGATGTGAGGAATGTGCATAATCCCTTATCATTACCATTTTCCTATGAAAAATCCAATTTTCTTTAATAGGTTTTAATTAATTATTTATTTTCTAGAATGAGTCAATAATGTCATTTCATCCACTAAAAAACAATCTCTCTTCTCTTTCTTAGTAGGAATAGAAAGAAATAGTCCTTGTTTTACTAGAATATTTTGAATTAATCAAATCTTATATGAATTATTTGCTCAGGAAAATATGAGACATAAGTCATAGATCCCTATGCTTTTTCTTATACCAGTTCAAATTTCGTATCTAATATGTGCTAGAAAATGATGTTTGTACTATAAAGAAATGTTGAAATTTGATCCTAAAAAATGCACAAGCATGTTCGAAATTACATTTGTTTGCATTGGGTCTATTTTCCCAAGGGCAGGAAGAAGGTGATCAGTTACGCTCTTTTGTGGTACAAAGTCCTTCATCCTACATTTACCATATATGGAGAAGTACCATTAAGATCTATTTATCCATATGTGGGTGCAAAAGTAGTACAAAAGAAAAGGCTAGATAGTATTTTCCTTCGAACTACTTTTTTCTCTTCTCAAAAGAAATTCAAAAGTAATCCCTACCCTATATTGTTGTAATATAATAGATCCCACTTTACCTCGTATTTCTCTAATATAATAGATCCTGCCCTACCATGTATTTTTGTAATATAATGGATCTCTTAACATATTTTATACTTATGATATGGATCATAAGGATCTATTTAGGAGCGGTAATCACTCAATTTTCTTGAAAATTGATTTCTTCCACTACTTGCATTGCACGTTTTGGCGTAAGGAATAAGTGGAAAAGTAGTTGGAATTGAAAAGAATAGTGTAACAACAATAAATTCAAGGGTATTTACTTCCATGATCTCTTGATTTTAACTTCATTCAAAAGTATCTCAAGTCATAGAGATGAATGAATCTTTCAAGATCCATGAAATAAATGTAATTAATTGATAGAATTAGTTCGAGTAACGGAATATAATTAATGGATTGAATTAACTATTTGAAAGAAATAGTATAACCTAATATCATCACTTTTGATAAAACTAGTTGTAAAAACTTACATACATCAAAACATGTTCTAGTCAACACATGTATGTATCATTTTGAAAGGATAGGATTCGTACAAATAATAACCTTATGTTATTCCAAAAGATGTTTGTAGATCTGAGTCTATACTCATATTATAGAATGAATATGTTAATTATATTTATCTAGCATCCATGGTTGAATGGTTAAAGTGCCAAACTATAATTTGAAAACTCATAGGTCAATTGTTGTTGGATGTATGGGAACTGCACATATCCAATATTTATGGGATGGGAAGAAGTGTGAACAATAAAAAAAAACATTTGAAGAATACCAACCCTTTCATTTTATTGAAAGGCTTGCTATTCATTAATTAAACAATACATAATAACAATCCATCAAAGTATTATTCGCATATTAAAATAGATTCAATAGTGCCTAGATCCAAAGGAAAGTTGCGAGCATTACGTTCATGCATAACTTATATACCTAACATATGATATATTTGTATAATTAAATTGGTATATTATCTTATATAATAAAAACTATAGGCTTTAGGGAAAAGAAAAAAGAGAAAGGGAAGAAAAAATAGAAAAAATAAAAGGACGGAGAAAAAATTGGATGAAGTCAATATCAAGTACTTACAAAGAAAAGTATTCATCTATTATAAAGGAACCAATATACTTTTAACATTGATTCATAATTGAACAAAACAAAGATTAAAATTTGGATTTAACATTTCTTCAATGTTAAAGTGATAGTTATGAATAATTATCTCCTCCCGAAAAGGGAGAAAAGGGAGGGTCAGTGATAGGATATCCAATAAATTGTAAACATATGACTATTACAGGTAGAACTGCTGAATCTATTGCACTCTTTTCAGAACAATAACATTTCCAAATTGAAACTAAATGGCCATTAGTTCATATAGAACTTTAACTATGGATATGCACAATATATCTATATCAAGTTTTGATGAAAGATTACAATTGGACTTGCAAAAGAAATTGATATTTGGATAGTGTCATTATGGATAAGGTCATAATGGAAGAGGAATGATTACCGCAAGACAGAAGGGAGGAGGTCATAGGCATGTGTATTGTCAAATTGATTTTTTGACAGGATAAGGAACACATATTGAGAGAAATTCTAACCATAGAATATGACTTTAATAGAAGTGCATACGTTTGAAAGATACATTACAAGAATGACGATAAGATGTATTTTTCATCCTAAAGGGATCATGATTAGAGATACTATTATTTTTAATCCAAAATCTCCTATATCAAAAGGAAATGCCCTACCTCTAAGTTCAGCTTGAATTAGTAATTCACATGATCTAAAGCAATCAATTAGGTTTACAAGGAAACCTATAAATCTATCACTGATCCAACTAGAACACTTTTATGGGATGAACCCCAAATGTAAATTGAGGATAAATGACAGTAAGTGATTGGATTCAAAATTTGTTCATATTAGATCATTGGTTCTGAAGATATGTTAACATGGAGAGGACCATATTGTTTGTATAAAGCATGAAAAAAATGGGATAAAGGCACCCTTAGAAAATACAAGTTGCTCACATTTGATCTTACTGACAAAGGTAAATTTAGATTTGGATAGTGTTAATAATTCTCAAAAGAAAAATATGGGGAGAGGAAAAAGTAAACGAGCAGGAAAAAAAAAATGTGTTTAATATGCCTCCTACATAATCTATAACATACAAAAGTGTCAGTGTAATTTGATAAAGCCATTCATTATGAACGCTACGTAAAGAATATAAGCTAGACGATGGGATAGAGAGACCTGGGTTGTATAGAATCAGGACTTAGAAAATACAATAGATGTCATTTCTCATCTCAATTCTATTTATTCAATACATTTGAGTATCATCTCATATACATCCAAAAAGTTGTGTGCCCTCAAAGAGGCTTGTACACTTTGGGAAGGGTTTTTTATTCCTTGGAATAAGAGTCTACTTCAACCAATATTCCCTTAGGCACGGCTATACATAACACATAAATAACACTTGGAAAGGGTTGACAATTGGCTAGAACAGTAGGTGTTGTAGCAGAACTAATCATAAAAGAAGATTAATCGGCCACATTTATATTGCCGTCTAGAGAAATTCATTTAATATCTAATAACTACTTTGCCACAATTGGACAATTAGGTAATATAACTGCAAACAATAGAAGTTTTAGTAAAGATGAAGCTAAACATTGGTTGGGTAAGCATTATGAGGTAAGAGGAGTACCTATGAACCATGTAAACCATCCTCATGGAGTTGCCCAATTGGCAGGAAAAAAACCTGTGACACCCTGGAACTATAGTGCACTTGGAAAGAAAAGTCAAAAGAGGAATAGATATAGTGATGCTTTCATCCTTTGTCAGCATGAGTAAGAATGGATGTATATCCATTTTTTAAAAAAAAGAGAAAAGGTAATTTATCACAACATGTTCGCTAAAAAAATCCTTTTGTGGCTAATCATTCATTAACAAAAATTAAAAAACTTAACATAAAGGAAGAAAAGAAGATAATAGTGACTTGTTCCCAAACATTTGTCATTGTACGTCCAATGATCAATCATACAATTTTTGTTCATAATGGGAGGGAGCATTTATCCACTACTTTACATAGACACATACTAATAGAATAATAGTTTTACCAACAATATCATTTTTCATGTATGATATTACTATAATAAGAGTTCTCTAGTTGCTACCATCTTGTAAACATTTGTAATCTTCTTTAAAATATGTAATTTAATAAAAGATAATATGTCAAAGGCGAATTATATTGAAGGTTATTTGCATGGATGGTGTATTAACTTTTTGGTAAAGAAATATAAATTTATTCCTCTCATGATAGTCTAGGGGGTTTGGTTGGCCCATAATAGTGTTATGTTTGAGAATAGGTTTATTCTACCAAATCAAACTAATGAAAAAATATATGTGTTAACCATTTTAACTCCAAGAAAAAGTCTATCCAATAGATGTGTGTGAATGTTAGGGATCATATGACTCCCTTGAGAATGAAATAAATGTTATTGTCAATATTGACAACAAAAAGTAGTTTTAATCAATAATGAGCATATGAAACATATGACACAACATAATTAAAAATGTTGCCAAGGGGAGAGTTTTTCATATGTCTCTAGCTGTCAATATGAGATATTTCTCTTAGTCAATTGTTGACCCTTATCAAGCTATGTATTTTTATTTTCATGCTAAAATATATGGAGAAAGCATCTACCCATCGAAAATTTTTGAAGGAGGAGGTTGCATTTAATTATAATAGATTGCAAGTTGGGAAAGCTTATTATTAGTAAATAACAAACAATCAATGGTTTTTGGATGTTAGTTGTAAAGGGAGTGTTGAAAATATAACTCAACATCCAACTACAATTATATTTTCATAAATTTTTCCAATTCAATCATTCTTGGAGAGATGCATCATGAATACATAATTATATAAGAATGAAATTATAACTAAACCAAAACATTTTTAGAACCATGCATAAGATAATATCACTATGATCTTGCAATACATATCAATATTATCCTAAGCATGTATTCTTGAACCATAGTTGGCTTGATATAAAGGGAACATTGTTGAATGGTTATGGGGAACAAATGAATGTCTATGTTGTATATTCACCCTTAAATCCATAAGAAGTAAAGTTTTGAATAGAATTCATTTTATGTAGTCAAACCAAGGAACAAATTTATATATGTGAAGCATTTTAACTCTAAGAAGAGGCCTACCCAATAAATGTGTCTGAATGTTAAGGGTCTGTTGAAGCCTCAAAATTCGTTGTGACAACATGGGGGATAACCACCTAGTCTGGACCTTGAAAGCAACTCCTTTTTCGTTTGGTATAGTGGCTCCGACTGGGGATAATGGGACCAGTTTCCCAGAGAGGATTGATTTCATAATGTTGATTGGATGATATAAGATATAATGGGAAATGATTCAACTATGTATAATCTAATCTAAATAACAAACACATGCATATATCTTAATATAGCATTATCTAACTATAAATATACTCGGGAATAAAATAATATATGTGATCTACAATAATGTCTTAAAGCAATTGGTAATAAAGATCATTCAAGTGCCAAAAGAATGAAATTGTTTAGCAATAATTGTTTTGGATAAATAGTTAGACAAAACAATTGAGAAAACTATATCGCATATGGAAATTGCTTATGTATTCAAAATGGAATCACAGCTAAAACAACATACATAGGTGCACTAATGCTATAATTCAGACTTTCATACACAAAACAACCAAGAGAAGAAGCATTGCTAATACATAAATAAAACACAATCATACGATAAAAGTACCATATATGATAGGTCCTACTCATGTGCTTCAACAATATTGACCCAATTTCGTCCAATTCAATACACTCTAAGAGTACATAAGTGTAATTTCAGTAGAGCATGCTTGATATTCAAAGAAAAATAGATCCTATTCCATTCATTTCAGAAGAGTACATAAGTGTAATGTCTTGAAAAGTGTGTTTGATAAAAATTCTAGACCCCTCTCTAAATGCATGAGAGGGGTTTAAATACTAAAATACATGCCTCAAAAATAGATTATTAAAAAAATAGATGAGGAGGTTTCAAACAACCTTCCTCGAAGTGGGCAACGATAAAACTAAAAATAGAATTAAACTAATGACTAGATCCTTTGAACTTTGAACTAACTTAATCGGGTAACTTGATCTTTGAGGTTGCAAATTTTGATCATTGGTTTGAGCTGAGGTGGCTGGATAATTTGTGGATTTGAACTACCCAGCAAATAGGGCATCTGTCAAAGCCGGCACCATCTTTTGTGTAGAGGTTGTTAAACACCACTGAGTCATCCACTGGTTTGTGTGGTTTTACTACAAATTGCCAGTATGACTCTCAATTCAGTCTGGTTAGCTGTTTAATTTCTTCTTCCTTTTCCTGCGTTGTCTATTTCCACTATTGCTCTAGTTGTTTGACATTTGGTAGAAACCCTGGTATGCATTCTTTGACAAGGTTAACACTATGGAGGTTTTCATTAATGGCTTCTATTATACTGATTATTGCTCCTGGTGCTATCGTTGTCGCCCTTTATGCCTGTTTCAACCATGAATCTCAATCTGTAAACATAATATCTTTGTGGGATTCCTCTATTTTTGGTAGGTCAGCTTTTCTTCCCTCCTCAGATTCTTGCCAGGTGATAAATTCATAAACCTGTTTGTGGATCTCTTCGTATTCAAACCTCATATCAATTACTTGGTTTGTTAATTTATCACTAGTCTCATAGTAAGGATTAATATACGAGATTTTCTAGAAGAACATTTCTTCCTGTTGAATTAATAGGGAATTGAGCTTGATCACCTCTTTGATGAATTTGTCAATTTGTGGGTTATCTTTGAATTTATCCACCATGGCTTGCATTTGATGAATTTTTGAATCCTTTTCTGATAAGTTGGCCTGGTGTTGTAACCTCATTTGCTCGAATTCCCTCTAAAGTTGAGCTACCTGTTGTTCTGCTTGCTGATTAGTTTTTTCTTGTTCTAATTGTTGTTCAAGCAGCAAAATTTTCTGTTCTTTTTCCTTTAGCAGCATTCAGACTTTCGTTGCCTTATCAATGGTTGTTGTGGCATAAGCTCCTGCGAACTGTGACAGCTTCGTGAGATTCTCGGATGGGTCAACAGGAGTGTCCTTCCACACAACATCCATTGGTTCATTTTCTAGAGTTGTAACAGTCATGGTGTCTAGTTTCCTTTTCTTCCTTTGTCTTTTAACTACAGCCTTATGAGTAGGACTGTAGAATATATCTAATGGAGGTATCTCTTCAATTCTCAAGACAATTTCGGAAGTAGGAAAAGTAGGAATAACCTCGATATCCTGAGTACCTGTAGCCCCTTGCTCTGTTGTTTCTGGATTTGCTTTGTGCTGGGTCTGTTTGGGGGTCTGAAAATCAGATGTTTCCTTAGTACTTGTTTGGAGCTTCTTGTTAAATTGCTCCCATTCCTTGTCAAGGTCAGTGAATGGCACCTTACTTGATTGAACTGAAGTGGAAGCAACCTCTGCTTGCTTCTTTGCCAAGATTTGTTTGTCATTTCCTCAGTACTTCCAGTTGTATCTTTCTCAGAATCTTTATTTGTGTTTCCTCCTCCATTTTGAGATTGTCGTTCTGAGTGCTCTGATTCGTGAGTCGACTTCTCTTGGGTTTCTTCTTTAGAATTTTATTTTGAACTTCCCCCCAAGCTTACGCTAGGATTTGGTTCTCTTATTGGCTCAATATGTAATAAGTCTAATGGGACCTTTAACAGTCTCTTATTCCTATACACATGAAAAGCATTAATATCTTCCAGGCTCAACTATAATGATGCCAAATGTAGGACTTGTGAAAATGTTTTTGCTTCTTGAAAGAGGTCATCAAAGGCATCCTCTTCGCGAGAAAACTGTTTGACTTTCACCATAATGGTGAATTCTTTAGTGACCTTATTTGGATCATACTCTCTCCCTAGAACTGTGGCCAATTTTAGAAACATAATAATCTCTGCTTCTTTTACTATGTGCCCATAGTCATGTAGTGTGAAAGCACCACATTGCAATGGGAAGGCTGGCCAAATGGCTTTCTTTTTTTCCCTTGGGCTTTTGGTTAAACCACCCTCCCCTGTTGTCTAGTAAGCTATTTCTCTGGCTAATAGCTTGTCTGGGACGTAATATGGGAGAACATATGGAGAAGAAATGCTCCCAAAAACTCTGATGTAAGTGAACGTCTCTTCACCGAACCATCTGGCCACTAGCAAGATGTCTAATTTGGCTTCTTCAGAAAACCTAGGGTTGTTCTATCAAAAAACGATTTTATGAATAGGAAGCATAATACCCTGGTAGATTTTGTAAAAATGGGATGGAATTGAGATTCCAATAAAATTTTATGGTATATATGGATGGGGAGTGGGCTTTGTACAGTCCACTTCCATCCCATGTTTGGAAAATTAGAACAAAAACAAATTGTGTCCATAACAAAAGCACTCATAAAGAAAGGGCGAAAAATCCTTGAAGAAACACTTCTCTTCTGTATATATTCCATGATGGCCTTTGCTAAATTGACTGATAAAATCTGACTCTAGTTCATAATTGTTGCATTAACTTCTACATCAATTAATGGGAGCCACTCCATAAAAAATTTGGTGATATCAAGTTTACCAAATAACCTACACATCATTGTTGCTGCAAAATTATGAGGGGCAGAGAGGGATGCTATCGAGTACATACCAGATTTATCTCGTTTGAATTTTCCTCCGCCTGACCTCCAGGTTTGTGTAACGTCCAACGGGTCCTCGTTCTCTTTGGCGAAATGCTCAAGGAATTCTTTGTTATAGAGATTTTGAGGCTCTGGTAGCTGGTACATTAGTCGTAGATTGTCTGGTGAGAAAGACCCCATGACCTCTTGTCTTTTATTCCTGAAAGTCCTATCCGAGACATCTACATCATCAATTACCCATTTTACCATATTTGTGTATGGTAATATCTTTGGTCTCGCAGCTATTCAGTGCAAGAATGAACATGTTGTTTCAAAATAGGAGGCATCAGATGATTCCTGGGCATCAGTTGTTGCCTTTGTTACCAGTGGCCTAGGATTCTCTTCTTCAAGCAGGTTATACATGGCTTCCCATGATGTGGTTCCTCCATCTTTGCTGCAGGTGGTATCGGAGAAAAGTGGTATCATGTCTGATTTCTCAGATGCAGTAGCTTTTCCCTTCTTCGCCATTCTTTCCAACATCGTTTTCTTCGGAGGTTTCCTGAAATGGAGCAATGGAAATTATCAAATAAACACAAGGCGAAAATGACAATGAGAATTAAATGATACAGTTAACCCCGAAAGGTGACAAGAAAGGAGATTTTATTTGAAATGTAGATGAAAGATATCAAATCACATCGAGCCGTTCTTAACATAAATGCCATTAAAACTTATTAAATATGCACTAAGATCTTTTATCATGGCCTTTATTACTCATTTAAGCTATCGCATTGCAAACGGGAAGGAAAAACTTTAAGGTGACAAGTTTAAAGTGTAAAATGTCAATTATGTGATTGCGATAAGATTATCACAATATCGCATTTTTGATTGTGTGTTTTTCGGAGTTGTTTAAAATTATTTGAGATGTGAGGTGAGTGAAATACCTTTTATCGTTAAAAGCGCATTTTGCTTAAACGAATATTTTAAAGCATAAAATGATTTTTTACGAAGTGTCGGACTTAACTACACTTTATAACATTTATCGCATACTTTCATCAGGTCCAGGTCGCATCATGTTTCGCAAACTTTTCATAGTTCACAAGATTGGCCTTTAAGTAAAGCACTGCAATGTGATGAGTGTTGGCTTGCTAAGCTGCAATATCGCAATTCGCATATTCCAACAGACATTGTTAGTTGTGCTTTTCGTGAATGCCGCTATGCGATTGTGAGAGGCGCTACATTTTACAAGAAATGCTTTAAGTCTTAGCTTTGAATGGAAATTTCAATGATATCCTAAGTTTATTACGGTGATCCCTTCCTATCGCAATTCGTAAATCCTGGTTTTCCAATTAACCTTTAACACACATGATCCAGCGATATGTGATAAAGCAAGAATTGTTAGTCTCAAAGGGATTTGACTTGATACCTTATATTATTTAGGAATTCATTTCTAATAGTTTAAAAAGAAAGCATTTAAGTGCTAAATTTTTTGGAGGATTTTTTATAAAGGTTCCCCATTTATTAATAGAATATTAATTATTAAATCAATAAATGGGGGGGTTGTTGAACAACACAATAGGGTCGTATGACTCCCTTAGCAATGAAATAAATATTATTCTCAATAACGATAATAAGTAGTTTTGATCAATGATGAACATGCAAAATATACAACACAACATAATTAAAAACTTTAAAAAGGGAATAGTTTCTCATATGTCTCTAGTTGTTAACATGAGGTATTTATCCTAGGTCAATTCTCGTGTTCCTCATCAAACTGAGGATTTTTCTTTCAATGCTAAAAGATACAAAGAAAGTGTTTACCCATTGAAAATTTTTGCGTGGATAATAAAGAACAAACAATTAGTGGTTTTTGGATGTTAGTTGTAAAGGGAGTGTTGAAAGTATAAATCAACATCCAACTCCAATTATATTTTGATAAATTTGTTCAATTCAATCATTGTTGGAGAGATGCATCATGAATACATAATTAGAGAGGAATGAAACTATAACTAAACCAAAACATTTTTAGAACTATGCATAAGATAATACCATTATGATCTTGCAATGCATATCAATATTATCTTAAGCATGTATTTTCGAACCATAGTTGGCTTGATATAAAGGGAGCATTGTTGAATTATTGTGGGGAACAAATACATGTTTATATTGTATATTCACCCTTAAATCCATAAGAAGTAGAATTTTGAATGGAATTCATTTTATGTAGTCAAACCAATGAACAAATTTATATATGTGAAGCATTTTAACTCTAAGAAGAGGTTTACCCAATAGATGTGTGTGAATGTCAGGTGTCATATGACTCCATAAGAATGAAATTAATATTGTTGTCAATAATGATAATAAGTAGTTTTAATCAATAATGAACATGCAAAATATACAACACAACATAATTACAAAGTTTAAAAAAGGAATGGCTTCTAATATGTCTCTAGTTGTTAACATGAGGTATTTATTTTAGGTCAATTCTCACTATCCTCATCAAACTAAGGATTTTTCTTTCAATGCAAAAAGATACAAAGAAAATGTTTACCCATTGAAAATTTTTGCGTGGATGAAAAAGTTGAATTTAGTTCTAATAAATTGCAACCACGGAAATATTATCATTAATGAAGAAAAAACAATTAATTATTTGTGGATGTTAATTATACAAATATATATAACATGCAAAATATACAACACAACATAATTACAAAGTTTAAAAAAGGAATGGCTTCTAATATGTCTCTAGTTGTTAACATGAGGTATTTATTTTAGGTCAATTCTCACTATCCTCATCAAACTAAGGATTTTTCTTTCAATGCAAAAAGATACAAAGAAAATGTTTACCCATTGAAATTTTTTGCGTGGATGAAAAAGTTGAATTTAGTTCTAATAAATTGCAACCACGGAAATCTTATCATTAATGAAGAAAAAACAATTAATTATTTGTGGATGTTAATTATACAAATATATATATATATATATATATTAAAAATTTAACTTAACCTCCAACTCCAATTAGATTTTGATCAATTTGTCCAAATCATCTATTATTGTACAAATACATTATGAATACATTATTATACAAGGAGGGTTGCGGAGCAAATAGTCCCTGCTCAAGAGCATGATGGCAGGAGCAAAGCATGGCTTAGCATTGAAAGGACAGTGATTTCCCTTCCCTTATAGTTGGGATTAGCTCCGAAAAGTAAAGTGACCTTATAGAAGAGTGTAATCCCCTTAGCTTCCTTATAGCTAGTATTATGAAAGTGAGCTTATGGGAGTGGTAAGGTTATACTTGTGGTAAGAGTGGTTTAAAGGGTGTATTAGTCAAAAGGTTTGATGAGTAGGACTAAGGTGAGGCAGTGTTAAAGTATCTAGTTGGTGGATCTGCTTCCTATTAGCATAGTGTCACATACTCTAATATAGGATGACGACATTATTGCTATAGGAGTTGAGATGTTAGTGTTCCTTGCCACTACATAAGACCATAGGAAAATAAAACTTGCTATGCAGCTAAAGATATAGCCATAGACATTGAAGCAGGACACTTAGATGAGGGGAAAAGGACTGAAACAGTTGGAATGAAGACAACACTGCAAAGGAATGGCAGCTCTGAAGCAGGAGGTGTTGAATGCTTGGAAAGAAATGACAAGTTATGCATGACCTGGGGAATAACTTGCAAGGCTCTACACAAAATCCAAAGTAGATATTCTTGTATTATTGATTGAATTCATGATATTCTTGTATTATTAATCATTCTCTGACGAATGAACCTACCTGAGAAAGAAACCAAATTTTAAGAGCATGGAAACTGCAAATATGCAAACATATTTCCATATGTCTATATTTATATTTCCTATTGGTTGAATGCCAACCACGTAACCAATAAAGGATCAAGTGTGATTGAGAACAAAGAAGTTTTATCTATTGGCAAGCTTGCATAAGTCCTCAAAATACATTGTTTGTTTGAGTTAATCCAAACATTCAAAACATCTGAAATGACAAAATATAATATACTATCTTAATAAGTCCGAAATGGCATAGAATAAATTACACCAAGGCAAAAAGGTTGTTCAATTAGTAAAAAGCACCATCAGATAAATCGAGGAGTAGAAATGCACATGTATCACCACTGTTATGCCTAATTGTAGAAAAACTACAGGTAGAAAGCTAATCAGAGGAAAAATCCTCAAGGATTATCATAGGGAAAAATAGAAACCTGTTATAAGGCCAAACAACTACCTTCCAACATTCATACATAGCTTCCATATGAATATGCATTCAAGTTAGCAACAATGGCACCATAGAAATTGTCATATCACAGTGGGAAACCTACATATTTGAGCCAATTTCTCTTCATAAGGCAGAGGGTACTTGTGAAGAGGATTCTTTATAAACTACAATAGAATTTAAAAAAATCGGAAGCACCATTAATCTAGAAAGTAATCCAACTAAAACTAAAAATTGAAAAGTGACTTTCAAGATAAATCCAAAACAAATTCGTGCAAAGTGATCTACAGCGTGCATTCACAAGTTCAAAAAATACATTCTAGAAATATCATCACCGAGTGTAAAATCAACTTATCCCTTGATTTCTCATAGGATTCATAGCATTCCTTAATCCCCAGCCTGCCTCATTTTCCTAACAAGGACTCCTCCCCATCTCTTCCCACTGGAGATAATGGAAACACCTCAATTGATCCAGGCCCAAAAGACTGCATGTCCTTTTCAAATTGGGAATTAGAATTGAAAACCCACTTGACCGCCAACACATTCGAGATCGGCCGAATGACCAAAATCCCTTGTCCCAAGGTAGCAGTGAGAATAGTCATGACAAAAACCATGAATGAAAACAACTCAAAGCTACCATCACTTGGCCTTCTAAGGATGGTCAAGCCCAAGAAAACCACATTGAAAGGAAGGAACAACTCCATTGCAAAAGCCATCCCATAGACTCTGCATTGCATCCTCTTGTTGATAATCAGTGACAGCATTCTCCAGCACACATAGAGAAAATATGAAACATACATGATTCCAAAAGTGCTAAAAACAATAGTACTCAAGAGAAGATAAGTACACAGAGCCATCTCATGGTTACCTTCATAGTGCACATCCTCACAGGTCCTGGTAAAATATCTTGGCAACAATTTCCCCAAGCCCTGCCCATCTCCAAATTTCATTAATGTTCCTATTATCACAAAGAATAGTTGCAGTACAAGCACTGGCAAGAAAAAATATAGAATGTTAAGAACTACCTAGCCATTTCCCTTCTTCCTTGGGCCAAAGGGGTCATTCTGTAGTGACCCATGAACCAAAAATAGTTCAAAGAGGTAAGAGAATGGCTCCATGAAGCCCTGTGACACTATCAGATAGTCGTTGCATAGGTTTTCCTAGGTTTGGTCACCCACCGACGACAAAAGCCAGCACCTATATCTCAACAGAGGAAGCCTTAAAAACTCTACCAGGCTGCACAGGCTTGCAGATATTGCTATCATGATTCTAATGGCCCATAGATAATTCAAATCCCTGAGAGAAAAGAAGTGATGTTGGTGGGTTTTTAATCTGAAATACAGGACATAGAGGATGCATAGGAGGCTTAGCACACACACCAGAAGCGCCAACATTATCGTTGCTACTCCCAATGCATAGAAAAGGGAGTTGGTCTTTCATAAAAAACATTGTTTGAAAAAAACAAGCTCGTAAAAAACATTGTTTAGAGGCCTAACTAGAATTGTATAGGTGCCCAATAATAGAGAGAGAAGTTAACATGCACAGGTTCAGTGTCATTCACCGGGGTTGTAGGCATGTGAGTCATTCTATACGTTCTATAGAAAACCATATCACAATATTGAACATCATCGACAACCACATCCCCAAATTGAAAATATTTGTAACCAATGCCACCTTCATGATTTGAGATCGAGGTAGTGGGTGTGAGGTATCTAGTGGGTTTTATCTATTGTAGGAATGGGCTATCTTCCAAAAGGGTCGGTTTATTTGAATCATCATATCCTACTCTGTTTTCAATATGGTAAAAATGAGCATTCGTTGGTGGTTGTCGTCCAAGGGAACCAATAGTAGAGTAAATACTTAACTTATTAAGGAAAGAGATGTAAGCAGAAGAAATCAGATAGTTCAATGAAGCTAAGAAACACATGCTTAGTTTTTTTGTAGAGAGATGGAGTACATGGCGGAATAAACTAGTTGCAAATATGCCCTCCACGGCTGAATAAACTAGGTTGAGGGTAAGGAGGGCAGAGTTTTAAGATGAACCATGGTATGTTCCAAAGAATGGAAGATGAGACATGTGCCCCTCATGGTGGGTCCCCATGGCATTATGTGTCGAATTATTAAATTGTTACATGGTCACAGCTTATACAAACAGAAGAAAAAGAAAATGCTAGCGGGGAAGAGCCATAATTTACCTCAGATTTTGTGGGTCGAAGTTTTTCCTGAAGTGGTCAAGTTTATTCATCTTTTGGAGGGCCAAGCCCTGTACATATTGGGCCAAGTTTTTTAAAGAGAAGAGGATCGAAATAATCTCCCCAAACTGTTGGTCGATAACCCTCATTGCTAGTGCGTACCTGAGCTCTCAAGAAAGTCCTATCAGACTCTAATCTCATGGTTCATTTGTTGGAAGAAAGAGGGACAGAGTCACTGCATTTGCTGGAGTAGAGTTGGGATGGTAAAGAGGAGTTCTCTCCATCGGGAGCCCCAACAAAGTGAGCATCTAGGGGAAAATGGGTGTGCAGAAAATGGTGCTTAAAATGACTATGGAGGACAAGCAAAGCAAGATAAGGGTCATGAAGGTTGTTTCAGAGTCTGGACGCATCAATCTCCATTACCATTATTGCATATGATGCCAATAAATTCCCTACACGTAATTTCATATATAAATTTTGTGTTATGTCTCGGTTTACTAATGATGCGATGTTTCTTTTGACTCTATGGCAGTGGACGTGTAAAAGGGAAATATTTCTGCAGTGAGAGAAGCAGATCCTGTGTATTTCGCAAAAAAACTCAGGAAATTTGTGTAAAGAGATGAGATGTTGAGCAAGGAACCTGTGAAGAAAAGACAAATTGTCTAACTACACCTTCTCGAAGTTAGTTCTTCAGGGCCTGACCTTCTTTCTCATATGTCTAACTTTGTTCTTGCTTAATTCCTACTCCATTTGATTTCTGTATAAGCATAGCTTAGTACGTAGATCCAACACAGAAGTTTCAGCTCTTTGTGGCTCTGCAGCTATTCTTTCTACTCCATCTTATCTTCCTTTGGTAGAACCTACACTCAGTAGCTCTGTGAATCTGACTTTCTGGAGTTTTTTTGTGAGCGGACAAGGAGAAACCCAGAATGAGAACCATCAATATCTACTGGAATGGCTTCAATCTATATTAGTGGGAACAAATACTGGTTCTAAGCTCCAGGGATATCTAAATTTCACGAGAAGCTCTAGGTACAGTAACAAGAGAAGCAAGAGTAGCAAGAGCTTATGGGTGATATGTTGCTGGCTTTTATGCAATTTATTCATCCTCTCTACAGGCTATGGATATGCATAGAATTAGGTTATGGATATGTTTCTTCCTTGCGTACAACATGGCTAGTTCCCTTGTGTACAACATGGCTAGTACATGCAGACGCCATGTGGTCTAGCAGCATGTGTTGTGCAACCCCCATGTGCTCTAGTCAGCTACATGTGTTGTGGCGTGTAGAAAATCCTGTAGATTCATAAGCTCATGAAATGTACTAAAGCACAGGACAAGAATCTACTTCTACTTTCATTCATCGGAAGCCAATAGATTAATGAAAACAATAATCAACAAAAGGAAGATAATGAAATACACATAACACAATAAATATTCGAGGAAAGCCACAGCTCAAACCCCCACTATCTGTATTGCATATATCAGAAATCCAAGATGATATTATAATGCTTATTCTCATAGAACAATACTATCACTCAGTAAAATCAATCTTCAGCTCACAAGCAAACTCTTGGCCAACACTTAGCCAATTCTCCTGCTCTCCAAGCCCTTATTTCCTTGCGCAATTCCTATGGCTGATTAGCCCATCTTAATGGGAAACCAGTGCATCCAAAACTGTGAAATCCCTTCAAGATTCAGTTCCTGATTGCATGCATGGTCTATACATCTCAGTAAATCATACAATTAGTAATACAATGTCCCTGAACTCTAGTCTCAACTGGGTCTTTCTCATAATCAACATGCATGAGTTTCTGATGAGAGAATCTTCAGTTAACTGGAGTAGCACTAGTTAATGCATTAGTTCACCAACTGACTATTAACTCACTTTAGTTCCTCAAACAGTTTGGAACTAATTTAACTTAACTTAACTCAGTAAACTAAGTTATCTAATTAAAACTCATACTTTACTCATCCTGGACCCCCTAATATAGGGAGAACATATACATGACTTCAGAAAGACTTCCAACTCAAAATTCCTAAGTTAATTAAGTTAATTAAACTTAATTAACTATTTACAAGTTGCTATGAGAATAGAATTTGATTTTAATTCTTAGTTCAATTCAAGGACAAATTAAACTGGAACTTCGTGTTGCCATTTCTCAACACTCCCTCTCAACAAGAAAGGGATTATCAGCTACCCCTATCCTGTCCCTGTGAAACTCGAATTTACATCTTGACATTTCCTTTGTCAAAATGTCAACATCTTGCTCCTCCATGGGAATGTACTCTAACAACATAATCTGCCTCAATACACAATCTCTGAGATGATGATATTGGATATCAATATGCTTGGACCGATCATGAAAAATTAGATTCTCAAAGAGTTTGATACAACTCTGATTATCGCAGTATATCACAGTTGGATCCATCTATTGACCAAACAAACCAACCAGGATCTTCCTCATCCATATGGCCTCACGTGCTACCTAACTCGCAGACATGTACTCTGCCTCTACCGAACTTAGTGCAATCGATCTTTGTTTTCTGTTGTGCCAAGAAATTGTCACTGAGCCAATACTGAAGATCCCTCATGATGTGCTCTTCCTATCAGATGAACTCCCTGCCCAATCTGCATCGGTGAAGCCTTGAAGCTTCACTCCCTCTGTCCATCTATACCATAATCCATACTGAGAAGTGCCCCTGAGGTATCTCAACAAATGCTTTGTTGCCTTCCAATATAGCTTGGTAGGCCTAACCATCACTTGACTAAGATGGTTAACTGCATATCACATATCCGGTCGTGTGTTCACCAAGTACATGAGTGAACCCACAAGTTGCATGTAAACAGTTGCTTCCACTACTTCCCCTGAAGTAGCATCCTCCTTCCTCCAGTTACCTGCTAGAGGATTCTCCATGGGTTTGCTGCTCTCCATGTCGAATCTCTTAAGCATATCGTTGGCATACTTTCCCTGAGACACAAACAACTCCCCATCTCCTTGCCATACCTCCATGCCAAGAAAGTAATGCATGAGCCCCATGTCCTTCATCTCAAACTCTCTTGCAAGGTCCTCCTTGCAAGATTTGATCAGCTGATCATCACCTGTCAATATGAGATCATCAACATAAATTACAATGATTAATAGTTTACCTTCCACCACTATGTGGTACAGGTTCGCATCTGCTTCACTCTTCGTGAATCCCAACCCAATGAAGTAGCTATATATCCTGGTGTACCAAGCACGGGGTGCTTGCTTCAACCTATACAAATATCTCTTGAGCTGGCACACATGTGACTCATGGTTAAAGGTTTCAAAACCTTTAGGCTACTCTATGTACACCTCTTCCTCAATCATTCCATTAAGGAAGTTTGTCTCACATCCATCTGATGGATCTTCCAACCCATATGTGTTGATAGTGCTAATATAGATTTTATTGACAAGTACCTTGCAACAGGAGAAAATGTCTCATCATAGCCAATCCCCTCTACATGTGAAAAGCCATGGGCCACAAATCTAGCCTTATGCTTCTCCACACTACCATCTGCAGCTTGCTTTACCTTGTAAAACCAACGGGAGCTCACCACTGACTTGTCCTCTGGTCTCAGGACCACATCCCAAATATTGTTATGAACTATGAAGTCATACTCCTTCACCATGGGATCAACCCAAACCGGTTGTTTCACTTCTTCCTGAAAGGAAGATGGCTCTGTCACAACACATTTGCCCATAAGAGCCATGTATCCAGTGTACCTCTCAAGTGACCTCCTCTACCTGCACTAAGAAGTGGGTGCTCCCACATTCTCCCGTGCATCATCCAACAATCTGTCAGCCTCTCTAGAAGACTCTACCTGAGTGGATGTCTCCACTCTCGGATCCTCTGCATGTGGTTGCTCCACATCAATCTGAGGTTCCTCAATATTGGGAGTTAAAAACTCCTCATCTACATGTAGCTCAAGCTCCCTCTCAAGGAAAACTCGCATGGCCTTCTCCTCATCGAACCTGACAACCCTGCGAACAACTGTCATTCTAATGGTCGGCAAGTACACCCGATAGTTGTGAGGTGTATCAGTGTACCCCACAAATATCCCCAACTCTTATGTCGGATCAAGCTTCTTCCGTGTATCTTTGGTCACATGGAAATATACCGATGACCCAAAACTCCTAAAATGACCAGCATCTGGCCTCTTATGGAATAAGCCTCCTCTGATGTATTCATCTCAAATGTCCGATGTGGGCTACGGTTCTGAACATAAACCATTTTGTTGCATGCCTCAGCCCACAAGTGTAGTGGTAGGCCCTGATCATGCAACATTTCTCTCGCTTCCCCTACTATGCTTCTGTTCTTCCTCTCGGCCACCCCATTCTGCTGAGGGTTATGGGGTACCGTCAACTCCCATTTAATCCCTTCCGCTACACAAAAGTTCTTAAACTCGTTTGAGACATACTCACCACCGTTATCACTCTATAGAGCTTTAACCTTCTTGCCCGACTCTTTCTCCACTAATGCTTTAAACTCACAAAACTTTGTGAAAGTTTGATCCTTTTTATGCATGAAAAATATCCAACATTTATGAGAATAGTCATCAACAAATATAACATAATACTTGTGTTTGGTCGTGGATGCTGTCGAGAATGGTCCACACACATCTGAATGGACTCTCTCTAGAATAGCCTCTACTCGACTATCTTTGTCGTGAAAGGAAGACTTGGTGTATTTTCCCAAAGTAGACCCCTTACATGTATCAACTTGCTTAAGCGTACCTTTGGGAAGACTGGTAGAGATCTATTGCAATATCTTCAAAGCCTCGTGATGCAATTGGCCCAATCACATGTGCCACAACTCTCCAACATCTCAACTCTGCACCCTTTCTACTTTTGAGCTTGTAGCAGCACACTCCTCTACCTCCAACTTATAGATATTCTTCACCCGAATCCCCATCTTCTTTACTTGACTTGTGGCTATGTGTCGAAGGAACGCCTTTCCTTTCGAGAAGATCACATCATAGCCTCTATCCTCAAGGATGGAAATGGATACCAAGTTCTTCTTCATCCCAGGCACATACATAACATTCTTCAAAGTGAGTGGAGCCCCATGCTCCCTCTGAAAAGTAATCGTGCCCAATCCAATAACATTATACTTCTCGTCGTCACCCATCTCAATATGCATCTAGAGACCTTTCTCCTCCAGGTCACTGAATAACTCTTTGTTGCCAGTCATGTGAAATGAACCTCCACTATCTAAGTACCATACACTTCCCATCATTGATGACACCATGCATGCAATGAGGAAAAAGTCCAATTTGAATTGGGAGGCCAAAGCCTCACCCGCCGCTCCTCCTGAGGACTTCTTCTTAGACTTCTTGACTAGACAATTTGTAGCAAAATGGGCCAGCTCATGAAAATGAAAGCACTTAACTTTTGTCATATATTTCTTCTTACCTCCATGATAAGAATCTGATTTGGAATGGGAAGCTTTCCCTTTCCCCTTCTTTGCCTTAATCGCTAAGGCACAGTTTTCTTCATTATCAGTCTTTGATGAAGAGCCATCCTTAGTGTTCCTCCTGATCTCCTCCTGCATCAAATCTAACCACAGTCGTTCCCAATTTAGCAACTTCTCTTTACCATTGACAGAGTCCTAATGGGAGTCCTAGAAGAGAAATACTCACCATATCTTCTTCGGCGACCGTGATTCCAACACTTCCATGTTTATCACAACATTGAGTGAAGTTGTTCAAGTATTTGGAAATAGTTTCGCCTTTCTCCATTTTGATTTTTCGAATTTTGTCCTTCAGTGCAAATTTTGTTTGGTCAATGTTGTTCTGATACAAATTCATCATTGTTTTCCACATAGCATGCGGAGTTTCCTTGCCATGGAGACTCGAGACAATGTGGTCTTGAACTCCCTCAAGGATTATCCACCTTGCCTTCGTCACACACTTCTTCCATTCGGCCAAATTTTGTGCATCTGATGTTGCTGGCTTGGGGACTTCTTGATCAATGAATTCCTTCAAGCCATTATCTTCTAGCACAGCCTCCATCCTGTCCCTCCAAGCTATAAAATTTGAGCTGCCTTCCAAGGCATACTCGAGCCACAAACCGTAGAATGCCATCTGTCGATCCTGAAGTATGAAATGCAAATTTGAATTTCACCTGTAACCCTGAACTCAAAAACTTTGAAATCTCCTCTAGTATATTGTTCTCAGCTCCGATACCATGTAGAAAATCCTGTAGATTCACAAGCTCATGCAATGTACTAAAGCACAGGACAAGAATCTACTTCTACTTTCATTCAGCGGAAGCCAATAGATCGATGAAAACAATAATTGACAAGAGGAAGATAATCAAATACACATAACACAATAAATATACGAGGAAAGCCACAGCTCAAAACCCCACTATCTATATTGCATATATCAAAAATCCAAGATGATATTACAATTCTTGTTCTCACAAGAACAATCCCAGCACTCAGTAAAATCAATCTCCAGCTCACAAGAAAACTCTTGGCCAACACTTAGCCAATTCTCCTACTCTCCAAGCCCCTATTTCCTTGCACAATTCCTATGGCTGATTAGCCCATATTAATGGGAAACCAGTGCATCCAAAACTGCGCAATCCCTTCAAGGTTCAGTTCCTGATTGCATGCATGATCTATACAACTCAGTAAATCATACAACTGATAGTACACTATCCCTGCACTCTAGTCTCAACTGGGTCTTTCTCAGAATTGACATGCATGAGTTTCTGATGAGGGAATCTTCAGTTAACTGGAGTAGCACTAGTTAATGCATTAGTGCACCAACTGACTGTTAACTCACTATTAGTTCCTCAAACAGTTTGGAACTAATTTAACTGAATTCAACTCAGTAAACTGAGTTATCTAATTACAACTCATACTTAACTCATCCTGGACCCCTATAATATAGGGATAACATATACATGACTTCAGAAAGACTTCCAACTCGAAATTCCTAAGTTAATTAAGTTAATTAAACTTAATTATCTATTTACACATTGCTATTAGAATAGAATTCGATTTTAATTCTCGGTTTAATTCAAGGACAAATTAAACTGGAATTTCCTGTTGCCATTTCTCAACATGGCGTGTAGAGACGTTGCTCTTATCAAACATAGTATATGCTTGCATGTTTGCATAATTTGCATAGTTATTAAACATAGTATTCATGTTCCTGCATTTTCCGAGCTAGCGTTTAATGTCATCGACTAATGCCAGCATTAGTTTAGGTAGTTTCAAAATGTGAAAGAAACAAATCATTATAACCTATGTTTTTGCCTCCCCACCTCAGGAAGAGGCCAAATAAAATAATAAATCACTATGTCACTAAAAACATTGATTATATTTGATTAACCAATACTAACAAACTACTCAACTAATACTAACCTCCTCATCTTCCACTACTATAATCCCATGTCGAAACGAAAAAGACTAATAAGAATGAACCTACAACAAAATCAAAACCTTTTTAATACCATCCATAAGATAATATTACTCTCACATTTACCATACAAAACAATATTATCCTTAATGTGTATTCTCAAACCATAATTAGCCTGATATTAAGGGAATCTCGTCAACTAAGTGCGGGAAACATACATGTCTAGATTGTATATTCACCCTTAACTTCATCAAAAGAAGTTTTGAATGAAATTCATTGTAATTATGTATAACAATATGCATCTCGATAATGTAAAGCATGAAACATTATTAATGAAATAGAAGATCATTGAGAATTGGAACCAATTTCTAAATTCGATCTTTATTTTCCCTGGTTAAAATTCACAATAGTTGAATATTTTCACTATTTTCTAATTTAGATACAAACTAATAAAAGATTAGTTTTACTGACAATATTGTTCTTCATGTTTCATATTACAATAATAAAATATTAGTTTTACAACAATATTATTCTGCGTGTTTCCTATTACAACAAGGGAAGCTGCGACGCAGCAAGTCCCTGCATTCGCATTAGACGGTCTAACTACAAGCTTTGGTTCATTGGCAATAATAGGTGTAAACAAGCGGATCGGCAGATTGAGATCTCAATAGGAGCAGCACTAGAAGCATAGGAAGTGGAAGTTGATGAAGATGTAAGTAGGTCATCTGCTGGATGAATCAACGGACTCAACATCTGGACCTGGACCTAGAGCTGCTCCGCTTTAACGGCTGCTTAACCATTTCAAGGGGCTTAAACAACCAAAACAACTGTCTCTGTTGCAGGATCTGCTCGATCTGTTGGATATGGGACTGGAGAACCTTAATAAACAGAACCAACTGCAGAATCACCAGAATCTACTGGTTCATATATTGTTCATGCGACTGGATCAACTTCTAGCTATGCTATTAGGTATGCTGCTAGTGCTGGTGATCTATATACTGCTACTAATTCTGGTGGTTTTACTGATGCTTATTGAGTAATACCAGTGCATTTGTTATGAATCACTGCTTAAATTGGAAACGTATCACTAGTTAAAAGAAAATTGTAATTGACAGAATGATTATGAAGGACTGAAAGACCTGAACTAATATACTAAATTTTGGGTATCTATATATATGTTGATAATCCTCATATGATTATAATGAACTAGTTAGTTCCAAACCTAATGGACAGAGCTCCACTTGTTCTCAAAAAATCCATGTTCTGTAATATATATGTACGAAAAACCAACGCCATGTGGAGGGTGATTAGCAGGTCCAAAAAGAAACTAGGTCCCCGACACCATTTGAATATAGGCAAGAGTAACAACAATATAATTGATAAAAGAACTGCGTGGAAAAATACTTAAAGGGACTAAGAAAACTAAATAGGAATAAATTAGTAAATATAGATTATTATGTGATTAAAAGATAGAAGGGGAAATTGTTGATTAGCGAGGAATATTCTGCAATGTGAGACATTTTTTTGTTGTTCTTAAGGAATTTTTTTCAAAAAGTTTTACTAATACTAATTTACAGAAACTGGTGTTGAAATTGGTCAGTTCCAATTCAACAGATATAATGTCCATTGACAGACCAACCCGCATTCCTGTAATAATTATACTTAAGTGTACAGTCGGGCAGATGGCAGGTCCAAAAATGGATTAGATCTCGCCTACCTTCCGTGGCATTTGTAATAGTTTAGTAAAATAAAAGCAGTAAGGAACTTAACGCAGGAATGACATAAAAATTCAAGTGTTATAAGGGATGCAAAATAACTAGAAGCTATGTTTTAAACAATTATAATATTAAACAGATAAATGTGAATAGAGGGAAAAAAAAATATAAGTGAACTACTTTGATGATAAGTCATTAATATAACCAAGTCATAGTGAGTGACATAATCAACCAATTTCCTTATAAATAATTTTGCCATAGGATCTAGTGGGTTTGAGGACCCCATACTTCTGAAGCACCCAAAGAGAGCGGTCACGATGGAGCTGCTTTAATTTGCAGTGTAATTTTATTTTAATTTAAAAACCTTTCACCTCCCTCCCGAGGAAGCTCAGCTGGCTGTACTCTGACATGGACTAATAAATAGCACAGTGGCACATGTCCCATCACCATCAATCCAAGAGTTGGAGCTTCCGGAAAGAATGCAGATGGAGATCGTCGGTCCACAACGGCACCGCGGGCCAATCCAATGGCGCAGAATAGCAGTCGCTCCAACACACAAATATTGCCTTTTGCATGCATTTCACGTGTCAGTCGCAGTGCATGCATTTCCCACTAGGCCAGAGTAACCGCAATTACGTGTTATTGCGTTCGAATAGCTCAGTTCAGAGGGAATCGCTCTGGAATGACATTGTATCTCAGGCCTCTGTGGGAGCCGTTTCTATCCTGCGGCCATGGCAGATGACCAAATGAAAGTAAAGGTGTCCAGGGTTTCCACAGTTGCACCCGCCATCACTGCGATCTAGTACCTGTTGCAGAAAAATACTTCTTCCTGCCATCCAACTGCAGCTAAGCCCATTAAGTTCCAGTCTTCTTTTGGTCGGGAGTCCTAAGCCCTGGGCACAGTCTCAGGGTAAGCCCCATAAGTTGCAGCAAACAAGTCAAATGGAAAAGCAGGAAAGACGGCAAGCGGGTGTCTAAGAGTCAAAGTACTAGGGCTTGAAGTTCATAATAGTCTTACCATGTCTAAGAGTCCTCCCAATAATACCAACCGGGTGGATATTTACAAATGAAATAGCTTACCCGATTGTCCAATTTATCGACTCCTGCTACCTTTGCTAGTGAATCCCCTACAGTTGCAGCTCTTCTTTTATCCGGTCTTGGTTTAGGTCCTAGGAAGGGCATCTTCTTTCAGAAAGCACTCAGAGTGAAGAAGAAGAAGCTCATGGCACTGTCGGCATGTCGGAATAACCATTCTTTTTTCTTTCGACTTTCTTTTGATTACCCAGCTCGAAAGGAAGCTACTCTCTCTCGGGTGTGAACGAATAGGAAGAGAATTCATCACAAATTGACTAAGAGGCCGCATAACCGGTGCTGTCGGAATTCCTAGTCAAGGGCCCTGTCGTATTCAAGAACCAGAAAAGATCCGATCTACAAATATCCAATTCCAACTATGCTGTAATATAGGATGGAGAAAAGCGGACTTCCTTCTCAATGCCCGGGCATTCATCCAATGCTTACTTTTAGGCATAGCATTAGCCTATTTCCGCGAGTCAGACAGCCTGATCTGTGTGCTGATCCTTCTATAGTAGGAAGACAAGATCGCAAGGGAATCACTCTTTCCATGCCTTCTACTTAGGCAACCCGAATCTGCGTATATCTACTCTAGCAAGAGAGAAAACTACCAACGAATCCTTCCACTTCTGTAACAGAGGCTAAAAGGTGAAAAAGTGATGAATGTTTCATAAATTCAGAAATTTTATTCTTTTCTAACAAGTATTTTAAGATTTGAGAAAATAAAGGTTGTCTTTTTTGCCAGTTACTTTGTTAGTTAATGAAAGTGTGTTCAGACATGAGCATCGTGACTCAGATTGTTAGTGTGTCTGTGTGTTGAAGCTTTGAGGATGGATCATGGTGTAAGGGAATATCTGACATATACTTACAGATTCTCTTTAATGTAATGCCAGTGCTGATGGCATGCTTTTTGGAGCCCTTGGAAAGTGCCCGTTGTGTGAAGGTGGATTGGAATATTCTGGTGGTCAGTACAAATGTCTAGGCTATCTTTCTGCATGGAGCAAATGTAGTTTCTCAACGACCAATCCTGAACGTATTAAAGGGAAATGGAAAATTCCGAAGGAAACAGATAATGCCTATTTTAAGGAGGTTGGATTATTTCCTGGGTGTTACATTTTATTCAATGGTTGTGCCTCTTTTGTTTCTTAAATATACATTATTTTGCATACATGATTAGGTTTGTTTCTGTGCAGTGCTTTAAATCACAAAGGGAAAGAAGCTCGTTCGCATTCTGCCTCCACTTTCTAAAGGTTCCTTGGAAAATCAAGGCACAATTGGACAATCTCAAAACTCTCGAACTGCATTCTTGAAGGGTTTAGCAGTGGCAATTGCTGGAAATCTTAAGGAATCCCATGTAAGTGATGCAACCAGAGTCTTGGGTTTTATAGGATGCTTTAGTCAGAGTAGAAAACTCTTAATGCATGTAGATCCTTTTCAGAAATCTTAAAATATTGCTCATTTTTTAGGGTCATCTTCGCAGGAAATAAAGGGGTGTTCATGTGAGTGTGTGCTATGTTCTATGATTAGGAGATACAGGATTTGGTCAAAATGTGTTTTTACATGAGCAAAATAAGGTTGTCTGCAGGTGGAATGGAAGAGTAAACTTCAGGCAGCTGGTGGAAAACTCTTGAACCAACTAACACGCGGTGAGATTGCAAAATAAGCTTGGATTTAAAATGCATGCTTATTGTTAAGATTGCAGAACAAGCCTGGCTTTGAAATGCATGCATATTTTTGTAGCTATGAAGTATATTTGTGAGTATATTTGGGGTATGAATGCAAGACAAGCATGGTTTTGAAATGTGTACACATGCCCATTACTTTAAACTTTAAGATACAAAGTATTTTTGAGTATATATTGAGCAGGAATTTTAACAATGCACTGGTTTTTGTTTGTGTTGAGAAATTGCCAGATGCTGATTGCTTGATTATAAATGAAAACACAATTGATACATATAGCTCCGAGATAGAAAAAGCATCGTGAGTTGTTTTTCCTCTTTTAAGGGATACCTCACAATGTACATTTTTATTCTAGTAGAAGGTGGATGCATTGCTTATTGTTATTAGCTTTCTCATATTATAGGAAGTTGCGATCATACCTTTGACGTTATTTCTATTAAATGAGTGTTAACAGGAGTTTCAAAGTACCAGTACTTAGGGAGTCTTTTCTAGTTGACTGTTTGGAAAGGAAAAAGCGGCTCCCAATGGACCGCTATAAAATTGAAGAAGCCTCAAGGTCAGATTTGGTAAAAGTCAAGGTCAAGGGTAGAAGTTCTGTTCATGAGGAATCGGGTTTGCAGGAAACAGGTCACATCCTTGAAGAAGGGAAAAATATTTACAATACAACTCTGAATAAGTGTAGTATGCAAGTTGCCCTAACTTGATTGCTTTTTGTAGATCCTGCTCTTCGTAACTGCCAAGGATTATGAAAAGGTCATTCCATCATTTCAAGAAGCTGCAAAAGCGTTTAAGGGAAAGATATCGTTAGGCACAATTCACTTGCTGAACACATGTAATTATGTTGACACTTGTTCTTAGAGTTTCCTCGTTACAATTATTACATGGAGGACTCCTTTGGCACTATTATCATCTGAAACCTGCACTTCCTTTGGGGTTGAATTGTTGTTTAATCTGAGATTCCAGCAGGATGAAAATCTGTTTGTAATTGTTTCTGTTTATATGTGTATTTTGCCAGATCCTTTTTGTGCAGGTTGATTCTGACAATACTGATGTTGGGAAACCAATTATGGAATACTTTGGCTTAAGTGGAGATGAACCAAAGGTAGATTATGTTCAGAAAATTTTGTATTTGAATTTTCTCTGTGCTGAATAATTTTAGATGAGTCATCCATCCTTCGCTCCAGGGATAATATTAGTTTGTGGTGTATTATGTTTGTTTTCGCTTCTTAGAAATAAAATATTTTAATATCTAATTATTTTATAGGTAATTGCATGTGTTTTATCTGGAGAGCCCATCAAATATCTGTTTGAAGCTGAAATAAATGCGGATAACATCAAGGTAAGTCTCATTTTCTGATATGTCCTATTTGATTATCCAAGGAAGTTTGTCAAATTAATCGAATATGATTTGAGCTTGCACAGGAATATTGAGCTCTAGAAATAACTATGTCATATCAAATACTAACTAGTTATTATATCTGCTTAATATAATCTAAACTGCATGGTGAAAGTGATAAGCATTAACTGCCTTGAAAAACCATGAATTTTAGTTGTGGCAACAGAACATTATCACAAAGTGTTTAACAGTTTGTTTCGACTGTTATGCAAAAACTCTCTAGTAAGAGGAAGGGCAGATACGCAAAAACGCAGGGCAGCAATTTGTTGTTTCAAAATGCTTTCATCTTCAAGTCTCTATATCAATCTTCAAGTCTCTATATCAATCAGTTAAGCGATAGGTGGTTTACCTGTTTAACTTTCGACATGTATACTTTCATAATGCAGGTCACTAGACGCGCTGGTGGCCTCAATTGCTCCAACAGCGCACAGGACTACAGCCAAACGGTGGAGCGCTTCATCAGAGTATTAGCAAGGGACTGGACTCCATTATTATGCAAAAGACTCAGGGACTCCGAAGACTCAAAAAGTCTCTATATCAATCTTCAAGTCTCTATATCAATCAGTTAAGCGATAGGTGATTTACCTGTTTAACTTTCGACATGTATACTTTCATAATGCGGGTCACTAGACGCTTCATAATGCAGGTCACTAGACGCGCTGAGGTCATTAGACGCGCTGGTGGCCTCAATTGCTCCAACAGCGCACAGGACTACAGCCAAACGGTGGAGCGCTTCATCAGAGTATTAGCAAGGGACTGGACTCCATTATTATGCAGAAGACTCAGGGACTCCGAAGACTCAAAGACTTTGGCTTATGGACCAAACTCTCCTATGCAATCTGGCGAAAGGGACAACTGTTCCAGTTTATGGAATGGCACCTAGATTGAAGCGGTGGTACGTGGCAGGCGAGAAGGCGCACTAGAGCTTCTTACCTAGATTGAAGCAGTGGTACGTGGCAGGCGAGCAGGCGCACTAGAGCTTCTTCGCAGATGGACATGCCACCTTGCTTCTTCGCAGATGGACATGCCACCTTGCCGTGAAGCTTATGAGCTTAGAATTAATTCAATTCAGTTCAGTTTCAGTATAACACTTAATGTTTTAAACTAATGCTAGCATTAGTTTACTCTGCCCAATGGAAAAAAGAATATAACCTATGTAACCTATGTTTTAGCCCATCCTGCCTCATCCTGCCTCGGGAAGAGGCTAAATAAGACTATCAAATTAATTTTTCAATAAAAGTTTGGTTATTTGTAATAGTCGCTTGTTATTTGTAATGTTAAGCAGGTGAATTAATGTTAAATACCATTTTTCCGATTCCTATAGTCCCTGGCCATTGCCAGATGGCAGGGACTAATAATAGGAGTTCCCTAGTTGCTATCACAATGTAAAACTTCATAATTTTCTTAAAAATCTGGAATTTACTAAAAGATAATATGTGGAATGGGAATTATATTGAAGGTTATCTAAAGTGATAATATGTGGAATGGGAATTATATTGAAGGTTATCTAAAGTGATAGTGTTATAATTTTTTGGTAAAGAAATATAGAACTCATTTTTTAATGATAGTCTTGGAGTTTAGTTGGTCACTATAATGGCATGTTTAAAGATAGGTTTATTTAACCAAATCAAACATATGAACGCACATACAAATGTATATATGTGAAACATTTAACTCTAGAATAAGTCTACTCAATAGATGTGTGTGAATTGTGGTCATATGGCTTTTTTGAGAATGAAGTAAATATTATGGTCAATATTGACAACAAGAAGTAGTGCTAACCAATAATAGCCTTTAGAGAATTATGGAAGGGGAATTCTATTGAAGGTTATCTACATGGATGGTGTAATAAATCTTTGTTAAAGAAATATAAAGCTCTTCCTCTCATGAGAGTTTGGGGATTTATATGTTTGAGGATAGGTTTATTTTTCCAAATCAAATTACATGATAGAGTTTTTCAACTCAAATCTTTCAACTAGTCTTCAAATAAGAAACGTCAAGGATGGCTAGTTGTAATTGAAATTGATAAAAGTGGTACATGGGCTTATTTTGATGGTGCCTACCAAGAGGATCCACTAGTTCGGAACAAGAGGGATCTTACATTAGAATGACAACAAATATTTTTAATTTAAAGATGGCTTGGAGTAGGGAAACAAAAAATAAATTGCAAAGTTATTAGCTCTTAAACATGTTTTAAATTTAGCAATTGAAAAAAGGTATTATTACTCTCAAGGTTTTTTGTGGTTATAAAGTGGATGTTGGGGAAATGATGTAGAAAATTCTCCTTTGAGGCCCATTTTTTTAGGAGGTACAAGCTTATAAATTTGGTTTTAATTGCATATATTCTCATTATGTGTATAAATAATGAAATTTTGATGTGGGTGGGTTGTCCAAGGAAGGCCTATGTTTGGATCCTACGAATGGCATATTTGGGATATTATGGATGGATAATGCTTTGTTTTTCTCCATCTCACCTATTACCAAGTATTTTGTTGATTTGGATGATTTGCTTAACAGGAGATATCATCTTGGCACTGTTTATTATTAGTGTATTTGTAATATTCTTGAGAGCATCTAAAACTTTACAATTTTAGAGCTATCTAGGAGTTTTTATGTTTTGTTATGTATCTCCTTCTCATATTAATGTTTTTTATGGGATAGAATCATTTATATGAATTGTTTGGGAGGATTAAGGAAGTTGGGAGTATTTTTTTATATGGATTTCCTTTTAAGTAAACACAAAATGCCTTTAGGCATCTACAAAATGCAATTTTGTTTTTTGGAAAATAAAATTACAATTTATTTTTCCAAAGGAAAAAATGGTAGTTGAAGATGGTGTTGGTGGTATTATCAAGGGGT